>JAUNZM010000089.1:0-2400000 GCA_033459285.1 Clamator glandarius | reverse complement strand
CAAGCTTGCTTTGATTGTGTAGCTTCTGAAAGGGGTAGCAACCCTTGCATTGGAAACAGATGTGTATTTGGAAGGCAAAGAGAATCTGAATCTTGAAAGACTGATAACAAGTCTTGTCTTTTGTCCTAATGTTGATTGCTCATGTGGCCATGGAGTGCTTTTGTTGGATTATATTTGCATGCAGATGAATGGACGTAAGTAGCTGCATGCTTTCAAGTGTGCCCTAGAAAAGCCTAGATATCTTGAGATGCTGAAAA
This sequence comes from Clamator glandarius, assembly GCA_033459285.1. Lineage (NCBI taxonomy): Eukaryota > Metazoa > Chordata > Aves > Cuculiformes > Cuculidae > Clamator > Clamator glandarius. The sequence continues at coordinate 2,399,743 of JAUNZM010000089.1, read as the reverse complement.
TAAATGAGAAAAAAATAAGGAGGGTAATGCTTGCATGAGGCATGCATGGTTAGTAGTTTGCTCTGTGAAGTGTATTATGGGCCTGAGATATTTTATAGTTGCTCGAGACTCTTCATCATGTTTGCTTGTGCTTTTTTGGCTTTCGCTTAACCAGAAAGCTGATATCTGCTTCTGTCATGGGCAGAGGTTTTAGGTGATGGAGCAGAGGAACCATCCTGAAGCTTAATGCTCCTTATGGGTGCAGGTCTGAAAAAGTTGAGTGTTTGATCTTCTCTACATTTATATGAAAAGAAAAGCCCTAATAAAAAGAATATTTCTTTCTGCCTGCTGATGTTGCTTATGCAGATGCTGCATTTAGTGCTGAGTCCTTCCATCTTGATATGCAAGATACTCAAACATGTAAAAAATATATTGTTAATTTTCTGCCTTGGGATGTAAGTATCTAGCTGTTCTTGAAAACCTGCTCCCGGTTACTGCCTTAAAGGTCTTGTATGGGTAGTGTCAGGTCTATAAAACATGTGCCACTTAATCAAAAAATGCAAATCCATTTCTATGGTATTTTAATATTGGAAAGGTAATTACCGTGTAACTAACCCTTCTCTGTAAGCTGCCATTAATTGGATGATTTTTTTTTTATAGGGAGCTTAGCATAATGCATGCAAAATACACTGCAGCTCTGTACAGATGAAAATTGCCACAGTGAAACAACGGGATGTGAGCGTCCAAGAGACCTGAGACCTGCAAACAGGTTTTATTGGTCCTTGTCACTGGACATAGACTTCTGAGCACATATCGAGGCAGACAGGGAACTTTGTTGGACAGGTTATTTTTATTAGCAGGAACTGGGAGGTGGATTCTGCCATCAAACATCAGGCTCTGTTGTGTGTGATAGCAAAGATCTGAAAGGTTTTTGTAGTTTCACTGAAGACAGATGTGGAAGCCGTATGTCCCTTCATCAGTGAGATTGGGATAAAGGCAGCAGAAGTAGTAACAGGGCCCACATGGTGTTTTACCTTGTGGTCCTAAAGTCTCAGCTTCTGTGAGTCTTGTGATTCAGAAACCTTTGACTTAGATAAACCACATGCTTTTAGATCAGGGTAGCAGAAGGTGGATGGGAGCCCTGAAGACTGAAAACCCAGAGCACAAGTAAAAGAGCATGAAATCTGTCTTATAATCCCATGGTTTTGTGTAGAATGCAGAGCGCTGGCTGTTCACATGCCTGTTTTTCTGTATATGTATCTTTTTGGAAACTGAGAACTGTGCTAGTCTTGTCCCATCAAAAAGTTGCTGTTAAAATGCTACAAATGCTGGTGCAGGCCAGGAGGGAAGGAGAAAAGGTCAGCAATGCCTGACATTGTGAATAAATGACATCTTCTGTCTCAAAAGTGTCTGCCATTTCCCACTTAGGCTCACGTTGTGATCATGAAAGAGTTGATTTTAAAAGGTCAGCTAAAAATTCTTTTATATTCTGACAATTCACAGGCAGCCCAGCGTGGGTCCTGGTTTAAATGAGTTATGTGGGATTAGCATATATGGTTGAGATACAGTGCTCCAGGAGGCTGGAGTTTTGAGAGTTATGTACTACTTCCATGGAAATCCCTGGGTGAAACTGGCAAGAGCTCCCCTTGGTAAGTGACCTTCTTGATGGCAAAATCTGCTGGCATTATCCGAATGTGGCTGTTAGAAGTAATCGGAATAGAAGATGAGGAGAGAGACTAATTAATGCTAAATTTGATTATATATGCAAACCAGGTTTCTGTGAAAGGAAGAACAAAAATGATCTGACTTTCAAACTAGCAATAAGATGCATGGAGATGGAGGGTTCTGCTATTAGACATGTACCGTTAATGTCTCCTTGCCAATTTTTATGAGGGAGATGTTTCAGTCATCACTCCTATAAATTAGCATTTGCATAAGTGGAGCCCCAGGTAAAAGCCCTGCATGTTGACTTCTCTGGATTCAAATGTAGCAGTCAGGGGAGGACAGACTTGGAGGTGCTTATCATATAACCCTTTAATGAATTGAATCCCGTGGTCCCTGAGTTAACCTGGATTCATGGCACTATGTGTGACCCCAAGGGCCAGGTGACAACCTGGTCACTGGCTGGCTCCACTCCAGGAGAGAGGACCTACTCTGGAGAAGGGGAAGGGGAGAGGCAGAAAGCAGGTAATGCTGGGCTCTGCACAGGGCTGGCGATGAAAGGCAAAGTGCTCACGGCACACCTCTGCAAACACAGCTTTATCTTTTCAGAATGAATAAAAGTGGTTTAGTAGTATTAAGGTCCTGGGGTGCAGTGTGGAAAACAGCACTCGGCCGTCTTGCTGGCTGTCCAGCCCAGCAGCTGGCCAAAGGGGTCTTAATGGCTTTTACTCTGGGGAGGGATCTGCAAAGTGCTCTCAAGAATATTATGGAAAGGAACATACAGTGTGGAGGTGCTGCTTTTAAGGTGTTTGTTCAAAGTGGCATATGTACTGCGAAGCGTGACATAGTTGCTAAGGTGACAGCTTGCTTGCTTTTTGGCAAAAGCAAAAGCATACTCAATATAGACAAACTGTAAGCTTTTGCTTTGTTTAATTTGCACAGTTTTATCTTCTGGCTGTGGTAAAGACTGCTTGGGTTTTTCTTTGCAAGCAGGGTTTTCCCATTGAGAATGCTCTGCTTGGTGAGAAATGTGAATATTTCCTTAAATCACATAAAATGATGGAGGTTTCAATGTTTATAACTGTAGATACAAATCATGGCATTAAAACGGTTTGATAATGGCATTCAGTAAAGTAAGGCGGTGTTCTCTAATAGCATCTATATAAACCAAAACCATTGTGTTGCCTCTTGGCAGCCTTTGGACACAGGTATATCCGTGAGCACACAGTCCAGAAGGTTTTTGCATGTTGCATGAGCAGTCTGCAAATGCGTGCAGAGACTTCAGCGGAAATGCACGGTGAGGTGAGAACTGCTGTCAGTCCAGCTCAGAGATTGGTTGTGGTGGGAGGCAGCGAAGGCCAAGAGGGGAGCCTTGTGTTGGGCCGCTTGGGTACTGCTGTGGTTGAGTATTTTCATACTGCAAGTCGGGGAGAAGGATCAGCGGAGGATTAGACTGATGTGGCCCCTCAGGAGAGGGAGTTTTCCAGATGAGCAGCCATCTGCGGCATGAAGTAATGTTATGGTCCTCAGCGTGGAGAGAGGAAAGCAGAGAGATGTAAAGAACCTAATGCCAACTTTGGTCTTTGAAGTAGTAGGGTATGTGCACTATTGGGGAAAACTGGTCAGGAAAGGCTGAAGTAATGTGGTCATCGCTCTTAATTGTTTTACCTTTCTTTTCTTTGTGATATACTAATGGATGGATAAATGTGTTTCTCTGAACAAGCTGTTCTAGCTGCGCCTTTTCCGAAATGCCTTAGCATCTGGGGAGCAGGCTGCGCTAGAAGCAGAGCCTGCGAGAGCTGCTGAGCTAATTTCTGTGCAGAGCAGAAAGTGCTACAGCCTCGAGCTTGGAGGGCTCCTGTTCCCAGATCAGTGGAATGGCTGCTCCAGTCCTGGTTTGGCGGTGCCATTGCAAGGCAGAAGTTAGCATAGGTATTTTCAGAGTGGTCAGAGATCATGACAGTCTACTTCAGAGGCTTTCATTGAAGAGCTGGGAGGGTCTCTGCTAGAAGCATCCTTGGCAATGAGGTCTGCCAGCCAGCAGTGTGGAGGAGGTCTCCTATTTATCTGTATTAAGGAAACAGGAGGAAAACTGTGGAATGAGAAGATTTCAACAAAGTGGTATAAATTTTCAGATGGAGGTGTGGAGTCCCAGACCCACTGCCAGAAATAAATCTGATTTGAATATCTTGCAAAAATCCTAGCCTGTCAACTTGATTTTCATGAGAAATACCAGAGCCTGCTGCAAACAGCCGGACAGAATATTCACTAGAAGTGCTCAATAACCTGAAGTACTGAGGGTCAAATTCTGTACAGATCTCTGAAGGAAATTCTACCTAACATCAGCAAGATCATTGATACATCAGGAAGTAATTTATTGTAACAGATCTTCAGTAGTTCTCTCAGTTTCCAAAGATTTCTCGATGTTAAAGCTCCGTCCTCCTGTGTCATTTCTCAGGTGATGCAAATCCAAAGTATCTTTGGCTCAGAGTGATAAGCCACAGCTCTAATCCTTTGGCACTTGCATGTTGGGCGCTTGTATGGGGTGCCGAAGTTTTGACACTGCATTTGCCAGTCTTCCTAATACTGGGTGAAAAGCCTCTGTGGCTCCCCAGGTACAGATGTAGCAATATGTTCCTTGCCAGGTTCTCAAAAAACAAGTAGACAACTGGCTTCTTGGTTCAGCCTCCCTGATATGGGCCATATTTTGGGATACGGCTGCCTTCAACATCTAAGTCAAAATACCCCAAGATGCCAGGAAATACCTTAGAGTTATGTAACAAGCAAACCTGAGCCTTGCTTGAAGTGTTTTCAGAATAATCCTCTCCCTGGCTGTGTGCTTGAAGCAAAACAAACAAGCCAAGCCCCTCATCTGTGTTTAAAACCACATAGTTCCTTCCCTCCATTACTCATCACACAGAGGCTGTATTGCAAACAGGAAAGCACTGCTTTGCATTGGTTTTTTCACCTCATTTAGAACAAGCTTTAATGGAGAGACTGGTAGCTGGGAGTGGTTGGACATGGCAAGACCTAAGCTTCCTTTTGGGGCTGGAAGGAGGAGTGGTGCCCATGCATGTGTATTGTGCCTAGCCTTATGGGGTTGGATTTGGTACTGGAGAACATGTGTATTGCAGTAATTATCCTTTGGAGCTGAGCAGTTTCTCCAAGTGCTTTTTTAGAGACTGTGCTTCAAAACCAAAGCAAGTGTGGGATTCCCCCCACTGCCAAATGCAGCAGCCGATAAAACCACCAGACCTCTCCTGATCACCATCTCCAAGGGCAGTCAGCATGCTGGAGTGGATTTAGGTCCCAGTTTGAAAAAGCACAGCTGCCAAAAAATTAAACAATGCCTTCCTCTTTAATTTTAACATTTTAATTAAATTCTTTGCTGCTGCGCGCCTTTGATCTCAGCGAGCTGATATACACCATGTCAGCTGTTGTGTCTTAGCAGCGTTTTGTTCTAGCCTTGCACGCAGACACAAGGATACGTTTCAGTATAGATAAAAGTGCAGAAGCTGCACACTTCCAAGTACCAAGTGCATCGGACTTCCAACTGGTGACCAAGGGCATGTGGACAGAGAGATTATTCATGAGTGTGCATCAATAGAACTTCTTTCTGAATACATTCTCTCTCCATATTTAATCTCCTTCTGTGAATGGTGCTGCGAGAAGAGTTTCCTTGATGGAATTATTCACTGAGAGGCTTGAGGCCAGGAGCTGAGATTTTATTGCAAAACAGAATCAGTTTCAAGTGGGATAATTAATAAAATTTTATCCCTTAGTCAAAGAGAGCAGAAGCAGTGCTGTATGGCTTTGCCTGGGCACATTTATTGAATAGTCCCAGCCAAGTGCCTGTTTTGAGAGCAGGCTGCTGGCTTTCTTTGCAGCCGTGTAAAACATGAGGACTAAGTGGCACATAACCATGCAGCCCATTTCTGAATGCGGGGGAAAGTCTTTCAGTAAAGACATAGTTGCACGCTGGGCTTCAATGATGGTGGGACGGGGTAAGCAAGCTGAGAGTGTGCAGTATTTCCATGGCAAGGAAAGGCATTAGAGTGAGCTCCCTTTGATTTATATCCTGGGGCAGGTGTCTGAGGAGCGTGTGGAGTATTTGTCCTTGTTTGGGCTGTTCCTAAATGCCAGGGAAGCAGCCGTCATTGCTGCATCAAAGAGTCCTTGCTAGAGCTGATTAGGGAAAAAGAATTTCATTTCCCTGAGGGTAAAATAATTTTTTATCTAGATTTCCATTGAGAACTTTGTTAATCTCGTGAAATTGTGAATGAAGAAATATTTTTGCCAGAAACTGCAGTATTTTGGCTAAAAGAGAGAATTGAAGTTGTTGAGCATGGAGAAAAGGCTCCAGGAAGACTTCTAGAAGCCTCCCAATACTGGAAGAGGCTCCAGGAAAGCTGGGGAGGGGCTCTTTAACAGGCAGTGCAGGGATAGGACAAGGGGAAGTGGCTTTAAGCTGAAAGAGGGGAGATTGTTATTGGGTATTAGGAAGAAATGTTTTCTTGTGAGGGTGGTGGGGCCCTGGTACAGGTTGCCCAGACAAGTCTGGAGTGCTCCATCCCTGGAGGTGATTAAGGACAGGTTGGAAGGGGCTTTGAGTAACCTGATGCAGTGGGAGGTGTCCCTGCCCTTGGCAGAGGCATTGGAACTGGATGGTCTTTGAGGTCCTTTCTAACCCAAACCATTCTATGATTCTAAAAATATTTCTGTAAAGAAACAGTGGTTGGATTTTATTCTCCTTCTCCTCTCTGCAGCCCAGAGCATTGCCCTGCGATGCCCCAGGCTTGCTCCTGCTGGAGGAGTCAGTGATGGATCACATCAGGCATGATTTATGGATCAGGAGCGGTGTGAGAGGCCAACACAAACTCCTTGGAGGCCCAGCAGTAGTGTTCCCAGGGTAGATATTGCAAGTCCCTAGCTCTGGGATTTGCAAAGAAGAGTCATTGTTTTTTAAAGGAAGATCATAAATATGAAAAGAAAAGATGAGTGAGTCTAAAATGCAGAAAATGGTTTTGATGGGAAATTTTCAGCTGACTTTTAAAGCATTGTGGACATAGTAATGCTGTAGTCTGTGCTTATGTTGTGTGCCCAGCCCTTTTTTTTTTTGGTTGAACATGGAGTTTTTCAGAGCTTCACAGAGGCAGCACAGTCCACTTAGCAGAGAATCAGCAAGCCGTGTTCATCAGCCTCCTTGTTTTGCTGCGTTGGCTCCATGGACCATGCACACTCCCGCTCTGCCGTTGCAGCCTGGCACTCATGGCAGGTGGCTCCACGGAGAGGGTGCCTGTTCCAGCTCCAAATCTGTCCCTGGCCAGATTGTGAGGCCCTGGTAGGCAGCAGGAGCTGGCTCTGTGGCGGGCTGACATATGCAGGGGACACTGGGTGTGCCACGAGGCAGAAAGCCTCCAGCCATCGCCGAGCACGTTACAGAACATCCTGGGGAGGGAAAGTGCCATGAAAATGAGCTCCATGCCTGCGGTCCTCCATGGCCCAACATCACTCTTCACTGTGAGGACCAAGTGCTTTCACTGCTTTTTATTTTTCATTTTCTTTTTCTCGTCCCCTCCATCATGTTTTCATAGCAGCAACTGGAGACCGAGAAGGGGCTCAGGTCTTATGGCAGGACTGATCCAGAAGAGCTTGAACAGTGATATTGTGCTCGCCGTGGCCCAGTTCTTTTATTTTTAAAAACAGTTTTCCATCTTTTTGTTTATGTGCTCATTAGAACCGGCCACCCATGGGTGCAGTGTTGGTTGTTAATGCAGCTGAAGAGGCTCTGAGAAACCTAATAAATGGGTTTTTTTGTGCAGCTTAGTCCCTAAAAAGTAGTGACTCAGCAATGATCAAACATCTCTCATGGGACAAACAGTTCCCAGCTATTCCCAATTTAAAATAAAACCTGCGTGTCACTGGGCTGCTAGGAGGCAGGGCTTGAGCACCCCACATCTGTATTACTCCTGTACAGAGAGATTGCTAAGCATGTCCTGGGTGTTAGGACAAGAGTACTCTTCCTCAGTTTTAAAAGAGGTTTTTTTTCTCTGGGGATTTTTACACTCCACCCTGTGATGCGCTTTGGGATGCATTCAGCTTTCTCTTCTGAATAGGGCTCCAGATGATGGAAATAAATTATCATAAATTAGAATAGATTGCACTCTTCAGCATCTCTACATCTGTCATTATGTTTCTTTAACAGTTCAGTTTAACATTTATACACACTCTGACAGCAGCTACTGGTGTGTATGCTATAAATATTGGCTTGGAGAAGACATTAATGGAGTTTAGGTAAACGTTTGATGCCGCTGAGATTCTGTTCCATATGGTGGTTCACAGCAAAATCATATTCAACGTGCTACGTATATTGCTCTTCTATTCCTTATAGGTTGATCATCTGGCATTTCATCAGCTTAACACATTACCAAGAAAGCACAGGTGCCTTCAAAGAGGGAAGTGAGCTTCTTGTCTGTTGTGTTTATTACCACCTGTATTGTTTGCGGTGTTTAAAGCCAAGATGTAGCGTGTATGGATGGGAAGGGCCCAGAGAAAAGAGACATCTCACAGAAGTAGCAGTCAGGAATTAGGCAGAGAGCTGTGGGAGCTTTCTGCTTTGAACATGTGTGAAGAAAACCCGTGGGATTTTTTGGCCAGGAAGCCATTTCGTTTGACAGTAACTGAGTAACAGGGCAAAAGCTTTGCGTGTTCGTTGGTCACGGTTGCTAAACCTGAAATTTGTGACTCTCAACCCCTGGCAAAACTGTCACCACAACCATGCGTGGGGAGCATTGCTTCAGGGTTTGAGGAGTCTGGCTTGTGTCCCACTGACTTCCAGGAGGCCAAGTAGCTGAGGCCATCACAGCAAGCAGCAGGGAAAAGATATATTGTAGTACCTCTGGTGTTCCTTCTATCATTCAGAAGAATTTTTGTGTCTCCCACAAGTCTGTCTTCTGTTGTTTTGTTGGTTTGGGTGTTGGGTTTTTGGATTTTTTTTTGTTTTGCTAATTGCATCACTTTGAGTAGTGTAGCTTAATGACGTGGCTGCCTCCTCCACAGTATTCTCTGATTTACCCTGTTTTCAAGCAACTATTAGGGTAGGAAGTGTGTTGTTTGGCTCAGCACTGCAGAGGGGTGGTTGGGGTAAAGCGGCCTCCAACTCTGATATGGGGCCTGGGAAACATCTGGCTCATGCTGGCCGCAGGGCACGTCTGCTGCAGAGAGGAGCACGGCTGCCTCGTTTACCCCTGTGTAATGCAATGTAAGTAATGAAGTAGCTGTAATGTACAAACCGGCTCAAAGCGGGGCAATCCAAAGAGAAAGTGCTCTTCACACTGTAAGTTGCTAAAGGTCTTTATGATGTCAGTGAATTAAAAATCTGAGAAGAAAAAAACCCTCCAGTGCTGTTAGTTCATGATGCATCTTTTAAAAGTGGCTGGTGGGGAGGAGATAACTTATCTGAATGGAAATGGATTTAAACTCTGTAACTTGCACATTTCTGGGTTCCTGCAAAGAGAACAGAGCGCTCCTTGTCCTTGCTCACTTGGAGAGATGGAGGAATTTTGGTATAGACTGAATGGGTTTCTGTTATAGTATTACCCCTTTTGATCTGGATTGTTAGCCATATTGTTAGACCTTTGCAGTTTATTTCTTTGAAAAAGGAGTTGTTTCTGATGTTTTGGTGATGCACTTGTGTTTATTGACACTGGCAGCATGGAGGAGCCTTGTGGGCTCCTGTGTCCAGTGAGGGACACTGAGTCCGCAACATCCCTTCCCCCAGGCTGTGCAGAAAGCCCTCGTACCTTCTCTCAAGTTTCCAGGTTTTATCATTGTTCTGACTACTTGTGTGGTTCTTCTGTCTCAATTTTCCTCTTTTTTTCCTGGATCCTGCAGAAAAAAATGTTTTGCAAAACCGTTAGCAAAATCTTTCTGCCCAGAGCAAAATCTTGCCCGTGATTTTCCTTTGAATAGCTAGTTGTGGCTGTCTGAGCTTGAGGCTGGCATTTATGTCTCTTGAATGCTGTTGTAAAGGAACTAAACTGTATTTAAAGAAAGGCAGCACTTATATTTGCTTGATGTTAAAGACATTTTAGCCCAGTCAACAAGATTTCATGGTGAGCCTTGCTCCAGCAAGGAGCCCTTCAGCCTTCTCCAAGCTGAAAGAGAAGCTGGACTCCAGGGGGCAGTTACAAAGCACTGAAATTCTTATGTAGTTATTCGTGGTATTTCTTTTCTGCATATTTTGGCTCTTTGAGGCCTGGATGCTTCAGACCTGGACACTCTGCGTACAGCCCCTACTACGTAGGTATGACAGTTGTGGATTTCTCGGAGATGCCCTCGTATAAGCATGCTGATTTTGAGAAGGGATGTGCAGCAGGAGGAACTGAGTGTATACAATCTGCAATGGATCACTTGTCATGAGAAGATCTCCTTGAATTGTTTGTTTATTTAATTAATTCAGTTTTTTTAATTCAACTCTTATCCAGACCTTAAAGATATAGTTGGGCAGAGGGGAGAGAAAGGAACCCTTATTCAGGGTGGTTTTTTTCTATTCTCATAGGTGATGGGCCTGTGTACTTCTTTTTCATTAAACCTGGCAGGTTTTAGCTTTCATGTGTGACTGATGTTCATAAATCCCAAAGCTCGCACTTTCAGACTTCCCATCCCCATAATAAACCTGGAGATGAGCCATTCCCAGATCCTACTGTCATCTGTACCAGGCTGAAAGGCCCTTCAGGTCGGAAGGGATGAAAAGTCACACTTTTTGCACTCCAGTCAGTGCCCGATCTGAGAGTTTAAAAATATCACAAGTGAAAAACATGGATGTGAGTCATACAGAAAGCACCCTTCACTTCTAAGGGAATCTAAATATCAGAAGAATAAATTCGGCAGATGTTTCCTCCTCCTGAGAGGAAGGCATATCTAAGATTTCTGTTCGACGTCTTCAGTCGTCAGCATCAGTCCCCTGCCATCAGAGTGACCACTAGATACAGGAGACACCTTTTAAATGTTTGTAGCTAATACTGAGCCAGAGCTACATCAGTCAGGAGGGCCTGTGTGAGCTTGGCATGAAGGCAACAGGCAGAGAAGGCTGCAACTTCATGTCTTGGGTCAAGACACTTCAGCAATCACAGTGTGCTGTAAGTGCCTCACAGCTGGAGAGTTTGGTGTGCACTTTAGTTGTAAATGCTCACCCACATCTAACATATCTGGTGTCATATTGCAGGTTGACATATCCACATGCTTCTAGGGCAGTGAGCTCTTTCTTTCCAGTGGTACCCTTTGACCCTCAGCAGCTGCGAGACTGTGGGTTTGTATCAGCGGGGCTTAATAGTATTTTTGAAGCAAGTGTGTGTTAAAATGTATATGCATTTCTCTGTGGTTTTACACCATCAATATTTTAAAGGCTATTTAATACAAAATTACTGAAAGTTACTTAAATCTGAGACATGCTGGAGAGGTCGGAGAACTCTTATCAACTGTTGAATTACTAATGTTGAATTAGACATGAGAAAACTATTTTCAATTTAAGTGACTTTTCTCAGAACTTGCTACATGTTTAATATAGACTCATAGAATCACCAGGTTGGAAAAGACCCATCGGATCATTGAGTCCAACCATTCCTATCAAATACTAAACCATATCCTCAGCACCTCGTCCACCTGTCCCTTAAACACCTCCAGGGAAGGTGACTCAACCCCCTCCCTGGGCAGCCTGTTCCAGTGCCCAATGACACTTTCCATGAAAAATTTTTTCCTAATGTTCAGCCTGAACATTATCATATCATCACTCATCTTTCTAATAATTGTTCCAGTTCTAGCTCTCCCACAGTTTTCATGCACATGCGTGCAATGCATCCGTTCAGCCGAGCTGTACATCTGTGGGGACCATCAGGGAGCCTGAAACCCACTTGTCTCAGGGGTGCATTTTCCTCCTGTGGATGCAGTGCAATGATTGAGCCTTTCATGGGTGATTTCATACCTGTATTTGAAAAACCTGGTTGGGCTGCTGTCTGAGAGAATGAAGGCCATGAATGCTTTTCAGTTTAGAGACTTCAGCATTGTGTTCCAAGAATCTTGAACTTAAAAATTTGAACTAGAAATAATATTTATGTGATTTTTGGAAGAATGCTACTGTGAGGGTCTGCAACAGGGATGACAAATATGGCTATTTTTTTACCCCCCCCTTCCTAACTCTTGCAGGGGGTCAGCTTCTTGCCAGTCCCCCTTGATAACAAGCTGCTCTGAGAGCTTAGCAGAGCAATGTGTGTCCTGGTTGCAGCAGATGGATCTCATTTGTGTTGCTGTTCATAGCCATGATAGGCAGCAAATGGAGTGGAGCCTGAGGCAGCACTTTGCTGCCTGAAGTTGGTGCCTGATGAATTACGGAGATAAATAAGGCGAGAGTCTGCCTTTGCTTTTCCCTTTGAGTGTGCATGTAAGTGTTAGGTGGCTGATGTTTGAAGAGGCAATGTGAAATGAGCTTTCAAATATTTCCTTGAAGTTGTCTTAATTATTTCATTATAATGGTAAGGAACAAAGCGGAAGAATCAATATGCCTAATTATTACATCTAAATGGAAGAGAAATTAGCCAGTGAACTCTCCCATCTCTGGGGAGAATTAATCTTCCTATGCTCTATTTCAAATGTCTTTCAGAAAAAATGAAAGGCTTATCACCTAGGAAACATGCGGTCCTAATCGCCCAGGTCTCAGACTTGGATTTACTGACGGTGAGGGGACTCTTGGTCTTCTGAATCACAATATCAGATTGTTTAGCTTCTGTTTAAAAAATTGTAGTTGGAGTTTAGTAGCTGGGTGATTTGAATGACAAACGCTTGCGGGGCATCCACCACACGTCATCGAGATGTGCCCTAGCTGGCACTGACCGAGCTGATGGACCTACGTAACACCAAGCAGTGCCATGTGGAAGGAATGAACTGGATCCTAGTGTGATGCCGTCAATGAGACAGTGATAATTAGCTTGGCTTCTCAGCAAAGAAATGCTGCATTGATGAGTCTCTATAATGCTTAAAGAGCTATCTTGTTTGCCTTTGCACTGTACAATACCTGCTTTTTTGATAGCTATGTGAGAGTCCAAGAAGATATCATTTTGCTGTGGCCTAGTGACAAATAGCCATGAGATGCTTACAGATGGTCCTGGTGGGACTTGATTCTTCACCCTTGAATCAGTCACTTAGTTGAAATGACTAAAATATTTCCTGCATACTGGGTTTAGTATGGCAATAAATTCTTGTTCTAGCTCCTCATTGCTGACTTGCACCTAGCCAACAATATCTCGTGACATTTCCTACTAGGTTACTTATAACAATTTCAAGCTGTGACACAGATGTAAAATGATTTAAGATGAAATGTTAAATGAATAAACTCATCTTCATTTAAAATGTGTTTAACTCTCGCCCTCCATAAGGTCTGACTTTCTTTAGATTTTGTCATTTGTTGTCATGTGTCATCCTGGTGGATATCCAAGTCAGGAAGTACTAAGATGTGCTTCCCCAGAATATTACCATATTCTTTCATGGGCAGATCATGCCTAGGAAGAGAAAGGTTAGATTCATCCCTCGCCTGCAAATCCACCTCAATGTAAAGAAGACTCAGAAGCTAAAACATGAAGTATAAGAAAGAAAAAGGCCATTTCATTGCATAAAACTGGGGAAATCAGCCTTACGGTTCTCAAATGGAGATGACAGCTCGCTGTAGGGAAAACTTCAGTTCATCATTATTTTGCATTTTTGGGTTGTATTACTCATGGCAGTTTATTAATTAGTTTCTGTTTTGCACTCTTTCTTAGAAGAAAAATATTACAACTCATTATGTATCACCCTTGTACCTTTCTTTCCTCCCAAATTACTCTTTGCAATCATGGTCAGTTCCCATCTTTCCTGGCTGTCGAGTTGATTAACTGTGTGATGCTGACTGGAGGGCATGGGATGGGCCACTGATGCACCACCTGATTATGTGGTCATGGAAACCCCTGGAGGTAAGACCTCTGTTATCAGAATAAATTGGGATTTTCTGCCAACTAATGGTTGGCGAAGCTTGCACTGATGCTAGATCCTGCTGGATGAGGCACTATGGAAGCCAATTAGCCTTTGCTGATAAGCTAGGCTTTGATTAAGCTTTTCCAAGCATTCTATCACAAGAAACATGTATTACTCATTGAACATGCAAATGCATTTGCAGTATGTAATTACAGAATTTTCTACAGGAGCGACCTATTTTAAACGGGGCTTTTGTTTCACTCTGATTCCTTTGTTGTGCTCACCAACTCGGTGACACAGTCAAATTCAGCAAACATAATTGACTGGTTTTAGGAGTTAAAATATCCTGTTGTTGAATGTTTTATGCTTCAAATACAGAATATAATGAAGACCACTGTGGTGGGTACAAGTTATCCACAGCCACTCTGGAAGCCTTGCCCTGTGCAGCGAGCCTTCGGGAAGCAGAGGGAGCTGGCAATGCTGTGATCTGCAGCTTGAGCCACTTTAAAAGTGATCTTGTCCCAATAATGCTGAGCACAAACTGTAGCCATAGGCAGGGTTAACTTACCCTGCTGAACGAGCAGCTCGTTGCTCTTGGTGGGAATTAATTTATTGATGCAATTAGCTCCCGACCTGTTTACAAGGTGGTTGTTGGATAAAACAATGTAGTTAAAATTTATTATGGCTGTGTATCATGTCTTTAATCTTTGACACTTGTGATTTGGATGTTATGGCATGCCTTCAGTAGCTGATAATGGTTTGTGAAGATTATCAAAGAGTTAAGGTATTTTCACACTCCTTAGGGATACATTTTCTGTATTGCATTCTCATTTACACTGTTGTTAACTGAGTGGCAGTATCATGTTTCTTATCTGGTCATACAGATTATCGTAGCTTTAGTCACTTCATCTAAGAGATTTGCATGAGCTTGTGTATCTGCATCTATATCCATATGATACTGCTTTTGAAAAAAGCCTAGGAAGTGTAAATTTTTGTTTCGAGGTCTAATTCATGGTTGTAGTTCTCAAGTGTAAGGCATTCCTATAGCTAGATGGAATAAATACTTCCTATCTGTGATGCCTCTAGTTTATTGCATGCCTAAGAACACAGAAATCAGTTTTGCTGCTCAGAGTTATACTAAGTTTGGGTATAATGTGATCTAAGTTTGGCCTACTTAGCATTTTCCAATTGAAAAATCTTTCAAAAATCTCAAATTAGAGCAGAAGGAAGAAACACAGAGGTGGGCACTGTGATGCCCCATCTGCATCCCACCTCCAGTGGCAGGGCTGCAGCCTCAGAGGTGATGACAGGAACAGAGACGCTCTATCTGCTGGGCCCCCATGTACCAGCTCGTGCCCCTTCTCCCCAAAAATATAAGTGCTTCACCAACACCTGGGGTAGGGTCATGGTCTGGCAGTGGCTTTTGTGCTTCAGGGGGACCAAATCTACTGCTGCTGTTACAGAGCCTCCAAAATGCTCTCCAGAGTTGATTGGTGTCCACTTTGGTTTTACTGGGTGGGGTGAGAGGCAACCAAGAGTTTGTCCCCCGCAGAAAACTGGCTGATAGTCCTTATAAGCCTCAGGCCTGCAGGAGCAATCTTGTGTGTGATACAGGTTTTGTTCCTTTTGCAGGTTATGATTGATGACTTCAGTTTCCAATACCTTCACACAGGGGCGAGTGGGTTCAAGAAATGCTTGATATGAAGGTGTACGTAGAGCGTGAGCATCCTTCGCTGGTGGGGCTTTGCTCTCCCAGCCTGTGCCCTCTTGCTAAGCCAGAGTGCGGATGTTCTCAGGGTTTCAGCTAATGATCACAGAGCAGACTTCTCTCCTTGCTTGGAAGTCATGTGTCTGTCCTCTTCCAAATTAACAGTTTTCAAGTGTCCCACTGGACATTTGGTCTAAAATAGTCTGGACGCTTCTACTGTTTCATTGTAATCACCAGCTTTTGTGCATGTACATGGGCTTTGGTGAGGTCCCAGCCTAAACACATGCACCGTTGCAGCCTTTATTTAAATTGTTTCCATTTATGATAAGAATTTTGCTGGGGAAGGTTCCAGGACTTATATTTGAGTGTGAATATCTGAATTACAATTTAAATTATGCAGCATTTAGGCTTAAAAAGAGTTTTTATGAAATCTTAAGAATTGTAATTCTTCCCCATTCTATTAATAGCAATTGCAAATTTGAGCATATGCTGCAAAATGCATGGAGGCAAAGCATTAAGTTAGAGAGAGAACACAAGTGCCTCCTTCATCTAAGAAAAATCAGCAAAAGAGACAACTTCCAGCAAACTGTGGCTTCCGATCCACAAGCTGATAAAATCTGCATATTAGTCACAAGTTATTTTTCCAGATTTCTAGTTCATTCTGTTTTCTTGATTAAAGATGCTGAAATTCTCTTTCAGTCCTTTCAGCCTCTGTTTCATAACTAGTATACTTGATGGGGGGGGAGGGGGAAAGAGTTAAAATCATTACCACCACCATTATTTTGGTTCGCATCTGGCAGATTATGATTTGGTTTTGTCTCAACCAAGACAGGTGCCAAGCTGTTTTTTTTTATTCAGGGGCAAGTCTAAGGAAGAATGCAATATTTTATTTGGAACACATTCTGTAAAAATGAGATTTTTCCTGAAGAGAAGATGTTATTTTATGACAGAAGATTAAACTATTTAATCCAAACCCTTCGTTGCCTGGCTTTGGGGCTCAGCATTCCAGCACAGCCAGTATTTGCACGCTGGACTTCTTAAAATCTGAGGCAGAGCTGCACATTTTATGCTAGCGTGGAAGCACATAGCCATTCTGAATCTTTTTAGCTGTAAGTGTGTGTCCATGAAGGGCTTGCTCCACGCTGAATTAATTAGTATGGGGATAAATGATACTCACTGATTTCACTTGTCTATCAAGGGGTTTAAGGGCCATAAGCTTTTCCTAATTATAGGAGATGTGCCTGGCTTGGGGAAGGGGACTTGCCTTGTCTTGTAATCAAAGGCTTGGGGAAACAGTTCCTTATGGGAAAAGATACTCTCTTTTTGCTGTAGCAGTAGTGTCATTAGAGAATCAGCTTTTCTGCCAGAAATAGCAGCTGCTGGCTACAGCATGAGCATTGCTGCTTAGGATAATATGTAAGAGTTTTTGGGCTGCAAAGCTTAGCTTTTTACAACTTAGTAGTGTTACATGGGCTGAGGAAACCTCTTGCTCTTCGCTTCAGCTACAGAAGGTGTTTTGTGCATCTTTTTGGCAGATGGTAGTTTGTGTGGAAGTTGTTCAGGTGATGCTGCTGAGCCTGAATTTCTGCCACATCATCACCTCTGGAAAAGCATCAGCATTCTCAGTGTTGTCCATATAGTGAGTACAGCAGCTGGTAAAATTGGAGCACCAACCATAAAATCTGTTGGCTCTCATGATTTCCTAATACTCCTATAGTTTGGTGCTGCCTGTTGTTAGTGTATAGAAATTTTTGACTGGCTTTTACTGTGTTTTCTATCCTAAATTTAAGTTTTATTCCTTCCATGACATGGTGGGATGCACATCAGAGGTTGTCAGAGAACAAACACAGAATTTCCAGACTAGGAATACTGGCCTGCAAGCAGAAGACAGCCATCAGCAAGGGCCAGTTTAATACACACAACATGTGGTTCCAGTCCAGTTTAGTCAGTTTGTGGCAGAAAACTCTTGCTCTGTATTATGCGTAATTTTTCCTGCCAAGGAATCATCCGTAGTTGTGCTTTTCACTGACCATTTTTCTTCCTTGTGCTCCTCTCTTGCCTCATTTTCACTGCTGGCAGCCTGCTCATTGCCTAGAGAGCTACATGCTCTTGTCCATAACTCACTAGGAGGATTTTTTTGGTTGAAACAAGGCTTCTCAAAAGGGCTCACATAAGGATCATATTTTATTCTTCAGTTTGTAAGAGAAACTTAAAGATTTCCTATCCCCTCTGACGGATATAAGAGTTGAAATAAGTTTGATCATTTAGATACAGCAGTGAAGACTTTTTACTCCCTATGAGATACTAAAATGCCATTAAAGCAGAATGTTTGTTGTAATTTTACGTATGTGTATGCATAAAGACCATAAAGAGAACTGAACCTTATCGATTTGATGGCACTCATTATCCTAGAGCTATTTTTTTAACAGAGTCCTTCTAACACATTTATAGACCTTTTCTGTTTTCTCTTAAAATTTGCTCTGTGTTCTGTGTTGTGGAGGAATTTTCCCTCCACAAGATGAAACACCATCCTGTTATCTAATTTATGTCTTTATTTTTTTACTCGTAGAAGACTTCTAAAAGTTAAATGCTGAATTAATGGTGGGCTAGGAGGAATATACAGTTACATTAACTTTTACAACTTGTTCTATACTGAAAATGTCCCCTGTTTATTTTCTGTTAAAGCAAATAAATTGATTTGCCCATGCAAGATTTTACCTCCCCAGCAACATGTCATTAATAAAGACAGTGTTTTATACTAATAGCTACAGCATTGTGTCTTTATTATTATTATTTTCAGTGTGACCTTCCTGTTAGTTTTGGCTGGTTTTAGGCTGAGTGAGTCACAATATTCTGCAGTTACAACACAAACTATAACAATGGTGTTGGGGTATAAATTGTTCTGTTGTTGTTTTAATGATGTTTGGAGGCGATGAGTGATTTCCATATTCCAAGATACCACTCTTCTGAAAAGGCTGAAGTAGCATGTCTTTTGGCTGAAGGAGGATTTCAGGAAAAAAACAAACACAGAGAAATGTTTTACAAAAACTCACCTGTGCTGGGGGACCTGGCCCAAACAAATAGGCTCAGCTTGCACCTCAGTGTCTGCACTTGCAGAATCTGTGTGGAAATCGTGCTGGATTGGGTACCGATTCCCTCCAAGTCATTTCTACAAGGTGGCATCACCATGGATTGCCATGACAATCATCTTGAGTTTGCATCAGATCTGGCATTGGCGATGGATAATACTTGATCTTTTCCATGTTATTGTGGTATATTGTGTTATTGTGGTAAAACATTTACAGTCACCACTCAGGATGGATGTAAAGAGAGGGAATGAGGGACTGCGTGTGTGTGCCCAACATGAAGCTGGGCTGGTTATCTGTCACCTGAGCAGGACACTGCTGCTTCCAGAGCAGTTGCAGCTGCCATAATACTTAGATCTCTGGAAAAGATGGTTGATTGCTATAAAGTTTGAACCTCCTACAAAAATAAACCCAGAGGTTATTGGACAATGGGAGAAGCTTAAGACATGGTTCACAGGGGAGTGGCTCCTATGGATCTAAGCAAAGCAGGTGAGACAGTCTGGTTTCGTGGTGATTTTGGATAACAAGACTTTGCTATGTGCCCCTGCCCTGTACCTCTTGGAGGCAGGAAGGCTTCTGCCTGGGGACTGGAATAAAGAAAAGCCTGCAGGAAACAATCCCTGCAAGCTAGATAAATTACTGTGCCCATTTAAAAAATGAATTCCTATATTCGTAATTTAAATTTATCTTACCTTTGACATGCTTGGAACTTCACTACCCAATGTGTGCAATGATGAACCATCCTGTGGGGTTCTGTCAGTAAGAAAACAACCTATTTCCATAGATGCACTGATTTTTACTTTCTAAAGGCAGAGACTGTGATTCCAGGCTGTGTCCCCCAGGAACTTGTTTAGAGCAGATATACCCTCTGAAGACTTAACTATCAGAAGCGTTTTCCTCTTTTCTTCACTATTACTTTTTTTTTAAGTGAAAGCTTGTAAAACATGGGCAAAATGTGAAGCTGAAAGGAAGAGAAGCCAGGAATACTAAAGAGAGAGAGCGCTTGCTTGGAAGTGTTGGCCAAGCAGCTGTTCATGCCTCCTATTTAGCATGAATGGAAGACATAGCCCTGATTAAAAATGGTAGGTAGCAGCTGCACAGCCTGGGCTAAGGATTACCAGATGGTTAACTGTGATTGACTTGTCTCCATGGAGCTCAGTGGGGAGGGAGGAATGGAATATCTGAAATGTGATGAACATGCTAGGTACACAATTTTTTTTATAATGAATGTGCCAGATTTGTTTACATGCTTTTTGAATAAAATATGGCTGCTAGTTTGACTTAAGACAGACATCTTTAGTACATGCTATGTTGCAAAACCTTGCTCTTTTGATTGTAGGTGTGATGATTCCCCCTCATTTCACCCCCCCCGGCTCCTCCCTGGTGCTGAGATACAGCATAAAATAATTGGTTGACAGAATGTTGATTCTGCAGCACGGGGAGGATTTGCACAGATGGGAGTCAAAATATGTCTCCTTGCCTTATGCTAATGCCACCACAAAGGTTAGGGAGAAGTTCAGAACTGAATGTGGAATCCTTGTGCTGCTTTAGCTGTTGCAACGTGTTTAAAGTCAGTACCTGAAGGAAAGAGATCTGGATCCAAAAGCTCCGGTTGCCTGCTTCCTCTGTTTTACAGCAAAAGGGTACCAGCACTTGCTGCATATTCATAGTACAATGATGCTTACGTGGCTGCTTTTCCTTGGCATGTACCCATCATGGACAAAGCAGGATTTTTTTCCCTAGCTCAGAAAGGGCTAGAAATCACAGATATCTCTAAAAATACCATGGCAAGAGGATGACACATCAACGTGATTCCAAACAGCATCTTCTAACAGGGCTTGGCCAAATTTCTCGCAAGTGCCAATGGCACTTGTTTAAGCAATATGGTCTGTAGAGGCCGTCACCGTGTGCAAGGTGGTGCGTTCATCACACAGCCTGCTCCTGAGGATGGGGGGAAGAAAGCAGGCATCGGTCAGCTTAATGGCCAGAATGCCTCGCCTACCTCTTCTGCTGGGTCATCCCTAGGACCTGAGTGCGTCGTGACTCAGTTTACCTTCCCCTCCCTCAGATCGTCACCCCTTTGCTATGGGCAACATCTCTCACGGTGTTTTTGGAGGAGTCCCAGAGCTGGGGCATCCTGAAGGCCACGAGGTTCACAGGAAAACATTCCCTCATGCTTTCAGCCTTTAGCTCCACGCGACTGCCCTGACTTTCGTGGGAGATGGAAATTGCAGGTAACTAAGAATAGAGGCTAGTAATTTGGAAAGTGATACCTTGGCTTGTGTTTAGGGACGGGAACAGTTCTAACAGCAAATAATTTAGAAATGCCAAGATAAATACAGTGTTTGAGGAAATGTGTTGCCTCCAGCTGAGGGAAGTGGGAGACATTGAACGTGTGTTCCTCTGTGTTGAACATTTTTGCTTTGTGTTTGCATTAGTTTTTTAAAGCAATCTACAAATATGTCAAAAAGATGGAGTTGTCAGTTGTGCCAACTCGTGCCCTCAGATTTGAGTGTGAGTCATATTGTGGTGCAGATTTGTCTTCATAAATGCTTTGTTACCTAGAAAACATTACTTTTGAGCCTGTGACACTTAGTACTTCATTATTAGTCTCACTGAATGTCATCACTGTATATAAATAAATAAAATGCTAGTTCAAGCTTCTGATATTGATAAGCAAGTGGTTTATTTTTACTTTGTTGTATTGTTCTATTTTGTATTTTGGCAATATCAGACCTCCCCCCACCTTTTCCTTTCCAAAATATAAAACCAAACTGAGACCCCTTTTGATTTATTGAAATGGCATACTCTTAAAAGCAATGATTTAAAGGCTCATTATCCTCAAACAGTACACATGAGCCCTGAAGGGAGGAGATTGGGCTGGGGATGGTGGCCAAAACCTCTTCCACTATATGGGATAAAATGTTTGGCTGTGGGTTTTATTGTCCAGATCTAGTGTCGTGGTTGCAGCAGCACAACAGCATTTGCTACATGTTTCAAGTGCAGGAGAAGCTCATGAGGAAAACAAATCAAGCTGAGCTTGAAGCCTGCAAGTTTTGTGGTGCCTCCATAAAGGAGCAACAGGCTTTCAGTCTCCCCTTGGGCATTGAACCATTTGGATGCTGAGGTGCAGCGGATGCCAACAGTCGGCTCACTGTAGCAGATAGTTTGGTGCTTATTGCGGGTCCCTGTACCTCCTTTTTTTGTCTGCACACTGCTGGAAGTCTGATTTCCAGGAAAAACTCATCCTAAGCATGGTCTGCTTCTTGATGTGCTAGAAACTGTACTAACCTTAATGGTGTCATAGGCCAGGTAATAAATGGAGATGATAAATTTGTTAGTAGTCACACTAAGCTGGGTGAAAGTGTGGATCTGCTGGAGGGTAGGGAGGCTCTACAAAGGGATCTGAACAGGCTGGACCACTGGGCAGCGTCCAATGGCAGGAGGTTTAACAAGGCCAAATGCCGGGTCCTGCACTTGGGGCACAACAACCCTGAGCAGTGAGACAGACTAGGAGAAGCCTGGCTGGAAAGCTGCCAGGAGGAGAAGGACCTGGGG
Organism: Clamator glandarius; assembly: GCA_033459285.1. Lineage (NCBI taxonomy): Eukaryota > Metazoa > Chordata > Aves > Cuculiformes > Cuculidae > Clamator > Clamator glandarius. The sequence goes on along the minus strand of JAUNZM010000089.1, from coordinate 2,377,750 downwards.
GGGCTGGTTGACAGCGACTGAACATGAGCCAGCAGTGGCCCAGGTGGCCAAGAAGGCCAATGGCATCTTGGCTTGGATTAGAAACGGCGTGACCAGCAGGTCCAGGGAGGTTCTTCTCCCTCTGTACTCGGCACTGGTGAGACCGCTCCTTGAATCCTGTGTTCAGTTCTGGGCCCCTCACCACAAGAAGGACGTTGAGGCTCTGGAGCGAGTCCAGAGAAGGGCAACGAAGCTGGTGAAGGGGCTGGAGAACAGGCCTTATGAGGAGCGGCTGAGAGAGCTGGGGGTGTTTAGCCTGGAGAAGAGGAGGCTGAGGGGAGACCTCATTGCTCTCTACAACTACCTGAGAGGAGGTTGTGGAGAGGAGGGAGCTGGGCTCTTCTCTCAAGTGACAGGGGACAGGACGAGAGGGAATGGCCTCAAGCTCCGCCAGGGGAGGTTTAGACTGGACATTAGGAAAAAAATTTTCACAGAAAGGGTCATTGGGCACTGACAGAGGCTGCCCAGGGAGGGGGTTGAGTCACCTTCCCTGGAGGTGTTTAAGGCACGGGAGGACAAGGCGCTGAGGGACATAGTTTAGTTTGATAGGAATGGTTGGACTCGATGATCCGGTGGGTCTCTTCCAACCTGGTTTTTCTATGATTCTATGAAAATGCTGAAATATTCCGTGTTTGTGGAAGTTAGGCACTATGTGTGGAAGATAAACATTTACTGTTGGGCTACCTTGCAAAAAGAGCCAAAGAGGTGGCCAAGGAGAGCTTTCCTGTCCGGTGTTTGATTTTAAGTCATTTTCTGGTAGCAGGGAAAGGTTTGAAAGGTGCTACTGTGATGAGAAAAAGAATGCTGCTCAAGAGTGAAACAAAAGAGGGGTCAGCTTGGTTTGTCTGGTATAATAGCCACACTTAAAAATAACTCTGCTCTTTAAACACATGAAGGGGATGACAGCTGTTTGAGCTAATGAACAAACTTTATGTCTCCACACACCATGGATATGCTGCAGCCCTTGGGAGGATGGGGCTCCTCTGCCAATGTGGTGGGAGTAAAGGAAGCAAAGCTAGTTTTGTGAGAAAATGAGAAAATTGAGAGTAATGACCTGGTGCTCCCTCAGCAGCAGGAGACTTGGTGACTTTCACCATTGCTTCCAGCCCTGGGAGAGCACAATGGTTGCAATGTCCTCAGGAGGTTGTTGCAGAGGGCAGGGCATGGGAGGAGAAATCTGCCCTTACTCCCAACATATGAGTGTTATTTCTTCCTCAATGACGCTTGGCAAAGCCGTGTGTGAAATGGCCTTCACTTCTCAAAAAGGCAAGACTGTCAAAGTTTTGTCTGTTTTGAATCAGGAAGAAATGTTGAAATCTTGAAAGTCCGTTTGCCTTGAAAAAAATACCAGCACCTTAAAACTGAGATGTGGTCAACTAAAGCATTTCAATTTTGATCCATAATATTTTCCTAATATTAATGTGTTAAAATTTTGTAGCACAGTGTTTTTCAACTAAAACTGTTCATTTTGAAAACTCCCGAACAAGATTTTGACAGTGTCAAATATTTCTGTACAGAACATGTCATCCTTCCTGACAAAGCAAAGTTTTAAAGGGCAAAATACATGTACAATAATAGTTCTTTGGGAAATTCCTTTACAGCTACATGGCTTAATAGATTATTTCAATTTTAATGGAAAAGAAAATGGTTAGTATGGACCTGTAGCATATTTTGGAAATCAACGGCAATTCCTCTTGAGGCTCAATCAGCCAGTCTCTTGGTGGTGGAAAAGGAAGACATGTCTTCTGTCCCAACAGTGCTTGGAGGGGCCCTCAGGAAATCAGCCGCCACCCCTGCCCCTGGGTAGCAGAAGCCAGGAGGTTTCAGAAGGACATGGCTGATGGCACCACTGTCTCAGTTCCAATGGGACATGTGGCTTTATCTGCTGAGCAGTGAAGGATTGGTGAGATGTTTGGAAATGGAAAGACAAAACTGAGGAGCCAGCAGCTCAGCAACCTTGGCAGATGGGAGGTAAGGAGCTGGAGTGGCAAATGCTGGAAAAAACGCGGTTCACAAAGTGGTCTTAGGAGAAATCCCAGGGTCTGGAGGGTACAGATTTGCACGGTATATCCTCATGGATGCATCTCTTCCCTTCCAAATGCAGCGGGCACCTCCATATGAGCTGTAGGGGCAGAGCACTCGGGAGTGACTGCACCCTGCCAGAGGAGCAGTCCTGTTTCGCAGGGAGCCTCCCATCCCTCAGGGGAAACTATGCTGTTCCCAGTACTGGGGTGGTGGCTGGTATTAATAAAAACGTCTGCAGCCATCAGAAAGCAGTGAAAGTCAGCAAAGGTAGAGTTGCACTGATAAGTGGTCTGCCAGCATAGCCGTGTCTCAGGCTTTCTATTTTCCTTTCAAAATGGTCAGTAAATACATGTTAATGATGTGTTTCTGAAGCTACCCTTGAAGGTTAGTGTCTATGGCCATGTGTGTCACTTACAGCTGCATGTTGTAAATACTAATATATGTGAAAAGAAGTTTTTATTCCACATTGCTTTGGCCCAGTGTTGTGTTCTGCTGGTGCAAGGGTGCTCCCCAATGTCTTTGCCATAAAATATTTTCATCTAAGCTTCACATCAATAAGTGGTTGACAGCAAATATCTGACCGCTGGTTGTGACTCCATCATAAACAAACCAGATGCAAGTGTTTTTTCTTTTTAGTGTTGTGTGCTGAGCTTTAGGCTTTGGAAGAAGCAGTGCCGTCCAAACCTATTTACATGCTGTATTTTGCCATTTTACTCTCAGCATAATACCCGTCGTCTCCATGTCATTCCGTCATGTGTAGCTCATTGCTTGACATTTTCCCAGTAATATTTCTAAGCAGACTTTTTCTCCCTAGTAGCATAAACACTGTGGAGCAGGATTTACGCTTTGTAACTCAAGGCCTGGTACTTTGCACTGACAATCACATCTTGCCATGAATAAAAGCTTGGTATCCATATGTCAGGTGACTACAGCATCCTGCCTTCTGCACTGCAGGACTTGTCTCAGAAAGGGTATGATGAATTAGCACTTTGGCACTTAACTTCTACACATGTGGTGTGCTTTACGGGTGCTTGGGTGACTCACTAGTACTCACGCAATGTAAATCAACCTTCCTTCTTGCTGACATGATTCTACCTTGAACATAGACAACATCAGAAAATGTCTTATTAAAGACTGTGTTGTTTATCAGCTTAAATTAACTGTCAAAATTAATTGTTTGCAGAAAAATGTGGACAATTGATGCAGTTTAAGACAAGTATACATTGATTTTGTCTAAACTTATTCCATGTTTTGTGAGAATAAAGCAATGTAAAAATGGCCTAAAAGAGATTGCATCTATAATGCATGTTTTTGCCTTAGCCTGATTAACTACAGAAGTGAAATCTTGCCATTGCCCTGCTGCAATATAGAATAAATCTATGTATAGATAATAGAAAATATGTATATGTAGGGAGAATATGTATATATTTACACACACATGCATATATAGAGAGGAATTCAGTAGAGAGAGCAAGTGTGGGTGGCTGTAGGAATCTGGATTTGAAGCATCACCTCTGAGCTTGAAATCCATACCAAACATTAATGAAGCAGGATGTCACTCTGCTGCAGTTTGTATTTGGATGTCCCCAGAGCAGGCTGCATTAAACAAGGGTGGATTAAATCACATCAGTACTGTACAGGTAATTAGCAGTATGGGTTTGCCCTTGGCCCCCCTCCATGCCCCAGTATTCACAGCTTCTTTCAGTTGGATGCTTCTGTCTTGTCATCCTTAAGAGTAATCTATGGATGGAAAATAAAGACTCTTTCTGAACTGGCTTGCCAAGATGCTGTAGTGCAAGCCGTGCAGTTACGATCATTCACAATGACCATGTGCAGACATCCCAGCATTGCTGTCAGGATGTGCATGAACCCTAAAGCCCTATATTTAAAGCTTGGATAGCATGGGGAAGCTGAGCAGCAGGTTTTATGTGCACTGTGCTGTGCATGCTTGCGTTTTTGTCTCCAAAAGCTGTGTTCCCTCTGTTGCCTGTGTTTGTGGCAGAAGGCGGTGCTGGGCTCTAATACTGGTCCTGGGGATGTGTTAAGCCCCACGGGGCTCAGTGCCATTTGCACGTGTGGAGAGGAGCCTCAGGACCTTGCTGCCCAGATACATCAGCTCCTCTTGTGGTACCCTCTCTGTTTGTACGGCACAAAAATCTCATCAAAGGAGATTAGAGGGTTTAGTTCAGCATTGTGCGGTTGTACCAGTTAAGCTGCACTTGGTTTAGCCACGTGCCCAGATATCTTGATGCATTCATCCTGCCCTGCAGCATGTGCATGTTCTGCTGAGAATTAGATTTGTGGTTTTTAATTTCTGAAAAAAAAGCCAATGTAAATAAACTAACAGAGTTGAGCAATTGATCTGGATTAATGGGGACGGACCAACTCTATTAGCCTAATACAACGCTAATCTGATTCCAAACTGTTAACATATTAAAGCTGCTTAATTATATATTTGTTTGACACAATGTAGTAATCCTGTATGATTTAGGGTATATTGTCACAGCTCTTGACTTGCAATGCCTCACCATTGATAAAAACACAATTAAAACCCTTCAGGAAGGGTTAGGCATTCACTTCACCCTTTGCTGTTTTGAAACGTGGCTTGTCGTAAGCGCTGTCAAGCATCCTCCCTGCTTTTGTATGCGGGAAGAACAGTCACCACATCTGTTTTATGCCTGGAAAAGCAAGGGGCTGGAAAGGCTGGTGTTTCTTATGCAGGGAATGGGTGTCTGAGCTGGGAATTTAATCCAGGATTCCCAAGTCCCCATCACTGATTCAATGATGTGACAACCTTCTTCCCCTACTGATGCTGTAAACAAAGCAGTGTTTCATCATTCAGCAAGAAAACCAAAATTCAATAGAACAGGAGATCTGGAATTACTTCTGGATGAACCAGTGTGTTAGAGGATATAGCACTTTGATGTCTTTAGGCACTTGTCTGGTGTCATGCATTATTTTCTACTGAGTCTGGATACAGCAGTGCTCCAAAAAGTGAAAAGCTCCCTCACATCTGCTCACTGTGAAGAGTGAGATAATGAGATGCAAAATCAAAGCAGAACACAAGCCCTTTTTGCTTGTTTGAGCCAGGCGCTGTCAGAAGGGAAGATACCTTCGCTGAGAAAATTGCTCAGCCATTTCTGAATGCTGTTTATGCAGAGGACCTGATTCTGGGCTTGTAAGTAAGATGCTGCCCTGATCCACTGTGGGAGCAGGGCCAAACCTGGGGCATTTCTGCCTCACTCACTGCATCTCTCCATAGAGTATTATGGGGTTTTTTTCAGCAGAGTATGCAGTGTGAAATGTAGCATGGACTCAAAGGCATGATGTGCATTTCCTTGTGCAAAATACAGCATCTTTCTGGCTCTACAGAGAACCAGAGAGGGGCAAGACTTGTAACTCCTGGTGATAAATGAACTGAACATGTTGATGTCACTCACTATTGAAGATCTTACCAGAACAATTCAGCTAATGTGCCTGTCCTAAAACCACAGTTGCCACCTCTGCTTGTCAGACTGTCAAAATCTCTGCTGTCCCAGACTACAAGGGAGTTTTTTGCACCTTGTACAGTACCCTTGAGATTTTGCGTTGCTATCAGACAAAGCTGGGCTGCAAATTTTACATAGCATCATTGGAATCAACACAGGACAGAGGCATTTTAACTTACAGCTTTGCATTGAATTGAAAGCTTACAGGTTTTTAAATACAAATCTTGAAGGGTTTCTGGCAGCTTTGGTATGAAGGTCTTAGCTAAAACTTGATGTAGAGGATGTAGGGCTTTGTGGCCATCCAAAGTGAAAATATTCCTCGAATGGATGCCGAATGAAGTGGTGCCTTGAAAATGATGTAAAACATTTCTCGTCTTGTGTCTGTCTCTCACATTCAGTATCTGCATGGTTTAACGAAGCATCTGCAAAAGAAATAAGATTCCAGTGATAGTTTTACATGAAGAACCTCCCAGAACCTAATGGATAGTTTCTGCAGTGATGGTGCCTTCAGTGGCCATCATAGTGACAATATGAAAAATTTGGTGACATGAAGACTTGCCAGATGTATGCTGTAAGTTCTGGGGTGTTTGACAAGGCTCCAGCATTGAACTGGATAATCAGGGAAAGAGAGGAAGAACAGAAAGTCCTAATGTTCATATGATTCTGCAGGTTTCAAGGCTGCTGTTAAGTTTTTTCCCTCTGCAAGGATTTGCTTGCTTCAACCAAAGGACCGGGGGCTTATTAACCAGTAAAGCAGGTTTGTTCCAGGTTTAAGACATTTGTATCCATGGCAGCTTAAATCAGAATAAAAAGAGGGTCTTGAGACCCTCCGGGAGTGTCTTTTGCATGATGAGGCAGTGTCAAGATGCTTTAAAACTATTTCCTCATTGATCATCCTCAAAGTGTGGCAATGTCTGTAGGCACCGAGTGTGGTGGCAGCTTTCCCAGACTTAGTGCTGTGTGCAGCTTTTCTTACCCCTGCCTCCATGCATGGCATTGCACTGGCTGCCTGGGATACATTATCTCCTGTGATAACTCTATTTTTTCAGGTAGTCTTGTAACTGATGCAGAAGTATTAGTAACGCAAACTTCCTCCCTAGTTCTCACATTGTGACAGTTGTAGAGATGCCGTGCACGTACATGAACATATGAGATCATATAGAAAGATGATTTCCCCCTTCTCAGCTATTTTTCTTTGCATCACTCCTACTTTTGTGTTATTTTGGATTGACATAGGAAGTCTCTGTCTCAGCACCATTTGCTCCAGTGCCAGGATAGGTAACTATTATTTTCATAGAATCATAGAATCACCAGGTTGGAAGAGACCCACCAGATCATCGAGTTCAACCATTCCTATCAAACGCTAAACCATACCCCTCAGCGCCTTGTCCACCCGTGCCTTAAACACCTCCAGGGAAGGTGACTCAACCCCTTCCCTGGGCAGCCCGTTCCAGTGCCCAATGACCCTTTCTGTGAAAAGTTTTTTCCTAATGTTCAGCCTGAACCTCCCCTGGTGGAGCTTGAGGCCATTCCCTCTTGTCCTGTCCCCTGTCACTTGAGAGAAGAGGCCAGCTCCCTCCTCTCCTCAACCTCCCCTCAGGTAGTTGTAGAGAGCAATAAGGTCTCCCCTCAGCCTCCTCTTCTCCAGGCTGAACACCCCCAGCTCTCTCAGCCGCTCCTCATCAGGCCTGTTCTCCAGCCCCTTCACCAGCTTCGTTGCTCTTCTCTGGACTCGCTCCAGAGCCTCAACGTCCTTCTTGTGGTGAGGGGCCCAGAACTGAACACAGGATTCAAGGAGCGGTCTCACTAGTACCACAGTTATCACTTAGTTTTTCCAAGGTACTCTTTAACTCTCATATTTTACCCTTTGCTTTACACATCTGAGGGTTAACTCTTCCTCCTCAGCTGAAGTTGTGGGATCTATTCATACCGGTTCCCCACGGGCAGTCTGAACCGTAACTGCTCTGTGGGCTGGTTTTTGTCAATAAATTGAAGGCTGCAATGCTGAGTTTCCTCAAAGAGTTTCAGGCTTCGGTTTGCCTTGCTCAGAGGCAGCACACGACACCCCCAAGCCCCCACACCCTTTTGGGGGATGAGAGTTAAACTCAATGGTCAGGTTGTTTTCCTTTTCTGTAAGGAGACTGCAAACATCCAGAGGCAACTGTACTGAAAGCTTTTATACAAGAGCGGAGACAAACAGCATGTGGTTTTGGAGGGGCAAGTGGCCGAATTTTCTGGTTATACTGGCGGTGTATGTGAAAGGCATCCCGGTGGGTGATGAATGCCCGATGAAGGATGCTCGATCCACGCTGCGTTAATCGGGAGGTTGGTGACACCTGGTGGCAGGCGCCTCACTGCCTGACCCAGATTCAGCGACTGCCCTTAAAACGTGTTTCTGCAGAGCCTTCTGCTGCTTTATGACAAGAGCAAAACGCTCCACATTAGAGTTGTTGTTTAACAAAGGCTTACAGCCATGAAACCTGGTAGGTAATTGTTTTCAGCATCCTGACCCTGATGTGGTTCCTGGTTGTGCAGGCAGGATGATCATAGAATCATAGAATCACCAGGTTGGAAGAGACCCACCAGATAGAGTCCAACCGTTCCCATCAATCACTAAACCGTGTCCCTCAGCGCCTCGTCCACTCGTGCTTTAAACACCTCCAGGGAAGGTGATTCAACCCCCTCCCTGGGCAGCCTGTTCCAGTGCCCAATGATCCTTTCTGTGAAAAATTTTTTCCTAATGTTCAGCCTGAACCTCTCCTGGTGGAGCTTGAGGCCCCCAAGACTGTCCGTGCCTTTTTCTAGCTGCTGGAATTCAGCTGATCCCCTTCTCTCAAATCACTTGGGAGAGTTTTTTTCTGTAAAGGCTGAGAAATTTGGGAAAGAATAGACTGTAGCAGAGGTTAAACTCAACTGACTTCTTATCTAGTATATTTTGCAGTAGCTAAATGCCATTTCTGCTTATCAGGATGCATAAATTTTGTATCGCTTTTGAGTATCTGACTTATCTTATAGAGATATAGGGAATTAGTTAAAAGTAAGTTAACAGCGTGCTTGTGTTTATCCATACCAGCTGTACTTGCCAGCATCTAACTCAGCAGAATATATTTGCCCACTGAGCAGAGGTTGGGAGTCATTGACTCCTTTTGATGCAAGTACCCTTCCTGCATACACCCAGAGCTCGCTGGGCTGGTGCACTCATGGAGCAGCCGTTTGGGATGAGCAACAGCCACCATTCAGGGTGGTGTTTGCTGCTGCAGAGCCAAAGGGAGAGCCTCAGCAAGGTTGCAGTTGGTATAATTGTTCTGTCTCAAAGAGTGAAATGGTTCCAGTCCCAAAACCTGGTAAAAAGAGAACCAACCAAAATATTTATGAAGACTTCTTGAAAGTAAATTTTCGCCCTTTACAATCACACCTTGTGTTTGATAGCAGTGTAGCATCATTATATCAAGAGAATGACATAAAAGGATGATTCAGATGGTATTGCTGCTCATGTCCTTCTCCAGTGATGTCTATATTGCAAGGTATTAACTATGAAAGATGTTTCTTGGATGGCCTAAGCACCCATGTTTTGAGATCAGAGAAACAGAGACTTTTCCAAAATCCCGTCAGTTCAATTGTACTAAGGTGTCTTTTCAGATATTATTTAATGTTTTGGAAGTTTTTTATGCTCTCAGTTTGATTTGTTTCCTCCATTTGAATTTGGATTTTGCATGTTGACTAAGTGATTCTTCCCCAAACCGCCTGAGGCGTCAAGTTGATTTTGACAGAAATGCTGCAGCAAACATTATTATTTGGTAGCTGTGACCGTCCAGAGCTGCATCACCGGTGCCGAACTGTTACTGGCTCTGACAGCTCATTATCTCCCTGCTTTCCCAGGCATGATAATATCCAAATCACTCAGTGTTCTTAGTACAAGAACTTTTTCTTTTTCCTGATGGCCTGAAAATGGATTTGTCTCCATTTTTGTGTGTATTGCTGGTTTGTATACAGTGGCACAACCATGTTTATTAAGTGTACAATATATTGCTTGTGTAGTTCTGTTGGTTCAGAGGCCAGTGGGGAGGCATATACTGGTGCAAGCTTGTTTTATGAAGTGTAGGGTATTATTTGTATATATAATGTACTATAGCATATATTATTTTTTTACGTATATATTAATGTATGAGCAGCTCAGCCTGTGCATGGATGGAGATGACAACTGTTTCCAGCCTAGGTCAAGTCTGTTTATACCTCCCAGAAGCAGTCAATAAAGAGCTATCCTGGTCTAAAATATTTAGAGATGCCTTTTTAATCTCATCTGGTTTCTGCGATGGACAAAGACTGTAACATTGTCCACTCTTGGTGACTTTTTAATAATATGCCAGCCACATGTATCTGTTGTGATCCATTGAGTGTTCGTTGGAATTGCTATAGACTTTTGGAACCGTCCTGAATCTGTATTAGATTTTTTCTTCTAATACTCCATCTCAATAAAGGTGAAAATATTAAGCATAGAACCTCACTTCTGTACTGTGTTATTCAGATGGAATAGGAAGATATTAAATTCCATGTTTAATTGGCAGTTTTTCCCAGTCTTGGGACACATATGTGTGTCAGGGAAGTGGAGCAGAGGGAAAACCAATGTTTCCTTCCCTTCCTGGGGATTTGTGTTTCATTGTGCTTTATTGCAGCTGGCTCATCTTGGCAATCAAGCTTGTTTTGAATGGGAGGTTCCTGGTTTTGCACAGATGGCTATAAAATGATGTTAAAAGCAAACCAAAAAAAAAGTTTTTTCTGTTTTCTTATGTACTAGGGGTAACAGTAATGGGATCATAACTGCAGAGACTTTTCCAGGTGAAAAATGCTGTGATTGGTTTGTGCCGCACGGATTGAGGACCTCAGAGCTGTTTCAGACCCCAAATGCAGAATGCTGCAATAAAACAAACTGCTCTGCACTCTCATCAGAAATGGGGATGGAGCTGTCGTGAAGGCCACAGGTCTGCCTGCAGTTGTGGTTTAGAAACCACTTTAGAAAGCCTCAAGCTGTGGCTCGTTCTGGGAGATGCCACTGCAGGGGAGGGATGTCCTGTGCTCAGGGCATCCAAATCTCTCTGCCCAAAGCAGATCCCGTGTGGAACAGCCTGAACTTTGCTGGCAGCCTGGTCTTTCAAGGCATTGCTAAAGGGATTATGCTTTTGCAAGGCACTGAACTGAGGAGCTCCACTAACATGATCTGCCTGGGTATCGAGCCCATATGGTGATGTCTCTTGAAGTACTAATGTGACTTTATTTAGTCAGATAGGCGACATTATTCTCAAAGCTCAGAGATAACAACTGCACAGCTTAATGTGCCACAGATGTGTGCGATGGTGAATCAGGGCCTTGGAAAGCTTCCAGAGAGGGGAGGCTTTGCTGCTGACGGTCATGTGTTACACCAGCTTGCATCAGAAACCAGCCCTGTCATCCTTGCTCATTCAGTGTGGTGTGAATGGCAAGCAGGCACTGGGGGGTGGTTTGCAGAGGGTGGTCGTTAAGAGATTTCTTTGCTTCTTCTGGGTTTTGTTTTCTCATATTTGCAATAACTTCCGCCAGTGAAGGAACCAATGAGTAATTTTATCAAGATACTGGCAGTTGTTCTAGACCAGAATATATTTTCTCTAAATGACTCCAATTTTATCAGGAATGCTTGCCTTTTTCTTCACCAGGGTGGATTTGTTGCATTATGTATGTATCCATTGTCATAAAAATGCTGACAAAAGAATTCACCAAAATAGTGTTTATTTGCATATCTTTAGCTTATAAGAACTTATTTGTGATGAAGTTGAATACAGCAAAAAGCAATTTGGTATGAAGAGCAATGGTCCCCATTTGCTGTGTCATCAGTTACAACTTTGGTATAAGAGACAGCTAAAAGTATTCCTGTGCATGGATTAGTGCATATTTATGCATATTTTAAGGTAAGAGTGATATTTTAGTGGTATTTAAAGTAGCATGGAAGGAGCCTGTGTTGCTGCAGTGAGACAGTGAGATGCTGAGGGTGAAGGTTTGCGTGCAGCCCATCTCTCCTCTGGGCTGCTGCCCTATTCTCTACACGCTGATTGACCTGTTCTTGGCAGGAGTTGTAAAGATTTGAGAAACCCACAATTTTCCATGTTCTCCTGTAAGATCCACGTGAGGAATGCCTCAGTGTCCACTCCCCTGTTCACCTACTGCCATCCCCATCCCCAGTGCACATGCTTTCTATGATGTAAGGATATGGAAAAATAACAAAAAAACCAAACCAAACCAAAAAAAAAAAAAACCAGAAAAGGAATCTGGGGCAATTTGAAGCTTCAGCCTTATATTGAATGTACACAGCTGTCAGCCACATTTAAATCCTCTTGGTCCTTTCACTGCTGAACCTGTGCTATGGGGGATAATTCTATATGATCAGAATCTATGTTTATCTGGGAACTACAGTGATCCTGGTATTGAAAGGAAGGACAAGGATGCTCTTACTTGGTGCAAAAGCTTGGAGGCGAGAAAGAAGGCAGCCTGACCTTCTCTAGCAGCAAGGACTGATGACAAATGTGTAAAAAGGCAGGATCACATCCTCGACAGATGTGTGCATATTTGGAGTGGTTGTGCTGGAAGCCTGACCCAGAGAGGGCTGTCTTCATGGTTGGAGAATACAATACGAAGGAATGTGTCTTTCTCTGGCGCAGCCCGGATCCAATGCTGTTTTCTCAGAAAGATGGTAACAGACTGAGCTGTGCTGCTGGAATTGTGAAGATGGGTTAGAGAGAAATCAAACTCTTCTAAATGGGCTCTACCCCAGCAGAATTCACCACTTGGAGTGTGCTGATATCCTGGGCAGATGTCCTGAAAGCTGCTCATTTCTGAGAGACCACAGCGGAACCAGGTATGCAGCCAGCATCAATAGCGGCTGGGGGATAATCCTAGACTGGGACCGACACAAGGAATGTTTGCTGAGAGCTTTTTAATGCACTTCAGTGTCTGTCCTTCATTGGGTCTGTGGTTACTGCAGCTTTCCCTGGCAGCAGTGGCACTCCCATAGGAGTCTTCCCTTGCTTTCTTTTTTTTTTTTTAATTTACTTTCCTTCTGCTGTTAAATTACCCAGTTGTCTGCAGCACCAGAGGGATGATGCAAAGAAAAAAGCCTGCCCTATCAAGAGGTAAACACCAGCATTTCTGAGTGTAGCAAATTATCCCTTGCCAAGCTCTCTGTGTGTGCCAAAAGCCCCTCAATCCATGAGCAGCTGGAGAGTCAGAAAAGTTAGAAATAAGTTGAAGAAGCTACTTCAAAAGCCTCGTCTGAAGTCTGTCACAAGGAGGGCATCGCTTTGGCAGTTCCTTGGTGCTGCTGCTTTTCCCAGCAGGTAAAAGGGGTGCAGGCAGGTCTGACCCCAGCCCCAAGGGCACACCTCCCACCAGTGCTGGTGCAGGATGCCCTGGTCTGATGGGTGGTGTGGCTGCCCCTCCAACAGCACTGCCCACATCCCAGCTGCCACAGGTTTGCCCTGCAAAGCTTTGGTACTTTTTGCGGTAAGTGCCTCTCTGCATTGCCAGCTTTCCATGGCTTAGGTGTCAAAGTGGCACCTGGGCAGATGCTGCTCTTCTAGTGCTTCAAAAGTCCTGTGGGTAATCAAACACCCTGGAAAGTTTGCCTCTGGATGTTACGTATTGATTCAGGTTAAGGGAATGATAATTGAAGATATTTTTCCTGGTTACCATTGTTTTGATGTCCTACTGCATAGTTTCATTTTGGTTGTCTCCATAATTATTACAAGCGATTCAGTGTGTTTTTTCAGTGGATGCACAAATGGTGCTCCCTTACAGCAGAACTCAAAGCAAAGCATCTGTTTTCGATTCTGTGTTTGTTTAGGCAACTGTGACAAACTCCCTGGCATTACAGACACACTTCTTGCTTTCCTGTGGTTTGTCAAACGAGTTTCCTTCTTGTTGCTGATCATCAGAAAATTCCTGTTTCTCTCTCAAGTGCCGCACTCCTTACAATGCCCATGAATCTTGCAGGGAGGCTCACATGTCTGGCACCTATGGGGTGTTGTGGGCAGTTCTCAAGCTGAGAAGCCACCCCCCTACAGGAGAGGAAGGGCTCTGTGACACACTGCAGCCTTCAGATTTGTACTTCACCCAGACAGACACATAAAATAATGTGTTTGATGACAAAATCGTAGTTATGAAAGTAGAGAAGAACTGGAAACCAGTAGGTGGGCAAAAGCAGCATGGTGATTGGAAAGGACTTTTTGTTCACCATCTCAACTAATCAGTTCTTCCCTTCAGGACAAGCTGGAATCTCCCTCCACTGGTTTAAGATGCTGTTTCTTGCTTACATTTTCAAGACATCGCAGCTATACCACCTTCTTCCATATGGAGAAGAGAATGGCTTGGCTGAGAAACAAGAGCTGTGAGTGCTGCACCATCCTAAGCAAGAACACAGCACTTGTTCCTATTTCAGAGTATTTCCTACAGGTGGATATTGAACCAACCCAGCATATGTTGGGGAGCAGTTTTCCTCCCTCCCTCCCTCATAAGGGCCTGGAGGGGTGTTTCTCCTTAAGTAACATTTTTCTTGAACTTAATATCAGTTCTGATTTCTGGCTGCCGTATTCTTCCATGGCCTTCTGAGGATGCAGTCCTCATATTATCATAGATACTAAGTGAATCATTTTCCTAACAGGTTCGTAACTACTCTTCCTCTTTGAGTATTATGTATGAGCAGGTGTGTGACACAGATGGTGAATTTGGGACTACGATGCTTGATATAAGCAGTTCTTTCCACAGCAGTGTGACCACACTTGGCTATCCAGGGTGTCTTCTCATTTAGAGAAATACAAAGGTCATGAAGTAATTACACAATTTTGCCCATCCAAGGAGTAATAATTTTTCTATGTGCTTCAGCTGTTTCTCACACTGTACAGTCTCAAGAGTTCATTTTGTCAGTTCCCCTGCCCCAAGACTAAACTGTTCGTGACAGGGCTTTTTGTAACCAGTTCCTAGTATGTCCTCTGATGGAGCCCTATTACCTCTGTAGAGGCAAAGCAGTGCTTCATAGCTCCAGCTATTTATTTCCATTTATTTCATGGGAGTAACATGCTATGAATAAGACAGAAGTTTGAATTAGTCTTAAGATAGTGTACTTCGACATAACTGAAGCTGAGTAGCTTTTATATTGAACCTTAAAAGTGTGCAAGAGAGTACGTGAAAAAAATTAAAACTATTTTTTTACAGCCATAACCACATAATGGTACTGCTGCACCCATCGCTGTGGGATTTCATATGATGCAGAAGACAGATGCTTCAGTTTCTGAACTCAAATGTATGACTTGAGTAAAACTAGATATAAAATACCAGGCAGGCAGTGGTGAACAGTCTTTTAGAGAGCAGAGTCCTGAACAAATCAGTAGCTTTTTATTTGAGAGAACTTGAGTGAAGTTGTAGGAGTTATTCACAGAATCACAGAATAACCAGGTTGGAAGAGACCCACTGGATCATCGAGTCCAACCATTCCCACCAATCCCTAAATCATGCTCCAAAGCACCTCATCTACCCTAACCTTAAACACCTTCAGGGACAGTATTATTGCTTAATAATGGCACGAAAGGGGAAATGCAAAAGGAGCAGGCAGGTTTAAAGAAGAGAGGAGAAGAGAGGAGGATAGGAGAGGAGAAAAGAGGAGAGAACATGGTTTCCAGCTCAGCAAATCTTTCACCCACTCATTGATAGAAGTGGCAAAAGTGAGAATTAGTCTGTGCATCCCCCACTTCTCTCTCTCTCCCTCTGTTTTCTGAAGTCTTAAGTGGCATTGGTAATTTCTCAGCTGTGCAATGTGAAGGAAGGACATGGAGGTAGGCGGGCCTGTGGGCTGACCCTGGAAGACCATTCCTATTTGCCCAATGGAGAATCCCATGGAGCAACTGCTTGGTGCTGTGACACAATTGCCATATTTGTCTCCACATCGCATTAGACATCTACAACACATTGCTGAGATCACAGAATCACAGAGTAACCAGGTTGGAAGAGACCCACCGGATCGCCGAGTCCAACCATTCCCACCAATCCCTAAATCATGCTCCTAAGTACCTCATCCACCCTCACCTTAAACACCTCCAGGGACGGTGACTCAACCACCTCCCTTGGCAGACCGTTCCAATGCCTAACCACCCTCTCCATGAAGAATTTTTTCCTTATCTCGAGCCTAAATCTCCCCTGGCGGAGCTTGAGGCCATTCCCTCTCATCCTGTCCCCTGTCACTTGGGAGAAGAGCCCAGCTCCCTCCTCTCCACAACCTCCCTTCAGGTAGTTGTAGAGAGCAATAAGGTCTCCCCTCAGCCTCCTCTTCTCCAGGCTAAACACCCCCAGCTCTCTCAGCCGCTCCTCATAAGGCCTGTTCTCCAGCCCCTTCACCAGCTTTGTTGCTCTTCTCTGGACTCGCTCCAGAGCCACAACATCCTTCTTGTGGTGAGGGGCCCAGAACTGAACACAGGATTCGAGGTGCGGTCTCACCAGTGCCGAGTACAGAGGGAGAAGAACCTCCCTGGACCTGCTGGTCACGCCGTTTCTAATCCAAGCCAAGATGCCATTGGCCTTCTTGGCCACCTGGGCACACTGCTGGCTCATGATCAGTCGGTTGTCAACCAGCACCCCCAGGTCCTTCTCCTCCAGGCAGCTTTCCAGCCAGGCTTCTCCTAGTCTGTAGCTCTGCTTAGGGTTGTTGTGCCCCAAGTGCAGGACCCGGCATTTGGCCTTGTTAAACCTCATGCCGTTGGTCTCAGCCCAGCAGTCCAGCCTGTTCAGGTCCCTTTGCAGCCTCCCGACCCTCCAGCAGATCCACACTTCCACCCAGCTTGGTGTCATCTGCAAACTTGCTAAGGGAGCACTCGATGCCTTCATCCAGGTCGTTGATAAAGACATTAAACAGGGCTGGACCCAGGACTGAGCCCTGGGGAACCCCACTTGTCACTGGCCTCCAGCTGGATTTAACTCCATTTACCACCACCCTCTGGGCCCGGTCATTCAACCAGTTTTTCACCCAGGAGAGTGTGCACCCGTCCAGGCCAGAGGCCGACAGTTTCTGAAGCAGAATGCTGTGAGAAACTCTATCAAAGGCTTTACTAAAGTCCACGAAGATACATCCACAGCCTTTCCCTCATCCAAGAGTTTAGTTACTTGGTCATAGAAGGTGATCAGATTACTCTGGCAAGACCTGCCTTTCACGAACCCGTGTTGACTGGGCCTGATCACCCGGTTCTCTTGCAAGTGCTTCATGATAGCACTCGAGATCACCCGCTCCATGACTTTCCCCGGTACCGAGGTCAGATTGACAGGCCTGGAGTTCCCCGGATCCTCCCTGCGCCCCTTCTTATAGATGGGCACGACATCAGCCTCCAGTCCAGCGGAACCTCCCCAGTCATCCAGGACTGCTGGAAGATGATGGAAAGGGGTTTGGCCAGCACATCCGCCAGTTCCCTCAAAACTCTTGGATGGACTCCATCCAGCCCCATAGACTTGTGGGCATCTAGCTGGGCAAGCAAGTCTCTAACCACCTCCTCTTGGACCTTGGGAATCTCATACTTCTCATCCAACCCTTGGGGTTGTGCACAGAGGGAACAATTTTCCTCACTGTTAAAGACTGAGGCAAAGCAGGCATTGAGCACTTCAGCCTTGTCTTCGTCCCCTGTTACTGTTGTTCCCTCTGCATCTACTAGGGACTGGAGATTCTCCCTAGCCCTCCTTTTGCTGTTGATGTATTTGTAGAAAGACTTTTTGTTGTCTTTCACAGTCTTGGCCAATCGCATTTCTAGTTGGGCCTTAGCCCTCCTGACTTTTTCCCTGCACATTCTCGCTTCCTTCCTATAGTCCACCCAGGATGCCTGCCCCTTCCTCCAGAGGTCGTAGACCCTCCTCTTCCTATTAATGTCTCTTAGGACCTCCCTACTCAACCATGCTGGTTTCTTACCCCGCTGGCTATTTTTCCGGAACTTGGGGACGACTTTCTCCTGAGCTGCTAGGAGTTCCTTCTTGATTCTTAAGATAGCACATAGCAGTGTGAGACATGCATGGTGCTTATGAGACAACAAGATAAATTCCTTTTGACCTGTAATAAGAGATTTCACAGACATGGGGGAATATTTTCTTCATTAAATAGGTTTCATTTTCTTGCATGGATTTCCACTGCCAGGGCGTTTCTTCCAGCCTTCCTTTGATAGGAAGGATGTGTCTGTGATGGTGGACTACCACGGAGAAATCTGGGCTCAGTTCTTGGCCGGTTCACAGACTTTCTGTGAGATATCAGCAAGCAGTTTTTTCTAGAGCCTCAGCTGTAACTGAGATTTTTTTTTTCCTTTATTGGAACCTCAAGGCTGCTCTTCTTAATAATGCACGAATCTCATACTATGATGTCAATAAGGCTTTCTCTTGTATGTTTCTGTGCAGTAGTTTTGATTCATCTCTTCAAAGTTATCTCTGGATTTTTCAGCCTTTCTTTATTAAGTGGTATTATCCTGTCTCACTTTTTCATTTGCCTTTGCCTAACACTGATGGAGAGGAGATACACAGAGTCCTAAAGTACAGCTGCTGGTACTTGCCTTGCAGGGAGGGCTAAGGTGAGGAGCTTATCTGTTGCAAGGCTCCTCCCTTGTAATCCTGGCATATTGGTTGGAGCACAAAAAGGACTCTTTCTGAATGATCTTAGAGGCAGCATTCTGCACATAAATATTTGTGTTTCATCACTGCATCAATGAAAATCTGGAAGGCTGTTATACCCAATTGGTTCTGTCTTAAGTGGCAGTAAAATTTTAATTAGTTTTACTCCTGGTGCCTGTTAACCCAAATGCAATGTCTGCTTTCATGTCAAGTTCAAGGGGAAATGAAATCCCTTCCGAAATTTTGCAAAGAAATTGATTAAATAGGACCCTGCTTTTGTGATTAAATATTTTCAGGACGAACTGTTTTCTGCTCTTTGCAGAGGAAAAGCCTCCCACTGCCTTTACCCGCATCCTTAGTTCAGCCAACTTGTTTACAAGGATTGAGCTTTCAAATCAAAGCACCATAAGGACTTGGCCTGGATTATAGCAATGACAAGGTCGCTAAATACCTGCATTATGTTATTGCTTGCTGTAAGCTCTGTGGAAGACACAGCCTTTGCTCTTTTATTTTTGTCTACCGCCTCTTCCAAAACATGCTAGCCGGTGACACAGGTGACCCATCCACCCTGGCCTTCCTGTAGGAAGCTCTGGTCTGACATTATCTCCGTACGCACCAAAGTGGGACTGCAGTTAACAGAGCAGCGGTTTACCCTAACGGCAACTGGAACAGCTGACCTGCTTGAGGTGAAACCTGGGGAAAATGGGGTGGATCTGCAGAAGTGCAGAGTGATGAGCAAACCAGGCTCTGGAGGAGGCTATAACTTGCTGCTGGGTCAGTGTCATCTCTGTAGATGGAGCTGGATCTCCTTGCCATACACTGCTCTGCACAGGACTGGCTTCAGCCTGCATTTAGAGAGTCCCTGTGGCAGAGCCAGCCCTGGTGCACTGCCTGTGGGCATCTCACAGGTTAAGGGGCTGCCAAATACCTGAGGGAGATCTGGTGAACAAATAAGTTTGATTTTTTAACAAAATATCTCTTCAAAGAGGATTGATGTTTTTGAGAACTGCACGTTTTCGTAGCATGGAAGATTTCTGAACACATTCCTCTGCACAAAGTGCCTCTAGGGCTGCTTCCCTGTGGAGCAGAGAGTGTTGGTCATGCCTTGGGCCAACCCAGAGCACTCCTGGGAGGCTCCTGCACTGGAATGGGCTGGCACCAGCATAAACCCCACTGGCAGTGAAGCCAGCCTGCCCAGGAGTCTTGTGTACAGCAGCTTCAAGGCTTCTGTGCCTTTCCTGGGTCCAACCTCAAGGAGGGGGAGAGAGCAAAATTGTTGTGCTGTTTCTTCAGTTAGCCAAAATATTGAAGATTCAGAACAGCCACCCTGCACTGGCTTGGAGTGGCTGGTGGCTGAGCACTGTACTTCCAGGATAATCAGGCTCCAGAAATAGAAGGAAAACCAGTGCAGAAGAAGCCAGAGATTTCTTCTAGTGTCTGGATGTGTGGCCCTAGGTTTGGCCACGAATGACACCCCTGTGGGAAAAGTATTTCACTCCTCAGTGTTAATATGGAAACATGCTGGCAGCAGAGCGCCTTAGCCGTGGGCTTGGGAAACGCGATCCTCCATTTTTAGAGAGGGTTTTTTCTTCAATGGTGGTTTAAAACAGAAATAACTGTAGTTAATTTTGTAGTGCTGTGGTTATTTCAGAGGGCTGGCTGGGATCCTATGCCACAGGAGTAGTGGCTCGTTTCCCCCATCACCTCCCAGCACTTAATGGATGTAAAAGTGAGGGCAGAGTCTAACTTCTGTTTGATTTTGATGCAACTAGGTTTAGTCACAAACAGCGTTAATTCCCCCAAAGCTGAGTGAATGCACTCATCTCGACACCCCTTAGTATCACTGTCTACAAAGTCTTGTTTAAGCCAGTGCATGTTTGAACTCATGCACTGCAGAATATTACTGAACTTTGTCAGTGGCAATCCTCATACAGAGTATCCAGCAAACCCCAGTTAGAAATAGTGGAAAGAAAATTTAATAAAGTAGTATAATACTACATGACTGGCTGAAACTCGAAGATCCGGTCAGTCTTTTCCAACCTGGTGATTCTATGATATAAACATAGGATTAGAGATTCTTTTTTCCAACTTCCCACTCTTTCATTCTCAAGGTACATTGAGGTATTTGCAGTTTGAGTTAGTCCAAAAGATGAGGCCTGCCGTAGGGAACCTGGCTGATACAAACATTTCTAACCCTGCTCCAAATTGCTTAGTGCAAATAATAAACTGTCACCTCCGAACTGAGTGTTAAAATCACAGTTTAGGTAAGAACGAGCAGACCACTTAGGACTGTAATTATTAGTCTTAACTGAAGCTGGCTGGCTGGAAATGTAAAGATCTTCCTTGCATTAAAACACCTTCAGGCAATGGTAGAACTTCACAGAGCTCTATGAAACCTATCGTCTCCAGTGAAAACAGTCTCTTTGATCTCAGTCTCCATTTTAGGTTTCTACAAAATTAAACAAAACTATGCAAATATTTGAGTAGAGAATCAAATAGTTACATTACAAATAAAGCTACCTTTTTTCTTCCTTCATATGGAACATGTTTTTATTGAAGCTGGTATTCCTGAATTTAAAAATGCCTACACTATCATGTAGAGAACTTAGGGTTGTTAGTTATGTGAATTTGCAGCTACAAGTTGACTCTCAGTTTTTAAATGTCGCATCCAATATACTTTAATACTTTTTCACTAACTGATGCGATAACTCTTAAAAAAGCCTTGGCTGCTGGATGAGACAGAAGCTGCAGGTGGGAGGCAGAGGGATGAGAAAGGCAGCCACCCAGGGACATGGGGAGAGTAGTCTGACGTCTGCTGGCGTGCAGGGAGCGTGGCTGCAGTTTCCACCACCCATGCCTGCTGCCACCGCCCGTCCCACCCCATCTCCACTGCATGGTTGCTTACATTTATCTGCCACCTGCCCAGCCGCTCTGGCTGCCTCACAGCACTGTTTGCCTCGTAAGGCTGCATAGAAAGGGAACGTTCCTCAGCCCACAGGCCTGGGTCCGTTTCTCCTCTGCTATCAGATCACAGAGGCACAGAATGGTGGGGGTTGGAAGGACCCTCTTGGAGCTCATCCAGTCCACCCCCCCTGCTGAAGTAGGTTCACTGCAAGCAGGTTGCACAGGAACACATCCGGGAAAGTTTTGAATATAGATGATACTGCCATCCATATTGAATATAGAGATCTGTCACCCTCACAGAAAAAGTTTTTCCTCATATTCAAGTGGAACTGCCTGTGTTCCAGTTTGTGCCCATTGCCCCTTATCCTGTCGCTGGGCACCACTGAGAAGATTCTGGCCCCATCCTCCTCACCGCTGCCCTTTAGATACTGATCAGCATTGATCAAGTTCCCTCTCATTCTTCTCTTCTCCAGGAGTCTTTCCTCCTGAGAGAGATCCTCCAGTCCCCTTATCATCTCCAGGACCCTCTCCAGTAGTTCCTTGGCTTTCCTGAACTGGGGAGCCTAGAACTGGACACAGAACCACAGATGGGGCCTCACTAGGGGAGAGTAGAGGGGCAGTAGAACCTACTTCACCCTACTGGCCATACTCTTCTTCAGGCACCTCAGGATACCATCAGCCTTCTTGGCCACGAGGACACATTGCTGGCTTATGGTAAGCTTGTTGTCGACCAGGACTCCCAAGTCCTTCCCTGCAGAGCTGCCTTTCAGCTGGTCAGCCCCACACCTGTCCTGGTGCAGGGGGTTGTTCCTTCTGAGGTGCAGAACCCTACTCTAGCCTTTGTTGAATTCCTTTATGTTCCTCTCTGCCCGGCTCTCCAGCCTGTCCAGGTCTCACTGAATGGCAGCACAGCCTTCTGGTGTATCCACCACTCCTCCTAGTTTTGTGTCACCAGCAAACTTGCACACTCCCTCCACAAGCTCCTCCTGGATGGCCAGCTATGCCTAAATATTGCATAAGCATGTATTATGCACATCACATTTAATATGATAAAACTTATAGCCAAATGCACACACATAGAAATTCATGCATTAAATTGTTTGAGGACTCTTGTTTACCACTAATGATTCATCCAGCTCTGCTCCTTTTAAATCTATCCAGGCCTCGGTGTTCTTTGGCTTTGACAGTTCATACTCCTCAGACAGCAACTTGTATGTTTTATTTATAACCTCATGACAGACCACAGTTCTGCATTAACAAAAAGGGTGCTTTACACTTAAAATAATTAAATTGTCAAACAGTTTCTGAGCATGCACTGAAAAATTGTCTAAGCTACTTGTGTGCTTATGATTTTCATGAAGATTTGCAGGTACAAATCAGATGTTTTGTTGCACGGCCATCACGTGACTTGCTGGAAGTGCATAGGAGCAGATTTGGCAGGTATTATTTGGGCTAGAGTTGAGAACTGCAATATACTAAAAGCTGGAGGGTGGCTTGAACCAGACTCAGTCCTGTTTATTAACATTAGAGGGATGTTATCTTTGTAATGCTGCTTAAACACTGTCTGACTTAATTTCACAGAATCACAGATCACAGAATAACCAGATTGGAAGAGACCCACCGGATTGTCGAGTCCAACCATTCCCACCAATCCCTAAATCATGCCCCTAACTACCTCATCCACCCTAACCTTAAACACCTCCAGGGACGGTGACTCAACCACCTCCCTGGGCAGACTGTTCCAATGCCTAACCACCCTTTCCATGAAGAATTTTTTCCTTATCTCAAGCCTAAATCTCCCCTGGCGGAGCTTGAGGCCATTCCCTCTCATCCTGTCCCCTGTCACTTGGGAGAAGAGGCCAGCACCCTCCTCTCCACAACCTCCCTTCAGGTAGTTTCATTTTATGCAGGGTTGCTATTATTTTGTGTTCTGCTTGGGAGGGAGCTCATGCTTTTGTATTGCTTTTGAATTTATTACTCATATGCATACGCAATTTATGACTTTGATTTTCATCAGCTGTTTTTCCCTTTATGATCTGTAATTCAGAGTCAGATTCTATGAAAAAAAAAAAAAGGAAGTTCTTTTCAGACTGGTCATGAGACTTTGCAGAAAACCTGGAGATAATGTACAAGTTAAATGAGCCCAGCACAGTACTTGGGCACCAGTATGAGTGATACCCAGTCACGGTTAGAGGGACGACCATGCAGCTGGTGAAAGAAATTATCTTGTGTTTGTATACTGCTGCTGCTTTCCAGGAATAATTTGTTAGTCATTACCCAGGGAATAGGAACAGTCTCCATCTTAATGCTCTGCCCAACTCTGAAGAAGATATCTGCATGCCAAATTGCTCAGTAAACAGTAGGGAGTGAAGGAAGTTTATCTACCAGCCTAAATGTTGCTCAAGTTTTGCACAATCCCAAAGCTGCTGAGCAGTGCACAGCCTGTTGTGAGCTGAATGTGGAGAGAGTGGTAATTGATGAGCTGAGGGGGAGCCTGGCCACACTTGCAGTGAGTTTGGGATTTGTGAGCATGAAATAAAACCACCAGCCCCCGAATGCCTAAGTCAGTGCAGATGAGCCCAGGTCAACTGGACTGAAAGTTCAAGAGACCATTGATGATACCCACAAAGTCTCGTTCAGCCACTGCTTTTAAGGAAAGAAGAGAAAGCAAGCAGCAAATTTGCCCATGTGGCTGGTGCAGATGCAAGGAGAACAGGTAAAATGTGAATCAGATCTGCCTGGTCCTTGCTGTTGATATCTGCTGCAGCACATGAGCAAGCAACTCCTGTGTGGAGATATGTGTGGTGGGACTGAAAACACGCACAAAGCAAGATAAAGTGACCAATGAGTAGGGAGATCAAGAAACTTTAGGATAATCAAATTGTGATGTATTGTCTGATGGCCAGTCAAAAAGGGATAAGACGTTCCTTAAGGTTGTTCAAGGGATGATTTGCTGCTTAGAAAATATCTGGAGCCATCTGACTTTGTGCAAGCATCATTTGAGGAGGTGCAGGAACAGCTTCCCAAGTACAGCCTGGGGTGGGACTCTGCAGGGAGTGGAGCTCTGAGGAAGGGGTCTGGTTGTGACATGATGCTTCACAGACTGGAAGTAACAAAAATGCTATCACAAAGCAGCCAAATAGTTATGGGGCCACAGTGAGCTGGGACGGCAGCCCAATGGCAAGGTGAGGAAATCCTTTCTGCTTTACATTCTGAGCCGGTTAGACCTCCAGAAAGCATCCTACTTTGGGCTTCATCCTCAAAGGAAGACATGATTGAGGAAACAGAGTCCATAAAGACAGAACAAAAAGCACCTGTGAATAGAAGCTCTGTGGAGAAAAGCAGAGGTCTTAAGGCTGTTTATTCTCAAGAAAAAACTGTAAGGAGATGAGTTCACTGTGCTTCGAGTTTTGCTGGGCTGCAGCAGGAAGGAAGGGAATGAGCAGTTCTCTTTGTCTGTGATGGTTGGAAGTAAAAGAAATGATATTAAGTGATATATTATTTTAAGATGAGGAAGCACTGGAATAGATTTGCCTTGAGAACTTGTGGATGTGCAGTCACTGGGGCTCAGAAGTCAGACAAACATCTGCCAGAAGAGACAGAACTAACCCTGCCTCAGGTGAGGCAATGGGCAGCCTGGCCTCTGCTCTGGGGCTCCTTCCCTCTGTGGTGACATGGAAAGCAAATTCTGCACAAGGGTTAAGTCAATATTTTGCCTTTCCTCTGCAAAGAAGGAGAGGCAGGTTGTACCCAGGACGAAGAGATGTGGAATAAAGTAACTCTAACAAGTGGCAAAATGGGATTGAGGCGGAAACAGATATAGTTATTTCCTTCCTTCTCTTTAAATATTAATAACAGACTTTAAAAAAAATGCTGTCAAGATAGCCAGCATTATTCTATGCTGTTCCCTAAGCCATTAATGTACTGTGCTCTGAGTTATATATTTCCCTCTCAGGAGGGATTCTCTTACAAGAGCCGCTGTAGGCAGCAGAGCTGGGTGCACTTCAGTGTGGGTCTTTATGAATGAGTTCCTTGGGCTCTGGAACAAACAGTGACTTTCTGACACAAAACTCCTTTGCTTCCCTACCCAACAGCAGGAAGCCCTGCAGGATGACTGATTTTGATAATAATGAAGAAAAGCACACTGAGTGCACTGGGGAAATAAGAAGAAAAGGATTTGTGAGTGGTTTGGAGTGGGATTCTTGGGGCTGGCATCCTTGTCTGAAGGAGCTGTTAGTGCTAAGAACACTGAAGCAAAGCAGAATAAAAAAGTTATCAAGTGTATACAGTCCAAACACCTTTGCATTTTATAGCACAAGTGTGTCAGTTTGGGGAATTGCCGTCCCTCCCAGCTCTCCTGAGCGAGGCACAGTGAGCTGAGGTCCGGCAGCCATAGCGGTGGGTGGTGGAGCTCCTCCCTGAAACGTAGGTCTTGCTCTAGGTTGCGTGGATTTGCCCTCAGACAGTCCTGCTTGCCCAGCTACAGGGGTTCCTGTGAGCTGTGGTCATCTGCTCAAAACCAAAGCTAAATAAGGCCTGGAAGGCTTTGTCTGCTTAGAAGCATTTTTCAACTTGAGATGCTTGGCAGCAAGCCTGGGCAGCAGAGTATCAGTGCGGTCTGTAACTTCAGGTCTGTGATCACAACAGAGATGAGTAAAGCCTTTTTAATAACATTTGCTATAGGAAGATATAGGCTTTGTTGTCTTCCTGCTTTGGGGGCTATTTGTGTTGCCCCGTGCACCCCGTGTTGCAAGGAGCCAGAGCTGCTTCTGGCTGGCAGTGCTTCTGCTGCCTTGGCAAGAGGCTGTCCCACACCTGGAGCTCTTACACTCTTGAAAGACCATCAAAGTAAGGAAACAGAGGCTTTCAGTTGGCTCACTAATGCCTGTACTTGTCCCTTCTACTGGAAATACGTTGAGTAGCTCTTGCATCTTAACAGGCTTTGGATATTAGATGGGATTGTGCAGATGCTTCTTGTAAGTCATGATTTTTTTCCTTGTCTCAGATATGCTGAGGGTAAACAGCTCTGCCCTCTAGTGCCGTTTGCCAAATCTGTTAAAATCTAACATTTCGGTGATCCCAGGAACATGCCTCAGCCAGAGCATCCCGTGGAGCACACTGACCTGTGCTGCTCTGGGCATTGTGCTGGGGAGCCTGGGGACAGCTGGAACCTGGCAGCTTCCAGGTGGGAGGGTTTTAGCCCCATGCTGGGCAGGGCAGCGTAGCGAGCGTTCCCATACTCTCTGCACAGCATCCACAAGTTCATCTCTGTATGACTGCATCAACCCCGTTGAGTCTGATATTTGCTTTCCCATAAGGTTTATTATGCCTTTGAGAGATGTAGAAGAGCTAATGATGAACTACTATTTCAGCAGCTTTGCTCTTTCAGCCCCATAAATAATGAATTCATCGGGGTG
The DNA here is from genome assembly GCA_033459285.1 of Clamator glandarius. NCBI lineage: Eukaryota > Metazoa > Chordata > Aves > Cuculiformes > Cuculidae > Clamator > Clamator glandarius. Next base: position 2,351,229 of record JAUNZM010000089.1, on the reverse strand, counting down.
AGAAAACACATGCCCAGACACAAACACATGCAGAGCCTTGCAGAGGAAAGGGAATAAGCACAGAGGCTTGAGATCCAAATGCAGAGCCCTGTGCCAGTAAAATGGGAACTGTTTTTTGGGGTGAGGAAGTGTCAGAGGATGGCTATGGAGTTAATTGCCTCAAGAGGAGGCAAAACGTAATTAGGAATACAGGCAAACACTAGCTGAGGTTTGAAGCAATAGGTTGCTACCTGCTTGGTTTTTGGAGAGGGCCATTAGTTCAGATAGGATGTTTGTTTTATTGTCTGTGAGTCCTGTCTTTAAGCATCAGCTGAAGCAATTCACTTGTGGTTTGGCTTGTGTGGTGCCTTGCTCCTGCAGCTCCACATGGTGTACAGATATATTTTGGACATGCTGGCCAACTTCGACTCAACTGGACAGGGTGGTCTGCGTTTCTGTATTTTGTAAAACTAAGTAAATAAACCCCCACCATTCCTATTCTGCCCCTGCTGACATGATGTATGTGCAATGTTTTATAGATGCACAGTGGAGAGGTCTCGATGGGCAGCTCCATGGGGCTTCATTAGCCCCAGAGCTCACAACCAAGTCGCTGCATCCAGAGAGGCGAGGGCTGCGTTGGCGAGGCTTTGCATCACAGAGCATGCTGTGTGCAGGGCTAATGCAAGAGGAAGGGAAGAGCTGGTTTCTTCCGCTTCCTTGGCAATTAAAACTGGCAAGCACAGCAGGGCGAGCCTGGTGTGTGCTGGCAGAGCGTGTCAGCGGAGCCCTGCAGACCTGAGTCTAATCGGCTGAAATGCAGAGCTGCTGGTTGCTAGCCCAGGGGCTGGGGAGGCCTTCAGGGTTTAATGCTTGACACTACTGTTTTGCTCTGATGTGTTTTCCCCAATTTCTTAGCTCTGCCAGCTCCTGCCTTCAGAAAAGCACCTGCCTGCTCTTTCCATCAACAAATTGCATGTGGAGTGACAGCTTTCTCTCTGTCAGAGGCTGTGTGTCCTCTTTGGCCGTGGGAGCATGCGTGCAGGAGCCAAGCCTGCTGAGTGCAGGAGATACAGGCTGGTGGCCAGCACTGCTGAGTCCTTACAGCGGTGGTGGAGCTGCAAGGCAGCTGCACTGTGCCAGACACCTTCCCTCCTCCTTTTTGCTGCCCAGGCTGGTCATGGACCTCTGAGGTTCTCCAAGACTCTTTCCCTGCTGCTGCTGCTGTTGAGTGCCTTTCCCAGGAGAAGCAACGTGCAGCAGGATAGTTGAGCCTGGCTGGATGTGGGAGCTGCTGGGTGGGATGCGTGCAGGGTGAGCTGCTGGTGCCCACAGGGCTGCCCAAACCCCATGTGTCTGCATTGGGAAGGTAAATGAGATCTAAATGCTTCACCTGAGCAACATTAGCAATGTTTTGTTGGCTGGAGAATACTGTCTCTGTGATAACTCTGTTATATTCTGGAAAAGTAGCAAAGAAAAAAATACTGGTTTGCAATTAGTCCTTCAAACACAAGTGCTCCTGGACAGCCAGTGGAGCACACAGGCAGCTCTTTCATTTATGAAATGCTAAGGCTTCAATTCTTTGATCCATCTTAGCTCTATTGGCCCTGATTAGAGCTAGGGCATTTTTATAAAGTTTGATCATCTGCTTATGGCCTTGTCTAAAATGTTTCACAAGTCAGCTCCCAAGGTGAGATTATCTTTTGTGGAACTGGAAATTTGTTTAGAGAGGGCTGGCTGACTCAGTTTGGAGGCACTTTACTCCTCAGGGGGTCAGGATAGGGCAGGAGGGAATTCATGCAGAGTTTAGGTACTGAATTTCTGAGATTAACTCCTTGCATTTCTTGTGTTGGCATCAAAGCCACGACTACTTGACTATGACATGAATTAGCCCATCAATCTGCATGCACTAATTTTTTTTCTTTTCTTTTTTTTTTCCTGTGAAACTCAGACCATCTATGACAATTCTTGATCTGATGTGTTTTTTCTCATTGATCTCTGAAGCAAATTTAATTCTATAAGATCACACTGACTGAGCTTCTTCCTCCTCCCCATAGATTTTTGAACTTTCTTTGCCTGTTTTAACTGAATTTGGCAGGGGGTAACTACTGTGTCACTGTGGGTTTTGTCGCTGTAGGTGGCTGAGCTGAGCAGAGACCTGTCAGTGCCTGCAGAGTTTCATGCCGAAGATGGCAAATAGAAGTGGGGGAGAAAGGAAAGAGAAGTATTAGTAATTCCCAAGTTTGGGAGAAGCACAACCACTGCTTTACCCAGTAGCTGTCAGTTGCCTTCTCACACCCCTTAATATATCTAGTTGGTGTAATTTTGGAAGCTCAAATGTAAATGCAAATACAAGATAATTTTGCAGAGCATCATTCCTACCAGTGCTACAATCATTACAAGGTGAAATAATATAATTAGAGAAAATAGCAGAGAGAGAGGGAAATGGAGAGGTGTGAGTAAAAGAGAAAATAAGTTTTCAGCTGAGTTTTGGAAAGAAATGGAGAGCTAATGAGTTGGAGCTCATCTAGATGGCAGCAGCAGGCATTGCTTCTCCTACCAAGAGAATTGATGTGTGTTTGGAGGATGAAAGAGAATTATAAAGTTGCTTGATTAGTGGGTGGTGATAGAAGGGGCTACAGAAAAGGATGAGGAGTGGACTGAGACAACTGAGGTATCATGGACTTACACACACTTCATTTTATTCAGAAAGGGTGCCTGGTACCGGGCAGTTAATAAAAACAGGCTGCTTTATCTGTCTGATCTCTGTCTGTCTTTGTTTTAAAAATCACATTTGGGTTGAGCAGTTTTGATCTTGTTGCTGCTACAGACTGGTCAGTGAAGGAGCGCAAAGGAGATGGCAGAGGATTTTCCACAGCCTGGAGACCAGCACCAGGATGTGCCTGGGCTTGGGGCTATCAGCATCCCTGCCCTGACCCTGTGCCTCCTGGCTGGAGGAAGCTTTGGCACTGGCAGAGAGCGCCCTGGCCTTGCTGCGAGGGCAGGGCAGAGCCCCAGCTGAAGGCAGAGCCTCCTGCTTGGCTGTGTTCCCCCAAGACACGCCGGGCAGACCACAGACTTGGAGAATCATAGAATCACCTAGTTGGAAAAGACCCATCGGGTCATGGAATCTAACCATTCCTATCAACCACTAAACCATGCCCCTCAGCACCTCATCCACCTGTCTTTTAAACACCTCTAGGGAAGGTGACTCAACCATCTCCCTGGGCAGCCTGTTCCAGTGCCCAATGACCCTTTCCGTGAAAAATTTTGTCCTAATGTTCAGCCTAAACCTCCCCTGGTGGAACTTGAGGCCGCTCCCTCTCGTCCCGTAGAAGGAGAAGGACAAATAGCCCCAGCATCCTCAGCAACAAGAAGCGCGTGTGCCTTATGGGCTTATTTCTCTGCCCACTTCCACGAGGGCAAACCCAGAGCTCCGAGTGCCTCAGAGTGGCTGCAGCCTCTTGCCCCAACCAAGCAGGGGATGTTTTGTGTACAGCCAGATCTGGCATTTGAGGTAGGCAGCTCCTCTATTTTTTTTTTTTTTTAAATCCTGGTCGCGGAAGCTAACGGAGCCAGCAGCTGGGTAATTAGAGGGAGCAGGCCCCCCCGTTTGCGTGGGGTATTTGTTATAAGCCTGTTGCAGGCTGTGTGTGGAGGTGCTGGCTCGCCTCGCTCTGCCCTCTTACCGTTGTGCCAGACGGAGATGTTGGTGGAGACAGACACAGGTGGGCTGCTCAGCGTGACGGAGAATAATTAGTTTTAGGTTGAAATAAATGGGTTGTCCAGCTGTAGCTGCTGTAGAGAGGAAGTTGAATGTTAATTAGGTGCCACCAGTAATTATGGTGATTATGTATTTTTTGAGTGGCTGTTGGGAATAGCTCAATTCACATCCAGAGGGGAACGTGAATGACATTTCTAATTGCTTTAAGAAAGAGGGAATGTACTTTTTTTTTTTTTAAACAAGGAGTATTACAGTAAAACAAAGCTACAGTAGAATGCAAAGAACTGTAAGTGGTTTGATGTAACTGCTCAGGGAAAAAATGAGTGTCAGATGAAGTAAGAGGCTTTGAGAGGTTTCGTCTGGTGCAAAAAATACAACCTGCTTTTCTACATGGAAAAAGTAGACAGTGGCAGAGATAGAACCTACACCTGTTCTTCCATCTCCTCGTGCTTTTTCTTATTTTTCAAGAGCAAATGTAGTGCTCTTGAAAACGACTCTGTATTTGTTTTGCTAGCTTTCAGACCTGTTTGATGCTTCTCTCCCCACCCTACCACATTACACAGATAAATAAAGGCAATGCCAGTAAAATTGATGGTAACAGTGATTTTGTAGGAGGCTGTTACTGGATATTATTTGCAGACAGTTAAGTTTTAGTCCAGAAACCTAATTCTACAGGCTTGTCCATACACAGGGCTACTCTGAAACAGTTGTTCCATGCATAGTTGTGTAGGTATTGTGATAAAACAAGTGCCCACATGCAAAATCTGCTTGGGAATAGCCGTTGTGCTCTAAATCCAAATTTTCTTTCAGTTTTTTCTTTCAGTTGTAGATCAAACTTCTCACTTTTACCCACTAGTTAAGAAGTGAACTCATTAACATTCCACCCACTGTGTCTGATAACCTAACACCTTCGATCTCAGACAGTCTCAGCTCAAATTCACTCTTAGCATTATTTGTCAAGATTATTTGTAGAATAAATTTGCATAAATTTCCAGCAAGCATGTTCTGGACCCCTGGGCTCGTGTGGAATACCTGACTGGAAATGACTGGTGTGCAAGAATGTTGTCTTCCATGCGAACCCACTAAGTGCTCCTGGGGGTTCCTCACTACAAGAAATAACAAACACTTGAATCTTATACACACATAAATGTGCAAAAGCACCAGGACAATGACCTGATTTGTACAGAAATGCTCTGATGGTTGGACATGGACGGCCTCCTGCAATCCACAGGGAAGGTCCACCTAAAGCACTTGTGCGGCTGCCTAGCGTGAAATTTAAAACAAAAGCACCATTCCCCTTCATTCACAGGGGAAATACAGTACCTCAACACCTGACCTTTCTGAAGCTGATATTTGGAAGACCCTTGCTGCTGATAATTCAGGTAAGATACGTTACCTGGTTTCTGCATTGGCTGTACTACTTGCTGTTAGGGGCATGACATTTTTCTGGTCATTGGGACCACACAAGATACCCTTATGACCTTCAATGGTCAACGTGTCTCAAACAGAATTAAATAGATCCCAGCATAGTGGCTATGCCACCTTCTTGGTCTTGCACTGCCCAGTCTGCCTGGACATCAATTTGGGTGGTGTAATCTTTCACCAAATGGTCAACCCCTTATGTTCTTCCAGCTTCTTCCTCCATGTCAAGGTTCTTTGGTGGTACCTGTTCTTGTTACATGGGACCACCTACTCCTTTGGGTATTACAGAGCCACAGTGCTGCATCATGAAGTGGGCGTGTGCAGAATGCTCCTCTCCTCTGCACCCAGGCATGTTGGTTGTGTGGGATGTGCTTATTACAGAATCACAGAATGACCAGGTTGGAAGAGACCCACTTGATCGTTGAGTCCAACCATTCCCACCAGTCCCTAAATCATGCTCCTAAGCACATCATCTACCCTAACCTTAAACACCTCCAGGGACGGTGACTCAACCACCTCCCTGGGCAGACCGTTCCAATGCCTAACCACCCTCTCTATGAAGAATTTCTTCCTAATCTCAAGCCTAAATCTCCCCTGGCGGAGCTTGAGGCCATTCCCTCTCGAATCAGAATCACATGTGTTTTGCTCCCATAACAGATGTAGTCATGTGGCAGGGGAAGGATCACAGATCTGTGGGAACTGGAGCAATGGAGAGTTGATTGCTGGAGCAACGGGATGTCCCACCTCTGGGAACAAGCCTTGGGTTAACAGCTGGCTGAAACCCTTTTGTGGGTTGGATGCAACCAACAGCACAAGATTTGTCAAAGGGGAGTTTTCTCTATCGAGTGTGAACACAAAAGCTGTTGTATTCCTTAATACTTCCATCTAGGATGGTGGATGGTGTCTTTGCTTGAGCTCTGTTAAATGAAAAGTAGGTGGCAAAATGAATGCTTTGCATTTGCATCTAAAATCCCACTGCTAATAAGATGTTATTGAAGCAGGAATGCACTTTGGTTTTTTTCAGTTTTCCGTGGTCAGCTGAAATACATTTTCATCATTTTACCTGTAGTACTTTAATTTGTGGAATAGTGAGACCCTGCACACATTTTCTTGCATGCTCAGACCAATATGCAAATTTTAAAGTTGGAATAGCCTTCATTTACCCAGTGCTTATGCAGCCTGTGCGTTCCCCTTCCAGATTCCTCCAAAAGGATCCACTGCTGGGTGATGGGAAGTTGCTGAAATGCATTGTGCTGCATCAGGAGGAGCACAGCATAGCTTAAGATTCTTGTTCCTCTTCTTTGGAGGTGAAGAATTGTCCAATCTAAACAGACGCACCACAAGCAGTAGGGTGCAGGAGGTGGAGGACGATCAGGAGCCCCCAGCACTGTTTCAAGAATTGATCCCCAAGAATGTACATCTACATATTAAGGCCTGTGTTTGTAAGAGCGATTGCTTTGCCATGCTCTCCTTGGGGACCTGACTGAGAGCAGCTGGAGAGGAGCTATATGCTGTCACCTCCAGTGGAGGCAGGATGGCCCATGCTGCCTTGTCTGTTCTGGTGTTCTGAGCTTCTCTGCATGCTGTGTCATCACCAACACTTGCTCCCACTCGAGGTTTTGCTGCCCCTGTGTCTGTCTGGCAGCTTCAATTTTCCTTGTTGGCCCTTTACTCTTCTCCTTTCATCCTTGTATTTGCCCGCAGGGATAGTTCTTAATTACAGTAATGGGTTTGCTTCAGCCCTGTTGCTTCAGCACTTCCCTTCTTCATCTTTTCTGTGTCCAGCAGAGACGTGGAGGCTGTGGGCTCCACTTGCTGGCCAGCTCAGTGACAGAGACATTACCAGGGGTAACTTTGGCCTGTAACACAATTTCTCTGGGTCTCTGCAGCTTTCTGGGTGGCGAGGTCTATCAAGTTCATTTGCACAAACACCATGGGTGAGAAAATGAGCGCTGCAGGATCACCTCCTGGGAGTCAGGCGTACGCAGGGTTGAGGCTTCTGGGGAGCCCCAGCCCCTGGGAACACGGTGGTTCTCCAAGCTGGGCTTGCTGGGACCTCTTCTGGCTTGCCCGAGAGCACTGTGGTGCTGCTTGGCAGCCTGAGTAATGGCATAAGTTATTTTCTATCCTCTTGTCTCAAATGGTAAAGCGAATACAGTGATGGAGGGAGGAAGGAATAATGCAGCTCAGGGAAGAGCTGTGTTCCTGCAGAGGAATGCACTGAGCACACTCATGCTCTCACAGTGCACACAGAGGGAATTTTTAACCTAGGGTTCTTCTTAAGTGCTGATAAGGGCTTGCATGGGAAGCAGTGGTTTCCACATGGCTGCAAAGCATTGTGCTGGGGTCAGGGCAAGGGTGAGCAAATTTTTGTTGCAAAAGGTTTTTTTAAAGTGCTTCTCTGCTTTCTCATTTCTGGGTTGATGGATGCTGCAGACCATGAGTGAGGGTTGCAGCACCACAGCTCAGTGTAGTGTCACCTGCCTGTGGCTGTAGTGGGCAGGGTGGTGGCTCTTCCAGAAGGAAAAACACTTTGGCTTATGCTGTCTCCTGTGATTCTCCAATGGAGCCGGTGGTGCAGCAAGTGTTCTGGTGTGTTTTGTGCTCTCTGCCTGCGTGCATCCGATGCAGCAAAGCAAGGAGCTGCTGCAGCAGTGGCTGAGCAGGGTAGAGTCAAGTGCAGCGACTCCAGTGCTGGTTCAGGTGTATGCAGAGCCCTGGTGCTGGCTCCCTTCTGTCTTGGGCACCCCAAACCTTCACTTTGGGAAACATGGTATTTCCCATCTGTTCCTCACCAGCTTTCAGCAGTTTCTCTGTGTGCCCACCAGAGAGCAACCCCGGCACAGGGTTATTATCTCCAGAAAGACAGAGACAGGATGGTGGTCTGAGGGTGATGCCAAATCCATCTCCCCTCACTGCTACCAGCCCTATCAACTCTTCTAAAACCTGAGCTGAATGTGGGTTTGGCCCCTTCTTGCATAGAATCATAGAATCATAAAGTTGGAAAAGACCCACTGGATCATCAAGTCCAACTGTTCCTATCAATCAGTAAACCATGTCCCTCAGCACCTCATCCACCCCTCCCTTAAACACCTCCAGGGAAGGTGACTCAACCACCTCCCTGGGCAGCCTGTTCCAGTGCCCAATGACCCTTTCTGTGAAAAATGTTTTCCCAATGTCCAGTCTAAACCTCCCCGGGCGGAGCTTGAGGCCGTTCCCTCTTGTCCTGTCCCCAGTCACTTGGGAGAAGAGGCCAGCACCCTCCTCTCTACAACCTCCTTTCAGGTAGTTGTAGAGAGCAATGAGGTCTCCTCTCAGCCTCCTCTTCTCCAGGCTAAACAACCCCAGCTCTCTCAGCCGCTCCTCATAAGGCCTGTTCTCCAGCCCCTTCACCAGCTTCGTTGCTCTTCTCTGGACTCTCTCCAGAGCCTCAACATCCCTCTTGTGGTGAGGGGCCCAGAACTGAACTCAGGGTTTGAGGTGTCAACTCACCAGTGCTGAGTACAGAGGGAGAATAACCTCCCTGGACCTGCTGGTCACACCGTTCCTGACATAAAACATACCGTGTCCTGGGCCGGAGGAGCATCCCACTGAGCAGGGTTGCTTGTCAAAAGTCCCTGCCTGAGTCTTTTGCAGCAAATCCACTGCGGTCACCAGAGAAGGACCATGCCAGGAGTTAGCAAGGAGCATCAGTCCAACGCACAGGGAGCAAGTCAGGGTTTAGACAGAGCTTGCAAAACTTGGTTGAGTAAAAATCCGGTGCTTTATGCAGTCTCCTGAATAAGAGCACAGACAAATTGTGCTCACCTCAGTGAACCAATTAAGCTGGAAATATCCCTGAAGACTGAGTCCAACAAGTATCTTGGTGGATGTCCTCAGTGCTTGTACATGTGGTTGGGTGTCTTGGTGTGGTTTTGTATGTAAGGTCCCATCCTAGCAGTTGGTGTTGAAGAAAGGAAGAAAACTGTGCCTTTTGTGCATCCACAGACTTTGCAAATATCAGCTGAACTCCAACGCTGCCATCGAGTTCAGGTCAAGCAGCCACATCTGGGTTGGGAGGTGGAGCTCAGCTGTGCAGCAGCAAACATCTTACCTGAGCTGCTTATGTCAGGAGGGAGACACAGACAGGATTTATCTTGTCTGGGACAGACACATGGTGCAGGAGGGATGAGTTGCCTCTTGAGGGACCTGTCCCTCTCCTGGGCTTTGCCTGAGCAAGAGGAGCAGTGTTCATGTGTCAGTGGTGGGTGCAACAGCCCGTAGCAGTGCTGAGCTTCAGCCTGGTACTTGCAGAAATGTGCTTTCAAAGAAAACCGAGGAAAGAAACAACTCTGTGCTATTTTTATCCTTGCACCAGGCCCCAGGGATTTCGATTGACAGTATTAGTTATGAAGGCAATATTATGAGTTTAACTATGAGTGAAATAACACAACTTCTGTGGGAAGCAGAGTAAAAGAGGCAATTATACAGTAGTTTAATAACGATGCTCTGCTGGCTGGGTAGCCAAAAACTTACAGTTGACAGTAATTAGATTTTTTTCATTCTTGCTGTTAAATAGCTATAAAAATTGCAATAGTAATTCATCTGACTCTTTTATTCTGTGCAGTTTTTGTCATCCAGTCTGTGCCCACTTGGCCTTCAAGTTATTATTTTGGTTTTAGTGTCTGGTATTTAAGACATGGAGAAACAGGACTTAATGTTGAAATAATGTGGAAAGCTTTATGAATAAGGAGGTGGCAGTAATACTCTTCTGAGCATTAGGAATCCAAGGGATGCTTGGATGGACAGTGAGAGCTTTCCAAATTGACTCATGCTGAATAACAGCTGGACTTCTAAGCATCTATGCCACAGGAGTTATTACAAATAATTTAAAATGACAGTAAAAATGAGATGTTAGAATTGAAACTTTTTTTTTTTTTTTGCCTGCCTGTTATTGTAATGTGCCATATGTAGGTAAGGTGTCCGGAGGGAGGTATGGTGCTGCATCAGTCTGCAAGCTGGTTGCTTGCTGCCCTCTCCTCCCCTGTGGGGTGGGAGTTGATGTGATGATCTCGTTCTGGGCTTTGCTCCCACCTCAGTCTCTGTGCTGGGATAGCAACATGAGCGGCTGGTGTTTGTCAGCTGGCAAAGAGCTGGACTTGTAGTAATTCAGGCAAGAAACTGTGCAGTCCTTCAGCTCTGTGGGGCATCTTCTCTTCCCAGTCGTGGCTGCTCCTCTGCAGCCCTGCAGTGCTGCTGGGGCTGGATGGGCATCTCATCTCCCTGTCGTTTCCATCCCAAGTGAGGCTTGCTTGTCAGCTGTCCTTTTTTTCAAGCACTGTCCTTTTTTTTTATTTTGTCTAGACAGAATTAAGTTTTCTCTTCTGCCATAAAATCTTCAATTACTTCAGCAACGGTATATTTCCAGACTTGCAATGTAGAACTTGATGAGCCAGCAAAAGCGTGGCATTTCGGCTGCTTATGATCATAACTTGAAAGGGCTACGCAGCACAAAGGAAAGAGTGCTCAGATTTGTGCTTATCACTGAAAGCTCAGGATGGGATATTTGCTTGGAGGCTAAAAGCATGCTTCCTTTTACTCTCCTTTACTTCATAATGTCAAAGAGATGGGTATGGTAAATGATATCCTGGTCCTGATGTTGTGAAGGGGATCGAGTGAGGAGGTGTTTTGCAGCTCCTGTGGGATGTCTGACATGTACAGTAAATCTGCTCTGCAGCAGCAGCACACCTGACCTCACAGCAGCAGAAGCAGGTCTCTTATTTCTTTTCCCTGCCATGGCAGGAACATCATAGTTCAACTTCACACTCGTGTTTTCATTTTAAAACATTCTGGAGCTGCCCAGAGCCATTAGCAGGGCAGAGGCCACCTCCAGGTATGCCCCTACCCTCTTTGCTTCCACTTGTCGACAGAAGGATGCTGTGTTTTTGGCAGATGCAAATGCTCCAGATGGTACTGGGAAAAGTGCAAATGAGAGATTTGATTCCAGCCCTTTCTCACTTTAATAAAACTTGTTCATCTAAGTGGCAGATCTTTTAAGGGGCCTGTAAAATGCATCCCTCTTCCTTTCTTCATCCCCTGACTCTGAGCTTGTGACCTTCAGCTCATCCCTGTGTCAGTAGAAGGCACGATGCTGGTCTCTGCAGCCTGCCTGCCATCCAACCTGTGTGCTTTCAGCATGTCATTCTTGTGCTTGGAGCATAGACTGCAAAAACTGGACATAAGCCATTGCTCAGGGTGTCCAACTGCCTCGGTGCTGGGGCCAGTTGGCAGTTTGGGGCCAGGTGGACAAGGTAGCAAGTTCTTCACAGGGTCTTGGCACCTGGCTGTGCGCTGGAGCGCTGCAGACCTTCAGTGCATGCTGAGACAGATATTCCCTCGTGCCTTGGGTTACCCAGTGTAGCTTGGGGCTTGAAACACCCAGTGCTGCTGCCGTTCTATGCCTGCTGCCCAGGCAGGTGATGTCCTTCTTGTGCAAAACTGTAGTGAAAGAGTAGGGAGGCTGAAAGGAGTCACACTCTGGGGTTGGTCCAACCCATGGGGCACTACCTGAACCTAAATTTGGCTTGGGAGGCGGATGAGAGTTGTTGTCTCTGTCTGGAGTGGCACATGTGCTCCCAGTCGCGTGTTGTGCTGATGCTCATACAATGCTCCAGTCACCACCCTGCATTAGCTTATTCCAGCACATTTCTGTGTTACAAATTTAGATCCATTTTGCAAATTGCTGCTGCGCTAGTAATTGCATTGAAGGGTGGGGTTTTTGTTGTTGTTCTTTTCTTTCTTTTGCACTGGAGTAAATCGGCAATAAGTCAACAGAATCAAGCCCTTAGTGCTTTCAGCAACATGCTCATTTAAATTGGATGCAAGAGGGTGTCTGTGTTTACATTTGGCCTGCCAAGAATCTCTGTTTCAGAAACTGGCTTACATAATATGTCAAAATTGGTTTACTCATTAGCATTGCAAACTGTGTGAAACAAGTCACAGATTGATAAACTCGCAGCAATATTTGCATCCAGAGCCAAATGGCACATGGGGGGGGGAGGTTCATTAGGAAATGTTCCATTTCCACGCGAAAAACAAATGGTTTCCAGTTATGTATCTCAAATTTTGTTAATTTTCTGTCTGCCTAAATTTAAATAAAGATTGAGAGGGAAATGTGAAAATCTCTGTTGGCAAGCAGGCAGCCCATCTTAATATTTCCTGGGCTGGCAGGTCATTTGCAGCCGCAGCAGCTCGAGGTTGGCCGAATCCGTCTCTCCAGCTGGGGGTGCAGCCCTAAGCCAGGCTCCAGCCGTCTCACACAGCCACTGCTGCTTGGATTGATAGTTTCTCCACAGCGCAGGTGGGATGCAGCATCTGATATTATTAAATGTGGAGTGGGCAGGGTCCAGACAGCCTCTGATGATGCCTCGTGCTTTAGCCTGGCCAGGGTGAGCGTGGATGTGATGCAGCCTTGGGCAGAGCCGAGGACCATTGTCCTCTGTGGTGGGGCCAAGAAAACTGTTCCATCTCCACCACACAGTATGTGGCTTTATAGGCATCTATAAAACTGGATGCATACATGCAAGCGTGAACAGGGCTCCAGGAATGAGTAAATGTGTTGAGAGTAAAGCAATGCAGCAGATCAGGGTCTAAGTGTGACCAGTGCTTTTGGGATCCTGCTCTGTGGGCTTCAGGTACCCTGCGGTGAGCTGGGGGCAGTGGGAAGAGATGAGCAGGGTGTGGTGGGGAGCCAGAAGAGCAGCCCCCTCTCATCCTGTCCTTGTGCAGATATCTCCCATGAGTACTCTGTACTCGGGGAGAGGTTTCTCCACAGGCTGCAGCCCCTGCTGTTACTGATGTCACTGCATTCCTTATAGCTACATTGGCCATTGACCTCATACAGGTGGGGATTAATTCTCTTCAGACTCTCAGGCAGCATGGCAAAGCTGGCAGATACCTGTGGATATGTACAGCTTTTCAGTATCTAAAGGAGTTTGGGTTTAAATCCCTCGAAGGTTTTTAGTTTGCTTTGAAACTCCCAACTTAAAAATCAAAAGTGGAAAGCTGTGATACAGCATGGAGGTGTGGTATAATAGCAGTGGTATTGGCATTGGCTGGTTTTATGCTTGGTGATGTTGAGTGCCCCATCCAGTATTTCAGATTAATTTTTGCAAAAGAGTCTAATGAAGCTGAAGAAAAAAGAACCAGCCTTCAGGGCTGTAGGGTCCACCACAGCCCACCAAGTGTTTTGCCCTGTCAGCAAGCACAGTTACATCCGCTTTCAGCAATATTAGACCTGATCCACAGAATTCATGGTGGGGAAAAAAAAAGCAGGCTTTGATCTCTTTATGCTGTGGAGTCTGTGTTGTGATGTGGCTTGAAGGAACGGTGCAACAGGACCAGTCACTGCCTGTTGCAACCCATCAAGCTCTGGCTGAAACTGTGTCCTGCAGCCCTGTGTCCTGAGCAGGTGCCCAAGAGGGTGCATGTTTTGGATGGCTGAGACACAATATCTCCCAGAGGTGCCTCTACAAAACTGTTTTAATGGATGTTTTGCAAAGTTTTCAGAAGTCTTCAGTGAGTTTAAGTAACAGCAGCTGTGTGGCTGTGGGAAGGGAAAAATAAAATTATGTCACTGGCAAATGAAAATGAGAGGTGTTTGCATTGCACTTACTGTCACACTTTGTAGCAAGAAGCTGGTCACCATGAGATACAGCAAGTTTCAGTGCCAGCTGGAGAGCTGAATGCAGTGAAGGCCAAGAGCAATGAGATGTCTCAGCTGGGGAGCTCACTCCTGCCATCCTCTGCCAGTGTGGGGGAGCAGCCCAGGTGCCCACAGGCTGCTGGAGAGCTCTCGCAGGGATGTGGGAGAGCCAGCATCACCCCTTGTGCTGACGCAGTGGGTGGTAAGTTGTGTCCTCAGTCACCATTGCCCATTGCTGGCTTTTGATTCATGTTCCTCCTTGGGTCTGTTATTGCTACAAAGCCTCCTCCATGCCTTGTCTGGGCTGCACTGTCTTTTCCAGAGAGGGCAAGGAAGGAGTGAGGGGCGTGAGCCTTGGCCCTGGGGAGGAAGGTGTGTTGGCCAACGCTCTGCAGGCAAATGCTGAGGCTCAACTGTGGCTTGTATGGTGCGAGTGTGGCTGCAGAGTGTGGTTCCTGCTTGGATAAGGCATCAAAGGGCTGCTCACAGCACAGTGGGAGGCAAACGCTGCCCAGCTCTGCAGAGCAGGAGCCTTGAGTTCTTTAATCTTTGTGGCTGGGACTCAGGTAGTGTGCGTGGTAGCTGGCAGATGCTTTCACGTATGTTAAGATGCGATGAGTAGCAGAGTGGTGTTTCAGCCTAGAGAACTCTCTCAGCACCACTATGTCAGCTCATTACAGCATCCGCTGGCATCAGGCTTTATCTGCTGGAAATGCAGAGCCGTGTCGCAGCAGTGACATCTGTCAGTGTGGCAAAGCTGCCCCCGCTCATGGGAAAGGGGCCTGGAGATTCTGTTCTTAAAAAGGGCTGTTGGAGTCTCCTCTGTGCCTGGATTGTGCTACAAGTGCAAGCCCCAAACAGATAAGTTGAATTATCAGCTGAATTCAGTCTCCTTGATTTTGTCTTCAGGATTTTACCTGTGAATTCCAGCTCTCCTCACACAAGGTATACACCAAGGTACTAGGGAAAAGCAATTGTGCTCCAGTTTTACTGCGTAGTGAACTGCTGTCATTCAGCAGGTATTCCAGCATGTAACTTCCATCTCCAAAATAAAAAAGAAACTTCACCTTGTGTCTCATCCGTTAAGTCACATCTTTTTGAATGTATTTGATGCAGTGTGTAGGAAGAGGGCAAAAGAGTGATGAACCCAGGCCTGATAATTAAATAGCATGGAACGTGATTTGCTGTCTCAGTTGCATCCAGCGGTGTTGGGGCAGGGAGCTGGTGGAGGCTCCCAGGCTAAGTGCTGAGACAGGTGCCTTGCAAGAGGGATCTGTGGATCCATTTTATGCTCTTAGCATCCTTGAACACAAAGGAGATACACGGGACTGGGCTGAAACCCCTGTTATGAGGAGGTTTACAGTGACAGGGCGTGGGGTTTGTGTCTTTGTACAGCTGCCAGGGGGAAGGAAACGTGGCATCTTCCCAAAGAAGCGGCGCGTGGTCGCTACTGATGTGTCCTGTCGGCACACAAGTGCCTGTGTGTTGGAGGCAATGAGCTCACCCCTCCTACCTTCTCCTCTTCTTCCTTCCAACACACACAGGGGCACAGCAAAGGTTGGATGAATAGCACAGAATTTTTCTCTTTTGGCACAAGGAAACCCACGGGTTTCCCATAGATTTTCTCTGTTACACAAAAAGGAGTGAAAGCTCAAGTTCCACAAAGGAGCTTTGGAGGTCTGATCCTGTGTGAGCACAGGAAGAACTCAGTGCACACTGAAGTACAGGAGATGTGAGACGTCTTTTCCCCTCTCTGGATGGGCTTCTTGCTTCAGTTGTGGGGCAGCTTTCTGAGATGCAGTGAAAGGCATCTCGAATAGAGAGTCCAGAAAGCCCCTAAGCCCAGTAGTGAAGAAAGACTCCTCCGATGATGCTCTGTGTCAGAGCTCTGGAGGCTTTTTAAGCTTAGTGCAACTTTAGCCCAGGACTGTGAACTGTCCCTTTCCCGTAGAGCACATATGAGGACTAAAGCGATGCTACGTTAGGAGTGGGGAGGAAGGGGTTGCATCTCTCAGCCCGCTGTGGTGGTACCTGCACCATAACACAGCCGGCAGCCTCTCACCGCAAGCAAGGCGTTTGCTTTCTGTGCTTAGGCTGCATGTAGTCAATGTCTAATAATGTGAGCATTTTGCCATCCCTCTGCAAATAAGGCTAGGGCTGCTGCCTGATTGGTATATCATCTCACTTTCTCTCAGCATTGATTTTCTTGCTCTCCTTATTTGCTTCATAAAACGCGAGGCAAGGAGCTGGTGCTCGCTCGCTCTCCCTCCCTCCCTCCCTCCCTCCCTCCCTCCCTCTCTCCCTCCCTCTTTCTCTCTCTCTACTGTGAGAAGCTTTTGGGAGCCTTTATTTTTAGTATGAGACAAACCTTGCTTTATTTCCAGAGACACAAGTTGGATTATAAATCCTTTTGTAAATGTGTATGGTGATATTTGCTCCGGTAAGTTATATACATCTCTATTTATTTGTGTAACCGTACAGTTTGGGGGAGAAGTGGGATTTTACTGGAATCATGAAGCCCATTAAATTGTTTTTAGGTTTGGTTTCTTTGTAGTTTCATGCTGAGACCAACTGTTCCGTGGTTTTCAGATATGTTGAAATATGTTTGGTTTGTATTTTGCTTTGCAGAGGGGGGGTGCCTGCTTTGAAAACTTGGTTTGCACTTCATTTTACAGCAGAAACACGGAGAGAAAAGATTAAAGAGAAAAGGAATTCTAATCTATCATGTTCTTTCTGGCATTTTAAACGAAAGGTGCCTCAAAAACAATGCAGCAATATTTGATATTAAAAAAAATCAGTAAGAGCTATTTAATATTGATCCTGTGAAGTATGAACGTCTGACTGCATATTACCTGAGAAAGATCAGTCTTAAGTATGGCAGGTTGGCAACAACATGCTCCTCACCAGAACATATTAATGAAATCAAGAAAATCTTTAATGTAATTAAGCAAACAGCTTGCTTTTAACATCATTAATACAGGTCAATAGACTGTTGCTCTGACTTGCTGCTCTCTGCCTCTGCTTTGTATGGCTCAGCAGACTCATTTCTCAGTGCTCTCTGTTAACTTGGAGACCTCTTTGTTACCTGTAGATAATAGCAAGGTGCAATTGTTTATCTCTCCCCGTCTTAGCTCCTGGTGTGCTTTCCAGGCAGTGCGAGACAGCGATTGTAATCGTATACCCAGGGAAAACCGGATGATTAGCTGTAATACTTCCGGACTGTGGAATAAATACTTGAATTTGCAGCATTATATTGATTAATTTATTGGCACTTCAGTTCTTTCATACTGGAATCACATCTGTGGGAGTCATTCGCTGTGATGTTTCAGAAGTCTTTAAAAACTCCAGCTGTAGCACAAGCCGGAGCTTCTCTGCGAACATGCTTGAGAAAAGAAAATCAGAAAATCAACATATTAAACCTGGAATAATCTACCTACTCCTATGATAGCAAGCAATGCTAATTACATATATGAAGTGTACTTTAATAAGGTGTTAGAAAACCATAACTGGGTTTATTAAACCCACAGGAGAAGGTAAGGATGTTGTGTCTGGCAGTCCAAGCTAAACTCTTCAGAGAGAAATTTCAGATTGGCAATAACTGCTTAGTCATTTTAAGCTGCTTTTGGACCAGTTTAATTGTTCACATTTTTTTCAAAACAATAGTTGTCCTGCCCTTCTCACCTGCCTGAAGAGCAGCTGGTGGGAACATTTCATGGTGTGCCCTTCCTTGGGGGGCTCAGGGGCTCTGCTGGGGTCTGTGCCCAGGCTGGGCAGGACCAGGTGCCAGGACGCAGCATCCCGTGGGCAGCCAGCCGCGTGCAGGGCGTCAGACGGGCGAGCCCACACACTCCCTTCCTGAAAATGTAGTTAATAGGCACTCAGTTCAGTGGTGTTTTGGGTTTTGCGTGACTGCTGTTTCATAAGGACCATATATATACCAGGAGCATAATTTGAACCTATGTGCTCGGCACAGTGCTAGAAAACATGATACATAAAATGTGTTATGTACCACAGTGTGAGAGAACAAGGTGCATCATAACAATTGTCTCTTTCACAACCATTTAACTCTTCAGGTGTGGAGGACATGGGTGCTGAACAGTGCACACACTTTCTAAGCATAATCCTGCTCACTCGAGGACAGCATTAAGCATTTCTAGATTTGCTGAGCCTTGGTGTCTGACTCGGTACAGTGTCTTCCAGGTGAGCAGAAGGACACTGGTCAAAGAGCACATTTGGGTGACTCTGGAGGGGAAGGGGCTGGATAGCATGAACTGAGGAGCACAGTTCCTGTCTTCCAGCCCTACAAAACCAAAGGCCTAGGGCTTCTGTGCCATGTAAATCTTCATAGCAGGGCTGCCTGACTGCCCTGAAAGCTGGGCTGTGGTTCGTCTAGAAGCCAGTTGAGCTCATCTTCGTAGCTTTGAAGCAGGGAAAGTGGCCAGGAATGGCTGGTTTGACTGCAGGCAGGGGGAAGTCTCACCCCTGCCACCAATGGCAGGTTGCCAGCAGCCAAGAGAGTGTAAGGCACAAAGTGAATAATGTGGTTTAAGTCTGTTGCTGCAAGACTCTTCCTTGGCAGAGTAGCTTGTGGCTGAGCATGTCACCTCTATGGGATACACCTGAGACAAACCTGGGGGGACAGGAGAGCTTACCCTACTCCTTATGTTTTTCATATAGATGTCTCCAGTGTTCATGGTTTCCCATTTGTCACCTTCTGCCCATCCTAGCATTGCGATGTGTGATGCTCCTTCATCTCCAGATACTTAGTGGTAACAGGACTGGGGGTAGCTTCTCCCCAGCCCAGTACCCCCAACCATCACTTGGCTCTTGGACCTTGGAGCAGCCTCCATCTCCACCACAGGAGCATGGCATCCTCTTCTGCAAGATGATCTCAGGGTGATGTGCAAACCCAAGGTTTGGCTGCAGGGATGGGTTCACACAACATGGTCCTTCACGAGTTGACAGGGCTGAAAATGTGAGCTTTGTGCCAGTGGAATGGAGGAGTTGCTGCCCCTTTCTAGCAGGTTCATCAGGATTTGAAATGAGTTCAAACAGCTCAAACAGTTCCTAGGGAAATTCCTTAAACTCCTAAAAAATTGATTTCTTAAACATCTGTCTCTTCCTGAATGCCAGAGACTCTTTTTCTTAGCCAAGTTCTTGGAAGACTTAATGAAAACTTTCCTCACCTCTGTTAATCCTTTCCAGATCAATAGGTGATCTACAGGGGAAAGGTATTTGTGTTGATATTGGATAGCAGCTGCCTGTCACTGCTGGTGATGGCAGGTGGTGTTTTATTCATGTCAGTCTTGATTAAGAGTTTCTGTACAAGTACATGGGCATATTTTTCAGGGAATATTTCCCTCTACCTAGGATGGCAGATGGCAAATTGGCCTAGAGGTTGGTCTCTCTGATTTAGCCTTTGGGCTCTCTTTCTCTCAAAAGTCATTTCAATCAGTAGCACCCCTGTAACTACAATGCATTTGTGTGTGGTGGGGTGGGGGCTCAGCCCAGCTGGTTGGAGCAGCCTTGAGGTCCCCAGGTCCCTACCTGAGCAATTCCTGCATGGGTATCACTGCGGGATGCAGGTCTCCGGGAAAGCTGCAAGAGAGCTGAGGAGTGGGTACAGGCAAGAGCCTGTTCACCGCATCCCTGCTCCTTCACCTAGAGCCAGTGTGAGCAGCCTGGTGTAAGTGAAGAGAGAAAGCTGCTGTCTGCCAGAACAGCACATGTGTGTCTGTACATCGGATGTGGAGTTGCTGGAGAGCCCGGGAAGGCCCAAAGGAAGGATTTAGCACCTCACCAGGTGTGTGGTGGCACGGTGCCAGCCCTGAAGAAGTTGGAAGGGGTCTGTTGGTGTGCCTGGGCTGCAGGTAAGGTTGGAGCTGGGGGCACACGCTCCAGCCTGGGCTCATGGAGGCAGCGGAGGCCGAACTGCACAGTGCTTGCACAGATTTAACTTAATTCAGTGTCCAGGGCAGATGGAGGGTCTGACTCTGCCCGTCCTTGGTTTGCAAAAGCGATTGTTGCCCTCCACTTAAGGGAATGCTCAGAGCCCTCAAACCTTCAATAAAACTCCTTGGTAAGCAAGCTCTGTGGGCAGAGACATGATGATACCGTGAAACTCCTGAGCCCTCCTCTCCTGTCACATACAACCTTTTATTTTGGAAGAAAAAAGAAAAGGAAAGAAAGAAAAATGAGAAAGATGTGCTGAGCCCTTCTGTAGAGGCAGGGGAAGAGGCAGATGATCAGCATGGGGTGCCACACCTGCACTGCTGTGCCTTTCCTTCCTCTCCAAAGCGGTGGGTGCCAGGGCTGTCTGTTGGTCTGCTACGCGCAGGCTGTCTGGTTGGACAAGCTCTGCACCTCTTGAATGGCTGCACATGGTCTCATCTGTCACTAAACATCCCTAGCGCCATAGCAAAGTAAATTATGCTGCACCAGGCTGGAAATCTGTAAGCATATGGGCACTAACAGCAGATTAACTGAGTGATTTAGTCTAAGGGGCTTGCTAGATTACCATAACATGTATCTTAATTAGAAAAGCAATCAAACTTGCAGAGAGTCAATGAAGATAGAACATCCCTGTTGGCAATAGCCTATGCTGGGTCCCTCTTGCTTGGGGATGGTGATGGCGGTTGATGTATCTCATGCCTGCTTTGAGGGGTTTGTGGTGGTTTGCCAATCCAGCTATAGGTGGAGGGGGCCCTCATGCTGAATTATTTGCTCTTCAACCCATGAGCCCATCCCACAATCTGCTTGGAATGAGACTGGTGGTGAATTTGTACTCCTTTAATAGCATTAACAAACCAGAAACTGCTGAAGGTGAAAGAACAGAGCATGTGCGCGTCATCCTTAGAACTGTGTGCAATTACCCAAAGATATATCTGAATGTTTGCCATGTATAGCACAGCTAGTCCCACATAAAGGATTGGGGCTTCTAAGTGCTACCATAACACAAATAATTAATAAGTCTATCTCACTCACTGTGTCCTCATCTTTTTGGTAAGTGTGGCTGTAATTAGCTTTGACCTGATCCTGAGTTTGTAGCATGTTCAATTGCTTTTTAAATTGTGCTTGTGTTTTCTTTGCTTTCTTATTTTATTGGCCCTGGTTTTATTCCACTGGCCTGGATCTACAGATAGAAAAAGCTAGGTAATCATCTCCAGCAGTGCAGATATAAAGATTGCAGCAGCCAAAACCACATTTGTATGTTATTGGTTTTGTACGAGTGATGGCTTTTTTGGGGGGTCTGGGAGGATTTGGAGTACATTGGGCAGTGACACAGAAGATGCACAGCAAGTGCTAGCAGTTGAGAGAGAGGAAAAGATGCCCGGTTATTTCAGAATTAAGTATTTTGAAGACGAAGGAAATGGAAAACATTCAGCCAACGGTTTTGCCAAGTATTTTTTGTTATCCTTTTAGAAGCAGGTATAGCTGCAGAATTCAGGGAGCCTAAATGAAAGGGTATGAAAAGAAAAAGAGAGAGGAAAAGGAGTGCAGTAAAGGGGAGGATGTAGAAGAAAGAGGACAACTTAAGCTGTCCAGGTAAAGTGTGTGAAGAGCTAGTGAGATAAGGAGTATTATTTTATTTCAATTTAAGGATACTGTTATTAGCTTCTCCTAAAATTTTTATCTTTAGGTGTTGCTTTTTATGATTAAGTATGGGGAAGGAGCAATGCCATCTCTGGGGACAGACTATAAGAGGAATGGCGGAAAAGAAGAGGAAAAAGGAGGTTTTAATTTTAAAAATGTTTCCTGTTCAAAATGTTCCCTGTGAATTCCCAGAGCTCAGCAAAGCAAACGTTCATTTATAGCCCATCATTTTAATTATTAGAAAATAAATTATCTTTATGACGTGGGCTGATAGTTAGCCAGAAGCAAATTCTTCTTCCAGTCTTTTACAGAGGCAGGTGCTCAGCTTGTAGCCAGCTCCAGTGGAATTTTCCATCCAAAACCGGTTTGAGATGAGCCGATGGGTCTGGCGTTTGGGTCCCACCTGCACAGAGCTTTGGTATGGAGGGCTCAAGCCATCCTCCATCATTGTAAAAGATGCCACGGCAAGGCTGGGTCTGGAGCAAGAAAAGTATGTCTGCAGTGGTTGAATTGATGATGGAGGGCTTTGCAGACATACTAAAAGAAAACAAGCTGGGCTTTTCTGAAAGCAAAGCCTTGTTTCCCAGTGGTCCTGCATGTACAGGCATTGTGAGACTGAAAAAAGGGGGGAAAAAAGTGGTCAGACGTCATCTGGAAGGGAGCTGCTGTAAGGAGGAGTGGAGGGCCCATTGCTTAGCAGTTTGAAAGCACTCTCATATCCTCATGGGAAAAAAATGTTGCGCCAGGTTATTAATCCCAAGAGTTTTGCGGATTCCTTCCCAAGCTAAGTAATTTCCACTCATTTCCTTAAATCTGCTTGAGAAAGGAGGGGAATGAAGGGATGTGTGTGGGGTGCGGATGGAGAGGCAGCAGATGAGACCAAGTAGCAGCACAGAACATAGGGAGCTGGGAGGAAGCTGCTAATAGTCTCTGATGAGCATGGCCATGATAATAATGAGATTAATGCCCTTTCATTCACCCAGAAACATCTTATAAAATGTATAATCCTTGCTAGTCAATGGGCAATCATTAGGTCATAAATAATACAGTGTGATTGAAGGGCAGGAGCTTTTCCTGTAATAATCATTTTCAGTGGGTGCTGACCCAGGGAAGGTTTTGTTGTAGCCTCATGCTGGTCCACGCTGTGGGGACAGAGCTGTCAGGGCATGTTCTGCTCAGAGGAGCACTCCCACCTCTCACTTCCACTATGTGCATCTGGCATCAGAGCAGGGAAACGTTCCACTGGAGCCCAGGTCTACCAGATCGTGCTGGGAAAGAGGAGCTGAAGCTAATAGAGAGAACAAAGACACAAATTAAATAACGAAGTAACCATCAGAGATGCTGCCAAGGGCCTCAAGCTGTCCAGCAGCGCCTTGTGGTGATGCTGACAGAGCTGGGGAGGGTGCTGAGCTCCCCAACGGGGAGAGGTGCCTTATCCCAGCCCCAGCCTGGGGCAGATGGCATGTGCACGGAGTACAACTCTGCTTTTACAAGCTGGGTTGATGGTTCCTTGCCATCCAGTGCTACAGCGAAGGATGTTTTGTGTGTTCTTGGTTGTCATTGAGCTCTTGAGGCTGCATTAACCACCAGGGTTTTAGTGACACTAAATTCAGGGGCACTTTCCCTTCGCAGAATGTGTGGATATCACTCAGCCATAATGTAAATCCCTGTTTATTAGAGGGAGTAAATCCTACTTAGTAATAACTTGGATCATGCTCTCTGTGCATTTATGTTAGATCATGGGCCATTTTAAACACAGATGCTTTTAAACCCACCAAATAAACAAGGAAATGAGCTACTGTCCAGCCTTTTTTATTTTATAATTAAATGTTTGCACTTGTTACACCATGAATCCCATATAATCAGCTTGTAAAGCCTGAAAAAAACCCTGTGTTTCCAAGAGGCAGCAGGAATGGAATTAGATTTATGCGTGAACCTGAGTGTTCGCTGGCTTGCCAGACCCCATTAATAAAAAAATAACATCACCTGTTGGAAAACATCTCCTTTGCTTGACCACGGCTTTCCTTGCTTTCTGCCTGTGGTGGTCACGGGTGACTATTGCCAAAGCAGCTCGTGAGGTGATGTCGGTATGTGTGGGGACAACTGGCACAGGTAAGAGGAAAGGGATGCAGCCCAGGGGTGATGCTCTGTGCACTGTTGCATGTGGATCCTGGGAGAGACCACCGCGGTTGTCTTTTTTCTTAGCAGCCCAGGACTAGTAATGTTTTCAGTCCCAAAAAGGAGTGCATGTCTGCTGAAGTGATGTATGTCACAACATGAGCTATTCAGGGATCATATGTACAAATCTAAACAAATCTGTCCATCCTGTGTTCCCACCTCCTTAAAAGAAGAGGGTACAAACATGGAGTTGTGGAGACTGCAGAGGAAGAGCTGTAGCTTCCAAGTCTTTCTAAATTCCTTCAATTATCTTAAACCTTTGACAAAGAGTTAGAGAGGCCTGAAGATCTCGACATATCTACCCCACTTCTGTAAGTCGCTTTGTCCTCTGACAACTTTTCATTGCATTGAGTCCAAGAAGAGATACTCCACATATGTCTTTATTTTCTGCCTGTTAACTCTTCTGTGCATGCTGCCAGCCTTAGCATTAGCTCTCAGCTTTACAGCTAACCCATTAAATACTGGAGGAAACACATCTCACCAGCTTGCATTACATTTTGAACTTAATAAATAGGAAAGGCATTACACAGAGTCTGTCTGGCCATCTGGAGGAACAATGTTCTTTACCTCAACGAATGGCTATCTAATCCTCTCATATACAGTTGGGTTTTATTCTATTAAAATGTAATGAGAAAAGATGACCATACCATTATGTGGTGGAGCTAAATGGGATTTTTAGAATAATCAATGAAAGACGAATAAAACGATAAAGATTTTCCTCAAAGAAAAAGAGAAAAATTGTCTCCTTGGGATTAAAGTATTGTAGGATCGAATTATTATAACATGATCTTTACTCACTAAAAATACCCCAATTTCATTTCCATAAATCTTTCCATTAAGAATCAAATTAAGTATTTTTTTCTTTTTAAAAATGTGAAGCATTAACTGAAATGCTTTGCTTTAAACAGAGGATGCTGCAGGGTTCTCGCCTGCTGCAGAGTTGGGTCTTTCCGCCCAGCCAGTGTCATCGAGGGCTGCTATCTATAGGGTGCCATAAAATCCAAACCAGGAGTTTACTGCTGCAAATGCCCCAGCAAAGACCCTGGCCAAGTGGGGAGATCTTGGAGCAGGTTGGTCTCCTCTAGGTGGGTGGCAATGGCTGGAGACACAGCCGCAGAGGGTCTGCCAGCCTCAGAGACTGGACAATGTATTTTCCAGCAACACCTGTCCTTGCCATTTACTTAGCTCCATCTAAAGCCCTACAAAATTGTTGATGCAAGTATTTTCCTTCGACACAACTCTGGTTGGGTTTCCATTCTGCTTTCAGAAAATACTGGAAGCATTAAGCCTGATAGCCAAGTGAAAGTTCTGAGAGGCTTTGCATGAGATCTGAACAGGTTATATGTCCCCAGCTCCCCCATGGTGACCCCAAAAGCCCTTTCCCAGCTTCCACCACATCCTGGAGGCACCCATGGTCTGCAAGGGCTTCCTGATGTGGGACAGTTGCCTGAGCAGTCCTCCAGCAGTGTGCTGAAATGGAGTCACCACTGCTGTTGATGTTTGGGCAGGCGTATAATGTTCCCCAGATGGGGCATATATGATTCTTCAAGCCAAACTCCAAGATGTGCCCTTATCCCTGTGCTTTTCCCTCTGTTCAGACCAGGTCTGGGCAGCACAGAATTGTTCTTTGCAGTGCTGCTATTTATTTTTAAGGGGGCACACTAAATCCTGGCAATTAGTGGACAATTGCTTTAGAGTTTATTTCTGAGAAGGAGCAGAATATATTTCAGCTTTCTCCCTGTATAGCTGTTGGAGAAAAATGACTCCTGCTAGTCATCACCTCCCCTCCTAGCAATGCGTTGGATGCAATGCTATCCACCTCCAATTCATCAACCAGTCAAGCTGATATAATTAGGAATCCCAAAGTCAATAATCTGATAATCTCTAGTGCGCAAAGGCTTGTATGTAGGAGAAGTGATTTTAGGAAGTCTGCAGCTCAGATCTGGGCAGGAAAGATGCCAGATTTTAAAAAAGAAACAGAGACCTGGAGGAGAGAGTGCTTCCTAATCCTTCACTGGTGACACATTTTGGGCCATCAGCTCTGCAGCAAATGTTTTCCCGTACAGTCGTTTAGTTCCTTCGAACCTTCCCTTTACGGTCTTAATAATAATTATGTTCAATTACTGGTTGTGCTCTATAAATAAATAATCTCAGTTTAACGAGATGCTCTGCTGGGTGAGTGATGCTAGCTGCGAGGGGATGTCTCCAGGGCCTTCAGAGTGGTGTGTTCCCTCCCTGCTTGCACGCATGCTGTTGGCCACGGTGAACAGAGAAAGTGTAAAGCAATTTAACATTTGGCAAACACTTTGGAATCTCTCTATTATGGCAGTCTGGAGAAAGAGAAGACTTACATCCAGAAATGATGCCAGAAAAACAGGTCTTTGTAAAACACTTTAAACATGTAAAATGACTAATAAAAGAGTAGGCGTTTCAAATATTTCAGCTTGTCTTTTAACAGCGTCAGGAGTTCCCATCAGCTTTCTAGTGCTAGGGCAGGAGTTGGGGCTGGGGGTCTGAAGGGAGACCTCTCCGGGAAAGCATCCAGCCAGTTCATTACCATTTTCCTCCTTCAGTCCTAATTGAAAGCATTGAAGACTGACCCATGTAGTGAGCTGTGTGTCCCTTGTAGCCTGTCTTTGGCCAGCACAGCTCCAGGTGAGATCGATGTGGTTTCTTTTTAAGACCTCCCTATCCTGGCGGTGTCACTGCAGAGCCCTCAGGCAGAGCAAGGATCCCCCTTTTGCATGAGGAGAATTTGGGGTACATCTCTAGGGCATCTCCATCTCGTCTGCCAGCAAGCTGCCAAAGGCTGCTGCATGGAGCAGACGTGCTCCTGGGAAAAGCAAGTGGCTTATATAAAAGTTTCATCAATTTTAAATGACAGTGTTATCTTCCTAACAGGATGTTTTAGTTGTAACATGCTCTACATAAGCCTTTTAACTTGCCTTGTCAAGAACAGTTCTGCCTTCTTCTGGTGCATGCAGCATGCCTGTCGCTCAGCAGGCATTGAGGGGAATTGTCGGAAAGCCAAATGCAGAGAAATGATGTGAAATCATCCCATTTTTTCTTTCCACAGTGGGATGAGTGATGTCTGGGGTCATATGCTGAGGCGCTGCCAACTGTCTAATGCCCAGCTGGGAGTTCCACTCCCCCAGGGCATTGCAAACCCCAAGCCCCAAGCCACTGAGGAACGGCTGGGCTGGAAAACGAGAGGACCAGCTTTGAATCTAGAGTCTGGATAAAGAACAGCTCCTGAATGCTGAATGAGAGGGTCCATTGCCATTGCACTGAAGCCTGGCGTCAGAAGAAGGAGGGCTTCCTGCTGATCCCATAAATCAGTGGATGAACCTTTGTCTGTCTAAGCTGGTGTGAGGAGCACATGGTCTGCTAGAAATTATACTGCTATTTATTCTCAGAGTGCTAAGGAGCCAACTGATCTTTAAAACATGCTAATCTGATTAGATGGGGAAGGCTGTTTATTATTGCACAGTACCATAATAAATTTCTGGTGGTTAAATTAGACTTTGGGATTTACCTGACTTCTTACAAAACTGTACCAATACCTGCAGGGTCATAGAGGGGGTATCACCATAACGGGAGCAGGGGATGGGGTGTTAATCACCATAGGAAAGGCATTGCAAGCTTCAGAGATGTGGTGCCTTGTTAGAGATGTATCTGAAATGATATGGAAGAAGGGTGATCTTCCAGACTGTCTGGACTGGACTAGGGAGATGTGCATTGCTCTGGTCTATGCTGGGAAGCTCCAGTCATGTCTCTTCTCGCTTCTTCCTTCAGTCTTCAGCCTCGTCATGTGGATTGGTAACTGCTTCAATAGTTCAGATCGAACAAGGAGGATGCTTGATTGGGGTGTTATCCCACATCAAACGTATCCAGGCTGGAAGAGGCATTTTCCATTTCCCTCAATTTTTCCACCTTTCCATTGCATTGCTTGGAGGGATGGGGTGTGCAAGGGGTGGCTGGGCTTTGCCTTGCTCCCATACCAATGGGCAGGAGCAGCCCGGCACAGCCGTGGCAGCAAAGATTTTCTGCTTCAAGGGCACTGCCGGCTGCTGCTCCTCCAGGGAAGGCAAACACAGCATCGGGGCTGAGCCTCGAGAGGCAGCAACCCTGTGATAACCAGACGTAACCGTGTGCTGGGGAGATTTATCATATATGAAGGGGAAAAGCAATATGCGTGCACACTGCAGATGGGGCTAGTGTGGATTTATAGGCAAAGAGTAAATAGGAACGTAGGGAAACGCTTTCCCTTTCTCCATAACTTTTCAATTTCGGAGAGGCCAGATTCAATAAAATTATCTCGCAGATGGAGGTTTTATTGAATCTGGCCCATAAAGCTCCCATTATGGGGTTTACAACTACCATTTACACAAATCCTGCTATAATAAAATACAGTGGTGTTTACAGCATTCCTGCAACTGTCACAGAATTACAGTGTGCACAAAACCCAATGAGTAAATCTCAGCTTAATGCACCCGGCGCTCCACTGACAACAGAAAGCAGCAAAACTTGAGGAGGAGAAAAAGGAAAAAGGCAGGTGTAGGAGGGGAAGGTTACTCGGGTGAGAGGAGAATTATGCTGAGATACCCCAAGGAAATACTGTTGATTTACAGCCCTCACCGTGCTCTCCTTCAATGCAAAGTAGAAGTATGCTCCCCAAAGGTGCTGCTTGGCACACAGCTGTAGGGATCGGCTGGGCGTTACTGGCAGCTGGGAGATCCCAGCCTTTAGCAGCACCTGATCCAGCTACGGCAGAGAGCCAAGCTCGGGTTGGCTGAAGGCCTGCTGAAGTTTGGTATAAAAATCTCCAGCTGGCTCCTTTTTGATTTTCCCAGCTGCCTTGTGGGTGCTATCTGGGTGCTTGTAGCAAAGAGTGTGCTGAGTAAGCGTGGAAACTGGTGGGTAGCCCTGGTGGGTTGTGGTTGGAGAGGAAGGAGGTTGAAGAGTTTGCTGAATGAGCGAAAGCATCTGAAAAGCTTCTGATTGAGAGCTGAACATGGAGCCAAAGGGTGAGTAAAGGCTGGAGCTGAACTGTCTGTGGGACTGAGGCTTTAGATGCTCAAGTTTGCTGTTGAAGATGCTCTCAACAAGGCAGAGGAACTTGGGCAGAGATTCCTTCTGAGAAGCAGTAGCCTGAGCTGTGGTTTTGAGTGTGGCTCCATGGCTTTGGTGAATAAACACAATGGCTTGTGTTTATGCTCATTACCAATCTTTGATTAAAGGAGATGCATTTCAATTGCATTCCTCTGCTTTTCCCCATGCTGAGAGCTGCAGATAAGAGGCATGGTTCTTCCTTCATGGCAGGTCTGTCTCATACCACAGCTCTTCAGTTCTTTCTTTATATATCACTGCATTAATCTTTGTGCCTCTCTATGTATCTGCAAAACACTTGCATTTGCAACTCCATTAATTGGGCCAGAAAGCAGGTCAGCACTAATCTCTCCTGTTCTCCTTAATATATTGTTTTCTGACATTGCTCCCAAATTAAACTGAGATGATTAATACTGATTTTCAGTGCTGTACTACATGTAAGGGCGGAAACTTCTTGTATTTGCAGAGGAAGCATCTCATTTGTGATGAAGGAACACTATTCAAATTGAAGGATAAACATTTATTTCATTACATGTATTTCACAAGTCAATTCACAATGAAGTTTAGCTTTCCTGATTTTGGTGAGCTAACCATGAAGAATTGATTCAGTCAAAGTTTTTATCAACTTTCCTTATCTTTGGGCAACTAAATACCTTTAAATATGTATCTACCCTTGCTGATATGCCTGGGTCACATTGGAAGTGAGTGGCAGGGTGGGAACTTGCATTACTTTCCTCCTTCAGGAAGAGCACAGGAGTAATGCATGTGCATGGTGTGATGGATAACCTGACCCAAGGGGGCTGATGCTGCAGTGAGAGCCGCTGCATGGATCTGCTTGTGGTGGTTGCTGAAATGAAATAAAATAAAAATGTTGTTTGTTTTTGACAGCTTTTTGCAATCTTTGCATTCGCAACATGCGGTGGGTACTCTGGAGGACTGCGCCTCAGTGTGGACTGTGCAAACAAGTCAGAGAGTGACCTCAGCATTGACATAGCCTTTGCCTACCCCTTCAGGTAACCTGGCTTGGTTCGTGGCGGTTTGTTTGCAGGGAGGATGGCGTTTGGGGGCTGGTGCTAAGCCCATGGTTAGTGGGGCTTCCCATCATGTATGGCAGCTTTTTATTAACTCCCTCACAATGTTGTTTAGGCTCTGGGTGTGTAGGAGGAATGAATGTGGCTAGAGCTGGTGAGGATGGGGCCACGGCAACTGCTGGAAGCTCAGCAGAGAAGTGCAGTCATAGATATGCAGAACCCTGTAAAGGCTGGGACAGCTCATGGGGTGGAAAACTGCAGGCAAGGAAAAAGAGCAAAACCGCATCAGCCCTAGGAAAATAAAAATGGTGATAAAGTAGCTGTTAACTGCGATGTAGCAACTATCTGAAAATGAGGGAGGGCTCCCAACCACTGGAGCAGCAAAGCCCTGGAAGAGCCACTCCATGGGGAAGGGGAAGGAAGGGACAAAACAAATTTGAACCATCATTTTGAAATGTTTTTGAAAATTCTACTAATTGCCTGTCTGCATCTCTCAGTGCCTGAATACTTTAAACCTTGGAACCTAGAGACTTAGGAAAAAGGATTTTCTGTTAAGTGTGTCTGAAAGCTGTAGTGAAGAAAAAGAATTATATATAAAGAATTAGATATAAAAATTAGAAAAAGAATTATATATAAAAAAACATTTCATGCTGTTTAGGATCCTCTTTCAAAAGAACATCTGCAGTCTTCTGTTTTTAAAGATGTCAAGTCCACTCTAGAAACCTTTCATTTCTATATAAGTGATTTCTTTAAGGAATTGAGATGATTAAGAAAAGAATGCGTAATCCAATCTCAAGCCTAGTACACTATGACTCTCAAATTATTTTGCTTCCTTGGGAAATCACATGCTGTTTTGCTTATGATTGCTATACACCGACCAGATGTAATAGCATCTACTACTTTAACATGTTCTAAAATATAGCAACTTCTAAAGAGCGGAGACTGAATTTGATTACTTGAACTGTTGTTTTTCCTCTACAAACATTTATTACTCCAAAGAGGCACATTTCCTGGTATTACAAATGTTTATTTTTTTTGTCTTGAATTTGTCTGCATTTTCTTTCATTTCTGCTTAGTATGCATGAGAGAGATTCAGAAAATTGAGTTATGTGAATTTGTAATGTGATTCACTTCCAAATAGGTCATTTCTCCAGTATTCATTACAGAATACACCCTACAGTAAAGTGCTTTTAATTTGCATGATTATAGAGTAGTACTTTATGTAAAAAGGTAAAATGGAGAGAAGTTGCCAGTAAGTATCTCCTGGTTTTTTAACAGTTATGTTGACCACTGCTTTCAGAAGGAAGTGGCTGGATCTGCTGTTTCCCACTGGAGATACTCAGCAATTATTTCATACATTCCAGTATGCCTGAAAGATGATGCAAAAAAGGATTTATTTGCAGAAGGGATACAGCTCTTGAATTGTGTGGCTCCCAGCTGTGGCTAGGGATGCTCATCGTGCACAGATAAGGTGTATGCCATGTCCAGTGGGATGGCTGGCAACGTGCTACAGATATACCTGTAATTTGCAGGTGAGAAGGGAGATGACACTTAGACAGCTGATGTTTTGAGAGGAGCATGAGGATACTCAGGTTTTGAGCAATCTGGAACTTTGCATGCAAAACTGAGGCATGTGCAAAAAGCAACCGTAGTTGTGCAGACTGGGTGGGGTAGTAGATGCATACCTGGAAAATCTGGCCCAGTGCTGCCTGTGAAACACGGTGTCATTTTACTGTTCTATCTAAATACTCCTGTAACTTCCTCATGAATTTGTTCTTTTCTCCAGTGCTCCTTCTACAGAATGGTGAGGGGAAGTGAGCTTATTTGGGAAAGGTACAATCTCATATTAGAGCCATTGGAAAAAGCAGATACGTTTTAAGTTCAGGCTTCTTCATCAAAAAATGGATCCTGAAGCTCATCTGCTGTCATGGGCATTTAGGCGTTGTGTTGGTAGGATGAATTTCACACCAGTTGTCTTGCATCCAGGCCTGAATAAGTCCATATTCCTGTGGCATTTTCCTTTCAAATGCCTTCAATGTCCTGATTATTGGCTGACAGCTGGGGCAGGTGTAGGTAGAAGGAGAGATACTGCTGAGCGTCTGACACCAAAGTGCTGTTGTGGCTGTCAATAATGACACTGAAACAGCTGAATACCTGAGTACTGCTTTTAATGATCTGCACCTTCCAGCATGACTTGAAATGAAGAAAGTCATGCAGACTTGCTACCGGCTGATTTCATTCCTGTTGCTGTGAGTTTGGGGGTTTGTTTTCTTCTAGAAGTTGAACTGCTGGACCTTGGCTAGTTGATGAGTGAATGTGAAGAGCTTTAAGCAAGTAATCAAAATTGTAAAGCTCAACAGGACAGCTTGGCAACACAAGAGGACTTGGATGTTTGGGAAATGAGATTGAAGCAGCCTGAAAATGTTCCCCTTTAAGCAAGATCAGAAAGGTGAGGGAGTTTTCCAGACTGGAAAGGAAGGGCATCACTCCTGTTACTGTGTGCTTCTGGGGCCCATTGCCTTAGATAAAGAAAGGGAGGATGTAGGAGGGCAAAACCACACTGATGCAGTCTGGGGATGTGTGATTATAACATACCAATTGCTGAAGTGGCTTCAAGCCAGTGATTCATGTAGCCCCAGGCCAACCCTGAATGTACTGAAGAAGCATTGCCCTCCACAGCAGGTAGCTCCAGATGTTCCTGCAAACCAAGAAGCATCTCCATACGCTCTTACTGAGATTTTTCTCACCCTCAACCTACATATTTCAACAGTCTTCAGCAAACATGTAAATTAATTCAAGGAAAATCATTAGTTCCTGCAGACAGGGAGTTTTGAAGGGTCCAGCTAAAACAATCAAAGAATATTTGCTTAAAGTTATGTTAATGATAGCTGTGCTTGGCTCCTGCATTATCTTACTGCTGTTGTAACTCTAGTAGCAGGAACTTTTGGACCACCATAAAAAAAAAAAGCCCAACAAACCCCTGCACAAAGTGGTTGCTTCTCATTTGTGCCAGAATCAGATTTTCTTCCTGGTTTAATTCTGGAACTGGATTCATTTAGTCTTTAAAAATTAACTCTTTAAAAAGTGAGGTGATATACGTAATCACTAGAGAAGGCCATCAGAGTAACCTTATGTATGTCTAGGAGAAGTGATCCCTTCAGAGAAGAGCCCATGTGGTGGGTACCTGCCTGGGGATGTCGCATGGCTGGAGCATGGGGAGGCAGAGCCACTCCCCGTCTGAGGGACATCCCATGCTGAGGCTCCTGCTCAGGGCTTGTGCTGCTGGAGTGCATTAACTGCAGAGGAGTCTCTCCAGGATCACTGCTGGATAGGTGAACCCAAATCTGGCGCCACCATCAATCCTGGAATAGGAGATGAGCTGGATGCTTTTCCATCTACAACTACACTGACTCATTTACGCTTCCTGCAGCCCACATTCAGGACCCTGTAGTCACCCTGTAATGTACAAAGAAACCTCTAGTCCAAACCCTAATATGCCCAAGCTGTGTCTCCTGAAGCTCTGCCACGCTTTTCTGTGTATCCTCCTAGACTCTCCCATGTCCAAGCTGATATTCATAACACCATTTAAAATACTCACCTGAAACGTTCTCTCATTTCTTCTGCCCATTCTAGTTTTATCCCAAAGGATTTCTTTACCTCTTTTTTTAAAGTGCAAATCAGCCTTTCTTCTGGATACTTGTATATGTGTTTTGAAAGTTTTAAAAGTTCAAGCATGGAAAAAGACTTCTCTGATCCCACACTAGCAGCCTTTCTCAGCATCACAGAATAACCAGGTTGGAAGAGACCCCCCGGATCATCGAGTCCAACCATTCCCACCAGTCCTTAAACCATGCTCCTAAGTACCTCATCCACCCTCACCTTAAACACCTCCAGGGAAGGTCAGTCAACCACCTCCCTGGACAGACTGTTCCAATGCCTAACTACACTTTCCGTGAGGAATTTTTTCCTTATCTCAAGCCTAAATCTCCCCTGGTGTAGCCTGAGGCCATTCCCTCTGTCCTGTCACTTGGGAGAAGAGGCCAGCACCCTCCTCTCCACAACCTCCCTTCAGGTAGTTGTAGAGAGCAATAAGGTCTTCCCTCAGCCTCCTCTTCTCCAGGCTAAACACCCCCAGCTCTCTCAGCCGCTCCTCATAAGGCCTGTTCTCCAGCCCCTTCACCAGCTTCGTTGCTCTTCTCTGGACTCGCTCCAGAGCCTCAACATCCCTCTTGTGGTGAGGGGCCCAGAACTGAACACAGGACTCGAGGTGCGGTCTCACCAGTGCCGAGTACAGGGGGAGAATAACCTCCCTGGATCTGCTGGTCACACTGTTTCTGATTCAAGCCAAGATGCCATTGGCCTTCTTGGCCACCTGGGCCACTGCTGGCTCATGTTCAGTCACTGTCAACCAACACCCCCAGGTCCTTCTCCTCCTGGCAGCTTTCTAGACAGGCCTCTCCTAGTCTGTAGCTCTGTTTAGGGTTGTTGTGTCCCAAGTGTAGGACCTGGCATTTGGCTGTGTTAAACCTCATGGCATTGGTCTCAGTCCAGCCTGTTCAGGTCCCTTTGCAGAGCCTCCCTACCCTCCAGCAGATCGACACTTCCACCCAGCTTGGTGTCATTTGCAAACGATGGAAATGGTTAGGATCTGTGCTTGGTACAATATTTGGTGCAAATGTGGCACATATTAGGATGTTCATCAGCTTGACCCTCACCTCAGTAATGATTCCTTGAGTGGGAAGAAAAAAAAACCAGCATCTTGGAATCATTTGTTAATTTTGCAGCCTGTCACCCTTTCAGACTGGATTTATTGCTCATCCAAGTGCCCTGAAGCAATATTTTCTTCTGTAGTAACAGCCTTGGTAAAGGTCCTGTTTGTTTACTTATTATTTTCTCCTGATCCCAGCAACATTTTCATCGTGTACTTTGCTATTCATTGGTTTTACTTTGACAGTAAGTGGTTGAATTATGTACCTGCTGTGCATGTATTTGTTACTGGTAGTCATAGTTTTAAGGTACTTTTTAACCAGTCCTTATAAAAGCAAAATTTTTGTTTCCAGCTGAGTTGTCAGGCTTGACTTACAGAGTCTGTACTAAAGGTCTTTGCTACATAATTGTTCATGTCACAAACTTAATGTTTTTCTTGTAACTTGCAGGGTTGTACTGAAATGTTTGGGCTTCTTCAGCTAATGATTTAATTGCAAATTTGCATAGCAGAAGTGATCTCCTGATGTTGTGCTGCATGGACAGGCAGCATACTGACAGCTGGAAATATATAATCATAGAATACTTTGGGTTGGAAGGGACCTTAAAAATCATCCAGTTCCAACCCCCCTGCCATGGGCAAGGATGTGTCCTACCTTATCAGGCTGCCCAAGGCCCAACCAACCTGGCCTTGAACACCTCCAGGGATGGGGCAGCCATAGCTTCCCTGGGCAACCTGGGCCAGGGCCTCAACACTCTTTGTGAAGAAATTCTTCTTTAAGTCTAAACTAAATCTGCCCCTCTCCAGTTTAT
Source organism: Clamator glandarius (assembly GCA_033459285.1). Lineage (NCBI taxonomy): Eukaryota > Metazoa > Chordata > Aves > Cuculiformes > Cuculidae > Clamator > Clamator glandarius. Next base: position 2,315,996 of record JAUNZM010000089.1, on the reverse strand, counting down.
GCCCATTGCCCCTCATCCTGTCACTCTAAGCCTTTGTGAACAGTCCCTCCTCAGCTTTCTTGTAGCCGGTTCAGGTACTGGAAGGTCGCTATAAGGTCTCCTCAGAGCCTTCTCTTTTTCGCAGCTGAACAATCCCAACTCTCTCAGCCTGTCCTCCTATGGGAGGTGCTTCAGCCCTCTGGTTATCTTTGTAGCCTCCTCTGGACCCATTTCAACAGTTCCATATCCTTCTTATGCTGAGAATTCCAGAACTGGACGCAATACTCCAGATGAGGTCTCACCAGAGAGGAATAGAGGGGCAGAATCACCTCCCTCAGGCTACTGGTCATGTTCCTTTTGGTGCTGCCCAGGATATGTTTGGCTGTAGGGCGATGCTGCACGGGGCCTGTGGGAGGGCTGAGTCCCCAGAGCAGGTGGCTTGGGCTGCCGAGCAATGGGAATGGAAGAACATTTCAATACAGTACTGTATGTGTGCCCAGCCTACATACACAGGGTATCCCCAAGTTGAATGCTGCACAGGAATTCATTGGGAGTATATCTTGCCTTAACTTGTGGCTTTTACCCTGCAAGCTACCTGGAAAATATCTGCCCAGAGGATCACAGGATTAGATTTTAAACAGTCTCACCTAAGGCAGCAGTTGAGGTAAATACATGCATAGGTGATAGGAGAATTGAGCCATAATTACTAGTGAGACAGAATGGGATTCCTTGGTGGTGCTGATGTGAGAGCCTTGGTCAAAGAATGTCTGTGCATGTCTTTCTGACACAGCAGAGAGCAACGTGAATGTTGCTTTCAATTTTATTTGAAATCACTTATTAGTTTTTTTTTCCAATCTGCTAGTAAATCAGTATCTTGAAGTAATCCTTGCTTCTGAAGGAAAAGGAAATTGTATTTTATGGGAGCTTTCCATTCACTCTCTAAGCACCTCATTTGAATAAAGACATTCCCATTGAGCACCCTTTAAAGACTTATCTGCATGCGCTGGATAGGCTAATCCTTCATTTGAAATATGACAGCCAGATCTAAATTGCCTACTTAGAAGCTACAGATGATAATTATGGAGAAAGTAGCTAACTCATTGTGCTTTGTAACTGTCTTTGGAAAAGGCCTCTCTTCATATTAGCACATTTCTGTGCCAGAATGTAGTAGCTTGCTTTCTTTTATTATCCATTTGTAGTAAATCTTGCTTCAGAATTCAGCGGAAAACATTTTGGCCAAAAGATTATAAATGTTTATTATAGCTGGGAAAGCAGGCGCTGCTGATAAACAGGAGGTCTTTAAACTCTAGTACAAAGTAGTTGCTTGCACTGCTGACTTCTAGGCAGCTATAACAGGCTTCCCTCCCAGCTATCTTGGACTGCTGTACCAGCTGAGGGTGGGAGATAGGGAGGAATAAAGTCAGCTAGTCAGTTAAACTCCTGAAGCTTCATGTTTGATATTGCACTCGTTCATCATATGGAAGGTGCCCCTCCTGCAAAGGTAAATTGTGGCCTCCTAATGCTTTGCGTGTAGCAGGAAGCAAATGTGAGCCAGCAGAAGTTGTACTAGCTTCAGGTGTGCTCTGTGCCAAAATGTAGACGCCCCGGTTCCCTGGTGGATTTGGCAGGGATCCTGGGAAGGTGAGAGGCACTGGTTAGACTCTATGTGACCTATTCCAGTTTTGTGACATCCTGGGACTCCCTAGATCAAAACCTGGTGCCTTTTGGAAAGCTGTGCTTTTGCACAAACAGTGCAACCTCAGGTGAGGTTCACCAGAGAAAATCAAAAGTTGCTGCATGGCTGCAGTGGTCCTTTCTGGCTCTGCAATTGGTCAGTTCTTGAAATGCATCAATTTAGTCCCTTTTTTTGACAAGCTGTTGCCACCTCACCTAGCATTGCAGGTCTGGGGTGAACACCTGAACTGACAAGGAAAGGCATTCAATAATATTTATACATCAGTAAAGCTAGGGATTTTCATCAACACCCTGATTGTATAAATTGCCCCTTTAGGGTGGATACTAAGGGCTCACTCATAGCTTTAATTATCATCATCAAATGGTTTCAAACTCTGATCTCAGCAATGCTTTTTACATGTAATTTTGGTCTTTTGTGGAACAGATTTATGTAACAAGGACTTCTAGGTTTTAACTGCTGTTACTGGAAACTGGAAATTATGTGGGTGAGGAGCCTAACATTGCATTCTGCTGAGCAAACTTCAGGAGATAAATACATCGGGATACAGACGTCTCCAATTGTGACACCTTCACTAAAGACACTTCATATTTAATGTGACCTAATAATGCAAAGCAGACCAAAGCATTAAGATGCATTTTAAACTAGGGGATACAGATATTTTTTTTCTTAGTTGTGATTCATACATTCTGGCATTCTGATCATTTATAAAGCTACCCAGGAAACCACAAGTCCTTTTTTTTTCATAATAGTTTTTTTTTTCTAATGGAAATTCAGTAAAAAGATTTTATTCCACGGTAATATGAATGCAAGAACTTTCTGAGCTATTTAAAGTACGGCCCCAACACGTGGCTTCCCTGGTGGTGAAGGCATCAGAGTCCTTAGTCAAGTCTCTGTACTGAAGCAAGCCCATAAGTAACCTGAATGTGGAGTTCACATAGCCAAGCTGAGTGCTCTAAATCAATGAACTGTTGGCTTTGTTAGAGATGTTTGCTCTTATGTTGTCTCCTGGGCCAGGGAAAAGGTGATCCAGGTCTGCAGAATGAATATATTTCTTTTCAGCTTTGGATAAACATAGTTTTTAATAGGAAAGAATATTTTGCATTTTTGTAACTGGCTCTAGTTAAAATGAATTTAATATTAGAGTGAATGCCGTAATTCAGAGCCCTGATATGATTTTTATTTACATGTAAATGGCTACAGACTACTGAAGTAATTAAAATCTGCAAATTGGTGTTCTCCAGTGTCCATGGTTCTTCAAGGACCATATTGGCTCTGGAAATACTGTCCTTGGTTTTTCTTGCTGCTCCTGCATGTCCTGTGAGAGCTTTTTTTAGACCAAGAGGGTAGTGGAATAGGAGAAAATGCCTGTGCTTTTGTACTTGGGGAGCTGTGGTCTGCAGTAGTGGCTGTCCATGAGCACAATGTGCAATTTAATTGCTGTTGTCAAGGAGTTTGAAATCATTGCTGATCTGATTAAAACAGATAAAAATAGGATGACTTTGGCTTTTTTAGTTTTGAGTTCCTCTTCCTGACCCCAATTACAGTCTTCAAAACCCACTTTGTAGAAAACTTCAAGATTGGCAACTTGGCCAAAGAATGGTTATTGCAGCCAGTTTGCAGTTTTGTTTGAGCTGTGGATAAATGCAAGTGCCCCTTTCTCAGCAGTGAGGGACTGGGAGTGGTTTCGAGTTACTGGACGCTTAGTTCCTGCATGAGATATATGAAAAACCACCAGAAATCTGATACAGCCACATCACCTTCATTTTGAGGCCGATCCTGTGCATGCTAAGTTGATGGTTCTTAGCATGATCGATGCACTGTCATGAGGGAAGAGATCATCCATCACCCCAGAACTTGCAAGCTGCTCTGAACCGCTTAGCTTCTGTGCCAAACTATTTTTTACACAGCCAAGAAACCACAGCTCTAGGGTGGCTGTGTAAGTGGCAGTCTTTGCTCATTCATGCCTTGGTATGTTGGCTAGCTTGAAGAGGTCAGGGAAGGAGGTTTGGCTGCTGGTACCGTAAAATTGTGAAGTCTCCAGTCTGCACAAACAGGTTGTCCAGCCAGTAGGCTTGTCATGGGCAGCTGCTCTGCAGACAAGATGACTTTTCTGGATTTTGAGATCTTCTCAGATGCTGCTCTCTTCGGTGTTCTCCAGCTTCTGCTTTGTGGTTTTTGACCCCTTAAAACCTGAAGGAAACATATCCTTGAGTGGTGAACTGAAGCCATAGAGGAGCATTGACTTGCTTTGCAACTCTTCAGACTGGTCAGCTGTTGTTTTTTATAAACATCCATGCACAGAGCTTGTGGACACACAGCTGGCTGTGAAGTAAATGGGGAAGGGAGGTGGTGGCAACTTTCTGGAGATGGTGTCTGATGCAGGGAAGGGAAAAGGCTGCTTCTTATATTGTAGAAGCTTTTCTTTTAGTACTCAGAACAAATGGTTTCATGATAAATTTGGATGGTAGTGATCTAGAGTGGCTTATTTTGCTTCATAGAGGCTGTATTTTATGCTTAACAGTGTTGTAGTGCCAGAAAAATTCTTCACTAATATTATAGGCAGAATTTTTTCTTGAGGTAAAAGTTACTTTTGGATTTGTTAATATATACAGCTTTTTCACAATTTGAATTTATAATATATATTCATGAATAGTCTCTGTGGTATTGTGCAGTGATGGTGTTTTATCTGTGCCTGCCACAAAGACTTTCTAAAAGTCAGGCTGTTTACAACTTTCCTTACAAATTCCTCTTTGTGTTTTCATGCTGCCAGTACAGAAGTAACCAAAGCAGAAACCCTTTGGTTTTGCTTGGCATTCAAACCCATATCCTAGGCAGCATGTGATGACCCAACTAGGGGACAACCAAACGCATGTCCTTCCCATTTTCTCTGCTCCCAAATGGGTATTCGCTTTGCAGCAGCCCTGAAGATTTCCCCAGGACTGTAGGGAGCTGATGATGTGGGATGTCTTTGGTGTCCTCCTGCACCTGGCTTGTACATGAATTTATTTGTCAAGAGTCTAATGCAGTATTTCTTATTCAAAAGATTCTGGAGAGGGTGGACATCCAACCCAATCCAACATAGCTCCACTCAGTGAGGTGCCTTGCACTGTCCAGTCTGGACTCCCAGAAGCCACACCTCATGGGTTACTTGGTGTGAAGGTGCTAGCAGTTTGTCTGCAGGTCCATCAGCAGACCTGCAAGGCTACCTTAGCTCTTGGCCTGTGCGCTGCTCAGCCTGTGATTGAGCCCAAGGGCTCCCTGAGGAAAGGATTTGACGTGTGCTTTGAATGAAAATATTTTCACTGAGAGTTTTATTGGAGTCATGCCATAAAACTCTATGGAAGACTTAATTTGATTGCTTTAAGTACCTTAGGACAATATACTTGGGGAAATTGTATTGTATTTTAACATTAACTTTGTATTTTAACTATAAAGGAATAAAGGTTGCTGCATCTTCTTTAATTCGTCTTGCATTTATCAAAGCTGGTCTTGGAGGTGAAATTGCTGCTTTCAGGGTTTATAGACCTAGGATTGAACTCTGTGAACCCTGCTGCTCTCAGGGCAAAGGATTTACTCTTTCAGGTGGTTCTAGCTGGACATCGGGTGATGCCCAAGAATTTGGGTTGGTTTCATATGGAGTTCATAGCTCATTTGATTATGGAAGACAATGTAGATTAGAGGTGGAATGAGCGTTGTGAACTCATGCTAGCAGCAGCAGAATGTGTTGGGGTGCAGGAAAGGGGTCTCAGCAGTCCCACATCTTATGCTTGGGTTTGTCCAGAGGAAAGGGCAGCAGGAAGGACACCAGAGCCATGGTTACAGTCAGATCTTATGGTAGAACCTGGTAGCATTGTACAGTTGTGTGTGTGGCAATGCAAATATGTGCCTGTGGCATTTCCAGGCATCCTAATTTGCATTTTTCCACAGACACAATTTTTTTTAAGTTAACCAAGGGCTACCTTCCTTCAGAGATGGTAGCTTAGCTTCCCAGTGACCAGGAAGCGGTTCACCCTAAGAAAATAGCTCAGCAAAGGGAAATCAGAGAGCAATACCATCAGTCCATACCATGAAAAAAGTAAGTGCCCGATCTGAGAAGGTATTTGGATTTGTAAAGACTAGTGGAGCATGTCTTTGAGTGCTATACTCTGCTTGCACAGCAAGGAAATGCATGTGCTTCTGAGAAGAACTGTGAAAATAACGCGGGAGATAAATCTGGGTCTGGATGTAGGCTTGGAATTGGGGTTGGGATCACCCACTCAGCTTTCCTAGCACTCTGGGTGGTGCATGTTCTATAATGAGTGGTTTTATTTCCTTTTTGGTGTTACGGCAGAGTACTAGAGTTTGCATTACTGTTACATGCACAGTCTGGGGAGGCTTGTTGCTACGGCTGGCATGCGTCTGGGATAGTTCTTACTCCAGGAGCACAATAAGGCTGTTGCGCAGGCTGTTTTCCAAGAGCTTTGTGAACACAATCACTAGAGGTGGGACCTGCAAGAGGGATCCCAAGCTGTGGATGTGGCACTGGTTCCCTCTCCCCACCACCACTAGGGTTGTCCCTATTCCAACGTATTTAGAGCCTGTCCTCAAGAGGGTTTTGTAGCTTCCTTTCTTGGAGACCTGAGCACTTCGGAAGGTCTCTGACTCGCTGTGTTAATGGGAGAAGAGATGTAAAGTGGAGAGAGGTGGAACAGGACATGCGTGTTACGTTGCTTTGGGTAGGTATTGCGGCGTGCCTGCTCCAAGCTGCCTGCACTGGGGGAGTTACCACCTCTCCCAGCACAGTGCATGCAATGTGGCGTGTTGAGACAGCAACTGTGGCTGACAGCTTGTCCTATTAAAAACAGTACTGTAGGAAAATAGTACTGGCCAAATGTTTGCACAACAGCTATGTGCGAGTGAAGGCTGGGAACCTGACAAGTTAAGAAACTGAAAATATGAAGGAGGGAGGAATATTTTCCATTATCTCGACTGGACATAAACCAGAAGAGAATATAGGTTGCTACAGCTTTCTTGTTCACCTTCCCAGCAGCATCTTCTGGAGTTTTTGGTGATGCTACTTTCAACATGCTTTTGGATGGGTGTAAGCCACTGAAGGCACCTATGACAAAGTGGAGATCTTTAAAATGTTCAAAAGTCCAGGACAGGAGTTAGGGATAAATGTTTACAAGATGAAATATGTGTTTGTGTGAAACTGCTGGTAGCGAAGAACAATTAGAGAGATAAGGACTTTGAGATATTTTTTGGAAGAAGCTAAGAGATTTGATTGAGAGGACAGAAGTTCAAAGTTAATTACTTTCAAATAGTCTTTGATCAGCAAACTGTTTCTTCCTCTAGAAAGCAGAGAAACAAAAGAACAAGCCTGGATTGCTGAGTCAGCTGAAGCATTTCATTTTTATTTCCTGTCTCTAGAGAAAAATGAGCTGATTTCATAGGGATAGGTATGTGGTATAAACAAATGTGCTGCTGCTCTGGAAGGGGAGGAGTCCAAAGAGAGGAGGGTATTGAGAGTAGCTTTGGATGCTGGGGAGTCCGGAGGGGATGTTGATTTTGGGGGCTGAAAGAATGAGGTATGGAAAATTGCTGGAGCAGTTAGGAAGTAGTTATAATCACCTCAGTTTAGAATGGCTGTGACATATACAGGCAGCTCCAGATGTGTATCATGGCAGATGGGCAGTGGGAAAAATGGGGAACAGGAATGCTTCAGTAAATGGTAATTTCTTCATCTCGGGAAAAGAACTGTTAGAGAGAGCAGGTTTGAATCACAGAATAACCAGGCTGGAAGAGACCCACCGGATCGTCGAGTCCAACCATTCCCACCAATCCCTAAATCATGCTCCTAAGCACCTCGTCAACCCTAACCTTAAACACCTCCAGGGACGGTGACTCAACCACCTCCCTTGGCAGACCGTTCCAATGCGTAACCACCTTCTCCGTGAAGAACTTTTTCCTAATCTCAAGCCTAAATCTCCCCTGGCAGAGCTTGAGGCCATTCCCTCTTGTCCTGTCCCCTGTCACTTGGGAGAAGAGGCCAGCACCCTCCTCTCCACAACCTCCCTTCAGGTAGTTGTAGAGAGCAATAAGGTCTCCCCTCAGCCTCCTCTTCTCCAGGCTGAACACCCCCAGCTCTCTCAGCCGCTCCTCATAAGATTTGTTCTCCAGCCCCTTCACCAGCTTTGTTGCTCTTCTCTGGACTCACTCCAGAGCCTCAACATCCCTCTTATGGTGAGGGGCCCAGAACTGAACACAGGACTCGAGGTGCGGTCTCACCAGTGCTGAGTACAGGGGGAGAATAACCTCCCTGGACCTGCTGGTTACGCCGTTTCTGATACAAGCCAAGATGCCATTGGCCTTCTTGGCCACCTGGGCCACTGCTGGCTCATGTTCAGTCGCTGTCAACCAGCACCCCCAGGTCCTTCTCCTCTTGGCAGCTTTCCAGCCAGGCTTCTCCTAGTTTGTACCTCTGCTTAGGGTTGTTGTGTCCCAAGTGCAGGACCTGGCATTTGGCCTTGTTAAACCTCATGCCGTTTGGGGCGAGAAAGTCTTGTTGCAAAAAGGTGGAAAACACCAGTTTTGCCAGAACGTCATAGATGCAAAACAGCCAGGGAGCAGTCACCTCTGCTAAGCTCATCACATTCCCATAGCTGCCCAGGGCTGTATTAATATTTCATCTCTTGAGCTTTGAAGAACCAGAAAGAACTTTGGCATTAATGACTTCAAACAGTTCAAATGTGATATTAATAGGCTGGCTGCCTCATAAAGAGACAAATTTCAACAGCACTGGGATCCCTGGGTGCAGAAATTCAGATCCTGTGGGGAATTATTGGATAATGGTTATAATTGGAGAAAAATACGGACTGAGGGCAGCTGTTTAGCAGTGGCTCACTCTGCAAGAGTTTGTGGTGTGTATGAAAGCTCAGTGTGGTTCCATTACTGCAGGGGTCCCCACCTCAGAATTCTGTCCTCTGAGGGTGGATCTGGGGGGGAGGAGGAGAAGGCTACAGAGCTCAGCTCCATCCACCCTCCCAAGGGCTGGAAGGAAGCCTGTTCTATGCTGTGTGGACAACCTTTCTGATAGCCAGAATTCTGCACTGAGCACGCAGAGATGCTCTGTGCCAGGGAAAGTGCTGGTTGCAGTGAGGACGGGTATGTGCATTGCTTCCTCCTGGAGAACAGGCTGTAGAGAGGGTCAGAAGAGTCAGAGGGTCTTGATTTCATTAAAGAATAGACCTTTCCTTCTCAGTCAGTTTTCTACTTTTACCAGAGTATTAAAGGTCACTTTTAAAGTATCTTTCTTCATGTGGGTAGTATCTCTAGGGAAGTCTTATGGGGAGGATAAGCTGTGATGTGAGCAGAAAGGCTCCCATTTATTAGTGTACTTCACTGTCACAGAATCACCAGGTTGGAAAAGACCCACTGGATCATCAAGTCCAACCATTCCTATCCATCATTAAACCATGCCCCTCAGCGCCTTGTCTACCTGTCCCTAAAACACCTCCAGGGAAGGTGACTCAGCCACCTCGCTGGGCAGAAAATCCATATTCAACCACAAGAAGGATCATTTGGCCAGGGAGCGGCTGGCTGGAGGCACCTGTGTGCAGGCACATCAGCACAGTCCTCTGGAGCAAGGAAGCCACAGTGTTTCGAGGGCTAACTGAAAGAAATGCCTTTATTTTGTATAACAGAGAAAGGAAGGTGAATACCCCTGTCCTGTTCCTGTGCCTTGCCAGAACAGTTTGACACATGAAGGGTACCTGTGCATTTTGGCATTTCACTACTGTATTTTGAATTTCATTGCTCCTTTGTTTTGGCTACTGTCAGCCAAGACAAACATTTTGTGACAAGTCTTTCTACGAGTGCTACCTGCAGTAACTGATTTCCAGTGCTTTATTTCTCTCATTGCTTTTCAGACAGTAAATACAATTGACAGCTTGACTGCCAGAAACAAGTGAGGGGGAAATAAAACGCAATGAAAGGATAACGGATCTCTGGGTTTTTGCAAGCACGTGTGTGGGTGTTGCAGATCTTGCTCAAGCACATCTTAGACGGACCAGGGGGTGGATTACAAGATGCTATTTTCAGAAAATAGGACAACATGCCAAAACAGTTTGCTTTTTTTTTTGTCTGCTATTCACCATGTCCTAGTAAAGGAATGGAGAAACACTAACGCTCATTGAGAATTTTTGGAGATAGAACTTTATCTGTTGTTTATTAATCCAGGCAGTGATCAAAGCCCTGGAGAGGAAATCTGTGCCGCATCATCAATAATACTTGAGCACATACTTGCAGTTAATTGCATGTTGTGTTGATTTCAAGTCTGAGTCTTGTGTGTGTTACTAAAGGGGGAGGTTTTATGAGTCAGGCAAGATTAGATCACTTGGTGCACACTCCTGCTTGGGCTCTTCTGTGTCTGCTGGTAGAGTGGGATGTGGGACAAGATGGGTCTTGGAGGCAGTTGGCTCTGACCATTTCTGTGCTCAAGGATCATCAGGTGAACTGGACTGCTTGAAAAAAAAAAAAAGAGGAGCAAATAAAAAGCAAGTTGTGGCTTGGATATTGTACTGCAGAAGTTCAGGCAAGAATGGCATCTTCACAGAAAGGCAGCTTCACATTGACGTGGAGAGCGTGCAGCTTCTGCTTCCCCACGCACATGTAACAGCTGTAGCTTTGTTCGCCGTGTCTGGCTTCATGTATTGTTTTCAGAGCAGGGGTAATTAGCGTCTGAAAATGTAACTGCTCTTTGCTATGGTGGAACAATGTAAAAACCCTTTTTTTTTCCACTGTAAAACATTCCTGCTCTCTTTTGATCTTGTCAAACTAGACAATACAGTTGTCTTGTCATCTTATTTCCCACGGCAACAGAAAGTTTGCCAAATGGTAGAAGAAGCCTCAGAAGCCCTTAATTACTGTGACTTCATCAGTGAAACCTGACTGCCTTTGGTGGACTTGCTTCAGATTCAAGCAAATCTAAGAGAATTCAGATCTGGATGGCTTGGCCATGCAGGGCTGCTATTAACAAACAGACCCAGTAGGTGAAGGGGGTGGTGTCAGTAGTGATGAGCAGCGAGGCTGATCTTAGCACTGCTCTGCCTAGTGTGGCATGCAAAGTCACGTTCTACAGTCATCTGCTTTATTTCAGAATTAGTAACAATACTTAACACAATACAAGGCATAAAAAAAGGCACTATCCAGCTCATTTTTAGAGGAACCAATGGGCAAAGAGGTTTTTTATTACTTTTTTTCCCTAATTAGGTGTATTTATTGCTGAAGTGTTCCTTTTCTTTGCATTGTTCATCAATCAGTGAAAATCACTTCTGCTAATGCAGAACGTTGCTCAGATGTTAACAAAGGGCTTGATTGCAGTGGGTCACTCTTGGGGCTCCTGGTTTTCTTTAGGAAATGAAGAGGCAAAGGTGAAATGTAGAAGGGGTGTTGCTGGAGACAGAAGAGCAGCAGGAAGGCACCGGCCAAGGATGACTTGAAGAAAAAGGTGGGATGTAAAGAATGAGAGATGAGAGAAGAGTAAGTCAGAAGACGTAAGAGGCAGAACAGGTAGAATTACATCAAAAGTGGGAGGCAGAGGTAGAGGCAATTAATTTTTGGTGAGTCATCGTCAAGCCATCCTGCCCCTAGACAGGCTGACTCAGCAACATCGGTGGAAAAATAGGATCTTTCCCTGAGATGCTATTCTGGATCAAAGAGGTTTCGATTAGTAAAACTGGATTTTCTGTCACTGATCCTCCCCTGCTTAAAGAAACTTTTCAAATGCCTCTTGTGAGGTCAGCATCCACTTGAACCACCACAGGGCTTGGCTTGTTCCCCTCTCCTTCCTGCCACGTCACCTCTTCCCAGGTCAAGTGTCATGGTCTATTTTGAGGCTCTTTGCACAACTGAGATCTAGGTTGTTTGGGCAGAGGTGAGGTGGCCACCAGAGGTAGCAATTACTGCACATTGTCTAAAAGGCCAAGGAAATCTAAATAGACAAGTGAATGAATAAAAATAACTTGATGGAAGAAGGCTTCTGAGATCTGGTATCACTGACAGATGCTTGGCCACAAAAACACTGCTGGGAAGATAAGAGTGAGATGTTAATAAGATATATGAACATGTTCTCTGGCTTATTATGACTCAGAACTAAGGTACAGTCAGGAAAATAGGGAATAGAAAAGTGGTCTTACTTTACCACATTTCAGAAGGGCTGGTGGGTTGTGGGTGATTACATTGGATGGGGCTGCAGTGACTGAGGCCAGCTGGAGGTGCGGGGTATGGGCAGCAATTCCTGGTCTAAATCCTAATAGATGAAATAATTTAAGGATGTTTCTTTGGTATGTGCAGGGGCTTGAACTGCTACTCGCAATGCCATGCATTGCCTGGTGTGCTATTCCAGGACTCCAGGGGAGGGGGAAAGACAGCAACCCTAAGGACATCTTTTACATGACAAAATGCATGCAAAGTTGCCTTGTACTTCTTTTTTTACTCCTCAGAGCAACCAGATTGCATTTAATGTAGCTCACCCCAATTACATAGCGCTTGCGAGGGCCAGAGCAATTCTCTGAAGCCTGTTTTGCAGGCTTGTAGTGATAGGATGGGGAGGGACTGTTTACAAAGTGATAGGACTGGGGGCAATGGGTATAAATTGGAGAGGGGCAGATTTACACTGGACATAAGGAGGAATTTCTTCACCATGAGAGTGGTGAGACCCTGGCCCAGGTTGCCCAGGGAAACTGGGCTGCCCCATCCCTGGAGGTGTTCAAGGCCCGGTTGAATGGGCCCTGAGCAACCTGATCCAGTGGTGTCCCTGCTCATGGTAAGGGAGGTGGATCTGGATGATCTTTAAGGTCCCTTCCAACCCAAACTGTTCTATGATTCTGTCTGCAGTGTGAGGTAACACAAAACCATAGAGCTCCTCCTGTCACAGCAAAGCCTGGCTTTCCCATGTGAGGCTGGAGCCTTCTCACCAAGCTCAGCTAGAAAAGCAGTTACTGCACCCAGCAGCCGGGCTTTTAACAAGCTCGGTGTGGCCTTACAAACACAACAAATGCGGTTAATTATTTAAGAACCAGAAAATGTTACTTAAGCATTAGTGGTTTGAGAGGGGAGTAAATAAATAAGACCCAACCTTGAATACCTTTGTTTCAAGTTGCAGATCTGGACTGATGAGGGAACCCTGGGTCCGCCAGTGGAGGGGGAGCAGACTGTTGTCCCCGGCTCTGGCTCTGCCCTCCACTGCATGTGTCCTGGGTTGACCACAGCTTCAGGCTCTGGAGATGAGACCTGAGGGGAAACTGTGGGCACAGCCTCTGGCAACACAGCATTGCATTCCCTAGGGGAAGGAGAGATGGAGCCGAATTTCTTCCTGATCCAAAACACCACAGAGGATGCCACTGGTTTCAAGAGATTTTGAACCATTTTCCCAGTTTCGTTCTTGCCAATGCAGTGCCCAAGCAGCTGTGCATGAGGAAAATAGAAAGCTTTCTTTTCAGTCCGTGCAAATAATGCATTTCAAATTTTCCTGTAATCCTGGTGATGGTTGTAATGAAGCCACTTTCTCTCCAGGCTGCAAAATTGGCATGACAGGCACTAGGAAATCTTCCTTTCCTTTTTTTTACCATTTTAAGGAAAGAACAATAAGCCCTGATGAAAAGTCGGCATGCCTTGCTGCCAGGAAGCTTTGAAACCAAGTGAGGAAACTGTCTGATCATGAGCACTGGAGTCTCTCTCCTGTGTTCAGTTTTCATCAGACTTTGCTGTGTTTGCGTAGGGGAGGCGAGTCAGCCGCTGCTCATCTTTGCAATCTAGGCAGATGCCTTTCTTGTTTTCATCCCACCACTACTATAGCGACAGAAGCTCAGGGAAGAAAAAGCCTAAGGCAGATAACTGGCGTTATGCATCAACCACCGATGAAAAGGTTCTGCCTACGCATTTGGGTACATTTAGTTTGAACCAGGAAAAGCAAAAAGTCATGCAATCCTCCAATGTCCATTAATCCATCTTCTGTGATTTCTACTGCTGGTGCTTCATTTTCCTCTTGGGACTTAACTTTTTATTTAGTCATATATTCATGGCTGCTGCTGCTGTTGGCTTGCTGTTGCATGCATTAACTGCTCTTGAGCAGAGGAATGTCTCCCAGAAGGCCTCATCCTTTCTCTGCACCAGATCATAACTTCTTTAATTGCTGCTGTTAACTTACTGCTGGCTTCATCCCCTCCACCCTTCCTATACAGTGCAGAAGAGCATGATCCCTCATCAGACCCCATGTCCCCACTGATGCTAATCTAGGCCATGCAACAGGACCAGCCAAAGTACCACTTCCATGGAACCCTTTTCTCCTTCAGAATCAGAAATAAAACTTATTAGAGCACAGCAAAGTCTAGCAGAAGCTGCCAGACAGAACCACAAATCTATTAGCTCTGTTGCTGATTGCGAATGGTGTGCAAGTACTTGGTTAGGGATTTGGTTGCTTAAACCAGGGTATGCAGACTGTTTCTTTGACCCAAGATGTGTACTTCTGCTGCAACTTAGGTTTAAAAGCTTTTAATGTAGTGGCTTCCAAATATAGGTATACCATGAGCTTAGTATAGAGCATAAGACCTGTTTTCTGCCACCTTGATTGTAAGAATTCGAGAATCAAATTGTTTCTCGGGTTATTCTTTTTCAGTTGTTGCCATGGCAAAATCCCATAGAGGAAGGGAGGGTTGTACCAAACCATTGGAACATCAACGTTTCTCTGAAATTTGTGTGTTCAAGTCCTCAGTCTCACCTAGATGCTCACATGCAAGTAATCTCACATGTGCTATTAGCTCTGAAGAGTACAGCCCGTGAGACTGCTTATAGAGCCAGTTAATTCAAGCAGGAGGTCAATGCACATTGGGAATGAGATAGGGAAACAGAGAAAATGTTTGTCTTTTTTGAGTAAATGTTTACGTTTTCTATACTTCACCTGCCACTCTTGGGATGTTTTCCAGGTTACACCAAGTGAATTTTGATGCTCCCACTTGTGAAGGCAAGCGCCGAGAAAAGCTCTCCTTGATAGGGGACTTCTCATCTTCAGCAGAGTTCTTTGTCACCATTGCAGTCTTTGCCTTCCTCTACTCGCTGGCTGCCACCGTGGTTTATATCTTCTTCCAGAACAAGTACCGTGAGAACAACAGAGGGCCTCTAATTGTAAGTGTGCATTTGCAGCATTTTCAGGTGCTGGTCTTAACCTCTTGGTTTCTTAGTGGTTGAGGCTGTGTCATGGTCTGGGACATCCAAGTGGCCCAGTACCCAAAGCATCTCTGCATTCACCTGTTTGTCTTTTTTTATCTTAATGGTGATTTAAACTTTTAGTATCAAGGGTAACAAAGCTTAAATGTGGGTAAAGTTTAGTCCTAATCTTGTATGTGCTTGTGGGATTTCCCACTTCTCTCCAACTGTCTGCAGTGATGATGGTCACACAAATAATGAACATGTAGCTGGGTGACTGCTGGATTGGGGTCCAAGCCATACATCTACAACTTCACTGGTAGGGGAAAAAAGGGAAAAGGCATCATCCTAGCAGATAAATGAAACCATGCCCCTTGGGAAAGCCTATCCAGGGAGACCTCTTATTGCTAATGACTGCTGGGTTCAGCCAAATTATTGTCTCTGCTGGTTTATGAGGCTCCTCACTTTTCAATTATTCTATGCACCTGTCAAGCTGTGGCTGTTTGTGCTTTTATTTTTCTTTTTACTGATTCCTGAAGGCTTGTGATAAAAAGCAAGTGCTGCTGTGCATTCCTTTTCTTATAAATCAAGACTATAAAACCAGTGAGAGCAATTTTGTTCTGGGTGTCTATTCCCTGACAGTGCTTCATGCCCTGTGCGACACCCCTTAATGTTGCTGATTCTCTGCTGTGCTGAGGCTGGGTCAGGTCTCTTCATCTCTGTGGCCTGTGAGAGAGCTGGGAGGGGCTCTTTATCAGGGAGCGCAGGGAGAGGACAAGGGGGAATGGTTTTAAGATGAAAGAGAGGAGACTGAGATTAGATATTAGGAAGGAGTTTTTTTAACTGTGAGGGTGGGGAGGCACTGGCACAGGTTACCCAGAGAAGTCATGGATGACCTGTTCCTAGAGGTGTTCAAGGCTGGGTTGGATGGGGTTTTGTGTACCCTGACCCAGTGAAAGCTGCCCCTACCTGTGGCAGGAGGAGTGGGACTGGATTATCTTTGATATCCCTTCCTACTCAAACCATTCTATCACTCTATGATCTGTAGGCAGTAGGGCTGCCTTATCCTGTCCCTTCCACGGAGAACACTGTTCTGCATGGCTGCAAGGGTACAATTGCACTGAGGGGGAGGGAATATTTCTCTAAGTCTTGGTGTGAAGAGCAGTTCAAAGGGAAGGTGGTGGAAGTTTAGTCAGGACCAATGTAAGGCAAGAGTTCTGTCTTTAAATGCTTAAGTTTACAATTGACAGAAACCAGATATTTGGCTGAGTCTTGTGCCTTAAATGACTCAAAGCCACCAATAAAGAACATCTGAAAAATATAACAGAAAGGAAAATAAATCATCAGCACAGGAAGCCTGTACCTGCTAAATGAAATAACTACAGTAGCAGTAAGAAAAAAATTAAACTGTAGGGAGGTGATCTTAGCATCACAGGAGTTGGGAGGAAAGACTTCCCTAAAGCAAGGAGATGAGAATTGTTTTAGTTTAGTTTGCATAATTCAAGACAGATGAATTGATACAGAAAGAAAAATTTTCATTTCACATCAAAGGAAATGAATCCTCTTCATTTGGGGGTTGTTGGCACCTTTCCTCTCCTCTCACAGAGGAGAGGTAGAACAGGCAAGATAAAGGGATCCCTACAGAAACATTAAATAAATAAAGTGTCTTGCTTCTGCTTGATTCAGTTGATATCAAGCAATATCTCATTTCAAACTGTCTCATCAAAGGATTAGTTGCAAAGATCTGCCATTCTGATTTCCTTGTGGAAAACAATTCTTTCTTCTGACTAACCACATCCTGTGTAGCAATAGAAAAAAATACTAATGTGTCAGATTGTGATGTGGCCATTTGCCATTGTCCAAGACTTTCCTGATGCATCTGCTGCAATTGTGTTTGTCACAGGGTTTGTGACCCTGGTACAGCATTAACAGGGCACTGATTTAATTTGTTCTGTGTAATGGGTTGTAATTGAATCTATAGGTTAAACTTAACCAGTACCCATTACCAAAGCCACTGTTTGCAGTTTCCCATTTTTTTACACCAAGCCTAAATGATCTCATTTGTTCAGAATATCAAGCAGCTCCTGCCATTGAGTGGTGTTGGGAAGTGGCTGGGGGTTATATTTAGCTTTTGCCTGCCAGGAGGGTTCCCAGGAGTCCCACATGCTCTAGCCTTTCCTTCACCCTGCCAGCTCTGTTGTGTTGGGTGTTTTTAAAAACCAGACCCCTTCTCACCTGGACCACATCCTTGCTGTTCTTCCCAGGGGCTGCCCAGTGCAATGACTGCAGCACCCCTGCCTGACTGGGTCAGAGTGCAAGTCCTGTAGTGCATTGAAGAGGAAGGGAAAATGCAGAGCTCCAGGCAGAGAAAAAGCAAGCAGCTGTAGGCAGGGAGGAATTCAAGGGTCAAGGGAAACTCAGAGTGAAAACTGGCTTCCTATGCAGGATTCACCCAAAGGATGTAACACATTGTACAAAGGAGGCAGGTGATGCATCCTCCAGCTCCAGGCAGATGCCACACTGAACTGATGTACCCAGCAGGATAACATGTATGTCAGATCAGATGTGTATGTGTCATCCCTGCGATTGTTCCTTCCAAAGAAAAGTGCTGCAGAAATCTGGAGTGCTATGCACATGCCTGAATCCAGTCTGCAGTCCCCAGCACGTGTTGGTGCAGGAGGCAGGGAAGTCCTTGCTCCTTCCTCATCACCAGGTGGGATCCATTTCCAGGCTGCCAGTTTTTGACCTCTTAGTGAAACGTTAGAAGATAATTTTATCTGTCACTGGTTCTGCTGCAGTGCCCAATCACGATTTTGTTTTAAAACCATTCCCATTTTGAACCTCTTGGCTTGATATTTGCTCAGTCTGGGATGACATCTGGCTTTAAGTTGCACCCTCTCAGAGCTGGCTGCATTTCCTCTTGACAAACTATCAGGATTTGAAAAATGAGTATGGCAGAGAGGAAAGGAGGGAGGAAAAAAAACTTTTCACTTGAAATTTTAGAATATTTTTTCAAGAAGCCCTTGCCCAAGCAGTCAGAGCACCAGCAATGCAATAACAAGTTGCACTGGCCCAAATGGATGCAGAATATATGCTTATAAAGAATTTAGTGACCGCTAAGTCATGAGAAACTCACAAAAAATTTCAGTTGCAAATTTTTCGCATTTACCTTGTTCATACAAATATGGGGAAACCCAACAGCATCTGCTGAGATTTTACTGAAGCATCACTGTAACTGTGGAAAAATATTTTAACGTTCAGTGTCAAGTGAGACATCATGGCAAGGAAATATTTGCAGTAGGAGATGATGTTAACTCCTTCTGTGGCATTTTGGATAGCACTGGCATGTTTTATTCACTCTGCAGTGGGTCATATCTGTTGGTAACATTGCCTGTTATTTTTTTTTCTCTCCAAAATCTCTTCCTTTTGGTTGCACAGGTCCCTGGTTGTGTTCATCTGTGCTGGAGGTGGCAGTTGCCCATCCCAAGGGGCTGCCAGCAGTGAGCTCTTGCCATGTGCCCGCTTGCCTCAATGGCTCCATGGAGCAGTCGTTCAAGGGGATTGATACTAGAATCATAGACTGGCTTGGTTTGCAAAAGACCTTTGAGATCATAAAGTCCAACTGCACCTGTCCACTACTGAGTCATATCCCCAAGCACTTCATCTACCTATTTTTTAAACACCTCCAGGGATGGTGACACCTCCCTGGGCAGCTGTTCCAGTGCCTGATATCCCTTTCAGTGAAGACATTTTTCCTGATGTCTAATCTGAACCTACCCTGATGCAACTCGAGGCCATTCCTTTTCATCCTATTGCTTGTCACTTGGGAGAAGAGGCCAACACTCACCTCACTACAATCTCCTTTCAGGCAGTTGTAGAGAGCAATGAGGTCTCCTCTCAACCTCCTTTCCTCCAGGCTAAATAACCACAAGTTCCCTCAGCCACTCCTCTTAAGACTTGTTCTCCAGCCCCTCCACTATCTTCGTTGCCCTTCTCTGGAATAGATAGACGAGCCTAAGAGAACACCTTGGATTCTCAGTTCCTAAAGGAACAAGGAGCAGTTTTCCAGGGATTAAATACTTAATAGATTTGTGCAATGTATTTCTGAGCTTTGCAAACCACAGCTGTGATTTTAATTTCGTTGTGAACTCCTACCTGATGCATGTGTACAGTGAGGAACTGGGGACTCGCCTCAGCGCTTACAAGTGCAAACCAGTTTCTCAAATGACTGATTAGTGTTTAAGAGTCAGAAATGCTTTAAAGGAATTAATTGGAGATGGTGATTTAGAGTTTAATGATGGCAATTGTACAACATCTCACCATATTTTAGCTCATCTGCATCTCTCAGACCAACCCCAGCTGGTTTCCACTTCTGTAACACCATGTACCTCCCAAGGCACTGCTGGTTTGCGATGGGCGCAGAGATTAACTGATCCAACAGTTAGTTTTGTGCTGAAATTTTAGGGAATCTGGGTTAGATGCTTCCATGTATGTCTGGAGTAGGAAAATAACGGAGAGAACAGTCATGGTCAGTTCTAGTCTGCTTTCTGGCAATGTCTTTGATTAAACAAGTTTTATTTCCTTCCCTTTCTAGAAAATAGATAGGAAAAGAATGAAGAGGCATACGTAAAAACAAAGACTGAATCCTTTGCAGTTAAAGAATGAAATTATGAATAACCTGAATAATTCTTTTCATTTCAAAGAGCTGCCTCAGCCTGCTGTTGTCCTCTCCTTTTTGAAGCACAAGCCTTGGTGACTTCACTGCACACACTGATGCCTCCCAAAGGGCTCTGCACGTCCCTGCCAGAAGCAAACTTACAAGGCCATACACTGTTGCAAGAAGCGTATAATTCTTTCAAAGCTTCATTTGGCAGAAGATCTGGGGTGGGACCTCGTTCAAGTTAAAAAGAGCTAAAATGCCACTCTAGGAAGGCGTTTGCTGCCTGCAGCAACCTGTTGTTGGCCACTTTCCCAGGCTGGGGCTATGGCTCTTGCTGGGGTGGTTCTTGGATTCTTAGGTTGGTTGTGACTGTGAAAGCAAATCCTCGAAGAGGTTTGCCTTGCTGGGGCTGTCCGTGTAACCTGCTGGCAGTGCTGCCAGGCAAGACAGGCTCTGGCTGGGAGGGTTTTATAGGCTTCGGCATTTGGGGAGTCGCTCCCTCATACGCTGTAAATGCACAAGAGGGTTTTGAATGAAGAGATTTTGTTGCATGAGCATCAGCAGATAGAAATGCTTACGAAGAGGCACTGGAAGCCCTGCATGGATGCATATATATTATAGGACTAGCAGCTGCATTTTGGAGAGAGGAGGGGAGGGAGTGCGTGTGCAGCAGGGATGCCAGGTCAGAGCTGAGGTTTTTGTATGTTTTCAGACATGGTGCTGAGCTTGGGCCACAGTGTCCAGGAGAGAAGGCAGGGCCAGAGTGTGTGTGGGATCACACGTGTTACAGAGCTCCAGGCTTGCTGAGCCACCAACTGGCTCAGCGCAGACAGAACGCGTCCTCTTTCTGAGCGAAAAAGCAGCTTCTGCAGCTGCTTTCAGCTGGTTGAGACACTGGACACTGTGGGCTTTGGAACTGCAGTCACTTCAGTCTCCTGAGTGCAAGTGACTGTCTCTGCCAAAGACAGGTGTTTTGCAAAAGCCAGTAGCTTGATAGCAAGGAGAAATGTTTCAGTTACCATGAAAAGAAAAGGCATTCACAGTTCGATTTTAAAACATATAATATATAAAATTGTTCCAAGTAGGCATTTTTGGCAAACTCAGTAACAGCAAGTTTTGACTTGAAAAAGGCAGCAAGAATCTTTTTTTTTCTGTTACACATTCCAGGCTCTTAAAAATTCCCTCCTTGGGTATTCAGCATATTTTAAATCTTGTTTTCTGCTTTCTCCTACACATTCCGATTTTGCCTCCTTCCCAAAGGCACCTGTAGGCAGACCCAAGTATCTCAGCTGAGATCTGAGAAAGAAACTTTGCAATTAGGAATATAGCAGAACCATACAACAATGCACACTGAAGAGATCTGTAGACACCGTTTCAAGAGAGCAACTACAAAAATTACTTTGTTCTAAAGGAAACTTAAAAAAAAATCACCCATGCTAGGGGGATATTAAACATTCAGTTGCAAGATTTGTTTTAGTGTGCAGACACTCTGGGTTTAATTACCAAGGAGAAATTCCCCGGATAGACATTAAGCCACAGAACAGCTTAGCTTGAAATTCACTTTTATTTTCAGCATGTCATTATCTTGTAACTCTGTTCCACCCAGAGCTGTGAAAATGTTCAGCCAGAAATCCAAACCCACTTGAAAACAAGAGAGGTTCAAGTTCCAGCTGAAGCTGAAGGTTAACAAAGATTCAAAATAAATAGGAAGATACAAGTTTGCTCTAGTTGTATGTTTTACTCCTTGCACAGTGCAGAGCAGACAGAGCAAATCCTCCAAGAGCCACACTCTGGCCATGTAGCCTTGGTGAGCACACCTGTGGAAAATCTTGTGTT
Source organism: Clamator glandarius (assembly GCA_033459285.1). Classification (NCBI taxonomy): domain Eukaryota; kingdom Metazoa; phylum Chordata; class Aves; order Cuculiformes; family Cuculidae; genus Clamator; species Clamator glandarius. The sequence goes on along the minus strand of JAUNZM010000089.1, from coordinate 2,294,643 downwards.
TCGTTAGCCTTTCTATCCTGTCTTCTTGAGATGCCAGCCCAGTAACGTGTTTCTGGGAATTATCTTGTCCTCTGGCTGCGGAGGGGTTTGGGTGGGTTCTTAGAGTCCCACTGTGCAATCTTCCCCTTTTGGCTTTATGTTTCTTGCACCCAGCCAGACTTCACAGTTTTGGGAAGTTCCTGAATAAATTGGATGATTGCAGCCATGAGGAGCAGAGGCTCTTTCCCCAAGGCTCTGATCTGCTCTCAAATCGGAGTATTTGCAGCAGAGAGGGTAGATGGAGCAGGGGTAGGACACCCTGATGCAGGGGAGCAGAGGAAGTCAGCAGAAGACTGGAGGATGAGGTGAGATGGAGAAAACAGGACCTGAGAAATAACATCACAGAATCACAGAATAACCAGGTTGGAAGAGACCCACCGGATCGTTGAGTCCAACCATTCCCACCAATCCCTAAATCATGCTCCTAAGTAACTCATCCACCCTCACCTTAAACACCTCCAGGGACGGCGACTCAACCACCTCCCTTGGCAGACCGTTCCAATGCCTAACCACCCTCTCTGTGAAGAACTTTTCCTAATCTCAAGCCTAAATCTCCCCTGGCGGAGCTTGAGGCCATTCCCTCTTGTCCTGTTCCCTGTCACTTGGGAGAAGAGGCCAGCACCCTCCTCTCCACAACCTCCCTTCAGGTAGTTGTAGAGAGTAATAAGGTCTCCCCTCAGCCTCCTCTTCTCCAGGCTGAACACCCCCAGCTCTCATAAGGCCTGTTCTCCAGCCCCTTCACCAGCTTCATTGCTCTTCTCTGGACTCGCTCCAGAGCCACAACATCCTCCTTGTGGTGAGGGGCCCAGAACTGAACACAGGATTCGAGGTGCAGTCTCACCAGTGCCGAGTACTGAGGGAGAAGAACCTCCCTGGACCTGCTGGTCACGCCGTTTCTGATACAAGCCAGGATGCCATTGGCCTTCTTGGCCACCTGGGCCACTGCTGGCTCATGTTCAGTCGGTTGTCAACCAACACCCCCAGGTCCTTCTCCTCCTGGCAGCTTTCCAGCCAGGCTTCTCCTAGTTTGTACCTCTGCTTAGGGTTGTTGAACCCTAGCTGCTGTCACCTGCTTTAAGAACTTTGCTCACATTAAAAACTTCCTTCTTTTTAGCAAGTTTCAATGCCCACATTTTATTAGTTTTGGTCTATTTGTCTCTGTTTGATTCAAATTTCAACCTGCTGTTATGCATTTATTTTAATGTTATCACAAATGCAGTTATTGCAGAGCTTGATTTAGCTTGCAAAGCCTGATAGTGTGGCAGCATTGAGAGAGAATTGCTTGTCATTTAAAAAATGCATTCCCCAAAACTCTGGTGTATCTACATTTATTGTATCAATCAAAACTTATGTGGGAGATTGGCATCCAGGTAGCTAACACATCAAGCCTCACAGCAAATAAAGACCATATCCCATCATAATCCAGATCTCAGTGGATGTCTAGTGTTTTTACCAGCCGGAATTTTTAGGAAATGTTTGCAATTGAACTGTTGCCTCTAGGAGGCCGTTTCTCATTGAGTTACTGCTAGGATGTATAAAATACAATAATTTCTTTTGCTGGAAATATCCCTGAGAAGAAAAATTACTCTAGGCTATGTGCCTCTGCCTGCCCGGCATCTCTCTGGGTGTTAAGATAGTTGTCAGCTCCTAGGCTTCACGCTCTTCACAAGAGCCCATTTGGGCAGCATGAAGGGAGGTCAGAAGTACTCAAAGCTCAGCAGCAGACACAGGCCTACAGAAAACAAATTGTGGCACTGTTAAAAGAGAAGGATGTATCTTTTGGGAAAGCATCCAAGCACATTTAATTTAATCCCATCTGCCCGAGCAGAGAAATCCTTTGTTCAGGGCTCGCTTATGTGGCTGCTTTATTGACTGGTGTGTCTTTCATCATGGAAGATGCTCGTGTCCTCAGTCCCTGCAGAGCTCCTTCCCCAAATGTCAAGTGTCTTGTAGAAGAGAAGAATGATTTTTCCCAGGGATCACTTATTTCTTCGGGCACCAACTCAAAATGCTGTGTTCTTAATGAACAGCTTCTCTCCCTTCCATGTACACCTTTACTTTGTAAGGGGGAAGGGGAAGCAGCCCCTTGTGAGGTGGGATATCAAGACGCAGCGATGCAGTTAGTGGTATGTTAGACTTTGGCACCTCTACCATCTGTTGTGGGCTGACAGATGGGATGAAATATGACAGCAGAAAGACTCTTCTGTTTTAGCAAGACACAAGAAAGCTTGAAAAATCACACCTTCTCCCTCCTTTCCCCCTAAACCCACACAACAACAATGTCACTTGGCCACTTCTCCTGGCTAAGACAAGGAGAAGTTTATGCCTGTGTGTGCTCCTGAGAGTCTTTTGAGGGGAAAGTGAGCAGAGTGGTTCAGAGCAGAGCAGCTTGGAGGTGCTGGAGCCTGGAGGGACCACCATCCCTTCTCACCTCTTTTCATGTGGTTGGAAATTAGGAGTAAATGCTTTACTGGGACAGGGAGGAACTGAGAAATCTTTGTGCTTGGCAAGTTTTGCTGTGTATTTGTTCACTCATGATAATTAGCGACTTCACGGCTCGTGCAGCAGGGACATCTGACCTTACCTGTAGCTGGTGAGAAAACTCCTCGGCTGGTAACTGAGGATTAGCCAGTTCCAGGTCCCCCCTGAGACATTGCTGGGGATGGAAATGTTTCCTGTCAGAAACCTGTCCTGGCTCTCTGCAAGAGCACCTGGGGCGAGAGCGAGCTCTCAGGAGGGCCCAGCTCCTTTCCACACAGCTACGTATTATTTTAATTGATCCCAGTTCATCAATCGGGTGCCAGGAACTGCCACATTTCCAAGGCAGCACAGCACCCTGGGCACCAGCTACATGCTTGTGGGAATCTGCCCTCGGGGTCAGAGTTGGAAATAGCAGCTGAAGGGCTCTGCCCCATTAAGCACATCAAGTGCTTCTGAAAATTAGCTCTGTAGGTGATTATAGCAATCACAGCCTTCCTCAAAATAACAAGCTATTGTTTTTTCTCTCCTCTCTCACAAGCTTTCAGTTTTCTGGTGATTTTTAATATTTTTCTTCCCTCTGGACACGCCAGTATAATACTTCCTAACTAATTTGTCTTTTAGGATTTCATTGTGACAGTGGTCTTCTCGTTCTTATGGCTAGTGAGCTCATCTGCTTGGGCTAAAGGACTGTCAGATGTAAAGATTGCGACCGACCCAGATGAGGTGCTGTTACTGATGTCTGCCTGCAAACAGCAGTCCAACAAATGCTTGCCTGTTCGCAGCCCTGTTATGTCAAGCCTCAACACTTCGGTTGTAAGTGTCTTTGATTACTATTTTTCACCCTCACCTTGCAAACATTGTCATCTTTTTTACCCATTTATTAACCTAAATCGGCTGGTATAAACCAGTTGGCTGGAATGATTTAATTGGAAGCACAGTCTCGCTGCAGGGAAAGGCAGAGCATGACTTGCTACAGCTGGCTGTGGCGGAGCAGCAGCAGGATGAGTGTGCAGAGTTGGGACGAGGAGAAAGCAGAGTGTCTGTCCAAGTGTAGTGCTTGATCTGTCTGCTCTAAACTCCCTTGCGGCAACACTTTTGAAAAGGGGTCTGCTCCTTTAGGAAGGCAAAGTTTTGTGCCTTGGATTCCTTTAAAAAATCCTCAAAAAAAACAACATAAAATTTGTTTTCAGAATTTTTTTAAAACAAAGCAAACCCCCTCTGGGTCACTGACCAATTAATATATCTCTTTTTAATTATTTTCTTTTGATTTTTTCTTCCCACAGTTTCTTTAATCTAGATTATGATTTCAAACAAAAAAATTATTCGGGGCTGAAAAAAATCAACCTTGTTTTGGAAACAAAAGGGAAACAGACACCTTGTGAGCTACAGCTAAGGGAAGTGAATTTGGGAAATTGCTCAAACGATAAGAAATTTTCCTGCAGGTTTTGGGAGGAGGATGGAATGTGGGAACAGCTTTATTTTTCCCAGAGTCATGCAAGGTCCATGAGATTAGGCTGGGCTGTGAGACCATGGCTTCAGGATGACAAGCTCCTTTTCTTCCCACCTAGGTCTTTGGCTTCTTGAACTTTATCCTCTGGGCAGGCAACATTTGGTTTGTGTTTAAGGAGACAGGCTGGCATTCCTCGGGCCAGCGGCACGCTCCGGACACCATGGAGAAGCAGTCCAGCAGCTACAACCAAGGTGGCTATAACCAAGACAGTTATGGGCCAGCTGGTGGCTACAACCAGCAGGGTTCTTATGGCCAGGTGGGTGAATATGGCCAGTCCCAGAGCTACGGCCAGAGCGGGCCAACCTCCTTCTCTAATCAAATTTAGGGTTCATGGAGCACAAGCTCTTGTGTTCCTCACCTGTAGAGAGTTTAAGAAGTCTCGAGTTTCAGTGGTGCCAGATTTTTAAGGGTTATACATAAATTAATACTACAACAAGGTGTTTAATGTCAATTAAAGATCTATGCCTACCTCCTGAGGCAGATGGGAGGTGGCCGGTGGGCTGGAGTTGGCCTTTTGTTCCCTGACCTGCCAGGTACAGGGAATGTGCTTATCACGGGTGGTGACCTGGAGTCGGTGTTGTAGTATGTACTGTAGAGATAACTTTATGGTAGTTTTGTATGTGTTAAGATGGTAGAAGCATTTTGTAGCCTCCAGTCTGTAGTATTTAACATGCATAATATAATGGAATTTCCTTCTGCATTTTGGTGACAAACGAAAGTCGTTTACTATTATTTCTACGGATTATTCTGTATATCCATGCATGTAACATTGCACCTAAATTTTCAAAACTGCCTGTCTGTGACTCTTCAGAGCATCTATTTGAGTTATACCTTTTTGTTTCAGAAGATTTTCCTATCATTTTAGTTAACTGAGTCATCTGTAATTTAGTGCATGGATAAGTAGTTTCATACTACCAAATGTCTGGACTGTGTAAATGGAACTTCTCAACTTCAGCCACTACATTTTGTTACATGTATGTTTAAAAGAAGTATGCATCTTTTATATATTTTGCAGAGTTGAATATATGGCTTACCCAGGTTCTGAATGCTTTGTAACTAAACCGTTTTTCCTTGAAATGGCATTCAGTAGTATATATGGTACCTGAGCAACGTTTATTCCATTTAACTCAGCTAAGTATTCATTCTATAAATCACTATTTCTATGGATGTTTTGTGAATCTTTTAACGTGAGCTGTTGAAAATAAGGACCAAGTAACTGTGTTATATGTTTACAAAAGTATTTATTTAACTAAGATAACAGAGGTGCAGATATCAGTATACAAAACCATGTGAAAATGCCCTGTTGCTTAAACAGCAAAACATGAAAACTGCATGTTTGTTGTGACCTTACAAAGCAGCAATATTCCTTTATACCCTTTCTTAACAAGGAAACCTTTCCGTCTGTGCTGTGTAAAGATTCTTAGATATCCCTCTGTTCTGTCGCTGCTCTGAGCGCTAGCTTGGTGCTACTGGAGAATGTAACTGGATTGACCAAATAACTCAGGCTCAGAGGAACTCATCCTAAAATGGCCAGAGCCAAATTTGTAGCCCATTTGGATTTCTCCCTGGGAAATTCAGCCCGTCCTCACTACAGCATATGGGAGAGATTAACACAAATGAAAGCCTGATGTACTAATGAAAGCACAATGTACTAATCAAAACTGATCATCTGCATTTCTAAATCAAAGTGTATCAGTATATAATCTTATTGTATGAGCTGTAATGTTGAAAGCATCTTAGCTTAAAACAGGTTAGTCTCTTCTATGATTGTTGTAACCAATTTATGGCTACTTGGTGGATGAATCTATATTGTGATATCTATTTGACCCTAATAAAGTTATTGCATACAATGCATGTTTTCAGAGTATGTTAATATTGAAACTTAGCTGCAAGATAACCAAGACAACTATTAAAGATAAATAACTATTCCTGTGCATGACCTTATTGGTCATATTCTTCCTGTTTTCCAACAATTTTATGAGGATTGTTGAAAGGTACAGTGAACTTGACACCTCTACAGGCCCTTGTCATTAAAGGTCGGTATCACAAGTTTAAAACAAATTAGGACTGTGCAATTTAATTCCTGCCTGCTTCTTTCCCTCTCTTTCCTCCTGTCTGTCCACATAGAATAACCAGGTTGGAAGAGACCCACTGGATCATCGAGTCCAACCATTCCTATCAAACACTAAACCATGTCCCTTAGCACCTCATCCACCTGTGCCTTAAACACCTCCAGGGAAGGTGAATCAACCACCTCCCTGGGCAGACTGTTCCAGTGCCCAATGACCCTTTCTGTGAAACATTTTTTCCTAATGTCCAGCCTAAATCTCCACTGGTGGAACTTGTGGCCATTCCCTCTTGTCCTGTCCCCTGTCACTTGGGAGAAGAGGCGAGCACCCTCCTCTCTACAACCTCCCTTCAGGTAGTTGTAGAGAGCAATGAGGTCTCCCCTCAGCCTCCTCTTCTCCAGGCTAAACACCCCCAGCTCTCTCAGCCGCTCCTCATAAGGCCTGTTCTCCAGCCCCTTCACCAGCTTTGTTGCTCTTCTCTGGACTCGCTCCAGAGCCTCAACATCCTTCTTGTGGTGAGGGACCCAGAACTGAACACAGGATTCGAGGTGCGGTCTCACCAGTGCCGAGTACAGAGGGAGAAGAACCTCCCTGGACCTGCTGGTTACGCCGTTTCTGATACAAGCCAGGATGCCATTGGCCTTCTTGGCCACCTGGGCCACTGCTGGCTCATGTTCAGTCGCTGTCAACCAACACCCCCAGGTCCTTCTCCTCCAGGCAGCTTTCTAGACAGGTTTCTCCTAGTCTGTAGCTGCTCAGGGTTGTTGTGCCCCAAGTGCAGGACCTGGCATTTGGCCGTGTTAAACCTCCTGCCATTGGACTCTGCCCAGCGGTCCAGCCTGTTCAGATCCCTTTGCAGCCTCCCGACCCTCCAGCATATCCACACTTCCACCCAGCTTAGTGTTGTCTGCAAACTTGCTAAGGGAGCACTTGATGCCTTCATCCAGGTCATTGATAAAGACATTGAACAGGGCTGGACCCAGCACTGAGCCCTGGGGAACCCCACTTGTCACTGGCCTCCAGCTGGATTTAACTCCATTTCCCATCACTCTCTGGGCCCGGCCATCCAACCAGTTTTCCACCCAGGAGAGTGTGCGCCCGTCCAGGCCAGAGGTGACAGTTTCTGTAGCAGAATGCTGTGAGAAACTGTGTCAAAGGCTTTACTAAAGTCCAGGAAGATACATCCACAGCCTTTCCCTCATCCAGCAGCTGAGTTGCTTTGTCATAGAAGGTGATCAGGTTAGTTTGGCAAGACCTGCCTTTTGTAAACCCGTGTTGACTGGGCCTGATCACCTGGTTCTCTTGCATGTACTTCGTGACAGCACTCAAGATCACCTGTTCCATGACTTTCCCTGGCACTGAGGTCAGACTGACAGGCCTGTAGTTCCCTGGATCCTCCCTGTGACCCTTCTTGTAGATGGACACAACCCAGTACAGTACTGACTATCCCAGTCCCGCGGATTGCTGGAAAGCCATGTTCGAGCTACAGAGAGGACAAACCTGAATACCGACATGTCCTGGTATTCCAGATGGGAGCAAAATACAATTTTCTGGGTCAATGAAGAATTTTGTTTTGGCTTTCAGTCCTTTTGTTCCTTTGGGCTTTTTTTAACTTGGAAAAAGTTAGGTATAGGCAAGGCAGGAGAGAGTGAGATCTATGTGTTTGGCAAGGGATGCGAATAGGATGTAGGCTCTTCATGCCCCCTTCCACGTAGTCCTGGGATTTTTCTTTTTTTTTTGCCATAAGAAAAAAAATCCACTTTTTATTAGTGGATCAACAATATTCAAAGTTGGGTCATCTAAACCTCTCCACTAGAAGTAGATAAGAGATTTTTTTTGTGTCAGCAAGCTTTCTCTACATCAGCTTTTCCAGACAGATCAGCAGGGTCCCATTTCCAAACTTTTCTGTCCAATGCAGGGGGTTTGAGACTTGAGTTTTGCTTAGATTCGTTCCTGCATTTCAAACAAGCTGAAATTCTTGTGTCACCATGTGAGCACAGGAACTGCAGCTTTCACACCCTCAAGAGTTGAGATCCCTGGAGGAAGGGCAGTTTCTAATGCAAAACTCAGGACAGAAATATGATGATGACTTATTTTGGGTATTGTTTATGTAATTCCAAAACTAAAATTTTCTGATGAGGGGAGAAACTGGTGGAAGAGTTGACAAAAGCAGTGGAAGAGGCACATGCTCTCCTGGGAGACTTGCCCTTTGCTTTACCCAATTGGCCAGACGTTCACAGGTACGTTATCGCCTTGCTGCCCTGCAGAACAGCTGAGCTCGCTGTTATCCCTTGGGGACTATAGTCTTCACTGTGAATTGGGAGGGATGATAAATCTTTTCAGCTATGGCTTCTCAGATTGATATAGTGTGGAAACAGCAGAAGTGAAAACAAAAGTTATTCATGAACTTGCCTTTTTACATAAGAAAACGTATCTAACTGTTTTTTCCATGCTCCTCTGGATTTTAGTCATCACATCATTTGACAATCTTTGAGAAACTGGAAGCTTATTTGAACTGGGAATAGTGACTATATAGCAAGGTGTTAAGCAGTAAGATGGAAAAGAGTGTATTTGATGTTTCCTGTTTTTTAAGACAAATAGCTAAGTAAACTCAAGCATCTTCTGTGAAACTGCTGGCAGGCTGATTGCTTTCCTATTTCATCATTAGTGAGTATCTCTGCCAGTTAGTTAAATAACTAGGTCAGCCTGGGAAAAAATATGTTCCTTGATCTTCTGTACTGTCCCTCCTGCTTTCCCATGTGTTTCTCTTTATAGCCCTTTTCTCAGCTACCAGAAATGGGAGTGTATTTTCATTATCAAGTGTAGAACTGTGGAGGAGAGGCAGGTGCCTCTGCAAGCAGGGAGGTGGGAGCACAGGGCTTTCTCTCCAGGTGCCTTAAAAGCTAAGGAAGAGGCATTCTTGCACTGGTTTAGGGTTTCCCCATTTCTCTTGAGTGGGGAGAGGATGCATTTTGCAAAGGTGCAGCACCATACCCTGTATGGGGAGGTGCTGGAAAAGGCAGGGATACAGCTCTGGGTACCCAGTGGCTCTGCAGCCGGCTTTGCTCCCTGCCCAGCACATCACGGAGACAAAGATGAGTTTACGTGCAAATCCAGCCCACAGGGCTGAGCCCTTATGTGACAGGGTATATTTTATTGTGCAATACTTTCCTGATTCTGGTGAGTTCTCCTTTAGTGTAGCCGTCAAGCTGCTATCACAGAGCTTTGGTGTTGGCCAGGACTTGTAAGAAGTTTGTGCTCCTGTTGTATCAATTCATATTGCAATTGCCTGCCCTGATTAGGTTAATTATTTCTAATCTGTACATGCTCTCCATTTGAGCAATTCAGGCTCTACTGCTGAATTATTCTTGGCTGAAGCTCTGATGAAAGTGGCAGGAGCATACGACATGCATTGCTCGTGTCTGTAGTCTGCTCCTGACAATACGTCTGGAGTTTCAGTTCTTACAAACAGATGAAGAACCACTGAGTAAAAACTGCCACATATTGTTTCATCCTTTTCTGAAAAAATTCCTCTCATATTATGCCATACGTGTTGTAAGCATTTAGTCCTCTGTCTGCTAATTAAAACAGCTTTGAGTCAAATCTTTATATATGTGAATGGATGGGCTATGTAGCTTATGTTGTCTCCAATTTAACTATTCTTTTTTTCAGGATTTCTTTTGTTTTTCCCCTAATTCTGCTAAACCTGGGAGCTTTTCCTCCTGGACTTTTCTAACAGCAGCAATAATATGTATTTTAGTATTAATATCTGGTGCTGATTATCCTGTCGTTTGTCAGTGCCACACATTCTTACTATGAAGATCTTAGCATTTTGATATGAAATTTTAATAGTTCAGCAGGGAGGCATCTCATTTGTTGCATTTAGCTACCGGTTTCTTTACTTATATTTCTACTGCTGTGTCCTTCTTAAAAAAGACTTTAGGTTTTTATGAATATAGCTGCCTCTTAAAAGTCTTAATATCCTATAATAAAAAAAATCTCAGAGGAAAAATTATTTGTTAGTAGTATTTTAAAGCTTCCTTCCATAAGTGAGTAGCATATCAAAAATGCTGGGCTCATCCCTTGTCCATTAGATTGTCAAAGAAGCTGGGGGAGCTGAATGCTTGCATGCAGGGGGCCCCTGAAGCCACTGTTCCCTGACAACCTCCACATGAGACACGAGTGTATTTTGCTCAAAAGTCTGGATCATGTCTGAAAAATGCCTAGACATGAGGTGGCAAATATTTTCCCTGCAGACAGACCCGTTCTAATGGCTTTTCTTAAATGACATTTTACCTGCTCTACCTTAGCAATGGGATTCATAACTGTTTTAACTATTTTGTGATGCTGAATTCTGGGCTGAGCTGAGCTACCTGTTTGTGGCAGGGGAGATGAACTGGGCCATCCGTGTCCTCCGCCAGGGTCTGTGACATGAGCCTGCCCTGCGGGGAGTGTTTTGTGGTACCCAGAGGAGCACTGATCACCAGTTCATCATCAGGCACCAGTCTGTGAACAGGACCAGCCTTGGGTAAAATCAAATTGAGTACAAAGGGATATTTTTTTAAAAAGGTGGTGGCCAAGAGGCAAATGTTCCTGGGACCTGCAGAACATTGCTGACATCATCCCAGCACAGATGGAAGCAGTAGCATGCACCCCGAAAGGGATGGTGATGGAGAAACAAATACGTAGGAAATAAAAGATCAGGCTTCCTGTCCTTTAGGGAAATACTCAGAATGTTTCAAAGTGATACTTTACTACAAAAATCCCAAAGCCAAACATCAAACCAGATGCATCCCATCACAACTGGAACATTCAGTTCTTTGATTTCTATCACCTGGGGGATCCTTCAAACCTTACTGAGGGTCACTGGAAGAAACCAAACAAACTGGACATAACTTGCAAACTTAGAGTGCAAAGAGAAGCAGACACTGACTTTAATCAGCTTTCCCTGCTCTGTGAGCCTCTCTGCCATCAGCAGCTATCACAGGACAATATCAACTCACAAGGTGCAAATTTGATTGATTGCTAGAATCTCAGAGGTCTTATCCAACCTGGTGATTCTATGATCTATGAAATGCTCCCTCTGTGATTTTATTTATCCTCTGCATTCACACAGCTCTGTGGTGGCATCACTACAGGCACCAAGTGGTGGGAGGTGAGGGACCAGAAACGGAACAGAAATCACTGAAGACTGGGGGGCTGCCCCCTGAAACCTGCCAGCGCCCCTCGAGTGCCCTCCAGATGCACCTGGGCCACTGCTGGCTCATGTTCAGTCGCTGTCACCCAACACCCCCCCCCGGTCCTTCTCCTCCAGGCAGCTTTCCAGCCAGACTTCTCCTAGTCTGTAGCTGCACAGGGTTGTTGTGCCTCAAGTGCCCCTTCCATCCTGGAAAAACTTAAGGGGTTCAGGTTTCAGGATGCTTAGGAGGATGTTAGTGCAGGTAAACAGCATTGGGCAAAGCAGGAGCCAGTTGGGCTGTGACCAGAGGGGGCTTCTCAGTCTTGGATCTTTGGAATAAAATTCATATAACATGTGAGATTAAAATGATCATAATCTGGTCACAAGCTGTTACCTCCCTGGGTCAAGCTGGCAGCACTTCCACAGCTGCTGGAGGGTTTGCTGAAGAAATGAAGTCAGAGCGGGTAAGGGTGTGAATGCAGCTCCTGGTTCAGATGTTCCCATGTGCCTCTGTCCCTCGGCTGTGCCTGCCTGCTTCTGGCAAGCCCATACCTGCCCCTGCCCAGAGTCCTAGAGCTGTCGCTAAGGGAGCTGGCACCTTATCACACACAAATGTTGCACAAGGTAAGTCCTCTTGAATTGCAGAAAGTACTTTTAAAGGGATGGGGAAACCCCGGGAAAATACCAAAAGTGAAGGAGCCAGTGGCTTTTTGCAGTGGCAATTGAATGAACTGCCTGTAAAAATTTTGCAGTTTTAAGTACTGGGTTGTGTGTTTTGTGCAGACAATATTGTTAACATGTGAAACATGCTAAAAAGTGACCGATGAAAGCACCTGGATGTTTCAAACATACTTAGCGTGTATCAAAATAGATGCAGAGCAGATAGCCTGGCTCCCTGCACACCTTGCTGACCAGAATACTCAAGCATCGCATACAGCCAAAATCTTGCTCTCTTCAAAGCTGATCATCTGCAAAGCAAGAGTTATCCTCGTGCTACCCTTTATCTGTCATGCACTGATGCTCCTGTGTGCACTAATTAGTATATCCTAGAGGGATAATGTGCCCCAGGCTTGCTTGCACTTGTTCCTACCCCAGCAAAGCAAATCACCTGTTAGAAAGCTCGGGCTCTCCAACGTCGGTTTGATTAAAAAAACAGTGAGCTGAAATCTGATCTGTGGTGGAAAAGCCCAAAACACAGAGGGCTGGGTTTGCAAGCCTGCCTGCAGCACTGCCAGTGGCTGATGAACACGGAACAGAGTGTTCCTCACTCTCATTTTTACCTTGGACGCTAAGACCAAACATTACTGTCCTGTGGATTAACTGGAATGTAAGGCTTTTCACGCCTCCTTGTATGGTTCAACAGATGTGAAAGGGAATTATCACTTCAAAATCATATCGAGACCTTTTTTTTTAGCTGATGGCAGATTACTAAGCCTGAATTCTTGTTTAATTTTAGTGTGTTAATTGATGGGATAATGAGCATTGATTATATGTGTTTTGGCTGCGTCATTGCAATTACAGGCTCTGTTTTATTCATGAGCCAGTCCTAAAGAACACACTAGAGATCTGAGACAGCTTAAACCTCTCAGAAAAAGGCTCTGAATTGTTTGAGTAATGACACTCTTAGATGGAAAATTAAAGGTTCTCTTTTCCCATGCTTTTTAAGATAATTAAAATCCAGGAACAGTAAGGTGGTGAACATCCTTATTCATTAGCCTTCAGTAATTTAGCTTCTACTAAATGAGGAAAACATTTTAATTCTCTAGGCCATCTGTTGCAGTCTCCTTTGCGTGTCCTGTTACATAAAATCTCATCCTGGGTAGTTTTAACATCAGCATTGTATCCTTTCACCAGGAGTGATGAGCTGGATGAGCTAGTTGAAGTCACTACCTATTAACAGGCTACCTTGGGATTAAAACGGCGGCTTGGTCTTTTAGGTCAAAGTTATCCTGTCTAGACACCTCCAGGCACAGGAAAGGAGGGTGTGCACAGAGACAGGCAGTGTGACAAGCTGTGTGTTTTCTAATAGCGATATCCATGCCAATAAATAACAAAGTTCATCAAGCCCTTCCAGTTCTTCTAATGTGTGACTGCTCTGCCATATGGCTCCGTGCTGCTTTTGGAAGCAGGCAGCATCCGCTTGGATAGAAACTGAAGCAGAGGCTCTGTGCTGGATCCTACTTCACGAGCGATTCAGAGGAAGAACTGATCACCTCTTGGTGATGCAGCGGGGGGAAAAAACATTAGAGCAGGAGGGTGCCCACCTAGGATAAATGCTGGATTAGGAGTTGGGAAACACTTGATCTCTGACTCTGTCTATACAAACAAGTCCCTTTATAGCTTGGGGCAAGTTACACTAGTCCATGCTAGAAAGATTTCCCATTAGAATGATAATGTGTATAGCTGAATAGATTCAGCCCCTTAGTTATTCCTGATGCAAAGTTACATCCCAACAGATCTAAGAGGGTTCAGGCTCCATTAGTTTGGCTTGTTTCTGTCAAATTCTCACATAAAATAAAAGCCACACTATGTACCAAGCCAGCAGTGCTGCTTTACAGGGGCTCCTTTCCCCTTACGTATTTAGCTGGCTCCGTGATCACTGGGTAGCTTTTACATTATTGATAGGGCATGGCTGCAAGCTGCTTACACAAGGCAGAGCTGGAATTCACCTGTTTGCTATTGCTCGAGTTGCTTAGAGATCACAAACACCCCAGCTTTGAGATGTGTGGCTGTAGAGCAAGCGTTCCCAGCACAAAGCAGTACTCGGTCAATCAGCCAGCTCCTGCTTCCACCAAAAAAAGCCCTTTGGCTGCACCAGGCATGACCAAGCGGTAAGTTTTCACTTTGTTCTTTGCATCTCTGGAATCTGCCCTTTGTCTTAAAATTCATTGTCTGGATGTATTTGTATCTATTACAAACAAACTCTTCCACTGTGGGCTGGCTGCTCTGTAATTAGTTTCCAGCACTTTAGCTAAAGTAAGCAGGTTTTAATAGAAAGCAGGGAGGCATCTCTCACAGATATAAGTCCTCCTTCGAATAAAACCTGTATGTGTGGTCCAGATCAGGAGCACTGGTGAGTGGGTCATGACACACCTCTTTGCACTTCCCTGGGGATGGGCTTAAAACTGAGAAACTTCTCAGAGCTCTTTCATGTTCTGAAGAAATTATTTGAAGGATATTGCTATGACTCTCTCTTAAAATTGCTTAATAAGCACCTTTGATATTGAGTCCAAGCTATTTGCTTAGGTGAGGAATTAGGAGCTGTGTGATGTTGGGTGTTGCTTGTAAGGGCCATTTTCCTTTCCACTGTGAAGGAAAGCCAATCTCCCTTGGGATGCTGGGGGATTAAATGAAAAGGAAAAGAGCAAACTCACTCATGGAGAAACTATGAATATACACGCAATTCATCAGGTGATAACGGTGACTCTCTTCTCTCCCACTACCAGCATCCCTATAGCCAAGCAGCTGGCATCAATAAAAGGTAAGTGGACCTATTCATTACCCCTTAGGGGTTCAGGTCCTCCACGGCCACAGCCCAAGTGCAGTAAATCCTGGTGATTTAGCAGAGTTGCCAAGGCCATGCAGAGCTTTGGTTGGTGCCAGATGTGAGGATCTCATGGGTTCCTGTGCACTGTGCTCCTGTGTTGATCCCAATCTCCTCTCCTGCTTGCCTTTCCCTTAAAAATCACCACCTAGATCATCTGTGGTACCTGATGCTGAAGGCTGTGAGCATGCAGGCTTTAGGATATGACTCAGGTGTGGGAGGTGGATGAATCCAGCCAAGTATTGCAGCCAAAATCCCAAGCGCACTAAGTTCAGTGCTGATGCTCAGACACAGGCATTTTTGTTCAGCCAGGCTTCCCAGATGAGCCGTGTTTCCCCAGCTAAAGGATCCTAGGAGCCCAAATGCATCCAAAAGGTGGCCAGCGTGGCTTGTCCCATGGTGTGGCAGGTCCTTGCTAGGTGCTTAGGATTGGGACAGACCAGACTGATTTCGCACATCACCTTGAGTCATCACTGTTAGGACCACCAAGTCCTAACAAAAGCTTCCTTTTAGGGTTATTTTCCAAGGGTTGTTGCTGGCCCACTCCAAATAAAATCTAGGCCAGGCCCTCTGTGGGTATAAACAGTTTCAGCCTCATTAACTTTAATGAAACTACACAGACTTCCACCCACTCAGGATGGTTCTGACAGATTCCTTTCAATTATATCTCATATGCCACTTTTTCTGATAAGCTGATAACTTTTTTCCCACCCTCTAGCTCTAGGAAAAGGTTCAGAGCTCGAAAAAGCATTTGCTACCTTGGCTTTGGTGTACAAGGACTCTGCTGACCCTGAGGGCAAGCTCAGCAAAGCTGAGACCAAGCGCCTACTGCAAACCCAGTTTGGGAGTTTCATACAGGTGAGGGGGTTCAGGTGAGCAGCACCAGGTGGGGGCAGGAATGGCCCCACAGGCTCTGTCCTGCAGCTTAGTGGGCATCAGTCTGTGGGGGAACCCCAAGTGACTTCAGTGATTTGGCTCAAACACCTTCAGGGGATCAGTTGCTTTATGTTGAGCCTGAGTCTAACACAGGGTGAAGCAATGGAGATGTACCTGTTTGTGTTTGTGTTAACAAACTAGGGCAATTGCAAAAAAAAACAAACAAAACCCCCTCAGATGATGACAAGAGATGGCATTTATGGAGAAAAGAAACCTATTGCACTTAATTAGCCATTTGGTGGTTTGCCAGTACGAGGAGAGCCAACTCACTGGTGGGGCTGCTAGGAGAAAGGGGGCAGAAAGCACCTCACCATCCATCACCCACCCAGGCTGCTGGCTACCAGGAAAAGCAGCTACATCAGCACTTGTAGCTGTTAACTTCTGTAGATTTTATTTTCCCTCCCTAAACAAAAAAAACCCACAACAACAACAAAAAAAGTTTTATCAAATGGTAAAAATCTACACAGGACTAGTAAAAAGAGCTCAGCTAAGTAAATGAGAGAGATGTTTAGGACTAAAAACATTCTTGATAATACTTTTGCTTCCAAGAATAACAAAATCATGTGCCTGGTTGGAGAATGGGTACTAAATTCAAAAGTAGGCACTTTGTGATATTCACAAATATCAGTAGCCAATCAAGTTTGGAATCATGAGATGTTTTGAAGGTTATTAAGCTTAAAAGTATCCTGGAACTCTTCCCTTTTTTTTCCATAAGAAAATAGGAATAACTGACATGATACATAATTCTAATAAACCCTTCTATTGCAACAGTAATGTCCAACAGGACAGAGAACAGCAGCTACTGAAGTTATATCTGTAAAAACAGCAGTTTCTGAGACCTTCACAATATATATTTGAGAACCTGTCTTGGTTAGGAGGGCTGGTTGCTTCCTCTCCCCAGCTTCATCAAGACACAGGGTTCCAGTTTTCCCAGCAGTTACCAGCTACATCATCACCACTGCCAGATTTTTGGTCACAACTAGGTGTCTTTTAGAAGTTGTATTCTGGATTGAGATGGAAACCTTGGGGACTGGTTGTTTTCCTGTCTGACTGTAATAATATTTCCCTTTGAGTTTCTTGGGATACCTTTAGAAAAAGTAATATGAATGTGGACATAAAAAAATGAATGGGAAGATAGAAAAATACATGCATTTTTAGACAGGTGCCTTTCTTTCTTTCTTTTTTCACGATACATTAAAAAAGGAACCTCATGGTTTTTTGCTTTTTTTTTTTTTTTAATTTATAATAGGGCCAAGAAAACAAACCAAAATACCAACAAATCATTTCTATCCTGGATGAGGAGTCGGAGAACAAAATTGATTTTGAAGATTTCATGATCTTGTTAGTCAGCCTCACTCTAATGTCTGACCTGCTGCAGGAGATCAAAAATGTGAAAACCACATAATGATAAGTGCTTCAAAAGAAGAAATGGCTTGGTGCTTTATAAGGAAAGCAGGAGTGAACCATGCCCAGAGATAATGCTGAGTGCCTGGAGACCCTGTGCTAGCCCCTTTTAAGTGAAATAAAGCCTTATCCAAACGTGCTGAACTCACTCCTCTAGAGAAATGGTCTGTGGAGTGAAATATTGGTGCTCAGGGCTCTGTGCCCACTATGTATGTGCTGTGGGAGGGTGTGCTGAGTAGTTCTTGCTGGGTCCTGAGGCTCCAGCACCACTTTAGCAGCTGAGTGCCAGGCTTATTGCAAGAGAAAGGCAGCCTGCGCTCTCTCAGACCTCCCCACCATCTCTTTCATCATTACAGGGAGATGTGCAGCTCCATCTTCCTTCAGGGCAGATGCATGCGTGACAGCTCCTCAGGGCTCTCCCAGTTTACCCCAAGGTGCCTCAGCTGACCTCTTCATTGAGGGATAACTATGGGAGGAATTTCAAGACCATGAAACCAGTTTGGGGGCTTCATGCAGGTGAAGAGGTTTGGGTGAGTGACATCAGCACCAGCTGGGTGCAGGAATGGCTCCACGGGCTCTGTCCTGCAGCTTGGTGCAAGAATGCAAAGATGTCTTTGAAATGCATCTCTGCCAGTGCTGTGTGACCGAGGGGGTGACTTAGTTAAATGTGTCAATGAGCTGAGCCTGTTGTTTCATGAGACTGTGAAAAGGAGAAACTGGATAAGCTAAGGGGTGGTCAAGACTACGGATGGTGGCAAATGAGAGTGGCCAATAAAGCCTTTGTGATATTTGTGACACAGCCACAGGCTTGGTTAGGGCCAGAGCCTTAGTATTAAATGCTCATCATCCTAATCTCTGCTTTGATCCCTACACAGGAGGTCCTGACTCAGAGCCAGCATTTAGCCCACTGTGACATCCCTTTGGAGCACAAAAAGCAGTCCCCCACCCTAGGAACAGATTATCATCTAAGAATTTAATGAGCCTCTACAAAGACAGTCAAGATGAGTGAGCCAGCAAAATACTACAGCCTTATTCATTTTCTCTCCTTCCTTGTCTGGAAAGGAGGAGACAAGAATTATTTATCTTTGGTGCATAATTTTTAAACAGGAAGAGATCAAATCCTTTGGTGTTAGAAGAGGGAAATTAATGCCAGCTGACTAACAAGATTTAACTTATTGCCATAAAAAGGCTCATGGTGTTTCTAGAAGCTAAGAGGATGCTTTGTAATGGATTTTGGTGCAAAAGAAAGACATATTGCTGTAGGAGGCCACCAGCCAGTTATTTTGAGAGCTGAAAGAAAAAGTGCCAACAGATGTGGTGGTTTCTGAAATGAAGCTCAGCAGGTAAGGTGCTGCTCCATGGGGGCTGAGACTCAGCCAAGATATGGGCTGCGAGGCTGAATGTTTGCAAATGGTCTTCCTACAGGTCGAAACTCATATTAGCAAAGGTCCTTGTTCTGGTGGTGGGTTGCAAGAATAGGCAGTGTCAAACCTGCAGCAAGAAGTGACAAAACTAGCAGCCGTTTCTGTCTGTTTGCTTGCTCATGAAGATGTCCCTCCCATATACCTCTCGCTGAGGTGACCCATTGCTGCGAGGACGACTGCGCTCATGGGGTGCATGTCAAACCTCCCAGAGATGGATTATGTGAGCACATGGATGGATGAGGTAAAACCTCTCCTGGAGACCATCCCTTCTGGTCTTGTGTCCTCTGAGGAAGTGGACCCTGGCCACGGGCTCCAGATCAAAATGAGAACTTAATTTGGTAGCCTCATCTATGCAGGTATCACAGCTCCATATTGGTAACAGGTCACTTGTGTTGCTCAGTCTCTTCCCCATCCCCGAGGTTTTGGCCAGGTAGAAGATCTGTGAAAGCTTAAAAAAAATCAGCTGATTCTCCTTCGCTGGGATAAAAAGATGGATTGAATGTGAGAGTCCCTAGAAGGCTTTCGCATTCACTAAAGTAAAGAAAACACTGCACAGCCTGAAAAGGTTGTTTCAGAGCTGCTGGTGACTCTGAAAGCATAGATTTCCTAATACCCCTTTGCTACAACTAAGACCTGAAAGGAACAATACTGTGAAGCCAACTGAGAAAAAGTTCTTTGAAATTGCTAAGGCCCTAACACAGTTTCTGTTATTGCTGAAATGTTTCTTAATCTTGCATGATTTGAATTAATGGCTTAAGAGCCTTTTATCAAATCAATTCACTCTGTCACCTCATAGGATGCAAACTCTCTTTACTCTAATGCAGAACTAGCACCCTGAATCCCTGGCTTCGACCGAAAGCCTCTTGTGCTAAGCAGAGTGAAAATCCAATTCCCAAACAACTCAACAGCAATCAGAGGCACAGGAAAAACAAGTGTCTTACTCAGGCCATGTAGCAGAGCTGGAACTGGCTGCCAGTCTACACTGGGCTTCTTGCACAGTGGACCATGACTTTTCAAGAGGCACTGTGCAAGAGTTTCTGAACAAAATTAATGGGATGTGCAAGGTTTCATCTGCATCAGTCCTGAAAGTCTTGCCTGATGCTCAAAAGCAGAGGGACACACTTGGAAGAGCCCCAGCATCTTCTTATAGTTCAGAGTAGGCAGAAGTCTGCAGCTTGGCTGCGGAATATGCTCTTTTATTAGCTCAGACTATTTGTGGCTGCCCTGAGCACTCTCGGCTAACGGCTTTGAAGCTGATGTGGCGTAGACAGCATGTCTGGCAGCATCCTCAGGGAGCTGGCTAAAAGCTTGCTTAAAAGGCTACTGTTGTGCTTTATTTTTTTCCTAGCTTTCTCCTATTGAAAGCAATGGGAACTCATAATCGATTTCTCATAGCAGAGCCCACACAAGTGCTAAGGAGTTAGGCAGGCAGCTAAATTGATGAGATCCGCAGGCTCCTCTGCCTCAGCAAGTGTGAACATTATATTAATATCTGGTACCCCCTAAAGCAGCTAGTCAAAACCTGGCTTTTCTGGGCCTGGGGTTGAGTTGTGGTTTGTCCAGGTGTGAACAGCCACACTGAGAGGCTCTGCAGCCTTTGGCTCTAAGTTGAAAGTCATGTTCTGAAAAGTCTGAGTCATCTCTGTAGTTACGTGAGCTTTCAAATGACTGCCAGAGGAAAAACAGGGGTCAGGGAGAACGTCAGCCTCAGATCTTCAGCTTCCATTTCCAAATATCAGCTCAGGAGGGCAGGTTCAACCTCATATTTTATTAGCACACCTAGTTTCTCCCCATGACTTCTTACTTCATATCTGGCCTTAAGTCTATAGCCTGCTGAACTTGGGAGTTTTGAAAATTTGCCTTTCGTCTGATCTCCAAGAAGCACTCCCAGATCACAAGGGAGGTCTCACATCCAGTCCACTGACTTTCACGGGGGAGTCACAGCAGACTTTTACAAATCGAGCTTTCTGGCAGGAGCCACACACACTGTGTGTGCAATTCTCCATAAATCTTTCAGAAAAGAGAAATGCGCTCCCAACTGTTATTGCACCTTGAGTAAGACCTGCTGTCTGGGGCATTGGAGCCTGGATGCTGAGGAAACTTTGCCATCTGAGAGACATTTTGCCTGTGCTACTTTTTCATATAAAACAGAGCTTGCCTTGGTTGCACACACCTTGCCGGTATGTGTGATGCACTCTCTTACCTCAGTACTCCCATGTGTCATGGCCCATGAAAGCTTCTCAGCAGGTATTTGCTACATCCATTCAACAGGTTATTGCAGCAAGTCACTTTGCAGAGACAGGTAGAAGCTTGCATCACAGCTCACCAGGCAGCAGTTAAATTGTGAGTATGTAGTAGAAAAACCTTCTTCAGGAGTGTTGGAATGACTCGGAAAGGTGCTACACAGTGCGTCCCCTTAGGAACTCACTACAGAACAGACAAAAGTCTTTGTCCTGGAATTATATTCTCTCCAAAGTGTGGTAGTTTGTGAGCTACAAAGGAGCACTCTGAAACACCTCCTGAAAAAGAGGAGCATCTTTCTGTTTCCAGCTTAAACAGGGAAGCTAGATAAAGAAAAGATGGTGTTTTTTATGGTTTCCTGAACTGACAGCTTTTAATTACTGCATTGATGTTTACTGAAGTCAGTGGTTTACAAGGTTTCCAGTGAAGCTGTCTCTTCTCTCCTCTCTTTGTTCATCTGCTGTTCTCTCACTCCACAACTTATAGCCCTAGTTCTGAGTCCTCCTCCAGAAAAGGTAAACAGCAAATGATTTTCAGCAACTAGATATATTGGGCTGTCTTGCTAATCCCCTACTGCACAAAACAGCCATTAAACACAGATTCAGAGCCACGGGACTTATCTTCCATTCACTGTTACTGGAGGAGTGAGCTTATGCGATGCATAACCATAATGAGAGTCAGTATCGGTATGTGCAGAGAAGGTGAAACTATGATCCTCCAAACTAAACATGAAGAAACTAAAGGAACTGGCCATGGAAAGTGCTGGGTGCCTGTAGCAGAGGCTGATTGTGCATATCTGGTGTAGTGCCTCAGTCCCTGTTCCATTCAAAGGTCCCCAAAATGCCAGCCTGGAAAGGATGTCCTGCACAGGTGGTGCTTGTTTCCTCTGGGCCAAAGTGCAAGTTGGGTTTTATAGTGAATAAGCACCTAATGGTTGAGGAAAGAGCCAGTGAGTCACAAATGGAATCTGGAGTGCCGATGGTCTCTGAGCAGGTGGGGACTCACTTCTTGAGCTGTGCCCCAGGTGATGGTTCCTTGTACCACAGCAGCAGGAGGGGTGGCACGCATGTGTTTCTAACCCCCCCAGCCAAGGGACCAATTTGTATTTGTGATTTCCTCCTTGTTTTATTCCTCTTGCCATGATCCAGCTTTTTCAGTTGCTGCACCCTGGATCTTGATGTTGAGAGAAACACAAGCCACAGCACATGTTACTCTGAAGCTGCTCCTGAAATCAATAAAAGGCTGAGACCTCTCAGATGGAGGGAAGCAGCTCCTTAAGTGGGTATGTTTCTAGCCCTCCAGTAAAACCAGCAGCCCAAACAGATGCAGAAGTTCATCTGTGGGCAAAATCAAGCCCCTGTTTGTCCCAAGGTGATCAATAAGTGACGTACAGGATACCAGAAGCCCTTCCACCCTTGCAACCTCCCACACATGCAGCTAGCTGGCCTGTAGGCACCCTGGCAGCTCCGGAGCTTTGGTGAAAATCTTGCCTTCCTGAATGTGATTATTGTGTGGCTTGTTAAGTATTATATAATGTTATAAAATTAAATACAAGCTCTCTGGAAAGGCAGCTAAAGCTGTGACAACTTTTTGGGTAAGTAGATGTATTTATAAGTGTCCAAGTTTGAAGCTGGCTACTGCTGGAAATGGCCCAAGTGTTCTTATGCTGGGAACAACTGGGAAGATCTATAACCCAACTCGGAGAGTTTTCCTTCTCCTTCAGCGGTGACCCAGAGAGTCCCCCTGCCATTTCTTTTGTTCTTTTTCCCAGGAGTGTGTGATTGGTTTACTCTGACACCCGGGGCTCTTGGAGGAAGCCTGTGCCCAAACGTTGACCCATTTCCCACATCCACTAGTGAATTTTTCTTGATCTAATTGCCCTGCCTCCATCCCCACACGATGCTCCTCTGGAGTTTGTTTGAAGACAACATTCACTAGTAAAAACATCCAGGTTAAGCCTTATACAGCAGAGTTTACTTCTCTAAAGCTGGCAGGAGCAAAAAACCTACCAGGGACAGCTACCAACAGCTAAATAGCCTTTTTCCATGAACACTAAAACTGGTGTCACAGCTTCCCTAGGCTTATACCCCACTGTGTGGATTTCATAGTGTTTTGCCTAATTAATTAATGACAACAAATTGCAGAATTACTTTCTTATTAAACTGATCTCACTACAGAAATAAGGCTGATTAGTTCCCCGACAAACTTTAATTAGGCAGCTACAACAAAATGTAATGAAGAGCACAAATTAAAACCAGATCATACTAGACGTGGCTTTGTCAAATGCTGAGTTAATACTGGGCAGCATATACAATGATTAAATGATACAGAAAAGCTCTTTTTTTCTCCTCTGATGAAAATCCATCATATTCCTAGAGGAAGAAGAGTTTATATGAAAACATCCCATTAATAACCAAAACATCAGTGAGTGTTTATCTGCAGTTTCTTTCCAACAGCAGCTCTTTACTGGCATGTTGTGCAAGACTCAGCCGGTACAGAGCTCTTCATCTCCTCTCCAAATTTATGCTGTAGTGCACATGAACCAAGGTTATTGCAAAACCTCTGAGGAAGAGAAAAGCTTTATTACCTGCACATACACTCCTCGATTTGTCTTTCCTCTTCTGGCTGTTTAGTGCTTGGATTCAGCACAGCTGAAAACAGAACACAATTTGAGAGCAATTTGCATAAGAATTGTAAGCAGAGGCCCGCACAAATTAGGCATTAATTAATGAGCACCTAAAGCCTTCTGCTGAGTGCATCCCGAGGCCAAACAATGTTGGGAGCACTCAAGTATACGCGAGGGAAAGAGTGGGTAAGCACATCAAATAAAAGAGCAATGCTTAAATCTTCTCCAAGGTTTATTATAGCTTCTGAGATGGCAGGGGAATTGTAGGCTTTTTAGCTCTGTTAGAGGAGGAGGATAAGAGCTGTCCCTGGGTGGGGTTAGCAGGAAGGCTCTTGCACACGCACCTGAGTTGACTCAGTACACCCTTGGCTATGTTGGGCTTGGATGCTGGGCTCTGGTTGAGGAGCCGCAGCCTCGCTCCGTGCTGGGGAGGGTGAGGCTCTCCTAGCCCAGCAGCCTGAGCAGCCCGTGGGTGCAAAGAGGGGCTGGGGTGGGCGTCTGGGACGTGGGTGACATCTGCCCTGGAGAGGCAGATGGTGCCTCAGGGATGGGATGGAGCAAACAGGTCTGTATTGCTTGATGCAGGATCTAGGGGGGGGCTTTACCTCCTCTGTAGTAAAGAGACTACTGGTATAAGAGGAGAACAAGCTTTGAACTTGAAGGAAGCTCAAAGCTGGGTCTGGAGACCTTTGAAACCTGAAATTACTCTTTTCCCTATGATGAAGGATTTGGGCACCTAGCACAGTGGAAAATCTATCATAAGGAAATGGAGTTTTGACTTCATCGGATGGTAGCCGCTGTCTGTCCATGGCTGGTGCCCCCCCAATGCTGTTAGAACTAGAGGCTTTGAGAGAAACCCTTGACTGTGGTTCTCTCTTTTTTTCCTAGCCTAGAAAAAAATGTTTGGCACCTCTTCCTTAGGCATTTAACTGGGAACTCTCAGATGCTGAGTGTTTCCAATCAGTTTGGTACTGGAGGTGGAGGTGGTGCTGGTGGCGCTGGAATTTGACTTCCCAAGCTGAGAAGACTGGAGGGTTGTTTTGCACTGTCTTACAGGTATTTAAAGTGTCTCCTTGCATAAGTTATCTATTAATATGCAAGAAAACAAATGCTGGTATTAATCAGAGTAGGTCCTTTGTTTGTGTCCTTGACTTAACTCAGTTGTGAAACTGTCTTGAGCACAAAGCTTGAATCCCAGTAGCTGTAGTCCAGTCTGGCATTGCTGCTTCTTTTTATAAACACCAAGAGTTCAGGAAAAGCATGACTGTTCTCTTGATATGGAAGACTCATGAGCTGTCTGTGA
This sequence comes from Clamator glandarius, assembly GCA_033459285.1. Classification (NCBI taxonomy): domain Eukaryota; kingdom Metazoa; phylum Chordata; class Aves; order Cuculiformes; family Cuculidae; genus Clamator; species Clamator glandarius. Next base: position 2,269,887 of record JAUNZM010000089.1, on the reverse strand, counting down.
CCTGGGAGCATTTTGCTATTGAGAATTCTTTCGTAACAAGATTCCTGGCTAGATGTATACGTCCCAGTGAGTACTGTGAGCTAACTGGGGATTTTAAGATCAATTGAAGTACTCAATAAGTTTGTTAAAATGATGGACTAGAGCCTGAGTTATTAACTAATACACAAATTAATTGAAGCTGTTATACTTTTCATCTCCATTCTACCAATTGCTGCAATATCTCAGCACTCTGTAATGACTCATGAAAACACTCGCTGACCTTTTGGGCTCTTCTGGAAATATCTGCGTGGCTCTGGGTGGAGAGTGGCTGTTCTGGTTGTCTGTCCTGGTCTGACTCCCTGCGTGGCTGGGATGGAAGTGGGAAGAGGATTTGCTAACTGGGACTGTAGTGGTGCCCAGGTGCAGGGTTTGACAGTTGGTTTGCTCTGAGGGAAAGCATTTAACTTGCTGCTAATGTGCTTCTGCTCTTCTTGCTCCGTGGAGCCCTGTGTGGTGCTGCATTGCATTTGGTGTTGCTAACTGCCTCCCTTGTACTCAGAGAAAGACTGAAGCAAAGGGGTGGCTGTTAGCTCATATACTTGTGTGTGTGTCTGTGTGTACTAAAAATGCATGTTACAAATCTATTACACAAGTAATTAACATATTGTATATGTAATAGCTATAATATATTGCTATTGATATATAAACTATAGAAAATATATATTTCTCTGCATGTACCCATTAATAAACTCTCCTCTGATTTTCACCATCCTGACTTCTCATCTCCAAACTTTGTCTTGCTTCCAAATTGCTTTTGAGGCTACTTATGACTAAAACAATCTGCATGGATCCTTGGGAGCATTCCTCCTCTGTAGAAAAACTGGGGCTTATTCCTACCCTTGTGGGTTTGGGTTTTGTTTTTTTTTTTTTTAATCCTTCTAGTTATCGATGCATTAAAGGATTCTCCTTTTAATCCTGCATCATCCTAGCAGCCTGAAGAGCGTTGGAGAGGGGCTTTGTCAAAAGCCTTTTAGTAATAAAATGCTGTTAAATGGAATAAGCAATCACTCTGCCGGTCACCGCTCTTCCTCTGTGCTGGAGTGCCAGTGTTTTCCTTTGCCAAGAGCCATCCTGGTCCCTCCCTGCTGCTGATGCTGCTCCTGACAAAGCTTTCCCCCACTTTGCCTAGCACCGAGTCCAACACTGAGTCTCCGTATCCTCACCCCATTCCCAGGGTGCTCTCTTAAAACCAAGTAACGGGTTTGTCATGTTTTACATTTCTGGTACTGCTGTTAAGGAGACAGGGGCTGTCACAGCATCACAGGCAGTTGTGGTGAGCACCTGTGGCAGAAGATCTTTGAAAAATGCATTTTTAATCTGTGAGCTCAGTGCTAGTTTACTGGCAGCTAGAGTGGAAAGAGTACGAAGCTGGTCTTTTCATAGCTTAATATTTCTCTTCTCTCCTTTCCTGCTAGTTAGACTCCCAAAGATGCCAAATTTTTCATGAAGGTTTGAATTTTTCCGGGCACAGGCCACTTACTTTTTTTTTTTTTTTTTATTTGCTTGTTCAATAGCTCCTCTAATTTAATACAGTCCATTAGGTCGTTGGGAGTTGGCAGAGGAAGGGGGGCTGTGACGAGGGTGGAGATTTGCTGTTTGCAGTGTTGTCTGTAACGCACTGCTGTGTTGTAACTGCTTCTCGCTGGAGATAATTACCATAGAAAAGTTGTTGGCTCTTTCTGGAGAGACCTCCTTTTGCAGGAGCCAAATGCCAGGTCCCACGTGATGTGTGCTCAAGTGAGCTGTGAGACACTGCTCCAAAATCAGGTCTCTCAATTATTCATTAGTTGATGGTTGCCTGGGGACGTATGGAAGGCTGGGACTTGGGAGTGTGTCTAGAAATACAAGACCTAAACCACAAGAGGTTTATATTATTTACAGTAACAGGGGTTCTGGAGATGCTCTGTGTGAACCTGGTTTCAAGTAGGGGCATGTTCCTAAATCCTCCCTATGATGAGCAGACTGACCTAAGGAGCAGCCACGAAACTACCAGCCAGCTGAACCCCCAGAGGTGTGGTACGGGGTGAGGAAGGGTAAGCAGGGACTCTGCAGAGAAGCTGTCCCAGGACTGCCACACTGCTGGTGGAGCTCTAGTACACAAACTGCTGATGAACGGTGCCTGTACTAGTGAAACTGGAATTAACTCGCTCACTGAGGTGTAGGAGACAATAACATGTTCTTTCCTAAAATCTGTGTTAGCCCAGCCACGTCCTTGCTCCCGATGCTCTCCCCATAGGCGCTTCCATGCATTAATAGTGCTAGCTGCAAAATTACCCCGACTCATTTGGAACGAATATCCCGCATTGCGTATCGTCACGCCTCCCTTTGCTGCTGCACTGAGTCCTCCCACATGCTTCAGGATGTAAAAGTCCAGCTCCTGTCTGGCTGTGCAAAGGGAGCCTTCCTGACTCCAGCCCAGGGACCGTCATGTGCCAGCTTTGTTGCAGAGTGTGGGCACTGTTGGCCCAAGTTTCAAAGCCAAAAGTGCATGGAATAGTTAATAAGCTTTTTCTGTGCTTTACTGTGAGGCTCTTAATTTTCTGAATTAATGGTAAGACTTGCTAATGTACCAGCAAAAATATGTCTGCTGATCCCAGACATAACAGTTTTCAACTGTCCTGCAGAAAATTGCCATAACGATAACAGCAGTATCTGTGCTTGCCTCTGAGGAAGATGCTTGTGACTTTTCATCTGTCTTCTCCCCCTGTGACAGGACTCTGAGCGATCGTCTTTGTGAACCAGAAGCAGAGTGGTGGGAATCCGCTCTGCAGTGTGCAGAACAGAGGTGCCTCCAACCTGCAGGAACAGCCTGAGACCCAAAGGTGGGTCCCTGGCTCTCTGCAGGGTCTTTCCTTACTCAAGAGATCAAGGGGTGGTTTTGTGGGTCAGTAGCTCAGGACAATACGGGCCTTGCAGCAAGTTTTGTTATAAGTGTAGCTAAAAAAGGCTCAGAGTGCCTCTGACCACCACAGATTGGATGAGAGGCCAGAAGTGGCAGGCACAGAGCTATTTTGCTCCAGCTGTACATGTTTTGGTCTGGTGTGTTTTTATCGGTGCTTTACCAGTCCCTGAGCAGTGACAGGTTTCTTTTCAACAAGTAGCGGGTGACCCCACTCCAGAGCCTGCTGCATTCTGTGATCCTCCTGTGCTGGTGGCCCAAGAGCATCCTCCCTTCTGTGAGGGCTCTTGTCCTGCAGCAAGCAGCTGGGACTCAGCACTGCTGGAGCGGAGGAAAGATGTTCCCAGAGCCACAATTCAACCCCAGGGAAAGATCTAGATGTGAAGACAAGCCAGGAAGCCTCATGCTCCTGTTGCTGGGCTTGACAGAGGCTGGGTTAAAGTGGCTGGAGGGGAGATGCTACCTTACTCTTGATGTATTTGAAGAGGTGGCTCATTGGTGCAGGCTTTCCACGTGTCACCTGTATAAATAGATGTCCCTTGCTGAGACAAAGGAAACTTATTGTCTTTCTTGAAGTAGTTGTCCTGTGGTCACTGTACACGGTGATGTGTTGGTACTTTCACAGCATACAATAATGATCACGGTTTGCATACTGAGAAGCCACTTCACAACTTTGCTGGCTGCTCGAACTTGCCCACGGCAGGTTCTGAATTGATGCATATTGACATGGGGCCACCTTGAAAAGCCTTGTGCCTAGAGAAAGACCTCCAGCCTGAGAGGATAAGGTTGCTCTGTTGCTGTTTTGAAAGATAAATGGCCAGACTGTGAGGGGCTGTCTGCTAACAGAAGGAGCATTTATTCCTTTGGCATAAGCCAGAATATCTAAGCCATTAAGGTGTGTGGGCTTTGCAGTGCATAAATAAGTTACAAATTAGGGATTCTGAGTGGCTGCTTGCCCCTTGTGTGCAGTTCTCCAGGTGATTACTGTTCTCCTCTTTGTCTAATCAAAGATCCTCAGCTCAGAGCAGGTTTCTAATTTAAACACTTGAGAACAACATAACTCACTGAATTAAACAACTTCTCCCAGACAAATCATTTCAGAAATCTGCCTCACACAAAGCAGATTCTACAACCAACTTGCATGTTTTTTTTTCCTTGTATCTGTAATACAGCATCTTCTGAAGGATAAATGATTCCTAATAGAAATGTGAATACCCTAGACTTTGTAGTATAGTATGTTCAAGCTCATTTTAAAACTTTTATCAGAAAATGCAGAAAGCACCCTGTAACTTCAGATATGGTGTCTTGGTTTATAGGGTCTCAGGCTTCCCAGGCTAAAATTGGAGTTGGTTTGGGACAGGATTTGGAATAGAACATCTCTTCTTGGGGGCCTCAAATGCCTGTCACCCCTAGTGTGTCCTGCAGCTTCTGCCTGTATTGCAATACTGGAGTAAATGTGTGAAGAAAGCATGTGTGTGAACATCATAGCACTGCTCCATAAAGGGACTCTCTGTAGAAATGCACCTTTGTGTAAATAAGCGGTAAGTAACGTCAGTAGGTGGTCGTGGACAGTAACTTTAGAGACTTAACGGCACGTACAGCTGAATCTCAGCTCTTGGCAGTGCTGGCTGCAAGGTTGAACACAGACCTTAGGCTGCTCTGATGAAGAAGCCGTGGCTACTGCTGGCTCTGTTCCAAATTGGAAGTGACTTTGGTTCTGTGTATAGTAACTGGAAGATATTGAAGGTATCCAAGGCCTGTGAAAGCCTGTAAATACTGGCTCCTGTGCCTGCCCCTGTGAAAGAGGGAGTGTGCTGTGCTTGAGAAATGGAGTTACTCAGCAAAAATGTGTGCTCTAAGGCTGAGGGATGGAAACTCCCTCTCCATTGTAAGGAGAGGGAGTCACTCGCTCAATATGGTTATGTGTGTGCAGGGGGAGAAGGTCGCTTTTACCTATATAGTGGATGAAGTGAATTAACTTAGAGCCTGACATGAGCGTGTGCTTAGGCTCCAACTCACAAAAAGGGGGATTTGTGTGATTTCTTCTTCCCTCTGCCAGAGGCAGAGACATCTCAATCAGCTGTAATGCAGCTGCTGAGCTGCTGCAGTGTGCTGATGAGGACAATAAAGCACAGCTGGTGCGAGTTGGCTTCATATGCTGAGCTGGGAGCTGTGGCTGCTCGATGGATGCTTGAGGCGTATTGCAGAAGCTATGGGAATGGGTGTGGGGGGCAGGCCACAAGCACTGAATTGGTTCTCGAAGAAGCTGTTTCCAGGGGTAAATCAGAGCTAGAGGGGTGTGTGTGTACAAACATTTAGAGTAACAAATGCAGGCTTTTGTCTCAAGCTTCTAACTATGCAGGCATATCCTCATGCTGCCTTGATTCTCTTCGTGTCTTGGTGGTTGCTGCAGCCAGAAGGTAACCTCCACCTATAAAACCTATCAGTTAACTGGCTTATCCTAAAACGATGGTGAAGCAGACCTTTATATGCATGGAAATATTCAAATATATAGTCTTAGAAGATCTGTGAAGTTGTGGCTTAAAAGGGATTTTTGAGATGGGGTTATAGCTGATGGGCCCTTCTGGGACCCTGTGTGGGAGGGGTCAGCCCTGTGCTTTGCTCATGGAGGGTCTCTCATTGCCTTTTCTGAATCAATTCTGACTTTTATGGAGCCCAGCTGCTTATCATCTTAGGAAGAGATACATCTTCTGCTCTACAGTGGTATTGGCTATGTTTCCTTATGGAGAGTGGTGCAGCTTTGCCTGTTCTGCCTGGCAGGGCAAAACCTCTCCGTGCCTGTCCAGAAATCGATATGGAGCTGACACAGGTGATGAGCTGCAAATTAGATCCCCTTCTCAATAAGCAGTTTGTTTACAAAGCATTTGAAGGTTGTTCGTGTTGGTTTTTTTTGGTTTTTTTTTTTTTTTTTTGTTGAAGTGATGAACAACTCATCGCTCCTGGATGTGAATCCATCACACTGGAATTGTTCCTGCCTTCTCGTTTTGACCTAAACCATGCGCTGATGAATGAGAGAAATATTTTTAAGGACAAGAGGATGGTGGGTGCCATATTTCTGGTGTAAACTTTGAATAAGGAGGCATGTGCTGAAACTCATGGAAATTTTGTGAGCATCTCTCAGAAATGCCAATCTTGCCTTGACATGTGAATAATCCTTAATAATGAATAAAGCTGTTGAAGTCCCAAAACAAATGTGAGGCAATAGTTTGCCAAAAGAGCAGATGCTGTGTTGCAGTCCAGAAATGGCTTCTCAGCAAAAAAAATGCTTCTATTCCACTAACTGATAATTCCCAGAGTGATTTCATTCTGAAAAGTTAGAGCTCCTCAGTAAAACACACAGAGCACTAGAAGATGGTATTTTCTGGCTGTGAAATGAAAATATTCTTGTTTTTTACAGGGGAAGACATTATTTTTTCATTAGCATCCTTTCAACTAAAATGTTTTTAATGATTAAATGTAGTTTGTTTGGTTTTTTCCCTTCAATTTTTCCATGCCAGCCATGCCCCTAACCTCCCACCAATGTTGTTGTAGGAGATACCTGTATTTTAGTGCAAAATTGCCCTGGAAGACTCCACCTCACATTGCCCTTGGAAGGCAAAACAAAGTGGGGCATGTTGTGTAGTTACAGATCTGCAGCCTGCTCTCTGTGCCAAACTGCCCTTGTGAGCCTGGTTGCAGTTTAACCTTCAAACCTGTTGTCTTCCCTGGGCAAATCCAGCACCATCACTGCTCAAGCAGAGGTGTAACTTGCTTTGTTTGCTGCTACAGTGGGAGAAGGGGCTGATGTTTCAGTGTGACAGCAGTTTATTTTCACTTTGGAAAGGCATAAATGAAATGCACTCTGGAAGGGCATAAATAAAATGCTTCCCTGACAGCAGGCTGCATGTGCAAATTAGCATCATGATGAAATAACTACTCATTTTTTGCCCTAGGTAATATTTTTTCACTGCTATTTTGCAAGTTTGCATTGGTCAGTCTGCATCCCAGCGTTGTCTCTGCTTTGTATGCAAACACTTCAGCCCCTGGGCAGAGACCGCAGTGAGCGGACACAGAGCAGCATTTGGTGTAAGAGGCAGGTTGAGATGCCTGGATCAACCCCAGTTCACGTGTAGTGCTGGTGGCTTGGCTGTGACACCCTCAAAAGCCAACTAGGTTGTTTGAGCTCTGAGTTTGCAGCTCCTCATAGTGAATGGTGTGTCACAAAAAGCTAGGGTTTCATTTCTAGTGAGAGACACAGGGAACTCCTACGTCACCAGGTTGGAGTGCCCTAAACAGCAACCCAGCCACTGCTTTTTGCTGTGATTTGATTCACACTCACCGTTTCTTGGCTATTGAATTGCACCCATGGGCTTGGCAATAACTGTGTGGCTTTTAACCCCAGTAATGTAAGTGAAATTAGTGCTGCTAAGGCTCATGATCTAGTCCTTTTAATACATGTTGCTTTCTAAATGGCAAGTAGGACTACTCTGTGTTACACAGACACGGTACAAGTTCATCCAAAGCAGATGACCGATATCTCATCTCTAATTGCAGTGAGCTCAGGAGAGTACAAAGCATGTTTCCAGGTAATATCTGAAGCCATGTTGCAGAGCTGCTCAAGTCTCTGTCGTAACAGTTTAGCTGAAAACTGTGGAGCTTTGTCCCACCAGTATGACTGTCATGTATAATCGCCTTTTACAGAGTGGGCTTGCTAAGTGGCTGCTCACCACTATTCACTTCAATGTCAGTTAGAACCTGTCAGGCATTGAAATAAAACAAGCTGTTGGCATTGTAACATATTTTTTGTCACCTTTCGTGCATAGCATGTATTCTGTCGACCACATGAATCTACATAATCAGTTTACTCACGGCAAAAAGCTGTATCTCACAGGCTTGACATGGCTCAAATATTAAAACTCCTTGGAGATGCATTCCCTGCCATCTAGACAGCCAGATATCTGCAGATTTCACTCATTATTTGTCAAGACGATGGGTTTCCTTTGATGTTGCAGGTTCAGCCCAGGGCTGCGGCACTCAAACAGTCCATATCTCTTTTTGCAATGTGAAACCCAGTGCGTTAGACGATTTTCTCAGGAATTAAATGAGAGGAGAAGTAGTATAAATACATTGGCCAGAGTTACTACAGAGAGAGTTGTACTCCCTTGTTTGCTGGTGATTGACAGGCAGGAGACTGTTCTCATTTTAAATGCGAAAATCCCCTGTGGAGGCAACAGGAGATGCCTTGCTGGAACTCTTGAAACCTAAGGGGACAGGGGTAGTGTATGTGTTTTCTTAGCCTATTAAATGGACCGCAGAGCTTTGTTGTCTCATGATGCTAAAAAATGCAATTATACTCCCCCAACCTCTGAAATTACTGCATCTTGACTTCTCCTGGGGCTCTGGGAAGCTCCTTTTCTGACTGTAGCAAGAAGGGCTCCTCAGACCATGCTTTCTCTGGTGTGTGCAGGCTAGACTGAGCTGCTCCACGAGCTGGGAGAAAGATGTTGCAGCTGAAGCAATGAGGAGACAAAACTTGATGGCTTTGTGTGTATTTGGGGAAGCTTTTTCAATTGCACCGATATGTTAGTTTCTTAAAGGACTGGTGTAGTTCAGTATCTCTGAGAAGATAAAAGACTCCTGGTAGTCCGTCCTAGTACCCAATCCTTCTAAATAAGTATTGTTTACTCTGGAAAATGGGTTCATAAAATGACAGTGACTGTATGCTGGAGACTGAGCAATTAGAAGAGCGTAACTCGGTTGCACCAGAAAAGCTGCACAAGGATCTGGGAGACTGATGGCAAAGGAATTGTTGGTTGTTCATAGGAACTTCTTTATCTAAGATTAATGACAGGAGGTTAGTGGCATCTTGCTCCAGACCCTTTTTTGGCTCCGGGACCCTTGCCAAAGTTTAGACTCCCATTCTGAGTGTTGACAGGCAGAGAGAGCGCTTCAAAATGTGTTATGGACATAATTAGTTACTGTTATCACAGTTTTCTTAATTAGAATATCATAAAAAGGGGAAGTGTGATGATTTACATGGGGAAGACTGGAAGAGCAGCAATTTTAAAGGCCAGAGACTGAATACTGGAGAGTAGGATAAAGGTTATCTGCCTTTTAGATGAGGGTTGATGCTCACCTGGGACTTCAGAGGGATGTCTGGAGGTGCTCTCACTGACTGAACCTTTTTTTTTTATTCAACTTTCCACTAACTCAGCCGAATTGCACAAGCCTTTATTCAGCAATTGCCCATCCATCTCCTGCACAATAACTCACCCCTGCCAGGATCCTAGCAATGCTGATAACTTGCAAATGTTAAAAGGACGCTTGCTTTTCAAAAGACAGCAGCTTCCTTCATAAGCTACGTTTTTCCTGCAGTTTCTAGACAGGAGGATCAGAGATGTTCAAGTAATTTATTTCTATAATTATGGGGAGAAACTAAAAAACTGTTTAAAAAAGAAAGCAAGCAGCTAAAGAAAACCCAATTGCCTTGCTGATGCCTTCTTTGGCAGTTCCTTAGCAGGGCTGTGCCTCTCTTCTCAGACATAGTGACCGTACAAAGCCAGGGTGCCCCCTTGCCAGGAGCACATCCTACGAATCCCTGCTTTGGCCCTGGCTGCTCCAGGCTCCACACCTGGCTGGAGGCTACTTCTCTAAACTGTTTTCCAAATCTCTCTGCCTGGTTGAGGTGTCCAGACCAAGTTGTTTGCAGGCTTGGCTCTCTCTGCCGCATCTGAATTCTGCTTTGCTGTTGGAGGGAGGAGAGTTTGGCTTTGAGGCCAGCACCCCGGCATGAGAGAAGCCTCCAGTTATTCCTTGGGAGCTGCACTAGATCCACAAAATTACCACTGATTACCAAAACGTCCACAAACCCAAGAGTTCTTTGTGAACAAGGTGGGAGCCACGTACTTTGGAGGAGAAGGTGTTTTAGGTCTTGCACCCAAGCTGTACCACGTTATCTCCCCCCGTGGGCTCTGCTCCAGCAGAGAGAAGCACGTGCACAGAGGATGTAACTCGCAATCGATAAACCTGTTTCTTCTGTTGCATTAATTCTTTGTCTGCAAGTAGCAATTAAATTGTTTCTGGGGACTCAGGCACGTGCTGTAACCCCAGCTGAGCTGCAGTTGGGCAGCTCAGTGTGCCAGTGGCCTTGCCCTACACCTCACTTGGTGGGCTGCGAGGGGGCAGATGCTCTTTAAGTCTCCTGTGCCCCAGCAGAATCCCTTAGCCCCAGTCAGTGCACTTCACTGACAGGAGCCCCTGGTCATGATGAGGCCACGTGTCACACTATAGGAGCACTGTGCAATCATAAATATGCATTTCACAGAGTCATGATACCAAGATTCATTGGGATTAATTAAACCCCTCCCTTTCCCTCTTCCCTTGACAAATAGTCTCTGGTGAGATTGAACTTAAAATACCGAAATGAAATTCAGTGTGACTTTTTTTCCATAACATAGTGACTGAATCAGAGCATTTGTGTTCAAGAAAACTATGTTATTTCCTAATGGCATTCCTTGTGCATATGGCTCCACAAACTAGCTCCACTACATCTGTCCCCTCCAGCAGAATTCATGATGGCGCTCATGCACACACACTTGTTGCTTGGAGGAGCGATGGTTTTGGGAGCTATGAAGTGTCGGTATCCATCAGGGGTAACTGAAACTATTGCTTCAAGTGTTATTTGTGTTTAATCCCTGGGAAGCACTGGTTTTGGGGAAGTGAAGATTGTGAAACATGGACCATGAATGCATTGTGTTTGCAGGGACTTTCTCAGACTCTGGCATGGGGCACGGGAGGCTGAAGTTTAGCTCCGTATCACAAAATAATTACAGCAATGTATTGTCCTCCTGGGGCTCCTCCAGCTGCTGAGGAATGGCTGAGGGGGGATATCCCCTCACTCCAAATGACTGATGGACTCTGTGCACCTAGGTGGGATGGGATTTTCACCAAGAGCACAGGTCACCAGAAAGATTATATTGGGTTTCCCCTTCCTTGGAGGTGTTTAAGGGATGGGTGGATGATGTGCTGAGGGACATGGTTTAGTGTTTGATAGGAATGGTTGGACTTGATGATCCAGTGGGTCTCTTCCAACCTGGTGATTCTGTGATTCTAATTTTGCACCATAATTTGACCTCTCCAGTGGGAGACGGACTGTCCTTGCCTGCTCATGGGTTTGAGGAGCAGACCAGCCTCCAATGATTTATCTTGCCCCAACAGAAAATTCAGCTGATGGAATGGGAAGGGAGCTGGGCACATTTCTTGTTTGCCTACCCCGTTTGCACTCTTCTTACAACAACGTGAGCCCAGAGACACAGTGGTGATTGTTGAGCCACCTTGGCATAAACCTGTGAAGAATTAGTGGGGTTTTTCAACACTTGTCCCAGGGATGTGTCCCGATATGCCCCCCATGTTTGGTGTCCAAGTGCAAGCTGCTGAGACCACCACTTGGCACAGCTAGATCCCCCATTTCTGCAAGTGGCCTCGGATTGTAGCTCTCGCCCAAAAATAGCAGGGAAGTTGGTGTGGTTGGTGTCAGCACCGCAGGCAGGATCCATGCCTTCCCAGTGTGCCTGGGCTCTGCCCGGGAGGAACAGGAAAGTGAGATGGGTTAAAAATGCAACAAACTTTGCACATGTATATGAAGGGACTGTAATTTTCGCATTTAACACTCCGTTAGGTCTAATGGAAAGCTGATATTTTTCTGTAGGTGTGAAATTAACCTTTTGATAAAAGCAAAAGCTATCTTGAACGTTTTCACATTGAAGTTTAAAATAGATCAATTATGAAACTTGCTGAAAGACTGCCAAGTTTTCTTGTTGAAAACTGCTGCAAATGAATTATGTTCCCCTTGTGATTTACAGCACGATGTGAGGGAACTTTAGTTTGTATTTAAATCTGCTTCCATTAAAGACTATTTGCAGCTTAGTGTAATTTTTTTCTTTTTTTGGACAAAGTTGTCAAACTCTATCAGAGAAAATTTCTTTCAATATTTAATGCTACAAATTGCTAAACATGGCATTGTTTCTATGAATGCCTCGTGTAGTAATTGTGTGTCTTGAAAGAAAATTTTCTTTCTGAGGAGGATAGCTGATGCTAAAGAAAGTTGCTCCCTTTCTTGTGAAGACTGCTGGAGGCAGGCAGGGAGGTGAGGGGAGTATTGACCTTCCTTAAACACCAGCAAAGCTGGGATCTTCCCTGACATGCTCCATTATCCTCGTTGAACTTAAAAAGAAGCTGAAATACATACAGGTTTTGCACTCATGCATGGCTGCAAAACCATGGTGTAAGGGTGTCTGTGTAGAGGAGGATATATTCCCAGAGGATTGCTATGGGACACTGGAAAACTGAGTCAGCATCCTTTCTGGAAATCCAGCCAACTTTGAGTCCTCCTACTAGAAACAAGGAATTAAATACCAGTTCACAGCTCACTGCTCTCTTTTACACAGTCACTGCAGAAGAAATTCCATGGGAAAGGGAGTGTGGGGAAGACAGCTGGTCGTGGCATCACAGCTGTAGTGGGTGGAAAGAGAAGTGAAAACTGCTTTGCTGGCCAGTTTTCTAGGAAATGGATTGAACTTTCTGTGAAATACAGCTTATGGATATGAAAGATAGGAAAATAAAATGGGCCTGCAGAAAGGCTTTTTTAAATAAGGAGCTAAGATTAAAACTGTTCCTGTATGTAAAGGCCTTGTGTCACCACATACAGATACACTGACACCTGCAACTGGGTCCTCAGTTGGACTCAATGATCTGGTGGGTCTCTTCCAACCTGGTGATTCTATGATTCTCATTGATGAACTCCTCAGTGACCTCAAAAGCCTGACAAAGCAAGCCATACCACCAGCACTAGGTGGCTATTAAAAATATACATAGTTGGAATTGTATGTTCCATGCAATGACTAAGTAATTTAAATAATTAAAAACATGACAGATGCCTTAGTCACTGTGACCTTCCAGGAACCCATTCCCCAAACATCTCCTCCTTCCCCTGCTGCAGCCCATGTGCACACAAACCGTGTGGCACCAGCTGCTTTGTGTCATGTCCACCTCGCTTCCAGCCACAGATGGGCTTGGACCAGGCTAGATGCCACCATAAATAGGGTGATTAGTGGCAAATGAGGCACTTGGGCTCAATTTTACTTCACAGATGGTGTTCCTAGCCTTGGTCTTTCTTGGAGAGCTTCCTTATATTAGATGGACTGCTCTTTGGCGCACAGCAAAGTACATCTGGGAATCTGTCCTGGTGAAGACACGTTAGCTCAGCAACAACAGAATTATTTGCAATCACCTCTGTGCCTGTGTATCTAATTAAAAAGAGACCATTAACATGTCAAAGTAACTGATATTCTTGCTGTCTCCATAATTATCCTCCATAAATGTCTGTCAACTGTCCAAGGCTCATATATTGCTATCCATCCTAATGGACATAGGCTGCTTCCACAGCCTGTGCAGATGGGCTTGGTGCTATCAGCTTCGGCAAGGTGACAATGATTTACATCATGGGAAACCTGCTTTGATAAGTGTAATAGCTAGTAGATAATTGATTTCTTGGTAAAATTCGGCTGAGAGTGTGTCATGATGCTCAGAAAGCACAGCAAAGTGGCTTCTAAAAGTGATGAATCACATTTCTGATCTTGGTTCTGTCAGCCTCGCATCAATATAGTGGTGAGATTTGCTGGGGGTCAGCTCAGCTGTACAAGTCCTGAATTCAGTATTGTTTTAAAGGCTGCTGGATGTGGCTCTTCTGTCCCATTTGTGCATGAGGAGCTGGCTCTTAAAAACTGAGGACCTGGTCTACTGTCTACACTGTTGAGAATGTTTGAACAGTCTCTGGAGTGAACCAAGCATCCAGCACAGGGAATGAAGTCAAAAAAAAAAAAAAGAAGTGGAAGTCACTTATGGGTGCAGTATTAAACGCCTAAGCACTGGGCATGTGAGGACTTCAGATTTCACAGTCAGAGCAGCGCTGTGCAGGAACGCTGCTCAGGCATTGGGACTTCTAGTGTAATCTTAGCATGCAGAAAATCACTCGAGATGGTAAAGTATAGAATGGAAGTTGTTTTTTTTTTCCTTAGAGGAAAATAAAGCACCTTTTCCCCTCCTGCATGTACTCCGCAGGAACAGGGAGAGTAGGAACTCTCTCATTCATGGGTGTTCAGATGGGGAGGGTGCTGCCCAGTGGCTGACTCTGGGAAATGACTTTGCTCTCCTGCCTGCAGCTCCAATCACTATCACGAGTTGTCAAAAAGCTGTAACAGATAACTGGCTTTTTGCCACTTATTCTCAGAAAATGAGCTGTACCTGGGCTTGTGCTCTGAACAGCACTGAGAGCTCAGCAGAAACTCCTCATAGTGAATATCGTAACTGCTGCCACACCAGCAGCTGGGAGCTGAGCAGCAGCCGTGGGCCTGAACTGCTGCTCGGTTATGGTGTGTTGCCAGTTCCAGGGGGAGGTTTTGGCTGCCACTTAATATCTGAGAGCTTCTCTGTAATTCTTCTGTCTATGATTCTTCTCCTGCAGCCTTGTCAGAATGAGCAAATTAGCTCAAATTAGTTGCTGGGGTTTTATGTAACCCCTTTGGCTGAATAGTTTGCTGGTGCAAGATGGAAATATTTATGCTGGATTTCTGAAAGGATTAGATCCTTAAAGCTATTAATCTTGGAAGCTAATAAAAAAGATGGAAAATCCCATTTCCTATTTCTGGTTACAACACTGTTCCTTAGGTAGCTGACAACACAGGAGGCCTCATTTTCCTGGAAATCTCCAAATTTTTAAGTGTTCTATTGCCAAGAAAGCAACGCTTTTCTCCAATACATTCCTCTCCTCAAAGTCTTTTGGAATTTCTGTTTACATGACTAAAACTTATTAAATAAAACACAGTTAAGATATTTCAAGCAGCTCTCTCATTTTAGTCAAGTAAATGAACAGAACTTTTTACCCTGTAGAATAAATATTTCTTTGGTAGGAAGTTACCAGCTGCTGCCAAGTCTTTGTGGGTTTGAGTTACTCGAGTATATCAGTGGTGTTTGGTTGGGTTGTGCTGTGGAGAGGACACGGGGTTGCTGCAAGGTACTTCACACCTACTGCTTGTGCCATTTGTGAAACTGGTGAAGGAGCTGGAGAATAAGAGTTATGACGAGCGGCTGAGGGAACTGAGGTTGTTTAGCCTTGAGAAGAGGAGGCTGAGGGGAGACCTTATTGCTAGCTACAACTGCCTGAAAGGAGGTGGCAGAGTGGGGTGTGTTGGTCTCTTCTCTCAAGTGACAGCTGAAAGGACAACAGGGAATGGTGTCAAGTTGCATCAGGGGAAGTTTAGATTGGACATCAGGAAAAATTTCTTCACAGAAAGGGTTATCAAGCACTGGAACAGGCTGCCCAGGGGTCTGGTTGAGTCACCATACCTGGAGGTGTTTAAAAGTGGGAAGATGCTGTGCTTGGGGACATGAATTAGTGGCAGACAGCTATGGTTGGAGCTGATGATCTCTAAGGTCTTTTCCAACCTAATGATTCTATGATTGTTGTTTCTTATTCCCACCACTGGGCTCTGCTTGTAAGTATACGTGAAACAGAAAAAAATCTGTTCCTTAAATCATGTCTCCACAAAGTGGAGAAGAGGGTTTGCAGTGCAGAAGTTTCTAAATTTTCCATCAAAATATGGGTATGAGCCTGTCCCAGCTCCCCAGCAACAACAGGAGGCAGCTTGGGGAATGTCACAAAATTTTCAGAGGTGAGATAATTCATTATCAACTATTTTGTGGCTACCCCTAGGAAAAAAAAAATGCCTATTAAAAATGGTTTTAAAGAGAACAAGTTTCTATATTTAACAAGGCCTAACAATATTAATATGCAAGTGCAGGGAAATGGCTAATGAATAGGATTCATTCTTGCTAAGGCAATCTATAACCTCTTTGAGTGCTACAAGTGGTGAAGTTGCTGCTGAAGTGACTGGAATTAATGAATGAGCTGTCTCAGGAATTTTATCAAGTTTTCTATGAAAGTCTTTCACTTCCTCCTAAGGAGATGGATATATTCAGAGAGAGGCAGAGGAAAATTGTCTTTCTATCTGCTTGAAGGTTGAATGATCATGAAGGCTATAAAACCCCTGAGCTTAGGAAGCTCTTCATGCTGAATTTTTATGGGAGCTTTGAACAGCATCAGTCCCATTAGTAAAGAAATACATTTAACCTCTTCAATCTGCTGGTTTACCTCCTAGGGCTCCAATCCATCAGGATTCTGTGGCATATGAGTACTCTTAAAATGAGAGCAGCACGAATAGATGGCATGGGCTTTGATGTAGGTTCTTAATAAAGACACTTGTCTGCAGCTTGCATGAGAATGTTCTTACAAGGGCCAGATTGATTGAACCATCCTATGCTAAGCTGATTATTTATGTAGCAATTACAGGAGTTTTAGAGAAAAACAAAAGCTCAAAGGCCTTAATGTATTTTGTCAATGGCTGGGTCTCAGGTGGAGCTGCCTCAGTTCTTTGGTGGCTACAGTTAGGATGGAATAGAAACAAAACCCCAGTCTTCCCTCCTGTAGTGGAAGGCTGACGCTCACGATTGCCCCATGAAGTGATTACCCCTCCATATTTCACAGAATCACAGAATGACTAGGTTGGAAGAGACCCACTGGATCGTCGAGTCCAACCATTCCCACCAATCCCTAAATCATGCTCCTAAGCACCTCATCTACCCTCACCTTAAACACCTCCAGGGACTCTGACTCAACCACCTCCCTGGGCAGACTGTTCCAATGCCTAACCACCCTCTGCGTGAAGAACTTTTTCCTAATCTCAAGCCTAAATCTCCCCTGGCGGAGCTTGAGGCCATTCCCTCTCGTCCTGTCCCCTGTCACTTGAGAGAAGAGGCCAGCTCCCTCCTCTCCACAACCTCCCTTCAGGTAGTTGTAGAGAGTAATAAGGTCTCCCCTCAGACTCCTCTTCTCCAGGCTGAACAACCCCAGCTCTCCCAGCCGCTCCTCATAAGGCCTGTTCTCCAGCCCCCTCACCAGCTTTGTTGCTCTTCTCTGGACTCGCTCCAGAGCCTCAACATCCCTCTTGTGGTGAGGGGCCCAGAACTGAACACAGGATTCGAGGTGCAGTCTCACCAGTGCCGAGTACAGGGGGAGAATAACCTCCCTGGACCTGCTGGTCACGCTGTTCCTGATACAAGCCAGGATGCCATTGGCCTTTTTGGCAGTAACTGGAGGTTGAGTGCATGTTTACCAGAGTAGCTGTGCTATGGCTTACTCAAAGACAGCTTATTCACATGCTCACGTCACCAAATGACGTGTTCTCTTAGCTCAGAGCTCATGAGGAGGGTCGAGTGCGTACTTAACCCTTCCTTCCTTTCTGAGCTAACAGAAGGGCATCACCCCTCTTTTAAAGTATTTCCTTCAAGAAACTGAAAGGTCTCAAAGGCTCAGACTGCGTGTTGGAGTGTGTGTATGTATGCAGGGATTCATAATTTCCTGTGGCAACTGTCATCCTCTTTTTATTAAAAATCTCTCACGCATATCTACAGATATATATAAATTGCATGTAGGAGTTGCTTTCTCCTGTATCCTGAGAAGGGTGCAGCTTAAGTAAGAGAAGATTCAGGACAGAAATGTTCTTCCTTGACATCAACATTTTGTGCCTGTGTGTAAAAGTACTACCTATAATTAGACAGTGGGAGCAAAGAACAGCAATCCCTCTTCAGGTTTTGCTCTGCTTTCACACCTGGGACTCTGGGTTATTTCCCAGCAAGTACAGAGACCTGTTGGACTGCAGCAGGGGAGGCAGCTGAGGACCTGAAGTGATGCTGGAGGAGCTCTGCTCCAAACACTGCTGAGGTGTGAGTGGAGAGAAAGTGTCCAAGGGCAGGATGGTTGCAAAGCATCCCTGTGCAAACAGCAGAGACACAAGCAGAAGGGAGAAGCCCTTTCACGGGTTGTGTTCTGAATTACTTTTGGTTTTAAAATATGAAATAGAAGGATTGAACATAGAGCTGATGACAAATAGACAAGAACCATGTGAAGCCTGAAGGGCTGCATGTCCAGAACAAGTGAATGAATTCAGAGTCTGCCATCAGTCTTCTGATGATGCAATTTCAGGGCTCAAGAGGGTCTTCTCCATTTAGAAAAAATTGTGAAGAAGCTGTCTTCAATGGTTGCCTATGGTTTCAGAAGGGAAATACAACCTGTCCAGGGAGTATTCCCTGAAGTGGTTATTAAGTGGTAACCACTTCGGTGGAACTATTTTTGTGAAGAGAGAGCTAGCTGAAACATTTTACACCAAAGGTAAAATAAATACATTCTAGTCTGATAGAATATGTCCTAGGAATGGTTCCAGTATCACCAACAATAAATGCTTTGCTCCTGCATAAAAGCTCTCTAGGCAGTGGTGCCACATGCATGGAAAGAAAAGATGCTGCAAAGCCTATGGATGTTACCCCAGTGTTTCTTAGTGTCTTATATTGTGAAGAAGTTAAGGCCAAGTATAGGATATTTACCCGTAATAATATTTCTCCCTTTACCCTCTGCAGTGAGCTTATCCTTTACTATCATTTAATGCCACAGCAGAGCAAACCTTGAAGCAAGATCCGCACTAGAAAACTTCATTATAAGGTTTTAGTAATATGAAAATTAAATTCCATGGCAAATATTGGGGATGACTGGTGTTGCGGGGTGTCTTTACGCAAAATCTGCTGCCAGTTCATATCAACATCTTGAGTAACTACCCCAGGAATGAGAAGTGATCATCTGGGTGATGAACAAGTGCCAATTTCTGTCCTTAATCATGCCCTGCCCTGAGGCTAATTCTCCTTCCTTCAGCACGGCTCTTCAAAAGCTTAGGGAAAAGGTGTCAAAGCATGGTTCGTAAGGTTTAAGCAGGAAGCAGAAGTTTTTTATCAGAGCTTAAATGTCACTAGTGCCTGCTAGAATCTTGTGTTTGTAGTGCATTTGGTGCCTGCAACCTTCTGAACCCTGGTCTGTCCTGGAGGAGTGTAGCTCCCAGCCCTGGAGTTAGCTTTGTCCGTGGATACAGGTAACTGCACATGGGCATCCCTGTGCAGGACCTAGCAGTAAGAGCAGTTACTCAGCTGCATCTGGATTAAGCTGGAGTATCTGTGTGGTAATGAGCGCCAT
Source organism: Clamator glandarius (assembly GCA_033459285.1). Classification (NCBI taxonomy): domain Eukaryota; kingdom Metazoa; phylum Chordata; class Aves; order Cuculiformes; family Cuculidae; genus Clamator; species Clamator glandarius. Next base: position 2,250,817 of record JAUNZM010000089.1, on the reverse strand, counting down.
GGCTACCTCTGCGTGTTTAGGTTCTTGAGCTCTCTGGCACAGAAAACTGTGCTTCACAATCTGAGGTTTAGAAAATTATATGCAAAATGTAGTGGAAACAAAGAAATGCATTTGTTGGCATTTAAAAATCACGTGAGGCCAGGCAGCAATATCTGCCTCTGCAAAGGGCCATCTCCTCTTGCTGAGGTGTTCTCTGCCCAAACTGCCACAAGTGCTGGGGGTGCAAGGACATCGCCTCCATCCCATAACAGCCCATGGGCCAAAATTTTTAGAACTGGGGCCCTTTAGTGCCCAAGTGCAGAGGCAGCCACCAAGTGGGATCTTCAGGGAGGGAGGAGGCTCTTACTGTGTTCTCAAGACATTTCTAGAAGTCCCATGGGTGCTGCTGTCTGCACGTGAGCATCTAAAAGGCTTTGAACATCTGCCCTGGAAGCCTGTGGAAATTGAGAGGCTGCTGCAAACACCATAGGTTGTGTTTCTGTTGCCTTACAGGTGAAGTATTGGAGGGGAAGGGGACATGGTGCCTGGGGAGGGCTGGCACACCCAGCAGCAAGGTGGAGGCGTGGGAATGAATTTGTCAAGTGAACTTGCTCCCTTGGCAGCTCTTGTAGCTGGAGTTGATCCCTTGCCTTTGCCTGCCAAGTCACGGATCTTCTCTTACTATCCAGCCTGATGTGGTGAAACCCTGGGGTACATGATGCTCCCAGGGCAGCAGGCAGTGGGTGAGCACGGAGACTCCAGAGCTCACCTGCTGGAGGGGACAGCAGCATTGTGGGAAGCTCCCTGCCTGACAGGCTTCATGTTGCATCTTCCAGTGTAATTGTCAGTGATGCTGGAACACCAGCTCTCTGTAATTAAGACACCATGTGTCTCATTCAGCAGGTTTTTATTCCCAAGTGTTGCTTCTGTCAAGCTCTGTGGGGACTTTTCCCTTGAGCCAGGCCTGAGGGGTGGAAATATGTTCTCAGAAATGCATGCTGTTGTGAATGATTTTCCAGGCAGTGCATGGCTCTGTGCGAAGCCTGAGCATCCCTGTGGGTCCCCAGGCAGGGGATGAGGGAAAAGCTTGTACGCTGGTCCAAACAAGAGACTTGTTCCACAAAATGCAGGGAGGTGAGGAAGAGCCCCCTGGCTGGGGTTTTGTTCCCACTGCAGAAAGGGCAAGGCTAGCTGTGTAAGCCAGGCAGCACAGCTTTTAAATCCTGACTCCTGGGAGATCAAAGGTAGCTGCAAACTCCTGCCTTGCACACAGGTGACATCAGCTGTCCTGAGTATTGTCTGCTGCAGCCCATTTGTCCCAGGACCAGCTAGCAAAACACGAGTGGGAAGGGGCATGTCTGGGTGATCACTGCTGGTCACAGTCTTGTCAGGCTTACCTCGATGCAAGTTAGTCACTTTTATATTACTTTTTTCAGCCTGGGCTTGGCTTGAAGCATCACTTACCTGGGAGATATTTCTATTGCAGTCCTAGGATTTACAGTGGCTGCTGCAGGGTAGGAAAGTTTTGAGAAGAGAACTTGCTGAATAGGTGATGCTGGTGTGTTTGGTACTTGTATGCTTGGGGCCCATCACTGCAGCCCTTTGGCTGCCCAGCTCCTCCTTGACCTTCTTTGCTGCTTGATCAGGCATGGACTTGGAGCTTGTAAGCTCTTCTAGGGACAGACTGTCCCAAGGGCCTTCATGTCTGCAAAATTTGAACACTTTATCTGAATTTCTGAATTGGAAGAAAAATAAAGTGAACCACGGTTTGGTTCTGTAGTGGCTCAGAAGGATAAGCTGGAGGAGGGACAAGCTTCTGCTTGTTTTTAATATTTTTTGATATAGCAAACTGGTGAGTTCTTAGCCTCTGTTCATAATGAAGTTCAATTATTTAAAATGTTCTTTTAAAATGTTAGCTAATAACTAAATAAATCCCTACTGGTTCTTAGAGAATTTTCTAAACAGAGTTCAGCAAAGCTCCACAGTGGTACAGAGTAATAACTGCTCCCGTGCTTTGAAGGTGGAAAAGGTTAAAGCAGCACTGTGTCAGCTTTAGTGTGATGGGAGAAATCCTAGTGAGACACTTGCTGGCCTTAGGATGTCCCCACCCCATGCCACAATGGAGGAATCGTTGAAAGTTAAAGGAAAGCTCTCTAATCATTAACATAAGGATTTTACTGATATTTTCCCTAAGCTTCTAATAGGCAAGAAACACAACTTCATAAGCAAGAAGTACAGAAAAAATCCTTAAAACTTTAATTGCTGGTCTGTAACTGTGGAACTGGAAATCTCACTTGTAACGGGTCTGCTGTACAGCTGGATTGTCAGCCACTGAAGATACTAGTTTATAATTAAAATGCTGGCAGTTCCTTAATTATAGGCACTGCTACAACAATATCATTCACCACTGTAATTGTTTGGCTTTCTGATGGGGAGCATAAGTAATTAGTTTTCTTCAGGATCTTCAAATAAAATATTATTGGAAAGGATACAGTCATCATGTCAGCCTACCGGGGGAGAAATGTTCCGTGCCAGTAGGACGTGCGGTGTGAGCATTCAGCAGGTGACTCTGAAGGCATAACTGCTTTCAGAAAGACAAGTTTCAGCATGAGGTTTTCAGCCACCCAGGCTGACAGCAGGGTAGGAGCTGACATGGTGAACGCTGGGGTTGCTTTCTCCCCTTGGCTGCTGCAAAGCCCGGGTGGCTGAGCTAATGGCAGGGAGGTAATAATGCTGTCCAAGAGCTCTATTCCCATCTTATGTGAAACCTTGCCCCTTCCTGTTTTGCTGCAAAATAATTTGAGTGCCTTCAGCAGAGGTGCTTTTTCTTAACCTGCTCAATGCTCTGTGTAAATGAGCAGTAGGCAAATTGCACGCTAACTTCAGTGGCCAAATCCTGGATCACGAAGACCCAGAGAACACAGCTTGGCTGGAGATGGGCTGCCAAAGGGAGGTCACATCTTAGTGACACTGTGAAGCTGTGGGACAAAGCCCAGCTTGTCAGGCCGACACAAGGCACTGGCACAGTGGCCAGGAAAGGAAGGTCAATTAGACAGTAAGAAGTAAAATTTTCCCAGTGGGAATTGTCAGGCATTGGAATTGGGACCCAGAGAGGCTGTGGGACCTCCGTCCTTGGGGACACTCAAATACCCAGACACAGGCTCTGAGGAAGCTGGCCATACTCTGAGGAGAGGGTTGGACCAGAGGCTTCCAAAGGCTCCTTGCAGCCTACAGTGGGACTCGATCTCAGAGGTCTTTTCCAACGTGGTAATTCTATGATTCTAAATCACTGAATGAGCTTGTATGGCCAGTTTTAGTACCTTATTTTCACTTGTGAGCTAAGAAAAGGTGAAGAGGAGCAGGTCACTGGGTGTGCAGAAGGTCCCCTGCACATACCCGGAGCTGCTCTGCCCAGGAGCCCCAGGGACAGGTACCTCAGAGCGATCCAGTGTCTTTCTGGCTTGAGCACACTGTCTAGGGAGCTTTACAGCATTTTAGCAAACATGCACAACCTGCTCTGGTTGCTCTCGCTTGGAATTGCTGCTGATATAAATGAACAGGAGAAGGACTGGGTGCTGCACCCAGCCCACTGCAGCTAATCAGAGGCACAGCAACAGGCAGGTAACAATTTGGATATAACACAACTGGGAATCTTTCTCATCTCCTTTGCATTGACATATCCATGTAATCAGTTCCTTTTGGTCAGTTACTATTGTTTCTCGGTGAAATTGCTGCTCTCTGCTCTACATGCCTGGTCTCTTCCCCCGCTGCTCCCCTGGGAAATGAGTAATTGTTAAGCAAACAAGCGGAGGAAGTCTGACAATGGGTAATAACAGGACAATGCGAAATAGCAAGGTAGCTGAACTTTCCAATGCCTCCCCAAGCGTCAAGACCAATAATAACAAGTATTTACTCCTCTATGGTGATTCTGTGTTTGTATCGCTGGTGGAGGCGTGGGAGTGAGAGAAGCAGAGGTGGCTCTGGGCTGGCTCAATCAAGAAGCCCTGGTAGCAGTGAGTGTAGGAGGCTTTGAGCCACAGTTGAAAAACACAGAATCATAGAATCACCAGGTTGGAAAAGACCCATCGAATCATCGAGTCCAACCATTCCATTTCATGAAATCCACTGAGATGTGTGTGTTTATTTAATCAGTTTAAGTTTCCAGAGGTGCTTTTGGACAGTGCACCTGACAGTCTGCAAGCTGTCCAGTGGCAGGGATGTGTGAGTGTGCATATATGTGTGTGTGCGTATCTGCATGCACATACAGACACTGAAAGTCTAGCCCTGGATAATGGGAATAAGGCAGGAACAATCAGCTCACAGTTGATTTGTTTTGCTTTCCCTTTCTTTTTGGCTTCATTTTTCTTATTTCATCTTTTCTAAGAAAATAAGTCTACTGGCTCACATCTCTTATGCGGTCAGTCCCTGCAGATAATGAAGTGGTTTAGTGTTTACAGCTTGTCTTTGAGCGCTCTGCTCTGAGGATTTGTTATGTTTTAGCTGGTTCTCCCTATGGACCTCTGTACTGCAGTTCCTTTTCACTGTCAGCTAGGCTTGGTCTGCAGCTGGCTGCATCCAGGTTACAAGATTTTTGAAGTCCTCCACTTGCTACTTGCATTAGCAGGAGAAAGTAAATATTCCCATTGCTCTTTAGCAATTCTTGTCCTCAGGCGCTGTTAATGGCATAAACCATCAATCAGCTGGCAGTGGGCTACATTGGGAATTGGCACACTTGAAAAAACCATGGCATTGGATTAAAAGGTATCCACAGGCCAAGTAAACACTGGCGAAGCCCCAGCTTGTGGGAGAGGGGAGCAGACAGCTCTGGGCAGACCCTGCTGCCGTGGCGGGCAAGCAGTGTCCCCATGGTCCCTCACTGCATCGTCAAGGCTGGACTTGCACAGCACAGCTGTTCTGCTGCTCTCCGCTCTCTCTGCTGCCAAACAACTCTTGTGCTTTCCTTAAGATTTTACTCTCAAACCACGCTATATTGTTTCTGTTCTTTCTTACTTGAGAAAGATTTTTGTATCATCCCTGCATTGTTTTCAGCATGGCCCCTTAGCCAGAGCACAGGAGACCTGCGCTGTTTCCTACTGAAGAGTTGCCACCGCTTTGCCCCCAGAGAGAAGTGCTTGTTGGGTGCTAGCTGCAGTCCTTTTACAGCTTCCAGCAAATCAGCACCATGTGAGAGGCCCGAAACACTGGTGATTCAGTTTGTTTTATTGCATATTGTATTATTCCGTGCAGGATGGTGTAGGCATACCAGGGTTAGCTCATACATTGGTAAGATTGGGGTGTGAGTTTAGTCCTATCAAGCTTGGGGAATGTTTCTGTTCACATCTTTAGAGATGCTGCAGTGTAATACAAATGCCTTTGTTGTGTCTCTTTACATCCAGTAAACATGCTGGCTCTATCTATATTGGAACTGGGAGATTACATGTTTTTTTTTCTTGTCTGTCTTGAGATCCTTTGTCATCACTTGGATGCTCTGTGAAGCAGCTGGGACGTTTGATGGGTTTGGGCAGTAAGGAGGAGAAAGAGAGGAAAGTCAAGAACAAGTTAAATATTAATATAATCTGTCTATTCAAAGAGGGATTTACTCTTACAGTATCCTCCTGAATGAGTAGTACTGAGATGTCAAACCCAAATACACCCTGAATACACTGCTCTCTAGCACTGCCCTTATACCCAGGCAGATCCCAGACAGTGCTGCCCACACAGCTGGCCCAGCTCCTCATCCCTCCTCACTCCCACCCTCTGTCCCACGGACACAAGCAAAGGGACCAAGGGCATTGCCAGAGCCCATGCAGTGTATGGGAAGAAATCTTCCCATGGCTTTGTTGGTTTTTATGGGACTAGGAAGGGTTGGTCCTGAGGATTCTGTTCTCTCCATCAATGTGCCACAGAGTGCTGAGAAGAACCTGCTTTTATATGTGAGAAACATGAGTATGTGCCTATCGGGATGAGTCTTCAGATGCAGGAGTTATCTCATTCTTTCAGTGAATTTGCTGCTGTTACACACCAGCAAAGGTGTTTGATGCTCACATTTTATTTGATTGAGGCACGGTTCTCCTGTGGAAGGTTTCTGTCACGATGTCCATTCATTTGCCTTCAATCACTCTCAGATCACCTGAATAAAATGTCACACTGCTATGGCAGAAGGGCAGAGATCTCACACAACTTTACAAGCTTTGAAAAATAACCAGCACATATTGGCCACCCCAGGGAAAACCTCCAGCATGACCTGTCTCCCAGCACCAGGGCATTTGTTGGTGTGTGGCCAGGCAGTGCATGTTCCCATTACAGATGGTCCAATTACAGTTCTCTGTCTTGCAGGGTGCTGGGGACACCAATGACGCAGATGGCAGGGGTGGTGGCCCCGGCATTCCATGGCCCTTCCCACCCCTAACAGTCACAATAACAGGGTGGAGCAGAAAAAATCTGAAAGCCTTCTGTGAGTCCTGGAGCAGAGGAGGCTGAGGGGAGACTTCATTGCTCTCTACAACTATCTGAAAGGAAGTTGTGGAGAGGAGGGTACCGGGCTCTTCTCCCAAGTGACAGGGGACAGGATGAAAGGGAATGGCCTCAAGCTCCACCATGGGAGGTTCAGGCTGGACACAAGGAAAAAATGTTTCACAGAAAGGGTCATTGGGCACTGGCAGAGGCTGCCCAGGGAGGGGTTGAGTCACCTTCCCTGGAGGTGCTGAGGGACATGGTTTAGTATTTGATAGGAATGGTTGGACCCGATGATCTGATGGGTCTTTTCCAACCTGGTGATTCTATGATTCTATGTGAGTTCATGCAGAATAAGTAAAAAGATTCCGTTGCTAGCAGCACTAAGAAAAAAATCAAGAATTGCTTTTTTTCTGGGTTTCCTGACAAATGAGTTAAAACATCACCACCTTTGAACTTCTACCATCACAGAATAACCAGGTTGGAAGAGACCCACTGGATCGTCGAGTCCAACCATTCCCACCAATCCCTAAATCATGCCCCTAAGCACCTCATCCACCCTCACCTTAAACACCTCCAGGGACTCTGACTCGACCACCTCCCTGGGCAAACAGTTCCAATGCCTAACCACCATCTCTGTGAAGAATTTCTTCCTAATCTCAAGCCTAAATCTCCCCTGGCGGAGCTTGAGGCCATTCCCTCTCATCCTGTCCCCTGTCACTTGGGAGAAGAGCCCAGCACCCTCCTCTCCACAACCTCCCTTCAGGTATTTGTAGCGAGTAATAAGGTCTCCCCTCAGCCTCCTCTTCTCCAGGCTGAACAACCCCAGCTCTCTCAGCTGCTCCTCATAAGGCCTGTTCTCCAGCCCCTTCACCAGCTTTGTTGCTCTTCTCTGGACTCGCTCCAGAGCCTCAACATCCTTCTTGTGGTGAGGGACCCAGAACTGAACACAGTACTCGAGGTGCGGTCTCACCAGTGCCGAGTACAGGGGGAGAATAACCTCCCTGGACCTGCTGGTCACGCCATTCCTGATACAAGCCAGGATGCCATTGGCCTTTTTGGCCACCTGGGCCACTGCTGGCTCATGTTCAGTCGGTTGTCAACCAGCACCCCCAGGTCCTTCTCCTCCTGGCAGCTTTCCAGCCAGGCTTCTCCTAGTCTGTACCTCTGCTTAGGGTTGTTGTGCCCCAAGTGCAGGACCCGGCATTTGGCTGTGTTAAACCTCATGCCGTTGGTCTCAGCCCAGCAGTCCAGCCTGTTCAGGTCCCTTTGCAGAGCCTCCCGACCCTCCAGCAGATCCACACTTCCTCCCAGCTTGGTGTCATCTGCAAACTTGCTAAGGGAGCACTCGATGCCTTCATCCAGGTCATTGATAAAGACATTAAACAGGACTGGACCCAGGACTGAGCCCTGGGGAACCCCGCTTGTAACTGGCCTCCAGCTGGATTTAACTCCATTTACCACCACCCTCTGGGCCCGGTCATTCAACCAGTTTTTCACCCAGGAGAGTGTGCACCCATCTACCATGTTGTAGAAGCTTTCTGAATGTAACTGGGTGAAGCTGCTCTGGACGTGGTGGTGCTTCCGTGTGTTGTGTCTAAACATGTCTTGTGCGTGGTAAGCAACCAGAGCCTTTTGGTTTCAGCTTTGAAGCTTAGTGTTGTTTGGGAAGTTTTTCAGCAACAATACAGCAATATTGAGAAAATATTTCATGTGGAATAGGAGTTAATGCACAGGGGTTTGGGAGCCGCAAGTTCAATGAGAAGATGAATTTCACTTCAGTTCATAGCAGGAGATTTAACTATAATAATGCTTTATGTAAGAGTCCTTGTATGAGGTGGATGTGGACAGCTTGCCCTGCCAACTCATAAATTATATATTGGTTTTAGTTCCAAAAACGTTACTAGTGGGGCTTATTTGTTAGAGGCAGTAACGCGCTGTTATTTCCAGCATGCACTTGTGATGAAGCTGCTTTTTTGTTGAGAAGAGCACGATCCTTTCCTCCTTGGAGATAAACCATCATTTAAAATTCTCTCAGTGCTGACTTTTTCATTGGAAGCAAACTGGCAAAGCATAAAAATGTTGTTTAGTTGGTTTGGGTTTTATTTTCGCTTAACGTGTGAGCAATTTAAATGCACGTGCGTCTTGGGCCATTGACTGAGGATTTCTCATGCACTATAATGCTTTCAGCACACTTTTGCCAAGCTTCTTACTGTGATGCTGCAAATTCTGTATTGAATGATCCCGGGGTTTTGGGAGCTGGGTGTGCTGGAGGCAGGGGAGCCTTGCAGACCAGAGGGTGCTTGAGCCCTGCTGCATGGGAGAGGCAGCTCAAGGATTTGGGATCATCTGCTCTGTAATGGCAACAGGAAAAGTAAATATTGGTTACTGTCTGTTTGTGCTGTCATAGGTGTTACAGAAAGCAAAGATTTCGGCACTGAACTTTCTGTTCTTCAGCAGCGTTTTATGTTTCAGGGTGAGGCTGCACTTTGAATCTTGTGTTCAGTTTTGGGGTCCTTGGTACAAGGACATTGAGGGGCTGGAGTGTGTCGAGAGACAGGCAACAGAGCTGGGGAAGGGTCTGGAGCCCAGGGGTTATGGGCAGTGGCTGAGGGACCAGGGCATGGAGGAGGCTGAGGAGAGACCTTATCGCTCTCTGCAGCTGCCTGGAAGAAGGTTGTAGGAAAGTAGGTGATGGTGTCCCAAGCAGCAAGAGGCAACGGCCTCAACGTACATCAGGGGAGGTTTAGATTGGATGTTAGGAAAAATTACTTCACTTATTGCTCTCTACAACTACCTGAAAGGAGGTTGTGGAGAAGAGGGTGCTGGGCTCTTCTCCCAAGTGACAGGGGATAGGATGAGAGGGAATGGCCTCGAGCTCCACCAGGGGAGGTTTAGGCTGGACATTAGGAAGAAAGATTTTCACGGAAAAGGTCATTGGGCACTGGCAGAGGCTGCCCAGGGAGGAGGCCGAGTCACCTTCCCTGGAGGGGTTTAAGGCACGGGTGGACGAGGTGCTGAGGGACATGTTGTAGTGTTTGATAGGAATGGTTGGACTCGATGATCCAGTGGGTCTCTTCCAACCTGGTTATTCTATGATTCTATGAAAGGGTTGCCAAGCGCTGGCTGAGGCTGCCCAGCGCAGCGGCAGAGTCCCCAGCCCTGCAGGTCTTTAAAAGATGTGTAGATGTGGCACTGGAGGACAGGGTTTAGTGGTGGAGTTGGCAGTGTTGGGTTACAGCTTGTACTTCATGAACTTAAAGGTCTTTTCCTACTTAAAACAGAATCCCACGGTCACTCAGGAGAGGCTTTGAGGATCACGGTGGTTCCGGGGATGCCCAGGCCGGGGCGCGAAAGCCACGCGTGGGGGGGAACGGGAGGAGGCCCGCAGCCCGGCCTCTGCCGCCCCCTGCCGGCCGCCCCGGGCACCGCGGGCTGCGCCTCCTCCCCCGGCAGCAGCCACAGTCACCAGGGTGGAAAGGACCCACCGGATCATCCAGTCCAACCATTCCTATCAAACACTAAACCATGCCCCTTAGCACCTCGTCCACCCGTGCCTTAAACACCTCCAGGGAAGGTGACTCAACCCCCTCCCTGGGCAGCCTCTGTCAGTGCCCAGTGACCCTTTCTGTGAAATATATTTTCCTGATGTCAAGCCTGAACCTCCCCTGGCAGAGCTTGAGGCCATTCCCTTTCGTCCTGTCCCCTGCCACTTGGGAGAAGAGGCCAGCTCCCTCCTCTCCACAACCTCCTTTCAGGTAGTTATAGAGAGCAATGAGGTCTCCTCTCAGCCTCCTCTTCTCCAGGCTGAACAACTCCAGCTTCTGCTGCTTTACAAAACATTTTACTATCCACCGTTAAGAGGCTGAAAAACACAGAACAGTAAACACTTTCTGATTGTGTTTTTCACTTTCTGATTGTGTTTTTCATCCCTTTTGTTTGCTTACCTCACCCCCATCCACAAACTTAAGTGCACGAGAAGCACTGCATGTCTACACAGGCTCTGTCAGGCAAATCTGAGCTTCCCCAGTGTTCAGAGTTGACCAGCTGTGAACTAGAAGGCTTATGACAGCTTATTAGTCCAGAGCCGCACTGTTTCTGAAGTTGTAGACTTCTCGTTCAGCTAGCTTGCCTTTAGCAAACCTGGAACGTAAGCACAACAAGCTCAGGTACGTCTCTTCAGCCTAATGCACGTAGATCCACAGCCACTGAGTGGGAATTAAACAGCATTTAGACCAGAAGTCCAAAGTCACAATCCTGGAATTCCCCCTCAGCTGTCACCTAGTTTGAGGAGGAGGCTTGATTCTGCATAACATCGTTATTTCACTTCAACCAAATACACTTATGACTCAGTCTCAGCGAGATACAACAAGTGTTCCTTTACCCAGACCACGGGAATCCAGATCTAGCAGGTGTTTTAGAAGACGACTAACAGGCAGTGACACGACCTACTACCACCCCTCACTCCTTCCTCTCCGCCTTACACAAGGTCTCTTCTCTTTCTTCTCTTGTTAGCAAGGCTGAAACCTGTATTTCCTACCTCCCAACAGACTGCTTGGACTACAGGATGATCCAGGTGTATTGATTCTGCCCTCCCTGTTAATAATGAAAGTATCTGAGATTCTTTAACATTATTACTGCTGCTCTACTGCTTTCATTTGTCATCACGAGAAAGGAAGGGTTCCACCATCTGTTTCAGGAACTACAATGTATTTCATAGCAATTGATTGACAGATAAAACCCAGAGGCAGATTACAAATGGTATCGGGACTAGATTCCTGGTTCTACAACAGTGAGACTTTTAAATTTCAGTTTTAAGCATGTCATTTCAAAATGGGACTTTTGATGTGGTGGCACAGAACACAGCACAGTGAGGCTCAGATCACTGCAGTTCTTTGCAACACCTTAAGGAAAAAACATAAAGCTAGTACAGTATGATTTTGTTTACACCCCTTGATGAATGCTAATCCTATAGAAGTAATTTGTTTTATACGAAACTAGTAAATTCTAGTCTAGTCGCAACTAAGTTCTAAAATGGAAGATACTTTGAAAAATTAAGAATCTATATAATTCAGATTTAGGTCCCGTGTGGAGTAAGGTGTGGAAGCTGGGACTTGCGCAAAGATGCACACTGCCCTCACTTCAATGTCAAGTCCAAAAGGAGCCCTTGCTATTAGGCTCAATGCATACTAAAAATAGGAAATTCACTGTAAATGCTTTTTATTGACCACCTTTTTGCAAACACCTTAGTTCACAAGTACTGTGTAGAAGCTTCATCCTCTGTAAAACAAAATGTATTTCTTGTCACAAATTACAAAGTTTGTGGATAAAGACAAAGTGCCTGTTGCCACAGATCTGTAACTGCTTTCCCCTGAAGCACAAGCAAAACAAGTATTTTTGTATAAACATTCACAGAACCAGTAGAAAACTATCGATCAGCTCCATCTCTTACTGTTGGCTTCAATACAAAGTGAAGACACTTGGATATTCTTCAATGGTAAAATTGGTAGTCTTCATATCACATCTACTGTTTGTTCTCTGTTTCCATCTGAGTTTCTTGAGATTCTTCAGCTTCTGAAAGTTTTTCATCATCTAAAATTCAATATTACTGTTAGTCAAACATGCTTGGTTATACTGACAGACCATGTTTATTGCAGAAGTTTCCCACTTTAATATTTTATGTTGGTTGCCTCGAATGTGTAGTTGAGTATCTCGTTATACAACATGCTACATTCAAGCAAAACAAACCAAATCCTTTGAAGTGCTTAAGGCTGTTACCTGTAACAGTTATTACAGGAAACATGGGGCAACCCTACAGTATCAATTCAAACATACAGTACCAGATTGCTTCAAATTACATGACTTCTCTTTGACTGTTGATGGTTTACCTCTAACAGACGCTGTGCCTTCTACTAAAATTCTAGAAGCTGAGAGGTAATCTACAAATTCACATGGTAATGCATTTTGGAGACTAATACTTAAGCAAATATTAGTAACACATACCAACAATAACCCTCTGCTAAAGTGCACCTAGGATTAACAGTTCATTCTGCTTAAGAAGATCTAGACAGCCTTAGAGAATGAATGAAAGTCTGCTCTTATAGCCATCTCTTCTTGTTAATCAGGTCACGCTCATAAGCTATACCAATTATTCCATTTTGGAAAGATACAGCAAAAATCCAGCAAATAATATTTAAAACAATATTCTCCATATTAGAGCATGAAAAGTAAGTGCTGATTTGAAAATATTACGTATTTGTATGACAAAAGATGAGTATGCCTGAATTCCTGAATTAGCTCTTGTGTATGCTGGTTTTAGTCCTTGCTCTGTTACAGACTCACTAAGTCACTTAGTTGTCCTGTATTCCAGCTTCCTTTTAGTAAAGTCTCAAACGATACCATGGTGGCAGCAACACGTTCAAAAACTACCAAAATAGGAATGATACAAAGAAGTTTGGAAACTATTTACAAGAATACTTTTCTGTAAGAAACACCTTTTCTGTTTAAAAAAAAAAAACAAAACAACAGCATCAATTGCTCTTCTTCATCCCCATATTTTAAAGATGTTTGTTGCCTACAGGTGAATCTAAAATGAAGCCAATCAGGAAATAACACAGGTGCTAGCTTGTAGAAGGAAAAAAGTCTGAGCAGTCTCAGGCTTTGGACTGCAGCTGGAGAAAAAAAAAGTGCTGAGGACACAAGAGGTCACCAACCTCAATTGCGCATAGCTAGCCCACTGCTGAAAGCTGTGATTCCCTTTGATCCGCTCAATCCCAGCCCAGTTACATAGATACAACCCTAAGAACAGCACTTACTTTCCAGGGTTTGCTGAAGTTCATGGATGGTGCTCAGGAGAACATGAAACTGCTTTCTTCTCAGCTCCAACTGAAATGATAAAAATGCATATTTTAGGAAATGGAGAGCACGTACAGCCAAACACCTCATAGCAGATACTCCGTTAATTATGTTCTTAATAAATAACTATATAAAAATCTCTATGAAAAACTCACCTTGTCTTCAACATTTTCTTTAATGTGAGAAAGATGCTGAAGTTCTTTTCCCAAAGCTTCCAGCTGCCTGAAAAGAAATTGTCATAGTAAAAGGTTCTGTAAACTTCTTGAAAAATAAATTTGAACTAAGTGGAGGGAAAAGAGCCATTAAATCAACAACACAGGTAAACAAAGCATAACAAAGGAAACAACAGTGAGACACAAATGTTAAACTATTGTCCTAAACCTGTAGTTGCAAGACTTTTATAGAAGGCAGCTTCCAAGCTTGAATACAGTTGTAGACTGGGCGTTTGGACTGCAAGAATTCAGTCCTGCCACAAATGTGTTATTTACTTGACTATACAGTGACAGTTAAAGCGGGTGACATTAAATACCCATGGCATTTTCTTAGGCTTTGCTACTTCACAGAATTCTTTATGTTGACATGGAGTAGGTTAAGTAAAAACATAGCATCAGCATGGGGAGAATATCTGATAAACCTACATACCAAACATACAAACACTGCAATTCCCCGACACAACCGCTGACCAAACACACAGTCAAGGACCTTCTCACTGACAGCAGCCTGCCCAGACGCAGCACTGGGTAACAGGCAGACTACAGTAGGCCTAGGTAGAAAAATCTACGGTTTTGATAAACTACATGATATAGCTTATGCCCCAGCACACCCAGTTTAACACTGTGAGCCATATAAATCCTCATTTCCTTCTCAAATGCCAGTTTTTAATTGACTACCTCTGGCATTAAGAAATAAAGGAAATGTGGAACATCTACAATCTTCATTATTATTCACATCCTTTTGAAATATCGCATCTTTCAACACCTCTTCAGGATCTTCCTCCAAGCATTTGATTGTTTTCTTGGACCCACCGTGGATCACCACAATCCTTTTTAAGGCAGAGTAATAACAACATGTACCAGAACGTATGCTGGTTTTCAAATGAGGATGGAGCATCAACACTAGCACTCAAATCTCCGCTTTGGCTCCTCTGACTGTAATTAATGCTCCATGTAATGAGAACAATTTGTTTCTTAAAAGGTGAAGTGGACTGAGGTTGACCATCCCTGATTACTTAGACAGCAGAGCCATATCAACGAGGGAATAGCAGTTTTTCTTCTGGAGCACTAACAGTTGCTGCACCTTGCCTGGGCAGAGAACCACAAAAACGCCTCCAGTCCTACATAAGTCATGATGGCTGAAAAAAAATGTCTGGTTTAGTTCTGCCTGAAGGTGCTGCCTTTTTTTGAGCCAGTACACTTGGTACCTTGAATTGAATGCCTGAAAGAGGGTTGGGTGTGAAGTTTTCCCTTCCTCTAACAGAAACAGGCTAGTGGCTGGTAGGGCCACACAGCTCCTGTGCTAGTGTTTGGTTTCTAGTTTCTGAAAAACTTCTGGTTGTCCAAATCTCACTGTTTGTACTGTGCTGTCAGGTAAAAGCAGACTGTGAGAAGACTTGCAGGTTTCTTTTCTAGTAACATTCAAGCTAAAAGAACTAGCATTCCAGATGTACTTTTCGCTCCAGAGAATCTTTACCTAGCTTTGTCATTTTTGTACCTCATTTTCTAAGACTCAGTGTCATTTCTTGGTCCTTTTAACAGCTCTTCTGCTGCTGCATCTAATTACTCGGTGGGCACTGCCATTTAGTAGCTCGGTTCCTGCCACTTCCTGAAGTGGCTCCTGTGTATTACTTCTGACTAAGCCGATAAGAGCTTCTCTTCTTTGTGCTGTATGACTCGTTGTTCTGAGAAATAGTCCCTTAAAAGCTTAAAGAATGTATTTTTCTGAACTTTGCCCTATTGTGCCGTACAACCTGCAAAAGGTATAACTGTAACTCCCTCAATAAACTGTGACATTTCTCCTCACAAGAAGTTTTCTCAAGTGTTTTTAGTGACTGAGAGTTCCACAAAATGCATAACATTGTTAGCGAGGCCTCCTCCATTCTCATTTAAAGGTGGTCCCTCTTGGTTTGCAGTAGGATTTTCTGTATAATTCCCTCAAACTGGAGAGAAGGAAGCCTTCTAATTAAAAAAAAATGGATGAAAACTTTATCTAATTGACATATTTAAAATCTCTTCACTGGGGAGAGGTCAGTTAAAACTAAAACAGCTGTGAACCACACTCCCCTTAAAACATTCCTTCCTGCTACTATGTCCCATTTCTCCCATTTTTAAATGGGGGCTCCACCCAGAGGAAAACATAAAAAACCCAAGAGCTTTCTCCTGCTTCCACTCATTCCACCTGCCTGGCTTCTGCCCTGTGCTTGGGGCACAACAACCCTGTGCAGCTGCAGACTAGGAGAAGTCTGTCTAGAAAGTTGCCTGGAGGAGAAGGACCTGGGGGTGTTGGTTGACAGCGACTGAACATGAGCCAGCAGTGGCCCAGGTGGCCAAGAAGGCCAAACTGTAAGCAAAGGAATGTGAAACCTGGCGACTTTCAGCTTTCTGGCTTTATTAAAATTTAATGTAGTCTCATACTTACTTCAATGTTTCGTGTCTGTCTGGATGGTGTTGTATGACTTTGGCCAAAGCATCATATTCTGGAAGAAATTTAAACAGTTAGTCTAGATAACTCTGAAAGTATAGACTCAAGAAGTAAAGACCAGGAGCCATAGAATGGCACAGACTCTGCTTCTTGAAAAACTGCTTTAGTGTTTCTCAAATTCGTACGTAACACCTTACATGCTATACCATTTCAAAGTTGATGTTTACAGCAAAAGAAATTTGAAATACATTTCAGATATGACTGTAGGCCATTATCTACTTGCTCAAACTTACCCAGTACTAGTGATTTGTAAAGGATGAGGCCAAAAAATACAACCTTTGGATAGCTTTGCAATGCTGCACGCATGGCCTTTTGTGTATGATTCACACTTTCAGTAGTGGGTGTGGAACCTATCAGACTAAATACAGTATTCATGATGCCAGTATATTCCCTTGCATTTTATTTTCTGATACAATTTTAAACAATAACATAATAATGAAACCAACCAGTGTAAACACAGATATTGCTCCTTACCCTGGCGATTTTTTCGAATTCTTTTTGCCTGCAGGATTTGTTTTTTGCATTCAGAAATCTTCTCATGTGCTGCAGCAATACTATTTTCTTTAGAAAAAAGAAAAAGAAAAAAAATATACTGGGTTATAGCTAACACTATGTGTAAACAAGCCATTCTGCTAAATTATAAATACGTAGTGAACTAGTGGCCTGCTAGCTCCACCAGCTTCAAAACTATATACACTATAGTAGATCTAAAAACCTTTATTTGCATTTATTTGCATTTTATACACTGATAAGATTTGTAAAATATATGGATGAGTGCTATCTAATAAGAAAAAGAAAAAAAGACCCCAAGCCACTCATCATATGTATATTTTATGTTCAAAATGGCTCAAATGTGTTCATAAAAGAGAAATTGTCAAACAACTTAGTAGTATATTCTCATCTTTACCTATATCCTTATAGATTTTTTCGTAATTTTCCATTTCTCTCAGGTTCATGTCATACACCAGAAGAGTTTTTCCCATTGAAAATTCACACTGTGACAAAGTACTCAGCATTCGTTGGTACTGGGTGTAACTGAAAACAGACAAGACATTTATTCCTAAGCAGCATACAAATACACCTGCTTTTGCAAAATGAAAGCAAAGCCTCATGTAGCATAAGGAACAATCAAATAACAACTATTAAAGACATAAGAAATCATGTAGATTCGACGTATAATTTTTTGAAAGTGGAGTTGGCAGCACCGCACGCATTAATTCTACCACCAAGTCCTTAAAGCAAGGAGCAGATGGATCCGGGGCTCACAGACTTCCCTGCCTGGGCTGGTTCTGTGACCACCAGGATTAGTATTTTAATGCTGCCGCGCTGCTCTGTACACACATGGGAATTACCCCTGGAACTCCTATGCAGTACTGGAGTGCCACACAGCAGAGCGTGCCCCTGCCACTGGTCCCTTACTCCTTTAGGAGTTTTTTTTCTTAAGCAAAAGAGGAGCTCAGCAGCAAAAATGCCAGCAGTGCTGCCCTTCCCTAACAACCAAACACAGAACCACAATCTTGGAGGTGCGATCCTGTCCTCAGAGCAGGGCTACTGGAGGGGTCACGCAGCCCACGACGATCTGGAGGGCATTCGAGGGGTGCTGGCAGGTTTCAGGGGGCAGCCCCCCAGTCTTCAGTGATTTCTGTCCCGTTTCTGGTCCCTCACCTCCCACCACTTGGTGTCTGTACTGGTGCCACCACCGAGCCGTGTCAAAGACTGGACGTATGTGTTTTATAGAATCACCAGGTTGGAAGAGACCCACCGGATCATCGAGTCCAACCATTCCTATCAAATACTAAACCAGGTGCTTTTAGCAGGGATCAACCCTGTTTTTCCACCGAAATGTGAGCTAATCAGTTCCAAGATTAAAAAGAAATAAACAGAACAGAAAAGAACTACCCCTCCTCTTGCGATCCGGAATTACACCACTTAATGAAGCTCTTCACCAGGAGATTGATCCGGCGGTCGTCGCCAGCGCCGTCACCATCGATCAGGAGCCGCTTGCGGATAACTTCATCTGGGGGGGGGAAACAGCGTAACGGGCTGCGGCACCTGCTCCCAGAGCCGGGCACGGGGCAAACCCCGACCTGCTGCCGGGGGAGGCGGGGGAACCGGGAGCTGTGCCCGGGGGGGGCTGAGAACCGGGAGTCGTGACCGGGGCTGCAGTGCGAGCAGCTGGGGACCGGGAGCCGCTCCTGGAGGAGAACTGGGGACCGGGAGCCGCTCCTGGAGGAGAACTGGGGACCGGGAGCCGCTCCTGGAAGAGAACTGGGGACCGGGAGCCGCTCCTGGAGGAGAACTGGGGACCGGGAGCCGCTCCTGGAAGAGAACTGGGGACCGGGAGCCGCTCCTGGAGGAGAACTGGGGACCGGGAGCCGCTCCTGGAGGAGAACTGGGGACCGGGAGCCGCTCCTGGAAGAGAACTGGGGACCGGGGAGCCGCTCCTGGAAGAGAACTGGGGACCGGGAGCCGCTCCTGGAAGAGAACTGGGGACCGGGAGCCGCTCCTGGAAGAGAACTGGGGACCGGGAGCCGCTCCTGGAAGAGAACTGGGGACCGGGAGCCGCTCCTGGAAGAGAACTGGGGACCGGGAGCCGCTCCTGGAGGAGAACTGGGGACCGGGAGCCGCTCCTGGAGGAGAACTGGGGACCGGGAGCCGCTCCTGGAAGAGAACTGGGAACAGGGAACCGCTCCCGGGGCTGCAGCGGGAGCAGCTGGGAACCGGGAGCTGCTCTTGGAGGAGAAATAGGAACAGGGAACCGCTCCCGGGGCCGCACCGGAGGGAGCTGAGAACCGGGAGTCGTTCCCGGGGGAGGGGGGGGGGGGGGGAAGGGATGGGAACCGGGAGCCTTTCCCGCGGTCGCAACGGGAGCAGCTGGGAACGGGGAGCCGCTCCTGGAGGAGAACTAGGAACGGGGAGCCGCTCCCGGGGCTCCACCGCGATGAGCTGGGAACGGGGAGCCGGTTCCCGGGGCTGCAGTGGCACGAGCTGGGAACCGGGAGTCGTTCCCGGGGGAGGGGGGGGGGGGGGAGGGGGGCAGGGGGGAGAAGGGATGGGAACCGGGAGCCTTTCCCGGGGTCGCGACGGGAGCAGCTGGGCACCGGGAGCCGTTCCACGAGGCCGCAGGGGAGGGAGCTGGGAACCGGGCCTGCCCCGCGCTGAGCAGGGAACGCGGAGCCGGTTCCCGGAGCGGGGTGCGGGGGTCCGGGAGCCGGTGGCGGGGAGCAGGGGTCGGGGGGAGGTCTCACCGTCGGTCACGGCCCCCATGGCGGCGAGCGGCGGGCGGCGGGGCGGCGGCAGCAGCGAGTGAGGTCAGCTTCCCACAATGCAGCCCGCGAGCGCGGCGGCCATGGAGGGGGCGGCGGCGGCGCCCGGGCCCCGGGCCTGACCGGCTGCGGCGGGGGACGCGGCTCCGGCCCGAGGTGAGCCCGGCCCCGCCAACCGGGGAGCGGGACCCGCCCTGGGACCGCGGCGAGGGGAGCGGCGGCAGCGGCCGGGGGGGGCACCGGGAGCGGGCACCGTCCTGCCAGGGCACCCGGGGCGCGGGCAACGGGTACCCGCGGCAGAAGGAGCGGGGGCAGCGTCCTGACACGGCACCCAGAGCACAGGGGGTGGCACTCATGGCACCGGGAGCAGGGGCATCGCCCTGCCCTGGCACCCGGTGCTGAGGTGATGGCGTTGGGAGCAGGGGGCCATCCTGCCCTGGCACTCGGAGCACAGGCGCTGGTACCCGTGGCAGAGGGGACCAGGGACATCGTCCTGCCACGGCGCCCAGTGCCAAGGCGATGGCACCCATGGGGAGGGAAGCAGGGGGCATCATCCTGCCATGGCACTCGGAGCACAGGCGACAGCACCCATGGTGCAAGAAATCGGGGGCATCACTCTGCCATGGCACCCAGCCCCAAGATGCTGGCACCCACGGCAGAAGGGAGCGGGGGGCCATCCTACCATGGCACCCAGAGCACAGGCAACAGCACCCATGGTGCAAGAAATCGGGGGCATCACTCTGCTATGGCACCCAGCCCCAAGATGCTGGCACCCACGGCAGAAGGGAGCGGGGGGCCATCCTACCATGGCACCCAGAGCACAGGCAACAGCACCCATGGTGCAGGTGACCAGGGGTATCGTCCAGCCATGGCACCCAGCACCAAGATGCTGGCACCCACGGCAGAAGGAAGCAGGGGGCCATCCTGCCCTGGCACCCAGCATCGAGGTGGTGGCACTTTTGGCAGAGAGGAGCAGAGAACCATCCTGCCCTGGCACCCAGACCACAGGCATTGGTACCCATGGCAGAGGGACCGGCGGCATTGTCCTGCCATGGCACCCAGCACTGAGATGCTGGCATCCACAGCAGAGGGGAGCGGGGGACCATCCTGCCATGGCACCCAGCACTGAGGTGACAGCACTCATGGCAGAAGGGAGCAGGGGCATCATCCTGCTACAGCATCCAGCGCCGAGGTGATGACGCTCACAGCAGAGGGGAGCACGGGACCATTCTGCTATGGCAGTGGCCCTCATGGCAGAGAGGACCAGGGGCACCATCACACCATGGCAGCCAGCATCAAGGTGATGGCACCCACGGTGGAGGGGAGCAAGGGACCATCACGCCATGGCACTCAGAGCAAAGGCGATAGCACTCATGGCACAGGGGAGCTGGGGCACTCATGCCGTGGCACCCAGCACCGAGGCAATGGCACCCACGGCGCCTGGGGAGCAAGGGCATGGTCCCACTGTGGTGCTCAACACCAAGGTGATGGCACCCATGACAGAGGGAAGTGGGAGGCAGTCCTGCCATGTCACCAGCACCAGGGTGGTGGCACCCGTGGCAGAGGGGATTTGGCATAGTCGTGCCGTGGCTCCCAGCATCACGGCAATGGCACCCAGCACTGAGTCGGTGGCATCCCTGGTAGAGGGGGCTGGGGAGATGGTCACACCATGGCACCCAGCACAAAGGTGACAGCACCCAAAGCAGAGGGGAGGCACTCAGTACCATGCAGTGGCACCCATGGCAGGGGCTGGCCGGGGTGTGGAGGATGCGCCCATGGCGCAGGCATTGTGGAGCCGGGATTGCCTTCCTCCGGTCGCCCTCGGCTCATCCCCACTTTGTGCCAGATGGCAAGAAGCAGGGTCTTGGGTGGGCACCGTGTCATTGTCCTGAAACGTTTCTTTGGGGACTTTGTTGATCTCAAGTAGAGAGGAGCACAAGTTGTATCTCCCTGCCCTGGAAAACTAAGCGAGCACTGGAAAAAAAGTCTAGAAGCGTCTGGATAAAAGAGATATTGAGGAGTTACCAACACGAAGTGTTGAGTTTTGCGCCTTTGGTCTACAGACCTCAACACTAGGGCAGAGCTAAAGCTGTTGATGTTATTTCGGTGTGTAGCATGGTACCCCAGGCATTTCCAGAGCCTCACACCTTTAGTGTTCCGTTTTCAGCTTGGTTTGAACACTTTAGAGACTCATGGACTCTTCTGCACAGCTCTTTGCATCGACAGTGTTGGGCTCTGGAGAAAACCAGAAAAGAAAGACAAACAGAAAAGGACTAAGTGAACGTGTGCTGTAGCCTCTGCTTTCCTGGTGGTAGAGTCCTTTTTGTTCTGGATAGCGGCATTTAACGGCTATTTACAGATCTGTAGATTGTTCAAGCCAGGACTTTGTCTTCAGTAGGCAATTAGTCAAATTGTTTGGAAGGTGCTGTAGGCAAAGCCTTATAGGGAGAGAGCATTAAAACTCTGTCTGAACTTTGGGGAATAAAGAGTTTCCAACATAGAAAAAAACCCCTGGATAAGTGATTTCTGCTCTTGAAATGTTTGTGT
Organism: Clamator glandarius; assembly: GCA_033459285.1. Classification (NCBI taxonomy): domain Eukaryota; kingdom Metazoa; phylum Chordata; class Aves; order Cuculiformes; family Cuculidae; genus Clamator; species Clamator glandarius. The sequence goes on along the minus strand of JAUNZM010000089.1, from coordinate 2,229,020 downwards.
ATTATTATGTGATTTGTGAGTGATACAATTTTATGTGAAAACCTAACTTTTTATTCAGTTATACAAAGTTTGCGCCAAAGAATGGGCTGTGAATTTGTGAGCTGTGTAAGCGCTGTTAAAAACAGTCACTTTTACGAGCTCTGAATTTGTTGCCATTTGATCTAGTTGGTTTGACAAAGATCTTTGTGTTTTCCAAGGCTTTGGTAGCCCTCGTATTTTGCCTAAGGGTGAGAAGAAGACCTGATCACTCACTGATTACCTCCTGGAAGGCTTAAGCATCTTGAGGCATCCAGCCCTAACAAGACTTAATATTTACCTTGCCCTTCTCTGAGTTCTTTCTGTTCTCCTGAGCCCTTTCCATTTCTAACAGACAGAAGTTGATCTGAAGTGAAGACTCTTGTAGGTGAAAACTTACAGCAAAGTATTTAATCATTTTAGAATTAATTTTTGTTGTTTTCTGTCATTTAATGCAATACATTCTTTTCTCACTTTGTTCATCGTTCCAGGGTTGGTCAGATAGTCTTATTAAACTCTTCACAGTAACAAATAGATAGTCATTAAGTAATTAATTTAGAATACAGTAGTCCATATGACTAGTTAATAATATTTAATGACTTTTGTGCCATTCTTGTCTTCATGTTACTAATTACAAGATTCCTACAGATTCTCTGTTCTGGGCTTATAAGAACAATTCAGAGAATGAAGCCATTCTTTTTCTTTGTAAGACAGGGCTTTGGGGCATCATCAATGTTCATTAACTTTTCTCTTTTAGAATGGGAAGTAGAACTTGGTAAATACATCATCGAGAATCTCACTAAGGCTACATGTTCACATAGTAGCCTGTTCTCTTTTCTGTTTTCTTTTGCCATTTTACACATCCATGGGGTGTTTTTTCCCAGGGAGCTGGTTCCAGCTTGCTGGGTTTCTATACATACTTTTAACATTCGTAGTATCTTTGGAGTCTTCTCTCAATTTGCTCCATTTCCGAGAAGAGTTCTCGTCTTGCATATATGAAATGGCCCTTGTTTTTCATATGGAGTGTGTGTCACGCTGGGCTGTATACAGGCATGTTTTTTCTGTTAATTCAGTCTCATGTATGATGTTGGTCTTTGGAGCAGGAGTCACCCAGCCGTATGCGTTTGTCCTTTACCAGCTGGTGTATCCTGTGTAGGTTCAATCAGCTACAGTCTTTTATATAACCCTTCAGCTGGCTGGCAGCCGTACTGAGTAGCACTGGACCTCCCTTAAGGCACCACTAGTGGAGATACATGCATCAGGAAAAAATATCTTGCACAGGGCACAGGGCCTTTCTCCCTGCCAGCTCTTTTGGAATAAGTACCTGTGTGTGCATGAGCTTTCAGCCAAGCCAACTGTGATGTAGATTTCCCTCTTTCCTGGAGTTCCTTTATGTGTGCCATATGGTAAGACCCTGAAGCAGCTTATACATAATAATTTGTTGCACACCTGTCCTTGTCAAAAGTGTTAAATGATCCGCTGTAATGTTTCATGGGGACTCTGGATACAAGGAGTATAAGCTAGGTAAGTTTAGCATTGCAAGATGTTACACGCATGTGGAACTGACTCACGTTTTTCATTAGTATCCTTTTTTTTTGGCTAAAAAATGGCTTTTAAGTACACAAGATTTTTTTTTCATTGAGGAAATCTGTTACTGTTGTGCATTTATTTTCCCTTAAAAAAAAGTCTGAGGGTCAAAGTTTAAAGTGACTTTAGACATCCTCCCCTTTTCTTTGACTGTGTATATATATTCTTTTTCCAACTACAGAAAAAGTTAAAGGGGAAGAAGTTTTTTATAGTATTCCAGGCTATAATGAGCTATGATTTTTAGAGCTAAGAAAACAACTTTAACTATTGATGAGGTGGATTCAAAATATTTTTCCTAGGCCTCCCTAATTATTTATGAGGTGGTTTTAGTTTCTAGGTTTTCTTCGTGTTGAATAACTTCTAAATCAGACTGCTGTGTGGCGCTAAATCTTACCAAGATCCAAGTATAGTAGGTCAGAAACTACAAGGTATTTTTATCCAGTCCAACCTATATTCTTGTCAGAAAGTCGTGCCAAACGTATTTAGCAAGCCCTATTTTCTGTAAGCCAGTGTTTAGCATTACTTTTTTACCACCATCCTTTATTTCTCTGTTGATTGTATACCCTGATTTTGTGCAAGACTGATATCGAGCCAGCCTACTGGTGTCACCCTGTTTTCTCATTTTCAGTTACGTTATTGTGTAATATTTTCTCTGTGGTCTTCTTTAGTGTTGGCATTGACTGAAAACTGGCATCAGCGTTTCAAGAGCTTGTCACCTCATCCTGTGAAAACTCTTAGGTGTTGGCTGTCTAGTTCTGCAGATATTAAAATATTCACTTTTGCAGATAAACCTGAAGTTTTTTTTAATCCATTGATTGGAATAAAAAAGTAGTAGGGTTTCTTTTTCCTTTTAAAGATACTAAGCACTTAGGCTTGTAAAAAGCTTTCCTATTATGGACCCTTGTGTTTCTGCAGAGCGAGCACATTTTCACAGAATTAACAACATAACGGGAGAAGGAGAAGCGAAAAAAACTTGTTGTGGCTGTAGTGGTAGTAATAAGAATTCAAAAATGTAACTCTTTTATTATCCAACAGTAATCAGTTTTGTTGTGAGCTGCCTGTGTTACCTCACTCATTAAGTGTACTTCTAATATCATGCTTTAAAAAAACAGATTCCTGTCAAGTAATAACGTAACCACAAGTTGTGGGCTGCAGGCTCATTTTTCTGTATTATTTTTCACTTTGCAACTGAAACAAGCATGTAAGATTCCAGATTTTTTGACAGAAGCACTTTGAAAAATACAAATACTGAAAATACTGTGCTGCTTGTAAAGATATTTCATTACTACTTTTCTCATTGAGGGAGACAAACCCTTATATTTAGCAATTTTAAAACAATTATACTGCATGTCCTTTTAAATAACTTTTTCCTAAGGAAGGGCTGTGCCTCTTGGTTAATCTAGATGATACAGGTGGCATTCTGAAATTGCACTCATCTAGATGTCTTCACAGGAGTTATAGAATAGCTTTCTGCATTTCATGTCTGCATCCTACTGAATGTACATGAAGCTTGAAAACCAATTATTGCACATTTTAAGATGACGCGTCACTAATTACATAAAGCTTGTCAAACTCAATTTGTGACTGTATAATTCTGGATATTTAGGTATTTGGTGTTGAAAACTGAGCTTACAGGCGCAGAGATACTCCCAGCAGAGGAAAACATGCCTTGTGTGTTGTCAAAAGGTGGTTTAATTGAGGCAGTGACGTTACTAGAGTTAGAGGGGGTAGCCTGTGTTACTGGTGACTTGAAAGGTTCCCCCTTGGCGAGAAAGTCAAAAGATTTTAGCAGGTATCTCATGAAACTCTGTGTCGTGCAACAGCTGCAAGACCGGTTTGATGGTTAGATTCTTCTTTTAATCTAGAAATCATTAGCACCGTGGACTCCAGCTGCCTGTGCGATGTCTCGAAGATCCTACATGGTGTCTGCATTCTGTGATTTAAGACTGTTGGGTAATTTTAGGTTGGCACTTGGTGTTCCTTGTATCTTGTGAGGAAGTGACCATTTATTCCTTTGGAATTATTTTTGGCAGGATTGATCGGTTATTTAGTTGCCTCTTAGTTTGTTGGCAGGATATTTTCAGTCTGGCTTCTTTATTTTATTTTTCCAATAAAAAAGAACATATTATTTTTTTCTTCCCCAAACCTTCAGTTCATGGAATTGGTAGCATTTACGTTGTGCCCTGAAGATCATCAGTGGCAGGCCAGATTTCTCAGAGGAAGAGGTGTGTGTTGAATGAGATTTGACTGACTGAGAGGAATTCATCTTTGTTGGCATCAGCCCAAATGGTAAATGTTTGCATTTCACTGTGGCTTGAAAGGTTGGATGAACAATAGGAGAGTTGTGAGTATCGTATATGCTGGTATCGTGTTTCAACAAATAACTGTGAGTGCTGCTGAGGAGGTTTTGCGTGGAGGCTACAAGGGAAAGCAGGCATTTCCCTCTGTGGAAAACAGCTCTTGCCCGACTTCAGAGCGGCGTTTTCTGCATCACGTGGCCAGCTGCTTTGACTCGGCTGAGAAAGCTGAATCAGAGCTATTGCGCAGCCTCTGAGTCAGCTTTTCAAAGTTTAATAAAAGTTGGTCGCTTGGGTTTGTTTTGTTTTGCTGTTTTTTTTTTTAAAAAGCAGTCCAAATCTGTAAAAGAAGACTTAGACATTTTACAAGGCTTTGAGCTCAGCTGCGCCTTTGAGAGACGTTGGAAGAAATGCTTCTGTCTCAGAAAGTGAAGAGTGAGAGTATCAGGTCTATATTGATAAATGTGTGTTTTTCATTCTAAATTTAGCATCTACTTTGCTTTGGATTTTTTATGGTTTATTTTCTTTTAATGGAGTGACTCTGTCAGTGGGTAGTGCTTAAGCGCAGCTACAATTTACAGTTCCCATAAAACGTGATACATTGAAGCATGTTCCTACCCCCTGATTTCTGATTAAAATGATAACTTGGGCTGTGCGACAGAAATCATCAGAGGCATGGACACATGCTTTGGTGGCGCTTGGCTCAGTTTTAGGTTTTAGTAGGTCACGTGTTGTGTGAAAACACTGAGCCTTGTTTCTGACCATCGTTATCCTACCAGCAGTGACTGGGAGCAGAGTGAAGCCCCAAAGAAGTCGTGGCCTCTGTAGAAGGCACGCTGTCTTGTTTCTCTCTTTTTCTTAAGTGGGCCTAACATAGCTCCTAAACTATTGCTTCAGTTGCCATCAGAACAAATGGTTTAAACAAATATTTCAAGAGATGCTTGATGAGAAGGTAACTGGTCTTTTCCAGCAGGGCCTGTCAGATTCAGAAGGGGCAGATCCAGGTTGTGCTGTTCCCTTGCCTTTCTCAGGCTGGTTGTACAAAAGCGAAGGCTGGTTTAGGGCAGGTGGGAGGTTTTTCTGTGAAGGTGGAGGAGGCAAAACGGTTTAATGTTTGCTGGTGTTTCATTAAGATTATACCAGCTGGAGCAGCTTGAAGGAGATGATGGATCTGCTCATTTTCTATGCAGTAGCCAAGGTAGGAATGTGCTTAAATCCTGCCTGTATCCAGGGATAAGCACCTTTCTCTAGGGAGCATTTTAGATTCATGCTCTCTTGAAATTAGGATCGTAAGTCCTTTCTTTCAAAAAGGGAGCAAAGGTCGATCTTCACTTTCAAAACCCAGGAGGAGGCAGTGGTTCTGGTTCCCTTTTTGTCATTAGCAGAGCTGTTATCCGCTCGACTGCTCACCACACGTGTGGGAGACTCCAGCCCAGCTCTCCGCCTTCCGGAGGGGATTAATGCCCATAATTCTTTCCATCAGAGTGAATTTTGTAATCACCAGGCTGTATGAGGTGGTGTTGCTGTCCGAAAGATAGACTGAACACGACAGTACATCCCAAAACAGAAGGTATCAGATGACTGCAGACTAAGGCATTCAAGGAGAGAATTCGTAAAAGCAAACTAGTTATTTCAGAAGTGCAAGAAAAGAACATGCAAGCATGGCAAAGTTATTTTTTTGCATTGCAGATCAATGCAAATTGCCTTCCTGGTGACTTCCAAATTTTATGTGTGAGCAGGGATAGAATTTGGACGTTAAAAGTGTAAGCAAACACTAAAAAAGAAATAGTGGAATAAAATAATCTGTTTCATAAATGGATTTGGATTCGGTAAATTGCAAAAGGTAAGTAGAAAAATTAATGTCAAACATCAGTAAACAGTGAAATTGGACACAAAATATGTCATCTATAAACTGTGTATATACGGGTGTATTTATATATGTCTGTAAGTTTTTATTTGAGATATGAAGTGGTTATGTGTTTGCCCAGAATGTTATTTCTCTTAACAGTATTTACAAAACTCCAAGGTAACTGTTCTTACAGTATTTTTTTTGTAGACACTTGGTATAAACAAGCATTCAGGATGGCTTCTTGTTTTTATTTTTGCAGAACGTTAGTGCAGAATGTTTGAAAACCACAAGGACATCTTTCTGGTCCTCAGCCGTTTGCCTTTATTCTAATAAAAATTTCAATGTTGATTACACGTGCAGAGAATTGAACTGATAAAAGAGGCCAGGCAGAGAAATTGGATTTTATAACTTAAAAGAATAAAAGGCTTGAAAGAGGCGGCAGTAAAAGAAAGCCTTGCTAATAATAACTGCAAGTATGCACCTGCAATTTTGTGGTTCGTTGTATTTTCACTTCAGTTTCATTCCAGTGTCACTTTGTCAGTTATGGGTTGGGTTTCTTTAATTTTTGAGATCTGCTTGTGGTTTTTGGTGTGTTTGTATGCAAAGTTAGGATGGTGTTGAACAATAACATATCCTTAAATCAAGCTGTGCGTGTGGATATTAAAATAAAACGTATGGGGTTTTTTTTAAAATGTCATGAATTTGAAATCTGATTTTAAAAGTACCTAAATTGCATTTGAGCTGCAGCCACTTTGCCAGGATTGGAATAAGACGATATTGATAGTCAGCTTTTCTTTCCTGTTGTTACATGAAAGACTCGCACAAACAGGAGCAACGACTGTAACTGTAGTTTCTGACATCAAATGAGTGGAAGGTAGTAGCTCCAGAGCTTTATGTTAAAGATGTCTGTCCTGGCCTTGAAGCTCTTCAGCGGATTCTGAACTTTACTAGTTCTCTCAGGTGTTGGCGTAGACTTGTAGTACAATGATAAGACAGGTAACGAGTTTCCTAGTGACCGAATTATTCTTATCAAATCTTTGTTTGTAATTACCTCTTTACAGAGTCTGTTCCCCATCGTGTCTTTCCAGGACTGGCCTACTAACTTTGGCACAAACTGTTCCAGCTCTAAGACAGCTTTTTTGCCACCTGCATTTTCTTCTTTTTCTGCTTGTGTCAGTGAGTATCGTTGCTGCTCTGTGTCTTTGCCCTGGTAGGGGCTCTCCCTCTTGCTTTCCTGGGGAGGTGGATGCTATCAGAATGTGCTGCTCCCTCAAAGAGGCCTCTTAAAGTTATTCAACGAGTACTGTCCTCTCTACATAAGCAGTCGTGCTCCGTTGGCTTCTGTGCAGGTGATGGCTTTTAGGCAGCTGCAATACTGTCATTGGTTGGAGAAAAGTAATGAATGGGTAAGCCCTGGAACGAGATAGCTCCTCGTAGGTGTGGGCAAGCTACAGAGCTGTTTGTCGTGGCTGAGGGAAGTGTTACAGTAATTCACATCAAGATGTCAGTTTTTTCGGACAAAGTTGTAGAAAGAGGGGAAAATATTACTTGAACTATGTGTCATTGGTTGTAAAGGAATGATTTCTGCTGATCCAGTTGTTAGCAGGCCCCTGACCTAGCTAGGCTCTAGTGTGCGCTTGCTGAGAAAGAAGGAAGGAGTCGTTGGAAATTCCATGATCTCCTTTCCCAAAAATTCTCCGATGTCAAGTCAAAGGTCTTCCCAGGCAAGTGTCTTCATCAAGAGGAACATTGAGACTGTGATATAGTTGTCTGTTGTTATCAGAGAGTTTGAAGCTTAAGAGTAAAATTTACTATAGGATTATAAATACTTCAAAAAACAGAAAACGTAACTGCTGAGAGTTTATGCATGTAAATGTGATGTCTAAGGATATATAAAAGAAAAAAGCCACTTTATGTGCTCATATTTTGTGAAGATCTAATTCAGCACTTTGAGATTAATTTTTGACTTTTTCTTGCTCCTTGGCAAGCGGTTTTCTACATTTCAAGCGCTTCACCAGCTCCTCTTTTTGCACCATCTCTGTTATCCATGGGAACGTGCATAGTTCTGCTGCAGAACAATGGGGCCAACTTCCTTTTCCTATTTGGACTCCCACCATAATAATGACATTTTATTATCTTAAGAACATGACTTGAATTTTTAAAGCAGTAGAAATATCATGTGTACTTTTTCTTGGTCTTATTTATAGGTGCAAAACAAAAATAACACCTACATTATGAAGGTTCCTCAGTTTGTGGGGATCAGACTGCTTGGTCTGCATTAATTTTGGAACAAAGTGTTAATTAATTACACATGTGCAGGACAGCAGGGTTTGTATTGAATGAAATTGGGAAAAAGGAAGCTTGGAAACGCCAGTGAAATTGCTGAAAGATCTGGAAAAAGTGATGCATAAACAAGTGCCAGAAGAATGGAATTTCTTGGCTTAAGTACAAGGGTACAGATAGGGGAGCAGCCGCATCTATTGGAGAGCACTGCAAAGCAGGAGGGGCTGTGGCAGGTAGGGAAAGAAATAGGTCACATTGCAACAATGGAAGTTCAAGCACGGACAAACGGTTTTCTAGTGGAAGTACTGAATAGTTGGAATATTCACCTGTGGGGGCAGTGGTGCTTTCATCGCCTGGGGTCTGAGAACAGATTCAATTAGCAGTGGTGTTCCCACCTAATGGTTTAGTTATCATGCCCTGGGGCTGAGTGATGGACTGTTGGAACCTCTGGAGGTTCCTTCCATCCTGCCTTTGGGTAACAGACCTCTTAACTACACATTGCACAGAGTTTAGTAGGATCAGACTACAGGACTGGTGTGCACTGAAATCTGTTTTCCACCTCAGTGGCCTGTTCAGCAGTTCTGTTTCGACTGGAGTTTGTTATCGATGTAAGAAAGGCTGTGGTGGTCAGCAAGTAAAGGTTATGTTTTTCAGTAGGTTTGGCTTTTGAGGGGATGCTCCTCGCATGTCATCCTCCAAGACAATGCTATATCGAGTACCTGCCCTGCTGTTTTAAATAACGACTCTTCTCTGCTGTGATGTTGCATCCAAGCCAGTTGTGGAATTGTTATTGTACTTGGAAAAACTAGGAGGATTCCTGAAGTGGCTTGTGGGGAGGAAGCGTGGCCTGAGTGTGGATGTGAGCGAGCAGCTGTTCCAGCTGGCGGTGTGCGTGCACGAGGGAGAAACTGGTGATTTCAATAGACTACAACTTGACATTTGGTTCAAACACAGGTAGCCATGCTCAACAGTGAGCTTTATAATCCCACTTAATTTCTTTTTATCCATGAGTATTTCTTCCCTTAGGAAAAGTGAATTTCACAGTGGGACTAGCAGTAAGAGGAGGTGTAATGTGTGGCCTGGAGATTGTGCATCCATTGCAACAATAAATATGAGAAGCCTTGTGTTTTTATAACACTTCATTACCAGTCGCCTTGGCCATGAGCAGAAGAGTGAAGGAACTGGAGAGCTGATTTCTTCACAGGAGAAATTGCTGGCCATAGCTAATAAATTATTTTAATAGCTAACAGTGTGCTAGCACTTACTCACACAGCTGTGGCTTCACATCTCTATAGGGTTTGCAGAGAAGGTAACTGCAACTGGGAATATGTTAAAATGCAAATTGTTATATTCTCCAGGTAAATAATAACCAAAAAAGTCCTTCCTTTTATTCAGCCAGGGAGTAATGCTGGAGTATCGAGTGCCTTATTAATAGCTACATAAGTAGGAGCAGTTAGATATGATTTTTATATAGCATAGCAGACCGATGTGAATTAATATGGTGTAAAATATGTGTCAAATTTAGTGTGTAAGAAGGGGTGTTGGCTTGAGTGGGATTTAGTAGACACTTCAGCCACCAGTATATTTGAGTCAGGATGGGGCTACATCTTAAAATGAAAATGTTAACATTTTAAAATTAAGTTTCATGCCACTAGATTGATGTTTTTAATCTCATTAGTGTGATAATGTTAATGCTTTGTCAGCGGTTTCACACAGGCAGTCTCTGACGGGTAACTCTTGCGTCTTCAGCCAATAATGATGTTTTGTGTTCCGTTTTATAGCATGGCCAAGTAGATTTCTCAGGAGACAATCAGAAGTGTGGGATTTACTCGAAAAGTACCGTGATGTCTTGTAGCCAAACGCAATTGCAGTTTTTGGAGAAAGCAGGGAGACATGGGCCAAATGCTCATGAGTCTGAAGGTTTGTTAAGAAGAGAAAACAAATAATTTAATTTTTTTAAAGCTAGTTGTAACTTCCTAAGTTCTTGGTGGTTTTGCACGGGATGAACATCTCTTGCCTTGCCATTTTCTCCCCGTTGGGGTGTTCGATGCGAGGCGATGCTGACTCTAGATGGCAGTCACTGGCAGGCAAAGGGAGGGATCGCTCTGGACTGCTGGGCTTGGTCCTGGCCAGGCTCTGCACCGGTTGGTTCTCTGGTTGGAATTTTTATGGGGTTGAACAGCAATAAAAGTGTCACCTCAGCTTCCCTCCCTTCCAAGCTGCAATAGAGATACTGTGACGAATGAACGAAAAGGGGCAAAAAATGAGAGGAACTAGGAAAATGTTAGTGAAACATCGACCAAAGAGAGCTTTAGTACTGCTAACAGTAGATCTCTTTTTGTATCAGCAAGGCTTTGTCCGAGAATAACAGAAATTAGTTTGTTTAAAATGGGAGAAATACCAATTTCCCACAAAATTTAGTTTGAAGGAGTGAAGTAGACTGACCAAGGTGCAACAGGAGTGGAAGAATGCGTGATTGTAATCTTATTTTAACAAGTGAGGATTTCCTCACAGTCCTGTGGGCACGTATTGGAGAAGCAATTCTTTTTGTCGTATCTTCCACCACAGCTGCCCCCATCCTCCCTTTGCAGTGCCCATCCTCTCCTCTTAATTTCTGAACCCCTTCCCATCATTTTCCAAGTAATTCCTTCATACCTGTTAGCAATCTGTCTCCTGACTCTCCACTCTCTCTCTTCACCTTAAAGAAGAACTAGCTTTGATTTTTCTTTTTCTTTTCCTTTCTTCCTTTAGGTGCTGTTTGCCTTCCTAACGCATCACGTCTAAATGGCTTGTTGTACCATTGTAGTTAGAAAGGGCAGCAGCACTGAAGCAAAGGAACAACAGTTTCTCAGCACTTGCTGTGAAGGGATGATTGCACTTAATGAGATGAATGCTCGTTGATAAGAAAGCTGTTCTAATAAATACAGGTCAAAACCAGGAATCGGTCCTTACCTTTTATTGATCTCTGGTTTCAGTGACAAATTAGAGTCCTGTTTAAGTGTTTGCAAATCCCAAAAAACTCTTTGGAAACTGCTGGAGTCTTCTGGGTTAAGATAAGTTTTAGCCTTCAGTTTCAATAAGAACGTAATTTACTTTGTATTGCTTATTGTATTAACTACCCGCATTAGTAAAGGGGGCTGTGAGCCTGTAAGCACGTTGCAGGTGTCCTGCAGGACACCTCTTGCAGTTAAAAGGAGGAACTGAAAATCAGATTATCTTGTTTTTTGCTTAATACGCTCCTAACAACAAGCTTTAATTTTCTTAATGTACGAGTTTAACTGTAGACGACTTCTGATTTTTGAAAGGGAAGGTGCAGAAGAATGGAAAATCAACCAAAGCTTCAATTCGGTCTTTATTTTTACATGTTTGCAGTGAAAAATACCATTGGCATTTTATGCCAAGTTTTAGAGGTCACAGTCACGTGTGTTACCAAAGCCCAGCTGAGAAATGTGGTGTGTCATTTGGTGGGAGGAAGCTTTCTGACAGTTAGCAGTTATCTAGTGCTTTTTCTTTGAGTGTGTGTGATGCTTATGTGCAAGAGAGGCAAGACTGAGATAATTTTGGTATTATGTCAAGATTCTGTATGAGGATGACAGGTATCACAATCCCTAATAGAGTGTGTAGTGTAGACATAATGAAGTGATGCTTTCTGTTCCTAGCCCTGCCTTGGGCCTGGCAGGTGACTGGGTACGTTGCTTCTCCTTTCTCAATCCACACCTCAATGGTGCGGATTATTTTGTGGTTTGATTTGAGATTTAAAGGGAGTACGTAGCAACGAAGTGGTAGGATCATGATGGGAAATAGAGGGTGATAGAATGAGTGTCTGTACCACGGACAGCTTTGTACCACAACTGATTATACAATTATTGATTCTATGGTTCTGTCCTGTTGAGGATATTGCTAAAGACTTGTTTACAGGACTGTAGAAAAAGAATCCTGCTATTTCTTATGCTATGCTATCTTTCAGCATCTCATTGAGAATTTACCACAGGGCCTTTTGGCTTTTATTTGTGCCCATTGCCACCTTTGCGAGGGACAGTTAAAGCAGAAGTTAATGGAGGGTGAGGATAGCAAAGGTCTGTCTGTCTCTCTTTTCTCTATCTCCTCCTTTCCTATCTCTCTGTTTCTCTTTGGCCATTAAAAATGTAGGTCATATTGCATCACTGTAAGATGGAACAGTCAGAAAGGTGTTTGGAAAATGCTGACATCCTTAGCCTGGGGTGCACGCCAGGGTCCTTTGTTTACATTGAGTTTAGTGCTGGACCTGGGTACGAACCAGCATCACGGTTAAGGTTAGTGTACGCTACCGAAATCAGGAGTCAGATTTTAAGGCGACTTTCATTTGCCTGCAGTAATTTAGAATAAGACAGATAAAATGCAGCCACTCACAATAATTATATACATGAGGAGCTAATTTGAAATCTTTAATCTGCACCAACCGTGACGGTGTAGTTTGAATAATATCACCTCTAACAGAGGAGCTCAGTAATAAATTGTGCAAATCATGTTAATCATGTACTCTGCATTGTCTTGATTAGCTATGCCTTTCTGTCTTGAAGACTCTGTTTATAGTATACCTTTGTGTATTATTTTTAACATTACTGTTTTACTCCATATGTCCTTTTAAATGAGCCATTCAGGATTTTATTTAGATAAAAACATGGAAAATCCCAATGCCGACTGTCTGTTGCTTACTATCAACCTTTTGTTGTTTCTGATGTAATACAAGCTGTAACTGGTATGAAATAGCCCTGTAGTATAAATGCAGAAGTATCTTGTGCTTATCTACAGTTGTATATAAGTACCACTTCTAAAGAAATGGACAAACGTAATTTCAACCATCCTCTTTTACCTTAGTCAGATTCAGTAAGCTAATGTGTTTAATGGATTGAACTTTCCAATGGTTGTATAAATTGCACTGCAAGATGCAGGTGTTTTGAGATATAAGATGAGGTACTCAGTTATGCAATATCTTTTATTATTTCTGAAACCAAGTATTCTTTAACCGGTCTGTTCTATGCATCGTGTGTTGTACTTGAACAGCTGAAGTGTAATATGTAAAGGCTTCTTATGGCTTTGTTAATCTTGCTACAAAAGAAGACTTCTGAGTTAAAAGAGAAATTGTTGGAAGATAAAACTAAAAATAGTAATAACATGATTTGTTGAGCAAAATGGTGAACACATATCTTTTCCTGTTGCCACCAGACAAAGCACAGTGGCAGCAGTGGAAGTTAGGACCTCTCTGTGCGTAATTATTTGGCAATTTTTATCAATTTGTTTAAGATTATCTGAAAGGTGGTGTTGCTTCTTCATTGACTAAGATATCAGTTATTCAATAACTAAGATATTAGTTCTTTGAGTTTGATCCTTCTCATTATCTATGAAGATACCTCTGTGTTTAAAATAGTTCCAACCTGGTTATTCTATGAGTCTATGATAACTTGTGTCATTATGATATTTTGCACCAAATATTCTGTTGCATTTGTGTTTGCACAGATAATAGAAAACATTTAGGTAGCTCTGAGAAGTAGTTTATATTGGTATATATAGGAGCTATATGAAATCCTGAGAGGATGCAGTTTTATAATTGGTATTTGCAGAAGTTTGCTCCCTAATCTCTGTTTGAAGCTTGCAGTATTTATTTTAAAATCTGTGAAGATGTAAGGAATTGTATCTCTCAAAGGGAACAGGGGACCCCTGTTGTGGGCCGGGTCCTACCCACCTTTGACTCTTGAGATGCTGTAGTTGATGAGTCGCAGTTCATCCTCTGGCACAGGTGAGCTCAGCCTGAGCATTGCTGAGAATTTACCACGAGATGCGAGCCAGCCCGAACAGCATCCCCTGGCTGCCTGCTTGCCAGCTCCTCTTGCAACACACACCTCCTGCACCCACTTTTCCAAGGGGCAGAATGAGACCTCATTGGATTGTCCCCATAATTATGAAATGTCTAAATGAAGCCCAGTATTGGGGTGGTGATACCTAACATGTCCCAATCTTTGTTTATAAGAAGAAAGGAGAAGGAATGTTCCAAAATTTAGGCACACTTCTTGGTGCCTTTTTCTAACGGCTGAGAAGAAAAGGAGTTAAAGGAATCTGGGTAGCTGAGTTTTGGTACTTTCAAAAGCTAGGGATACTTCGTCACATACAGTTACATTTCCTTTATTTTAATGAGTTGCTTTCCAATTACAACTTTCATTTGTAAGTATGTTTGCCTTCTATGGGTAACAGGTATTAGTCATCATACCTGTGCCTTCATTGCATACGTCTGCGCAGATGCCCTTTGGACTGAGATACAGCTTGTGCTCTGCCAGGCTATGGTTTCCTATCTTGCATATCAGTAATTCCTCCAAGTCCTAAACAGCAATTGCAAACAAGTCTCTTTGATATTCAGGCATCATGAGGGGTGTAACACCAAGTCTGCTTCACTGGTTTGGAAATTCAATCCTTTCTCCATTTTCTTGGATTGCTGCTTTGACCATTTTTGTCATCTGCCTGTCTTTCAACTAGCTCTGCCTTTTGGAGGCTGCAGGAATGCTTCCCATCCAGAGAGGGGCTCCTCCGGGCTTATTCTCACTCATCCCATCGCTTCCTTGCACTGTTCTGTACTGACAGTCTTGGCAGTAATTGACCTGCTGTAAATTCTCCATGAGAATCATTCCTGTTCTTTGCCACCCATTATCCAGAGAAAGAGCTCTCTTTAAAGGGTGGTTAAGCTGTCACTTCACTCTTTTGAAACTTACTCTCCTAACTTCCTTCAAACTCAGCTCTAGATGTAATCCCTAGAGCAAAATTCACAGGTGGTGGCATTGTAGGCTCTTATCTCTCCTATACAGGAATAAATTTTTACTTGCTCCTTTCTTCACCCTTGTCTGGTCCGTATTTTGTACTTCCCACTTACTTATTGCCCTGTTCCGAAGTTTTTAAGTCTTTGGAGAAGTCTTGTGCTTTATAGGTAGTATTTGTTTTCATTTTTTTCATGAAGCAATGGAAAATGGTTTCATGTAACTAATAACATTTACACCTGCCTAAAAAAAGGGTGTTTTGCCTGCAGAGCTCCCATATCCCCTGAAGAAACTGGGGTAGAGATGGAGAAGTGAGTTGCTTCCACAGCAGGGAGGTTAGGTGCTCGAAGGGATCGGGACTTTGAGGCTAAACCCTGAATGATCTTCTGTGAAAGGGATGGTCCGAATGAACTCAGAGTCTCATGTCCCAAACTGACAAAGGAGAAATAGAATCTTCTTTCTAGAAGTCTTTCCCAATGAGTAGCAGCAAGTGTTGAAGAGAAAGTTTTATACTGTAGTATTCAAAAAGATTTGTATGTGTAACAGGGAAATACAGTGTCTTCTGCGACTTCTACTAGTATAGAAAATTAAGGACTGGTTTTATTAACCATAAAGCAGAGCAATGACTGCAGGGGAAAGAGAGAAAATAACAGGGTACTTGCTCTGAAGTGTTGTCCACTGCACACAAGAAGATTTTGGATTTTAATGGGTAACTAGGATATAATTAAGCTCGGATGTGCTTCTTAGGATCAAATATGCAACTGAGCAGGGTAAAGCTTAGAAATAGTAAATATATCCACAGGTGATCTCCATCAAGATAGCGTAAGCTGCTAAGCTGCAGCTTAAAAGAAAAGAATAAAAAGATTTTTATCCTCAGTGCATAAGAAGAATTTGAAGACATGAACTCAGTTTGCAGACAGCTTCCCAGAAGAGCATCAGAAGCCAGGAAAAGCTTCCTTCTGCACCTTCTGCTTGGGCAGAGCCCTACAGCTTATGGGATGGCTTGGATGCCCTCTTGGACTGCATTCCTCTTGTCTGGACTTTAATCCTTGGAGGACCAAAAAAAATAGTTTTCTCTGAAGTGTCATCTGGTCCCAGCGCTGACTGGCTTCTTGATATCTTATCTTCACAGCTTTTAATAGATGAAAAAAAAAACCCAGCAAAATTTCAAGGCACTTAAAAAAAAATCAATTCTTTGATCTTTAATATGACCTGTGCACAAGGAGGACGTTCTGTCAGGGCATTGGTTTAGCTTTAACTGATTATGCACAGATTTATGCTAACTGAAAGCAAACCAGGCTTAAATTTGGTTTGTATGAACAGTAAGTTCATAAGCATAGAATGAGGGGATTGTAAAAACCTGAGCTTGAGATGATAGCAGTTCTTTTTGTGGGAAAGGCCTTAATCTGCACAACTCTTAATTTTTACGTAAGTTCTTCATCAGCACTACAGTAATAGTCACTAATTACTATTATGTGGGGGATCATTTTTAGACATCCATGTTCTATGACATGGTGGTAAAAACATCAGTGCCTGTGACCTGCGGGCCCCTGTGCTGGAGTCGTGCAATATTCTAGAAAAGTCCCGTGTAGAAAATCTGGTGCTGTTGTGTTGCCAGCCGTGATACAGGCACAATCTACTGCGTTGAAATCTGCTCTGTAAGAGTCAATGTAAGTGCAGTAACGAGGCTGAAGATTGAGATTTCATCCAATGCATACCTTTCTGGTAATGTCAGGCTGCCATTTAAAGCCGCTCTGCATGTAAGAGTGCACAACAGCTCCCTGCTTACCTTTCAATTTGAAATCTGTTGCAGAAACTGCATTTGTAAAATTGAGAAAATGCTTCATATTCATTTTTAAAAAGATATGTTTATAGTTATGAAAGAGAGGGAAGGTTTCGAATGTCTCATTGCTGTACTCCTTCTGTTTTCTTTCAGAATTAATCAGGTACAAGTTAGAAAAAGCTTCCAAAATCTGAACAGATGAAGATCAATTGATAAATCAACCGGGCGATTCACCATACTTTCAAGGTACTGTGACATGCTTACCAAATATTTTCCTTAAGCATAATATTCACATACTTGAGATGTGAGAAGCGTGGAGAACAGGATATTAGCAGGGTTGCAAATCCAGTCTGAAGTGTTACCAGATGCGGTGGGGAGACTTTTTTTTTTTTTTTTTAAATGCAGGTGTTTAATATATGTTTCAGTGGGAAATAAAGTTATCTTATGATCAGCCTAAAAGGAGTTCAATGCATGGAACTTAAAAAGATGAAAGTAGGGTGGGTTATGTATCTCAGTTACTTAAATTAAGTGATTTGGACAAGTAAGATGTGACAGATGGGCAATACTTTACATTTATTTAATAATTATTTTTCTCTTATTTCCACATTTCCATGCTACTTTAAAGCATTTGAAGGCTGTTAGACTCTGGTATGTTCCATAGCCTACTAGCAGCATCAGTTTTGTTATCTTGTAAGTTCAGAAAGCAGAATTGTAAACTGAGGCAAAGACTGTAGAGTTGCCCACCACAGTGGAGTTATTCTCTGTGACTGATTTTCCTGGCAGAACATTAGGAAAACGAGAAAATTATGGTAATAAATGGAAATTTTGGCTAAAAAGCTGCTAGTGCATATTATTTTATCAGGTACTGCTAATTCATTGAAACAATATCTGTTTCTTTCTCTGTTCCTATACCTTTTTCTCTACTCTTTTACGTGCATTTCACCATTTTGTACATTCTTTGCTTGATATCATGAAAGAAAAGATTTCACTCTTACGTTTGCATTTTTCTTATGCAGAAACTTGCAGAACCCAGTCTGTTACAGCCTGGCTGGTATTTGCTGTGCAAATCATCTTTTAATATATTTAAAAATAGATTGCAGTAGCAAAGGCCATTACAGTCAGAATGGAGCAGGTCTGCAGAACTTACTTAAGTGTTAGACTTAATCTGGGCTCAAGAAGAGGGAGGAATGTTTGTCATGGTGTGGCTCCTGCAATGTGTAACAGTGGAAGCTGTAATAGCTGAAGTTTCCGTAACAAAATGCTTCCCTGGATTTCCAAGCAGCCTGAGAAGGGGCTATGTTAGTGAGGGGCCTGGATTTGCAAAAATTGTCATTGTTCTTACCTGCTTCCTTGCTTCTTGTCACTAAACAGGGCCACAACAAATTCCCAGATTTTCGTATAATCATAGAAAGGTCTAGATTTGAGGAATTCTCTAGACATCATCTGGTCCAACCTTCTGTTGAAAGTAGGTTATGCAATGCCTGGTCAAGCCAGGTGTGAAGTATTTCCAGCAAGGGAAAGTTCCCCCAGGTGTCTGGGCATCGTGTTGTAGTATTTGCTTGTTCTCACAGTGAGTATTTTTCTCTTGTATCCAGACAGAGCTTCTGAAGCAACTGTTGCCTCAGGCCCTGTCACTGTTTCTTGTGAAGAGAGCACCTCCGTCTTCTCTGCAGCAATCTTCTACTTACTGGAAGACTTATGCTTACATCCCACCTGAGCCTTCTTTTCTTTAGCTGAACAAATCCAGTTCCTTCTCCTTTTTTCAGCAGGTTTTCCTGCCTTCTCATCACTTTGCTGGCCCTCTGCTGGCCCCTGTCCAGATCTGTAATGCGACTCTCGAGCGGTCTTTCAACCTGTCACAGTCTCTGTCCATAAGTGTCACTTCCTTCAGGTGTACCTACCTGCCTTTCAAGTTTTGTGTCATCTGCAGACTTGGTGAGGCTGCATTTACTCCCATCATCTAGATCGTTTTAAAAGATGTTGAATAGGATTGAGCTCGGCATTGATCCCCATGGAGCTCCATTTGTGACTGATGTCCAGTTTAATTTTGAGCCATTACCACCCTTTGAACACAGCAGTTTAGCCAATTTGCCACCAGTCTCATGGTCCACATCCACGACATTTCAGATTAATTCTCTTGGCAGCCTTGCACGCGTCCTGTCAAGTCCCAGTAGCCTTGTCTGCATCCAGTTTGTATGGTATTTTGTTGCTGACTTGCTAATCGTGTGGTCAGTGCAGGTAGCATCAGCAAGCAGCAGTCAAATGTGAGAAGCATGGTATGAACTTAAATTTCCATGTGTCAGGGTTCGCACGACGCTAGATTTTGTGTTAGTCAGCACGTCAAACTTCTGAGGGTGTGAGGCAGCTTTACATCACAGCTGGGCGTCATTGTGGTCTCAAGGATCTCCTGAGTCCTGTGGATGCAGAGCCTTCTGCCTCCGTGAATTGCCAAGGAGCCATGTAGACAAGCTGGCAAGAAACCAGCCAGGGTTATGAAACCTTGTGTGGTAGTTAGGTTCCATTGAAGATCATTGATATCAAACTGTTCAATTAAGTGCTTTCATTTCAACTAATGGAAATTCAGCACTGATGTTGTGGTACAATTGACCTGAATGGCTGTACATTTTATCATTCTAAATTGTAATATCATATTCTCTGTGTATAAATGAGAATTTAAAAGGTCATACCCATTCCTGATTCCTCTGATTAAAATCTGATTAAAATGATTCATCTGCACAGTTAGGTTGCTGAAATTGTTTTAACGTTTCCAAATTCAAAAGGTGATGTTGATACCTTATGTCAAATAAATAATGATTGGTTTGGTTTCCTAATCATTAACTGGCTGTTAATGATTGCATAGTTACACTTACCTTTCACACTTGAAAACTTTGTGGCACTCTTCAGTGTTTTCTCTGTAAAAGCCTCTTTGAGAATTGACAGTATTTAATGACTTCCAAGCTGGGCAAGGATCTGTGTCCCTGCACCTTATGTTCCTTATTCTGCTTATGATTGGTATGTCGTCAGTTCTGGTAGAAATTTGACTTGTGTTTAAGACCTATTTGAAAGTTAAGTAGGGAAGGAAGTTGTTGCAATGTTTTGTTAGGTACTGTATGTTTTATTAATACATGGCAATGACATAGGTTTGTAATCTGGGTGTAAAAATTGTCTTCTGCGTAGTCATGAAGTTCAGGGGTATCTGCTGTATTCTCATCCTAATCAGAATTCTTCTCAGATTTATTTAGGGCTATTGGCCTCCATTTCCCCATTCCTTCTTGTAAGAAAAGATTACTTCAAATTACTCTTATATTCTTCATGTTATTGTTCTTTCCCCTAGTATAGGTGGTTAGGTATCCTCAGTAATTCCATATTCCCGTATTTAAAGTAGCTGTATTCCAGCACTTCTGAGCATCTTCAGCTCACTCTTTGAAGTGTTACTCATAAATAAAATTGTACGCATCAACCTGTTTCCAGGTTCTGTGGGAAAAGGATAATAGACTGGCATGTTTTGTGTGTAAGTTTCTATTGTGTTCTCACATGGTTATTATTCTGAGGGATCACAGTCCTGTGTGTAGGTGTAAAGGAAGAAGCAGCTTGATTTCACTGGAGGTGAGAGTGAACTACAGGTTACCATAACGTGTTTTCATAATGTCTTAATGTTTTTCTGCAGTGGGTCTTACAGAAAATGGTCTGTTTTGTTACAGCTGGATAGTTCTGTCATCATCTGGACATGCTAATCGATATGAACTTTCTATGTCTTGCTTCCCTGCTTGCCCAGTTGTATTATTTTACTCCTCATACTGGAGTCATGTTTTAAAATCCACAAAATGTGGTTCCATTGCTGTCAATGGGAACTGACAGAAAGGCTGGGGCTTAAGCTACTTGAGTTGCCATTTCATCCTGAATCCCATCCACCAACAAGTCTTCATTTTTGTTCTTAGTTTTTAAGCTCTTCTTGATTATTTCGTACCTCTTGGCTTGAATTAAATCAGATTAACTTATTTGATTTCATTTAATGCTGTAGTACCCTTCAGATCTTTTCCTTGACAGGCTTTTTTGTGAATTCACTATTTTTCTTGCTTCTGAGTATTGATAAAGTTGATAACCTCGTAGGCGCTCCGTATCTCTCCCTTTGCACTTAGATTCATTCATCCTTTCACTTTCATTGTGGAAAAGTATCGGTGAATCGTATCCTTGTGCTTCTTTTCTTGAAGGAGTTCTGCAGATCCATCCTTCCTTTGTCATTCCAGTTAATAATGACGGTATCTCAGGTGCTATACAGAAGCTGTCTCTCAGATTCCAGCTGAGCAGTTGAGGTAGGTGTTCCCTGTTTGAACATCTTTCCTGGACCAGCTGGCAGAGGAATGAAACCTGCCAGTACAGGTGAAAAAATGCTTGCAATGTCATGCCACAAAATACCCATCCTCTGCAGGCTGAAGCACTCACATGCTGTTTGTAGGCATACATTTAATCATAGTATTGCCAGCCATGTCTAATATGTTGTTAAATCTGTTTAGTGGCCTTTAGAAATCCGAGTTTTCCTTTTCTTGTGTGTTGTGTTTCCTCCTCTCCATGCCATCCTTTTTTTCCTTTTGCTGTCTGTGTTCTATTTTGTGTTTGTTCGTTTATGCATTCTTCACTTCATTATTTGCCTGTTTCCTTTACATCATTCACTCTTTTCTACTAGTTTCCTGCCTCGTGTTTTTCCTTCTCCACTTTCTGTCTGAATTTAACACGCTCTTCCATGTTTTTCCTCTCTGTTCTCTGAACACATACACGTAGTCCGGGGTTATTCACACGCTGTCTTGGTCCCAGTGCTACTTCTTGGGCAGTTGAGCCCTTTGAATTGCAACATTTCTGGACCACATCTTGTTCTCTCAAAGGAGCAGTGGCTTTTGGGCAGTGCTTTCCATGCTGGAGTATTCTGCACACTCCTGAGCATATTTGTCCCGCTTAATTCTGGGTGCCTGTGGAAGCATCCGATTTCTGTGCGTGGTCATCCTTGCCTCCTTCTGTGGTCAGTGGGAAGAGAAAGGCTTCTTCAAGAAGTGCTGTGGACAAGGAGGGAACAAATTGTTTCCGAAAGTATCCGTGGCTCTCTGCTTCCCAATGGAGCATTGGATGGCCATACTCCTGATCTGGATGTCTCAGATCTGTAATAGGCACCTCTGCTCAACGTCAACAGCTTGTACATGTGATTTCAATTCTGATCTCCTTCTAACATGATGGATTTTCAGGGTTTTCCCTGTTTTTCCCTAAAATCATCAGTGCATCTGTGTGTAGCCCTACAGAAACAATTTCAGAGAATTGAACATGTGTGCTTTAAAAGAACCTAAACACATATTCAGTATAGTGGGAAAAGAAAATTCTCTCCACCTCCCGTCCTTGTAAAATTAGATTTTCAACTGCCCGTGTTGCTGCTTTCTGACTAATCACTCTTGTGCATCAAACTGATGATTCGATCTTTCTGCTGCCACTTTCCTCCCTCTGCTGGAATACTGATGTGTTCACGACACAGTGGGAAAATACTTCACTAGCAGAAGAAGGTTTACTAAAGGACAGCCTGAGGCCCAGGCTGCAGAATTCGATCTTGAGTGAGATATACAGGAAAGAAAGAAAGAAAAGCCTTGAGAGAGGGAGGGGAAAACATGCAACAACCAGGTTGAAAGAGAAAAAAGAGGAAGGAAGGCGATAATCAAAGTTGTATGAAATAACGGCTTTGTGTGTTTTACCTGTTCGGCTGGCAGTTTTAAAGCAAAGGGCTCTTTTGATTGGCTTGATGAGTCTCAATCTTTGAATCTGAATAGCACGTTGGCTTGTTGAAATAGTTAGCTAATCAATGTAATTTTGCCAAATTGAGCCATTTTACTTTTGCGTAATTTGATAAGAGTATATCAGTGTATGAGTGTATCACTAAAGTTTAAGGAACAGAATGAGGGAGGAGGGGGGGAGGTGTTAAATCAGTCTGCCCTGGTAAGATCTGTCGCTATTTAAAGGTAGGCATTGGTGTCCTATGGCTTGGTCATCACTATATTTGCTTTATGACCTGTGAAAAATAAACAATAGCAAAAGCCTTTACGAATCTGTTGGACAGTGAGACGAGGCTCACCTCGATCGCTTCACTCAGTACAAGTGGATGCATCTTCTTATCCTCAGTCAGAAAATGTCAGTGTGCAAGAGTGAAAAATGAGTTATCAAGTTTCTTGTGAAACTGAAGAAATCTGTGACAGAAACTTCTCAATAAGTGACCGAGGCTTATAGTGAAGCTTGCATGTCTCATGCACACATTTTTGAATGGCACAAACTATTTTTGTATTGCAGAGAAAGCATGAAAGTAGATGATCACACAGGCTGTCCACTCACAGCAGTGGATTTTGCATGACCCCATGCCAGCCCACAGCACTGTCGTGAAGCAGTTTTTTAACTAATAACAACATCCCTGTGCTTGGGCACCCACCCTGCTTGCCAGGTCTGGCTCCTTTTTCCCCAGAGATCCAGTCAGTGTTCAAAGGAACCCATTTTTTTTGTCAGTAGAAGACGCAAAAGTAAAAATTATGGAAATCCTTTCAGAAAATTGTTGGTCTCTTCTCCCAAGCAACAAGCTTGGGATGAGAAGAAACAGCCTCAAGTTGCACCACGGGAGGTTTAGATTAGATATGAGAAAAGATTTCTTTACTGAAAGAGTGGTGAGGACAAGAGGGAATGGCCTCAAGCTCCACCAGGGGAGATTTAGGCTGAACATTAGGAAAAAAATTTTCACAGAAAGGGTCATTGAGCACTGGAACAGGCTGCCCAGGGAGGGGGCTGAGTCACCTTCCCTGGAGGTGTTTAAGGCACGGGTGGACGAGGAGCTGAGGGACATGGTTTAGTATTTGATAGGAATGGTTGGACTTGATGATCCAGTGGGTCTCTTCCAACCTGGTGATCCTGTGATTCTATGAAGCACTGGCACAGGCTGCCCAAGGACATGGTGGAGTCTCCCTTCCTGGAGGGCTTCAAAGAATGTGTAGACATGGCACTTCAGGACATGGTTTAGTAGGCATGATGGTTGGACTTGATGATCTTAGGGTCTTTTGCATCCTTAACGATTCCGTGGTATCTATGAGAACGACCTGTGAAATTCATTTGAATGTATTTAACCGCATCAGGCGAGGAGGGAACTATCTGGAAAGTGATTTCCTTAACTTCATAGAACAGTTTGGGTTAAAAGGGACCTCTTAACATCATCCAGTTCCCACTCCCCTGCCATGGGCAGGGACACCCCCCACTGGATCAGAGGCTCCAAGACCCATCCAACCTGGCCTTGAACCCCTCCAGGGATGGGGCAGCACCTCCTCACCCCTCACATTTCTCCCCTGAGATCTCATCTCTGTCTTCCCTCTTTCAGCTTAAACCCTTTCCTCTTCATCCTATCCCTGCACTCCCTGACCCAGAGCCCTTCTCCAGCTTTCCTGGAGCCCCTTCCAGCCCTGGAAGCTGCTCTAAAGTCTCCCCGCAGACTTTAATTAATCGGGCACCGCTCCCTTTCATCGTTTGCGCTCCCCGCGCACCCTTTACTCGCGTTTCACCGCTTCGGGAAGGCGAGGGAGAAGCGGAACTGGCCGGAGGATGAGGGATCAGGTGGTTTTGAGGGGAAATAAGGAATAAAATCGCTATGAACGGGGTCCCCCCCCCCACCTCGCCCGGGGACGCCTTCGGCGGCCCCGGGCGAGGTGGGGGGGGGGGAAGATGCCACCCGCCTGGAGCGCGTTTCCTGCTCGCCGCTGCCTTTAAGGAGGCGCCGGTTTTAAGGTGGAACCGTCGCGTTTGGGGGGGGGGTGGTGGTGGGAGGAGGGACAAGCGCTGCTCCGCCTCCCTCTTCCCTCTTCCCGGGGCAGCGATGCGGCCGTTGTTTTTGTAGGGTGGCGGGTGATGGGGGTGGGGAAGAAGCGTAGCCTCGCTCTTCCCCCCCATAACCTTTTGCTAGTATAAAGAGTGGAAAGGGGAGGTGGGGGGAGGGGGGGAAAGGGGATAGGAGAGCTCCCCTCCCCGGGCAAAAATGAGAAGGCTGAGGTGAGTCGATCCCCCGTCTTTCGAAGGGTTTTGGAGAAGGGCGATGGCGGGTGTGACAGGCGCTTCCTTTCTACCGCGGCGCCACCTTAAGCGGCCGCTGACTCGCTGTCGTTACCTCGTAGCAGCGGAAAGAATGTCGGCGCGGGCCGCGGGTGACGTCAGGAGGGAGCAGCGCAGCGCGGCGGCCGCCAGGCAGCGGCAGCGCCGGCCCCGCCACGGCGAGGGAGGCGGAGGAGGCGGAGGAGGAGGTGGAGGAGGAGGAGGAGGAGGAGGAGGAGGAGGAGGCGCCGGCCCCGCCGCCACCACCACCGCCACCGCGGCCATGGCGGCCGTCGGGGAGCGCAGGTCCTTGCCCAGCCCCGAAGCGATGCTGGGGCAGCCCTGGAGCCATTGGGTCGACGCTGCTAAACTTCACGGGAACGACGGTGAGCGCTGCCCTCCCCCCCCCCCCCAACCTTCACCCCCCCTTCTGTGTATCCCAGCCCGGGAATGGAGGAGGAGGAGGAGGAGGAGGAGGAGGATGGGTCCGCCCCCGCCTCCGGCCGAGTTCGCTGTCCGGTACGCGGTTGCCCCAGTTCCTGTAATCCCGGACGCCTCCGGCTCGGGGCGGGGGTCCCGCCGCTCCCTGGGGCTCGGGGCAGCGGTGGCTCCTCTAGAGCAGCACAGGGGGGGTTGGGGATTCCGGGACACCGGGATCCAGGGGCTCTCCTGGGGCCAGGATGGTTCTTTGGGGCCAGGACGGTGAGGGTTAGGGGCTCCCTGAGGATGGGTTGGTGGGATCCTAGGGCTCTGGAGCCAGCCCAGTGGCTCTGGGAGCCTGGAACCCAAGAAAGCCCCTGGATCCCAGTGTCCCAGAACCCCTGAACTCCACTGTCCTGGCCCTGAAGAGCCCTGAGACCCAGCCAGCCTGGCTGCTGCTGTCCCGGCCCCAGGAGAGCCCCTGGACCCTCCAGCATCCCCAGATCCTCCAAACCTTGGGAAGCTCTGGGGTGCTGGGATCCAGGGCTCTTCTGGGATTGTGACAGTGGTAGGTGGGATGGTGGGGTTAGGAGGCTCTGGGGTGCTGGGCTCCAGGAGCTCTCCTGAGGACGGGATGGTAGGGTCCTGGGGCACTTTGAAGCCAGCCCAGTGGGGTTTGGAGGATCTGGGACGCTGGGGGGTCCAGGGGCTCTCCCGGGACTGGGACAGCAGCAACCCGGCTGGCTGGGTCCCAGGGCTCTTTCGGGCCAGGACAGTGGAGTCTGGGGATTCCAGGACACTGGGATCCAGAGGCTTTCCTGAGTCCCAGGCTCCCAGGCCAGGACAGCAGCTCTTGAGCTGTCTTCAGGGCCATATTTGCAGCCACAGCCATTGGAGTGGGCATCCCTAGTGTGCCAGTTGGTTCCCATAGGGAATGAGTGACAGTTGGGATCAGCCCTATAATTTCTGTGTGGATTGAGACCCTATGGCTTTTCTGTTTTAGGAACAGCATTAGAAGAAAGTTTGAAGGAATGTGGAAGAAACCGAGAAGCAATGCGACTTTGCCGAGAAGGTGGGTGCCATATGTTCTTGAAGGAAAGTACACAGAAAAGTTTTCTTGCTTATAGCTAGTAATGACAGGACACGCATGGGAAAGAGAAAGGAGAATTATCTTCAATCTCATCGCTTTGGATTTGGGGCTCGCAGCCTGTCATTGAGTGTGTTATTAGCCTTATTATTAAATCAATGAATAATCTCCAAACCGTAAGGTAGGACAGAAATTGCTTATTGTCTTTACTGTGTTTCCAGTTGGATTCTTACTTTTTTAGGCTGTAAATAGTCCAGCAGTAGCTATGTGAGTAGCACTGATATCTTCTCTTAAACTAAAATGTTTGGATTCTTGGTGTAATCCGTGCAAGTATTTGAGCACTGATCCCTTTCTCTGACATGTCCATGTATTATGTTTATTTCTCAGTGTCCCGCTGAAGGAGTGTGACCTTTCACCTGTGATTAGCAAAAGCCCATTAGCAGCCTTGTGCCTTTCATGAGTAGCAATGCTACTTGAAGTTGTAACCAAATGATGAATGAAAGCTGTCGATCACTGGTAACTTTGTAATAGGAAGTGGAAAACAAGCAAACAAACAAAAAAACAATGATGAGTCTGATTTGTGAATTCAGTTGTTTGTTTGTTTGTTTTTCCAGTTTAACAATTGTTTTATAGCAGTGTTATAAAACTTTCTTAGTATTGTTGGCGATAGCTTGGTTCTATCGGTCTTGCTGTTTGAGGTGTATGTCATAGAGTAGGCTGTGTTTTAAGTACTGGATAAGTTAGACCCAAGTCATTTATTCAGCGCCTTTGGAAATGTTAGACTGAGTTTGTAAACTCAGTTTGCGATTGCAGAAGGCAGGTCTGGCCAGGGACCTTTGGAGATGATCTGATTCAGCACTTCTTTACTCAGGAGCTACAAACAGCAATGAAAACTGAAGCAAGGTGGCACAGGTGAATGAGATTGGGACACAGTGATCTATGCTGAGGCTGAATCAAAAAGTCTATTTATTGTAAAATTCCTAGTCTTGCTAAAGTTTGGAAAAAATGAGTTTCTATAACCAGAGTCAGTGGCCGCTGCCCTGTGAGAGCGATGCAGTAGGCAGCTATGTTGCAGCTTCAGAGACGCTTGTGCTGTTTTGCCATCTTGTGAGTGTATGCATAAGTTCTCAGGCATTTGAAAAATCACTTTGTTACTTCATTGCCGAGTTCCAATTTAATAGTTGTGTGGATATTTAATTTATTCTCCTGAATAGGCAAATCATTCAAGTGCTAGAACAGTATTTGTAACAACAAGCATACACATTATCCTAGTAAAGATTTTACTAATAAGGATTTTCAAACATTCTTTCTTATATCTACCTCTTAAAATGCAAGCATCTAAGGTTTCCTGATTTTAAAGATTAGCTGGCAGGGTGGAGAATAATTTTTTTTTTCCCCTTCCCTCTGGAGAGAGATGGTAAAACTGTTTTTGCATAGGCTGACTGCTGAGCGACAGCTTCTCTGCGCCGACTCCAACCATATGAATGATTTGTGGGGTTATGAGTTGAAGGAAGTTCATAAAACACTTTGAGAATTAAAAGTGAAACTCAGTTGCTCTGTCAAGCTTCCAGGAGTCTCTGTGTTTTGGTTGCTTTATGACATATGGATGAGACACCAGCTTGGTGTATACCTGTAGCTG
The DNA here is from genome assembly GCA_033459285.1 of Clamator glandarius. NCBI lineage: Eukaryota > Metazoa > Chordata > Aves > Cuculiformes > Cuculidae > Clamator > Clamator glandarius. The sequence goes on along the minus strand of JAUNZM010000089.1, from coordinate 2,201,190 downwards.
GTCTGTAGGGAGCTCGGCCTACTACGAGGTAAAGCAAAAGAAGAAGTAGAGTTCATTAAGTTTGCACTTACAGAACTAGCGGAGCAGCAAAACATGCCAGCATGTGTATGGCTTGTTATCAAATAAAATTTCAATTCTGTGACTGATTCGTTTTTCCAGGAGGAGTTTTGCACTCAAAAGTTGAGGAATAAACATTTATTAAATAATTGAACTGTCTCAACCATAGATCTTAAGCCAGAAAGGTGAATCAGAGGTGTAAACTTCACAAAATCAACCGTAACCTTCAGATTTTTGCCATGGTACGGCACGGTATTTTAAATAAGGCTCATGGCAGAAGGAAGTTCTTTTTCTGCAGATTGGGAGTTGACTCAGAGGCCCAACTTCACAAAAGGATTTCAAGGTTATTTAGGCTAATTTAACCTTGCATTGCAACTCTTCCAGTTTGCATAAAAGAATTAAATATTCATGGCTGGGAGAGGCAGTGAGGGAGGGGAAAATGGCTTTACAGCCCACTTATCAGAATTGGCTTCAAATCCAAAAACTGTTTTCTTTGTGTAACAATTGAGAGCTTTCAGGTCAGGCTCCTGCCAGCCTGTGTACCCACTGGGGTATGGTTTGGTTCCTTTCCCACGTGCTGTTTGTCTGCATCTTCTTGTGAGAATAGCTCCATCATTGGCTTGCCCGGTGGTAAGAGGTGGATTTTAGGCTCCCGGGCAGCAGAGTCTGGATCTCTGGAATGAAGAGTGAGTGTTCCCGTTGTCCCAACAGCATATTAAAAAGGAGTTTAACGTTACCAGCTTCTCCTTCTGTTTTGCTTTAAAGGAATGGAATGATTCCTGTTATTATTTTAAAGGAATAATGGACATGAATGTGTAGTTCCGGGACAGCATTTGCAAGCTGTGGAGAGAGGCAGGATTTCAGACACACCTTTGTCACTGACGTTCCCTATTTGCTGATCAGACAGCTCCTCTCTCAGCACACTGCTGGTTGTGTAGTCTGATGAGTCCTTAATACCTGTCAGTAATGCTAGTTCCATGTAAGGATCAGGAAATGAAAATTAGTTTGTAGTCTCAAACACTTTTTTCAATATCTAACCCTCATTGACATAACCAAGCTTGCATTGAAACGAGAACCAGAAATTGAATTTGGGCTCATCAAACTCCTGGTTTTTGTGTCTTATGCTTCGCTGTTCCCTTTTCGCAGTTCTTACATTTTCTATTCTGCTAATCCATAATATGCAGTCATTCCTGCTGGATCCTTGCAGACCTTCACCAACACGAGAAACTTGCTGGATGATTTCCGATGTGTTGCTTTTTGAGGCAGTAACAGTCCGTGCTGAGCTTCAATGTAGAAATTAGAGCCGCAGGAATAAGGTACAGGCTTGATGGCCTTGGCTCACTTTTGGTACAGAAAATCTGTAACATATGGAAGTGAAAAAGGGGCATCTTCATCTCAGGAAAATGTTATTTTGAAGTACCCTTTAAAATTTGTACACTGAAATCTTGTGGTGAGCAGTATTGTCCCTGTAAGAGCGTGTCAGAAGATGTCGTACGTCAGTTATTTTTATATGTAGTTCACATGACAGAATCTTTTAGCTCAGTCACTTAATTACTTGCTGCTTGTGAACCAGCTAAAGGTGTGATTCTCCTGCCATGCAGCTTTGGCTATGATGAAGCAAGTATTGTGTATTGCATTATAACCTGTAAATGCATTCTGAAACAGCAAGGCAGGAAATCTAGTCCTCTTCGTCCATTATTCTTAGATTTTTAAAATGAAGCTTTGCTGAAGTGCATCCTTCAGACCTGTGTGTGAGACAAGGAGTGCGTGCCAGGGTGCTCACAGCATCTTGAAGATGCAGCAGGTCCCAAAGGAGGTTGAAGTTGCAGTCATTTGATACTTTTTCATTTGAAGAAAATGATTCTTAGTGTCAAATTGTAGCCAGTGCTTGAAGTGTTGGCGAACAAGTTCATTTTTCAGGAGATTCTTGCTAACCTGTGTTTTCTTGTGAAAAAAAAATCTAGCCCATTATTGCTGTGAAGATGAGCTTTAAACAGAACTGTGTTTGTACGTGTGGAGTTGATTCATGGTAACTTTGACAGGCTTCAGCAGAGTGAACTGCTTCTTGCAAAATCTGACAACAGGTTGGCTGATTCTGCCCTGTGGGAGAGTTGAGAGGCTCTTTGTAGGAATGGTGGGGCGTGAAGCTGTTCACTGGGACTGGGACCTTCTGTCACCTCTGAGACACTCGGATTTTCCCCACAGTAAGGGTCCGGTTGCTGTGAATTATCTTGCGTGTTGTTTTAAGTACAACACAACCAAAAAACTAAGCCGTCACCACCCACAAGGCTGTACTGGAGAGACAAAGCACCCATCTGCTCTTAACAGAGGTCATCCTTGCTTGCAGTAGTGCTTGTTAATATCTGCAACCCTTTTGAAGTTGATTGGTGTGAAAGTTGGTTTGATTCCTTTCTTGACCCATGATATAATTTTGAAATATGTATAATAATGCAAAGGAATCAATAGCACCTCAGAGTGGAGAAGAAAAGTGAAGAGAGAAGGAGATAGATTTGGTTAGACAGCTTAAAATTGTTTGAGTGTTTGGTTTTGATGGCTTGGTGCATGCTGAAACCATGGAGTGTCTTGACAGGAGCTGAAGTGTCTCATCCTTTCAGTTACACATGCAACCCCCCTTTTGTATGTGTGTGTTACATCCTTTGAGATGTGAATCCCTTAGTACTGCTCATTTCAGGCACCTCCTTAGTACTGTCACCATCGTTTAAGCTAATTGACAACAAAGTAGAGGAGGAGGAGGACAGAACACTTGTAATGTGGGTCTTGAGCTCGATTTGATCAATTGTCATTGATCAAGATTGTTGAATCTTGACTGAAAAGAGCTCTTTACCACCCTTGCAGCATTCAAACAGCCTGCAGTGATTTGTTCTGTCTGTTTGGGCTTGGTGCTTTGAGAGTCCCAAGGAAGATTCTGTCTGCACATATCTGAAGTGTTTTGGCTGAGGTTGTCCTCTCTGGTCATGGAGGGAGATGCAGTGGTGGCAATTACTCTGTCGCAGGGTGAAGTTAGGGGTCACAGGTACATGAGATGTGCTCAAAGGTGTCGTTGATGGTGGTGGTATAGGCTGAGCTGTTGGAGGTCAGCATTCATGCTGCCTGTGTGATGTTTTGGCATGGTACAACTCTTATGGTTTTTTAGACTATACTGATCTCAATAAAGATGCGTTGAGTTTTCTGTGGGAATGCACACCGTCAGTGCTCAGTAGGCACCTTCAGAAGACACTCCAGAACACTTTATGATGGTAGGAATCTGAGGAGAGCAAGTGGGAGCAAATTCAATTCACCATCATGTCATCCGATAGCAGTTGAACTTCTGGTCTGGGACAGTTGTCATGTCTGAGGGGCAGGGGGAGATGCTCTGTGAACCTCTAGAGCCTTCGATAGTCCTTGAGGTTTGATTATTTTAATTGTTGTTAATGGAATTAATTGATCAGAGCTGTGAGCATAGAGAGTTATGCCATAAACCCTTGGTATTCTTTAGAATATCACTAGAAGCATCTTTATCACGTAAACCCAAGATCTAGAATTTTCCCAGCAGCAGGTTCAATAAATAATTAAGGCATTGCTGAAACTTTTGTTCCAATATTAAGTTGTAAATACAAGTAGGAGACAGCATCTTATTTCAAATTTAAATTTGTTTTTATTCAGCCTTGGAAGGTGCTCAGTTGAGTTGATTTTTAGTGTGTTAAATCATGTCAAAGATGCTTAGAGGGCTCTGTAGTCCTTGACGGCCTGCAAACACACCTCGAGAATTTTTAATAGATGGAAATAAACATTTTAAGGTAGCAGCACAAAGTGCCATGCTTCTTTTTTGACGTTCTGCATATCTACTCTCAGTCTGTAGTCAGATAAATCTCCATTTCATTGCATTTTAATTGACTATTTACACAAAGCGTTCTAAGGATTTGTGGACTGGTTATCAAGAAACAATTACAAGGAGACTTTGAAAGTGCATTGAACTGTTTGAGAAAATTGTGGAGATTTTATGAGATCGCATCCTTTCAAATTGCATGGTTTTGAGCTGCTTTTGAGATTATTTGCAGTGACTAGCCCTCTTTTTCTTCTTGCGATTTTTTCCCCTTAAATCCAAGTTCTGTTTACAATATTTAATTATTTCTGGCAAGATGAGTCACAAGTTATAAATAGAATATTGTGATGTTAGATTGCACGTTAGAACTGTGTCATCTTTTAAGCTTTAAAGATACTTTGCAGGCTTGGGACATTATCATAATATAAGCTTGATATTGCAAGGTGTTTGGGACTTTTACTGGAACCACAGCCACAAAACAGCCTCAGTCTATCTGTAAAATCACAGAATGGTTTAGGTTGGAAAAGACATTTAAGATCATAGACTCCATTGAGTCCAATATGTGAGGAAGCAGGATATTTTTTTGAATGTAAGAAGCCTTGAAATAGTTGTCTATACACATATGTAGCAGTCAGGAATTCACTGTTATCTAACACTTCTTAAGTGAAATGTATGGTTAGCTAGGTTATCCCTATGCAGAAGAGGTGATGTCTTGCTAATACTTGATTAAATGTAACTTTTTTATTGTTTCTGTTCTGTATTTAACAACGAGTGTTCAGTAAGAGATGAACAATACAGTAAATACTAGAAATATGACTTTCACACAAGTTGATAATGCTATCATGTAAGTAGAGCAGGAAAGATAAAAAGGCTTAGTGAAGGGTACTTTTAAATAAATTGGGTTAAGAGGGTGCAGATTGCTCTCTCTCAGGTAACTATTTCAAAAGCTATTCCTTCCATTGCAGTGGATCTATAAAAGGAAATGCTCACGATTCTTACACCTCCTCTGACTGTGCCTGGCCTGTGGCTGTAACTGCTTGAAGCCGACTGGGGATACACATGATCTCTTATCGCTCATGAGGCAGAAAAGATTTCATCTTTCACAAATCGTGATAATATTTCATGTGTAATTCAGTATTCTAAATAGTCTATAAGGTGCTTAAAAAGTGCTTCTCTTCCGTTTTAATGAAGAAAATCACCATGGCTGTGGAAATTGCATGTATATATGATACTCCGCATTATTTCCTAAGTGTTCTTACAGCATAGGTGACAGCACAGACATTAATAAAGCTTGAGGGTTTTAGCAGCAAGCGTTAAAACCTGGCAAAGGGAATTCAAAGCATAATGGAGCAGAGCAACACAGCTGTAAAAGCAGTTGTCATGGAAGGCAATGAATTTATTGTAATTGCTGTTCCTGTTGCTAGAAGGCTTTTGCACAGGCAAAAGGTCTCCCTGCTTGTGCAGACTGTGTGCAGCTGTGAGCTGGGACCAGAGGTGCAGTGGCTCTCAGACTGATTCTCCTGGTAAATCAGATACCCATGGTACTATGGGGTACACGACTTCATCAAAGTAAACTGCGTGCGCAATGGCTCCTACATCACGTGGAGTCATTTTCTCTGGCTTTGGAAGCAGTCACTGTGATGGTAAATATTCTAGGTTATTGGCTCAAGTGGATTAGAAAAACTCAAATGCTCAGTTATTTGTGTATCAGCCCTTGAGGAATAAGCTGTTTTCCCATGAGTAAGATCGTTTATTTATGATCTAATCCCTGCCCTGATTTTGACTTTCAATAGCTTCAGTGCAGCCCAGAGACAGACTTCATTGATAATATAAGGTGAAAGGAATAGTTGGTTATTCCTTCTCTTCTGGTGGGATTGTAACAGCCAGAAAACATAGAGTGTGTTCCTGATCTGCTTTTCTGTGGCTAAACAGGACTTGCATCTTTCATCACCTGTTTGTAGTGTTAATAGAAAATGCAGTATTCTCAACTGACACTGAAAAAACATGTACAAAGCATCTAAGTGGCTAGAATCCAATAGGGGACAGGTTTGTGGTCACAAGTCCATGATGTGCAATTTTGTTCTGAAATCTCGTGCTCTCCCAGCGTGAGAAAGTTTGTTAGACAATTCCATGCTCATAAGAGTTGCCCAAAAGTCCTATAGCAGTTTGCATTAAGATGAAATGTAGATGCTTTAATGAGTTAAATGTGAAAGCAAATAATATGCTGAAAAACCAGTAAATTACATGCTTATTTTACTTAAAGGTCAAATTCTGTTGTATTTTATCCTTCACAAAAGCCGTTTTCTGTCTACGGGTTTTTTGCATTAAGGGCGTAAGTGATGTAGATGTCAGCGGGAAGCTAGAGTTCTGCTAGTGTCTTAAGTGGTATCTGGGGATGTGAGGTCTTGTCAACAGCCACTGGAGTCAACAAGGGTTTTACTTGTGTGCAGGACCAGGTTGTGGGGCGCGGCAGGGGAAAGAGTTTGCACGTGTAAGATAGCCACGGTCACCACAGCCTTGTGATCCCACAGCAGCAGAGGAGAACTTCGCTATGCAAACATTTCAATTGTCAGTCCCTAGATATTGTAGTCTTTTCTTTGTCGAGGTGTCTGTAGCCTGAATGACACCCTCTGGCTATTGTTCCAGGCTAAAATACAGAAGAAAATCTCAGTATCGGTTTACCCCGAGGGTGTGGTGCTACAAGCTTGGTTTTTTTGCTCCCAGGATTAAGCAGCTCCTCCATCTCCACTGAGTGAAACATCTGTGAAATAGTGCTTGGATTCTAACTTTAAAGCTGTTTCCAAAACAAGGTGACAGTTGCTTAAAGAAAACACCAAATTTTCTAGCATGTATTTGGTCTGGTGGTCCTAGAATCCACTGAACCATGCTTGATTATGTAACTTTTTGGTGTGATCTGATCTGATTTTTACATAGTTCCTTGCAGGATTGTGTAGCACAGTAGATATTGTACCTTGATTGTCTTTAAGAGTGTTAGAGATTTTGTATCAGTGAATAACTGCAGTGTAAATCAGCATCGGTTTTAAGCAGTGCATTGTGAAAACTGAACAGCAAGTGAGAATTGGTTTATATTATTTAACATTTAGGATAGTATTTTTTAAAAAAAATTATTTTCAGTAATTAGCTCTGTCTGAAAGTCAGGTGATAGAAATCAAAAGTTTCATTGACTGAAATCCCTGGGACTGCTCCCAGTAACTCTGTGAACTGGAGAAAGTACCATTTGGATCTGAATTACTCTGCTGAGGAAGCGTTAAGGCATTGCTTATTTTTGTCTCTTATTGTAGGGCTGTTGCAAATGATGCCAAAAGGAGAAAGAGGCATCATCCATACAGTACACATAAATGTGAGCCATACCTAAAAAAGAATCACAGAATGGTTTGGGTTGCAAGGGACCTTAAAGATCATCCAGTTCCACCCCCTGCCATAGGCAGGGACACCTCCTGCTGGATCAGGCTGTCCGAAGCCCCATCCAACCTGGCCTTGAACACTTGCAGGGATGGGGCAGCCACAGCTTTTCTGTGCAGCCTGGGCCAGGGCCTCACCACCCTCACTGTGAAGAATTTCTTCCCAGCGTCTAATCTAAATCTTCCTCCTTCCAATTTAAAGCCATTCTCCCTTCATCCTATCACTCCATGACCTTGTACACGTCCCTCCCCAGCTTTCCTGGAGCCCCTTTCAGTACTGGAAGCTGCTATAAAGTCTCCCCACAGCCTTCTCTTTTTCAGGCTGAAGAACCCCAACACTCTCGGCCTGTCCTTGTAGCAGCCCTTCCGAACAAGTCTGCACTAGTGCAGAATGTCTAAAGGTCTTCAACTCTGCAAAGATTTGTGTGAACGGGCTGTATTTTTGATGGATATGTCAAAGGAACAAAAAGCTTTTCCAAGAATCAGGCACTGTGGGTGTTGGATTATTGAGACAGCCATGTAAAATAACTTGGAAAGCAGCTTTTGAAATAAGTTTTCCTAGGAGTTTTCCTACTTTGCCCAGGAAATGTTAATATTGCCTGTTTCATTCCCATTCACTTAGCTCATGATTTAAAGAGGGGAAGTTTTGAGACAGATTGCATGTATCAGTGTTGTCTCCCAGTTCTAGCATACTCTGTGCTTATACAATAGATAGCAAATCTTTGTCTGAAATGTTTGGGTTGGTCTGTGGCTAGGTAATTGAAAGAAGACTTCTACTACCACTTGTGTTATGACACTGGGGGAAATACCGCTGTCTGAACTATACCTTATATATATATTTGTGCTTTCGCTGGCTTACCTGTTGTTCCAGGACCTGCTTTTATAGCAAGCTGACCTGCTTTGTATTGCCTACCTGTTTCAACACTGCTGTTCCCATGGGATGTTTGGAGAAGTCCAAAACACATCAGCCCTCATTTGGGAAATTTCCTTTCGCTCCGTCTGGCTATCAGCTCGTGCCTTGAAATGCAGGGGTGCAGACTGCCACGTCCTTCGCTAGAAAAACACTTGCAAGTCTCTTCTGTTGTTTTTGTGGCCTGATTTTAATGTTCTAAAGTGTTGGCTTGATAGCCTTGATACAAATACTGTTTCTATATGTGTAGTGGGTAGAGCACAGGAGCAAAATCTTCACGCTGCTGTCAGTATGTCTGCTTTGAGGATTATTTGCAACTGCATAGGATGCAAAAAGTGTTCTCCCTGCAATGCTGCAGTTCTCTGTCCTCCTGCTTATACCATCAAGAGTCATCTTGGATGATGTGAAGGAAGGCCCCTGTCCTGGGAAAGCACCAAAATCAGTCTGGATAGATGCTTCTCTGCATCAGCAGTTTTATTTAGAATCATGCTAAGAGTTTTCCTGTGCTCCTGTGAACAGTTTTGGGAGATCAAGGCTTCACAGGAATCGTTGTGGTTGTCAGTGCAGTGGTTCAGGGTGATGTTGCCAACTGCTGGGAGCATTTGGGTTGTCTGTACTGTTGTGGTGGCCCTGCGATACCCTTTCTTGGACTGCTTTGGCACCTTTCCCCAAGAGCTCCCCGCTGTTGCTGGAAGCAAAAGCTTTTGAGCAATTCTCCAACACAAAGTGGTGCATTGTGGGCCAGCGCTGGGAGGACTGGCTCAACAAGTTTGGCAGCAGTGGCTTTGGCTTCCTGCCTACTCTAGGTAGGCACCAGTAGAGATTGCCATAGCCTCCGAGCGGGTTTGAGCTGAACACCTCAGCCTACGTCCTGAAATTCATGCGCGTGCAACTGCCATGTCTGGCAAAGGATCCGCTTCTGTTGTTATCCGAGGTATGTGTGCAGTAGTTACCCTTTGTCTGCTTTAGGAAGGTGAATGTGTTATTTGTTTTCAGTGTTCTGGAGGGTGGTAAACTCCACAAATTTCTTACACTATGAAAGGGTCCTGTTTACCTTTTGATTTCTTCGTATCTAAGATCTATCTAATCTTGCTGTTGTCATCCTGAGTCATCTCAGGACAGTTAACAGTGCTCTGAAATGTTCTTTTCCGTGCCTTTTTTTAAAAATACCAGCTCAGTATGTTCTTTGCTGTGGCTCTTGCTTAACAGACTCCATATGGCTTCTGTGACATCTCCTCTGCAGACCCTTGCCAACAAGCATGGTGCTGTAAAACACAACATGCCAGGACCACTGCTTGAGGTCTGTGGGGATCTTGGGGGTGCAGGACACCGCTTCCCTGTGTCTCATCGCATGGCCATACACTGAATGTGTTTGATCATCTTGTGGCTGCATCAGGATGGCTTTTTCTTTCTTGCTGCTTGTATAATCGTGTTGATTCTTACATCCTTTTAGACACAAGATGTCTAAAAATTAAGATTTATGTCCAATGCAGTACTTTTTCCCCCAAGAGCAGAGCATTTTGTTTCATAGCTGACCTACAAAAGGGATAAGTTTCCTTTTTTACCCTCCCACCGTGTATTTAGGTCCATCTTATGTATCCATAGCCCATGTTCCCAAGTGCAACAAGAGCACTGTTAGCTGCAGAGGGACCAGAGGAGAGAAGTAGTCTTAGAATGATCTGTCAAAAGTATGTATCAGATCAAACCACATCAGCATGTTAAGCAGACTGAGCAAGTTCTTCTCTCCTTCCCTTTGTTTCATTTTGTTGTAGGTATCACCTTCTCTCTCACAAGTGGGCTGATGTTCTTGTTATGTTACAGAGAAAGAATGTTACCATGAAAGAGCAGAAAATTTACTTTAAAGCATCTCAGCCCTTTCAAATCTTCTGCATGTACGATACAGGGTAAAGGATCTTAATTTTTTTAATACATCTAAATATAAAAATATTAAAAGTTGCAGTCCCTCCCAGCCTGTGTGTGTTTAAGTGCCCGATATGGAAGAATAATACCTGCTACCAGTGTTTTCAAAGTCTTTTGTGTTTTGTAACAGGTATCGTGTATTTTATGTGTAATGTTTGGAGATGGAATTCTGGAAAAGTTTGCAAAGGCGGGCACCTAAAATAAGATGGATCACATTTGACAGTGAAGAAATGCATCTTGAAATAAGGATAGCGATGGGATTATTCTAAAAGGGAAACGGTGGAAGGCAAAACCTAAATTGCCTCTTTAGAAAAATTGAACATTCCATAACAATAAAAAAAAATCACTTCCATAAAGAGTTTTTAAGCTGAGTGGGGTTTGTGTTGTATACCAAACAGCCAGTGCTGGATTTATTGCCCTTGCTCTGTGAACAGGTAGCCTGATTTTCCTCTGTGCTTGCCTATTTAGTTACTGTAACTGTGTGTCAGAGGACAGCTAATGCTGGTTCAAAGCCTCACACTGGGGAGCAGATTCCCTTGTGGAAGGGAAGCTCTGATGGCTGTAGCAATGTGTGTGCTGAAAGATATCAATCATGAGAAGTAAAGACTGACAGTTTACTGGTTCCTCATCTAGATAAATGAAATACTTGGTCTAAAGGTATGCTATGGCCAAGTTTAAAATACTTTGTGTTGCTATGTGTGTATTCAAACACATAAGAAGTTGATTAGCTCTTTTACTGCACTGCAACAACAAAAACATTATTTTCCACTTTATCTTTTAATCTTATTAAATATCACAGTACTGTTGGGGTTTTCTTCTCTATGGTACATTTATGTGCCTGTTGCTTTGCAACTTGCATTACTTTTTTATTATATCAAATCACCTGCTAATAAATCTGTAAAGCAAAGGAAGTAAAGGAAGACTAATAGTGCCTGCCAGATTGAGAGATGTGTGGAAACGTGGATTAGTATGTGAACATCAACAGGCATTGGTTTCTTACAGCTGTACTGGACGTGATCAGAACAGTCTTATTTGTGAAGTGGATGTTCTAGTGCGTGGAGAATGGGAGTGGCAGGGTGGGGTGGTTGTAGCGAGCTGGGTTGCCTAATAGAAGGAAATACTGAACCAGGATTCAGTGGACAGGTTCTCTGTAGTATTTAACTTAATTTTTCTTTTTGCTTGTGCTGGTTTGCTTCCTCAGGTGTCAGATGCGTGGTGTCAAATGTTTGCAGAGTGTTCTGCCATCCCTGGAGGTGTTCAGGGCCAGATTGAATGAGGCTTTGAGCAACCTGATAAAGTGGGAGGTGTTCCTGTCCATGGCAGTGGGGTTGGAACTGGATGAGCTTTAAGGTCCCTTCCAATGCAAACTGTTCCATGATTCTGGGATTCGGTTCTTTGTGCCAAGATGCATTATCTTTGCCTGATTAAAGAATAAAGCTGCACTGTTGTCAGAGCAGCGTTGGGGCTACAGGCATCTGGGAAGAAAGTAGAAGAGGTAGAAAAATGAGCTCTATGCATGTCCTGTGTAGCAGGGAAAATACGATGTTAACTGGTGATGTGTTCAATATGCAGATTGCAGTAATGTCATCATGCAAGAAGTGCCTAACTGTCTCTAGTTCTTATTTTTATTAGTTTGAAAATATTTATATTTTTAAAGATTGCACTGACTCTGGTGTTCCTAGTTGTCACTTGTTTCTTTTTTTATTATGACTAAATTTTGTTGTTTTCTCATCTCACAAAAGATGCACTAGTGGGTACGCTGGGTTCCTCCTGTTCTCAGCAAGAAGAGAGGTGAATCTGTAAATGAATGTTTTTTACCGCTCTGCTCCCTCAGTTACTGGGTGCTGAGATACAGCTAGCACCCAGTTGCGTTGCTGTGTAAGGGACTGTTACACAGGGAAAGTTGGCATGTTTGTTTGGGGTTTTTTTTGCCTGGATCAGAGATGGGAAAGAGCAAGGAGCTTGCAACAGGTTCACCATTTGCAGTCACGATGTATCAAAATACTTCTGCAGGGAGCAGTTTTCTGTCAACCCTGAGTTTAGGTTCAAGTAAAATAAGCTTCCTTTTTCCTGCTACAAAAGTACAGCTGCTACAGAGTACACAGAGTGCTGCCTGTGGAAGTGGAGGAAACGCCAAACCTGTAGATGTTAAAACACTTCACAGTGTGCTTGGGGGTGTATGACTTAAGATACTATTTAGACTATTCTATGGCTGATTTATTTCATTTTAATTGAACCTATGTTTGTGACTGGTTGCTCATCCAGAATTTTTTTCTCCCCTCATAATAGACCCTGGTTTTCCTGCATAACTGAAGTGTTTCTGGGTATGTTTTCATATTGAGGTAGCCCAGATTTTAATTTTACTGTGAAAACTTAAGGGTTTTTCTCTCTAATTCTATTTCAGTTTTGTGTTATAATTACAGAATTAAACTCAACTTTCAGGGTTCCTTAGGCTATTTTAGGATTGGGCATATAGCAAATAGAACCATAGTATCGTATACATTGGAAAAGACCTTCAAAACAGTCAAGTCCAACCAAAAAAACAATAAATAATCATTTGTTGACTGACTTAAAATGCAGCAGTGGCCCAGTGAGATCATGTCACCTAAAAATAATGTGTGACCGAAAGATTTCTTACATGACAAATAGTATGTTCAGCATTTGAGTGATACACAAATTGGCTGGAGAAATGCAACGTGTCTTCAACTCTGAAAATTCATTAATGAGTAAATGAGAATAGTTTTTGCAGATGACTGACCTCATTCAGATTACTGATGAAAACCTGATGTAACAGAAGACAGTGTGCAAGGGGAGAGCTTCATCTGCCAGAAAGCTTTAGATACGCCACTTTTGTTTCATTGAGAAATTTATTAATCAGTCTTTCTACAGACCATCTTCTGTAACCTTGCTCACTGAAACTATGTATTATTATGTATAGTAAACTCTGAAAACATCTTTAATAGTTTTGAATGAACAATTTGACATACATTTATGTGTTAGATTTTCCAAAAGATTAATCATGTGTGGATGAATTTGTATACAACGATTTTAAGCAAATACTTAGATGTCAGCTTCAATGTGTGTTTTATATACGATTACAGGAACATTCAAATCTTGGGAGCCTAAAATTAGAACTCCCAGCTGCACGTGCGGCTGCAGGTGCCTGTATGTGTGTGACAAATTTCTCTCTGGGATTTGCCATTCAGTTTTTATTGGTGGGCACATTAGAGGCGTTTTCCAAGACTGTTACATTTCAGAAAACAGGAGTTGTAGTGATTGTCAGTGTTGCATTCCACATCCTTGCAGAGAGCAGGAGGAAAGGCTGCAGAGAATTGCAGTGATCACAACCTTGCAAAAGGGCTGGTGTTGGAATCTGCTGCTTGGGTCACAGGGAGGAGTTTTACTGCCTACAGTATCTGGCAAACCTTTTGGCTGGAGGAGACAGTGCAGGGGATATGATTTCAGAAATGCAGCATGGCTGCACCCTCAGAAAATGTGAGCCGGGAGAGGTAGGTCCTCCTGCAGGCTTCCAGATTTCACTGGGCAGGGTGGTGCCTTGAGTTTGGTAAGAAAAATAAAAGCTACAGAATCATAGAATCACAGAATAACCAGATTGGAAGAGACCCACCGGATTATTGAATCCAACCATTCCTATCAAACACTAAACCATGTCCCTCAGCACCTCATCCACTCGTGCCTTAAACACCTCCAGGGAAGGTGAATCAACCACCTCCCTGGGCAGCCTCTGCCAGTGCCCAGTGACCCTTTCTGTGAATATTTTTTTCCTAATGTCCAGCTTAAATCTCCCCTGGTGGAGCTTGTGGCCATTCCCTCTTGTCCTGTCCCCTGTCACTTGGCAGAAGAGGCCATCACCCTCCTGTCTACAACCTCCTTTCAGGTAGTTGTAGAGAGCAATAAGGTCTCCCCTCAGCCTCCTCTTCTCCAGGCTAAACACCCCCAGCTCTTTCAGCCACTTCTCATAAGGCCTGTTCTCCAGCCCCTTCACCAGCTTCGTTGCTCTTCTCTGGACTCGCTCCAGAGCCTCAACATCCCTCTTGTGGTGAGGGGCCCAGAACTGAACACAGGATTCGAAGTGCCAGGATGTTATTGGCCTTCTTGGCCACCTGGGCTGCTGCTGGCTCATGTTCAGTCGCTGTCAACCAACACTTCCAGGTCCCTCTCCTCCTGGCAGCTTTCTAGACAGACTTCTAGTCTGTATCACTGCACAGGGTTGTTGTGCCCCAAGTGCAGGACCCGGCATTTGGCCGTGTTAAACCTCATGCCACTGGACTCAGCCCAGCAGTCCAGCCTGTTCAGATCCCTTTGGAGCCTCCTGACCCTCCAGCAGATCGACGCTTCCACCCAGCTTAGTGTTGTCTGCAAACCTTCATCCAGGTCATTGATAAAGACATTGAACAGGGCTGGACCCAGCACAGAGCCCTGGGGAGCTTTGGAAAAATACTGTCTCGAGTTTCAAAAGGAGACTGGAGAGAGAGGACTCTGCTCTTGGAGATAATGCCTTCTAGTGCTAGTGAAGGTTTACAACTGATCAATCCTCATCCCGTATCTCCTGTGCCTGGTTAAATGAGATCATGGGTTTTTTTGGTCTTGAAGTGAAAGTAATTCCCTGAGCCAAAACTGAGATTTGGATATTCTTAGGACTTGAATAAAATGCTGTGTTATTGTTCTCTTTGCCAAAGTGGAAAATGCAGTAAAAATGTTTAACCAAGTGTTCAGCTGTTCCTTCCTTCAGCCGATCAGTCAGCAACTGTGCAGTGAAACAAAGTTCATGCACTTGTGCTCGGAGCCCAAGGAGAGCTGGGCCTTTCCAGCAGCTCCGCAAATAGCTGGGTGCTCAAAGCTGGATGTGAAAAAAACTGTTACTTAATGGACAGAGCAAAATTGGCAAGGAATTTAAAACTAGACAACCTTGCAGAAAATACGTATATGAGCCCATGTGAACCGGCTCAGCTATAAGAATGTCTGTGGGTTTTGCTTTATCTTCTGCTAAAGGTTTCTTTTGTATCTGAGGCAACGTGAGCGTGAGTCTTATGGGACAGACTTCTTAAAAACAGTATTTCTGTATATAAATGTGATTGTATTATGTTCAGTTTGTTTGATTATGCATATGTTCTTTGCAAGCATGAATTTGTTATGCCTGTATATATGGTTCATAAAATACTTGTGTGCTATTAATACGTAAGTGTTAATTATTTGAAATTTTGCAGAAAACCCTCAAGTATGTTTATTTTATCAGAATCCCTTATTTTGGTTTAAAACTTGTGTAAACCAGAGCACTCTGAATATTATGTGGTTTTAATTTTGTTCCCAGCATTGGTTTAGCAATATTCTTTATTATCATCCTGCATAGTACACAGTAAAATATTTGCCAGTAGTTTAATTTCATTTCAACGTGGATGAGTATACAAACCAACATATGTTCGTGGTTGATAAGCACTCAAGTGTTTCTGGAAAAGAGTTTGGAAAAATATTGTGCAGAAAATAATATTTTAGCTGCAGAAAGTGAGATATTTGTGGATGAGAGGCAAGTTTTGATGTGCTAACTTAGGTCACTTCTTTTAAGACATTCATGTGAATTAAAATAAGGGACTATAGAACTTAAAATTGATGAGAGCTTTCCTTAGGATAAGCCATTGGTCTGGGTGTGACAGAGCTCAGCTTTCTGTTGGAGATCTGCTCGGTTTTGGTGCAGGCTGTTCCAGAGGGTCCTTAGAGCTGCTCAGGCACCTTCCTGCTTCCTCCTTGCACCTCTCTCCCCCAGCACACAGGCTCTTAGAAATAGTAATTTGGGAGGTTTTGTCTGCTCTCAAGTATTGCAATGTTCATGTTCTTTGCATCCATAAAGGGTAAAACAACAGAAATGTTTCCATCACTTTGATAGGATCTGACAATAGCTGGGACAAGTGTTGTAAGCAGGTTATGGTAGGTGTCACGAAACTTATTTTCCTTCAAGATGGCAATGAGTTTTAAGTTCCTGCAGCTGTGTTTTTCTCTCTTTTTAAAGATTTTTTCAGATGTTACTGAGGAGTTGTATTATCTTAAAGAAAAGTTCTAATAAAGCTTGCCTTTGGAGAAGGAGATCTGCCAGTTAGGTCATGTTAAAACAAGGTGTACTCGCATAGTTTTTTACCATAATATGATCAAGACTCATTACCTTCTAACGAGAAGAGTACGCACAGCTAGTACGGAGCAAATGCATTCAAGATAGCTTTTGTGGACATTATTTGAACTACTTCGGTCCATGAATTGAATTCAAACAATACAGATTTGGCAACATTTCAAAATAATGGCATATATTTACAATTCCCTTATGTGGTACCTGTGAAACAGTTCTGTGGTGTCTTAATGGAAAGCCTAGGCAACTGATAAAAGTTGGTACATTTACTTAGGGTGGGTTTGCATCTCGGGCCTCAGTAAAAAGTAAAATAAATTCTGCGTTTGGGGAGTTGTAGAGGTGATAGGGAGTTACATATGTTGAGAGTGCAAAGTTAGTTTAGGGCATCACGTTTTAATGCATTTAGTATTAACTATGGTGATAAAAATACTATGGAAGTATGATCAGGTTGATGGTGTGCAGAAAGCATAATGTACTGTGCTGTGGTCAAAGCGTTTTACTGTTTACACTGGGCATCAGTATGAAATGTCCATTGTGGAATTCCACTAAACGGCAAGCAGCACAAGCATGTTTGTGATAAATCACATTCGGGCTTTGAAAAGTACTCTTAATAAGCAGATGCTGGGAATGGGTAGGAAGGAAGCGAGCATTAGAAGAGTTCTGGCTTAAAGAATATTTCTGCAATGCTTTTATGTATTCTTGTCACTTTTCTCATCAAGTTTTTTATTCTTTTGCCCTGATTCTTTTGCCAGAGTTTGTTCTTTGCCCTTTCACTTCTGCCCTCGCTGATTTTGCTTTCTCTTCCTCTCAGTTTTCACTCTCCTCCTTGTTTTTTCACTCGCAGCGAGCAGACTTCTGCAAAATAGGACACTTGTGTTCTGGTCGCCGCACCCCAGCAGGATGAGGGCTCCTCTGACCCTCTTCCTCTGGAATTCGCTGTCCTGGAGGAGATCCTGACCTCGCATTTTTTGGTGATGCTTCATTTAATTTCTGGAAGGGATGCTGTCTTGTTAGATGCTAAGATAGATGGACTGGTGGTCCTCATCTGAAGAGACAACGAGTTTTGTAAGGAATTTGATACATTTTGGAGGTTATAAGAAATCCAATAAAAATAGGCAGTGGAGCTCTGGTTGTCACTGAATCTAGGGGCTCAGTAACTGCAAAATGCTGACCTCTGTCTAGCTGCACGATTAATCCCATTTTATTTGTGATAAGTAGTAGAATTGAGAGTACACAGACACATTTATTCTTAAAGAGCACGAGCATCAGTTTCTGTAGTGTAACTGTCATGAAAGAAAGTGCTGAAAATACTAGAAAAATATTAGGTGACTTATGTGCTTCTGCATTCCTCAGGAGAAGAGGAGACGGCAGCTCAGTTTAAGGAAGTTTTTCAGAGCAGACCTGCTGAGCTCTGTGTCACTTGATGTACGATGTGCCAGGTTGTCTGTTATTGAGTTTCCTTTTTTATTAGAAAAGATGCTGTATTGGCCTTTTCCAAATAAGAAGCATTTCCTTGTTACATGCTTACCAAATATGCAGTTAAGGTATCTCCGAATTGCCTGTGACACAAGTTTTTTCCAGTCTTGGTGAAGAGTACAGCAATATTTCATTTAAAATTACCTCCCTAAAACACTGTAACTAAGTCATTTGAAAGGAGCAGCGAGGTCTGGAAGTCACAATGCTCAGAGCTTTTATATTATGGAAGTAAATGAAGCTTTCCTTATGATGTTAATAGAGTTAATGTAACTAGCAGCTCCTAGAACAGTATTTGTATGTTGGTACCATCTAAATACTGCGTTTATGGAAAAATGGAAGTTTGAGGTCTTGATTTAAATTTTTAGCTTGACCTTGAAAAGCAGTCGCAGATGGACAGGGTTAAATGAGCCCAGCTTTGGAAGAGGAACATATGAATCATGGTTGCTAGGCTCTTTCTTGAGAGGCACAGGCTTTACATTTACAGTGGAGTATTTCAAAAAGTAATCTTTAGACTCAGAGGAATTGTGCGTTTGAAATGACACTGGTGAAATACTGTAAACTTCATTAGACTTTTAAATAGAGAATTTGCATGCCATTAAATGAGATGGCTATAAAGTATTAGACATTAGAATATCGACTGCAAGACTTGTGAACTTTTTTAATTGGTTGGGGGAGAACAGAAGAACTGTGTATCCATCTCCTATTTGTGTTACATACTTCTTGCATATGTTTTTTTGGCCTATTCTATATGTTATTCTCCAGTGTTTGTGTGGTCTAACTGGTCATTCTCATAGCCATGCCACAGAGATGTCCAGATGGAACACAGAAACAGAAATAAGCTTTCCCCGAAACCTGCTCTGTCTCTGCTTGATTGAAATGGGGGTGAAGCCCCTTAAGCATGGGGGCACTCACACTGAGATCCCTGGGACTGGAAGAGTCAGAGAAGTTGGATTCAAGTTTCTTCCAATTGCCTGAGGTGATACGGGCTGGGTCACACTCCTTACAGTATTAAACCCATGACTGAGACTGATGTTGAGGTGTCTTTAAGTACTGACATGACTTTCTGCCCCCCATGCCCGATCTGTGGTGGTTCAGTGCTCAGCATAGGCAGGCTCCAGGTTTGTCTGGGGACCTGTGGGTTTCTCTGACGAAAGGATTTGGTTGTATCTATTTTAAATAGATGCTTTGACAATAAAAAGCTCCGGTTTATTTTGCATCATATGAGAAAACAGATGGAACAGCATTTAGGACTCTCACCTTCCTGCTTCTTGCTTGCTGGTTAGGTTTGGACGCTTCTCTGTTGCTGCAGAAAATCACCAGGGGTTAGGAGGCATCTTACATGGACTTGGGTGATCTGCCTGCAGGCATGCGCGTGACTTCCTTTGGAATCACAGCTGTGATTTTGGGTGTGCAGCAAATCCCTTTTTCTGCTTTAGCTGGTGTTACTGTTAGAATGGTTTTCTTTGAGTTTGTGTGTGGCATTGCTTCCTGTCCCTTGGAGCTTTGATTTTAAAACTCTGAAGATGGGCTTCACAGTGTAAAGGGAGCTCGTCAGTTATTCAGATTTTGGCATCCCCAGACTGAAATATTATAAAATAAATACATCATATTTACATATAAAATGAGTAAGGTATTATAATATATTTTAATATATCTTTACATCAGTTTCTGCCAGTTTGTTTCATTTATAGTTTAAAATTGCAGCTCTGTATTGCTCTGTCAGCAGTCCAATGGGACCATGCAGTATTTGCTTACCACGTGGAAACCTTCTTCTACAGTCTTACCCAAAGAGCTCCTGCGTGGAATGCTAGCAGTGATGTTTAAGTTCATACTACTTTTCCCTTAATTGCCTTCAAATTGCATCACAGAAAGTAGATATTGAAAAATAGAAGTTCATTATTCCTGTCTGATTCCCACGCCCCCAGCACGTATTTACTCAGTTTTGCCTAGTTTGCATGAGGCTATGTGTGCCTGAGGTCTAAATACTCTTTCTATAAGTACTATATAAATAAATAAGCGAGAGTCACTACTTAACAAAGTGCAAATCAGTTTATAATTAATTAATTTATTTAATGTAAGCTCATTTGCAAAAAGGTGCCTGTGATTCAGATAAGCATAGCTCTGAACTATCACAGCTGGGTCAGGTGCCCTTAGCTGTTGGATTTGCATCCAGCTGCAAAATCCAGTTACAGCTGTTACTGCAGGTATTGTGCTTAATTTTAATGTAGCGCTAAGAAGGTTGTTGGTTTTTTTTTTTAAACCTGGGATAGACCTTGTTTTTTAAAGATAAGTAATGAAACGTTTATGGTGAAGGTACTGATGGGAGGCCTTTGTTCTGGATGCTGTTTGTGGGTCCGTTCTGTTGCCCGCAAGAAGCAAAGTGGGGCTGCACAGGGCTGGTGGCAGCGACCACCAGCAGCATCTTGGACTGTGCTGCAGTTGCGCCTCCGTTGCAGCCCACTCCATCTATGTCATGATTGGTGTTCTAGTCATGAACGCGAGTACGGATGTTGGTAAAAATGCATATAGGCAAGTTAGTGGCTTTAAAACAAAACTCTGGGATCAATTCTGGCACAGAGATAACCAAGTATAACTTAATTTCTAAGTTATTATTATTCTAAGTTAATCTGTTACTTGAGTATTTTTTAATGAAAATAAGTCATCTTATATCAGTTTTTAACCTTTAAGTAGTGTTATAAATCCCTTAACTGTGTGCTTTGGCAATGATGATTTTATACTATTATGTTTGCAGTTTCCTATTTTTTTGTCTTCTAATGACTGTATAACATTTTTAGTTATATAAATGTAATTTACCTTTAAGTTGTGTAGCAAATGTATTTAATGCTCCAGTAGTCTCTGAATGCAGTTTTAAAGTTAAGCAGTACTCTTAGGAGACTATATTCTTCAAAACAAAACTGTAGAAACTCGTTTCATGAGTATAAGTCTGCAAGTATGTGTGTTATCTCCAAAATCCACACATGCTCCAACACACTGTTATCTCTCTCTCTGTCTCTCTCTCTTTTACGTAGCTGTTACACCGATCTCTGGCAGCAGATGGCTGGACTATAATGCACTGTTAAACAAATAAAACCATTAGGCATGTAATACTGCCTGGAAAATGACTGCCTGTATAAAAGGGTTTAAAAAATTAAATAGAAAATAAAATTCATGTTTAAATTCATTTAATGAAGTTGAAATAAAATCCTAATCCCGTTCAGAATACATAAAGATCCCGTCCTATGTTGCGTTTATCATTTGAAGTAATTTTTTTTTTATTATTACATTCTCGCATCTGGTATAAGATAATCAGTCCTAAATCAGTTTTCTTATAGATGTTTTCTACAAGTAATCACTCATTTTACATTCATCTTTGTAGGAAGATTTTTGCTTTTGTTATGCTCCAGCACAAAATTATCTATTGCATTATATGCTCTTTTTTCCTCATTTTCAAATTTGATACAAATGTGTTATAATTGTGATTCAACACTAGTGTCATGGCTCTGTAATTAAACTGTTTTTCAATAATTGTCAGCAGCTGAGAGATGCCATTTTGTCTTTTTGTTTTTAGATATGCCAATATTTGGTCTTTGCCCGGCTCATGATGATTTCTATTTGGTGATGTGTAACCACTGTAATCAGGTCGTAAAACCACAGGCATTTCAATCACATTATGGTAAGTGCTTAACTATTTTTAATAATTAAGGGTGAGGTTAAATCAGGATTAAGCCTGGCAATTTTTTTTTTCATTGATGGTACATAGATCATTACATTCTAAATAATGTCAAAGAACGTAACCTGTGTTTAATCATTTTATACACATTGTAATGCAGTTGCATAAAGATCTTGTTTGTTTTAATTTTTTAATGCTTTCTTGAAATGCTGTGTACATACAGCTTGGTTTTGAAATGACATGTATAGTGTGTGTCGCAGCCAGTATTGGAGTCTGTGTCATTTCTCCTTGTGTATTTATATATATTATTTTTGTGGGTTCTGTTAGTGTTACTGCAAACTTGAGCTAAAAGCTAACCTTACAAGTTATGTTGTAAAACAGAGTGTGCTTCCAGTGGCCAGTAAGCTTATTTATTTAGTTTCAGAAGTATCAATTTGTATTTGTTTTACTGGTCCGATGGCTTTGTATACAAATGATGCTAGGAAGCTCTTGTGTGTTGGTTTGCGTTAGCCAGTGTTTACATAAGACTGAAAAGATGTGAAGTGCTATGCAAGTTCAAGTGCTCAGTTACTTCCTACAAACCGAACTGCAGGAGGGGGGCAGTTCTTTTCCATACTCTTCTCAACACTGGAAATTAATCTCAAACAGTTTCATACCAATATTTGGGTAGGACATTTTGGGTGCTCAGCTTTCTATTTCTTGAGGAATTCAGGAGGTGTTTTCTAACTAAGTGCTAATAAGAAAGATGGACAAAGCATCTTCTGAACTACTGCTGTGTGTCCGTATTTGTATATATTCCCTTTTTCCCTAGCCCAGTGCACCTACTGATTGCCTCAGTCTGGATATGGGTGACCAGGCTCTTCTAGTGTTGAGAATAAGGGATACCTGCTCTTGCATCCTAAATGCTTCAGCCCTTTGGCAAGAAAAGGCATACTCCCTTCTATTGCTTCCTAGACCCTGGGGAGGGAACTTATCTTTCTTATCCTTTCCACCTCTCACTCAAGGTTTGTGTTATAGCACCTCATGGATTATATATACCCTGACACTTGCTACTCGATTTCTGCAGTCATGTCACACAGGATGCCTTGAAGAAGGATCTGATAGTTCTTGGGACATAATTCCTACTGCAATTTGGTCATTATTCTGTGGATGGCAGTAGTAATACCATTTTTTTAATACCCCTCAGTTTTGTGGATGTAAGTCTCCAGAGCTGTAGGGAGCCAGAAGGGCACCAGCTTTCCTTACTCTGGTTGCTATAAGCCTTTCTATCAGCTGAGAACAAGTCCATCTCTTACCAGCATTATTTCTACCCTGTAACTGGATTTCAGTTTAAAATGTTCAGTGAGTCCTCATAAAAAATCACATTAAATTTATTCTGACAGTTAAAAATAAATCAGAGGGAGTGGAGGCTGGAACGGGGGACTGGGTGGTACCTGGTTTTAGTGTTGGCGTGTTGGATCTTCCACCTCGAGTCAGTTGTACAGAACTGACTCGGGTTGGTAGCGATGAAGAGCTGTGGGTACCTGCAGACGCTTTGGGTTGTTGTCCTGAAGTTAATGAGCAGGGATCTGGAAATGCTGTTTGACGGACGGGTGTCTGTGCTGTAGGAACCAGTGTCATAGTTGTTGGCACAGCAGCATCGTGGGCAGATTGAAGGAGCAGTTCAAGAACGGAAAAGGTGCAGCCTTGCTTCTTGACTGCAGGCATGGAAACATGGGGCGTTGAAATGCTTCTTGTACCAGTGAAGTTCTGTGAAGTTATTCCAGTGCTTCTGTAAGCATTACTTGTCATTTCAAAGAGACAGAGTGAGGAGGAAACTACAAAATGAAGGTATGGAAAACAATATTTAAGAAAAAAAAAAAAAGAATAAATGCTAATATAGCATTCCCAGTCTGCATCACATTGTAGGAGCCTGGTCTCTAAAGATGAAACTTTCTCCAATATAAACCTTACATCAGTGGCAGATTATACTTTGAGAGAAAAGTGGAATGGAATTGGTGAGGTTATTATTAGTATTTCTTAAGCCTGTTCTGACAATGAAGACACTCAGCAAGCACTGTGGCATGCAGAGGAAACAGGCGGGGTCATACTGCTGAGAAAAACAAGCTTGGGTGGGGTGAATGGCTTTAAAGGACCTCAGTTTGCTGAACTAGTAGCCTCCAAAAGGTGAGAAATGTGAGTCAGTGACTTTGGATACAGCTAGTGCTCTCCCCACTTTTTACCAGCCTCTGTAGCTTTGAAATCCTTGGAGCTGCCCTTCAATTTAACAAATGTAATGTAAAAGCTGATAAATACAGCAGGTGATTCGATCACCAGGTAGGGGTGTAGTTTCTTTAACACAGTACTTCGGGAGAAGGGCATTGGCAAAGTCCTCAAAACAGAGTTTGTTTAAAACAAGTAGTACACTATGATGCTAACAAGAAAATAAAACACTCTCTGGATTCGTCACAGTCATTTTACTGTGGGTCAGGTCTTTTATTTGTAGCATTATTTCAGGGGCTGATAAAGGAGACATTACTTCAAGTTCTGAAAAATTAGAGTACATGGGTGAAGCCCTATCTTTGTGATGCTCTTGGAGTCTTTTAAAGTTATTTTTAATTGTTACCAGAGAAAAGAATAATCTCCTAAAATGTTCTGCAGCTCCTGGTAGTATGGGTCACTTGTACTGGGTGTTCTGTGAAACTGGTCACGTGGGGATTTGTTTGCTGAAGTAGAATATGCTCTTTTAAAATGTCACTTTTGTCAAAGGAAGGCTTAACCAACTATTAGCTAAACTTAGTGCGCTAATTAATTTCTTCCAAAGCATATTTGTGATAAACTACCTAACTAGATAGGCTGAAAGTGCTCTGCAGGGCATATGCCAGCTTTTTTCCCTGGACCACAGGTAGCAAGAAATTATTTAAATGTAACCTTGTTAATCAGAATATTTGACCTTTTTAGTAAAATACTTTGAGACAAATCAGATTTTGTATATAACTGATACTTTCATATATCATGGGTTTCATGAGAAGAGATTGATTCAAAATTAAATTCAAAATTGTTTTGAAGCAATCTGAGCATGCATTTGGAGTAGAAATTCATAGAATAATAAAATGGTTTGGGTTGGAAGGGACCTCTCAAATTAATCTAAATTTTAACCCCTGCAATGTGCAGGGGCACCTCCCACTGGATCAGGCTGCCCAAGCCCCATCCAGCCTGGCCTTGAACAGGGATGGGGCAGCCACAGCTTCCCTGGGCAACCTGAGCCAGGGCCTCACCACCCTCATAGTGAAGAATTTCTTCCTAATGCCTAATCTAAATCTTTCCTTTTCCAATTTAAAGCCATCTCCCTTCATCCTATCACTCCATGCCTTTGTAAACAGTCCCTCTCCAGCTTTCCTGTAGCCCCTTCAGATACTGCAAGGCCACTGTATGGTCTTCCTGAAGCCTTCTCTTCTCCAAGCTGAGCAGCTCCAACTCTTTCAGTCTGTCCTCATAGCAGAGGTGCTCCAGCCCTCTGATCATCTTCATGGCTTCCCCTGGACCTGTTCCAACAGTTCCACATCCTTTTTAAGTTGGAGATAATTGCCAGTTTAATAGTTCTATCCTGTTGGCATATATACTGTTATGGATTTGTAAAACTTGGTGCTGTATTTGGTATGCGTAACACCACACATAGATTAGTTTTTAAAAGCAGTCTAATAGAATGAATTATCTGAAGTCTGCTGGTGGTATTCCTTCTAGCCTGTGCAGAGCAGATGACCATCAGGCTGCTGGTGTAGGTTTACTCTCTCAGCCTTGAGTGGCTGCAATGCTGGGGATCGGCAGGGCCAGATGGTCGAGGAGAAGCTGTTTCAGGACAAATCCTCCTTTCTATCTGATCTCAGCTACTTCACTATGGGGCTGGACAAGTGATTTCAGTCTTTATTGCTGGTGTTCTTGCTGCTGCTTCTTTAATAATTACACTTGCCTGGTATCAGCATCTTCCTTGGATGGCTCAAGATCAATTCAGAGGTGAAGGATGGGAGAAAGCTATCATGTTCAGGTGTCGATCTTGTGGGCGAAGCACCTGAGATCACTTATCATCGTGACTTGTTCTGAGAAGACACAGTATTTATCTGCAACTGGAGTATTTCTCTACCCTCTGGATGATCACGTGCCAAGCTCTCTAAGTTTCATGTCACATAGACTCTCCCATTCTGTTTAAATGGCAAGTATATCTTAAGTTCCTGCACAGTTTCCTCTCTTAATATAAACATTCTAACAGTAAAAATTACGTTACTGTCTGTCAAATTGCTAACTGTTGCATTCCTCAAGCTGACCCCCTCGGCAGACAGCAGGATGTGCCTCTGTTCCTTTTGTCTCCCCTCTCTCCTTCCCACAAAAACGTGCTGGATACAGTTCCTGTGCTGCATGAAAAGGTTACTCTTTGAGGAAGCCATTGCACCAGTTATTCTAGATTGTTCCTGAAAACTATGAAGTGATGTGGTTCTCGGGCTGTGTGAATGTTCCTTGATATCTCAGCCTTTCTATGGGTTTATCCTTCTCCCTGTGCTTATCAGCCTCAGGTCCAAGGGGACCTGCGTCCCTGCACCATCTGAGCTGCTTTGTGGCTTGGAGAGAGAGCTCAGCAAGAGGGAAAGTGGCATCAGCATAGAGACATGGGGCTTCTGCCTTTTATGTTTTCCTAGTTGTTGTGTAGAGTTGATTGTTTCCTCTGTGCCGTGGTTTCTGTAAATACAAAGTTGGTCTTAAAACTCTCAGCAATACTAATGAAGGCTACCTGTAAAATTTAAACCGAGAGTCTGTGAGTCATGTAGTGATTGTGAAAACCATTAGTACCGTGTGTGTTGGAAAGAGGTGATGATAGTGTGTTGGGCTGCTGAGTCACTACAAAGCTATGAACCAGGGTTTGATTAACTTCCATAGGTGAAGTGGTGAAGGTGAGCAGTGGAGGATTCAGAAACGGAGTAATAATATGGATTTACACACCTTTTGTGCTTTCTAGGAGGTGGTGAGACTGGAATAGAGAAGGTCATCCCACCACCTCCTACTCAGCCTGCAGAGATTTGGAGGGTGCGTCCTCGCAGTAGAGAGAGGGATGTCTGCTTGTCTTAGTTACTTGGGTCCTTCCTACAAGTCAGTGTAAGGTCTCTCGGTGTCTCCATCTGATTGTGTGACCACAGGCCTTCCTCCCTCAGCCACCCTAGCCCACCTTAGTGAGCGATTTTGCTACTCTGGCTAGTCATAAGGGATTTTTTTGGTGGTAAGTGCTTGGATTCAGAGAGAACAAGTGATATTTGTTGTGATTTTAATTAGGATAAATGATCTGTTAACTATCCCTGCTAATATGCTGTTGTATTTCAGATGTTTTATCACATGTAATTTAGGTATTACAGTCCCTGCAGCGTTACGGATTTAGTTTCTTATGACGTGCTGTTAACTGAATATAAATTTATCTCACCCTCTTGCTGTTACCTCCAATTTGTCATCAGGTAATTGTGCTGAAAGACCTGACATTGGTATCAAGTATTTTTTAGTTTTATTTTTTTAAGATCCTGCTGATATTGCTTGTTTAGAATAGAATAGAGAGCATTCAGCATGGGTTATTACGTCAAAGATAAAGTGTCTGTACAAGAAGCAGATAGGAAAAGAAAGGAATGTACTGAATCGTGTTCCAAAGCCATTGAACCTGAGGGTTGAGGGGGTAGGGGGTGCTGTTTGGTGGGAGGTTGTGTTTTGGTTTGGTTTGGTTCTTTGTTGGGTTTTTTCCTCATAGGAGATTGCCTGAGCTCATCTGTGCCGTGGAAGGATAAGCTTTCATTATGGCCTGCATTCTTTTGGCAGCAAGCAATTTGTGTCAGTAATTAAGTGTCCACTGTTCACTAATGTCTTTTTAAAGCAGTACAAAAACGTTTTATATAAATCATAGGAATTTTCTTGGGTATCAGTGTCATCTTCTGTCATAGTCTAATAACCAAAATAAAACTTGACTATTATGTGATGTCACAGATGTGCTGGAGCATTCTGCCAAGCACGTTGCCAAACGTGCACAGGTGGCATTTGGCACATTATAGTTCTAGTTAATGTATATGATTTAACAAATTATCATTGGCAGCTGCAGCAGCTACTGCTTAAACACATATTCCTCTCAGTTGTTCACACAGTCTAAATTCCAGCAGTTGGATCTCAGTCTCAGGGTCCAGCAAGAACTAGTATCGTTTCTTCTTGGCAGGGATTTGAGGAATTCTGTAGCTGTTGCAAGAATCATCCTGGCATATTGCCAGAAGGGAATCGGCTCATAGGTCAGTGCAGGATTCATTTTAGAAAAAAACCTTTTTTGCTGATTATTTAGTTATTTTTTAGTAATGCATCACTAAATAAGAAAGTGTTGCCACCTGGAAAGAAACTTGGTAAATGTATTTTGGGCTTGAACTGTGTAGCCCAAAGCTGTTAGCTGAATACCAGATGCGCTACTTAGGATTTAAGGTCACAGATTTTAAGGAGCGGTGAAGTTGGGCGCTGTGGTTAACTGTAACACTGCAAGCAGTTCGCATGCAGATGGCTATTTTTGTAAGCATAGTGGCTGTGGCCTTTGTTTATTACATGAAAGCATAGGGAGCCTATTTGAGAAATTGATGGCAGTTTTCCTGTAAAACTTGCTCTTTTTCTATGAGTACATGGATTTGTCAAGCTTTGGTTGAAAACAAAGTAATTTTATGTATCAGCTAACAAGAGAAGGTTTTGTTCAGCTTCAGATGTAAAAAAGAAATTAATTGTTTACTGCTTACCATATAATTCATGTTACTCTGCCTACAGCACCATGTGTGTTCAAATATAACAAACTCTGAAAATGCTTTGGTGTGCTTTTGTCTTTTCTTGCCTTTGGTTAGCACAAGTGGAATTTCATGCTATTCTGCCGTAGCAGTAGACCTACGTGCAGAAATTCTTGGGCAGACCTACGTGCAGAAATTCTGGTTCTTTTTTATTCTACTTTTACTAAAATATTGGAAGTGTTTTGAAATAAGGCCGATGTACAGAATTCTACAGGGGTTCCATGAAAACAATATTCTCTCCTGCTAGGTATTTGGATACTGTGACCACCTGCTCCCTTTTGGAGGTAAATAGGGATGAGGGAAGAACAAGTGGAAAGAGAGAACAGTTTCATATTTTGTGGGAAGAGGAAGCAGTGCTACATTCCCTGTCACAGCAACAGGTGCTCAGCACGAGGGAGAAAAACTCTGTATCAATGAACAGATTTGAGTAAGATCTATAGAGAACAAGTAGTTCTGATAAAAAGTGGCTATTGAGTGATGAACTACAACTTCACTTTGGAAAAAGCCAGCTGGAATAGTAGTATCAGGTCTACAATTAGAAAAGATTGACAATGGGAGAATTAATTAGTCTAAAAGTCAATGTCAGGTTTTGTCATTCAAAATCCATTTTGGGTAGTGAAATGGCAGGTGGAGCAGGAGGCAGCACTCGTAACTATTGGTTCAGGTTTTCTGCAGGTTCAGGGAAGGCCGTCGTGCATCAGCTTACATGCTCCTCATCCTTGGAAGTCTTCCTTCACAGCTTAAAAGGGCTCTTTCTAAGGGCTGAGCCGCTCCTTCAGGCTGGAGCCAGGCCAGTGGAGGTGGCACCCAGTGCGAGGGCAGGCCGTGGGCACGCAGGGCCTGGCACACAGCTCCGAGTGGAGCGAGTACAGAAGAATGAAGCTGCGACCTGTGCAGGAGCTGGAGATGGGGAAGAAGCCTGAAGTGAGATAAAAAAGGGCAGGATTTCTGCTAGTGTGGAGAAGAGCTGGGAATGTCTGAGAGCCATAGAGATATGAACTTGGTGTTGGAGCGTAGAGTTAGAAGTAGTTTAATTTCAAAAGTTAACTGCAGGCAGATCAATTATTTTTAAAAACTTCCCCCTCTATTTTGAGGGAGAAGTGTGTGTTCTCACGAGCTGTGTAGATAATTCCAAGAACTGCAAACCTCAGATGAACACCACAGCACTGTGATTCCAGGGAGGAGCATTCTGGGAAGCCTGTAAAACAATGCTGAGTATTGAAGTGTCACGAAGGAAATAGTTTGGGTTGATTTTTTGCTTTTATTTTCATGTAAACACATACTTTCAGGCTGCACAGACTGTACTCTCTCGTCCCAGCAGCCAATTCTCAAACAACTGCTCCATTTGTAAGGGAGAGTATGTGCATGTAGCCTCTTTTTCTCTGCAAGCGCAGCTAGGAGGGATAGATAGGAAATCTCATCAGTAGCCATGAATTATGTTTCATTTTTTGCCTGCTCCCAGCACAGAGCTGGGCAGCACCTGGCTGGAGCAGCAGTGCCCAGGTGTGTGGGTGAGAGGAGGCAGCATCGGTAGAGCTGGGATGGTAGAGCCAAGTGGCGTATGTGCTGGGTGGGTGCATGTCTGAGGAGGGGAAGGTGAGGACACAGGGAATAGCTGAAAAGGGAAATGTGAAACAAAGAACTTGAGTAAAACAGATAAGAAAAGAAACAGATGAAGACAATGGGGTGGGAGCTCAGTAAGGAAGGTGGGAGAAAATGACCTTGCAGGAGGTGGGATGGAGTAGGCAAGGAGCTGGTTTTATTACTGTACTCAGTGTTGAGGGGGAAAAGTGGAGGAAAGGAGATGATTAAGAGGGCAGAACAGAAGCTGTTTCACTAGTTTTTCCTCAATGTTTTGGCAGTAGTGCTGTTGATGTGCTTTGTGTAGCATCATAGCATTCATATTTTGCACTTTTTAGAGGAGGGCAGGGGGAACAACATGTCCTGCTCAGGACATGTCTCCTGGCTTATCAGACACTGGCCATCAAGTGTAGAGATGGATACATGCCTGTGTATGCACTGATTAAGAGGTCCTCGTGTTTGTTTTCTTAAGCATCCCTTTCATGACTTCTTGCTGGGCTTCTTAGGTTTATTTTAAAAAATCTTGTTTTTTGTACTCTAAATAATAGTTTTGGAGAGCAGGAGGTGCATTGGGTGTACGTGTAGCTTTCACACCATTTTTACAGTAAGGGCAATGCTCACCAGATGGCAGAAAGTTACCCATGCAGGACCTCCCTAAAAGCAGTGTCCTGCAGAACATCTTCACCCGCTGACTCGGGAAGACCAGGCAGTATCTGAAAGCTGTTCATCCCTACAGCAATCAGACACCAAATGGTAACCAGGCTCCAGACCAGTGCTTTTGGAAGCACTTGGGACAATGTTAATCTAATAAAATTGAAAGAAATCAATAACATTTTGGTTTCAGAGAGAGCTACAAAGTACATAGGCTGCTTACTTTATCTAGGTATCATGTCAAGTTATTTTCACCTTTTATTTATTTACTCGTTTTTAGTCACCAGTTTGCTGGTGGAACAAGCTCCCAGGTACTGACTTGATACTGTTTTGTCTCTCCAGGTATTAAGATACCCTTGAAATCTGACATTTGCTAGCAGAAGTATAGAAACTGTGGTTTGAAGATATAACCAGAAGAGGGAGTGTATAACACTTTGTTTACAATGAAACCTATAAGTTTATTGATGAGTAGCAATCAATAACAACATAATTAAAATAAGTTTTTTTTAAAAATGCAGGCTGAAATTGAGTTTCAGAAGAGCACAATTAATGCCAGCTTTTTGAGATTGGGCTTCATTCTGTTTAACACTGAATAATTATATCCAATGTAAAAGTATCAACTCAAATTCCTGTACGTTGTGTTGTGTCTACCTGTAACAGAGATTCAAGCAGCTTTTCAGTAGCAGTTTTGGATTAGCTTTCGTGGCACCCAGCTCTATAAGAGCTCCATGAACACTTGAAGCTTGGAAAAAATTACTAATATATTTTCAAAATGTAGAAAATAGCAAACAGGTAAACAAGACACAAAATTTTACATAATTTGTGATACTGTTATTGACTCAATAGGCCATCATTAGCTGCCCTCAGCTAGTAACAGCCAAAATACTTACAAATCCTTTTGTTTGCTACTGGTGAAACAAAACCGTAATGTAGTGGCTCGTATAGGGAAAACAGTATTTTTCTCTGATTTACGTCAGTGTTCCTCCAGTGCAGCAAGGCAAAAGGTGAGTCCTTTGAACAACAGCAAAGTCATGTGGGAGAAAAGGCCACCAGCGTGTCTAACATGTAAACTCCTAATAAACTTTGTCTGTTCTGCTGCCTTATACGTCTTCTACAATATATGAGAGCACTGCTGGCCACTGCTCAAACCAGAACTGAATGCAGTTACATTTTAACTTGTTTGCCTGGGTTGTGTTAGAGCAACTATCATCAGGAGATTCTTGTCATCTCTTCTGTTCCCCAAATAACGAGGTGCCCATGTTGGTATGAGACTAGCACTCTTTACACTGGTTTGTGAGGGATGCAATTAGACCAGGCTCCTGTAGAGATGAAGCAGTTCCTATATAACGGAGTGTTTCCTCATTGTTTGGCAGGATTGTCAGGAAATCTTTATCTCACGGTGCTATATATGGTAGCTTTTCAAAAGGAAGCTTTCTCTTTTAGCCAGGTCACCTTCGTAAGTTTTTACCCCATGGGATTTTCTTCCTTCACAAAGCAGAAGTTGTATTGTGCCCTGTATTCTCTGTGTGACCCCATGGGTGGCAAAGAACCTGTTTGTCATGTCTGGTGGTGGGAAAAGCCCTAATTTCTGCAGAGCACTGCAGATGGTTCTGTGGGTTAGATGGAAGGTGTACCCCTTTCAGTATGCCCTTCCACCTGTGAGCCTGAAACTTGCAGGAGTTTGTGGATTATTTGTAGAGCTGAATTTGAGCTGGTTGAAAGCTGTGTGTGATGTGCTTCACTAGTTTTAAGAGCTGTTCATTGTTGCCCATAGATATTCACGTGGAATTATTGGCTCCTCTCCTTGCTACAAAAAAAATTGGCTGTGTCTCCTTTGTTACTGTGTAGCTAAAGTTATCACTTGAGTTCACAGGCTAAGGATTTTGATGTTCTCCGGTATTAGGGTGGACTTAGCAAAGTAATTGTTCATTTCTTTCAGTTTTCTACATCATAATGAGAAACCTTACAGTACTCTGTAATGCTCTGGCCCTTCTCATCATTGGCATGGAACTAGCTAGCACTCATATTCTTCAATTTCATTTTGGCTCGCAGCCTCTGACAAGCCACATGTAACCATGTATATGCCTGGAAGGATGCCATCTTGGCCTCTCCTTGCCTCTAAGGTCAAACGAAAGGTTTTAAAACTGCCACGGTTCAGTCCCCACCTCATCCTCGTGCCATGTACTCTCTGACCAAAGGTCATCATGTGGGTCACAAAGCTATCCACCAGCTAGGTTCTAGAAATGCCCAGGGCTGCTCTAATAGCCACAGAAATGGTATAAACTTATGTACATGCACCCTGTTGTAAGGCTTGATGCTCACATCTCACTTGTCATGACTGAGAACGACAGCAAATGTCACTAGCATCACTTACTTTGGTAATGGCCAGTTCCTTTCTCTTCCCATAGGATTGATCAATGTTCAGAAAAAGGATGGTTACTGACCTTTTAGGACTGTACCCATCACCTCCTTCGGTGGTGACAAGAATGTAGTTGAGAAAGCTGGAGGCTTGGCAGCAATGTAGAATGTGCGGAAAGCCCTGCCGAGCTCCTGGGCTGCCTCCTGTCCCAGATGTCCAGTTGCAGTGGTCCACAATAGCTGCAGCTGTATGCTTGATACCTAACATACTAAACGTCCTTTTTTGG
Source organism: Clamator glandarius (assembly GCA_033459285.1). Taxonomy (NCBI): domain Eukaryota; kingdom Metazoa; phylum Chordata; class Aves; order Cuculiformes; family Cuculidae; genus Clamator; species Clamator glandarius. The sequence continues at coordinate 2,168,084 of JAUNZM010000089.1, read as the reverse complement.
ATTTTATTTCCTAAAAATGGCTTAAGTCTATATAGAATGTGTTTTCAGCCTTGTCTGACTGTAGTATATGGAGAGCAGCTCTATTTTGTATTTCTGGTATAAACAAGCACGTTGTGCAAGTGTTGTTAATTCTAAGCCATAAAATGCTGTCAGTTGACTGTGCACCAACAAGCCTGTCAAGTTGTGCCTCTGTACTCGGTCATCAATTTTATTTTGGATTTGCTCCACTTTTCTGAAACCTGCGGAACTCCAAAGCATGCCCTTTTGGAAAAGAAAAGACTAAAACCAGGAACCTTGCTGATGTATTTGTGTTTCCTGTAGGATGTAAGGCGCTTTCCAAAGTGAATACAAGTTACCAGTACTACTTTTTCGTCTATTTTGCTCTCCCTTCAGTAAGCCAGGTTTTGTGTGGCAGGGTCCTTGCCGTGCACCCCCATGACAGCCAAGTTGGTTCTCTAAGTAACCACGCTGGAGTTCTCGATTGATCAACTGTAAGAAGTTTGACGTTGGCTCAAAGCCCATCATTCTCTTCCTTCCAGGAAGAGTAATAATAGTAGCCAGTAACCAAACAATCTCTTTAGAGCAAAATATTTACAACAAAATCGGTTTAGACAGTACTCAATGTAAACATCAGCAGGCTGCAACATGAGCAAGCGCAGCTTATGCAGTGTTGCCATCAATCAGATGAAATTCCTTGGAAGGCTCAGTTTTGGATGTACCCCTCAAAACTTCTAGGAACTGGCACGCTAATCCTTACCACAGCTCACGGTGCAGTTCTCCATTATCCCCCAGTTGCTTAGGCCTCCAGCCTGCTCGCTGGGCTCAAGTCATGCTTTAATTCTCGCTAGTCCTTGCTCTGTTAATTGCCAGCTTTGGCGCAAGAAGCCCTGCGGTCTGTGAGACTGTCAGGTCTTTCAGTGGATGGTTTTGCTCTTTGTTATGAGGGAGCAGATGGTGCAAAGGCTTGAACTGGGCAAATGGGATGGGGGGAGAGGGCAGGGATGCTTTTTTGTCGTGGCAACATTAGCTCACACCAGCCAGCTTAGAGTGATTGCAAAATCGGAGCCTAAGATTGCTAAATTTTGAGAAAGGACAAGTAAGTTGTGTTACATGCAGTGGCGATAATGAAGCTCAGGCAGCTGTGGCTATCCTGTGTGTTTTGCCATCGCTTTGACCAGACAGCAAAGATTTTCCTGCCTTGCTTCCATAAGAGCACCGAGAGGTCCTGCCTTTGCTGTCTGAATGTTGATTTCAATGCTAATGAGGAACCTCCCATATCCAAAGGGGATAAGAGGGCACATCACCTCAAATCCAGGGAACCAGTGGAGCTGAGAAGGAAGTTCCCGTCACTCTCTCCTTACCCATTTACTTAAAATTAACCTGGCATTTCCAAATATAGGACAATAAAATGTAGAGAAGTGGAAGGATGCAAGGTAGAGCTGTATTTATCTCACTTCACAAAACCAGGCATGAAGTTATAATGTAAATAAAAGATTAAAAATTCTCTAGCCAATTTTAAAACCAATTCTCTTGGCAATGCAAGATAAAGAATACTTCAGGGGTTTTTTTCTGCATTTCTTAATATTCTGCAGCACTCATTTATACTTGGGAGCTCCTTTCTGTGTGTGCATAGCGATAGCATCACATATGATACAAATATATTTTCATGTTACATGTGTTCAGTGAAGAGAGGAGGAGATAGATGGTGTTCTTTACGTTATCTTGAGTAGCAGGATGCAAACTTTCTTCCATTGCAATGCATTCAACACAGTTCAAGTTGTTCTTTTTGGATGATATTGCAACAGCACAGGCCTGGAAGTTCGATTCTCCGCAGCACTGCCTACTGAACCCCTTCTCTCCCTTCTGTGCTGCCCTGGGAGTGAACAGCATGTCAGATGTGTCCCTCCATGTATGTATCGGCACAAGGTGTTGTCACAGCTTGCAAGGCTAATATTAGATTGCTGAACTTTGGTATTAACTGATGATAAAACTGTTTATATTGAATCTAATGTTGTTGGTGTTTAGGGATTTTTTTTAATGACTTTAGTAGTGTTGGTAGAAAATAAAACTTAAAACTTCTTGTGATATTTAGTACCAGGAAAAGAACGCCATAATTTCATTGCCTTTTATAACAGGTTGTTTTTACTACATTGAGAAAAGTTACTTCTGCTTTTGTCAGAGTACACTAGCAGTGTGTGTTTTAAGAGTAGCATCAATCTGTTCCAAGGTGAAACCCCGTTAATATTTACTGTATAAAATTACTTAGTAGTCTTCAGTCATTGGAAAATAGTAAATAAAAACAAGCTTACAGAGTGAGGTACCTGGTATATATGCTGCAGCTATAATGTAAACAAGTATAAAATCCCGTTGCGTTCCCTCTGGGCTATTATGTGCCTTCCCATGGGCTGTTGCTGTTCTCTCCCCATGGGAACGTACTGTCATGCCTCTCCCTTCCATTCCAGCTCCTGCCTTGATGCCCAGTTGCTGGGGTTGCATAGTGGTTGGGCTCTTTGTCCTCACTGTAGCTCAGAAGGAAGACAGTTTTCTATATATTGTTCCATGTGGGAATTAAATTGCCTGATCTTGGTCAGTTTATTTGTGGAAGAAGCAACAAAACAGAAATTACTTGCCCTCTTGGTCCTAAAATGAGAGTAAGCCTGATCAAGGACTGAAGAAGGATAAATTCTAATTCTTAGGACAACAAATATATCAGTGCTGGTTCCTCACGGAGTAATTTAAAGCCTAGAATTTTGTGAATCACGAAAATCTGTTGGAGACTTAGCCAATTTTTATTACATGTTTCAAGTAGGAGAGTATACAGTACAAACAAATCCTCCAAAACCATGTGTGCCTCTAGTACTAATTTTAGCAATGGAAGGAGATGTCTTTTAAAAACAGAGTAATCCAAGGAAATGTCTTTGTACTCCTGAGTTGTCTTTAACAATTAACGGGTAGGAGGTGTTAGCTGTCAACGTCTCCTGTAATTCAGGACAAAAGAGGAGGTGGTTGCTGTCTTTTGTTCTGAGTGCATAGGGATGGGAAAGTTAGTCTTTAGAATTTGTGATTTAAGATTTAGTATTCATTTCTAAGCTTGTTAATGGGAGCTGGAGTCTCAGTGTTTCTGTGTTCCACTTAAAAAAGTTAAAAACAACCCTGACAAACCCCATTTTGCTGAAATGATGTTCTGTGCTTCTGTTTAACCTTTCTTAATGAGAAGAGAGTAATATGCTAACATGCTGGTGATAATACAGAAAGATGTTTGTATAAGCCAACTGCCTTTACTCCTGGCAGACTTTTTATTTTAGTGACAAAGTGATTTGTTTGGTCTTAAAAATAAATTTGAGTGTAATTTGATACATGAGGAAAGACCAGAAATTGCAGCTTTGATTATGGTAATTTAAATCAAGAGCAAAAGCCTTCAGCTGTTTCTTCCTATTCATTTTTGTCAGCAGATACACTGTAATTTTTATGAGTGATTACTTAGAAAGTGGTCCAGAAATTAGTTATCCGGTTGAAATTAGTTTTTAGTTGCTGTGTACTGACTTTGGGCAGAAGTTGCCTTGATGTTCAGCCCTCAGAGTGGAGATTTAGGGTGTCAAGACGTTTCTGGAAGATGAGGACAGTAAATATTGGAGTGGGTTTGTGCTGTCTGTGAAGCACGCTAGGAGTGTCTTGTGGCATTCCACTGGGTGTCCCCAGACTGGGCACCACTGTCCCAGCCTCTGCTCCCAAGCTGTTCCTACAGAAACTTTGAAGTCCCCAGAAAGCATTCCGATAAGGAGAGTGCCAAGAAGGAAACAGCAATAAAATCACAGACAGGCGATTGCAGTCTTGTCAGGCTGCTAGATAAACTGGCAGCTGTTAATCAAAGTGTTAATTGAAGAAAGAAACTATTAAGAGCATGTTCATTTTAGCTTGTTTTCCTGAGTGTGCTGATCCGTGTAATTTATAAATCAGAGGGCAAATGCATTCCTTGTTACGGCTCTGTGGCTGGCTGGCTGCGCACAGCATGGTCTGTGCCGCTGTAGCTCTGTTCCAGAGGCTACAGGAAATGCAGAGACAGCCTGGATGTGTCAAGTGCAGTTGTGCTTTCATTTAAAAGGTTGAATTTGCTCAAACATCTTAGTTAGCACGTCCTAATTACATTGCTTGGTTCTTTTGAAACAAAATGTGAAAAGGCTGGTTTATTTAATTTGAAGGACATTATTGTGCAAGCACGGTAGGTGCATGCCCTCATTTGACTGCATTGGTGATTTCTCTGAGACTTTGCTGTGCTAATGCTGCTTGAAAATTTTAATTAGTGTATAGTTAACATGGTCAGTGTTTTAAACATGATAGCAGTTATTTCACACCAATTGTGATTGACCATTGCTAATGAAATAAGCTATAATGATCCATTTTTGTAATTGAAAAATGAGTAATTCCCCAAAAACCTTAAATCATTGTAAAATAATACGAGAATCTGATTTAAAACAAGAAACCAAAATATTTATTCTGTTTCCATCGATTTTCTGTTCCAAGAGGCATCAGATTTTGGAATGTTATTCAGCTTTTGAAACGTCTTTTAAAAATACCGCAATTCGCCCTACCACAGGTTTGCTTCTGGTCTTCATTTTCAGTCCTGAGAAAGTTGAACAGTTCTTGTTTTTAAAGGCTTGAGCACAAAGCAGGGTGTGAGCCCCAGGCAGAGCCCAGCCTGGATCGCTCACACCACTCTCATGAGGTTTTCCTGCAGGTGGGCACTGCCTGCAGCTTCTACAGCTTGGTAACGCTTTTGTCCCGTTTGCTGTAGGGAAGCACGTGGATTCTTGCATCCGTAGGGCGTGCGCCATCAGTGCCATACGTAAGGGCACAGATGTGAGGGACGGGTAAGGGGAGAGGCAGCAACAGGAGCTTCCTTCTCAGCTCCATGGGTCAGCACTCCCTCTGCTCCGCCGTGAGCAGTGACTCCTTGCGGGAGCGGGGTGGCTCTTGGTGTCAGCACTGGCACTGCATAGCCATGTGAATATTTATCTGTTTTTATCTTACCAAGCTTTTTTTTTACATGGCAGTGGATGTCGCTGCTCAGTTGTGCAGTGCGTAAGAAAATTATATGTAATCAATGTCTTTCTATCCTGTCATTTCTTATCGACGGAACCAAAGAATGTGATTTTCTTAGCTGCCGCTACTATTTTTATATATCCTGTGATACTTCCTCATATTCTCTGGCTCAAAACAAAGTCAATTCACTCTTCTTGAGCTCTATTGTATGGAGAACTTTCCATTTCAAGGCCTTTCTTTTTACACCCACCTCATTTACATCCATCTTTTTTATACTCCAGAGCTTTATCAGTTAGCCTTTAACTCTCTTTGTATTTTGGTTCACTAACAGCTTATAAGCAAGTTTTCAATGTCAGCATACTTTTTTTTCTAGCGGAGCCGAGTCCGACAGCCAACATACAGTGATTAAAATTTGCTGCATGTAAAGAAATAGCTACAGGGGAAAACATTAAAATTCCTGATTGTGGCGTGAATAGAAGCATTAGCAAGAGGAAAGCTAGACAGGCGTTTGGGTACGTGAACTCATCTGAATACATTACATTACACAATATTATAATAGTGTGTGATAAGGTCTTGTAAGGAGCATCGTTGATGCTGAAGCAGAAGAACATGGTGTTAAAGGTGTAAACCTGGCTTCTGGGTAGAGAATGGGCAGAAAGGGAGAGAAAATCAGACATTTGTGGTTCTTCCATTAATTCCTTATTCCTGTGCTTTCAACAGAGTTCTCCATTAAACTTCTATTTATTCAACTTGCAATAAGAAGTTTGGAATAATGGGGGGGGGGTATTTTTAAATTTGCTTGTTTGGAAAAACTGAAGTTTTTCTTTAATGTCGTTCAGAGTAAACCTATATAAGATGATAATTTTCTAGCTGTATTTTTTGAGGCAGCTGACCCATACTCATCTTGGTACAATGCTAATCTGTACCAGTCACCTTTGTTTGATGTTTTTGTTTTTCATCACTGTGGCTTCTCCAAGGTTTTTTTTCCAAATAATATTTTTTTTAATAGCAAAAAATTATTTATTCACTATCTACTTTCTAATCAGATGGTGTGGGTATTGTCATGTCATCAACAAGCTACACAGAGATTAGTGCTTACGATGTGGATGTTATAATCTCTCCATGGCCCGATTACCATCTAAGACATTCTGCTGTCCTTCCGTAATAACTTTGCAATATTTATATTCCAACCCTTGACAGATTTACAAGGCAGCTACCGACCAAAAGGTCCAGGGGCAGTTCCCTGGTGAGAAATCTGTCCTTTCCTTCCCCACCTCTTGGCAAGCTGCTCAGGAAAGCGTACCAGAAGTTTGCTCTAGGACATTATGGTGGGGTCTTCTTGAGATGTTAAAGCCCTTGTGTTTGGGTTTATCTGGGCAGAGAAGGGGATGGAGAAAGGATGGGAAAATACCCTTGTCTGTATGACAACGGGGAACCTCCTAGTGGTTGATCTCCCTCGCTCCATCTTGCTTATGGATCTGTCTGTGAATAATTTCATGTCCTGCTTTTATCAGTTTTCCCACATTGCCCTTGAGAGTTTCGCTGCTTTCCAGGAGGCGCTTAATAGCTGAAACCAACCTGACAGGAATGTCTCTAATTCCAGTTTGCCTCTTCACTGAGGGGAACTGCGCAACACAGCAAAGCCTGAGTCTGTCTGCACGCTTGGGGTGAAAGTATATATTGGTTTGACACCTTTTGGGAGCAAACCCCGTGTATTTATTTTAAAGAAGAGTTTGAAATCCTATGAAAAGTAATGACAGAGCTACACATGTACAAGGGGTTTTGAAGGTGTTAGTAACAAATGTGGAAAAATGGCAAAACTGATAGAAGGACAGAGACGTGAAGAGGTGGCAGCAGTGGAAAAAGGGATGTGCTTGAAGGTAAGTTATTGAAATACATTTTAATGTTGCTATTTTGTTACGTTCTGAATAGTTCCATCTTCAGTCTGCTGCTTGTTCTCTTTCTGTGGTGGTAATCTTGAGGATCAGCAGAGGTATGCTGGGTCTGGGGCTTTTTTGCAGCAGTTACCATAGCAGAGATGACCATTGCCACCCAGTTAGTGTTCTGCTCTTACACCACCATCCTGGCAACGCTGTGGTTGTACCACTTTTGATAGCATCACTTAAATACCCTAAATTATAGTTACAGGATCATCTCCTTTTTCAAACGTGGTTTTAAACTATTGAACTTGGCATTCAGGATCTTAGAAGTGAAAATCTTTTTCCGCTCTTCCCTTTGTTTTCTTCAATGGCAGCAGCAAAACTTACTCCCCAGACCTCTCTCCCACCAACTACCACATTTTCAACCATCTTAACAACTTTGTGCAAGAGATTTTCCACCCCAAAGCAGCAGCTCAAAATACCTTCAAAGAATTCATCAGTTCCAGGACTCCAGGATTCTATGCCACTGGAATAAACAGACTGATTTCTTGTTGGCAAAAAATGTATAGATTCTACTGATTCTCATTTTGATTAATAGATTTTATTCCAAGTTGCCATATACTGCTTTAAAGTTGATGATTTAAAAGAGCAATTATTTTTGCACCAAACTAATATTGTTTATAATAGTGAAGAGTTTTGGTCAAGGTGAGGAAGACCCCGCTGTGGTAAGCAGTGAAAATATGTAAAGCAAAGTAATGCCACCCTGACTTACATTTGGTGTGCTGCAATGTAAATTACACACTTTCTTTTTTTGTTGTTGTTTTTCTTTCTCTTCTACTGCAGTGTTCTTTTTCTGTGAATACAGTGCCCTAAGCAAACATGACGTTCTCTTTGTGGTTTTGCTAACACTGGGTGATAAACAATAATATCAGCTGCCAGTTGCAAAGCAGTGGGGTTTTATGAAATAGTAATCACAACTCTCTCTGGAGACGTGACAGGCTGTACTGGTGCCAGTCAAGCCTTGGCAGACTTGCGTACTGATAGCGTGGACTCCGTAAATATTCTTTTCTCTAACTTTCTTGCTGGAGTGTGAAACACAACTTTGTTTAGGTGCTGTCTGTTCAGCTAAGAGTGAAGTTTTAACACTACGCAGTGGAAGGTGGAGTGACCTCATCCGGGCAAACAGAACTGATAGGATTATTAAAGGGACACCATTGGAGATTAAGGCAGAATCCTTGGTATCCAGACCCCATGATTAGAGGGGGATAAGAAAGCAGCAGTAAGTGAGTGAGCAGCAGTTCCCGATCCCGCAGAGGCAGTGGCTCCAAGTAGCCACATGCTACCAGGGTGTCATCAAAGGAAGAGTAATTTGCCTTCTTTGCCCGTGATTGTTTAGCTCCCAAGTTTCTCCTGGGGAAATCCACATGGATCTGATTTTTTTCTTTGTCATGGTGAGGTCAGAGTGAGAGTGCATTGGAGCCCAACACAGGTGTTGGAATTAGGACTGCAGCAAGCAACTAAACTCCCTTTTGAGCAAAGTCTGGAATCCTGGTGAAGTGCCCTTTTGTGGGAGTGTCCCAGCCCGTGCTCTCCTGTCACATCATGCATCTGATCATAGAATCATTTAGGTTGGAAAAGACCTTTAAACTCATAAAGTCCAACTGTAGACCTAACACTGCCAAGCCCACCACTAACCTATGTCCCTAAGCACCACATCTACAGGTCCTTTAAAGCCTCCAGGGATGGTGACTTCACCACTGCCCTGGGCAGCCTCTCCCTATGCTTGACAACCTTTTCCATGAAGTAATAATTCCTAATACCCAGTCTAAATCTCCCCTATCTGGAGAAGGTAGAAGATCAAGTAAATGGGCTCTCCACAATTACTCTAAAAATAAAATAGTCATACTGTCAGAAAGTAAGTTTTATCCTCAGGTTAAAGGTGTTTGTTTTAATATGGCTGGATCATTTCTCAAGTGACAAGTCAAAGAGTAGCTCAGTGTGATGGGGGCAAAAAAGATAGTTTTATCATGCACTTTTATAATGCTTTTACTTTAGGTGAGATATAGAGGAAATAATAATTACTTGAACATCTTTATGCTTTATTTCAATATACATATTTAATTCTGTGGTCCAAAAGATACTCTTACAGCTAGGAAAACCTGTGTTAAAATGTTTTTCTGAATGTTAACTGAGTTCGAATGGGTGTGCTTCATTTTCAGTGTGACTCTGCTAGCTCTGACACAGGTTAGTTTGACTTTTTGCCCAGTACTTACGTAAGAAATCAGTACAAAAAAAAAAAAAAGGGGTTTATGAAATTTGATCTGTATATCTTGTACTTGCTGCCCAAAGCTACCAGTTGATGCCCAGAGAGAGTGAACAGCACAAAACACTTTCTAGATTTTGGGATCTAAGTGCATAACTGATAAGAATGTTTTGAAAAATTGTAAAAGTATTGTTGCTCTTAATTTTTTGTTAAGAAGCTAGCAAAGAAAGTATGTCTTATGAGAAACAGAATATTTTTCTCTATAAAAGGGTATGTTCTTCTATTTCGATATAGAAATAAGGTTATAAATCACTGTAACTCCAGGTGTTTACTCATTGGTGTTAAGAATAAGTAGTAGTAGCCAAACATGGTGGGAAGCTTTTAGTTCTTCTCCTCTCTTTTTCTCCCCCTTCCAGGTTACGTTTTTGCAATTTGTCAGAAATTAATGCATGTTTATTAGGAAATATATAATGGAAAATAAGATTTTAAACACTGCAAAATTGGTAGCAAGAATAAGGGCCGAGTGAAACTGCTTAATTGATTTTTTTTTTTTAAAAATGTTCTAAAGATATTTAAATTATCAGTATCCATTTTATCTGGAGGTTGTGTATGCTTTGTCAGTATGCGTATATAATTCTTGCTCAATCATAATTCTCGTAGCACACAAACTACTACTCTATATTTCCAAACACCTATCCTGATCCCTCCAGATTTTAAGGTTTAGAGCCATCAGCTGCAGTATTTGAAATATCGCTTTGTGTTGTAAAAGCAATCATAACATAAAAAATACTTTTGCTTTGACGAGTTATGTGAAGGAAAGGGATTGGAGTGTTAACTTTTAAAACTTGAAAACTGAACACCTGGAGATAATTATATTTTGAAATGTTTTCAGTCTGAGTCAGAGCTAATGGCAAATGAAAACTGTTTTAGATTGGCAGATGATTAGTAGAATTTATTGTTATAATATGCTTAGCATAATAAGCATGGTGGTCTTGATTATTCGGTGACAGTTTGTGTAGTAATTTTTCCATTAAGAGACTGTGTCAGTCTGTCAATAAATACATTCATTAGATCAAGTAGGCATTGCTTAAAATATGCCTGACTTCAAAGGTAATATCAGCTTTCTCCTAGAAGACAAGACATCCATAGTATCCAGATGGTTTACAGAACAGACCTTAAGCAGATTTCACATAAAAACATGAATGTTGTAATAAAAATGAAACATTTAAATATAAGCAAATCCTGGGAGCAGCCCTCCCTCGACGACTCAACATGAAACAGGTCCAGGCAGGTTGCAAAAAAAAGAGCTGAAAAGTCTTATTTTGTTGATAAACTACACAAGTGTGGTTATACACAGGAGTGAGTGGAGGTTTCACAGGCTGACAGTGTGATAATATCTCTTTCAGAAATTGTCCCAAAACTCTAGAAAAAGCCCATTTGGCTTTGTGTGTGTGTATGTGTTCCAAATCCTATATCTATCTATAGAATAGAAATTCTATCTGACAGGTGGTCTGTAATCTTGGTGGGTGATCAACCATGAGTCTTCATTCTGTTAGGTAATTTTATTTTACTGTCAGAGTTCAAAACACTTTATTTATGCATTAACACACTTGTATTGAGGTTGGTGCTATGAAACCTTCATGCCAACAGTAATCAGTAACATCTCCGTTGAGTGTGAGAACAGTGCCGGTTAAAGTTCCAGAAAAGCAGTGTTCGTTTCACTTGAATTGAGATGGATATTTTGTCAAGCTTATTCCTATTGATGACGTACAATGAGGTATTTAGTCCTATTCTAGTCCCTGTCTCTTCTCATCTGCCAGGTTTTCACCAAGGAAGTAACACCCTCTCTCCCTTCAAAAAAACGTTAATCAAAACAAACTCCTAGAGTTTGCATTAGTCATCCCCTGGTTTATTAGAGATTATTTGTAACTGTGATAAGAACATGGACTTTGGATGTTCTAAATATACAGGAGGTGGAAGAGTATTGAGCAATTTTTCTCATTATCTCGCAGAGTAATCTCGCAGGGTGTAGCATTGCTGAACTAATGGCCCTCAAATAGTAACTTATCAGGGCTGCTCAGGGTTTCTTGCCGTGCTATAAAAAGACATTTGGCAATTAGCAGTGTGTCATATTAGAAGCACAAACGTTTAGTAGAATGTAAATATGCCAACATACTTCACTTACAAACTCTTCAATGGTATCTGGTTCTAGAAAACCGAGCAGATGATTTAGAACATCACAGATAACTAGTCATTCTAAATACCATAATGCTAAAGCAGTTGTTCCTCAAGATGGGTGAGAAATTGCTGCATTTGTTATGTATTTCTTTGGGGCATTTCACCTGACCTCTCAGAGCTTTGCGGAAAAGACTAATTAAGCAGTGAGGGCTCTTTTGCTGAAGGTTCCTTGGGTAGTTTGCACCCATTTTGCAGTGAAACAGAGAAACACGCATCACTTGGATCAGTCTCAAAGGTAATTTTTTGACTGGAGTTTCCCAGTCTAAGCTCTGTGCTTTTCCATTTTTTTCACCAAGCCAATGAACATTTTAAAAATGCTGCTTCCCCACCTTCATAAGAAATTACCTTGCTTCTGTTAGGCTTCTATGTCCTCCTTTTGCACTGATGGAGCAACTTGAGTTTTTGCTCCTCATCCTTGCACTGTGTTGCAGCCTGGCTTGCCGGAGCTGTGCAGTGGGTGATGTGTCTGATGATACCAGGGCAGGGTTGGTGCTGTCATCTTTGATGGTTTCAAGCTACAAATGGTGTCGTGGCTGGTCATCTTCTGAGCAGCATATGCTGTAATTAGGACTGGGGGGAAATAGGTCATATGAGCAGGACGCGGATGTATTGATTTACATTTTCCAGAGTGTTACAGACTTCCGTACAGGCTGCACTGGACTTGACTTTTCCTCTTGGCTGTAGTTGTTGTACTGTCATGGGTAGCCTGCTGCTTTCGCAGTTTAACCAAGCTTAAGTCAAAATCTAAGCTGATCCTGGGATTGATCCGTGATGGATTTGGGCACCTTTAACTATACCCAGCTGAGAAAGAGGTATTACTGCTGACAAAGAGAAAGGTACCTTTCTACTTCTTTGATGGACCTGTCAGTTCTTGGTTCCTTCTTAGGTCTGTGGTTTGTATGCACTTATGCCAGACACATTCCCTTGAGCAGGTGTTGATTACACAGATCCTCGAGGAATCACAGATGTCTGAGTACCAGTGGAGCGAACGGTCAATTAACATGTCCCTGTGCAGACAGAGCTGGGAGCGACCTGTAGCTCTCGAGTGTTTCGTGACTGAGAATTCATTGTTCCAAAGAACTGCCTTTATAACATACACTATTTTAAGTGAAGTGGTACTAGCAATGTATTAATGTTAATGAAATAATTTCTTTTCCAACATATTCATAGATAGAACTTGGCTGCTTTTAATGCAAATGTTCAGATAGAAGATAAACAGAGGGCTGGAGCATCTCTGCTGTGAGGACAGGCTGAAAGAGTTGGGATCGTTCAGCCTGGAGAAGAGAAGGCTGCAAGGAGACCTTATAGTGGCCTTCCAGTATCTGAAGGGGCTACAGGAAAGCTGGGGAGGGACTGTGTACAAGGGCCTGGAGTGATAGGATGAGGGGGAAGATTTAGGTTAGACATGAGGAAGAAATTATTCACGATGACAGTGTTCAGGCCCTGGCCCAGGTTGCCCAGGGAAGCTGTGGCTGCCCCATCCCTGGAGGTTTTCAAAGCCAGGTTGGATGGGCCTTGGGCAGCCTGATCCAGTGGGAGGTGATGGCAGGGGGGTTGGATCTGAATGATCTTTAAGGTCTTTTCCAACACAAACCATTCTACAATTCCGTGATATATTTTTGTAGAAGGATATCTGTTGCTCCTTTTGATGTGGTTCCTAAGTAGAAATCATCCCTAAACTGGTCATACTTCGAAAAAAAAAAAAACCATAGAATTTATAGGAGGAAAGCAAAATGAAAAAAACCCACAGTACCTCAGAACTGAGTGCAGGTCAATGCTTGAGCTGCTATGAAGTGAAAGTTAAAATGTTGGCTTTTGACCATTAGGACACATACAGGTAATCATTATCCTTTGAGGAAATCTGATATTTAAACTTGATTGATCTGAGGATGTGGGGCTCTTTACTTTGTATATCTGAGGCATAGGTTTGATTCTCACTTTTTTGTTCCTTAAGGTGGAAAGAAAACTGGGAGTGTTATTACAATGTAGCTCCCAAAGTTAAGAGACTCCTGTAACTGGGACTAGCAAAGAATGGAGCCTCATGGTTTACAGCACAACCTGAATCCTCTGTGCTCTGCTCCCAAGCCAGTAAAGGACAGATGTTAATGGAGTAGAAGACAACAGGAAGTATTTAAGAATTGTTTCTATATGGGAGCTTAAAACCCCCTTTTTCCCTTCTTTTCAGAAAGAAGACACAGCTCCTCCAGCAAGCCGCCTTTGACTCCTCCCTCCTCTTCAGTATTTTCCCTCATTTCATCTTTCCCTTCAAAAAACAAAGGAAGCAGTGGAAGTGGGAGCAATCGTTCATCCAGTGGAGGTACTAGTGCATCATCATCAAATTCCAAGTTGTTGAAATCGCCCAAAGACAAGCTGCAGATCAGCGGAAACAACAGGTTAATGCATCCGGTACAGCATAGTAAAGTTCCCCATGATAAAATGTGAGTATGTGTTTTGATAAAGAATGAAATGGCATTCCTTGCATGGGCACTGCTGTATCAGAAGATTTTTATTTTGCTTAAGAGGGGTTTTGGTTTAAGCAATAATCACTTTTATACTTCTCGAGATCTTTTCCAGCAGCCTAGTCCAAGATGATAGGTAATACTCGTGACTCTGTTGAACAAGAACTCTTGCAAAGCTGCATCATAAATAACTATAAATATAGGTCATTTTTACTGAGGACTCTTAATTCTTTGATCTAATCTGCATATTTAATCATAACTGAGTTTCAGCTCTAATTCAGGTGATTTTTCACCCACACATGTGAGATTGAAGAACTGATAATGTAATTTACTGGATATAGCAGGCCCATTCTCATTGCTTTGGTGATACGCTGTATCTGTGAATCCAAATAAGTTTCTGAAGTCCCTGATGACTTTCTGAAATACTTAAAAGGAAACAGGGAGAAGAGGAAAGAAGAGATTATAGATATCATAGAAAGCATGAAAATGAAAAAGATTAGAGTAAGGTAATGGGGACTAAAGAAGGAAGGTCTGCATTTGCACTGTGAATAGGTCAGAATATTGTTCAGTGACAATATGTTTTACGCACTTTTTATAATTTATGACTATAATTTTCAATTTCACCCCCCTTTGTTTTTCATAAATAATAGTATGACTCCATCTGTCAAAGTGGAAAAGATTCATCCAAAGATAGATGGTGCCCAACTGAAAGCTGCTGTTGGTCCAACTTGTTCTACTACTGTGAGTTCCTCAATAAAGACTGGCCTTAATTGTCCCTCAATACCAAAGCCACCCTTGCCTTCCCCTGGACAGATACTGAATGGTAAAGGTCTTCTCTCTGTGCCTCCATTTTTGGAAAAGAAACCTGAAGAAAATACAAATAACAGGAAATTTTTACATAAAAGATTGTCAGGTAATTGTTGTTTATTATTATTATTATTTACTGCATTCCTCTGTAGTAATGTAATTATAGAAATACATATATTGAATATATAAAAATAAGTTTCAGAAGTAAATTAAACACTTTTGTAACACTAACTTGTAATTAGGTATGATTTGCATATTAGAATTGAAATCTATAACTGGACATACTCTTAAAGGATGCAAAGATCTTGAAATGTGGCTGTTGCTTTCAGAATCCATGGAGGCCTCAAAGGTCTGTCAGTTCTTACAGTTTAAAATTACGTTCTCTTACTATCTTTGGGTTTTCTTTTCCTTCTTCCTATATGGAAGGTCCAAATGTCCATAGAAAACAGAACAAGTAGCACCTCAGACTCAGCAATGTAAACCAAATCTGCTCTTCCCACTTTTTAAATATAGTGAATTTGAGCGATACTAGAATGGTAGAGAAGCTCTTAAACTGAAACCCAACAGAACCCCACCATCTGATTGTCACAGTTCATGTTGATGGTGACCTCTCAGCCTAGCACACAGGACCTGCTCCTCCTTTAGGGTCTCTTACAGCTGTAAATTACTCTGTTCTGTTTGTAGACTGGAGATATGTATTTCAGCACATCATGAACTTGCCAAGAGTGGAGAAAACTATTTGTAGAATTTTATCATGCATTTTTATTTGTGCATTTGCCTCTGTTATGTTTAGTTATTTTTTATAATGAAAATAAATGTTAGCATTTATAAATGTCTTTTGATAACTTCTTAATACTGTGTACCTTTGACAGAGAGAGAATTTGATCCTGATATATACTGTGGTGTCATTGATGTGGAAACCAGGAAACCTTGTACTAGGTCTTTGACATGCAAGGTAGGATATCTTAATTGGAATAAGATGTGGTAAAATTTTAATTAAATTTCCTGAGGAATATGACAGAAAACAAGAAACTACAAGTGTTTGCTGTCAATGATGACCACTGTAAGTGGTACCTCTCAAAACACATTGCCCAGAACCAAGGAGTAATTGGTTTTGAAGTTCAATTAATTATTTATTCAAAAACATATTTCTTAAAGTAACCTGAGATTTGTGGTTTTGTATAAACCCTGTGAACATGGATGTTGACATGGGAAAGGTGGGTTATGTTGCTCCATGTGTAGGCAGTAGGAGGTCTGCATGTTCTTTTGGGGGATAAACTTTGGGTCATAGATCATTCATTTTAAATTTCCTCATGAGCATTAAAAGTATTATTTGTTTATGCAGGATTTAAATAAATCAAACTCTCCCCTCTGCCCCCAGCAGTGTCTGCAGTGGATTCTTGGGGGAGATGTTTGAGGAAATGCTTGCTGCTTGTTGTACAACCAGCATGGAAATGAATCTTCAGAAGAAGCCACAAAGTGTGCCTAGAAGTCAAACTGTACATTAAACAACCTGTAAAAAACTTCCAGTCAGATGAAAAGTGTCCTCTGGCTGAAAAATTTTGAGGTCAGAGAGTATTGCTTAGTCCCAGGGATGCAACAAACCAGATCCCCTGCAGCAGTGTGATAGGTAGCTGCTGCTTCCCTGCAAAGCAACTAAACTGTCAGCAGGGACAGCCTCTGGTAAATCAATCACCTATGGAACAAAAGTGCACGAAGCTGGTGCTAGTGACCCAGAGGAACTGAACTTGAACATGTTGCCCTTTTGAAATCACAAGGGGGAGGCAATTGTTTTGCTAGTAGAGGAGGAAAAAGCTTCAGGATTCTGTGAAAGAACTCAGCAAATCAAAAGTGTAAAAGGGAAAGTAAGAAAGTTCCTTGCATTTTTACCTACTCATAAAATAGCTTTTGGAATTGCTGTTGGTGTCTGAATTATGCGTTAATAATTTTTTCCCACTAAAATGAACCCAGTCAAACCTTTTATGCCGTATGAAGAAAGGTATTATATATGATTTAATGATTCAGAAAAATAACTTCCATCCATTTCAGTTTACCTAGAATTTTGTGCCATAAATACATACACACATCTTACTACATGTAGCATTCAGGACACTCAGGACTTTGAGTTCAGTCTGATTGGGTTCTGCTGTATGTTTTTGCATTCCTTCATATCTATTTGATTACATTAGTTTTCAAAGAGTACATTAGTATATAGAAGGAAGGAAAGTATTTTTATAAATATTTTTCATATCTCCCATTAAAAGTCTGATTTTAAACACCAATATGTGAAATATTTTCAGAAGTGAAAGTAAATATTTAGTAATTTTGGTTGTGTGCTAGTTGGCAATTCAAAAATCGATGTAAAAAGCTTTTCAATTCTAGTCTTAACCTGTCAAGAAACTGGATAGTTTATTTTCTAAAAAGAAATTTGAAAGCAGCCTTTTACTGGATTGCTGGTTCTTGTTATTTAGTATCAGACAGGGTTATAATAATTTATAAAGCAATTTTAAAGATTATTTTCTAAGTATTCTTCCATTGATTACCAAACCATGGGTGTGATGCTTTTTCTCTGTTCTAGAGCTTTAGGCACATTTTGGGTGTTTAATTTCTACAAATCTCATAGCCTGGGATTAACGATTTATTCATGGTTTTGCAGACACATTCCTTAACCCAGCGGAGGGCAGTACAGGGTCGAAGAAAACGATTTGATGTGTTACTAGCCGAGCACAAAAGCAAAACCAGGGAAAAGGAACTTCTTCGACATTCGGATCATCATCAGCAGATGCCCCCTCTCAGGGAACCACATCCCTCACCTACTAAAACTTCCCAGGAGCTGCACCAAAATTCTCATGGAGTTACTCTTACAGAATCAAAGCCTTTATTACCTAATAAACCCAAACCTCACCCCCCCAGTCTTCCAAGGTAAGGAAAATATGCAGATCCAAAGGTATGAAATTAATACTGGTATCCTCATCAGGTGGATTTGAGAATAGCGATGTGGATCTGTTAGATGGGGCAGTGATTTTGCTCTGGGCCTGGTAACTGTCTGCAATTAACAATTACAAGCTGAGCTGTAAGTCGTGGCAAGGCGAGTTTGGTGTTGGAGAGAGGAAAAGCTGACATGCATCAATGAAAGCGACTCAGCACCGATTAGGCAATGCTGCTTTTCCAGGGATACCATGCCTTCTGTTGTTCATCTTGGTAGATGTGTGGTGAGACAGTGGAAAATACCAGGAATCTGTTAATGTAGCTTTCCTTCTGTCAGAATAATAAGCACTTAAGCAAGCTGGGATTTTTCACTAGGCTTAGTTCAGTGACCTCTTTACTGCTTGCCTTTCCCAGGCCTCCAGGCTGTCCAGCCCAGCACAGCGGGAATGCCCCAAGTGAGTCTCCTTCTGTCCACGAGTCCCCGCACCCTCCCTTGCCTGCAGCTGAGCCAGCATCTCGGTTATCCAGCGATGAGGGAGAATGTGATGAGAAAGAAGAGCCTGTTGAAAAACTGGATTGTCACTATTCAGGTCATCATCCTCAACCAGCCGCAGTACGTTTTCAGTAAAAGCTAACCTGGGTCTCTCGCTGGCTCTGAAATTGGGAGCAGATTATTTGAGGGTATTGAGGGTGGTTTTCTATTGGATATCTGATCTATTTTTTTCTTAGATTTTTAAGAAAATTATTTTGTTGCCTAGTAGGCAGTGAAGGCTTGACTGTAGCTACAAAGTAAATGTGTTAAAGAAACATGTTTAGATCTCACTTTTGCAATCCAAAAGAAGTCAAAATATCAAAATCCTGAAGACTGAATTAGTATTGACTTTAAAAGGCTGTGGTTTTGGAATAAGAACATGTGAATAGTGCCTTTTTGGTGACATTTTGTTATTAGACTTTAACAGACACACGCACATATACTTTACTCAAGGTGACAGTCATCACTGTAAAGGTGGTGGAAATGTGTGCTTTTAATGTTCTCTGCCCAGGGAACTCGTGGCTGCTCCGTCCCCGGAGGTGTTCAAGTCCAGGTTGGATGAAGCTTTGAACAACCTGACTTAGCGGAAAGTGTCCCTGCCCATGGCAGGGGGGGTGGAACAGGATGAACTTTAAGGTCTCTTCCAATCCAAAGCATTCTATGATTCTATGAATATTTAAATCTTGACAAAATCTAACCAAAAGCACGAGCTTTATTGTCTAGCCTTTATTTCAAATTACCTCCTTTTTTTAAAACAGATTGTGAGCTGCTAGCTGATATCTCCTCAGGAGTAGATGTCATAAATAATATATTATGTTTTTACACACACACACACACACACACACACTACTGTCCTTCTCTGTTTAATCTGGGGGATTCAAATTTGACCACTGCTTTTGGTTGTAAGTATGGGAGTATCAGATGGGAAGAAAATTGTCCCAATGTACCAAAGCCAAGAATTTTAAATAGTTGTTATCCCATAGAAATAAAAATTGTAACATATATTTTTTTTATCCTTGATTTCATCATCTAAAAGCATATTCATTTTGCAATATGTATTCATTGTTATTCAGAGAGTTGTTACTGAATGTAATACCAAGGAGACACCAATAAAAATCTGTTTTTTCAGTTTTGCACATTTGGTAGTCGTCAAATTGGAAGAGGTTATTACGTGTTTGACAAGCGGTGGAACCATATTCGATGTGCACTTGACTTCATGCTGGAGAAGCATCTTAATTCACAGATGTGGAAGTGAGTAGAAATGAAAGAGTTCTTGTTCTTCTTGGTATTTGTGCAAATACACGAAGCCTGTGGTTCTGCTTAAAGAGCAGTAATCTTGTGTTCAGATTAGTTGGGTGAAAGGCCGATAGTTTATGCTTTATATTTTTTGCAACAATTAACTTGATTTAATTAATCAACCTCAAGATCAACCCGAGTCACTTTATGTAGCATTACTAGACTGGCTGTCATTCCAAAGAGTGGTCACTATGCAGGTTTTTGCATGTTTTTCTCTTTACCTGCAGGAAAATCCCTCCAGCATCCAGTAACACAGCATCAGTTCGTGCACCGCATCGGACAAACTCAATGCCTGCCTCACAATATGGTGTCGGTGCAGCAGGTTTCCTCTTGCCCACCACGGTTATGTCGTCGCCAGCATTGGTATCTCCTTCCTGTGTGTCTCTAAATAATAAATCGGTACCATCACATGGAACGACACTAAATGCCAATCCTGCTGCTTTGGGTGCAGTGGATCCTGTCTGCAGTATGCAATCAAGACAAGTGTCTTCATCCCCTTCAACACCTACAGTGCTTTCCTCTGTACCCTCACCTATGCCCAGCAAACCTCAGAAAATGAAATCCAGCAAATCTTTTAAACCTAAGGAATCTTCTGCTGGCAGCGGCACCTGTAACAGTCCTGGCAGCGTCAGTAGCAGCAGCGGCTCAGGAAAGAAGCGTAAAAACAGTTCCGCACTGCTAGCACCTTCTCATTCCACAGAGTCCTTTAGAAAAAACTGCGTGGTTAACTCTGGAAACTCGGGGACCTCCTATCATCCCTCAGTGACAGCTTCGTCCCACAGTGTTGGCCTCAACTGTATGACTAGCAAAGCTAACTCTGTTAGCCTCAAACATGACCAATCAGGGAGGGGTCCTCCAACTGGAAGCCCTGCAGAATCCATAAAGAGAATGAGTGTGATGATGAACAGCAGTGACTCCACGCTCTCCTTAGGGCCATTCGTTCATCAGTCCAGCGAGCTGACTGTGAATTCACACAGCAGTTTTTCACATTCGCATACTTCCCTTGACAAATTAATAGGAAAGAAAAGAAAGTGCTCACCTGGTTCAAGCAGCATAAACAGCAGCAGCAGCAGCAGCAAGTCAAACAAAGTTGCCAAATTGACATCAGTGAACAATGTTCATACGAAACACACTGGTGCAATCCCAGGGACGCAAGGACTGATGAACAACTCTCTTTTTCATCAGGTAGGAAATTTTCTCTCGAACTAAGCCAGTGTGAACATGCCTTTCCACATGCTTATATTGAATATGGTCCCTTAATGATTAGCTAGCCGGTTCCAGATCCTATTTGATTAAAATGCTGTGCTCTGATTTGTCCACTACTCATTTGGAGTGGTTTTATAGTAGTTTTACACAAGATTATATATAAACGCTCTCATACAGTGTAGCCTTTTTTTTTCAAAGTAACCTTAAATATGACATTCCAGTTCCTTAGGCATTGCCTGGGAGTTGCTGTCAGATGAAATTCAGTCTCACATTTTAAAAAAGTAGTTTTAAAGCCAAGCTTGCCAGGCAGCTGTGGAGCTTAGCTGCACATCTCAGCCCAGCTTCTTGTTTCTGCATCAGTCTACAAAGTGGAATGTAATGATGCTTATAACAGAACTGTGATACTGTGATAAAATAAGCCTATTATCCCAAGGTGTCATTGACTCACTTCTTAGTAATAAAGAGATTAAATGTTATAAATAAGACAGAAACCTTTTGAGTAGGTAAAGCAAACAGTTCTACTATAAAGGAAGCAGATATCATGAATATGTAAGATCCTGTTTTAAAAATTAGTTTGGGGGTTTGGTTTTTTAAACAAGTTGCACTGGAAAAGTAGTATATAGGGAGGGAAAGTTCTTGGTACATTAAGATGAGAGATAATTTAGAAACTGGTAGCTCAGACTTCTTATTAACATTGTTCAAACTGACTTGGAGGGCTAAAGATAATTTGATTACAGGTAGAGGAGAGAGTAGAGGGTAGAATTTCTTAGAGAGTAGCTCTAGAACTATATTTTTTGAGACTGCAAACCCAAGAAACTTTGTTTCCTCTGGTGCTAATAACCTGCAATCTGTGTACCTAGAGAGCTAGGACATCAGCAAGAGCTTTTTTCAACAGGGGAGGTTCAGATCACACATCAGGAAAGTTTTCTTCTCAGAAAAGGTTCTCAGGCACTGGAACAGCTGCCAGGGAGGTGGTGGAGTTCCTATCCCTGAAGGGCTTTAAAAGATAGGTAGATGGGATACTCGGGGATCTGTTTTAGTAGCGGGCAGGTATGATTGGACTCAACAATCTCAAAGGTCTTTTCTAACCAAACGATTCTATGATTCTATGATCTTTCAGAATGGTTTCTTTGTTTTCAGTTTCAGCCATAGAAGATGATTTGTGTTGTGTTTACTGTAATAAAAAAGCTTCAGATGGGTGAATTTAGGATTGGATTTACTATTTCAGCTGTGGAATATAAATAAAGGACAAATATAATCTGAAATATAATATAAACTTCAAGGAGCTTTAGCCTGACAGTTGTCAAGTCTCGGAGAAGCCAACCACCTGCTAGTGGGGTTGCATTGTGCCTGCTGATTCTCCCCAAAATACGCTTTTGTTATCCAGAAAATGTCACAGAAGGGCAGCTGCTCTAACAGCCTGGATCACTCATCCCTCTCTTTCTTTTGCTTGCTCCAAAGCCAAAGGCACGTCCCTGAGAGCTGAATGCACCGCGGTGAGAAACAAACTGGATAGTTTTCACTACAAGCAAAACCTCCATCTGGATTTCTGGACTCCAAGATGCCTTGAGTTTTCCCGACTTCCCATGGTCCTCAGGTGTGGAAATCTACTGGATTGTCACTTAAACAAGGAATTTCCCTGAAGCCATGTCTGTAGCAGCGCATATACTAGAAATGGACACTGGATGAAGTTCAGCCACATCATTGCTCGTATCAGTGTTAACGGTGGTCTGGACTGTTGGCTACAACAAACCTGTGAGATTTTACTTACAGGAGTCCATCCTCTTGCCACTATTTGACATAGATGGGCTGGGCAAGCGAATGTTTTCTGGGGGGAAATAAACGTTACTGTGGACTTATTTTTATACTGATGGTGTCTTTTGTAGGTGATAGCTAACCAGACAGACACCCTCAATGGAGAGGACCCCGCGACAAGGGGAAAAATGTGTGAGGCACAACGGAAAGAAGCCCTCAAGAAGGGAAAATGGCTTTAGTGTTTTTATAGCAATGTTCCTGTAATGGAATATAAAAATAGCACAATTCAAAAAACAGTCTGTGTTTTGCCCAGCCTTTTGCAAGTAATTTGGGATAAGAAGCTATCAGGAGTTTTAAAAAAAACCAAACCAAGTCCAACAGAAAAAAGCAAAAAACTTGTTTGAGGCCATTGCTCAGAAAACAAGTATAAAAATGTCATATTTGCATGATACAAAACCTATTTTCTATTCTTTTGAACAAGATTTGGTTGCAGAAGAAAACAGAAGTTAATTTTGTTTTTTAAAGAATCCAAAACTATCAAACAGACAAAGGCAAATAACCTCTAAAACCGTATGCCCAAAGAACGTATTTATTGATCTATGCTGTATACCTTAGGCCTTTGCTATTTAAAAAAAACAACTATTGGTTAAATAGGCTGGGTTTGCCTTCCAGCTGGTAAAAATAGCCCTTCTAAAACAAAGTATTTAAAGTATTTAACTATTTTCTAAACCCCATAGAAGTTACGTTTCTTTACGCTATGTTTGTATAACAGAATTGTTAACTGTTACGCTTCCAGCCACTCGGTGAGATCTTGTTTTTACTTTCTGGACTAAAGGCCAGTTGGACGCAGAGTTGGCCCTAAGGCATTGTGGCCGGCTTTGTGGACAAAGGGGCTTGACACCGTTTCTCCAGTCCAGTCACTTTTTCTTGAAATGATTTTGTCTTGCTTCAAAACACCTCAAAAATGAATTCCGCTTAAGGGCTTTCTGTCTTATGATTTGATTCATCTGGATGTTTTGGTTCAGTTTTGAAACATCAGGTGAAGTGTCAAAACTGACTAAATTTTTATTAAGGGGGCAAAGCAAAGGAAACTGAATTCCTAACCAAGAAGGTATTTTTTCTGCCTTAAAGGGGCACCAGCTGTTGCTGAGATGAGACAATCTGAGCCTGTCCGGTGGTTGGCGCAGCCCAGCCTCTCCCCAGTTCTGGAGGCAAGCAGTACATCAGGGAATCCAAAGCCACTCGGAGTAGCAGTTGCTGAGTTGTTTACCTAATGATGCTTTCATTTCTTGCTCGAAAGTCATTGTTATACAGCAAACCAACAAGAAGCCTCTATGCAGACACTTTAGCTTTGAATTGATAGAGAAGATCATGCTGAGAAAGCAACACACATTATGCAAACTTTAAAAAAAAAAAGAAAAAACAGACAACTTTTCAGGAACAAAACCAAAAGGATTTGTATTTGTTTAAGGTGCCCTGTGGAAGAATTGTTATATTTGCAGTTGGTTTAAGGTAACAGGAACTCAAGCGATGTGCCTCATGGAGAAAGCAAAGCGTATGACACCTGGTGTGTTTGGAGTGAGATCCAGGCTGTGATGCAGTCCCCAGGGCAGAGCTTCCCTCCAGGGCAGCGCCGGCCACGGGTGCAGCTCAACTCTCTGTAGGCACAAAGGCAAAGGAAACAGATTTGGCAAGATTGGATGCTGGCGAGTTTGTGATCAAACTCTCCTCTATTCTTTTAAAGTTTTGTTGATCGGAAAACCTAAGTAGCAAATTCGTGCTCCTTTGATAAGCACGCAGATGTGTTTAAAATTGAATTCCTGATGGCTACTCGTAGAAAGCCAGTGTCTGCAGTCGCCTGCGTCGCGTGGGTTGAAGCCATTGGGAGTCAAGAGTTAGAACATGGTGAATTCTGTCTGCCCTTGAGCATTGACCTGCTTAAATACTGCTTGTAACCGAGATCTAAACCATAGAGCATCGTTCCTGAAGCTTTTATTGTCACGTAGTTCTTACTGTAAATAATTAGAAAGCTTAAATTTAATTTTCCTTGCAAAAATTGAATTTGCAGTGGCTGGGTTGTTTCTAGACAGATTTTGGTATTAATTTAAGAGATACAGTTTTTATAGTCTTTCCAACTTGTCGTTAAGACTCCTGCAGTTTTCTTAACCTAAAAAATTGCTGCAATGATGAACAAAGAATTATACAAGGAAAAAAAACATACTTTTGTATCTTTATTTTGGAATTTCTTGTTCTATTATAAATATTGAAGTATCCCTATTTCAGAAGACATATTTTGTTAATTGATTGTACATATTTAAATATGTATTTTTGCACAGGTCTTTTTTTCTTATATCCAGTTTTGGTACAATTGAGATCATCTAGTATTTATTTATTAATTAATTAAAAAAAAAAAAAAGCAAATACCTTTTTATAATTTGAAGTGGTTCACTGCCAAGCCAATAGTTACCATGCCTACTCTGCGCCGCAAGGGATGCCTCCCTCTTGTGAAAGCCGTGTCCCTTTTCGTGTTCCGGGAGCAGATCCGTGCGATCGGTGGGCCGGGTCCTGTGGCAGGAGCCCGTGCGCGGGACAGGGGCCGCAGCGGGCAACCCGGCTTTGCTTCTCGGTTGCCTGAGTCCCAGGAGACCACGTCCAGTGAAGTGACACAACTGCTTCTTTTTTTTTTTTTTTAGTGTCGATGTGCGTGTGTGTGCGTGCGCATTTGTGTGGGTCTCACGTGGTTTTAAAACTAACGGAAAACTGAAAGTGCCTGATATAACTCGTTTTAAGCTTGGACTGTTTAGACAGCTTCTCCTTAAAAGACTTGAATGTTCAGTTGAAATTTTGGAGCTTGCTTTTTCCACCTCTATCTAATGTATGTGTGCATATATATATATGTATGGGTGCGTGTAGAGATACGGACACGCATACGTATATATATTTTCTGAAATTAATGAGATGAATTGACAAAAAAAAGCAAATGATGCTGGCAACTTTTGTAAAATCTTCTAATTCAAATACCTTGTGTTGGAACAATCCCATTGTTGGCTCATATTTAATGTAACACCAAGGGTTTCAAATGCGGTTTGAACCTGCAGTCTGTTTAACTCTCCCATTTTGGGGGGAGGCAGAGGGGGCTGTTAATTCGTGGATGAAATTATTTAGAAAATGGCCAACATAGTTGGTATACCAGGAAAACAAAACAAAAAATACAAGTAAGTACCTCTTAAAAACATTAAAAAACAAAGATGTGGTTTCCAAATGGCATTTCTAAGGCAGTTGTCTTCCTGTAAGAGTTCTCTTGCCAAGGAGTCTCTCTCGTCTTTCACTCGTTCTGTCCTGGAGGAGGGAACTGGGCTTAGAAAGAGTCTCAAATGTTTCACTGGTCAGCGGAAAAGAATCATTTTTACCTTTTGTGCAAGATATTATATGTTTTAAAAATAATTTTAAAACGAGCACTACACAACGTCAATGTGAATGTAGGCCTCGACAGCATCTTGCTCGGTGTTGAGCCTGGTTCTAAAAGCAATCTCCTGTGTAAAATGTGTGAATAGTTTGATAATTTGTATACATAATCAAGAGCATCTGATCAGCTGAACTCGGTGTTGGCTGCTGTACAGTACATGAACAAATGTCATGGGATAGAAAAATTACTTTGGATATTTAAAAGAAAAATAAATATATAGTCTATTTGTTTTGTAACAAGTTTCTGTAAATAAAATAATTTATACTATTTATAAGAAAAAGTTGTGCTTTGCTTCATGAAAAAAGATTAGTTTGTTGAACAAACATGTTACTAAACAAGGCAATAAAATTAGGACTTTTCAATAAATGAGGTTGGTTGCATGGAAAACATTATACGTTTCTGCTTCATTATGAAATCATTCACCATTAAAGGACAACGTGACTTGTACGGGTGCCTACATGAACTGCTTTCAGAGAATTGGATGAGGTCAAATTCTGGCCCCGTATGGAGCCTTGTGTTTGCGGCTGCAGAGGCAGCAGCCAGCAGGGCTGGATGCGAGCACGCTGTGGGTTTGTACCTGGATGGAGAGGTGCTGGGGACGGTGCCGCAGTGGCTTCCATAAGCAGAGGCATTTCCTTGCTTACGGTTCATGCTTTACGTGATTTTCCAAGTAGAATGATGCAAAGCAGCTTTCACAACCCCACATGCAGGTCATCGAATGATCCGGTTTAATTTGTTTTTTCCTTCTGAAAAAGCATCCTCCGTGTTTTCCCGGGATAAGGAGCTGGTGTGCATGTGCCGCAGGCTGGATGCTCCTGCAGGCTCGTCTCTGCCTGGGATTTGTGTGGGGTGGGTAGCTTTTCAGAAGCTGCTGGTAAATCTGGTAATGCTTGTGCTCGTGTCAGAGGACCTCACAGCTACATCCATGGTGATGCTTCCATTATTTTCCCTCTCTGTATTTTTCTTTCATTCTCTTTTCTTCTTAGCAAGCACAAACTTTTCCTTAGTATTTGGAATAAATCCTACAAGATAAAAATGGGTGGTTGGGCAGCAAGCAGGTTGTGCTTTGCCTTTTTATAACGAGCACTTCTGGTATTTCTATATTTAACTTACTTTTTATGTTGACTGAAGGCTTTTATTAGTTTTTGTCTCACCTTCTGGCAAATATCTTTCTTTTCCAGTAGCAGTTCCTAATTTCTGCCTTTCCTGGGAGCTGTTGGCCCCGAGGCTGGTTGTGCCACGCAGCACGCATGGAGCACACGGACTGTGCAGAGTCAGGAGCTCACAGAGCAGAGCTGAGCTCTCCACTTCTCATCACATATGGGCAAGTTCGTGGCTCTGAGCTGACTGCACCTGCTTCAGAATTGAAGGATTGACTCTGTTTAACTCTCTATTCTGTAAAACTGGTAAGGCAAAGACAGGTAAGGAGGAAAGCTGTGTGCATCCTGTATAACCCTAAGCTTTATGGTTATCCCTCTGTACTCGGCACTGGTGAGACCGCTCCTCGAATCCTGTGCTCAGTTCTGGGCCCCTCACCACAAGAGGGATGTTGAGGCTCTGGAGCGAGTCCAGAGAAGAGCAACGAAGCTGGTGAAGGGGCTGGAGAACAGGCCTTATGAGGAGCGGCTGAGAGAGCTGGGGGTGTTTAGCCTGGAGAAGAGGAGGCTGAGGGGAGACCTCATTGCTCTCTACAACTACCTGAAAGGAGGTTGTGGGGAGGAGGGAGCTGGGCTCTTCTCCCAAGTGACAGGGGACAGGACGAGAGGGAATGGCCTCAAGCTCCACCAGGGGAGGTTTAGGCTGGACATTAGGAAAAACTTTTTCACAGAAAGGGTCATTGGGCACTGGAACAGGCTACACAGGGAAGTGGTTGATTCACCTTCCCTGGAGGTGCTTAAGGGATGGGTGGACGAGGTGCTAAGGGACATGGTTTAGTGATTGATGGGAATGGTTGGACTCGATGATCCGGTGGGTCTTTTCCAACCTGGTGATTCTATGATCTGTGAGCTCTGCAGGTCTGGAACGTTCTCCCTCTGCCTCTCTTTTCTGTGTTGGGTGCTGCTGCTGGCTTCTCAGCCTAGAGCTACTCGTTAAGCAATTGCTTCTCTCCGTGCCTTGGCCTGTTCAGTAAAAGGGCTTGGCATGAAAAATGCCTTCTGGCCAGGTGCTGGAGTGCAGTCCCACAAACACAGGCTTCACTCAAGCAGATGGAAAAGTTTCTCTCCTGTCACTGATTGTCTCGTGGGAAAATACTCCAGTTTCTATCCAGGATAGAGTTACCTGATGAGGCAGGAGTTTGAGCCTGGCAGTGGGTGAAATGCAAATCCAAGTGTCAGAGCTCCTCTCTGAGCATGGTTTTGTGCACACACGCATGTTGTTGATGCCCTTTGCATTTCAAATAGAAATTTGATATGTCCTTTGTACCTGAAGCTGTCAGCCTTCTCCTGGTGGAGATGTGTTAGGCTCAAAGGCTACAACCTGCCTCCAGTAGAGAAAAAAAGACTCCTAAATCCTAGTCCTAGACCCACAGCCTGTGTGGCTCCAGGGCTAGTGGACCTGGAACCCCTGGTCTCCATACCCTGAAGAGCTCCAGCTACTATAATAACCAAAACAAGGACTTGGAACTGGCTTTATTTAAATGCAAATTCCCGTGAGTTCATTATTATCAGGTTCTGCTGCAACAAATAAACACACATGGCTTTGTAGGATCTGCCATGGGACACTGACAGAATGCTTTTCTCAGGGCTTTGGCTCAGAACTGTGTTAGCTGCTGGATTTGTCCCTAAGAAGCAGCATGGGATCTTTGTCATGATAAAAACAGCCTACCCAACATCAGGGGAATCTCAAAAAGCCTTTTCTGAAGTGGTTCAAAGTAATCTGGAGTCAAACTTGATTGCAAAGGACGAAAACTGGCCTGAGTGATGCAGTCAGAGGAGAAGCCTTGTCCTAGCCCATGGGGATTGGCTGTCGTTGGCATCTGCAAACAAATTGGTACAAAAGCTTTTTCCAGTATCCGCAGGGACATCGCGCTCCTGCTCTCCAACACAGTGCTGGAAATCTTTGTCCTCTGTTTTTGCAGTTGAGCTCCCTTCACCCGTGTTCCTTCCTGCCCTCAACAGGTGCCTTTTTCAAGAGTGACCATCTACCTCCTGTCTGCAAGGCTGGAGCTTCAACCCCACTGCATTCCGAATGGAGCTGGCAACCCCGTGAGCCAGTGAATGGTCACAAGCAAACCAGATCTCAGCCATTCTGGAGCAGAACTTCACTGACAAACCTGTCGCCTGTCCCTTCCCTCCTGTGTTCCCCCCAGCTTGACGGCAGCACAGGGACTGCAGCGTGGTGGAAAGCAGCTTCTGTGGTGTGGCTGGGTCTGGGAATCTGTGCCTGATTCTACTCCCTTGTTGCTAGCATGAAGTCAGTATTCCAAATCGGATTGGAGAATGGCATTGTTTCAAGGAACTGCACAAGCTTAAATTACGAGAGAGGATTACAACTTTGGCATGTGGCCTATAAATCTAGGGAAAGGTGGCACAAGCGAGGCGTGAATGTGTGTCTGGAGTGCCTGTAGCAATCAGTTAAATGAATGGAACTCATGAGGTGACATAAGCCAAAGGTAAAACTGACGTGATTGGGGGACAGGGCGTGATAACCAGAGGTTTCTGCAGGGTCTAAGGGAAGCAGAAGTCTTACTGCTTCTGATCCCATGTGGAAATTGAAGTAGGTGGTTAAAAATGCTAGAACAGAAAAAAAGATGGTCAGCTCAAGGCCTGGCCACCCTCTATCCCTGTGTTCCCACCCTTTGGAAAGGGCTGTGTACTATATTGCTTTTTCTTTTTTCAGGAGAGACATCAGTAGCTGCTCCGTTCACACTGTGCACATCCAGTAGGGGAAGTTGGGAAGTGTTCCCTTTCCCTACAGCTGCCCAGCATTTGATCCCACCACTATTCAGTGTGGCTGAAGCGGAGCTGCTATTGCAAGTCTCGCAAGTGTTCAGGTAAAACCACCGCGACTTCCTTGCCGAGCCCCAGCCTAAAAAGCTTTGTCAAGAAGCTCTGCAGGTTCTGCCCGGAACCTCCTTTAAAGGACATAGGCTGGGATCAGGAAACAAGCAAGGTAAGCTAGGATCTTTAAACTTTTAACTTTCTACATAATGCTAACATCTCAACACAAAGGTTCATACCTTAATTAATCTAATGCACAGTGAACATGAACTCACACTTGGCACCGTAAGACACATGCACTTCTGTTTTGAAGATCCTGATTTTTTTACCTGCCAAAGCAGAGGACACCAGGATCTGAAATGCCAGGTTCCCTCAGAGTGACAGTGGTGGTCACAGAATCACACAGAATCACAGAATAACCAGGTTGAATAACCACTGGATCGTCGAGTCCAACCATTCCCACCAATCCCTAAATCATGCTCCTAAGTACCTCATCCACCCTAACCTTAAACACCTCCAGGGACGGTGACTCAACCACCTCCCTGGGCAGACTGTTCCAATGCCTAACCACCCTCTCCATGAAGAACTTTTTCCTAATCTCAAGCCTAAATCTCCCCTGGCGGAGCTTGAGGCCATTCCCTCTCGTCCTGTCCCCTGTCACTTGGGAGAAGAGGCCAGCTCCCTCCTCTCCACAACCTCCCTTCAGGTAGTTATAGAGAGCAATGAAGGTCTCCCCTCAGCCTCCTCTTCTCCAGGCTAAACACCCCCAGCTCTCTCAGCCGCTCCTCATAAGGCCTGTTCTCCAGCCCCTTCACCAGCTTCGTTGCTCTTCTCTGGACTTGCTCCAGAGCCACAACATGAAAAAGCAGAGCAAAATGAAAAGGGAAAACGCTGCACATATTTTGCAGCACACTCTGAATCTTTAGCCTTTTATTTTCCTCACAAACTAGACATTTGGGGGGGGTTATTGCTCTTAGGCGTGATTAGTGAGTGATGCCTACACTAACCTTGTTTTCCTAAGTTTCTATTCCCTTCAACTTAACGTTAAAATTACACATGGGGATCCTAAGATTTACTTCACCAAGTTTTGACACAGCTTACGCACTACTCTTACGCAAGTGGCCCTTTTCACCTTTGATTCAAATAAAGAGTCTTAAAAAAGCAAGCACTGAATCACCATCAGTTCACTCTGCTCACAGATCTTGGCCTTGCTTTGCTGTTCAGTGCTGAACATGCAGGCAAGTAAAGGAGGAAAGTATATTACATGAGATCGCCAACTGTATCATACATTTAATAAATGAAATGGGATCCATACACCAAAGAGAACATTGTTTATATAATGAAGTGAAAGTAAAAACACTACCTCTCCCCCAGGTCATTTTTTTCGCTACAGTATTCCAAGTTATACAATATATTTATAGGTTACTTCCAAAATGTTTTAAACATCTAAATTTTGCATTCCCTTGCATTAAAAAATTACATATTAATTACTCTGGAAAGTTTCTGAACTCTGTTTAGCAGCAAATCTCCTTTCTTGATGGTTTCTTGGTACTGCCAGTTCTTGCTGTCAGGCCTAGGAATTGGGGGAAAAAAAGAGATTTAGAAGTGAGAATATGCTTTACACTGAGCCACATAGGTTGCTGTAGTGTCATCAATACATACAGAATTCAGCTAGGCTTTCAAAAGTTTCTAGGAACCATGAACATACCTGTTAGTCTCTACAATCTCATTTACTTTGTCTATTTTGCAGTGTAATCGTCCAGCTGCAATAAATCTTGAGAGCTCCCTAGGAAGAGTGAAGAAAAAATGTAGTTTTCACCAAGGGTTTCACCAAGGACTTGCAGACTCAACAGTACTGAACCTGCTACTGCAGAACAGCCACTACACATGGTAGTTTGAAACAGCAGCCTGTTTTCATGACAGTCGATTAATTAGAAAAATCTTTTAATACTTCCCTACTCTCTAACAGCTCTAAATATGCTGCTTTTTTTCATTATTATTTTGCTTCACCTGCTGGGGGTCTGCAGCACATTACTGATGCCAGGAGAAAATATTCCTATGATCAACTTTAAGACAAGTTACAACTAGTAAGAAATAACTGGGAAGCATAAGAACTAGTGCGACTTTAAAATACCTGCCTCTGAAGTGAATTGTTTCTGGTTTCTCTCGAAACATCACTCATTTCTGAACACTTCAAGCAGCAGTTATATTTCTGTAACGCTTTTCTAAGTTAGAAAATCTGAAACTTCCTTACAAAGGAGTGAATGTAAATAGCCAAATAACTTACTGATCTATGAATTCTACGCTGACTCCAAAAGCTTCTGCCATGTATCCTAGTGTAAGTGACCGGTACGACTCCAGGAGCTGGCTATAGGCATGAATTCTCATTTCCCGTACGTAGTATCGATAGTGAGGTGCAAACAGCCAATCTTTTTTCATCTCTTGCTCTACAATAGCTGAAAAGATAAAAAAAGAAAGAAAAGAATGAGTCAGTAATCTCTAAGAAACTTAAAATATCAGCTATGTAAATCAAACATGTTAACATTGGTTAATAAGCAATCAGTGTGAACATCACTATATTGCATTCTTGCGTACTTCATAACAGCAAAGGCATTCTGCATGGAAGAGAAGTCAGTTCATCTAATCTGCATCAGTTCTGGAACCAGAAGCAGCAGTAACAGGCAAACAATATTGCAACAAAGTCGAGGATCCTCCCCTTGGGGTGTGAACCAGTCTCCGCTTCGCCACAAGGGACCCCCTGCTCTGAGGGCAGGTGCTGGAATCTGCTGCCACCCAGGAGCAACACGGTGCTGGGAAACAAGCAGTGCTTGCTGTGTAACTATATCTAAATATCTTTATTTTCTTGTATTCTAAATTTCACAGAAAGAAAACAAGCAGTCAGAGAACTGGCAAGAATGAGAGTTTTCTGAAAAGCTTTTCTCTAGTTGACACCCTTTGGCACAAGAACCAGAGCAGAAAGCCAATGGTAACGCCAACAACAAAAACTCTCCGTGGAATTTATTTTACAGGTGGAGATTTTGGAGCCTTTGGAGTACAAGTCCTACAGCTTCTTTTGAAGATAAAACCTTTCAAAGCTTTCCCATCTGACCTGGCTCAGCAGGTAAGAACATTTTCCACAGCCATTTTCAAAATGCTTTCCCACCTCATCAATGGGAATTTCAAAAGGCTCTCTATGCAAAGGCTGGTTGATTGGTTTGTTTGAAAAATCATGCAGCAGCAAATGTCAGGTCACTGGTTAAAAAACCATATTATCTTTTTACTTTTTCTACTGCATGAAGTAGCTCTAGTTTGAGACAGGAGCTACTTCACAGAAGTTGTGGATGTTCTGAAACAAAGAACTAGGCACATGAAACGTTGCAGGAAAACACACAGCCTTACCTAACGATTGGAAAAAGGCTGCGTAACGGCACTCGTAAAGAGAAAAGAGATACTGTCGTACAGCTGGCAAACTGTGCAACACTTCCAGAATCTCTGCTCCTTTAATAACCTGAAAGCAAACAAACATGATTAAATATCACCATTTTCAGCCTGGAGGTAAACAGGTTAGAGAAAGGCCGTGCTTGTTGGAAGCAGCGTTTCCATTTGTTTTCCTTACCTTTTCCCTAAGGTCAGGCCTCTCTAAGGCAATCATGCTGACATAGACTGTGTATGTTACAAATGTTTTGTAATCCATAAGTTCATAGGATGTAAATGTTGAAACTGTATCGAGGAAGAGCTCTGCTGCTTGTTTGAAATCTCGGATAGCTACGCAGTAAAGGCCCTGGTACACTTTGAGACGATTTCTCCTGTCCCAGTCTCCTCCTTCTTCTATGAGACTTAGAATAGAACAAAAAGAAATATTGATTTCTATTGACTATGTATTATGGAATAAGCTACATGAAACAAGTACAGTAGATCAACTGATACCAGCTGATCAGAGAAAGAATGATCTGGTGTATGTTACACCTTGTTGAAAGAGTCCAGGCCTTGCACACCTGTCAGGGTAGGAAAGTGGCTCCCTTGGGACAGGAGAGGCCAGTGTTTTTGCACATGTTAAGTTTCAACTGAAAGAAAACATTTGCAATCTCTTCAGTTGTGACAACAGCCTTTTGAGATGTACACACAAATTTTAATGTCAATCTCAGCTGTGGCAACGTATTTCTGTGGCCTTTGCTACTAAAAATCAAGCTGTCCAACTAGCATAATAGCAAAAATTGCCACTTTTCAAGAATTACATAAACACAAAACTGATGTGGTCATAAGCAGGAACACAGGCCAAGATGACACCTGCTGAGAAAATGCACAGAAAATCACGGCCCAGAGAACACAGTAACTGGGAAGATCTTCTCTGCCTTGGTCTCTCACGCTACCAGCAACGAGACTGGTAGCAGCTTGCTACTGGAGCCACTGAAGTTCAAAATGTTGGGAGCATAAGATACGCAGAAGTTAGTGGTGGAAATGAAGGAAGGACAGCTGCACCAGAGCCCTTTGCACTGAAAGCAGCCTCCTCCTTCTAGCTGATGCTTGACATTAACGTCATTTTTCTTTTTCCCTCATAAAAAACACACTGTGACGCTGTCACCCAACCAGCCTTAGTCATTTCTTGACAGCAAGGGGTTTCTCTTCTGTTTCGTTAGTTAAGGTTTGTCTCCAAAGCACTCACACCATCCCAGCGGTACCTTTTTGCCTTTTCGATGTTCCGTGTGATGAGGTCATTATCCATATAAAACAAGCCAATTCTCAGGAGATAGAACACGATATCCAGGCGATGCCCAAGTGCCACTGTTTTGTCATAAGTCTTGCGGAAGGCAGTCAGAGCTCCCTCCTGACAAGACAGGATTTTCTACTGTAAGAATGTTAAAAGCACAAGGAGTATTTGCAAAATGTGTGTCCTAAATACAAGCCTTTTGTCTTCTGCTGATAGTTGTGACCTTGTCAGCTTCTCACAAAACTTTAGCATTACATATTCTGAATAATCTTAAAGAATCAAAGTTTAAATCAAACCTCATATATCTTGTAAATCTAGGGACTACAAAAATCAACACTGTAACCTGAAATTAAGTTGCACTATGTAAATAGTTTAAAAGTCTAAAGACAGAAGGAAAGTGAAAAATTACATCTCTGTAAGGAAAATAACTTTTTCCCTTTTCAAGATAGATATGTTTTCTTTCATGGGCTACTTGTTTTTTTCTAGATAATTTAAATTTTGGTAACACCCTTCCCTGTCTCCCACACACATCTGGGTTGTGCCACAGAGAAAACCAGTGCTTGTTGGAACCTGCTTGGTCAAGAGGATTACAATGCAGTGGTTTTACGAGTCTATAAAGCGTCTGCCATAGAATCATAGAACAACCAGGTAGGAAGAGACCCACCGGATCATCCAGTCCAACCATTCCTATCAAACACTAAACCATGCCCCTTAGCACCTTGTCCACCCGTGCCTTAAACACCTCCAAGGAAGGTGAATCAACCACTTCGCTGGGCAGCCTGTTCCAGTGCCCAGTGACCCTTTCTGTGAAACATTTTTTCCTAATGTCCAGCCTAAACCTCCCCTGGTAGCGCTTGAGGCCATTCCCTCTCATCCTGTCCCCTGTTACTTGGGAGAAGAGGCCATCACCCTCCTGTCTACAACCTCCCTTCAGGTAGTTGTAGAGAGTAATAAGGTCTCCCCTCAGCCTCCTCTTCTCCAGGCTAAACACCCCCAGCTCTCTCAGCCGCTCCTCATAAGATTTGTTCTCCAGCCCCTTCACCAGCTTTGTTGCTCTTCTCTGGACTCGCTCCAGAACCACAACATCCCTCTTGTGGTGAGGGGCCCAGAACTGAACACAGGATTCGAGGTGCAGTCTCACCAGGGCCGAGTACAGAGGGAGAAGAACCTCCCTGGACCTGCTGGTCACGCCGTTCCTGATCCAGGCCAAGATGCCATTGGCCTTCTTGGCCACCTGGGCCACTGCTGGCTCATGTTCAGTCGCTGTCAACCAACACCCCCAGGTCCTTCTCCTCCAGGCAGCTTTCTAGACAGACTTCTCCTAGTCTGTAGCTGCTTAGGGTTGTTGCGTCCCAAGTGCAGGACCCGGCATTTGGCCGTGTTAAACCTCATCCCATTGGACTCTGCCCAGTGGTCCAGCCTGTCCTGATCCCTTTGCAGCCTCCCGACCCTCCAGCAGATCCACACTTCCACTCAGCTTAGTGTTGTCTGCAAACTTGCTAAGGGAGCACTCGATGCCTTCATCCAGATTGTTGATAAAGACATTGAACAGGGCTGGACCCAGGACTGAGCCCTGGGGAACCCCACTTGTCACTGGCCTCCAGCTGGATTTAACACCATTTCCCACCACTCTCTGGGCCCGGCCATCCAACCACTTTTCCACTCAGGAGAGTGTGCACCTGTCCAGGCCAGAGGTGACAGTTTCTGAAGCAGAATGCTATGAGAAACTGTGTCAAAGGCTTTACTGAAGTCCAGGAAGATACATCCACAGCCTTTCCCTCGTCCAGCAGCCAAGTCACTTTGTCACAGAAGGTGATCTGGTTAGTTTGGCAAGACCTGCCTTTTGTAAACCTGTGTTGACTGGGCCTGATCACCTGGTTCTCTCGCATGTGCTTCATGATAGCACTCAAGATCACCTGTTCCATGACTTTCCCTGGCACTGAGGTCAGACTGACAGGCCTGTAGTTCCCTGGATCCTCCCTGCGACCCTTCTTGTAGATGGGCACAACATCAGCCAGCCTCCAGTCCAGTGGAACTCCATGAACCAACCTTGTCCCCAATCCTGCACAGGTACTCAGCTTTGGCCATCATTGCATCTCGGATTTCGCTCTCCCCCAAGATCTTTTCTGCATCCTCTAATTCGTTGTCAAGACGTTTCAGTTCTTCCTCATTAGCTTTTTTCATTTTGTTCAACAGATCCGTGTCCACCTGCCATTCCAGAGACTTGCAGAGCGCCTCATAATACGGAGCCATGTCTGAAAGAAAAGCAGAAAGGCTTCTGCTGTTAACAGTTGCAACAAGCATGTACGTGTTTCCAGAGCATAGCACTGACGGACAACATGGCTGATCTTCTATGCTCGGGTATCTCTTCAACTGGAACACTGTGGGACTGGTGTTTCAGCAGGCCTTCCCTGTCCCACTTCATTCTACTAACTCTTTCTCATCATCACTCCCTTCACCCCTCCTTCCCTTACTCTGACACCGAGCACAGCAGACCCCGGTGCTAAACTCCTGCCTTCTGAAACACCAGCAGGCCGCTAGCAGAGGGTGAAGCTGGGGACAGAGCACTGCACCAGCCTGTTCCAATTCCTCCCAACCCCTCACGACTGCCACCTCCATCCCCATCGCTGCCCATGCCCCAGAGTAGGCTGATGCCCTCCGGCTGGGAAAAGTGCACACCCCCTACCCTGCCCTGCCCTCACCCACACCCCATTTATCCCATGGGATATATGAACACAACCAGACTGGCTCCTCATCCATGTACGCAGGGCTCTGTATGGACAGACAGATCGACAGAGCCACTCCCAGCCCAGGACCAGGGAGAGGAGCCCCCTGTCTCCTGTAGGATGGACAGGACCTCCTGTCCCCTGAGGGATCGGCAGATGCCCCACAGGATGGGCAGGGCCCCCCTGTCCCCTACAAGATGGACAGGTGCTCTGTAGGACGGACAGGACCCCCTTGTCCCCTAGAGGATGGACAGATGCCCTGTAGGACAGCCAGGAACCCCTCTGTCCCCCGCAGGTTGGACAGACGCCTGGTAGGATGGACAGAACCTCTTTTTCCCCTGCAGGACAGACAGACCCCCTCCTCTGGCCCACTGCAAGAGCCCCACAGGACACAGACCCCTCCACTCACCCCTCGTAGGATGGACAGACTCCCTCCAACAGGACGGGCAGACATCATTCCCACAGACGCCCCTGTCCCCCACAGGATTCCCCCTCAGGACAGACAGACATACCCCCCCACCCCCCAGCAACTCACTGTGCAGCCGCACGGCCGCCATGAGCTCGTCGCGCGCGGCCGGGTCGGGCGCGCGGGGCCGGAGGCTGAGGAGGAAGCGGAGCTGGGCGATGCGGAGGTCGGGGTTCTTAGGCAGCCCCTCCTCCTCCAGGTTCTCCAGCGGCATGGCGGGGCGGCGGCGAGGCGAGGCTGGGCTCGGGGCTGGGCTCGGCGCGGGGCTGCGAGGCGGCGGCGCGGCCCGGTGACTCAGCCGCGACCGGCGGAAACGGCGCCGCGGGACAGCGCCCCCTGCCGGGGGGAGGCCGAGGGAAGGGGCGGGGCTAAGGGAAGGAACGGGACTAAGGGAAAGGGGCGGGGCTAACGGAAGAGGCCAGGCTAAGTGAAGGAAAAGGGCTGAGGAAGCGACGAGGCTTGGGGAATGGGGCGGGGCTAAGAGGAAAGGGGCGTGGCTAGGGGACGGAACTGAGGTAGGCGAAAGGGTCGAGGTTGGGGAAAGGCGCGGGGCTTCGGGAAGAGGCGGGTCTAAGGAAAGTTACTGGGGAAGGGACGAGGCTAGGGAATGGGGCGGGGCTAGGGGAACGGGGCGGAGCTAAGAGGAAAGAGGCGTGGCTAAGGAAAAGAGGATGAGGGGGAAGGGGCGTGGCCTCACGGAGGGGCAGGACTATGGGGAAGGGCCGGGGTTACGGGGAAAAGGGCGGGCTATGGGAAGGGGGCGTGGCTACGGGAAAGGGGCAGGTCTAAGGTAAAGGCGAGGGGTTACAGGGAAGGGGGCGCGGCTTAGGGAAGGGGCAGGACTATGTGGATGGCAGGGCTTAAGGGAAAGGGGTGCGGGTAGATGGATGGGACGGGACCGCGAGGCCGTAAGAGTGGGCAGGGGCTGCAGGCTGGACTGTGGAGTGTGGGGGGTGTGGTGGGGCGAGGGGCTGTAAGGGCTGTAGGGCCGGGCAGGGGCACTACGGGTAATGCAGGGCCGTGTTTTCATTCTGTCTCATGCTGAAAGAGCTATCCCTGCCCGCTTGCCCCCATCGTCGTTTTCTCTCACTTCTCTTTCATAGAATCATAGAATCACTAGGTTGGAAAAGAACCACCGTATCATCGAGTCCAACCATTCCTATCAAACATTAAACCATGTCCCTCAGCACCTCATCCACCCGTGCCTTAAACACCTCCAGGGAAGGTGACTCAACCCCCTCCCTGGGCAGCCTGTGCCAGTGCCCAATGACCCTCCCTGTGAAATTTTTTTCCTTATCTCAAGCCTGAACCTCCCCTGGTGGAGCTTGAGGCCATTCCCTCTTGTCCTGTCCCCTGTCACTTGGGAGAAGAGGCCAGCTCCCTCCTCTCTACAACCTCCTTTCAGGTAGTTATAGAGAGCAATGAGGTCTCCTCTCAGCCTCCTCTTCTCTTGCCAAGGGCATCCTTGGGTGCCCAGGGCCATCCAGTGAGATGCGGGGACTCATCTGACTGGCCCAGACCACACTTCCTTGCCCAGCTGGGCTCCTTCACTACCTTTCTGGTTTTAAACAATGTCTTTTTCTGTGACTTGGTTTTAAACACAATGCTTTTTGCTGGTGCCTCAATTTTGGGATTAAGTTTTTCATCAAGGTCATGGGAGAAACTGTTCCCTCAACTGTTTTGGCTCAGTGTATTCCTAAGATTGGCTTCTTTATTTCGGGCGTGAATTATTTAGGAGTTTACTGGAAGGAACTATTCTCTGCTGCATTTTTGATAAGTGCTAATGCTTGCTGATCTGATTTTTTTCTCTCCTTCATTTAAGTCATTTGCTAGTTGTTGTAGTGTTTTAGGATAAAACAAAGGAGAATCTGTGGTTTAGGTTGGGCCGCTCCTTTGTTTCTATAGAGCAGTCTTTTTTTGTGTGTCTTCTGTCTCTTTTTCTTGAGTTGCAATCTCTTTTGCACTGATTGTGCAATAAGGAATTGCTTTGGTGCTTTGCAGAGAACTGCACATAGATCTTCTGCAGCAGTGTTTATGCTGTTTGCCTATTGGCCTTTGCATTTGCTCAGAGACCTATTCATTAAGGTTTTTTAATGACAGACACTTTTAGGCCTCTTGCCTATTTTTCTTTTGACTCTTATCCCCAGCTGTATTTCCTGGGCAGCCTGGCCTGGTGCTCTGGTGCACTGTTTATTTTTAGTGTGCCTTGTTTAGCAAGAAAAGGATGGTTGGATTTTTTCTGCTAAGAAGGCTGATGGTTCACGCTCTCAGGCACTAAATGTGTGTGTGAGCATTACCCGGGTGAGCATCTGAGATGGGAATTAACTCCCAAAAATTGAAGAAGAAGAAAAAATGGAATTGGCTCCACTGTCCAGTTATCGCAGCCTGTCTCTCCAGCACTGGTGGATGGTGGAA
Source organism: Clamator glandarius (assembly GCA_033459285.1). NCBI lineage: Eukaryota > Metazoa > Chordata > Aves > Cuculiformes > Cuculidae > Clamator > Clamator glandarius. The sequence goes on along the minus strand of JAUNZM010000089.1, from coordinate 2,127,958 downwards.
AGTACGCACAGCTCGCTTGTAAGCAGTTAACCTGGCTGTCACCTGAGCAGTTTCTAATCCCTAGATTGGTTTGCAAGCACAGTTAGAGGTCTGCCTCTCTTCCAAAGTTCCCATCATTCATAACTCTTACAGCTCTCGCCATTCTTCCTGTCTGTAGGAACACCTATGCCCTGCCAATGCTGCTGTGTTCTGGATATCCACAGTTCATCGTGGCAGTAAAAGCTGCAGTTTTGTTAAGTACTGTGGAAGAAAATTTTTTTATTCTCCTGTTTCTGGATTTGCCGCTTTCTAATCAGCCCCAAAATAAGTTGCTAGGTGTGAGGAGAGTAAGGGAGCTGAGTTTTAATCTTCTTAGGTTCAATTATTGCTAAAATGTATTTTGTTTTGCAACTGGATTAAATACTATTTAAAAAACAAGAAAAACCAAAAAACCCCCCAAAACCACAAAAAAACCAAAAAAAACCCCCAACCTCCCAAAATGACAGCATTTGTTGTCTGTAAATATTTACCAACATCTTCATATTAATGTATATTTTGCAGCAGTGGAAGGCTGCAGATAGAGCTGGAAGTACAAACAGAGATTTCCAGACCTCCTCCTTCCCCGGTACTAGGTGTTACAAAATACTGCCCAGAGCGAGGAGGCTTTCTGTGCCCCTGTATGAGGTTGCTGCTTGTGTCCTGGCAAGCCCTTTGCTCTCGGAGCTGTGCCCAGGCCACCCCAATGTCCAGACAGATGCGTTGGCTGCAGCGTGTCTGACTGCAGCCGAGTGCCACAAGGTGACAGTGTTTCAGAGCAATAACTACACCACGTCTCTATCATCTGCTGGATGTTTGGTTGGCTAGGATTTTTATTTTTTTTTTTGACTTCCACCAGCATGCAAAGTGAAGCTGTGATATCGCTAAATGTTAAATGAAAGCTTTGGGGACTGCCAGCCTTCTGCAGGGGCACAGCTGGGACAGAGCACCCAAAATGCGGTTTGCTGCTTGCAGGGAGCTGTTATGGCAGTGTCAGGATATGAGTGTTTTCCTTGCAAGTGCGGTCAGTGGAGCTGGGGATGCTCCCTCTGCTCATCCATCCCCACTGTCCCCCAGCTGGCAGAGGATGCTCGCATCAGCTCAGAGTCCATGGCACTTGCCAGCAGCAGGTCACAGCAGTGCTCTGCTTTCCTCTCCAAGTAGGTCCTGTGGCACTACCCAGCTCTGCTGGACTTCTGAGACAGGGACCACTCTGGCACAATCAGCATCCTCCACCAGCAGACCGGAATCCGAGCAGGGCCTGGGGTTGGACCCAAGTGTTGCTGTACTGTATGGTTTTAATTCCTATAGTGAAAGGTGTGAAGGGTCCTGGCAGCTGGCTGGCATGTCTGTGCTCTAAGGAAAAGCATTTTGTGCACAACCATCACACCACGAGCCGTGTGCGGACTCAGCTTGGTAATGCCAATTATGCTTTCTTACCTTGCTGTTATCCTCAGGAATCTTCAAGGCTGATGCATTTGTTTCATTTGCAGGGCTGTTTTAGCTTAACTTTCGAAAAGTTGGCACTTCAGTCATGTTTGGTTTCATTTTTCATCCTTCAGTAGTAGAAATGTCACCAGTGATGCTCAGATCTGCCCTAGAGCAGTACTATATAAACCCACAGGCGCTAGGCACCGATTTCTTCTGACTAAGCTCCTAGAAGTGATCAGTTTTCGTAAGTAATAATTATTAGCATAGATATGACTCTCATCTCTCCAAGTCTGGCTCTCAGATATTACTTTCTGCATTAGCAAGGAGGGAAAGGCACAGGGTTGAGGCCTCTGCCTGTGCAGCTCCCCTGCTGGCTGGCATCAGACAAGCCCTGGCACGAGTGTAAGGGCAGGTAGGAAATGCCCTTGAAAAGGGATTTCTGCATCTCTTGACCTCCCTGATGTTGTTCTGTCACCCTCTCTGAATTCCTAATTGTGTCTGATTAGCCAGGTATCTGTTTCACAGCAATTAGTGTCTTTTATTTATTTACCTGCCTATTTTCAAATCAATAAATCCTTCCCCACTAATGCATCAGGATGCTGTGAAGGGCATTTTGCATAGTCCTCAAATTAAGTCTTTTACAGTGCTGAAGTCCGTTAATTGGGGTGTTCCAGCAGACATTTTAAGGGGAATTTATTACCTGGGAAGACAGGATGAAACCACATCATTAATTAGAGAACTGCAAAGCTATTCATATCTACTGGCTATGAGAAATTAGACTGGCAGGTGAGGATGGGGCAGCAGCAGCAGCTTGGGTGCAGGGGAGGGTGATGGCACGCTGCTGTCTGAGGCTGAATTGACGTAACGTCATTGCTTCAGGAAATCTTGGGGGCAAAGCTTTTTCTAAACACGGGAGAATGCATTTTGGTGCCACGAAAACACATGGGAAGCAGCAGGTCCTGGTGAAATGGCTGTAATGGGGAGTGGGAGAAATTACTGCTGGTGTGGGGAATGGGGGGAGGAGAATTAATTCTGTGCCATGTCTGTCCCATCATCCAACCAAGAGACACTGAAAAGATGTTTGTAGAGTTGCATAAATTATGCATATGACAAATGATTTTACACTTGAACCTTGTATTTTAGATCCTGCGTTCCAGTCCCCCTTGCTTTTAATGCAGACTGATGCATGCAGGCATTGAATGCCTATGTGAAATGGCAGCCCGTGAGCCTGAATTTCAACATCAGGTCTGTTTACTGTGTCTTTTCTCCTGAGTACAGATTTACTTTCAGAAAATTGGTACTGTAGTCTGACCTGCTGGTGCATTTTTTTTCTTACGCAGCAGCAGCACCCAGGGTGTAACCAGTGTCTCCCGTGACAAACAGTGTGACTATTGTCACAGACTGCTGCATCTGGCCCTCGCTTCCCCACATGGAACATGCAGATTGATGCTTCCTCCAGACTGATTTGACAGTTTCAGGGGTACCATCCAAAGGGTAAGTTCTGCTGCTTTTTATCGTATACTGTTGCATGCAGAAATCCACAAATCTTTATTAAGATCTGTCAGCTCCAGCTGTGTGTCTGTATCTGCCTTTGGTTTTTAGGTAATTTGCACTGTACACTTCCACCACATGATTGCTTTTATTGTATGCAGTTCCTTCTGTTGGGCGCTTCTCTGTTGACTATGATTACTACCACATCAACTGAAAATGCTCCTGTACTGTGTAATTAACTTTATCTGCTTTGCTACAATGCCTCTCACTGGTAATTACACACACTTCAGGTCTTTCACTATGTTTCTAAGACTTTAAGAAGTGCTGAATACTCTTGCCCATTCTCTGTCCAAACTGGAAGGTTTTTACATGTCTACAATTATATCTTTTTCCTTGCAACAACCCTACTGTAATCTGGATATTGATTATAGTACCTACAAAGCGATCTTTAAATGAACCATCTGTGTGGAATTCATTGGGGTTTACATGTGCTGGTAGCAAAAAGCTCATTTAAATCCTCAGGTTGTTGGCTGGTTGGTGTGATGGTTATCAATTTACTGAGATAATTTGAAATGGAGAACAAGGATTTTGAAATCTTTCAGTCCTCTAGGGAGATACTCCACTTTCCTCCTCCTCATCCATTCAGCTTTCCCTGCGGTGCCTCAGTGACTTTTGTCCTTTGATGATTTCTTTAAGCCTCTTTTTCTACGGCAATAGTCTCATGCGATTATACCCTCTGCCTGTCAAGCCTGTGTTTCTGTGCTCTAATGCATTTGAACCCCTTGGTCAGCTCGAACCAAATCTGATAGATGTCTCAAGCTCTCGGCAACGTCCAATTCCTTGAAGTTATGTGCCTCCTTCTTACTATGTGCCTCACTGCGGTAGGGATGGAGGTGAAGTGGATGGAAAGGGTATGGGATCTGAGGGAAAGCAGCCTTCATTCATGGCTGCCCACAGAGCATTAGCTGCCACTGTAATTACAAATATTGATGTATTTCCCACAGCTTCTTTTCAAATACACAGCCTCGTTGATTTTTTTTAGCTCTTTATAACTACAAGCCATTTTCACATCACGGAGAGAAAAAAGCTTGACTCAGAAGTGTTGTACAACTTCTAATGATAGCTGGTAGCAAAAAAGGCACACATCTATTAATCAAGGGGAGTGGTGTTTGATGTAAACAGCGATGCAATGTTTTAACATCGTGTTGTCTTTTAAAATAACCCCAGTGGTGGAGCAAATGAAGTCTGAATGCCCTGTTAAATTCACAGGGCAAGGTACTTCTCTGAAACCTATGAGAATGTAGCTCTGGCCATTGCTGCAGACTGTTGGTGTACCCAGAGAGCATCAACTAAATACCCATTGACTTGAACATCAATTTAGTGGAAGAAGCTGCTTTTACTCCCTTCTCCTGAGTGCAGTATAAGTCCCAGAGCAAGTGCGATTTGAGGGTATCTGCTCACAGTGCAGACTACCTTGACACCCATCGCTCCAGATGTTGCACTTTAACTAACAGGCAAGTTGCTAGCCTGAGAAAGTTCAGTTTGGGTGAAAACAGCTGCCTTACTACTTTAGGGAAGGTTGTGTCTGACTAATAAATGTGCAGAAAAATCACATTGTCTGGACTTGAGAGCTTTCTGTGTGCAGTGTTGGGGGGTGCTCTTTGGCTGATGGAAACTTCTCTGCACAGAGGTATCCAAGTGACTTTGGGAAGTGCAGAACATGAGTGCCCAGGCACCTCCAGTATATATATTTCTTTTGTTTGGAAGAATAACCCTGCTTTCCCAGAATAGGAATATCCTTCATCTAGTAGAGGTGAAAGGAACTCTCAGGATGATTTACATCGTGTCTTGAGACCAGACCTTCAAAGGTCAGAAAGAAGGGCCTTAAGCAGGGAAAGCATGATTTAGCCCTCTATAAATGCTAGCATTATTAGTGGCATTAGAGCAGCATAGGTAGCTTTTAGTTGCATATTTAATCTTCTTCAGCTGTGATTTGACATTATTGAGTAAAGAAACCCCTGTGTAATTTGTAATTTTGGTGTCTTTCTGTGTCGTAACCACTCAGAGATCATAGAATCTTAGAATAACGAGGTTGGAAAAGACCCACCGGATCGAGTCCAACCATTCCTATCAAACACTAAACCATGCCCCTCAGCACCTCGTCCACCCATCCCTTAAACACCTCTAGGCAAAGTGACTCAACCACCTCCCTGGGCAGCCTGTTCCAGTGCCCAATGACCCTTTCTGTGAAAAATTTTTTCCTAATGTCCAGCCTAAACCTCCCCTGGCAGAGCTTGAGGCCATTCCCTCTTGATGAAGAATCCTGTGCCATGATGGTGGTTCATAAATGCCTAGTTAGCACTCTGTCGCACCCCGGCTGGTTTCAGGGTTCAGCGTTTGCTGCCGTGGCAGTTGCTGCTCTGTGACTGGAGCTGCATTTAACTCTGCTTTTGGAGCTGATTAGAATCGCTACGTATGGAGGGGTTATTTTTCCCTTGAATTCTGTTTTCCTTTTGTGCCTCCTTGACTTTCCCCTCCTCATCTCTTGCTCTGTGTACTTCTTTTTTTTTTCTCCATGTTGCCTCTTCTGGTAAATGAGATGGTTTTGTCTGTTGCCTCCTTTTGAAGTACAATTTGAGTTTCTGATCATTCTATGGAAATGACCTGCCTCCAAAATCCTCCCCTCCTGCCCCAACTCACATGAACCCAGGGGGATGCCAGAGCATTTATCTAGTACTTGCACTTGAACCAACCTCTCTTTGTCTTACCTGCTGAGAAACACCACTTGGCAGTTGCTAGTGCATGGACACCATTCACTGTCACAGGATTATTCCCATGTATTCAATGCTTATTCCAATGTTGCATGAAAAATGGAGGGGGATTATCCTGGCCCCAGCCGGCAGTGTGTGGTGGCAAATGACATAACATCTATTCTTCTGCTTCTTGCATCTTCCAGCCAACATTTTTCGCTGTTACAACTCAATTCTTTCCTCACTAAGTGCATAAATTGCCCTTTAATATTTTCCTAGGGTGACCTGCATGACAGTACCTTCACATCTCATCTGCTTTCCTCTGTGCTCATGCTGAATCCTGCCCTGCTGTTCCCAGTGCCGTCCCACAGAGACTGTACCTGCTGCTCTGCTTTCTGGACTGGCATCCCTCCTTCCCCTGTCCTTGCAGCTCACGTGCATCACCACACTGGCAGTTTTGGCGGAAAGAATCACCCCAAACATGCCCCCATCCATCTGGCACGGGGAGGTGTTCCTCACAGCAAAGAAAAACCACTTTGTGAAACACAGTTTGCTGCTTTCTTGAGCAGAGACAAAGGTGTCCTGGTTTGTGGCCATCAAATGCTTGCTGTTAATTGCAGAATACCTGCCAGACAGCTGGAGGCTGTACCCCCAGTTTCCACACATCAGACATGCTGACCTCCCTGTTTCATGCATTTTCTGATTGTTCCAGCTCTTTGGCACCTTTCCATTCTGCTGGATTTCACCCTCAGTATGTATTTTCTGATCATCACCGTCCTTGGTCAGATGCCATTTAGACACCAGTCCAACTCATCAAACAACTTGTTTTCCTGCTTAAAGCCTTGGACTCAGCACAGTTAACCTCTGAGGAACCCTGTCATCTTCAGTTTGATGCAGGAAGTATTTCACTTGTGCTGACTTCTTTTTTCAGTATTATTTTTTCAATAGTGTGTATATATATATGTCCACACATTAAATAGTTATATATATACACATTATACTATATATATATGTAATCGCACATGCATATGAAATTATTATGTATATAATAAAGCTTGAGGAAGTCTTACTTACATTCATTTTCCTCTCAGAGCCTTTTTTCTCCTGAAGTATTCTGATTTGCCCCATTTTGCCCTTTAAAATCCATTTTCCAAGAACATCTAAAATTACTAAACTGTTTATTCGATTGACTTTTAATGTCTAGAACCTTTGCAAAGAAACATTCCTGAAGCAGCTATTTTCAGCTACCTTTTTCATACCTACTTATGTTTTGTGCTACTTTACGGATAGTTTCCATGACAATTATCCCCAGCGTTAGTGGCAGCCTTGCCCTAGGTTGCTGTTTTGCAAAGCTGCCCTTGCCTATCTGAGAATCTGGCTGCTGAAGTTCATGCTCTGTTCAATTTTTTATTTTCATGTCTCCTGTATGTCTCACTGGCACTATATGGGTGCTGCAGGCTACAGTAATATATATCGCATTCTGCCTATTGCCATGGAAATGATTTGGAGGGCAAAGTCACCTCATCCTCAAAAGGAGCAGCATGTTCTGATTAATGGAAGAGGGCACATCACCCATGGAAGGACTTATATGGGAGATTAGCTTCGCCTGGTGCAAGGTAACTCACTGCCCAACACTAATTCCCAAGAGAGCAGTGGAGCCGGGTTTGGTACCTGATGGAATAAAAGAGGAGGATGGCAGGAGAAGGGTTGTGCTGTGTGTGGGTGCTGGTTTGTGCAGACTATGAGCCCTGGATGGCTCCTGCCCCTGCTGCACCCCAGCACCTGCTCCCTGCCAGCCCAATCCTCCCTCCCGGGCATGTTGCTACACAGCCACTCTTCTGCTGTAGAGCTGGCTAAACATGAGAAAAAAAAAGATTTTGAATATTTGAATTGTATATTTAATGTTTTGAGTTATATATTGAGTATTTCAACATATTTTAATGTTTTTAGCATCCTCTTGATGTTTTCCTCTCACTGACTCACCTTTCCCTGTTTTCTCCATCCCAGCTCTAGTGATGCACAGCCATTCCTGCAGTGCTAAGCAATTACAGAATCCTAGAACAGTTTGGGCTGGAAGGGGCCATTAAAAACCAGTCCAGCTCCCCTGCAGTGAGTAGGGACATCTTCAACCAGATCAGGTTGTTCAGAGCACCATCCAACCTGGGCTTGAGTGTTTCTAGGGATGGGGCATCTCCCACCTCTCTGGCCATCGTGCCAGTGTTTCACCACCCTCATCATAAAAAGGTCTTCCTTATGTCTAATCTGAATCTACTGTCTTTTAGTTTAAAACCATTACCCCTTATTCTACCTCTTACACATTTATATATTTTCTAATTATCTCTATCTACTCAGTCTGGTTCATATAACTGAGCTTTCTGTATGATTCACTCTCAATCCTGCCAGTATCTCCTCATCCTTTCTCTGCATTATATTTTTCTTTAGTTGATCGTTTCCTTCCATTTTTCCATGCGCTGCCTCCTTTCGTTCTTACCTACTCACATCCTTCCCTCTCGCCACCCCCAGCTTCCTCTCCTGAATCCACTTAAGTGTAATCTAAAACATACTGCATGAAAGTGGAAGCCCAGAGAAATATTTGCTCTGGCTCTCGCTAGCACTTCACGATGCCATTGAGCTCTGAGACAGTGGATTCTCAACCCTGCAGTAAAATGAGCCTTTCCCGTAAGCTTAAAATTTGAGTCTTTCTCACACACTACAGTCAGAATGATTGTCAGCTCAGAAAGTACCTTTTAACTAAACTCAAAGGAATGCATTCAGAGCAGATTTTTGAGTTTCCAGCATGATAAAACTAATTACAATTACCGGCCTGTTACTGAAACAGAAAAGATTCAGAATATGCCACAATATTTGAAGTTGTATTTTAAGGAACAAACATACCAGATCAGAAAAAAAAGCTTCAAAGTCCAAAGCGATTGTCGCCTTAAAAGGCCTTAATTGCTTATGAGATAAATGAGAATGAAGAACTAGGGGAAGGAGAGAGCCTTGCAGATAATGCACATGGAGAGTGTGATCTGCCATGGCAAATGAGCCTTGTGTGATCCAGCACTGAACCGTCCCAAATTACCAACCTGCCAGCCCAAATGCCACCACCTACCAACTGACTGACTTGGCTCGTAGCCTGCAAGGGAGACCGAGAGGCCCCAGTTCTGGTTGTTATGGGATAATGAATGCTACTGCTGACTACCAAGAGCAGCTCTTCAAAGCTCCTTACGTGTTTGTTCATCCTCAGAGCTGCTCTTAGTCATCTCTTCCTTAGCTAGATGAAATGCAGAGTTTTGCAGCCGTGCTGAGTGTATCACTCTGCCCTGTGGGAACAAATAATCCCAGTTCTGGGAAAACCTTTGGTTGCTTGCCAGCAGTGTGTAGCCCTCCTTGGGTGAGAAGGGAGATCTTGGTGATGTGTGAGATTGAGCTGCTCTACTCTGTACAGTTTTTTTCCCCAGTTTGCTTGAAAAGTCTGCTTCTTGCTCTGGAAGGCTTTTTTTTCTGGAAATAAGTTATTGTAAATAACTGACTGATTAGAGCCGTGGCTTGTTGCACTGTCTGATCAGAGGCGATCTCCATGGGTGCGCTTTGCTAGTCTGATTCTTGCCATATCTACGTTCTTTACCATCAGGTCCAGCCAATATTCCTTACCTGACATGTCTCATCAGGATCCAGAGACTCCCAGTTGTGGGTAGCTGCAGCAGTGAGAGGTTAACTTCACTTTCCTGAGAGTCATTAATGTTTGATGCTCTCTGGTCCTCGTGTTCTGCTGTGTATCCAACTCCAGCACCTTGGCACAAACCTCGGTAAGAGCTGCATTTCTGAAATGTCCCGTGCGTAGGGCTGTGCATGTGCTGAGATGCCCAGCCGGGCTCCTCCATGTGCAGAGGATTTCCACAGTACCTGTCTGCACCTCTTCCCAGATTGACATGGGTGGTAGAATGGGCTATGGAGAAGTCCAAGGGGTGGGAGGAGAAATTACTGGGAAGGAGGCAGTGGAGGATCAACTGCTACGTTCAACACCCTACCAGGCACTGCAGCATTGTCTCAAGGCATTAGCCAGGAACGGGACTTGGGCTGAGAGCCCTAAAAACAGAGATAGGGTGAGTGATGGGGAGCAAGAAAGAGAAGGGGAAGGTGGCAGGGCTGGCGAGATGGGCCTGGGAATCACGGCTGGAGCTCCTAAACTGCATGTTTCTATGTGTGGTTGGACTTGCCATGGTGCCCTGGGGATGTGAATTTTGGGAGTGGTCACGGCTCACTTCTTCTTGAGCTGTGGTGTTTATGGCCGGCTGTGGTTTTGGCACATGGTTCCTGCCTCAGCTTCGCCCCAGATGCATGGTTTGGGTATGACCATTCCCTGCAACACAGGGGTTTGCTCCCATGTTCCAGGGGCTGGGAGGGCGTTGTTGCTGGTGATTTCCCCAGGATCACTTTACAGTGATGATGGAACTGAGGTATGGTTGCTCTGTGGTGTCTGTCTGTCTATCATGACAAGGCAGCTGCAATTTTATTCCAAGTTAGGTTAACCATGAAAATGTGCTGGACACTGGAAAGAGATGTCTTGAGCACACAAAGGAGCTTAGAAGCCAGAGAGGAGAGGAGGGAGTTTTTCCTTTGGCAGAAGGACATGCATAGCGAGTGCTCTTGTTTTTAATAAGCTCACAAAGCTTTCTTGAAAGCCAGGGATTTTTTTTCCATCCTGAACACATGAGGTATTTTCATTTCATAATGAATGCGTGTTATGTCCAACTTCCAGAAAGCCTTTCAAATGAAAAAAACAGCAAAGACTTTTTCATGATGCTGAAGCAAACAGGGTGGAAGTAATCATGAAACAAAATGCTGGAATATTTGCTCTGTGCTCAGAGATTGTGTGGCATCTTGTATTGTCTGAAACAACACCGGGTAATAATCATATGTGCAAATCTCTCAGACTGGGGCAACAGGGAGAGAAGCCAATCTGTCTCTATAGAGTTGGAAGAAACCTCAGATATTTCTGTTTGTCTGCACAACAGCTGGGGACTTCTCAGACATGAATCTAATTAAGCATATTCCTCACCACAAACACTTCAAATCTTATTTCTGAGATACGAATGTCTTTCCAGAATGAAGCCTTAGGAATATTGCTTTCATGCAGTGTGGTTGTTTTATTTTTTTTTTCCTTTTGGTCTGGGCAAAATTAAATTACAGTTATAAGCTCAGAGCAAAATTTACCAGTGTCAATAATATTGATTGATATTTGGGTATCAGCAAAATGTCATGCATTAGTGATAGCCGAATTTAATCCTGAGGCCCAAGAAGGCTCCCAGTGGTGGTGTGGATATTGGAATCAGCCAGGATGGGGTGACGTAGTGGGGGAGTGAACATCCCTCTGTATTTAACACTGGTGAGGCCACAACTCAAATCCTGTGTTCAGTTTTGGGCCCCTCTCTACAAGAAGGACATTGAAGGGTTGGAGCATGTCCAGAGAAGGACAAAGGATCTGTAGAAGGGGCTGGAGCACAGGGCTGAGAGAACTGGGACTATCCAATCTGGAGAAAAGGAGGCTGAGAGGAGACCTCATTGCTCTCTACAGTTACTGAAGGGAGGTTGTAGTGAGGTGGGTGCTGGTCTCTTCTCCTAGGTAACAAGTGACAAGATAAGAGAAAATGGCTTCAAGTTGCGCCAGGGGAGGTTTAGACTGGATGTTAGGAAAAGTTTCTTTACTGAAAGAGTGGTGAAGCACTGGAACAGGCAGCCCAGGGAAGTGGTGAAGTTACCATCCCTGGAGGTAGTCAAAAAACAAGTAGACATGTCACTTTAGTACATGATTTAGTAGGCACAATGGTGTTGGGCTGACAGTTGGACTTGATCATCTTAAAAGTCTTTTCCAGCCATGATGATTCTATGACATTTGCTATGCCTGGTCCTCTCCACCCAGCGATGGATGTCCTCCCCAGTATGGATAACAGAGCCCTGTTCTTTCTCCCACCCTACCCTGGGTTTGCAGGTGGTCATTAGGACCAAAATTGGAATATTGAGATGTTTTTTTTTCTCTGCTCACCATATCCTAAGCTTTAAAATACAGCATTTATTTTTCTGGTAGAGAACAGGGCTTAATACAACAAAAGGCTTAACTGGAGCCCTTCCATTATTCCTGGGATGCAGAGCAGTGTAAGCCTGGCTGCCCAGGTGCCGCATGAGCAGCCAGAGCTCCAGCCTGTAGCTCCCTGTGGCACTGGGTATAGGTAGCTGCTTCAGCTGTTTTTGTGGCTTTCTGCCTGTCTCTCCAGTTTAGCTGCCGAGAGGTCTCAGGTCTGCCACTCCCTTGCTGAGACCCCACGGGAGACTGAGTCCCACCACAGCTCTGCAAAACGCTAATTTCCAACCTTGCCCGCCACTTTGTTTTCAATCCTGGGTTTTGAATCAACCTGAAGGAACATTGCTGCTTGCTTTATTATCCGCTTGGTTTGTTTCATGGCACAAGATTGCCGCCGACCTCTCTGCTGCATTTGAAAGCCCTCTCTGTGTTTCTTGCAGATTTGGAGGAATCTTTTGCTGCTGATATTCCAGGGAATAAATAATTTTAAAGAAAATTGCAGTACTGATGCACCACAGTTTTCATTCTTTTGCCTTTGTTTCCACTACTGTCTAGAATTCCACTCTTAATCCAGTTGATACAAAGCATAAGGCTCACAGGATGCTGGTTCTAGGCTTCAGGTCCTTCTCTCTGATGCAGCTAAAATACAGCCAAGGCTTGTTGGCAAAGCCATGTACCCTAAGGCCATCTATTACAACTGGAAAAAACAGATAACCTTTTGGTCGTATAAGCTGTTCTTTGAGTCTCTTATATGCAAAGTTATTTGTCTGTTGTACTCAGACAGTTAGATTTATGTTCATTTACGTATACGTTCATTTACGTCAAGTGTAGCAAAACCCAGTGAATTCTCCCGATATATTTTTACTGTCGTAAGAAACATGATGGGAAGTGGAAGATATGATCTTCCCTCTCTCTAGTGGCATCAGTAAATATCACACATATCAGATTAAACCCTTGACATTTTTCCAACAGTGTGAAATTTGCTTGAAGATGTTGGAAAATGAGTTATAGATGTGAAAGCAAGGCTTGGAATAAGAATGCAAACATGTTAACTGTGAAACCGGTGTAATTTGCTTTCCCTGATATCTTGGCACACGGAGATGGAGGGGCTGTGGGGGAGAGCTCCCACCACAGCAGCAGAGACTGGAGGCGAGCAGCGTGTGAGCCATGGGACAGAAGTGTCTTTTGGCTCTTGAATAGTGATGGATGGCTAAGTCTTGCCCAGCGATCCTCTGGGATGCATCCCAGCAGTAAGGTGGGATGTCACTGAGTCTAGCAGGTGCCTGGGTGGTGTTGGATGTATTCCTGCCCCAAGGTCATGTTGTAAACCTTTCCTGTGGCAGTGTGGCCCTGGGAAGAGCTGACCAGCAGCTTCTGTATCAAAAATAAGCTTTTCACTTATCTGGAAAGACAAAATCCCTCAGCACGGCCACCCACCTGAAAAAGATCGGGGATTTGAGGTGGTGTTCAGTCTTGGACCTAGAAGTTAAGGTCAGGACTCTCATATATCTTACAATGAAGCTGAGTTTAGTTTTTTCACTGCAAAAACTCTCCAGCAGGTTTTCATATGATTCTGCCCCTGCCATGCCGCATCTGAAATGTGCACTAGGTTAATAATGTTGGATTTTCCATTTTCCACTTTCACATCCTTCTGGTGAAACCCAGTCCTGATACAATGAGCCTGTCTGAGGGCAGCACGTCCCACTCAGTCCCCTTCAGCCTCCTCCATTGATGTGTGTAGGGCATTAGTGAGCAGCAGTAGCAGAGCGAAAACCAAGAGAGAAAAGAAATATTATGCATTTTTAGGAACAGACTGATTTTTATCCAGAGGAATTGTTGTGACAATTACCCTATTCAAAGCGATTTCGATGCCTGTTGTTAATTTCTTCTGCATTATCCACTTGCTCCCTTGGAGATGACCGAGACAGAACTTGATTGCAACTGCTGCTTGTGAGTACGGCGGTTCCTTATAAGCCATTAGGAGTGCAGCATCCGCTGGAGTTGCCATGGAGATGCCAAGGCTGATTGTAAGCCAGGTGAACTGCTCCCGCTGCCTCTGAGCACTGCTCGTCCCTCCTCAGGGACACGGGATACTGGGAGAGATCAGAGCGTGGGCTGCATTCTGGGTGGCTTGAGAGGGACCTGTGCACCAGAGGGGTGAACCTGTTGGGAGCAAAAGGGATGAGCCTGAGACTCACATCTGCAAATGGAGATGGCTTAACAGGAGGAATTCACCATCTCTGTGAACTGAATATCCTAAATCTCTCTCTCAAATATCCTGGGTCCAGTCTTTGGCCAGTGCTCTCAGGCTGGCCTCACTGATCCGGCCAGGAGCAGCTCTGAGGGAACTGTGGCCACCACTGTGTGTTTATACTCTGTCAGAGGAGGGGTAGCTCTTTCTGGCGCTGTGTTATAGCGCTGAGAAATCTGGTCTCTCAAAATTTGGCAGGCACGGTGTAACTTGCAGTACGGTATTAGCATAAATTAGCTGAGAAGTTGTTTATCTGTGACAGAGAAGGTTGCTGTTTGGCAGCAGGTGGCTTGCTTTTCTGCAACAGATATTCTGTCTTCACTTCATAAACATCTATCAGATGAAAAGGTGATTTGGTTGACACACAGCTCATCTATTCTTAGATTTGGCATTTGGGAATGTGATTTCGCGGCCTGGATCTGACTGTAAGCATGTACCATTTCACAGGCAGGAAGGTTCTTTACTGGTAATAAATTTTGGCTCCAATTTAAATGCAAGATGAGCAGATGTCACCTCTGTCCTGGCTGAAGGCTGCACTGTGCGCTCAGCCGCTGCCTGTGTTTTGGATGCTTAGCTTTACCCCCAAAAATCAGACTTTAGGCATTCAGTGTTGGTATTGGGTGTGGGGAGGTCTTTCCTTTCAGAGTCCAGTTTCAGGACTGCCAGGCACTGACTGGGTGTATCTGCCCTATGGATACCATTGCTTTATATATATATCTTACTTTATATATATATATATATATATAAAATACCTATGCATTTCTCCTACTTTATAGATGTCCTAGTCTGAGACCTTGTTCATCTCTCTTGAAATACAAAGTTAGAACAGTTCTTACAGATTTCAGTCATCTGAGTGAAGGTCAAGAATCCATTTTTCCCCCTTTCTTTTGAGAACAGTAATGGAAAAAATATTACCACATATGGAAACAGGGTCAGAAAGGTGTGAATAAATGGGGCAGAGCATCGAATGAAGTGACAGAAGAGCTAATTATGGGATTGAAACTATGAGATGAAATAGGTAAAAATCTCACAGGAACTTGAATATCCTTGTATTTTTCACAAGAACTTGAAATTCTCTTTCCTGTTCTCATCTGAGCCTTTTAGAAAACAGTGCTTTTTTAGCTGATAGCTGGAGACAAGGACCAAATGGCCTTGTCATTATATAACACATTTTAGTTGTCCCAGATCAGCTGGAGAAGTGTTCATGTTTTCTTCTTTATTTTCGGGATTGGGTGGCTGACCTTGGAAATATGGGTGAAGTAAAGGGAAGCAGTTGGGCTTTTTTTCCCACTTTTTTCAACCTGGAGTTTGTAACCACCACATGTCCAATTGTGCTTTCTACCATCTACCCACTTCTTGTGCTTAATTTAGACGGATAAAATTATATACTACTGAGATGTTACATCAGGATTGCTGCAGTCAGTTCATCCTAACTGCTTGCTCTGCTTGGGTGGGATGGGCCACATTTACAAAGTCATATTCACACACAATAGACGAAGCATTCATGTTTCTGCTCAAGTGCTTGCACATCCCAAAGTTCAAACTTGCATGTGCAAATGGCATTTGGCAGGATGAATGGGTCGTCCAACCATAAACCTCAGAAATTCAGGCTTCTGAAAGCCTACAATCTGAGGGAGAAAATTGAGAATCTGGTTAAGCTTGTGTTGAGAAAATGTCCCCACGCCTTGTGCTGTGCTCCAGGAGAAGAATAAGGACCATGTGTGCTGCAAATGGGTAGAGGGTTTGGGATGCTGCTGGCTGGTAATTTGTTCGCTCAGTCCTTTGCTGGGAAAGTAATGGTAACATATCAGTGACAGGAAAATACTAGTTTGTGGGTACATAGTCCATTCCCAGTGTTCATAAGGCTCTTCCTTTCCCAAGGCACTATGAATAAATAATGTGGTATGAAGATGAAGGCAGTGTGGTTATCGGGGCTATTAGACAACAGCACATAAGGATCTGATTTAGATCTGGATATTCTACCTATAGTTTAATGTAGTGGCTTTTGGAGAAATCACTTCTATCGAAGACCACGCATACCATTGGAGAGAGGATATCCCTGGGATGTGCTTATCTTTAGGAAATAGTGTTGGTGAAACTTGATTACTGCCTTATCATTCAGAGCTCAAGGGATATATTCAAGCTGTTCTTATAATATGTTATTTCCTTACATGAATGATGGAGGCTGTGATGCAGAACTCCACGTGTGAGTGCTTGCGGGATAGAGAGAGCCTTGTGTCTCTGTAAATGAAAATCCATCCGCTTTCCATGCTAGAGGAGGATGTTCAATGCAGAGCAAGAGCTGCTTGCGTTGGCTTTCACAGTGAGCAGTCGTCAATGATGGTGTTCAAGCTGCTTGCACTGGGATTCGGAAACTCACAGTAGCTGTTTGGGGACAGAGATGTGGCCCCTCTGGCAGTCACATAGATCCTGAAGCTGCCCAAAGCAGCAGCTCAGGGTCCCCAGGAGCTTCCTTCCACTCCTGCAGCAGTGCTTGTTTCTGGTTCTGTGCAGAGGGGACAGAGGTAGGAGCAGAGCTGAGCCATGCTGGGGTGCTCACACTCCTAAGTGTTGCTGATCCCCAAGCTGGGACCCCTGGCAGCCTGCTGCCACTAGCTCGTAGAAGGACACTGGTCCCAGGCTTCTTTATTCCCAGCAAAACTTGGGACTTGAACCCTATTTTCATGCAAACAGGCATGGTATGTGGTGGTAGTGTTGGGGGAGATCTCAGACAGTGCCAGCACAGTCCTCCTTGGCCAAGTGTGGAGCAGGCAGCGGAGCTAGATACATGCAGCTTCAGTTGGTGGTTGTGCCCAAGCTATCCAGCCTTTAACTACTTCACTGGTGAGAAATGGGTGAGGGGGAATTTATTGGGAGAAGTTTTTGCCTTTGCTGCCAAAAGCAGAGCAACAAACCCCCATGCCAGGGGAATATGCTGAGCTCTTCACCAGGCTGTTAAAAAATCATTTTCCTTAGGAAGCAGAAATCCCACTGCTGAGGAAGATCATTTAATGCAAGCAGATCTGGGCTTCCATTTCCAGCCAACTCAAGTCACATGGAGGATACTCCGGTTGTCTTGCCAAAAGACGGGTCCAGGCTGCACCAAGGGAAAAGTATTCCTGTGGGCAACAGCCCATTTCTTTTAATTTTTTTTTTTTTTTTTTTTTTACCATGAACAACTCCTCCAGTCCTCCAGAATCCATGTGTGCAGGAACAAGATCACAGTGTTCTCTCTGGAGAGGGGAATTTCCTTCTGGAGAGGACCCCATGCAAAAGTGCTTGGCACTTACAGTGTCCCTGCAAGTGTTTGATCTTTGTGCCTTGCTTGCTACCTCTGAGTCTTGGCACAAGCCTCTGATTATTATTTTTGCCCATTCCTTTCCCTGCTTTATTCCTCATTCCAGTTTCCTCCTGTACATGTCATCACATCCAGTATTACTCACTGCCCCATCATGGAGAACTGGAGTATTGGATTGAGTTTTTTGATTGTAGAACTTTATCACCTCTGAAAAAAATTTACATTACACTTACAATGCGAAGAAAAATTTAAACTTCATTGAATGGAAAAATGGTTTTGAACAATTTTCATTTTACTCTTCATGTCTTTAAATTGCCTCAATATTCTAGTAATAATTTTAGGTTGTTTTGACCTGAAAGAATCAAAGTATGTCTTTTCTGACAAGGCTGACAGATGCTTTGACTGATGCTAGCTAAAATCAGGTCTTTCAGTGTAAGAAATGTTTCAACATCATTTGCATACAAACAGGGACCTCAACAAGCACTGGAAAATTTCTCACACTTGCAAATACTGACACTGGAGACAAATAAAAGGAATTTTATTCCTTGAGCCCTGCAGATGCTCAGCAATAATGATGTTCTCATCAACATTAGTTTGAAACTCCAAATTATGAAAATGATACTGGGAGATTCTTGCTTTTCTTCCCCCCAAAGGCAGACTCTTCCAGCACTCTCTTTGCTGTGAACAGGCAAGGAGTATTAATGGCAGAGACCTCTGCGGCTGCCATAAAGCCTTCATGGGGAGCGATGCTTGTTCGCTCCAGTTCTCTGTGCATCCTGAATCAATGTCCTTTCTTTGTATCTTTTACCATAAACGATTATGTTCGTAACTACGCAAAGATTTGCATCCTCTGAGCAAAGCCTTCCACCATCACAGCTGAGACAGCTGAAGTCAGGCAGGCTTACTCCCAGTGTTGCAAAGTGGGACTTAAACTGCTGGGAGCCCTTGTGACAGGAGAGGAGGCTGTGGAGCAAGGCCAGGGCTCCTGGCATGAGATGCCCTGCTGCCCTGCCCAGGGCTGCCCACCGTGCTGCTGGGCACCAGCGTGGGGGAAAATTCTGCCCTTGCGCCTTCTCCTTCTCCTTCTCCTGCTCCTTCTCCTTCTCCTCTCCTTTCCCCTTCCCCCTTCTCCCCTTTCCCCCTTCTCCTTTTCCCCTTTCCCCTTCTCCCCTTTCCCCCTTCTCCTTTTCCCCTTTCCCCTTTCCCTTTCTTCTTTTTGTTTTCTTTCCACTTTTCCGTTCCCCTTTCTCTTTCCTTTTCCCTTTTCCCTTCTCTTTCCTTTTCCCCATTTCCCTTTTCCTCTCTTTTGTTCCCTTTTTTCCTTTCCCTTTCCCCTTTTCTCTTTCTCTTTTTCCCCTTTTCCTTTCTTCTTTCCCTTCTTTCCTTTCCCTTTTTCCTTCCCCTTGCTGATTCTCCTTCCCTTTTCCCTTTCCTCTTTCTCTTTTTGCCTTTCCTATTTTGCCCTTTTCACTTTCCTTTTTTTTTTTTCAGTTTTCTCTTTCCCTTTTCCCATTTTCTTTTTCCCTTTTCCCTTTCCCTTCCAGGCTGACACCAGGGCTGCTGACACCGACCAGGGCTGCCAGCAAGCCCCGCTCCCCCTGCTAGGACCATTCCAGCACCTCAGAAGAGGCTCAGTGAGAGTTCCCCACACTTGCAGATTCTGCCACATCAGAGCCTGGCCTCCCTGGCACATGAAAGGTGACCCTTTCACCCATGTCTCACCCAAGGATGAGGATTTATTTAACTCTGCAGTGGATGCAGAGCTGCAGGGAGAGGAGGGGAAAGGGGACACAGAGCAGCCGTGCATCCGCTGGCCCCAAATCTTGCAAATTTGTGAGGATTTTACAGCCACTCTCCTGGCTCCCCTTTCTTCCCTGTAGCCACGTGAACAGTGCACACTGTGATATGCAAACATTGCACTTGGCATTTTTGTACTGTTTTTCTTTTTTTACAATAGTCTGTGAATTTAATAAAACTTCCTAAATATTCATTAACTGCTCAGCAGTCACAGAAGCTCATACAGGATGGAGCAGGCTGGGGGCTGGATTTAATATTTTGAAGAGTCATCACATAAATTATTCAACAGCAGTAATCTGACCTGCTGTATTTGCTGGCCAAGAGCTCCAAAGGCTGCTGCCTCCCAATGCTGACCAGGAATTATGCTCTTTCGGCTTTTGGCGGTGAATCAAGGCAAGACCAGACCCAGGCAGGGTGGGAGGATGGGAGCATCTCATCTAGAAGCATCCAGCCTGCAAGCAAAAATCTCCATTGGGACAATATATTAATGTCCTTTGCGTCAAAGACTCCATGGAGCTCTTGTGCATTATGAATGAGCAGTAATAATGACAGAACTGCAGCATCTCCAGATGTTTTGTATGTATTTCTTCTTCATTTATTTGTTTTCTGTGCCGAGTTACTTGGGATACTGAAAAATGTAAATAATGAATATGTGATGAGCAGCAAGAATGGATCTCTGCCCTGCCTCGCTCTTCCAAAAAAGCTAATTAAACCAAGTACCAAAATAAAAACTGCTTGAGTCTGCTCCAGCATCAGCCATAAAGGAGCCCTCATGAGCAAATAATTGACAATTAAAGCTCGACTTACAGAAAAGAATTTAAAAATAATCTTGTATAGAGCTGAAGCAAGATCTTCCCAGCACAAGGATCTAAGGGAGGGTTGTGTTGATGGGAAATGAGCTATGGCTGGAGCCAGGGCCTGAGTCTGCTCCCACCCAGGTGCCAACAAAAGCGGCTCAAACTCTGAGGCAGAGCCACTGCTTTTAATTAGAGCCATTTTGACACACTCCCTTATTTTTAGGTCCCTTGTCAGTAAAAACCTCATTGCAGTGGAGGTTTGGAAATGGGGAAACTGAGGCACAGAACACAAGCAGGGCCGCAGGGCCAGCAGCTGCGTGGGTCATTGTAGCTGGGATGTGAGTGGTTTGCTGGGCTGCGTTCGATAAAATTCAGGGCATGTGTTAATATATACATTGCCTAATACACACATAGCCTGGCTTGGGGGCCAGCTTTCTCCTGGGAGTGATATTGATATGGGATCCCACTCCAGAGGACTGCATATTTGGTTATATGAATTATATATGTGTGTGTATATGTATATCCTGTGATTTGATGTGTGTTCTTCAGAGCTTAATGCTTTATTTAGACTGAATTCACTTGCTTCACAAGACTTTGTTTATCCATTTTAATAAATCAGCTCTTTCAGCTAATTCTTGCCTTAAGAGCTGATCATATCCAGAGCCTCTAAGAGAGCAGCAGATATAAATATTTGCTTTTACAATGGGAAAACTCTCCTGAGAATGCTTTAGCAAATGACTGGGTTTGCCTAAAACAGGGAAGCTGGTAATTTGCTGAGTTATTAATAAAGTGTGAGGAAGCAGAAAGGTGGAGCTGCAGGGAAGGGGTTGTTGGTCACCAAGCTAAGGGACAATGTGCCATCAGGTGGGTTCAGCCTGTTCCCAGGTGAGGATGAAGCCTGGGGGCAGATGAAACTAAGGTTGTTACATGGAGGGAGGCACGTAGCAAAATGCTGCAGTCCAGTGTCGATAGACTGAGGCAGCAGACTCAAATGATTTAAACATTCTCATTCTTTTCCTGTTTAGAGGTCCAGACAGACATTCCTGGCACTAGAAGTTAGAGTGTCTTGCTGTCTAACAAATGAAAAGTCAGCATCTAGCAGTGCTTGCCTAGTAATAAAAAGGCTTTTTTTTTTTCCTTTTCTTTCAGTATTGTAAAATATTGAAGCATCTGAGGAAGATGGAAATGTCTTTCTTAAGGCAAACTCAGGTAGGTCTGGTGGGACTTCCCAAAGCACAACTACCTGTATGGAGAGCCCCACGGCTGCAGAGCTGGCAGCCGTCAGACAGTCCGTGTTTGTCTGCAGCCAATTTAAAGAAGAATGGAAAGGTGCAGTCTCACACCTAGAAATGCAAAGGGAGGTGATCAAACCATGCTGCCGTAGCTCAGAAAATGGATACCTAAAGTGTTCATCAGAGTAGGTGATCCCTGTGCGGTTATTGTGACAGAGTGGGAAAGGGTCAGCTTTTGGCTGTGGTTGCTCTGACTCCCACTTTGAAATCTGAATTAAGATCCAGTCCTTACAAGAAAGAAATGTTATTATTTGGTGCAGTTTATAAATGCACTGATATGCCACAACTTGTGGATGCTTTTGGAAATGGGATCCATCTCTTTACTGACTTGTTCACGGTCCTGAGCATCCTTGACCACCCTTGTACTCAAATAGAAGGTGAATTCCTAAATAGTTTCAAGGATCTAGGTTGAAAATGTTTTGCAGTAAGAAAAAAAAATACTTAAAGTCCTCTGAAATTGCTCTTAGCTAATGAGCTTTCCCTGGCCATGGAGGACACTCAGCTAATACATGGCAGATAATCTCTGGGAGAATGAGGACAGCCTAGATTTCAAGAATAGCATAATTGTATGTAAATGCAAGGAACGGGGACCTTTTTTTTTTAAGCCAGAAAGAGCAAAGTTCATCAGATAACACAGCAGCTCCCAGCCCAGGGGTCCAGATCATCTGAAAGCCAGGGAGGGAGCTGGGGAGTGAAGGCAGCAGCACCAGAGCGTTGCTGGGTTTGGGACTGCTGGCCCCATGCTGCACAGGCAGCTCTTTTGGGGGTAGATATTAAAAGGTGACATGAAACACATGCCTGTTTCTCAGCAGCCCTCAGCCTTCATCTAATTGCTCCCGTTAAATAAACTGCTAGCCAAAGCTGCACATAGGCAGCTTTTCATGAGCAGCTGGGTTTTCAAAGGCAGGAGGCACCCTGGGCTTGTGCGTGCCCCAGCAGCGCAGGCTCCCATGAGATTGGATGCCACTATCGAGCCAGAACAACTTGGGTTGTTCGCAAATACGGGATTATCTGCATGTAACAATTTCCAGATCAGGGTGCTTCTGATTATTTCTAACCTCATACTGCCTATCTCTGCATCTTTCTGCAGAAGCTCTGTTCATCTGATTAAAATTTATCTGCATGGGTTCAAGACTGTGTGACTTTTGTTTCCTCCAAAACAAGCTTCAATATGCTGGAGACTTTATTGTGCAGCCCCAGTGGCTTTTGGGCCAAGATGCTGCC
Source organism: Clamator glandarius (assembly GCA_033459285.1). Taxonomy (NCBI): domain Eukaryota; kingdom Metazoa; phylum Chordata; class Aves; order Cuculiformes; family Cuculidae; genus Clamator; species Clamator glandarius. The sequence goes on along the minus strand of JAUNZM010000089.1, from coordinate 2,105,530 downwards.
CCATACTGAGGTGTTTTGGGTGTTGCAGGAGCTGTCTTGAGGCCCCCAGCCTGCCGAGGAGAGCAGACCTGAAGGATGTTGTGCTCCTGCTGCTTCCAACATGCGATGCTGATGTTGGCTTTGCAGTGGAGGTAACAGCTCCCAAGGGCTGTGTGAGTGTGCTCAGTACCAGCTCGCAGGAGTCAATGCGTGCTCAGAGCTGGATGATAAAGGCAGCCTTATCCTCTGTGCCTTTCAAAGCCATGGTCAGCATGGCATGGCTCTTCACACTGGAATGACCAGGGTACCACAAGGGTCATGCTGGGTGGGCCTCCCCAAGGACTTTTGGGAGAAAAGAAGGAAAAAAAAATCTTTTATGTAATACAATAGACACAACTGTCTGGGGTGCCCACTGCCATGGCCAAACTATGACCCCAGCACTGGGCCTGGAATCCTTGAGAAACAGGACTCACCCTGAGCTTTGGAAGGGCTTGGTCACCTTCACTCACTTCTCAGAGATGTGAAAGAAAAGGCCAGTGCTTGCCCCCTGCTGCCACAGGGTGCTGGCACCGCACGCAGCCTGCAGAGAGAGGCAAATCAGCGGGGCCAGATGGCGAGGGAGCAAAATTTTACAGACTTCTAGCTCTATCCCTCAAGCTCAGTGGAATTGTCAGAAATGGTTAATCATATCTCAAAAGGGCTATGAAAAAAAAAGGGATTTTTTTTTTTTCTTTTTAACCATGTGTTCTGGAGCCCATATGAAAAAGTAAAAATGTTTGGAAGCCGCGTTTACACTTTTATTACTGAAATTCGTATTGACTTGTTACTTTGCCAGCACCATCTTTCTTATGAAGCATGACCTGAGACCCTTCTGCAGTGCTGGGGAAGGGCCTGGTGGTGGGGAGCAGTGCCTGAAATACTCATCTCCTCCCATTTTTGCCTTCTGATTCCAGCATTACATTAAAGCTGGGCTGTATCCCCCGAGATGCTCATCTCCTCAATTAATTGCCTGCCTGTACTGATTCCAGCGTTACATCAAAGCTGGGGTGCACCACAGTGGTCTGCAGAGATGCTCTTTGCCGAGAAGCAGGTTTTGAAGAGCCATCCCATGCACAGGGGCACCAGGCCCTGGATTTTGGTGCAAAACTGCTAAGAAAAGGTGCAGCAGTTTTGCTGCAAGGAGAGGCAGCAAGCAGTATAAGGGAGAAAGTTCTTCGCCAAGCAGTTCCACCTCCTGCCATACAAAATGCAGCTCAGCTATAATGCAGCTGACAGACATTCAGTTCATTGTGCTTTTAATCACTGACAATGAATTAAATTGTAGATATTAAAAGCCAATTACATGATAACCTGTAGTTAGTGTCATACTTCTCGCTGAAAGCAATACCCCTACCCAACTTACCGAGTCTGTTTTGGAAAACATGGAAAGATCTGTGATCTTCCTGAGAAAAAAGGCTGTTATTTATAAATTACAAGTTGAAGTCTCGCCCAGTGTAAGCCAGAGGCCTGTGTGGGGTTTTGGCTGAGCTGCACTGACTTATAACAGTTACACTTACAAGTTGAAGACTTAGCCTTTTTAACACGAAAAACCAGGTCTGGGTCATCAAGACACGTGGTGCGCAGGAGATGCTCTTCTGTTGGCTTTCCCTGCCCACCAAAACAATGAGGGATGAGGCTGAGCTGGATCTCATGCTTTCATCACAAGATCAGCTAAATGAAAATCCAGTTTTCTACTTGCCATTCGCCACCACTCCTTAAAAGCAAAAACATACACAGAGACTTTGACCTTTGGATGAATACTTCCATTTATTCAACTGGAAAAAAACATTTTCTTTTTAAATATACTTAAGTGTAATTTCTTTTTTTTTTGTTTGTTTTTCTTTTAAAGGAATAATTATCACATTGTCCTTTACAAACAACAAAAAAATTCCTAGCAATAGTCTGTGGTATGGAGACATCCATCTTCAAGATTTTTCTGCATCTGCTGCTTTGAGGAGGCAACAGGGTGTCCCTGCGTGTGCCTGGGGTGCCAGTCCTGCAGGGACACCCCGAGGTGTTGGCAACGTGTAGGGCAAGGACAATGCAGCCAGTTAAGCCTCTCAGCCCTCCTGCGGCTCAACAGCTTTATCTTAATACCCTCAGGCCCTACCTTTGGGCACCAAGAGCCCCCTTTGGCAAACATGCTCCTTTTTGGCAAGCACCAGGATAACCCGGCATCGGCACATTGGCCGGGATGTGCCACGATGTCAGTACCCCGACAATTTACAGCATACAGAGAGCAAACTCACAGCCACCGAAACATAACACAGCTGAGCCCTGTTGGGCCAAGCGGCCTCAGAGGGGCGAGGGCATCTTGCCAGGGCAGCATCAGACCCGCGGGGAGCAGTTTGCAGTCGTTCTCTTACGTGTTAGGCAGTAGGCAATACTGAGACTTCCACTTGGTAATGAACAGCAGTTAACATAACCCAGGAGACTAGAGCACCATAAGACAAATCTATATTCAAAACAACGTCATGCTGACATCACACAATTGCACCATTTACACTTTTATTTACTCCGAATAATAGTTCAGCGTTTAGTAACTTCAGCGTTCTCTATAGAGGTGTAAAATTCCTTCTCTGGCTTTGGTCATTTACAATGTTGCAGACATTTGGTAGTTCTGTTCTTTCCTATTTAATAATAATTAGAAAAAGTCCCTTTTGCAGCTGTCAGGATTCCTGGATCTGACTGATGGAGTGTAGCTGAAAATCACAGGCGTGAGGAGACTTCAAAATGCCACTGAGGCCTCTTCAAGGTTTAATGAATCAGAAAAACGTTTGCTTTATTTACCAGGAACAAAACAAATGAACAGAAAAAAGGGTTAAAATGAAACCAACCTCAAAACAAATGACAACTCAAACTGTCACTGATATGCTTAAGAAATTTGATGATGAAATGGAAAAGCGCGTTCTAAAGTAATGTTTGGTTAGCTCTGGTTGAAAACAATTCTGAATGTGCATGCATTTTTCCCAGTGACTCCTAAGATATAGAAATTCCTCTGATATTACAAAATAGAAAAATATTTTCTCCAAACTCTCATTTACATTGCATTTACAACAATCATGGAAATAACTTAGGCTCCCACACTGTCTGAGAGAGACAAATTACCTACCAACATGGCTAACGGAGAACAAAAATGTGGTGGAAAACAAAAGTTACTGGCAAACTGATGCTGTGAGTCGAGTAGAAACCAAAACATATGGGCGAACAGAACTCAAAAGGGTGGCAGTATATGGGAGAAAGGGGAAAAACTACTGGGTAAATATTAGAGGCTAAAGTGAACTCTTTTTTCTCCAAAGTAAAATGTGCAAAATATATTCACCGTGCCCAGGATTATGACTATTTATAGAAGCCAGTCTACAACCTTCTTACAAATCCTTACTCTTAGGGTCTTTTTTTGTTACAATAAAAGCGCTTACAAGATCTAAAACAGTGCAAGTTTATGAGTTAATTTACATTCTCCAAGGTGCTTGGCAAGGATGCCATTAGGATATGATACAGTTTTTGCTTTTCTGTCTTTTCCGGCTGTGCAACTGTCCCCTGCCACCCAGTGTGGAAGACTTGGGCATGCTGTAGGATCCGTACTTGTGCAGGAGCTCCTCGCTGGTCACGTACCGGAGGCGGGTGGGTTGGGGAATCGGCTCCCCAAGGAAATAGCCCTCGTTGTCAGACTCTGAAGAGGAGGAGCAGGTCGAGCACCAGTCATATTCGGCAAAGTAGGGCCCCCATCTCTCACCCAAGTGGTTCTGCAAGGCAAGATCCGACACCGTCCGGGGACAGTGGCCATAGACGTCCCTGCGGGGACCCTGCTCCACTGTCTCTCTGCAGCTCCTCTGGTGCATGAACCGGTCATAGTCTTCCCTGGCTTGCAGCGAGGGTCTCTCCTTCAGCCGGTAGCACTGCTCGCTGGCCAGGTGCAGGGCGTTATCCGACCGGGAGCGTCGGGACCGCCGGGGCCGGTGTGGGCGGTAATGCCGGTCATCATCCCGGAGATTAGTTCGTCGTCGTGTGCGCTCGCTCATGGGAGCATGTCGCGAGCCCTCCTGCACCCCCAGTTTGCTCCCAGGCACCCCACTACCATAGTCAAAGCTCTGGTGCATGCGCCCGTGCGCTGGTCGCTCTCGGTAGCCCAGGGGGCTGGCGAGGTTGTGCAGGTTTGGCTCCATGTCCTGGTACTGCTGCGCGGACAGAAGGCTGCGGACCGACTCAGCACTTCGAAACTGCATGGAGGAGTTCAGGGTCCCCATGTTGCTCATCTTCTCTGAGACGTTCATGCCCGAGTCTTTGCTCAGGTCAGGCATTGAGAACCTGGAGAGATGCTCCTGGCGCTTGGCTCCACCATCTGTGGAGAGGCCTTTGCAGGCAAAGGGAAGGAAAAAAGGAGAGTTAAGAAGAAGAATTTTCTATCAGCAGAGATGTAGGGAGAAGGCTGGTTTGGCCCAAGACTTTTGCTTTAAAAAAGAACTCATTGGTTAAGATGCTGTCCTGAAAAGCCCTTCAAGAGGATGATTTTTTCTTTAAAGAGCAGGCAGTTCCTCCTTTGGGGAAATCACACCAATTTAACGTGTTTTGAGTTGGACTCCAAGTTGCTTTTCACGACTTCCTTCCCCATATGTCTACACTGTCTGTGACTTGATAGGAATAACTAGCGATGCCAGTGAGAAATTATGCGTCAGAGGTAACCTGAGGCCTCCTGCACATTGAGATAACTAGGGTGCCATGATCTAGCACCCACACCTTGTACAACGACATTTTTTGAAGGACTAAACAATGTCAAGGAGAGCTGAAAACAGGGATACTAACTAATTCAGGCTTGTCACCACCCAGGTCCCCTGAATGACACCTGTAGGGGGATTGAAGGTACAGCCTTGGTCATGTGCATGCAGCCAGGTTTCCCAGGAGCTGAGGAAACAGCCAAGCCTCAGGTCTGCTGGAGCTCTCTGTAAGCAGCAGGACAGCGGAGGGGTCAGGCTATCACTGCAGATACCCAGGGAGCTGCGCATGGACAGGAACCTGGAACATCAGCTCCAGCTCGATGGCCGCCCTGCTTGGGAATGTGGCCCATTGGGTCTCTCCCATGTTCCAATCAGCCCAAAGCTCCTGCAAGATGCTCTCCTCCAGCCCAGAACGCCTTCACTCAGCAGCAGGGAAGAGGGGTCTCTGCTCAGCACCTGCCCATCAATGAGAAACTCAACACACCCCACATTGCCACCTGTTTTCTGGGTGTTTTCTATCTATTTTCTGACTATATTCACGTTGGCCTGAAAACTGGCAGCACCCACTGCTCTCAATGCAAGCTCAGGACACGTTTCGCAAGCTGTTTCAAAGGAAATCCATTCCATCCAAAATCAAATGCAGAGTATTTGCTTTGGCACTCTTCTCCCCGTCCCTCTCCGACAAACTCCCCGTGCAGACCAAACACGGAGAGCTGTGCACCATCAGCAGGATTTTCAACATGACGCACAGCCCTTATGCAACCACCAAGAATTTATGACTTTGTAAATTAATTAAAAAAAACAACAACCCAGCCCATAATTCAAGAATAAACTTCTTTTTCCCTTAACAAAAGCTGCTTACATTTCATCAGCTCCTTTGGCATTAGCTGCTGCCTGCCAAACCTGAACTAGAACAAGGGCTGCTGTCACTAAGCCTGCTCATAAGCTGCTTTGGGGTTTCTTTGGACTCAGCCTTAAAAAGATCAACAGATTCTGCAAAGATCTGTTTTCTGAAGTTTTCCAAATCCTCCCTTCCGTAGCACCAGGGAGAGCTTTAGCGTTTGAGCACAAGCCACCTCTGGGTCTCGGCATGATTTGGCTTTGCTCCTCGAGTCTCAGCCACCGCAGCCACTTCTCTTTGCGCATTTGCTTTTCTGCTGTTAATGGGAACGTTTATGGAGTTTATGATTACAGAGGAAGGTAAAGTGAAGGTGATCCTTGAACACCACAAGAAAAGGGAAAGGCTGGGTTATAAGAAAAGTCAAAGCCATGTTTTGTTTCAAGAAGTACACGCTTTTCAAACCAACTTCACGCCATTTTTTCCTAAGGTGCAATGATCTCAAGTGAGCTAACCCAACCTTACTGACCACTCTTTGAATCATCCCCTCTGAGGACCTGCCTGCCTGGGCTCCCCACGTACTCCCAGTACACACCACCTCCCCACTGGAGCCGTGATCTGCTGCGTTTGATTCTAGTGATGCTGTTCGATGCATTAGGCACTGCTCCCCGTGTCCCTTCTGTGCCACTGTCGAGAAGTCCGGCAGCTTCCTGGGAGGGAAAAGCAACTCAAGAACATGCACAAAGATCTCACAAAAGGCCAGAATAACAGTAGGATTGTGAGTGGAGCTGATCTGAATGTGAATCACAACTGCTGACAGCTGAATCTGGCCTTAATCAGATCTGTCAGACAATAGCTGACGCCAAAGAAAATGAGCCCTCGGTGACATTTATGCAACCGTTTGTTAAAAGAATCGGTGCGGCCCCACAATACGAGTTTGCAATGGCAGCGCCGTGCAGGGATACAGCTCCAACCACTGCAGAATGCTTCTGTGGTGTCAGCAGATTGATTTTGGCAGCATTGTTTGAAAGGGGCCAACCTCATCCTTTCTCGTGGGGATGTGGGGTGAACGGGTCCTTGCCCCCCACTGCACAGCCAGCCGCATCGGACAGCATCCACAGGTCATGGCTCCCCTGCTGCAGCCACCTTGCTCCTCCTGTCCTGCACCCAGTGAGAACAAAACCAAGCATCTGGGGAGAGGCTCCTGTGACATGGAAAAAGCAGAATGAGACATATCTCCATCCTCCACATCACTGGTGGAGTTGGATGACCTGCAGTGAAACTTGCTTTTCTTTTTGCTAGAAGTAAAGCAAGCTCTGATGTGAGGGATCCTTGGCTCTGGGACAGCCAGAACCAGTGCTTCACAGGTTCCAGCCCCTTGTATGCACTTCCAGCAGACACTGCCAGTGCTTTTCCTTTTCCTCTTCAAAGCTCTGGTCAACACAGGAGGAAGCAATTTCAGACAAGGAGCCTAAGATACATGTACAGCTCATGCTTGAGAGCATAAGGTTTAATCAGTGATTACTAGGTTCAGGGGAGTTTTCTGGCTGTTCATTCAGCCAGCTTGGTCATAATTAAGCACATCCATTTTAAGATCCTGAATCACTGGGAAAATATGGATTGTAAGAAGAATCCAGTATAGAGCACATAGACCACCATCACCAACACATGGAGCTCAGGGCATCATGGAGCCTGTGCTCGTAAGACTGCAGCAAAACTACACAGAGACCCAGCAGCTTAATTTTTCTATACAACAGAGTGGGACATGCTCCTTGCTGAGGACCAAAGGCAGATTCCCAGGAAGATCTAGCAGGCTGCATGTGCACAAGCCTTTTTTTGGGAGCCATGCTAGCAAGTGACTCAGCAAGCAGCGTGGCCAGGGAAACTATCTGCTCACAGTGGCAGCGAAGGATTTCTTCTGCTCACTCAGGAGCAAAGCTGTGTTTTTATAGCATCACTGAAGATATCAAGAGCTCTGCACAGCTCTTACTGTGCTGGAGCAGTACAAGGTCAAGGATGCGACTTCTAACCAAGAGAACACACAGAAGTACCACTGGGCTTAACTTAACGTTTACGCCGATGAAAAGTGTAAAGCATCGTAAGGTGGGTTAGGTCCATATTAGTCTTCTAAAGCTCACAAAATGATCCTGCTCCTCTCTGTGGAGCTGCGAAGCCCCAGCAAGGCACAGCAGAAGCAAGCCAGGAGTGCTCTAGCCTGACTGCAATGAGTTCAGAGGACAGCAATAATCATTTGTCTAAAAAATCTCATCTAGAAAACATGACCTAGGAATAAAGTTTGAAAGAGCGGGGGTTGTTTAGTCTAGACATGAGAAAGCTGAAGGGGATATAATAACAGTGGAAAAAAATGCTTGCAAAGACGAGGGGAATACATAATCCTCAAGGTCTGATGAACTCCTGCAAGGAAAATTTAGCTTGGAGAAGAAAACCCTTCCTGTGCAATCACAGCAGAGGATGGCTGAGGAGCCTCTGACACCAGAGACTTTCCTGAGCTCCTGAAGGGAGTAGATACCCAAGCACAGGCAGGGTGGCTCTGGGTCTCTGGTCCTGCAGTGCCCTGGCTGGGGCAAAGGTGGCACTGACCCTCCCCTTCTGCAGTCAGTTGCCATTTCAGAGCTACCCCATTGTACAGAGGACTGATCTTGAATTACCAGTATTTATTTACAGCCACTGCAGCTCCCTCTCAATGAAGCGTATCATCTGGGAACACACTAATAACCCGATTAAAGCCCTAACCTGCAAGAGAGGAGAACCCACCAAGCAGTGGTGATTTTTTTCTAACAAGGAAACCTAAGAATCTCTTTCCTGAGGTCATCTAGGAAAGCGAGAGCCCTGCTCTGGACCGCGGTGCAAGATGATTGTTACCACATCACTGATCCCTTTCCAAGGCTGAAAACCTAAGCATGACATCCTGAGCCTGTGAGATCTTCCTTCTGCTAAATAATGCTCCAAGAGAAACCAAGTGTCCATCCACTGGTGGCTGCCCAGAGGCTCTTGCACAGGAGGAGCAGAGACGGCACCTGCTGCTGGCAATGCAGTGGCCATCCCATGGCCAGACTGGAGCCAGCACCATGGCACACATGGACCCAGCAGGTTATTCTGCTCCTGTTCTCCACTGCGTGGGGCTGCCAGGCTCAATATTTCACCCTGGAGCCATGGAAACGCACGCCTTTCAGATGAACACAAGTGAAAGCTGTAACTTGTCTGCGGGCGTTCAATGCAACACTTGAGAATGCTACAGCACTGGGAACACAAAGCAGGTTTCTGATTAACATTAAGGTTTGCTAAGAACATGCTGTACAATCTTCTCTGAAGTCCTTCTTCGCCCCTCTTAAGAACCATGTTTATCCCATAAAACATTGCCAAGGGAAATAACAACCGAGTAAGCAAAGTGACGGCACAAAGATATTTCTCGTGAGCATCACCTCTGCAGACTTGCCACAACAAAGCACTCGGAGGCGCTTAAATCTCACCGTGTTCTTTGCTGAACTGGGACAGCAAGTTACATTAATTATGAATTATTAAACCACTTGGCAAATGACAGCACAGGGGCTGCAGAGAGCATGTTTGCTGGGTGTGTGAGGCTGGGAATGAAGCTCACAGTGAGGGGAAGCAGCTCCCAGCCTCCATTAAATTAAACTCTCTGCAAAGCTGGGCTGACACAGGGCGAGGTCCCACCGCAGCCAGCACCCCATTGCAGAGATAGCATCGTCTGCTTCCCCCGGCACGGACTGCAAAATGCCCTGACCTAGGATATTACAAGTAAACAGGGCTATGCTGACATTTGCTTCTTGCCTTTACATTTATCACAGTGTACACATATACCTGTGCATCGCAGTCCTCACCACCTGAGCCCCATATAGGCACCTGCCTGCACCAAACCCCTGCATTCAGCCCAGCCAGCTCATGTTTAACGCAGCTACAGAGGCACAGGAGGGGACAGAGCAGCATCTCTCATGCCCAGTCCTCCGTGCCAGAGCCATTTCTCTCCCACAGCAACAGGTAGGCACATCCTGACCAACCCTAAAACAGGGTTTACTTCAAGTTCAGCCTCAAGAACTGAAAAGGAACTTAAGTAGAAACAGCCTGCCTGGGGCTTTGTTTATAGCTCAGCCTCATCTCAGTTCTGAGCAACCTTGAGCTGGGCAGAAATAAAGCAGAACCCTTATGCAACTTGAAATTGTGGAAAGTAAACAACTGGGTGAAAGCAGAGCGCTTGCCTAGTGGGCTGCGGTGCTGACAGCCTCCCCGCCTGCCATCCCAAGGGTGTCAGGGTGTATTTCCCACCCGATCATTCCCTCTGTCCAGCTCATTGAACCCTACATGGGTGCTGCTTGGGAAAGGGGCTGGATTTTAACCTAGAAGCATTCCTGTAACCCCCTCGTTGGCACCACCAGCTCCTACATGCTCCCCAGACAAGGCAGCGTGGCCAGCATGCTGAGTTGGTGATGTACTGTTGCTTTCCCCAACAACATCTCCTTACTTTTGGTTTTCCCCCTGGTTTGGTCGTTACACCATGTGCTCTGGCACATCCAAAAGCCTCCCACAGATAAGCAGCAGAAGGCAGGGGAGGTGGAGAAGAAATGTTCCAGTAAGTTTTATAATCTTTGGCATTGGCCTTTTGGAAAGGAAAACCTCTGTCTTCACATCCTGGGTTTTGAAATGACCCAGCTTGGACTGGGAAATGTTATACCTGGGTCTCAAATTTGCAAGAAATCCTCCCAAGGATCCCATCTTCTGCAAGGATCAGCACTGACCCACGTGCAGATTCACACATTCCTTCTCTCTGCTTTCTGGGGACATCACAGTTGTTTAGTCCTGGAAAAACAAGCTATTTGGGGCCTTTGGGCATCTCCCAACACAGACGACAGGAGAAATGTCACATGTGAAATCACATTCCGCCCTGTATTGGCACCAGTTTAACATCTTTCTTTCCTGGATTTATGCCTGTGACAGATGAGGCTGTTACCCTCACCCAAACGCATGCCCCAAGGAATACTTAAAATCCATTTACCCTTTTGCATACGACAGCATCATGACTTCTGCTTCCAAAGCACCCCTGCTCCCTGCAAGCTGCACACAAAGAGACTGTTCCCAGAGAATAACACTCAGCCTGCAGGTACTTTCTTAAGTGGCCTATTTGACCAGCTGGTCTTTTGTGGAAATGACTGCTTAGCATCACCAGAGATCAGCTCCTGATTTCTAATTCAGCTGCAAGCACATACAGGGAGGCAAAGCCTTTTTAGAGGGCAATGCAAGTACAAGCAGAGAAAGGCAGAGCACAAGCACTGGGAGCAGGGTTGCGATGGACCAAGTATCTTCTGAGAAGTGATTAACCTCTGGCAGGATCATGAGACAAGTTTTCTGGACAAGCTCCATCTTAGCAGCATCCTGATTGCTTAATGAAGGAGTAACAGGGTAAACATTGCTACAGCATCCACTGTTTTGTTTTGTTGCTAACGCCTAAAAGAAACAAAAGGCAAAAGCAGCCAAAGGAAATCAAATACAAAAAAATAATAAAAAATCCAGCAAAAATGAACTCTCTCTTGGAACGTGCACTAGGAAATATTCTTTGCTCTTTGCCTCTACATCTAATGGCCATGTTGGGCAGTAGGAGGACCCAACCTTCAAGAAGATGTAGCAGATCAGAGTCTGTCACAGCCTTTGGTTTATGGTAGAGAAGCGATTTTCAAACAGAAACGTGGAAGGAAATGAGTGGTGCCCTCAGCCAGCAGCTGGAGGGTCTGGAGCGCAGAGAGGCTACGAGGAGCAGCTGAGGGAACTGGGGCTGTTCAGTTTGAAGAAGAGGAGGCTGAGGGGAGACCTCACTGCTCTCTGCAGTTACCGAAAGGAGGTTGTAGTGAAGTGGGTGTTGGTCTCTTCCCCCAAGTAACAAATGATAGGATGAGAGGAAATGGCCTGGAGTTGCTCCAGGGGACGTTTAGACTGGATATTAGGAAAACTTTCTTCACAGAAAAGGCTGTCAGGCACTGGAACAGGCTGCCCAGGGTAGTGGTGGACTCACCATCCCTGGAGAGACTGAAAATACGTGTAGATGTGGTGCTTAGGGACATGATTTAGTGGTGGAGTTGGCAGTGTGAGTTTAAGGGCTGGACTCAATTATCTTAAAGGTCTTTTCCAATCTAAACAATTCTGTGATTCTATGAAACTCTGCCCTTTGCTAGTGGATGTGGTTAAATCACATCAGAATTTGTGGCAACAACACAGGTACAGAGCAGAGGATGGCAGAGATGCTCCCATCTAATTCACACCCCAAAACAAAGCACAAAGAGGGTCACAGCTACCTCTGCCACTCTGGTGTCTGCTGGTACGCTACTCCCCATGGGGAGACAGCACAGCAGAACGAGCACTTTCAGGGCAAATACACAGGACTAACACAGTGTCACATCTCTTAACCCCATGAGGAATTGGCTTTGAAGCATTTAAATAGAGTCTGGTTGGTAAGTGAAAGTCTGGGGTTTTGCAGCAGACGTGGGGTCATGCAGGTCTTGACCAACCCAGTGGGTGACCCCCCTCCTGCACTGAATGCATTACAAATATTACAGGGACAAGACCTGTTAGGCAGAGGCAGCTTTCTGGCAAGAGGACAAGGACTGCTGCTGCACACCCCATGTATTATCTGCTTTACTGACGTCTCCAGCTAATTAGTAGTTTAGGTGTAATAGAAACATCACAGCAAAATCTGTTCTCACAGAGGGACCAGCTTTTAACGTGTGCTCTGCAGGTCAGGGACTGTTTGCCCTTCAGCACCCTATAAAAAAGAGCGTTTTCAAAAATGCCATAAAATATTAGATGGATGCAGTATTAACTGTTTCTAGGATGAAGCCACTGTGCAGCTTCAGAAGCTCAAAGGGACCTCACATCTGGATGCCTGGGAATTTCTTGCAAGGCAGAGCTGGGGCATGCGGAGAGGAGGGCAAGGGGAGAGCCAGACTCCCCAGGGGGAGTTTTGCTGGGGTGGCTGCTTGCTGGGCAGCTTGCTCTGCCGTGGCGGGGAGCACGGGCATGGAAAAACCCAGACAGTGAGGCACTGCACCCAGACACCCCCTGCTGAAAACCCTGCTCCCGAATCTCCCCGTCCTCTAAACACTGCCAATTAAGTGGAATGATATCTGTGTCTTCTGGAATTGCACACACAGCCCGGGGGGAGCTGCTTGTTACTGCCACAGTGCCCCCAGCTCTTGCTGAGCCAGGTCCCAAAGCAAGGAAAATTATTAGATCTTGCACATTAATAAAAATGTTATCACCTCACTCTGCAGAGAAACTGCTTAAATTCATTGCAAGCCCCATCATGCTGATCATCTGCTCCAGGAAGCAGGAAAGCAGCAGGTTGTGAAGGCAGGCACTGCCTGTAAGGAAATTCATACTTAGGACAAATGCCTCTGGAAAACCCCCCTCCCAGCATTCTTAAAATAGGATTTTCGCCCTATTAATGAAGGCCTTGCCACGTTTCTTGTCTCTTGACCTGTATCCCTAATAACTTCTTACAATTCAGCTCCAAAGCATGCAATAACCCTTCAATACTCAGCGATTGCTCATCCAAACTTGGTGTTGCTCAAGACTCTTTGTACTCATGGAGTTTACACAATGAGTATTCAGGAACACGAGAGGCTTGGAAATGTGGGGCTTTGTTTTGGGGAACCTTGTTTTGGAGAGCAATTCCCAACTCCCTCACTGTTCCACATCTCTTGCCCCTCCCTGTATACCCTGCTACGCCAAACCCTCCCCAGTTCACTAGCTTCTCCTCTCCTCCGCTGCTTTTCTACTGGCCAGTTAGGGAGATCCTAGCTGAACACAGAGATTGTTTCACATGTTGGCATGAGGCTGGAAACTTCCCTAAACAAACACACTGAAACCCAGAAGCGGGGCGAGGAGGCCCAGGCGTAGCAGAGCAAACCTGTCCATCCAGGCAGGGCAGAAGCACAGAGCTTGCTTTCAGCGGAGCTCAGCTCTCTGGGGCCCGGCAATGCTCGCCCGGCGCATCCCCACCACCCAGTACCAACATCCCACAGGAGGCCCTCGACCCACCACCCTGCAGGCTGCTCGCTGCTGGTGACAACAAGACTGGCTACATTTTGCAGGGACAAGGCGCAGGACCTATCCGAATCCAAGCAATGTTTGGCTGGAACAGAAAAAAGCTGGGGAGCAGTGAAGAAAAAGCAAGGTGATATCTTTGGTGAGCAATACAGGCTCAGTGTTTTCTTTTCTGAGAAACTTTCTGCTGAGAGTCTTAGAAGCAAGTGAGAGCTGTGCCGGATGAGCACAGCCATCCCATAATGCAAACTACAGGATGCTGCAGCGGGATGGTGTGCCCAGGGGTCTGAGCCTCCCCAGCCCCGGCTACGGACCAGAGCCTCGCTGCAAACGTGTCGCATTCCCGCAGTCACAAAATGAAACCCAAACATGTTTGGGGTGAGAGAGCTGAGAACTATTACACAGGGATATGTTCAGGAGAAATCGGCTCAGCCTGACGGGACAAGCATCTGCCTGGCTTTTCCTGGCAGTTTCTGTCAGAGGATAAGGAGAGTGGCGCATAGAGAGGGAAGAACTCTTTTTAACCAGTCATGTACTTGAGCATCGCCTAACATGCAAAAGGGGTTAACTGGGCTGATTTTAAAGCATTTAGAAATATTTTTAGTCCCCAAGGGCAGCTGACAGCAGTTCTTGAAGTGCTGAATGCTGGAATTTGCCTCTGTGTTAGCAGCTGGCCTTGATTTTTCCCCCTGTTCACAAAAGGTTTGGAAACATTTGTTTTTCTCTACATGGAAAGGCCAGCCATCTATAAAGCCCTGCAGCTGGTATATAAGCAAGCAGAATGAGAGGGGCTGCCAGGCACACCAAGGCCAATCAGGTAAGCCCATGGGTACCGAGTGAGGTCCCCAAGCTACGAGTCACCCCTGAAACGGGAGGAAACCTGCAAGGGTACTGACTTGGAGCACAAGGGACCCCACCAGACAGAGGAGGTCCCGGGATAGCTGCAGGGTGACTGAAACAGGGGTGATGTACCTGTTGCATTGGAGAGTGCGAGGGACTCCATGGAGCCACGGGGAGTCTGCTCAGTGGGTGTCAGGTCCTCTGTGAACTTAAGGGCATTGATGGGGTGCCGGGTGCGGCACTGTGGCGTTGGCATCCCGCCTTCCCCTTCCTCTTCATACTTAGGGACTTTGAGACTCCCTCTGGTCTCGGGGAAGCTCTGGTTGGACATGTCGCTGTAGCTCTCCTGCGAACGAAGCCTCCCTGAGTAGTAGTCCTCTCTGCAGTCCTGGATGAAGCTGCCACTGTGGCCCTTCATCGCCAGCGAGGAGCTCCTCTTTGGGTTGCTGAAATGTTTCGCCCATAAATCTGGCTGCGAGCTTGGGACCTGGCTGGGGTTATAGGAGGTCCTTACGTTGCACTGGCCGAGAAGCTGTAAAGGGTTTTGGGACTGACTTTGCTCCATCTTGCTTCCGTAGTGATAGAGCTCATCCCGGCTCCTCCACAGGTGCTGCCTGTTGAGGCTTGGTGTCTGGCTGGCCAGGCTCAGCAAATCCATCTGCAGCGAGAGGGGGTCCACGTCGGTGGAGAGGCGGTTGGAGGTGACCTGCAACTGGTTGCAGGGGCTGCGTGCCCCCTCCTCCCCTTTCCCCTTGTTCTTGCCGATCTTGGCACTGCGGCGGGACTCCTTTGCTCGCGCGCTCTGGAAAGCTGAGTCAGAGGAGTCGGAGCCATTGGGGTCATCGCCAATGCTGCAGGCTCTGGAGCAGAAGATCTGCCCCTGCTTGGGTAGGAAGGGCCGTCCCAGCAGGGACTTCTTGCACTGTGCGCAGCAGAAGCAGGTCTCGGTGGCGTGCCAGTGCTGGCCGTCATACGTCATCTGGCCCTGGTCAATACCTTGAGAGGGAAGACGCACAACACCAGAGTCAGCCCACGACAACACCAGAGTCAGCCCACGTGCATCACTTCACACTGCACTTAACACGTGCGTCTTCCACAAGCGACACACCCCCAGGCTTGCTCAGCAGGGCTGCTCCAACACATCAAGTTAAGCACATTCCTAATTCCTTGCAGGCTGCAGGCCTTTGCTTGGTAATTACTCAACCCTGGGAAAGGCAGCAGAATTGAGCCTCAAGCTATTTTGTATTAAATGGGGATATTTCCGATCATAAAGAAAAGGAATGCAAGAAGTTCTCCATAAAATCCTTGAAGTCAAAGAAATAATATGCTGCCTCTCTGAGAAAACAGAAGGCCTCCAACCATACCATAATTAGGAATTTGTGCTGTGTTGGTGAAGTATGCAACAGCAGATCACATCCCTGTCCGTCACTGCTACTGTGGCCCCATCCTAACTTTATTTTGGCTACTGGAGCCTCTTCTCCAAAAGAGAGAGGAAAGAGCCAGTCCCAGGGATCTGAGCACACCCTGTTGCCTTGCACCCAGCCACATTTCTCAGGTTGCCCCTTGGGTTAAGTAAAGCAATTGATGCAGAGAGCCTGTCCCTCACCAGTGACACCCTGGGGCTGCTGGCAGGCACTGGCTCTGCCTGCTGCATGCACATCGTTCTTGGTCAGAGCCGTAAGCAATGCTCCTGAGGTCTCAATTATAATGTTTATTCGGCTGTTTAAGCTGCCATTCATGGCAAGAGCCCCTGTTACCTGAGAAACTGCCATGCACAGCACGGGCTGGCTGGCACGGCACGGTGCTGCACCACACGTGTGCGCGGCACGTGCTCGCACCCTGCCTCAGCCGTGTCGCTGGGGGAGCCGCCTGCTGCTACAGAATTTACAAAGGAACAGTATGTTAATGGTTTATTTTATTTCAAGCTAAATTTGCTTTACTGCAATTGGGTTCTTTTTTCTTCCCTTATAATGAGTAAAATGTTTTTTTACGTAGACTGGAGTGCTACACTTGTGGACAAAGGAATGATAAGACGGTGGGTGGGATTTTATCAGCTCCTTTTCCAATGCCCCTAAGCCACCTTGCAGAGGAAGAGAACAACCTCTTTACTCTGTCCTCAGCTACTCAACCCAAGCTTTCCAAGTCTGAAGCACATGCTTACCTCTGACTTACATGGCTTTTAAGCACAACACTCCGTGACTACTAGGAGCAACTTGCAACAAAATGGCTGCAGTCCCTCCTTTGCTAGAAATGTGCAGATATGCACTAAAACAGGAACCTTGCCTCCAAAACCCAACAGTCAGCAGGCTCTGGACGGATGGACACAGGAGAGGACAGCAGATGGGAGAAGCAGGAGAGAAGGGAGCATGCGAGAAGTGATAACAGCTGCTTCTTCACCGCTCTGCAGCTGAGCTTTCAGGAAGGATGTGCTGCAGGTCACAGCAAACACGTCCTCCAAGTGCTTCCCTGAAGCCCCCCAGCCTTCCCCCCCATGCCATCTGGCCGCTGCACAAGAGCAAATGGTTTGTGTTTTTTTTTATTTTCCCGCAGCCTATGAATTATTTTAACATGTAAGCTCACCTCCACGGACAAAGAAAGAGCTGCCCCTGTGCTTGTGAGCGCCTGCAGATGCTCAGTCAAGTGGCAAACAGGATCTGGGAGAGCAGCAAGGTGGCTTTCCAGCCTGCTTGGCTTTCCACTCCCTGAGTGCTGGGGGCAGAGCTAGCCCCCAGAATGAAGTATATTGTAAATCACTGCTCTAGAAATGTAGATTGATCCTGATGCCTTTTTTCTATCTGAGAGTATCTATTGGCGAGTTGATTAAAAAAGGTAAACAGAAACAATAACGATGCCTAATGAACAAACATCTTTCCTGTCAGTAGCTCATTAATTCATGCAAGCCTTTGGTAAGCTTGGCTGGAAAAAATCTGAGACTTGAAAAGCCAGGTTGTTTACAGGAAAATGAGATTTAAAGGGAAAAAAATATTCATTATATTTGACCAGAGAAAGCTTTCACGAGCTGCAACAGCTCCTAAGGTTGCTATCTGACAGTCCTCCCCTCTCTGTCCACAGAAATGGATAAGCTGTGGTTTAACTAAGCAAATTACTGTGCTAGCTCCTTGGCGAGATGCGAGAGAGACACCCGCCTCTTTGGATGCCACAGGGCTGGGGCACACCTCGGCCGCAAGAAATCCTGCCCCCAGCCCAATGTCATGGTCAAAGACTCTAATGCAACAGCTCTTGCTGCTAGCAACAACCCTGCAAGCAGAGATTTGCCCCGGGGTCAAGGGCAGGGGCCCGTACCGATGTGCTGGGCGCAGGTGTCGCAGTACTCAGCGTAAAGGGACTCGAAGCAGCTGCAGCAGTAGGGCCTGCCATCCTTCATGATGTACCGCTGCCCTCCCAGCACCGTCTCGCATTCAAAGCAGCAGAAGTGCTTCATGTGCCAGTGCCGCCCTTCGGCCTCGGTGCATTCATCGGCAAAAATGATCTGGAGGGGAGAAACACAAATGGGGAGCAGAGTCAGTCAGAGAGGGAACCTGGGATACAGGCACTAACCTTTGCGTCTCTTGCCCATGCACAGCAGCTGCGCCCCTTGGCACATCAGCCTCCAAATTTTACCGCTAACCTTCCTGTCCTGCATGGGAAACTCCTGTGGTTTTGCTTGTAGCAGGGGCATCCATCACTTCTCAAGGAAATCCATTAAAATGCAAATACCTCAGGACTGCGTTAGTGCATGGACTACAAAGCGTTAAGGCAGAGCTAATATAACGTGCTCCTAAGCACATCCATCAGCAGGAGGGGTCGATCAAGGTAATAAACACGCTTATATACAATCTATCGATCTGGCAGACTTGTGAAGAACAGAGCAGCCACTTACTCAAAAAACATCTACCTGTCTCTGAAACAGGGACCAGAATACAAAGGATGAGCGAAAACACAAGGAAAAGTGGCAGGTCTCTGGAGTGGAGAGCAGATGGAGCTACCTGGCACCTGACCATCACCTCTACCCCAGCCTGTGTGCTTCCAAAGTCATTATACCAGTGGGGAAACTGAGGCATGAGCTGGTGAAGCCCACGGGCTGGTGAAGCGGCCACGTAAAAGGTTTTCAGCAGATGCTTTTTGCTGCCTCTGCTTCCCACTCCCACACCACCTCCACCCCCAAAGCCAAGCTGGGAGAGCAAGCAGCAGCCCAGCTCTGCTCCCTGGCTCTCTGCCACAGCACAGGTCACACTGAAAGATTCTTCCTTGCAGTTCCTCTTACCCCTGAGTTACTCTTTCTTGCAATTAAGTGCCGGATATTTCAGGGGAAGAAGTCCATGTTAAAGAAGGAGCTGAATGAAAGACTTTTAGAAGAATTTGCAACGATAAAAAGTACATGAAAAAAATTACCCGGCCTAAGCCACAAGGAAATAGGGCCAGTCAAATGGTTAGAAGTTGTTTTTTTACTGGTAACAGTACAAATTTAATCGGATACATACGTCAATGTTCTTCATATTTGAAGCGCATATAGCCTTGGATTTTTACTATTACACGCTTGCACAGATGGGACGTAGTATTTTATAGTACATATGGTTTTCCACACTATGGTTTTCATAACTTTAAAAGCCAGAACAATTTCTTTCACCAGCATTTTAAACAGAGATTGACACTTGAGAAATGCTCAGAGGCGACTTTGTACGGTTTTCTATATTCATTTTGTATTCCATTTGTTCAGCTTCCTATAGCCCGTTAATCTCCTCTCTCAAAGCCTATTTCAGCTTGGCATGTTCTCAGACACTACTGTCTTGTAGGAAACACAGCACTCATCCTACCAGAGGCATCCTCTGGGGGAATAGAGGAGAAGGCAGGACCAGACAGAGCTGAGCTAAAATCACACAGCATGGAGGAAGAAATCCTCATGCAAAGCCTCCCTCCATGCAGACAAGGACCTCTCCCAGGACACCTCTATGTAGACTGCAACTAAAAAATCCCTGAGATGCTCACGTGAAAATCTTGCACGAACCCTTGGCAAAGCCAAACCATTGTATTTCATGAATATGCCACTGTGTAGAGGCTAACCTTGTGCTAATGCACCCAGCTCTGCCAAGGTAGATGGAGGGGAAATACCCTCCAGCTGACAAGAGGAGCAATCTCATGCCATCCCTATAGGTAACATCCATGGCAGGACATAACTTTTAAGTGGACAGAAACTGCGGTGAGCTGGCTCTTACCTCATCGCATGCTGCGCAGCGGGGCTTGAGGCACTCAGCGTGGTGCCTGCCGCAGTAGATCTTCCCATCTTGGTAGAAGTAGATCAGGTCGACCAACAGCTCATTGCAGACGCTGCAGATGAAGCAGGGAGGGTGCCAGCAAACACCATGTCCCGCTCGTGAGGCAAAGACAGCCATGTCCCCTCCATTGATCTGGCCACCGCACTGTCAGAAAAAAAAGTGTTTAACGGGCAGCTGGTGAGCCCACTGTTGCCTGTCACCAACCAGCTGCTTTTGCATCCACTGCAGAAGATGCTAATTCACAGTCCCTTTCTGCTGTCTCTTAATCTCTCCTCATCCCCATTCTATCAACAGCTTTCTCCCTGCATGAGGCCAGGAGCTGAAGTAACCACTCCACATCAAATATTATGAGTGCTTTCGCATGCGTACCGACTGACCTCAGTGCTTGTAGCTTGCAGTGGGCATGGGGAGGATGCTGGTCCTGTAAGCTTCACTTAATTTTGGTGATTCAAAAGCTGCCCCGCTTGCACTAGTTCATCAGCCTCTACTCACCTGCTCGCAGATGGCTCCCGTCATGGTTACAGGGAATGGTCGGACATTGCCTCTCCCTAAATTTTCCCTCTTCCTTTGGCTGCTGAAGAGTTTGAGCTCCCTCTTCTCCTCTTCATCCAATGAATTGCAATAGCGGACCTAAGAAAAAAACAAGTGATGCTCAGCATTATGGGTGTCCCTGCCTCCCCAGCCAGCAAGCCTTGGTCCCATGGGCTCTGTAAATCTCTCCGAGGGGGTTACACCAACAGCCTCCATCCTTGGCTTAGGGGAGGCTGGAGTGCCACTCCTGCTGGGGCTCCAGTCAGCCCAGGGTTTAGCCAAAATCTCAAGAGAAGAAAAGGCAAGAGGAAGCTTTCTCTCCAAACATTAGGAAACTCTTAAAAGTTAGGTCCTCTGAGTCTCACCAAGACCCAGCAATCAGACTGATGGTTTTCCTGCTTTCCCCTCATGGCAGACATCTTATAGCAGCTTCAAAATGTTTTATTGGCATCTCTAGTATGCAGCTAGTTTTCCCTATGTAAATAATGGAATTCCAGCTATTTGGGAACTCCAACGATTCTTTCAGCAGAGTCAAGTTTGCATATCTGCAAAACCTCTGTGTTGGAAGGTAACAAGGAAATAAGTAAAATAAAAGGATATAAAAAATGAATGATACAATTTCCCCAAAGCTTATGAAACTCTGAGGTTTTCCTGGCTGTTTTCATGCTGTAGGCTTAGCTCTTGGCTGGCTGCATCTCAATGGAGAATACAACTGAAGAGCCAAGGTGGTCACGTGTAGCACCAGTGCCCAATCCACCCTCTGTTACTTTGGGGAGCAGACTCATGGAGCTGAACAGAATTATTCACGTGAGCAATCAACACGTGAGCAATTTTCAGAGAAGCAAAACTGAGCACAAGGGAAACTGGATGCAAAGTCTGCCGATTTGCATGAAATGCATGCAGATTCGTGCCTCTGGCTTGTAGCAGCACAGGCTGTAGTAGCAGTGCTTGTGTGCTCTTATTCCTACATTTTTTGGCTGTTGGAGGATGTGGGGCCCCAGGGTACATGGGGAAAAGCCCCTGTCTGGTGCCTGGAGCTCCCCCGGCACTGGCAGCACTGCACCGTGCCTGTGGCACCCAGCCATGCGCAGGCAAACTTGTTAAAATCTGACCTTGATCAAACAAGTTACCTGCATGCACTTTCCAGAGCGGCTTCTTCAGAAAGCAGCACAAAAATAATTCTTTTTGTTTACAAAGGGAAATTTTGTGGCCTACTAGAAGCCAATGTTCTCACTGGTGAGAACAAGACGTCAAAGACTGGACTTTTTTTCTGTCTCACATCTTTCTTGTTAGATATAAGAAGGTTTATTTGCTCTGACTGGTCTTGGCTCAACCTCCAGCTTGCCAAGCTCTCCCAGCTCCCAAGGCTCAGCCCAAGTGAAACCCCCCTCCTCGGCACACGCGCTCCCACTCCCAAGGTGAGTGGGAAGCAGTGCTTGGGAAAAGGCTTTTTCAACTTCGGCTCTGGCCCTAGCTGATCTCAATAGCATTTCAAGACCCCTGTAACATGGCTTTGGCCTCTGAGGGCTGAGGAAGTGCTTTTGTTTCAGAGATCTGAAGAAGGCTCATTTAAAAAAATTTTAACTTTAGAAACAAACAACTCCCTCCCCACCTCCAACGCAATCCAAGCATGGAGCAAAACCAGCACTTCAATAGCAACATGACCCCTGAAAAGCAGAAAGGACTGAGAATGGACCAGCCACGCTTCTCACACAAAACCCCAGGAGGACCATCCCCTCCCCACCCACAGCCTGACCGATGTCCAAGGACACTTTTTAGTTACCAACCTCATTGTCGTGTGGTGGCAGCTGGTGTAAAAGCTGCTTTATGCGAGATTTTTCTCCTGGGCTGTTGACGTAGGGGACTTTGTCCTCGGGCAGGCAGCTGTAGTACTGGTGCACCTACGGAGCAAGAGAGGGGACTGCAATGGGGCTCCCCGACCAAGACCGTGTGCCCCCGTGCCCGGCCAGCAGTCACCCCCCAAGCCAGCGGGCGCTGGGTCTTCCCGATGATTTTGCGCAGGGAAACGCAGCCAGGTGCCTTTTCTCCACCAAGGAAGATGGGTGGCAGCCCCAGCGAAGCAGCAGAGCTTGTTACCGTTTGCTCGGTCAGCCTCCATAGCGTTAGCATGTTTCGCTGGCTGCAGGGATGTGTCAGCACCTGCCTTAGTAGGGGAGGTTAAAAAGGCTGCGCCCCAGCAGCCTCCGTGTTGCCGGCTATCTCAGCCTCCACCTCCATCAAAACCCTCCAGGCTTTTTTCTGCAGCAATTTGTGGAAATAAACAGTAGATAAAAATCTGTTGGAAGGCTTGGGTTTTTTTTTCTCTTTTGTCTCGAAGCGTCTCACTAAAATCAGCTATTAAAAAGGCAGCATGGTGGGGCACGGCGTGCCTCGGCGCTCCAGTGCCAGAGCCCGGTGCAGCCCGGAGACGGAGCACGCCCCGAACCCCAGCGTCTCTCCTCCGACTGCCACACCTGGGATGCGTGCTCAAGCACCAGCCATGCATTGGGATGGAGTTTGCTGGCTGAGGACCAGCTCCCAGGTGGCCATGGTGATGTTCAATGGCTTGGGAAGAACCAGAAGGGAAAGGTAAGACAAAGCTCTCACTGCTCAGCTGCAACTGGGAGTCTCGGCAGCCCCATATGCCTCTGGGACAGGAGCAGTGGGCTCACTGGCTTCCTTAAATCTGTGCTTGCCTAGAGGATGCACACTGTTTTTCTGGTGCATACAGCTTTCTGCCTTTGCTGTGTTCGGATTAACCCCCTGAGATGATCCCTCGGTGCTCAGACACTGCAGCAATTCATTTCAGACAGGCTGCGCTGCCTGCAGCTTTCACAGGGCTTTTCCCAAATGACACCTCCTTTGCAGTGGCTTCTAATCAGCTTTGTTTCTAGCTATATGCTTTAGCTTTGGCCTGGAAAGCACCACCTGAGCTGCCCCTCCCCAGAGAAGCTCTCTTTGCCCACACCACTCCACAAAGGCTGTGGGAAGACAAGTCACCATGAGGGATGGAGACGGAGAGGCAGGTAATGGGGCTGCCTGGCAGGAGCTGGGCTTGCAGGCTGCTGGAGGTGGTTCATACAGGGAGTTAACTTCAACAGGAAGAAATCACACTGTATTCCAGAACAAATATCCAAAACTGGCACTATCTAGGAATAATTACTCTGCATTAACTCACTCTCTGCTCTCATTCAGAGCTACCTGTAAGGAGAGCTGCTCCAGAATCACTTTTCTTCTCAAGTTATGGTTCTTCCCCTAACTGACTCTAACATCCACCCTTCCCCATCATCGGGTTTCATAGAAAGAGAGATTTTTAGCGGATTTCTGCCCATAACTCTGCAGTGCTGACAACAGGGGAACTACTCAGGTCATGAAGCTGAGGAACACACTGAGCATATGCCACTGCAAAACCTTAAATTTGTTTTGCTAAGGCATAGCAGAAACAGACCCACCAGCTACGGAAACTGTCAAAGAAGGAAAGGCTGCTAAGGATTTTGTTATGTTAAAAAGAAAACAAACTACGTACATTAGAACACTTACTTTGCATTTATAGAGCATCCTTCATCCAGGGACATCAAAGCACATTAAAAACACTTAAATTCTTATCACGTCCTACACAATGGAGTAAATATCCGCACTGGAAAGGGTTATGTGCAGTATAATGACATTAAATGAGCTCACTGAGTTTATGCAGCTAGTTTGTAGCAGAGCTTGCAGCTGAAAATCTCCCAGTGATGTACCAGGTGCCATATGTTTTACCTGGCTGCCATGCTGCACCTTCCCAGTGCGTGCTGACTTCTCTCACCAAATTCCCCTCATGTGGGCAGGCTGCTTGCTTTCCCCTCTGCTCAGGTTGTTTTTTTTTTTTTTCTTGCAACAAAATTGTTTTGCCCATTGAATCCTTGAAGCTGATGGAGACTAGAAGTGACTTTGTTTTTGAAGAGCTGCCAAATTCCATCAGGCTGCTCCGGTCTCTAAAGCAACAAGCTGCGAGACGCTCATCCTAGGCAAAAAGCAGGACTGTGAGTTTCTTCTTTAGCAGCCCAAGAGCTGCCTTCCCAGAGCCCAGTGCCGTGCTTTGCTCCCGCTTCCACTGGGAAGCCTTCCATTTAGACTCAGCAGGTTTGCAGGAACTGGCTCCCATTTACACCAGCAACATAGCTCAGCAGGGATGGGCAATTTGGTTTGAAAAACGAAATAAATAAATATAACAGGCTCCAACCTGTGTTCTATTGCCTGAAACAACCCAAAAAGGCTCACTTTGGATCTGCATCGGCCAAAGGGATCTTCTGCAGGGGTGCTGATGGAGCAGACGCAGCTGCCAGTCTTTGCCCAGCACGCATGGGTCACCTTGTGGGGAGAAAACCTTTTCCTTATGCTTGTCAGTGGCTTCCTCTGCTGTTGCCTTTACATCTGCCATCCCTCCTGGGGACAAAGCCAAGCCAGGGGGATGCACAGAACCTTTCATCTGGGGCATTGCTCCTATCCCAAGAGGTCCTGCTGAAGTGCAGGTGAAAAGCATGATGCTCCTTGCCCAGGCTGACATGAATCCAAATTGTTTCATCCATTACTGGTTCCCTGTGGGATGTACACAGCTTCCCGGACAGGAGAGCCAAGCCCAGAAGGGTCACAGGCTGCCAGCATCCCTGCCTCCATGCTCAGCTGGCTGCCAACAGCATTTCCCACCCTGCGAGTGAGAGGCCGACAGCCCAGTTGGGATGCTCAATAGGAAAAATAAAGAAGGAAAGTGGGATTTTCAGATAAATTTAGCTTTTCAGGGAAAAGGCGCACAGAAAATGTTAACTCACTGGAGAACTAAAACCGCTTATTCTGCACTTTGCTTTTGCACAAAAGGTCACTGTTTTCTGTGAAAATAACTCTTTCTCCATCTAGCTCTGGTTTGGAGCACGCACAAACCTTTATAGCCAGCGAGCCTTGCAGGGCCACTGTGGCCAAAGGGCCTGATCCAGACCCCCAAGCACCAGTGCACAGCTCCTCAACGACCTCACAGGCCCTGCAATGCAAAATGAGCTGTATCCAGATAAGGAGAACAGCGTGGGACAACGACCTGGGGCGGATAATATATCCCTTTTAAATCATGTGCTATCTTCAACTGTTTAATTATTAAATACTTTGGCTGTACAACACAGCAGCTCCACATCCTGCTATTTCCCCTTGCAACAGATCTGCTCTGCCCACGATTATCCTAACAAGCATCATTAACCCACATGAGCCATGTGTGGGGCCAGGCTAAGTTTCGTCTTCGGTTTCCCGACTTGCCCCTCTTCTCTCTGACCTCTGCTCACATCTGGATGGGAGATACTCCAGAGGAATATGGAAAACATCAGGCTGAGTTAAAATTAGGTTTTAGACAATGTCAGGGGCCCTGATATCATGGGGATGGGCTGGCATGGGTGCTGGGTGCTGTGGCACATCGGATGGTCGGGCAAGCCCTGTCCTGCCTTGGGGAGGTCACCAGGTGCTCAGACAGGCTCTGCACTGCGAGAACCTGGCCCAGCAGATATCCATCTTCCCAGGGTGTTATTCTCACCTTCAAAAGGAAAGAGTCCAAATGCCAAGTTTTGCTAATGGAAACAGAAATTGGGAATTATCAGCTACTTGAAGCTAAAAAGGGGGGGGGGGGCACAGAGAAGAAAACAGAAATAAAGACAGAAAGGAAAGAACATAATGTGAAAAAAGGGTAGGAAAAAAGCCTTTAAAGTTGAGCCAACTTTATTCAAAGGCACTGAGGAAAGTAATTACATTAGTTTACAAATGCCTTTGTGTTTCCACAGTCTTCCTAGGCTTGGGGTGTGTTACCAGTTTGACTTTGACAGTTCATAAACCTCCCCATTCCCACTAAATAAAGGCAGGACTGCAGCTTCTCCTGAAGGTCCTGGGGTGACCAAAGACAAAAGCCACACCAACACTTTTGTGGGCAATCTCTTACACCTTCTCCTTGAAGGAAAAGTTTGCAAACAACCTGAGAAGTTAAGTCATTGATGAAGGATCTCTTTGATCAGTGAATTAAAGGAGGTGGAGGGGAAAGGAAAGATCATGTTTCTTATACCATGAATTGCTGTTGAGAAGCAGCATTTGGTTGTACGCATAGGAGTGCAACAGCCTCACAGAAAGCACCCACCAAACCGGGCTGTTGGGGATGACTGTACCGCTGGGATGGACTACAAAGGAGCGTGCCGAGTCCTGGCGCAGCTCAGCTGATGGGTGCTGACTTGCTCAGCTATAACAGCTCTGGTACATCCAGCTGGGCAATCCCGCCTGGCTTTCATGAAACCAAACAAAGTGCAAAACTGGTGCAAGGCTTTTGCAAAGAGCCCTCTGAGGGCAGTACGTGCTGGCCTGTGCGCAACAGCCTGCCAGAACACGGATGTCCCCAAAAACGGGACCTTCGTGGGTCAGCAACCACTCAGACACAGCACAGTAAATCATCACATGCAATGGAGTTTGTTCAAAATCAAGGCATGCCAACGTTCTCTGACATCCCCATCATGTCCAGGAGTGCACTGTCCCACAGCACCAGCAGTTCACCCCATGCTAGCTGGGTACCACACTGGCACAGGGAGCTGCCCGTGAAACAATGTGTGAAGCAATGGCTTCTGGTGCATGTGTGTGTGGACACTTGCTCATGGCCCTGTCCCGCAGCTTGCTGTGTGTAACCACCCATGAGCTTTGGCTGCAGTGGGAAGAAGGCATCCGGCGTTTCCAACAAGCCCGTGCTGGCCCAGGTGAGCGGTGCAGCTCATCCGCTCCTCCCCAGCGCTGGCTTTTAACCACAAGTCAGGCATTAAATGATCTTTTATATCAAGCATTTAAAATCAACAGAGAAACAAATCCGGTGTCTTTGCTATTTCTCTCATTCCTGCTGGCCTCCCTTGGAAAAGTAAATAGGGAAAAACCCCACACAAGCTCCACGCAAATAACCTTCTCAGTGTGTCTGCAAAATGTTGCAAGTGCTTGGACACGTAGGTCGACACACGAGCTCCACAGATGACAGCACGTGTGAAACTGGAAAACTGGTTCAGTGTGCTCTGGCTGAAGTCTGGCACATCCTCCTTTTCCGTGGCCGTTAGGATACAAAGCACTTATTTATTTCTTGAAGCAAAACAACCCTTGCAACAAGGCCAGATGCTCCAAAACGGAGAGGAGAGTGGGAACTGCCGGTTGGGTCTGCTGAGTGCGAGGCAGCAGCCAGACATGCACCCTGGGACGGAGTTGGGGTCTCCCCTGAAACTCCACAGCCCTGGCTGGGAGAAGCCGTTCTCACCCCTAGATCCACGAACACATTCTGTGTGCCGGCACGCGGCAGGGGGAGGCAGATGCAACCCTTGGCGCCGGGCGGTCCGGCATCCTGCAGTGCTGAGTTTGCTCTTGGAAACCCGCTCCCGAGTCTCAGGGACAAAGGCAGGGAACAAAGGAAAAATCATTTTCCTAAGCGCTATTTGTTCTGGCACGCTCTGGGGCTCTCTGTGCGCTCCGCTCCCACGGCTAACAGCAGCTGAGTCGTTTGAGCGTTGCTGCTTACCAGTTGAGAAAAATGACATCCATTCCTGCCAAGCCTTTGGAGCAGTTCTGCTCTGTAAGTGATCCCGAGGAAACATTGCTTCCTGCTGGCATCCAAGAAGAACATTTGAATGAAGGCCGTACATCCACAAGTTTCACACTTGTGAAAGCGCATGCCATGATTTTTCCTTTTTAAGCAGAAACGAATTTGGATTAAAAGGAGCCACAAACAAAGCTTTCAAAAGCATCTGTGAGGTACTGACCGACAGAGCCACTCTCACACTGCTCAGACTCCCCAGGAGCACCAGCAATTATAAAGATCATCTGCTGCACTGATCATAGCTGATAATTTCCCTGAATCTGCCACTTAAAATGCTCTCATGTTTATAAGGCACAGGGCAGCATACTAGAATAATACTGAAAAAAGGAAAAGCTGTAATTGTATGTTGGAATAAAGTTCCAGGACAAGTTCATATTGTGTAATCTGGATTTCTCTGTTTTTTTTTCACACTCCTTGCTATTCCCCTGCCTCTTACTTCTGCTGCCCATCACATGGCTACTTCCAATTTAAGAACTAGGCAAACCCCATTAGGTGAGCAGTTTTGTCTCTGCATACCACCAAAAGCAGCTGATTCTCACTCTGATAACAAAATTCTTCAACGATTAAATAATTTTAACAGCTTCCATCAGCTATCAATAGCAAACACCCCAGGACACAGAAACAGAGCAAAAGCCCAGACACATGGTTTTGCCATGGTTGGTGTTTTTTTGCAGCATGGGATGCATTCAAACCTCCTCCATCCACTCTGCTCTGGGCCAGAAAGAATAGCTCCAGGACCTCCTAACCCACCCCAGCTGCCCCCAAGTCACGAAGCACAGGCATCGCACGTGGAAAAAACATTTTTCATGCAGAATTCCTGCTCCATCCGGCCGGCAAGCATTCGGCACGGTTCAGTGCCTGGAGGCTGGATTTAGACAGCTCCAGCCCTGAAATAAGAACCACCAACTGCCAGGCTATTTAGATGCTGAAAAGAGTTCACTGGGGAGGTGATGGACTTATAGCTACCTCAAAGTGAAACTGGAGAGCTTTTAAAAATGTGCTGAAATGCAGGTTTGGGAAAAAATATTACAGCATGCACGTGCTAGAGGTGGCTGCAGCTTCTGGCACTGGAATACATGAGTTACAGATCATCTTTGGTGCCCTCGTCCTGTATGTTTTGCTCTCAGGACCAGCATTTGCCAAGCAAAGTAGAAGCTCTTCATGGGGCTTTTGTTCTTCCTCTACCTGGCCAGAAAATTAGCTTATCTGCTCTCCATTACTATGAGGGTTTGGGGCACAGGGTTGCTTTGGTCTGTCTTGTTCTGCATGCAAGACTTCAGTCTCCTGAGGAGTGAAACAGTTTGCTGAACTTATAGGGCTCAAGGAAGCAGAAGGTAAAAGGCACTCGATCATGGCACAAAGGCAGAAGTGAGGTACACGTCCCCCAGAGATTACTGGCCCAGATAATGTACTTTCCACCACACCAAGGTGGTGAAAGTGGGTCTATTTAGGCAAGGTGTAAATGCATGTTCAGTGGAGGTTCATGTCTGCTCTCCTTTCCTCATTTTGTGACCTCAACAGCAACTGATGAGGCTTGGAGGTTTTGTAAGTCAAGCCCTTCTTATGGGTCTTGAAAAAGATCCAGAACAGGAATCAACACTTGTGTTTGCCCCTGAATAAATTCCTCATGACAGCTATGAGTTTCGCACCACACTGCAAAGCTCTCAAGGTCCAAGTTTTAACAGCCACCTTAGAGGAAAATCATCCCCTGAACCTTCATGTTACCAAGTTTAGCTCAGATGAGATTTTCATAACTTTTTGAGGGAGTCAGTCAGAGAAACTGTGGCGACAGCAAGAGGGAATTAAGTTCTTATGGCATATACAAGGCATGTCAGAGTCATGCAGAAAGCCACACCACAGCTGAAGTAGAGCCCCATCTTATGTTTAATTGGAAATCTGGGCTCATAACCAGCTGCTCCTATTATTGAGACACAATAAAGACAGTAGTCCTCAAAAATCCCTTGTATTCAGAAATTTACACTGGCAAGTTATAACCCCTTTGGATTTCTCCAAACCGCATGCCCAAAGAATTCAAGGCTGTGCACTCACATGTATTTATACATGCCTTGTCTAAAAATGTGAAAA
This sequence comes from Clamator glandarius, assembly GCA_033459285.1. Classification (NCBI taxonomy): domain Eukaryota; kingdom Metazoa; phylum Chordata; class Aves; order Cuculiformes; family Cuculidae; genus Clamator; species Clamator glandarius. The sequence continues at coordinate 2,075,536 of JAUNZM010000089.1, read as the reverse complement.
ACACATCATGGAAGTACTTATTTTTAAGCATCTGCCCTCAAACTTATGTCAGTGCAAAGAGGATGATCTGTCGAACTGCCAGCCCCAGCAGACAAACTGGCTCCCGAAATTGCCTTCCCCCATCTTCACAGCCAGGCCTGAACTGGGATTTTGCTCTGCTGAGGACACGTTTCTGTTGATCTCTGACCATTTCAAGACTTTCACACTTATTTTTTTATCCAACCATCAAATGACTGGCAGGAAAATAAGAGTATTTCTCAAGTCCACATTTTGAGCTTCTGCCTCACCTCCCGCACAGCCACCTCTCCCATTCCCATCTGCATCCATATCTTCCAGAAGAGAAGTCCCCCTTCTGCCATAAGACAACTTTTCATAGAGGTCCAACCCAAGCAGGATGAGAGCCCACAAAGAGCCTCTTGGCCATCCCGTGTAACTGACTGGCATTACAAGAGACCACATTTCCTAATCACTTTGTAATTTATGGAGCTCAGTCTTGGGTTTCTACCCATCGCTCTCCCTGTTGGCAGGTTGCTGCTGAGCCTTACACCTATGATGGTTTCAAACCTCCTCCAATTTCCTGCCTGAATGCATTCGGAGCCAGGTTATATCTATGTTCTTGTGCCAAAGTTTAAGCTTGAATAACTGCTCTTCCTCCTCTAATGCATAGGGAATGATCTTCGATTTGCTAGGCTGAACAAACCAAGCTCTTCCAGGCTCCAAGACAAAATAACATTTCCAGTCTCCTTCCAGTTTACACCCTTCTTTCTTGATCAGAGATGTCATAAATTTTAGCCAGTTTCCCAGATGAGTTTCCACCATACTTTATGCAGTGGTACTATATTTTTGATATTACCATCTTCATCCTTGTGTTATAAACATATTTAGAAATATATAACATTTATGGCTATTGTGTAAAGGACTTCATAGTCCTGCACACTGATGATCCATAATATAAAAGATAAATTTCAGCTTTGCTCTTCAATGGAATGGATAATTACCTGTGAACACTAGACTAATGCTTTTTTTCTCTTCAATAGTGGGCATTAAGCAATCAATGTGCTTTTCACATAGTTGAAATGTACCACAGACCAGCTGATGCCTGAATTAGTGTCCAGGAATCCAGTGAGACCTTGTAGGTTTGGGTCAATTCCCCATACTTAATATTTTAAGCTATGGGAAGGCCTCTCCAAATTCTGAAATGACCTATGGGAACTGCCAAAAACCAATGTCAAGTTTGTTGGCCAACTTCCCCCTGTGAAATCCTGTAAATGGCTGTGTTGAGTGAGACATGAACGCTGTCTCCCAAGTACAGCGACGTAGGAAGGCTGTCGTCCAACCATAATAAGAAAACTGCATTAGTCTTTCAGGGGACCACTTACCTCCCCAGCCCATGCGCTGCACAGAGATTTTAATAAAGTAGAATATTGCAGAAGAAGTTGTTTCAATGTCATCTGTTTCATGTCAAAGAAATATGACAGTGAAACAGTGGAAAGCAAAGGAAAAAAACACTGCTGCCAAACCTGTACTTTCAGCCCAGTCTGATGGCAGTGTCCACAGGCAGAGCAGAGCCCACCAGCTGCTCCGTGGCAGACATCAGCCTTCCAGAGCTCCACATCATGCACACACCTGACTCATCGACCAAAAAGCCACCCATCTTTCTGCAGCCTTGCACGGCCTCAGCAAGCTGCTGCAGAGGCGTCTTTTGCTCCTGTAGGAGGCAAAGGGCACCCCTCCTGCACTCTGGGGCACCTTACAGCCCTGTGACACCCCGGGCACCTGGTAATGCCAACAGAAATTCTGAGTGCTGTCCTTCCCCCAGGAACAACCCCAGCCCTGTCATGGCTCTTTCACAGCCTTGGTAAGTCACACCTTGCTTTTGTCTCCTTAGCAGCTCATCTGATGCATGAAAAGGTCCGGAAAGGGCTGACGGATGAGCTATGCTGGAAAGATTTCAGTGTCTGTCTTGGGCTCTGCTTACGGCTCTTCATCTCCATGGTGATTAGAGACAGGTCTGAAGTGGCAAATCTGCTAAAAGACCCAACGACGCAGACAGAGGAGCATAATTGGAAAGCGGGCATTCATATCGAGGAGCACCATGAACTTTGCAAGAAACAGATGCCAGAAGAACCTAAAAATACATTAACTTGACCATGAGATGCCAGCACCAACTGGTAGAGCTCATTGGTGTTTTTTTCTCCTGAGCATCCTAAACTCCCTGACAGCATGCTATTTCTTAAAAAGCACCTGAGAGATCAGGGAAGCATCCAGATCTTCTGGTACATGCCACCACCATGCTGGAAGTGGGTTTCAATTGATGTCCACACCATGCTGCTCTCATGAGAGAGCATGTTTACCTGACCAAGAGCCGCCTATCACTAAATAGCTGTATTTCCACCCAAAGCTACAGGGACACGGACCAGCTTGAGCTCCAGAAGCTACTGATACGCCTGGACAGAAGGCAGTGCTGAGAGCAGGTGCCACCAGCTCAGGTATGACCCTCCAGTGGGGTTTTGGGACCCAACTGGTTTGTGTCCCTGCAGCAGCAGGACCAGCACAGCTATTTCAGGACCATCTGCATCAATCCATGCACTGTGCCTGGTACCTCCTCAGAGGCACAAAGGAAGTCTCTGACATAAGGAAGGTGACAGAAAACAAGGCTGCTGCCTGATTTGCAGTGCTTAGATGGCACCAAATGAAACACATGGTGCTGTGGGGTATCAAGCAAACACTAAGCCAGGCTTGTGAAGAAAAGAAGAAGCAAAAAAAAAAAAGCCCCAAACAACTGAATTTTCTCTAATCAGACAGATAATATTTACAGCCTATGGGTGGTGCCAAAATATTTCAGGAAATGCCTAAAACCTTTTGAATAAAAGCTCAAGAAAACACAGTATTTAAGGACGGCAACTATAACAGCAAGAATGGAAGCTTTCCACCCTCTCCCAGCCTCCTTACATGGTTTAAAATGATTGCCATAGCAATTATCAAGGCTAAGCTCGTTCTGCAATCTCCTCTGCAAATTAGGTTCCGAGTAAAAGCTCGGCATAAAAACTAAGCAAGTCATGTTAACTCCAAGAAGCAGAAATCAATGTACGCTCCACACAAAACGCATGCTGAGGTGTAATCCATTCCTTTCAGCCTCTGTACCAAGAGACTTGAGCTTCATTTGAGCGCTTCCTTCCAGTAAAGCACAAATATCATGCATGAATTCAACCTCGAAGGCTTTGGCCTGATTTTTAGAGTCATCTACCAGCTTCGAGTGCCTGCCTGGACTTAATGCAAAGCAGACTGGTCCAGGGGAAGAGAGGGTGATCACTGAGGCCCATGGGCACATTGGAATCCCACCACTTTTTTTTTTTCCCATGGAACAGTAGTAGGAATATCTTTATCCATTTCTTTGCACAACCACAACAAATACCATCCTGCAAGTATTTTGTTCCTCCCCTCACCACCCCAATTATCACTTAAATCTACAGACACAGACAAACACAAGTCCTGCAAAGGTCACATCTCTATTTTCGTTTCATCAGTGCATTCAGACCAGACCTATCTCTGGAAGTCTCTATAGTGCACCCATAAATAGACCACGCAATAAGTGCTCGCACCCCTAGAAGAAGAATCAGGGCAACTGTTTCCAAAAAGCATATTAAAATAATTAATTTCCGGTAACTAAGTGGTGTCATGATTACCTGCTCGGGCTTCAGGCCTGGGGGGACCCACGCATACTCCTCCAAGGCACAGCCTGAGTCATCATCAGAAGTTGAATTCCTCTGGAAGTCAAACATGAGCTTTGTGACGGTCTTCTCCATCTCCAGAGGCATAACTGTTACGATGTGCTCTTCCTGGGAGCACTTACAGTGAAGGCAAATCTTCCTGCAAGGAAAGAGACAGGAAAAAGAGGAGATGTTCCAGTGAGTTGCACTTAAAATAGGAAAGTAAAGCAAATCCTGCCAGTCATTCGTCTGCAGATACTAAACTCAACTCTTTCTATGTTCAGGCATTTTCTAATGCAGGCTTTGCCTCTCATAAGGAGGAAATAAAAGTCCATATTTGCTGTAACAATACTTGGCAACCGAGCCGAGTCAGACTGCCCAATGTTTGGGGATATATCCCTTTACTGCACTGCCAGGAGTATTTCCAGGGGCCAGCACAGGCCAGGGCCACGCGCCTGCCTGCTGCAGATCAGCCTGCCAGCAGTCATTGCAGAGCAGTTATAGAATTCAGGACAGCTGAAAACTTGGCTGAGACAGAAAATGGTGGATTGACCGAGAAGCTGGGAATGACAAGTCTCTTTAGCATGCTGATAGCATAAATTTCCTTATTAAAGTAGCATAAAAATTGATTATAGTCTGAACGTATAAAGCTAAATTAAATTAAGGAAGGCTACAAAAACCACGGTCACACTACAACGGCATCTTAACTGCCCGGCTCGACGGCACATGCTGTGATTCAGCAGCACACTGGCTGTCCAAGAGCCAGATGGGGTGAGGGTGGAAAACAATGAGAACTGAAAAAAACAGCCCAAAGGTTGCAATTAGCTGAATTCAGTGCAAATTATCACTTCTTAGCTTTTAGGAGATGATTTTCTTCATGGGCTTGAACCTGAGCATTGATCTGCAGAGCTCCCAGGACGCCACATCCCTAACCTGGCTGAAAACATCTGCCACCCCACAAAAAGAGTTTAAGGGGAATGCTGATAAATTGGTTTCTATTTTTGAAAATGCAATGCTCTTCCACGATATGGGTCAATGGTATCTATTTTAAAGCAACCGCGCAGCAATCTGAATTAATTTGTGCTAATGAAACACCACTGAATTCTGAAGAATGAGAGATGGTGTCACTCGAGTAGCAGAAGGGAGACATCTCAGAAATAACAAGGTACCATGCAAAAAGCATGGAAAAGTTACCCTTGCAATTGCAGGTTTCTCTGCTTTAAGGTAAAACAATGAAATTCAGAGGGCAGCAAGAGTTAAACATCGAGGGCTTTAATTTTCGAACACCCTTCCTTCATCTTCACTATTGCATACAAGCCAGCTAGGCATACCAGAGCTCGGATCCAGATTTGAGTCTAAATTTCCACTTGGCCATTACAACATAAAAAATGCACTCCAGCAAAAGTCAAGAGGCTCCGTTAAGTCAAGCCAGGGAGATTTGCCAGATTTTCCCATTTCCTGCCTTTCATCAGATCTAAACCACACAGTGACCCCCACGCACCCCCAACATCTGGTTTGCGTCCAGTCAGAGAGTCTCGGCATCGCCTCTGGCTGTTACATTAAAAAATAATCCAGGCACCATTTCATGTGAATACTTTAATTAATCGGCTACTGTGGAAGGGTGCTCTGCCTCAGCGAAGCCACTGGTTTCTTTGCCATTTCCATCTCACTTCATTATATGATTAGAAGCAGCTCAACATGCAACAAGATGCTAAGAATAATTAACAGCTCCAGAACAGTGGATTTGGCATTGGAGATAGTTATTCTAATGGAGTTTAGGACTTCTTACCCAAATTTTAATTTTCAGGATCTCAGTCACAAGCTTCAAAGGGAAACAAACACAACAGTCCAAGCCTGGATAGCAGCAACACTGGAAGGACGAGTGCTGCAATGAGGAAAATGCCACCTCGCACGTTTCTGCCCTTCTCCCTGCTTCAGACAACTCTTACAGGAGATAAGAGGATAGTAGGAGAGTGTCAGAGTCTTTGGCTTTTAATAAATTAGATAAATCAGGCCATTGTGAGGACTTTAAATAACGGTGTTGAAGAGTTAACAGGTGAAGATGTATGATCAGTTAGACCCCACAGGTCCCTCAATGCAATTGCCATCCTGCAGATTGCTTGATGTACAGCCTGGAGTGCAAGGACCAGGTCAGGAAGGTAGTTTACTCCCATCCTCAGTCCTGCCTTGTCCCAGGCAAGTGAGCACCACCAGTGGGTGGTTTCTCCTGGTCAGAAAAGGAAAAGATTAAAAGGACATGGGTAGCCTGCTTGCTCATTGACGATGTCTCCAGGCCAGGACCACAGGCTCTGTAAAAACTTTGCACCATTATAAACTGAGCATCTCCAGGCATAGGATTTCTGCGGCCTCCCTGGGCAAAATATATAAACGTCAAGATCTTGCCCCTGAGATATTCAGTTCTCCTCCTTCCCCCTCATTAAAAGCAGATGATTAACAGCTTTAATTACAGTTATTTTCTTTACATTGGGATATGTTGTTTCATGGGAACAATACTGAGTGTCCTAAGAGTGTCTTTCCACTCCAGTGATATAGTTTCCATGACTTCTACACATAGGTCTCACTTACTCAACTTTATTTTATCATCTTCCAGCTCACTATAATTAAAAATAATTCCCCATAGTAAAAACTTAATATAAAAATGTACATTTCAAATGTGAGATGAAATTGTAACAGCAATATCTCCCCGTTGCACTCAAGTCAGAGCGGCATGAAGTGAGACAATGCACGTGCCAGTGCTCGACCGCACACACAATGACCAGAGTGATGATGTGCCATGGGTGCCAGTGCTACGGCAGAGAGCTGGTGGGTGTTGGAGGGAAGCAGGGCCATGGCCAAGGTCCTGCCTGGCTGCTCTCGCCAGCAACAGCTCGTTAGTCACTAACACGGGAAGAGAGGCAGAGCCTGGAGATGCTCAACGCGTTGGCGTGCCGCATACCTTACCATATAAAGGGTGCTGAGTCCAGGTGGAGTAGCACATCCTGAAAAGGGAAACCTGGGCTCTGGCCAGACACAAACCTCACCTAACCACCACCAGAGCTTCATCAGTGACTTCTGCTGCCTGTGCAGCCAAGGAGCCCCACATGATCGGAGAAGAGCACAGGCATGTTGTTCTTTTAAGTAAGAAACTCATGTCAATCACACTCTGGAAATCCCATCTTCATTGCTGAGCCTTCCAGTCTTGCCCTCATCCCAGTGAATGGTCTGCAAACTTGTCTCAGGGGAGTACTTGCCTTGGTGATTAAGACAGTTCTCTAGCATCCAGGAGGACACAGGGTTGGAGATATTTTGGTGGGACATCCTGGAGTACCACTTGCCTCCAGGAGCTGAAGGCTGGTGAGGAGAAACCCAGTGATGTTGTGTTCCCCAGCAAAGCAAGGAGAGCTGATAGCACGACCAGTTTCTGGCACAGAGGGTAAATAAAGGAGTTGTTAAGCGGTTGTAGCTTGTGGATAGGGAGGAAAGAAGAGAGGGAGCCGGCCAGCAGCCATGCTGATCTGGGAGGCACAGGCTGGGGAGCACCCAGCAGGGTTGCTAGGTACGGAGCTTTGTACGGAGCTGCCTTGCAGCAAGGCCAGGACGGCGGGAAGCAAGCAGGGAGAAAAAGAACATTTCCTGGTGTCAGATTTAGCTGGAAAGGAGCCTGCCTTGAATTGACTTCACATGATACTAAGAAGCAAAGACTCAAAAACAGATTGAAAAATTTGTTCTGCTCAAGGCCAGCACTTCATGTGATGAAGTTACAAGATGGATGTATTTTATTTTGCAATGGCTGCTTTTATGTGGTGCTCTTGGCACAGTGGCCGGTCCTCTCCACAGAAGAAGCTCTAACCCCCATCCCCACCCACTGTCTGGCACAGGGTGATGGTGCAACCTGGATCCACCAACCCACGCCAGCCCTCTTCTCTCAATAGACAAAGCCAGGCACACAGGAGGGAAATCAGAAGCAAACCCTGGCACTCAGATCCCTGTCATTTGGGCTGTAGAAGCACACTTCCAGCCCAGGTCCGCCTACGTACAGCTCCACACGAGCCCAATTGATCTGTGAGGTCTCTGGGACATGGCTTTCTCTTGTTGTACACCGTGGTTAGCAAAGCACAGCCTATGCCATTGCTAGAACCTCCTGCAGCCCTTTCATCACAGCATTGGCACCAACAATAAGTCAAACCACACTGAAAACACTAAAGCCACTCAAGAGGCGTTGGAGAGAGCTGTGAGCGTGCCCTCAGCTTTCTGAAGACAGCTGAGGTCTCCCTGCTGTGAAAAAAGACTCCAAACTGGGAAAACACAAGCAGAGCTAAAAAGCCAGGGAAGAGGGACCAGGGGCAGCTTGAAGCCAAGGCAAAGTGGGTCGTTGCAAATGCTCTGTAGCTCCAGTGAGGGAGTTGGTGAAAAACCTGCATGGGCTGGGGTCTAGGGCAGTGCAAGGGGATTGGACTCCCCTAGGTCTGCCAGGGCAGCAGACCCCTGCCTGCAGGAAAAGCTCCTGGCTGTTGGGATCTTCTCTTCCAGCTGCAACTGGATGGGCACACAGGACCTAACGCAGCAAACAGCACCGAAGTGAAGCCTGTTCAGGGCTGGGCAAAGCAGCTGTTTTAAAAACGGGCAGCACAAGATCCCAAACCTTCCTGGTAGCACCAAGGATGAAGGCAGGGTTTAAAATCATGCCAGAAATGTTAAAATTCCTCTCAAACAAAGAAGTAACTCGGCAAACAGCCCGTATCACCCCATGGCTTTGCTTATCTCTGCTTCTCACTTGTTTCTTCTGGCATTGAAATAAATGGGCTAGATCAGGGAGCAGCTCCGTCTCCAGATGATGTGAAGAGCAGGAATGCCACTGTCCACGCCGGGCCAGGCGATGCCTCTGCTGTGCTCCATAATAAAGGATTTGCATGCATTTGTGCACACATTAACATGCAAGAGTGGGAATTCCTCAAAGAGCCATTGTCTGTTCAGCTTGGATGGGATGTGTAAAAGCAAAGAAGTAATTCCCTCCTTGCTCGGCTTAAGAAATATACAGCAGCCTGATTTTTTTTCCAGCATTGTGCTGTCATTCTGATTGCAATGAGGCTTTTGGGTCAGTCGTCAGTTAGTAAATCACAAGACTTCTCGGAAATAGGAGAGGTTGAGGATTTGGGGCAGCTCATATGACCCCTGAGCCTCTTAACAAGGGCGTCTTAATATCCCTGCCTGTTATCTACTCCCCTCATTTGAGAGCTAATGAGGCATCTTCCCACCCTGAGCCAGCTCCAGTTACACAGACTCATTTCACCAGAATCCACAGGCAAGGCAAACATTTATCTAAACTGAAAAAATTAATGAATACCAGCTTCATCAGAAGAGCCCCAAGCTTTTGTGCTCAAACCAGACATCTGGAGCTGAAGCTCTGCCTCCATCTCAAACTTCTCTAACATGGTATTTTGAACCAAACACTCCCAGTAGCCCAGCCAGCTGCTGCTGCCCATGGCCTTGAGTGACAAAGTGGTGTCTCTGTGGACAAAACATTTCTTCCAGAGTCACTTCAACTGGAAAATAAATTATCAGTGGGAATGAATTGCGAAGAACTTGTGCAACCTAGGTTGAAAAGGAAGCTTAGTGAAAGCTTTTATCTGCCAAGCTAGGGTGCACGAGGCTGAAGAAGGTGAATCAGACATGGACATTTATGATTATACCAATTCAAAGTCTAAGGACAAGATGCCTCTAGTGGCCTGCAATGCTCACTTGACCCAAGATGCAGTAGGAACAGTTGACTTAAAAGATCAACATCAAGCGGTAGGAACAGAGCAGGTAGCACAGCAATGTCAAGAAGCTAAGGAAGAGGGGAATAATCCAGCTCCTATAGATGCAACTCTCTCCAGTCTCAGTGGCCACAGGAGCACGTGTAGATGCACATCTCTGGAAATGTCTGCAGTAGGTAGGGAAGCACTGACAGGATGGAAAGTCATATTCTTCACCTTCCCCATCCATATTCTCTTCTTTACCCACTTGGTTTGCTCAAGGAAGGTTAGATTTTCAGTACTGCTTTATTTTGAATCCCCTCTGGCCTCTGCAGTGCCAATAGCAGCAATTGCAAAGGTATCCAGGGTGGTGCTGAAGCCTGTATTACAATCCCCATTCCCACTTCTGGAAAAATTCTCCTCTCTGGCTGAAGTTGTCCATGTTTGGTCTTGGGTTGGAGAATAATTTTATTTTTAAGACTCTGTAAAAATGCTTTACCATAGCAAGATTTATCCTTGCTTAATTAAGAAAAGAAGAAAAAAAACCCCAGAACTACACTCAATATCGCCAGCTGCAGCAAAATATGAGCCAAAGCAGTCTCTTAAGATTTTCCAGTCAGTCTGCCTTCACGGTGCATAAGGGCCATCAATCCAAGAAGCAGTAGAACATCTGTCTGTGGGTCTCCACTTGCCTTGTCCCCAAACCACTGCCTCCCTGCGGCACAGCTCCAGGCAGCCTCCAGGCTGCTTCTAATCTCACTGTCTGTATTCTCAGCCATCACGTGGCTGACAACAACCAAGGCAGTGCTCTAGTTAAGACCAAGAAATTAGGACAAAACATGACACAACGTACGACCCCCTAGATCCATCATTTGGGCTCTTTTGGTGCCCTCTTAGGCAAACAAGGAACCACAACCACAGCCCACAACTGTAGCCAGCCCTCCCAGCACCACTGCAGATGAATTAAAACACATCCAGTCTTTTTAACCCATAGTTAAATCACATCAGGGGAGCTGGAGTGCATCATTTTGGGGATCCCAGGTGCACCCCAGTGTTCTGCAGTGAACACAGGTCCTGGCTTAGGCTCTAGTTTCTCCTCATGAGCCCCAGGGAGCTCAAACATCCTTCTAACCTGCACCACACTGCCGGGCTGCTCCAGTGAGCGCAACCTTTGACACGAACCATGAACAATCTGATGCATAAAGATGAGATGATAAGGGGCATTAATAACTCGGCAGATCTCAGAACTCTCTGTTTGGAGCTCTCAAGATGTTCTGCAGAAGAGGCAATACTATTTTTTGAAACAGAGGTTAGACAGAGGTGGTCAAAGTGCTACACCCATGTGAGCTGTAGATCAAGCAGGAGGGAGAGAGAGAAGAAAAATAAAATGCAGTGAGCCCCAGCCTTTTGCCCAGCCATGCTACCAGAAGAAAAGGTGTTGACAGGCTGCTCTGTCACATCCAAGATGATGGAGGCAGCCTCCCAACTTGCCACTCATCTCAGTATATTTACGTTAAGGGCTTTTTCCCCTCCCCACACATAAAGGTCCAGCTCCTAGCAGACAGAAATTATAACAATCGCAGATTTTTTGCCCTGGTCATGCAGAAGAAATGCAAACCACTAGTTTTCAAGTTGAAGAGAAGAAGAAGCTCAGTAACAACAATAACAACCCCAAACAATACTGAAGCCAACCTCATGATTTTGAAAGGCAGGGAGAGCCACTGGGTAAGCAGATGCAGGAGCTGTGGATACCAGAGAGGGGTTTAGTGTTGCCCATGGCAGGACAACCCCAAGGATCTGAAGCCCAATAGGGTCCCTGGCCAGCAGGGATGGAGCAGGGCGGCAGCAGAGGGTGCAGGCAGCAGCAAGACCCTTGCCAAACTCCCTCTGGCCTGAGCTCCCCACACACGGGCCAACATGTGCTTGTGCTGCAAAGCCACTGTCCTGCCCCATGGGTTATCTTGGCAGATTTTAAATATACCATTCAGTGGCTATTCAGCCTAGCAATATGTAGAGCTATATTACAGGGGGGTTCTTTCTGCTGCTTAGCTGAAGGAAGAAAATCGCCTCCAAGCCTAGCAAGGTTTAGGCTCTACCTCTGGATCCAAACCCAGACCTCCATGAAGAAGCCTGTCTCCATTCAGCATGTAGGTCCTCACGTTTTCTCCAGTTTTCATAACCCTCGTCTCTTTACATGCAGTTTTTACCTTCCTGCCCCTGTTCAAAGCTTGTGGCTCATCTCTCCAGCCCAGTCTGGGACAGACAGGATAAGCCAAGCAGGTTCCCGGTGCCCCGAGGCTCTCAGTGCTATTTTAAGGGACTTTACCAGTTTGCATTTGCAGCATGACACGCAGAAATCACGGGAAGCAGTAAACACGCTGCAATTCGAGCACCTCCCAGGCCGTATGTCCTAAAGGGAAAAACCCGGCTGATAGGCACAATGCTCAGAAGCAGGATGAGCTAGGCTGAAAATTGTAATTATTTCAAAAGTTGAGACTTAGACGGTGTCCCTCGAGATAGGCAATACCGACTCGCTCGTGAAAGCAATCACTGCCAGCCTGATCTGTGTATGCACCGGCTAAGCCTCAGCCTAGTCTGCCAACAGCGAGTGCACAAGGCTGGGTCATTTTGTTAAGCTGAATTTGGCTGGTAGGAAAGACGCGACAGGAGAAGATTAAAAAAAGGAAGCAAAACATAATCTTGTTAGCTGCAGATAGTTTTACTTTACAAATCTTTATCACAGGCTCAAGTCAGCATCCATATAAACACAACGTAATGACAGGAGATACGTAAGTGTTCCCACAGCAGGTAAAATAATTGTTATATAAAAATAAGTCAGATAAGTTACAAGATAAGAGAGCTATAACTGAAAGGATGACACTGCATCTGGTGCGAATAATTATTTTGGTATTATTCTGCCTGGCGCTAATCCTCAGCAGCTCGAAAAGATTCAATCAGTGTTTAGCACTGCCAAAGAATCATGACTACAAAACAAAGAGTAACTGGATTAAAATCCTTCCATGGTCACAGGTCATGTCTGTGTCACATCTGCTTAAAATGTTCTTCAAAGAACAGAAAAAAAGGCAATTTGACTTGAAAAGATTACACTGAAAAACGTAACCCCCAGGTTTCAGTTCTAGATTGGCTTACAGTTAGGCATTTTGGCATGAAAAAGAAAGTAGAAAGATTATTCCTTAAAAAATGTGTATCCTCATGAAGACAAATCCACCACCACAAACATCTGAACAGTAATGTCCTCTTCCACAACACCAGTCTGCTCATCAAATGCCCAGAGAATCCAAGCTTCTGGAAGCTGCATTTACCAGGGCAATAAAATTAACACTGAGAGGTGAGGATTTTTTAACATTTATTCCTATTTAAAGCCAGCTGAGCCTTCCTGATTATTTTAATAATGAAAAATCCATTACAGTGGCATCAGCATTTCTTCCTGACTTCCTGCAGCTGCAGAAATGCAATTTAACAATTAACCTTTTACATCCATAAACAACAAGAATAGCAAAGGCTGAGAAAAAAGCGCAGCTCACTGCACGCTGCGCAAAGTTAGCCCACAGCTACATGCATCCACAGAATGCTGTTTATTACTCCTCCTTCTCACTTCTATTACCTACCCCTCCTAAAAACCCACAACAACTTGAAAGTCGCTGGCAAAAAGCAGTTTCTTACCTGTTCCCACCGACAACGGCAGTGCAGGAGGAAAAATTCCAGCGGGTTGCTGAGCTGCTCTAGTTGTGCCAGTTGACTTTGGGCTCTTGGGCTGCTTGTGGGACCAGCCCGAGCACCACAGTGCCATAGAGCATCCCAAGCTCCCCACCAGAGCCCACCACCCCGACCCACGGGCTTTCAGAGAAGGCACGCACTGACCGTGCCATGTCTCCGAAGGAAACCTGCCGTGGATAAATGTGCCATTTCTGCCCCGCGTCTTAAGCTTTCGCTTAAATTGCCTCGCTCTGAAATACAGCTCCGGAGGGTGCCCCCCTCTCCGCTCCCTGTCCAAATGAATCCAGCCTCTCACTAAATGACCCTTCGAGGTGGCAAGAGGACGTCCAATTTATTCTCTGATCGCAAGGCATTAATGAGGAGAGATGCAGCCCGTGGAGAATAACTGCCGGCGCGGGAGCAGCGCTGGGCTCTGCTGTTGCATTGCTCTCCTCTCCTGCATGCTAATAAGCAATGATGTCAGCAAGCCAAAGTCACCGCATCCGGACCGTGCGCCACAACCCGGCCACCCTCCCATTTATTTACATGGAAATCAGCCCGCTCTTAGAAATCAATAAATCCTGTCGGCTGCTTAGGGAAAGAGAGAGAAAAAGCAATCCTCCTCGCTGGCTTGCATGTGCGCGTTTCAAAGAGTTGGATCCGCACCAGCAGCCCAAATTGAATGGTGTGAATACACTAATTATCCTCCCCCAACTATCATCTCATTTGATGCTGACCGAATCTCAACTTGCTGTCAAACTTAAGGCACTGCTTCTTAGGTACGCGGGCTATTAAAGCAGTGATCTGCTGGCTCTAAGCAACATATCATTTTTCTCTTGGCTTTCAATGCCCTCTTAATTATTTTCCGCAGTCATTTGCTATGATTCCCTACTGTTTTTTAGATGCAGCATGTTTGTGAACCAGCAGGGCTAAATATTCTGGGAAATACAAGTTATTAGCATCACATTTTGGCTAACACATATTTTAATACATTTTCCTTCATATGCCCCCGAGAGATACATGATTTGCACCTTTTATGTGTATCTCGGGTGAGTATAGCAAGCCTCAGGAACACACCGGCCCATCAGGGATGCTGGAGCCTCTTCCCCTACACTCCCATTCCCTCAGAAAAGAAAAAAAACTGCAGAAAGTGAGCTATGCTGCCAAATCTATTCTGCTGCGCTTAAAGTCCATTGCATGGGAATCAGGTGGTCACAAATGAATCTCTAATTCAAGTCAGCTGGAGAAGCATCTATTTCTTAGCTCTCGCATTTGCAAAAAGTGAATGAAATTCAAAAACTTTGTTTCTTTGGACTCAGAAAAATACAGAAAGCACACGCAGTGCTTTTGCAGCACGCTCCTGACTTTTGGGGCCTGGCTCCGGATTTCAGTCCTTGATTTTGGCAATATTAGCTATGTTTACAGAACACAGAAGGATGCAGAAACCACAGCTGCGAGTCTTTCTGTAGTCTCAAATGCCTTAAATTATTATTATTAAGGCTCATAAATTAGGTTTCATTATATGGAATTACACCCAAAATCTCAAGGGCGAGATCTTCAGCTGGGACAAACCAGCCCAGCTTCCCCGCGGAGCCGCCCCAACTTACACCAGCCAAGTGGGACAGACAGAGAATGTGCACAGTCTCATCTGGCTCAGAAAACTTCAGGCAAAAGAAAATATTCAGGGCTGTTGAAGGAATGTTCGAGCATTTAAGTTCCTTTTCTTTAAAAATTTTTTTCCCCTCTTTTTTTATTTATTTAATTTAATTAAATCTGCAGCTGCCAAGTCCAAGAGTTGAGCATCGACCCTGTTTACCACATCTTCTCTGGAGTGAGTCCAGAGAAGAGCAACAAAGCTGGTGAAGGGGCTGGAGAACAAATCTTATGAGGAGTGACTGAGAGAGCTGGGGGTGTTTAGCCTGGAGAAGAGGAGGCTGAGGGGAGACCTTATTACTCTCTACAACTACCTGAAGGGAGGTTGTGGAGAGGAGGGAGCTGGCCTCTTCTCCCAAGTGACTGGGGACAGGACGAGAGGGAATGGCCTCAAGCTCTGCCAGGGGAGATTCAGGCTTGAGATAAGGAAAACATTTTTCACGGAAAGGGTCGTTAGGCATTGGAACGGTCTGCCCAGGGAGGTGGTTGACTCGCCTTCCCTGGAGATGTTTAAGGCAAGGGTGGATGAGGTGCTTAGGGGCATGATTTAGAGATTGGTGAGAATGGTTGGACTTGACGATCCGGAGGGTCTCTTCCAACCTAGTGATTCTATGATTCTATGATTCTATGATTCTGCCTGGTTGGGTCAGTCCTTCCTTTCATTGAGAAAGGAAAAGCATCACCTCCACTTCTGCTGGCAATGGCTACAGTGTCCCCTCCAACTCCTCCCACTACACAGAGCAACAGAACTTGCAGGAAAAAATCTCCCCTGACCCCTCAGCTTCCTAAACTGGCACATCCAGCTTGCACCAGCATTGCAGGTAGGCTGTCAGCTCATGTCTCTATGGCAAATGTGCCACAGCCCCAAGCTGATGCATTTTTAGCCCTTAAATACAGAACATGTTAATTGCAATACAAAGGAAATGAGACAAAACCGAACTGGACAAAAGCAAATAAAGACACCTGCTTATAAAAGGATAATGTTGAGCAGAAATGTTGTAGAGCAGGAGGTACTCATGTTTCCCATTACAATCTTCCCTGGAAATTGCTAAAAGCACGTAGCAGTGACCAGGGGGTACAACCAGCACAAACAACACTTACTGCTCCACGCAGCAGGTCCCGATGGTGCTCAACCCAACACGTTAGTAAAATGCCTGACTTTATCTGCATTAACTTTCTAGGAGTAAAAGTCCTTTAGTTATAAACACCTGGGAGCAAAGTGTCTATCAGTGTTCCACGTGCCACGTGAGCAGTACCAGCCAGACGGCCCCACACATGAGGGAAGGGTTGGCAGGGCACAAGCTCAAGTGTCCAATGCCATTTCTTGTATGACATGCTCTCTGTGTCATTCCATCTGTGTAATTCCGTCTTTGTTTTCCATTGATAGGAATGGTTGGACTTGATGATCTAAGAGGTGTTTTCCAACCTGGTGATTCTATGATCTCCAGCAGCTCCTATCACCCAGTGCCAGCCTGATGTGATCCCACAATGGGGCGGATGGCAGTGTCATCCCCACAGAACCAAGCACACTGCAGCAAAGGTGAGTTCTGCTTGGCTGGCTTGGACAACTGGATCCCAAGAAAGGGAACACAGGAGGAACTGTACATTTTATAAGTGTAAGTCAATCCACCAAGAAAAAATGGGAGTGAGAATCATGAGCTGATGTAAAAGATCAGTAAGATCAACACTTATAATGTCTCAGCTGCATGGCTAGATATAAGCAGAAGAGCTTTGTGTCTCCAAACGGCACATATAATCATCATCCTCCTGACAGACTTCTTGTTCCAATACTTGCAAGCCTAAATATCCACAAAATCCAATGAACAGGCTCTTCTGAGACAAGAAATCAGATTAGAAGCTGCCACATTTGGACACACAAGTGTCTTAGGAAAGTGGAAATGAGCCTTTCTGCTTTGAAAGCTGCCAGTTCATTAGCGATTGTTCCATATTACTGTTACCTACTGCAAGGCTTGTGAAAAGGTCATGTGTTGGAATAACTCCAGAAGGCACACAAGATTTCTTGACGGATTTTGCACATTATGCAGGTGAAATAAGTGTTTCATTAAGCATCAAGAAGAATACCAAGCCAGTGCAGCACATTATCAAAGGTCACGTGAAGGACTTGCACCATTACAAGGATGGATGCTGACAACAGCCAGCAATGAGGCAAACAACCAGAAGTAAAACCTTAGCTACTGAAATAAAGAAAGATCAAAAGCAGGAAGCCTTTGCTTGGATGCAGAGGTATGAGAAAGGCAACTCTGCCTGTTAATGTGGCCACATCTTCCTGCCCTTTGCTGCTAATTTTAAAGACAAAGACTCAAATGTAGTGAACTTTAAACTTTCAGCCATTTATACACATTCCTGCGACTAATTTAACAAATTATCATAAAAGCCCACGTTTCATAAATGCTGTGTTTTATTACCTTGGAGAATTGATTGGCTGTCAGTCAATAGGGCTCCACGTAACACTTGGCTACATGGCACAGCCACATGCAGGTCAGCAGGCTAGTACCTGATGAATGTCAGATCAAGTTGCCTTTCTGAATTATTTAGTGAGCATCCTCTGCTGCAGCTTGCCAGGGCAGTGTACAGCACTGCTACCTTGGGATGGCACAGAGGCTCCAGTCTCCTCTGACCTGAAATGCTGTCCCCTGAGCTCTGTGCACCATGAGCCTGCCTGGGATAGGTAGGAAGCTTTAACACGGCCAAATGCTGAGTCCCGCACTTGAGGCACAACAACCCTGTGCAGCTACAGACTAGGAGAAGTTTGGCTGGAAAGCTGCCTGGAGGAGAAGGACCTGGGGGTGTTGGGTGACAGTGACTGAACATGAGCCAGCAGTGGCCCAGGTGGCCAAGAAGGCCAGTGGCATCTTGGCTTGGATCAGAAACAGCGTGACCAGCAGGTCCAGGGAGGTTCTTCTCCCTCTGTACTCGGCACTGGTGAGACCGCTCCTCGAATCCTGTGTTCAGTTCTGGGCCCCTCACCACAAGAGGGATGTTGAGGCTCTGGAGCGAGTCCAGAGAAGAGCAACGAAGCTGGTGAAGGGGCTGGAGAACAGGCCTTATGAGGAGCGGCTGAGAGAGCTGGGGGTGTTTAGCCTGGAGAAGAGGAGGCTGAGGGGAGACCTCATTGCTCTCTACAGCTACCTGAAGGGAGGTTGTGGAGAGGAGGGAGCTGGCCTCTTCTGCCAAGTGACAGGGAACAGGACGAGAGGGAATGGCCTCAAGCTCCGCCAGGGGAGGTTTAGGCTGAACATTTGGAAGAAATTTTTCACGGAAAGGGTCACTGGGCACTGGAACAGGCTGCCCAGGGAGGTGGTTGAGTCACCTTCCCTGGGGGTGTTTAAAGGATGGGTGGATGAGGCACTGAGGGACATGTTGTAGTGTTTGATAGGAATGGTTGGACTGGATGATCCGGTGGGTCTCTTCCAATCTGGTTATTCTGTGATTCTATGATTCCCAGCACTGAACCTGGCCTGGCTCACAGCAACAGGCACAATAACAGATTACTTTCCCATCACTCTTTCTACCCGCAGAAATGCAGAATTGGATACTCGGTGGTTTTTTCCCCTTCCGTTCCCACACTCACCCCTCCAATTTGAAGCGAAATCTCTGCTCGCCAAGCCAGCACTCCTGCCCCAGTGCCAGGATGGGCTATTACCAGCGTGATCCCTGAGCTGGGGATGGTCGGAGCTGCATTCCCATGGCCATGGAGCAGCTATAAGGAGCAGAATGAGAGGCTGAAGAGGGCATGGTTTTCCAAACACTGGAGGGGAATCACTGGAAAGGCAAGATGACTGCAAAAATCTATAAGCAGGGGAGGGAGACCTTATATGACTGGGTCCACTCTCACTCCTCCCAGTCAAATATTTGTCTCTTTGGCAGACATGTAGGGATGTGCCCAAGGTATGGAGAAAGCTCCTTGGAGAACTCTAGTCACAAAATACATGACAGGACTTTAAATGAGGTTGAGCTCTTTGGATTTTTTTTTTCCTTTATTCTTTTTAAGCAAGGCGGCAGACACTCCCCATACTTTTTAATACCAGAAAAAGGGATCCCTTATCTCAAAGAAAACCAGGATGGAGGGAGGGGCAGGGAGACCACCATCAGATGCAGATCAGTAATCCTGAAAACTTGGCTTCCTCTGCTTTTTCAAGGCTGCCATTTGTATTGTCACAGGGCAGCTGCCTGCCACTGCACGAGACAGACCTGCTGTCACCACTGCTGCCTTCCACTCATTTTCAGCAGAGCCACGGATCAGGATCTGTGCTGTTGGTCTGCAAGGCAGAATTCAGTGTTTAAAACACCAGTTAGCCCAGCAGCAGCTGACACAGAAGGGGAGGTACAGCTCATACACACAGTGGCTGGTTTTAGAGGCAACTTTCTGTATTTCCTACCAATTCACCCAGTGAGACAGGTCTGGTCCTTGTCAGCATCCTCTGCTGCATGGGCAGAGCCAGGCAATGTGGCAGCAAGCACTCCCTGTGCCATCCTTGGCCTCTGGCATCACTGAACCAGGTAAACACAGCAGTGATGCCACGGGAGGAGCCGGCACTCCATGCTGGCACTCCTGAGCATCGCTAATCTGCACCCTGGCCCCCTCATGACAAGGCATCCCAAAAGGACCCTCGCTCATTGATTGTGAAACCTTCCCTGCAGCTCTGGTGTGAGGCATGGAGCATGTCGCAGAAGGCATTACAATCAATCACACTATCTCTTTCTCTCTTGTTGTTTTTTTTTTTTTAATCACCTTAATGCAAGAAGATTTAGAGAGCTTAACAACAATAAGGCTTTTCATAGCCTCCGGCTTTCACTCAACAACAATGTATGTTGAAATCAAATTTGTAACCAAACGTGAACAACAGTCTGGATGCTTACAGGGTTTTCTCCCCTTTGCTAGCCTGATAGTATTCTCATCTGGAGACTTTTTAATAGTGTCCTTTAATGATGACTACAAAAGCCTCATTAAAACACTGCATCGTAATTTAAGATAAATAAACTCAACGCAGCTATTTTTTAATGACACATTTTTCTTGGGGCCTTTCCACAAACAATAACGCATTCACTGAAAATATGCTATGAAGGGAATGCATAAATCTTCAGCTTATCTGGTGGTATGTTTTCCAAAGATCTCAATCTTTGATCAGCAACAAATTAATTTTCCATTTACACAAAACAGAAGATTCATTTCCAGGATAACCAACTAACCCTGCAAGTCTGTGTCAACATGTGCCTTGGCAGCAGCTCAGGACTCTCTCACTGCTGCCCTTCTCAGTGCCTGATGCTGTCAGGGTCGCTGTCATATTAGATGATTTTTATTTTATTTTCTGGCTTCAAACCTGTCTAATAGGGTGTTTCAGGTCAGTGATTATGCCCTCAGGATTTCTTAGTGTTGCTCATGGAGCTCTCCTCAGCCATCCACCACCCAGTGCTCCCCCTGCAAAGCTGTGCATCCCCCAGGATCAGAGCATGTTGCTTAACTGTCTGCATGCTCAGAGGTGAGTATTGGGCCAGCCCAGAGTCCTGATCAAGTGACATGGGTCTGGCTTTTACCGCCCTAAACCAGAACATGCACACCATCTCTGGCTACTGGTGGGATTTTGACTCGCCTCTCACCCCAGCCAGGTACCGTGCAGACCCCAACTCCATGGACGGCACAAACCTCCCTTCAAGCTCCTCAGAAGGCATCGATGGTTTAAATAACCATTTTTCTGCTCCAACCCACGGGAGATGTGGCTGGTCACTCTTCCCCAGCTAAGAGAAAAGACCTTTGTGCCACTTGTTCCCAAACTGCATTACATTCTGGGTGGTAAGTCCAGGACACGTTCAGATCTCCCCAATGTGCCTGAGACATGCTGCACTAGTCTGGGAGGAAATAATTCACCTTGGTTGTGAGCAGAAATTGGCTTTTACAATGCTGTTGAGGCTTTTAAATTTCCCAGTGTATTTGCAAATGCAGGAGATGGGCTGCAGTCAGGAACACACCTGGGTTCTCATGCTGGGCTACCCATGGTCTCAGTGGTAGAAAGGAGCCAAAATAGGCTTTTATTTCATACCTGAAAGCATGAAGTAGACCTGAGTGATATAAAACCAGCCAGTACAAGCAGGCGACTGGCGTATTTTGGTCCACCCTAAATGCTACCCACTGCAAAATTTCTACAATCCAGCTAACCTTGATCTTAAATTAAAAAAAAAAATGAAATAACAATAAAATTGTATAAAGCAGTATCTCAGCGTAAGCCTTGGTGCTTCCTCTGCCCAAGCCTTCTTAGGACCACAGCCTCGTGCCCTGTCTGGGTACACAAAGCAGATCAACCTGTCTCAGCGAGGTCTGCAGCCTGGCTGCTGCAGCTGATGAAGTTGGATGGGTCTCTACTGCCCCTGAGACAGCCTGGCACTGTACACAAATGACAAGAGATGCTTGCTATTTTTCCTTTTGTTTTAATTAGTAATAACAATTTGTTAGCTTGGCTTGACATTTGTTCATACTTAGGAATAAATTCCTTCTTCCAATGATATGCTGAGATTACCACGGGCTTTCTGTGTTTGTGTTGGTTTTAGTAGCTCATAACAAACCATGAAATTCATTACTCTTGCCACAAGCACCCATGAGATGTGCCAACCAGGGTGTGATTTACACATATCTTGACTCATGGAAATTAAAAGGTTTTAATGTTGCCTGCAAGAAGTCAAGGGTTTGAAATTCTATAGAGTTGGATTACAAAAAAAAAATCTCAGACACAAGCTACACCATTGTTTTTATCTGCCTTAGGAGCGTGAACTCCTTACTTTTTACTCAGGGTAAAACTAATTCACTAAATATTAATTAATTTCAGTGTATAATTTCAACAGCCTTTGTAGCGATAAGCCTTCCAGCCTGCAAATTACTTCATCCTCATCCTTTTTTAACTGCTTGGAAGCTATATAAAGGAAGATATTTAACAGTAAAACTTCTCTGCTACAATATAATTTGGCAAAACGTTCCCACTGGAAGAAATCACTGGAAAATAGCCTGTGTCTCATGATCCTTAATGGGAAAGGGCTGTCAATCATACCCCAGTCCCATTTCTCCACGCAGCGTCAAGCCTCGTCCATCAAACCCAATACACAAATCGTCAGCACCATCAAGATCATTAGAGCAGCTCAGCCCATCAGAGAAAGGTCAGCGTGTTGCTGCCTGCCTGCTCCAACCCAGCATCCATCACAGCACTCATCAAAGGTAGTCGCACTGGTGAGGGCGTGCAGCTGGAAACCTTTCCTCCCGTAGCCTGTCATCTTCTAAACCTGTTTCTCTGACTGTAAGACACGGCTGTGCTCTTATCTTATCGCAATCTACAGGGAAATGCAACCAAACCAACTGCAGCAGGAACAGAAGGGATCAGGGATTAAGACCGTATCAGGAGAGGGTCAGCCAGAAGCGTGATCCCTAACCCCAGCACCTGTCTCCCATCTCTGCAGGGTTCCAACCTGTCCCTGCTCCTACGTATGAGTCCTGTGCCAGCAGTGTCTCTGGAGCATCTCTCCTTGCTGCACAAGCCCCTGCCCAGCACACCCAGCTCCAGTGGTCAAAGCCACTCTCTAAGGAGACACTGGTTGGTGCCATCACAGCTACACGGAGGCACGACTGGCAGATATCCCCAGTGAGGGGATGGCAGGGGTGCCCAGCACCTGTAGAAACACCAGCATCCCCATTCTAGACTGCTGCTGCCTCCACCAGGGCGCTGCTCCCAGCTTGTACAAACCCACAAGGGCATCCTGCCCACAGCCCAAGCACCGGGAAGGGTAGAGAAACACAGTCACTCATGATTAACAGGAGGACACTGGCATCATTAAATGCTACTGCTTCCGTCAGTCATTGCTCATTAAACATGCTGAAAACCACAGGCTATTTATTCCCCTTTTTTTCCCTACCATGCTGTGCTGCATGCAGTAGTATCTTCAAAGGGCGAAGCAAACATGTTTGCTAAACATCAGAAGACTAAATATATCAGCCCTTTAAAAGCAATTACTGCTGCCTGAGATTTAGTGAGCCTCATTGTTTCCTGATTCAGAAAGCATTTTGCTGGCTGCTCTGGAGCTGACTGCTCCTTCAAAGTGAGCGCTCTGTGACAATGTGCAACCCTTCCCCAGTGAAATAAAAAACAGGTGGGCATCCAAGGGAGCGGTCCTTGCTTTTTTTGATGAGCACTGAACTGACAGTGTCTCCCTGCAACAAAAGAACAATTTGGGTCAGCTCAGCTGCTGCTGGCAGGTGTGCTGAGGGGAGGAACAGCCAGACTCCTGTGGCAGAAGGGTAAGGAGATACCTGGAAAAGAGTGGGTGTTCTTTGGGTTAGAGCTGAGAACCTTCCTTCAGCATAGCAGGACCGGAGAGGATTGCTCTGACCAGTATTTACACTGGTTGTACTGGTACAGGGCAAAACCCAAAATAAAGAGGAGAGAGGCAAGGAAGCAAGTGCTGGATATGATCCTCTTCCCTCTATCCCAAACTTATTGGGATGCTCCAGATCAGGGTGCCTTACCTGGCTGAGTTCCTTGGAAATGTGAGGTTGCAGAGCCAGTGCAACACCTTGCTCAATCCTAAAATTTACTTTTCTGCGCAAACTATGATTATTCCCTTGTATCAGCGAGGGGAAGCAGAGAGAGAGTACAGTCAGGCTCCCTGTGGAACTAAGCTCTTCAAACTCATATATCAAAAAGATGAGCAACCATGGATGGCCAAACAGACAGATGTGGGAAGGAGAAGGGAAGCTCTTGATACCGGCGAGACTGTTATAATTAGTGTAATAAGCAGCAATCACAGCACAACACCTGCCTTCCCCTCCCTGCATGTCTGCTACACACATTGGCACAACCCCATGGCCCAGAAGGATTTTGACACTTGCAGAACTCCAAACGTCTCTGCTTTGAAAAGAATTTTGACGTTGGCGAAGTTTTAATTCCATTTAAGTCACAGAGGAAAGCACTTATCCGCTTTTCCAGATTCTGCACCTTGCCCGAGCTAGCGAGGTGCTTCTGTGCTCGCAGAAGGGTCATGAAACTGGTTTAGTTTTAGTGTCAACTACGGTTTTGCATGTGGCTTTGAACAAAAACTCAGCACTGCTGTACTGAGGAAAACCTGCCATACTCAACTTTCTGAAGTCCCTGAAGTCTCAGAGATGAGCCATTCTACATGGCAAAACATGACAAAAATAATTTACTGTGGGCATATATCCACCCCCTCTGACAGGAACAGGTCCAACGTCCTTCTCTGAAGCATCTCTAAGATAAATTCCCTTAAACACACTAGTCCCCATCCACACCAGGTTTGCATAAAGTTGGCCATGAGCATATAGCATGGAAAAGCTCTGCAGCTCACAATAAAATCAAAGGAGACTTCTCAATAGGAGAATATTTCAGAGCATTGGAAAACAGATGCAGTGACATAACTAGAGGGCAGCAATTTTTGATATCAACAATTAATTGGTTTGGAAACATGTATAATATGGTGGAGAAGTTATGAGGTAGATGCTAATTTGAAATCAGTTGGGGAGTTAGGTGAAAAAGTTGCTTGTCAGTGGCTCATCAGTGGAGCCCATGCCACCTGCAAAGGATCCAGGAACCAAGCACATCACCATGCTGTGGTGCTGCCCTGTGCCGTTCCTGGCTCTGGCCACAGCTCAGAACAACCAATGTCAGATGCTCTTGCTGCACAGTGTCAGATTTGTGCCATATGCTACAAAATTCAAGTCAGCCTTCTTGAAATTTTGGAAAGCCAAGGACAACGGTCTCCAAAACACCCTCTGGTACCTCAAGTGACCTTGTGCTGCTGCTTTTCTCATTTGGGGGAGCTCACTGCAAAGGGAAAGGGTCAATCACTTTACCCACGTTGCTCCAATCACCCTCACTTGTAACCACCATTTTAGGGGTTGAATCAGCCAGTGCAGAGGTTGCAAAGTTGCCTGCATGACAGGCTCTGGGCCCTAAATTGCAAAATACACTCTGGTTTAGACCCAGGCTGATTCTGAATCAGTTCTGGTGCTCATGCTTCAAGAGGGATTGCTCTTCTCACATCCCTTCTGCCAGCCCTTGGAATAACAGGTCTCACCAAGGGAAGCAGCCAGACACTCAGGCTATCTGGATATTTTGGCAGCAGTTAAGAATTGCACTCCCAGTGCTTTCTAGTGGGTGTTAGACACTGAAAACGTGTCTACTGTGAAGATGTTTGGTGGTGTGAGGCCTAAGCTCTTCATGCAAGAGATGGTTTTGTAAATGCTTAAGAAAATCAGAGCATGAAGACAACAAATAACTACAAGCCTGGAAAGCAGAAAATGCTAACGTAGAGGAAATGTAACCCCTCGATGGAAGAAGCCGCAGTGAGACTGGGCAGGAGAGCTCAGGAGGAACTGCAAGAATCAGGATGACAACCCACACCAGAGGGTTAAAAACCATGATGTGTGATGCCCGGTGCAAAGAAAGACATTTGTACTTCCCTGACAAGCAGCACGTCAAGGAGAGGAACAAAAGCCATTTGTGGTGACTCTGACTCTCCCCAGCTCCCTGGCCAGGATCTGACTCACCAGAGGGACCAGCCGTGGCAGCTCCTGTGCAACCCCCTTCTCCAAAAGGTAAGTGCCAAATCAATCAAAGTCAGTGTGCTACAAGGCATCACGTTATGCCAACAGCAACAACACGACTCAGCAGAGGCCGAGGTGCACACAGATCTCATGATTGTCCTGCACCAGGGCTCCTCCCTCGTGCAAGGAGGGAAGAAGGTATCAGAAAGCAAAGGATACGGGTACAGTCTCTGCCTTGCACTTGGCGCTCTGCTGTAAGGCACCAGTGGAAATTAATGGGGTTTTCAAGTACATTAATGGATTGCAGAGACATCCGTAGTGAGCCTGTTAGCTAATTAGTCAAGATTAGCACTATTTTATGCAACAAGCATTCAAGTAGAGTAGCTGGTTCTCTTATATCTGTAGATGCCCCTTGAACACTTGTTAAAAAGTAGGACAAAGCTGTCTGCCAGCGGCAGTAACACCAAGATGAACTACTACTCCCTGAAGGGAGATGCCTGTGGGTGCAACCTGTGCTAGGCACATCACTTGCTGTGGGTAACAGCATGAGATGGTACCAGCATCACAGACCTTCAGCTTTAAAGTCCAAATCTGGCAGACGTGTGCAACCAGTACCCTCAGGCACAAGCTGCAGGCCGGTACTGGGCTCACACTACTGATCTAGAACAAGATGTCCTAAAATCTGATGTAAGACCCTGTCTCAACTCAAAGGAATATTTAATGCATCAAGCTGCTGCTGCTTCAGACCTTCCTCTGGCTGCTATGGGAAGTCTAATGTCCTGTGGTGTGACCCTTTGTCTACCTGAGGATGAAACAGTCGACAAATAAGCACATTCCAATCAATTAAGGAGCTTCACTTAACAGATGTAGGAAACGCATTAGATTTATAGCACCAGGGTAATTTATAGCACCTTCTATGCTGCTAAAGAAGCAAGCATTAATACCATTTTATCATCAGTTCTAATCTTCCTGGCATCATTTCATGTCCACAGGTAACTCGGTACCTACAGTGGATGTTAGACAGGGGCCCCAGCAGCAGCTCATACCCGGTGCCCTAAGAACTCAATCCCTGCTAATCCCAGTCCTTTACAGCAACTCAGACTTGAGCAATCTAAAAAGGAGACACGTGAAGTCACTTAGGCTTCTCTCTCTAATTGCCTGCCCATGAATCAGGGGTTCAGTGTCAGCCAATTGCACTCACATCAGACACTGCAGTCAGAAAAATCAGCTCTAAAATCGTTACCAGGAGCATTTTCAGAACTGTGAGTGAAACCATTGAAACGCAGCTTATTCCTGCAAGTCCACATGCAATGGCAGCTACAAGGACTGCACCAGGGTAACAAGGCAAGTGTTCATGCCTTTCCTTTGCTGTGTGGCTGTTTCCAGGTCTATGGCTGTGTAACACAGACACCAGTTCTCTCCACAGCTTTCCCTGCACTGCTCAGTGCCAACACAGTGAAAACGTTAATGAATACTGTCCCATACATATTTAATGTACATTTTCCTACGAGTCCTGCTGTGATTCAGTAGCTACCTCATTACCCAGACACACCTTTCTTTAATTTTTATCTTTGTGCAAAATACCAAGAGCTGGAATTATACCCATGCAATTGAACTGCTGGAAACATCACTGCATAAACCAACACCGTCAGGGCAAAATCCAAACACAAACTTCCAAAGAATGTAAAGAGAAATCTAACCCTGTCAGAGCAAATATTTCACCTCAGCAACCTTCTCCTAGGATCTGCAGAGAAAGAAAAGCAGAAGGGACAAGCCAACAATGCACTTTATTTTTAGTGCAGTTATTTGTCTGGTTTTATTGTCTTTTTCCATAGCATTTGGAGGTCCTGGCCACAACAGGGGCCCCACTGCACAAACCCTCTGAATATGAGCATCCCTGGGTACCGCCCCAGGGATGGCTCTGCTCTACCACTGACCTCTGAGCAGCTTCAGCAGGATCTCTGGTGCTCTTCTCCCACCTGGAACTTGGAAGTTGTTCATAATTTGTACAAAGTTACACAAGGAATCCAGGACAGTCATGGAAGGAAACGTGGATCAATCAGGGGCATCACCATCGCTGTTCTGGCACCGCAACATCTGTGATGCTCATCTGTGGGGTCCACAGCGCAGCTGACCACAAGATCCACCACGCTTGCATTTGCAATGCCATGACAACCATCTAAGAATTATGACATAAAAATACTAGGATATTGTTTTCTGGGCCATTAGAATTGATCTAGTTGAGGCCTTCCCACCAGCCCTCAGCTCAGAAGCTATTTTGCAGACCAAAAGCTGCAATTCTCCTGGGAACACTTGAGACCACAAGAATAACGCTGAGTGTCTGGAGTCAGACAAGGCAGGCAGCAGGGCTGGCAGCACCCGCTGCGGGGTTTGTGCAGCCTGCCAGATGCGGCACATGGGAGTTTGAGTGCTGCATCCAAGCACGTCCCGGCCAGAGCAAAGGCTGATGCTGGAGACACGTTCGAATTGCTCCCTGCAGCTCGGCATCGTGGAGCGATGCTCTGGCTTTCATATTGGCCACGGTGAAGGTTTCTTCAGAGAGAGGAAAGTCATACAGTCCAAAGCCATGCCAAAATGCTAAAAATACAAAAGGCTCAAAGGAATAAAGCTTGTGTATGTCAGAACTTTGGGTAATTCCTCCCAAATACATAATTTTTTGGCACTGACGCTAAAATGTAACTGGAGGGCAAGCATTTTGTTCTGTTTTAGCTGGGAGAGTCCCAACAAATGTCTTTCCAATTTATACATGGAAACAGGCTCATTACGCAATGCATGTTTCAGCGAGTTATGCATCAGGGAGGCTGTGAAGCTAAGGCTAACGAGGGGAATGTCATCAAGAGCAATACATGGTACAAAAGCAAGAACAAATAGGTCCATCTGTAGTGCAGGCTGCTGTAAAATGCATCACAAGGAGTACCCAAATAGAAGAATTCAAGTCTCTCTACACTGAGAAGCAGGAGAAAGGGCAAATGGTGGTGTGCTGGCAATACTGGTGAAGAACTGGTGCCAGGTGGTGAGGCTGTCTTTGTAGTGCTGTGCAGAGACACTAGGTGGTCAAGGCAATGCCATGCATTGCTGCATGGGAAATTTAAAGGTCACTGGATACTAAAAGATGCATATTTTTCCCTCCAGAACTGACCCCAGGAGAATATCCCATCCCCATTCTGGTTAACACACACAAACAGAGCATTCAGAAGACCGTATTTTGTTTGTGCAACTGATGCTGGGAAATAGATGTGTGTCTACACTGTCACATTTAAAATCTGCTGCCGTCAGGAGAGCCTGCCCTTGGGAAGCACCAATGCCCATTTCTCAGCGTCACATCCACAAACACTGGCACTATTTCCACGGCCTGAGAAAATGAGCTGGATTTATCGGGCACCACCTCCACCAACAACGTGCTGGTGCCATTTTGCTCAGGCTCTGGAAGCAGCCTGCTTCCAGCCCCACCAAGGCTTGTCTCTGGGAAAGGATGGGATGGTCCAGGATCACTGGCACGGTCCTCTCACCCCCATGCTAACACCACGATCACCCCACGGACCCCTGTTGTGGCAGCACTGTGGAAGCCAGCAGATGTAAGCTCCTTTATTGACCTAAGATGGTAGCTGCCTTGTGTAGAGGAAAAAGCCTTTTAGAAGGGGGAAAAAACAGGAGAGCTTTTATTTTCCCCTCCTCTGGGTGAACAAATAGACTCATTTAAGGTGTAAGTAGATGAAGTAGCTAATTAAGAAAATAACTGATAACTTAATCAAGACCATTAGAAAAATCAGCATGTCATTGCCGTTATTTAAATGGCAGCAGAGCAAAAATAGGCTCGTGCAACTGGAGCCTTCAAAACCTCTGGGCAGCCCAGTCTGCATGCGGGAAGACTCCCATGTCCCCCCATTGCTGGAGCCAAAGCCACTGAAGAAAATACTCTGAGGAAAATACTCAAATCTCCTGGTAATTTCCCACAGACAGAATACTTAATCACACACACACACAACCAGACGTCACTGCAAAAATCCCAAGCGAATGGTTCATACGTTGAGAGAAATCTGCTCTAAGAAGCAGCACAGCATCCTGCTCTGGGATGCAGTGCCAGTGTGTTCCTGGCAGCAGGGGGAAACAACACCTTCGCAGAATAAAAGTCAAATACATTGGGCCATATGCATTTTGCTTTTTAGCAACTTGTGCTAACTTTACTCCTGAGCTGGCTGCTCCCAGGAAGGACTCTGAGACATCTCCAACCCCACCCCCCAAGGGGTGTTTGCACAGCAGCAAGACGTCTCTCTCTAATTACTCCACCAGTCACACAGATAAAACATTCCCTGGAAGAGAGAAGGAATCCTAAAGCACACAAATAATTTGCGCTCCCTAACAAAGGCAAACAGAGTATGCTGCTCAACACCTCTGCCCAGCAAACAGCCCCAGGACCTCTGCCTAGAGCAGGCATCTGTCAGGCTGTGCACTCCTCTGCCTTCTCCAGCAGGAATGAACCCCTGTTTTCCAATCAACTTGTTTGTCACTAACACAGCCTCCTGTCTACTTACTTCCAGAAGTATCCAAAACCAACTGAATTCAGCAAGTTTGATCAAGTACTTAAAAGTCTTTGTTTCACTTAAAAGCAGCCTTTGTTTTGCCCTAAAGAAAACTGGACATTTTCTCCCAAATTCATGCTAACAAAGACAAAAAAAACCCAACCCAACATCCTAAGGTTAAAAATAACCCTTTATCCTGTATTAAACCCAGCTGCTGAAAGTTCAAAATTCACATTCTGTCATTCCGCCTAAATCCTTCCAACAGCTGAGATGACACACAGCATGTTTGGAAAGCCGGAGCTGAGGATAAGCACCAGCCTCCCGCAGGGTTTTACTCTTTGGTGTTTTTCAACAGAGTAAAAAAGCTGGAGTGGCTCAGGGGCTGGTGAAGTCACATTTGCATCAAGTTTTACCCTGTGTGCTGAGTGGGATATCAGCAAGGGAACACTGCTCATCCCTGCTGGCCCCTGGCAGCCCTTACCAGCCCCTGGGCACCCTCCCATCAAGAACCGGTGCTTGCAGAGGCAGGCAGGAATCGGAGCTGAAAAAGAAAACCATTTCCCAGTACAAACCTTGGTACAGCATTAAAGCAGCTTAGACTTTCATAGGCTATAAGACGGGCGCGACTACTTACCCTGGCTAGACAAGGCATTCACTTCACTGGCTGGAAAATCCCCAGGTAATGGGTATGGGCAGAGGGAAGGACGGGATGGATGGAAAGGATGAGAAGGATAAGAAGGATTAGAAGGATAAGTAGGATGGGAAGGATGGGCAGCAGCAAGGCAAGTGCCTTCGGTGCTGGGGACCGTGCTGCATCCCGCAGCAGTGCTGGGAGGCTTCTGCATGCCAGTGAGCAGCTGCGGTCATCTGGGGAGGGAGAGAAGGGGAGGAAGGCTCCCGGCTGCTCCCCAGCTGGCCGAGTGACGCCCACCGCAGTTCTAGCTTATTGGTGAAAATTGTAAGCCCTAATCCAATCCTGTCCCTTTACCCAAATTTAGCTCTCCGCGGAGCCAACATCCTTTCCAGTTTTGACTAGCAGTATGAAAGCAAAGTTACCTTGCCAATACATAAATCACGGAGAGAGAAGCAATAAAAAGCCCCACGCTCAATTTGCTTCAACTCTTTCTCTCAGAAAAGTTTCTTATCTACCTACTTCGAGGGGACCACAGCCTTGCCAGCGCAGTGCAGCCAGCAGCTGCCAGCATGTATCACTGGATCAAAAGTCACTAAGGTAAATACCAGGATGCCAATAAAACCAGTATTTATCAGAATGCCCAACGGTACCACTGACACTTCTGGGTCAGGACTGCATCCCATACGGAGGAGGTTTATAGGAATGGTTAGCATGTGGTTCCTGAAGTTATACTCAGTTTCATGACGGTAACTACTGAATCATAAAGTGCTGCTGGCAAACAGCCTGGCTGGCTGACACATATGGTTTCCCTTTTTTGCAGCGTGGCGCAGACGTTAGCCATAGAGACATGCCTACCTCCAACGCACACAAATCTAGATGCTTGACCAAAGCATTTGCTTCTGACACTGGGGCTAAGGTGAGGGCTCTTGGCAGCACCTCAGAAACCACCAAACTGCACCACAGGCACCTTCCTACTGCAGGCGGTGACCTAGAAACTCAGTTTTCCTTTGCAAACCACGGATGGCCAGGGATAGAAGCCTCTCATGCAACTGCACATTTCTGCACTCAGTTACAGATGTGCAGCTCCAGAATGTGGGCTGATATCTGGGCAAGCCTTGAATGTGCATATACAGCTAGTTCTGAGCGAGGAGGCTGCAGCAGGAGGCATGCACTCCAGGTGTCCCAGTGGCAGGATCCAGACATGGGCACACCACTCCAGCATTCATAGAGGTTAGCCATTCACTGAAGTCTATCCATGGAGGAGCAAGCTTCTAGGAACACAGAGGAAGCATTTCCAAGCGTTTCCCATTGCAAGTCCAATACACCTTTTTGTATATTAACTATGCTCCACCGCTGCAAGCTTTAAATATAGAAATAATCAAAACATGCATTAAAAAAAGAATTTATTGTGAACTTGGCAGTGTTGACCTAAGAACCATCCCACCTGGAAGCGGGGCTTGAAGAGGGTGGGCAGCCTCAGGGAGGGCTGAGCCTGGCTTCCCAGGAACAAAAGCTGCTTACAAACCAGGTTCGCCACGTGAGAGCCTAATTAGAGACTGAAGCCCACACAGCAAACAGACAGACTACAGAGGAAATTGGAGTCTAATTTACATGGAGAACGATTACTTATTGCAACCAATTAGTGTCAAGCTGACTGACAGACTACCCAAAATACCTTCTCTGCATCCTCCTCTGCAAGCCTGAACTTTCCTTGTTGCTGTATATTCCCTTGATTGTTTGCAAAGTGAGCAGCAGCACCTCACCACTAGATATCAGACACCAAACTGAGACCTTTTGAGCTTCCCCATAACAAATACTGGGTTGGAGCCACC
Source organism: Clamator glandarius (assembly GCA_033459285.1). Classification (NCBI taxonomy): domain Eukaryota; kingdom Metazoa; phylum Chordata; class Aves; order Cuculiformes; family Cuculidae; genus Clamator; species Clamator glandarius. The sequence continues at coordinate 2,043,156 of JAUNZM010000089.1, read as the reverse complement.
CATGTGCCACCCAGCATGAGCTTCAGCTGAGCCAGGGATAGCAACAGTGGAGAGCAGCATGATGTACTTACTCTCCGAGTCTTAAATTCTTAAATGACATCCTTAGGGTCCCAACAAGAAACTAATAATTTACAAGAGGTGCCTCTTCTTTCCTGGACAGGTGTCCTGCATGGGGGCTTTCACCCCTGGTTTGCAATCATGTAGAAGACCCACAGGTAAGGGTTGTGATCATGTAGCAATAGCCTTTGCAAAGCACCCAGGCTGCAGGTTTTGGGTCCCAACATCTTGCTGGCCTCTGTCATGGAGAGAAAAGACCATCCCACAGCATCACTGCTGCCACAGGACAGTGCTGCCAGCCAGGATGCCCAGCTCCAGGCACCTCCTCAGATGCTCACAGAACAGCCCTTTCTTTGCAGACCAGTATCTCTCCTTGAGCTGTGCTGCTCCCCACATGCTCGCAGGACCATCAGTGCTCAGCGGGAAAATGGGGAATCCACCCCTACTGGAGGGAGCTGACGTGGACAGAAAAACTCATCCTTGTCTGGCACAGCATGGGGGTGCCACAGATCCACCAGTGCCTTTTCCTCTTGAGGGAAGAGGACAACTTCATCACACTCTCCAAAGTACAAAACATACGTTAATACAGCAGAAAACCTGCCCCATGTCCATATCAGATTGGTCCAGAAAACAGTGAACAGTCTTAGAATCATAGAACCATAGAATAACCAGGTTGGAAGAGACTCACTGGATCATCAAGTCTAACCGTTCCTATCAAACACTAAACCGTGTCCCTCAGCACCTCGTCCACCCGTCCCTTAAACACCTCTAGGGAAGGTGACTCAACCACCTCCCTGGGCAGCCTGTTCCAGTGCCCAATGACCCTTTCTGTGAAAAATTTTTTCCTAATGTCCAGCCTAAATCTCCCCTGGAGGAGCTTGTGGCCATTCCCTCTTGTCCTGTCTCCTGTCACTTGGGAGAAGAGGCCAGCTCCCTCCTTTCCACAACCTCCTTTCAGGTAGTTACAGAGAGCAATGAGGTCTCCTCTCAGCCTCCTCTTCTCCAGGCTAAACACCCCCAGTTCTCCTCATAAGGCCTGTTCTCCAGTCCCTTCACCAGCTTCATTGCTCTTGCCTGGACTCGTCTTCTAAAGACTTCTGAAGTGCACACATGGAACTGACCAAATGCCATATGTCACCCTTTTGTTGTTAAAAAAGAAATGACTCACTCTATCATTGATTTCCAATTCCCAGGAACATGCTCCTTATTAACAGGACTGTCTAATTGCTGCCCATTGCTCCAAACCCTGGAGAATACGTCCGTTTTGAATGCACAAATGACAACAGCATTTCAGTGCTACTTGCTGTGTTATCCTTCATCAGCTTCTACGAGCAGTCTCTCTGAGCAGCTCTCTGACTCCTCTTCAGAGAGCCCTTGCACATGCCTGTTCAGGCACAAAGGGACCACATTTGGGATGTTTAAGATCAGACAATCAATCCTTCCTTTGAGAAGCACCAGTGTAAAGTGTGCTGAAGGGCTTTACAAGTCTTCTGTACAGACGAGATAAGCTATTCTTTGAATCTCTGCAGGTTATGTGGATATATGGCATTTTAAAGGGAAACTTAGCCTAAAAAGAAAACTTGGAGGAAATGCTTTGTGAATTATGTGTTTGGTATCTGGAGGCAGCCAAGGCCTCGGGGTGGTGTAAAACATCAGCAGGCATCCTTAGATTTTAGTTCACTCCAAGTCAATGGTCCTAAACCAATTACCACCTCAAGAGCACCACTGAGAGAAGGTAACGCAGGATCATCTCCCCTGGGTCTCCTTCAGCTAAAACCACCACAAAGGCTACAAATCTGGGTGGCCCTTCGTCTCCCTCTGGTCCCCTCCCTTTCCCTGGTTAAATTAAAAATCTCCATTAATTACTGAGTGGATGCAATGAAAATGCATGGGAGCTCACACTCCCCTGAATTAGGCTGTTAATCTGGTGTTTATACTCCTGGAGTTTATCTCCTCCACGCTTCCTTTTCCCTGGGGAACACACTCGCTGCTATTTTATCTGCAGCTCTAAAGACAACACACACAGCTTCGTTTTTAAATTCCCTTCCAGTGCTGCACCCTGAACCAGCTCTTCAGAGCAGGGCCTCCTCCAGCTGTAATTCCCATTAATTCCCCTTGCGATTTACAGGTCAGCTCACACCACCCTGATGACAGTGGGCTTCGCAAGTGCAACTATCAAAATTATCTATGCATAAAAAGACGTTCATTATGGGAGCAAATGCCTCGCCAAGACTTTTATCAGCTGCATGCTTGCTGCTCACTTCTGTGCCACTAACGACTACAGAGAGCAGGGAAGGCTTCAGCCTGGTCATGCGTCCCTGCCGTGTTTCCAGGCAGAGGAACCTCTTCTCTGCAGTGGGCGAGATGTTGATTACAAAGCTGTGGAGGTAATCACTGCTGGAGCAGGGCAGGAGCTGGAGGAAATTAGAGGAACCTCCTGAGAGCATCCCATTAACTCTGGTGGCAATCACGCATGCTGATCAAGGAGGTGGGCTACCCAGAGCCCCTTCTGAAAGTCCTGAGCAGGGAGGGAAGGTAAGAAAAGGGAGAAAAAAAAGAGAAAAAGCAAAATAATCCTTGACAACGGCACCAGACATCACCCCAGCTGCCTCCTCCCCATGGGTATCCCATGCTTGTGGTCACTCAGGGGAAACCCAGGGAGATAAAAGGCAGCAAGATCAGTTATAAACTACTTGTAAAAATGCTAATGGTCTCAGGTCTTTTGAAGCCATCTTGAGCGCTGCCAAATCACTTCTTTTATTTGCTTTCTGGTGGGATTTGCTTAGGTTTGAGTTCACTGTGTTTACGCTGATATTCTGCACATCCTGGTGTGCAGGTCAAAGCCAGCTTGGACCCGTGAGCCAACCGAATCGCAGCAATCACTGCCAAGCTCTGCAGACCATCCTTCCCCTCGCACAGGAGCAAAAGATGAAACCAACTTAACACCATCTTCCTTTGAATATTCACTAATGGGAGCTACTGCAATAATGAAAAACAGAAGGAAAGGCGAGAACTTCAGTTGCAAGTCACTGTGCAGCCTTGCAGCCCTGACCCTGAAACTCCTGACAAGGTGACACATTATTAAGAAATATCCGTATTAATCCTAACGATGAAGCGCTCTGTTCAGCCAATTAAACCAACAGATTGCTCCCAGAGACCTTTGTACTCTTCCTTTTTGATTTTTTTTAATGCCTTCTTAGAGAAAGGAATGGCTTCTGCCGAGCTGAACCACCTCGCTCCTTCCAGCCTCGCTCAGTCTGTGTATAAAATATTCTTGGCTGCTTTCAAACACTGCACATTAATCTGTGCAATGAAGCCTGTCTCCTTCAGCATTTGGATGATTTCTCTTCAAGGCAGGTAAGGCAGAGCTGTTCCACTTGGCATCACATCCCCTCCCTGCCCCCTTCCAAGCCTTTTTTTTTTTTTCCCTCTTTTTTTCGAGGGTATTGCCAGAACAGCTCACAAGCCATCACCCCAGGCATGTGTGAACCTGGAGAAGAATATACTGCTGTAAGAGACACAGATATATGAGACAGCAAGGATGCTCAGAAACAGAACTGGTAGATTATGGTTTTAATGCATTGAATTATGAAAAATACCACCACTCCCTTCCTGCAGCTTAGGACACATCAGTCACTTCTCCCTCAGCTATTTCAGCCTATGGCTGAACCCAGAGTGAAACAAACTCTTTCTTCAATTAAGGGCTGCTGGAAATGAAACCCCAGAGGTCTATGGGTGGCGATTACTGTTATTTGTTCTCAAGCAACGGGAGCCTCACCATTCCATCTCAATGAGCCTCATGCACCAATAAATCTGAGCATCCCCACCACGCAAAGGGCAGTTTGGTACAAAGCAGGCATTTTTATTAACATCACACTAAGGGCTGGGATTTTCATATCTGTCTGCTCAAAATTTATGCATGTGAAGATCCCCATTGTCAGGCTGCTGCCAGCCAGGCACCTCACCGCCTGCTTTGCTCCTGTGATCACTGCGGTGGCTGAAACACGCTCTGAACTACCCGTGTGCCACCAGGCTCAGAGTGGTGAACGATGATGTTCCTTCAAGTGTTGATTAAATAGTAAAATGTTCTGTTGTTGTAGTTAATCGGCTTTCCTGCAGCAGAAACTTCAGTTGCAGCTGTGTCCACTGGGAAGTGTAACCTCAGCTGTGCCCTGTGGAGAGGAGAGATGCTCATTGTTGGACTGAGCAGTCCCTTGCCATGAGTTATGGTGAACATCTCCCTTCTTCTCTCAGGCATTATGCATCACCTCAGGCGTTAGGCATCACAGAAATGCCCAGGGCCTGAGAAACAGAGCATGAATGGAGCAGGACTGCAGATTTCCTTCATGCCTGGTACCAGCAATGGCTTAATCGCATTCAGGTTCACTACAAAAGGAATGAGCACCTCTCGCCTCCACCACGGATGAGGCTTCTCAGGAGAGCGAATGGATGGCAAGAATAAAAGCTGCCTAAGGGTGTACAAGCACCCTAAATCCTGCCACTTGCAGGAAACTCAGCAGGCTCAGGCTTCTGCAGCACACAGAATCACACAGAATCACAGATTCACTAGGTTGGAAAAGACTCACAGAATCATCGAGTCCAACCATTCCCATCAGTCACTAACCCATGCTCCTCAGCACCTCATACACCCATCTTTTAAACACCTTCAGGGAAGGTGACTCAACCGCCTCCCTGGGCAGCCTGTTCTAGTGCCAAATGACTCTTTCCATGAAAAATTTTTTTCTGATGTCAAATCTGAACCTCCCCTGGTGGTGCTTGAGGCCATTCCCTCTCGTCCTGTCACCTGTCATGCTTTGGAAGCCACAAAGGGATCGCTGTGCATCTTCCCTTATTTCCAAGCATCCCCAAATCCTCATTCCCTGGCATTTCTACAACAATTAAAGACACACTCTTCAACACTGAAACCCCTTAAAAATCAATACAGGGACTGCCACTGCAAACTAGATGATACCTGCCAGCAGCTGTAATCTTGGTGCCACTAAATCTGCACAACAAACAAGTTCATTTTACCAGGGCCAGGTTTTTCTACAACTAAAATGGAAACAAAAATTGGTTTGCAAAGATGAACAATGCCTGTGATAGTTTTTTGCTGCGCTTGATTAAATCAGCACAAACCAAGCCCACGTTTTTCCTCCTTGAACAATAAACTCGATAGTCTAAAATTACACTCAGCAGGGTAAGTAAGGTCCTGTACGTGTGTCAAAAGATACCATGATTTTTTTAGAATGCCTGAGTGCAGTGTATATACACTTCACAATATCGCTCAAGTACCTCTGGCACCAAATATAAACACAGGGAAAGCTAAAATCATGTAGTGTTTTTATCTTGATACAGCCCATACCACAGAGCACAGCTGCGGTTTGATATTTCATGATAAACCAGCTCTTTGCTTTTGATCATTTCAGTGTGTAACTATGGATGTGAATGTACGATAGGATCATAAAAAGAAAACAGAAAGAAAAAGCCCAGTCAAAGTAGTATATCAACTTGAACTGCACACTCCCCAACCAAAGAGTATGTGGAGATGCCATAATTACCATTTGTCTTCAAGAAAACCGATCCTTTTCACAAAAATATGAGAAGTGCTAGAGAAATTCTGGTTGACTGTTGCAAAATGGACAGGCCGTATACATTTGTTTTTCCAGGAAAATGACAGAAGCTTGGCTTTACCATAACCCTGGGTATCACTTATATCTTCTGCAGCTTTTTTCCACTGCTGCTGAATAATCAGGGCCCCTTAGAAAGCCACTGCCAGAGAAACATAAATCCTGTTTTTCCTTTCCTTTCTCTTTTACCTGTTTTTATACACTCTTCCTTGCACAGGAGCGGTACGGAGGCTAAAAAGATTTGAGGCAAACAGGTGCTGGAGGAACCCCAGGGAGCTGCTGGAAGGGTCAGGGTTCCCCTGGGTCAAACCTCTTGCCGCTCCTCCATCCCTGGCTTCCACTGTGCCACCTGATGAAGGGGGAGCGTGGGTTGCCTTTCAAGTGTCTCTTCAGAAGACACTAGGAGGAGGAGCTGCCTCTCCTCTTTGGAGGAAAGGGCTCCAAAACACTGCATGTTCCTTGCCTATTGGGATGTTTTGGGGAGGGAATCTTCAAGACAAGCACTTTCCTTTGTTTCAGCACCCAATTGTTTCCAGTCACACAAACTCCCTTCCTCACCTGCTTCAGCCCTATCCGCTAAAATATGCACTGGGAATGAAAACAACGAAACGCTCTTAAACAAGTGTGGCTACATTTGGTTTGGTATTGGGGCTGTTACGCTCCTTAATATGCTTTCCAAAAATAAAATGGCATCCACATATACAGATCCCCTGGCTGCGCAGAATATCTTAATGCAAACTCCCTAGTAGCCTTGTTTGATTTGTTGTTTCAAAGCAAACCTTTTCAACAGGAAAACAAGAAAGGCTTGACTGATTTGCAAGGTCCCAAATGTCAGCTCCTCTCAGGTCAAGGGGAAGCCAAGAGACCCAGAGCTCTGCATGGCCAGACCCTGTGTCACAGATAAGGCTCCCCTCTCAACACACAGGGACCAGCCAGGCAGAGAGACATCTGGACCACAACCAGGCGTCATCAGAGGTAAGGACCAACATCTCATCCCACTTATGTGAGTGCTCTCAAGCACCATCACAGACACAGACACAGCCAAGGTCCAGCCTGGGAGGGATCCCATCTGGTGAGCAGCTTTAGTTTGAATTACACGGCAGCCTGTGCTGCAGAAGGCTCGTTTGCAGTAATTATAAACATCATGTGGGCACACAGGAAGACTTCAAAGGCTGCCAGTAGCCTTGATGGTACAAGTCTCTTTTTTTTCCTGGTCAAGAGGCAAAAACTCCCCCATGCCGCTGAGCATCTCTTAAGAACCAAAAATGATACAGAGTTCTTTTGGAGCAGAACTAGACAGGCCACTCAAAACCCACTCTGGGGGAAGTTAAAGATTATATTTCTAACATGTCTAATTCACAAATGCACACACATTCCCCTCCCAGATGCACAGCCATACGTGCTGCTTTGCTTCTGCTGGTCCCCCAAACTGAACACAAATAAGGGTTCACATATACTGAAATCTGTAGGAAGCTTAACATTTACTTGGCTTTTGTGTAAACACTTACGTGAATTACATTAGTTTCAGCCAAGAGGCTCAGCACCCTGCCGTGCTGAGCTGTATAATTCATTACAATTAAAAGCAGAGAGAGAGGCAATCAGGCTCGCCCAACACTGTGCTGGTATGGATTTGCTCTTCCAAATGGTTTCCAATTTGTCTTCGCAGCAGCTCAGCTTCTCTGGGAGAAACCTCACCAGCCTTCGCTCTATGCTGCATGGGGATGCTGCTGGGGCAGCTGGTGCCTGTGTGCTTTGCTGGCTGCCTTGCACCCGCAGTGCCTAGAAACCCAGAGCCAGGATTGGCATCATCCAACTACAGCCCAGCTACAGGCAGTGGAGGAGACGAGGGGGCCCAGGGCACGTTGGTGTCCCAGCTGCAGCCTCACCATGCCAAATCCCACATCCTTCAACAACAATACCAAACCAGGACTTTTTAGGTCACACATCTGCTTCCACCATCAGGGTGAGCCCAGTGCTCACTGCAGCCCACCTTGCAGGCAGGTGAGCACTGCCCAGGGTGCAAGTTCTATACATCACATCTTCACAAAAGCACTTGAATAATAACAATAAAAAAAAAAACCACCAAAAAAACCCAGCCCACATAAACACGTGCATCAGCCCAAACACCAAGACAGCATCTACTCCTCAAGTCTCTGCCTTTCTTATTCAGTATTCATAATATGCTAAGCTATTAAACTATCCTACGGAAAGCACTGCGGCTTACAGTGCTGCAAACAAGTGGTGTTATCATTTGGTATTTCTTCTTTTGTTATTACAGTGAATCTTCCTACATCTCTGAAAATAATCCAATTATTGCTTTCCATTGGGAAGGTCACTGTTGCTTTGAACAGAGATTTGCGTAATGCTCTGATTACTCTTAAGCAAATATTGCTGGCGCTTGGGCAGAAATTTCAGAGAGATTGAAAATCTATTTAACTGGAAATGACAGACAGAAAAGTATTCACACTCTAGAGGATACAAACAAAACCAAAAAAAAGGTACAATTTCTCTGTCTTACTAGAAAAATATTGATTTATCTGAAATCAATAACGTATATATGGTCAGCTATTAAAACAATACATAATTTCTTATATCATATAACCTTCGAAGTATGGCAATCACTGAGTATTAAATGCTCCGATGCAGGCTTTAAAAGATATTGAACTACTTAAGTGCAGTGTATGGAAAACAGCAGAAGGTTTGTGAGAAGTCACTTGTGGGAACAAAAGAGCTCCCAGAGAAAAGCAGGTATCAAAGATCAATCTGTAATAGGGAAAAGGAAGTTAACAACCTTTACAGAGGCCTCAGAGATAATTTTTCTGCATTGAGCAAATGAGATAACAGCAAAATCACACAAAATACAGATGATGCCAAGAAAGGTGTCTATTATAGTTCTTTTGGTGCAATTAATCATGGGTTCTTTACTGTCAGATCACCTTCAGGGAATGGCAAAAAAAGATAAAAAGATACCCAATCCTTTTTTTCCTCCCTTTAAGAAGGAATTAATCATATTGTCACTGCAAGATGGTTTTTCTGGCATCACTTTTCTTGTACTAGCCCACTGATATTAAAAACAAAACTCAGATAGGGCTTGCTGCCCTTCTGCTGACAGAGAGGAAGGATGCTGAGAGTTAACCTGACAGTGTCCTGCCAGCTGGGAAGGAGCACATCTCAGTGACACCACCATAAAACCCAAACTGGTGTCTCCAGGCCAAGGAGGATGATAAATGTCAACAGCTCTGGGGATGAACGGACCCCATGGATTGCTTCAGCTTCTCCTCTCCTCCCTGCAACTACATCACTTGCTGGTGAGTTTTCTCCCAGCACCCAGGGGTAGGATCAATATCAGGGTCCTGGCTGAACACCCGCTCAGCCTCGGTGCGTTTGGCACGGTGACACTCCTACGCCCTTTCCACAGGTGTATTTTTTTCCACCTCATCACAAGGTTTCCAGCTCTGTAGGTGGGCTGGCATGCAGGGATGTCAGAGATGTTGGTGTGGTGATGCTCTGCGAGTCTGCCCCACCTTGGAGCCGAGACAGCCGGTGACATGCCACCAGGGACAGGTACAGTGCCGTGCTGTCTCTCTCCTAGGAAACGTGCTCTGCCTGTCTCTGACGTGCCAAAATCCCAAGGGGATAGGGAAGAGTGGAAATCACAGCAAATAAAATCTATTAAAGTCATACCCCACTATCATTGGCTGCATGTGGAAGTGTGGATCTGCTGGAGGGTCGGGAGGCTGCAAAGGGATCTGAACAGGCTGGATCGCTGGGCAGAATCCAGTGGCAGGAGGTTTAACACGGCCAAATGCCGGGTCCTGCACTTGGGGCACAACAACCCTAAGCAGCTACAGACTAGGAGAAGTCTGGCTGGAAAGCTGCCAGGAGGAGAAGGACCTGGGGGTGTTGGTTGACAGCGACTGAACATGAGCCAGCAGTGGCTCAGGTGGCCACGAAGGCCAGTGGCATCCTGGCTTGGATCAGAAACGGCGTGACCAGCAGGTCCAGGGAGGTTCTTCTCCCTCTGTACTCGGCACTGGTGAGACTGCACCTCGAGTCCTGTGTTCAGTTCTGGGCCCCTCACCACAAGAAGGATGTTGAGGCTCTGGAGCGAGTCCAGAGAAGAGCAACAAAGCTGGTGAGGGGGCTGGAGAACAGGCCTCATGAGGAGCGGCTGAGAGAGCTGGGGGTGTTTAGCCTGGAGAAGAGGAGGCTGAGAGGAGATCTCATTGCTCTCTACAACTACCTGAAGGGAGGTTGTGGAGAGGAGGGAGCTGGGCTCTTCTCTCAAGTGACAGGGGACAGGACAAGAGGGAATGGCCTCAAGCTCCGTCAGGGGAGATTTAGGCTGGACATTAGGAAAAAAAATTCACAGGAAGGGTCATTGGGCACTGACAGAGGCTGCCCAGGGAGGTAGTTGAGTCACCTTCCCTGGGAGGTGTTTAAGGGATGGGTGGACAAGGTGCTGAGAGGCCTCATGTTTGACAGGAATGGTTGGACTCGATGATCCGGTGGGTCTCTTCCAACCTAGTGATTCTATGATTCACTGCAAAATGTGAGCATGCCTTAGCCCTCCTGATGACTTTATTCACTCTGGTGAGACGGTGCAGCCCGGCACAGGGCATGCAGCAGGGCTGCAGGATATGCCCAGCCCCAGCGACACGGCAGCACCATTGCAAAGCCTAACCTTGCCTTGGCCAGGCTTGTCTTTGACTCCTGCTCTCCCATCTTGGACCAAGAAGGCTTGGAGAGAGGAGATCACCGCCAGGGCAACCTCTGCCTGAACAGGATGCCCATGGGATGAGGATCCCAGGCGATGAGTTAGACTGATCAAGGCTTATTCCCCACTGACGGCTATCAAGGCATTGCAGGGTGGCCACACACCTCCTAGCATTGACCTCGCACCTCTCCCCCAGATAGGATGCAGTGAGCAGCCACACAGGGGTTCAGGTAGTGGGATGCAATGCTCTCATCTATGTACTTAAGATGTTCTCTATATTGAATCCCAGTCCTAATGCCTTTCTCCTGTTTGCTTCTTAATGCTTTACTCATTAAAGACCACAATCCACCTCGCAGCATGGACACTGCATGCTTTTAATTTCTCCTGATTTGCCTTGATTGGATGGTTTTTAGGGACCTTTGAGTCTTCTCTCAGCAGGTATCCAAGAGACGGGCTACAAGTTAACAGTGCCAGTCCAGATTGCTGTTCTTTATTTCTTCCTGTAGATCTACAACAGCCAGGGCTTGAGCTCTGCTTAGACCTTGCCCAGGCATCTATGGTGCTGTGGGATCAGAGTGCAAAGGGTACAAAATGCTCTCTAACAGCAACTGCACTTCCACTGGGCTAAAGACTCATGACCTGCATGATTATTCCTACACAAAACGTAAGTAGGTTGTCATAGAATCACAGAACAGTTTGGGTTGGAAAGGAACTTAAAGCCCATCCAATTCCAACCCCTCTGCCGTGGGCAGGGACACTTCCCACCAGATCAGGCTGCTCAAAGCCCCATCCAACCTGGCCTTGAATCTTCTCTTCTCCAGGCTGAACAACACCAACCCTCTCCGCCTGTTCTCATAGCAGAGGTGCTCCAGCCTTCAGATACTCACTTTTCTGAGTAATAACAATTTGCATTTTTTTTAGCACGCAGCAGCTTTTTTCAAGGAAAAAAAAAATTTAAAAAACCAAACCCAACTGGCAGACCCCTTTTCTAATGAGGCTTTCATAGATTCTGGAGGAATATCAAAAGTACAGTTGCCTTTGACAGTCAGCTTACAAACAGCACCTGATAGCGCTGACTGGGTACAACACCTCCCCAGTAAAATTCAGGATCAAGAGGAGCCAGAGAGGTTCATCGCATTTGCACTGCTGCTTTTAACCAGGGCCACTTAAATTATAGGAGCCTGGAGAAGCTGTTTATGCGAAGAGAAAACAGCAGATTTAATGCAGAAACCCAAGAAGGGTCATTAGTGTGGAAGCAAGTGTGTCATAGAGCTCACATTTGCACCAACGCACCAACCTAGCATAACTGAGCCCAGCTATTTAACAGAGAGGGAGTGAGACTTAAATGCATGGGAGGGAAACAAACACCTAACACAGGTCCCCACTCTGAAGGTACCACCAGGAGGGGAAAAAGGCTCTTGGCACAGCATCACCATGCAGACCTAACACAGCCTGAGACAGCCAGCAAACACGACGTATGGGGTGGGTGTTTCATAAATCGATTCAAATAATCAGCTGCATAAAGCACATGCATGCTGAGGTAAGGCCACTTGCACTTTTGAGGTTCTCATCAGGGAGGAGCATGTCATGAATAGCTGCTAAAGCCAACATTAAAATGATATTGATGTTAAGAATCCCAGGCATTCCATTTAGCGCTTATATAACATATGGCACATGTGAATTTTATAGCTTTTGTATTAATTGGACCAGAATGCCATCACTTTGCAAGATTTCATGAAATATTAAAATTACTGAGGATAATTTATTTTACAACTCTAGGCAAAGGCCTTGGGAATGATGAGAACCTCCCCATTAAACTCACACAGGTCTGCAACTCACAGCCCTAATATCTCACATCTGTTTGCCAACTGAGAGAAAAGACAGGTTGTCTTTCAACTCAGCTATTTGATGGATCGGCCTGAATTTGCTTATTAGCGTTTCTACAATCCATTATCACCGCAGGAAACAGAGGGAGGGATGATAGACTAAGCATGTTTATCAAACCATGTGAAATCCAGAGAGACACTCAAACCAAATCCCTACAGCCACTGCAGGAAAGCGCTGGGCATCTTTATCGACAGCCAAACTGTGAATTGCACAGTTGGCTTTCCAAAACTCAAGAGGTGGTTATGATGTGTAAGGACAATATAGAAAATGAGTGATTTTTCATCTGTCATGATAAATATAGCACCACTAGAAGCTTTTCTCAAGGACTCTGGTCACCTGCGTGCAAAACAATGTTTAAGATATCAGCAGGTGACCGAAATGCTTGTGCACACAAACCCAAGCAGTAATGGATGGTGTTAGAAAGCAGATGGGGACAAGATATTCCCTGCTATAATGATTACTGTAGAAGAGAGTGATTTCTGCAATATGTGTCCAGAAGATTTGAAGCCAACAGGTTCTGGGAACTTTGAACAACCACAGAATTCAATAGGAAATCTCCCATGAATGGTTAACACCTTGCAAATCTCTTTTCAAGAACAGGGAATGGTATAAAACTAGTAGCCTATTGCAAAACTACATGCATACTAGATATAAAGTCAATATTTCAACCAACTAATCACAGAAAAAGAAGGGCTCACGCAAGGTCCTTTAGTCCAGCCTCATGCCCCAAGGGACAGGTACATTGACTGTGTAGGTAATCACACACGTCTCCGACCTTGGCTATGTCTGCGCATGCAGGAAGAGGTAGACAAAGAAATCAACTCCAGCATCACATTGTCATGCACCAATGTATAGAACCCAGCTGTGCTATGTCACAAAAAACAGTTAGCAATTCCTATACCTTAAATACGGCACTCAAATTTCTTCAAGATTTATTATTCCCTTATTTCTTATTGCAAATTCGGCTTATTGAAATCCCCCAAGACTTGTGATCAGACAAAATCATCTTATTAAACATGAACTGAAGGGAATGGGTGGAGATGAATCTGATTAAATGAGCACACAATTGGTAGTTACAGAGCATGCATGCAGTCATGAAAATTTGAGTCTGTATCTACAGACATTTTTCCCATTAAAAAAACCTCTTGGTAATACCAAACCCTCTTGGACCCCTTCTCCAGTGTGAAAAATCACGTGCAAAAGTACATTCAACTTCCAAGACACCATAAACAAGAACAGCAGAAAAAACAATATAAGGAAAAAGGAATTTCAAAGTTCATGTTATTGCCTCAAAAGGCTGTGCTACAACCAAATGCCTCAAGAACGCCATCTACAAAACAGCCATCACCTGCCCAACAGCAGCCCACAGTCAAAATGGCAAATTATAAGGACGTGATGATGATAAATGAAGTTGGACTGACAACAGTTACACTGTAGTACACTTTGATTTTATTATTTCCAACTCCTGTGGCACATCTGCTAAATACATTGAGAACGTATCATGGCAACACGTGGATTTGCACATTGATTTCAAAAGTATGTGGATTCCCATAAACAGAGCACAAGCATGTGCTTGCTCCAGCCAAGACACTAATTTATTCTTCATATGCATTTATGGGTGGGAACACACTCGTCAGCATCGCTGCCTGGTTCATCCATAATTAACATCTGGATGCCAAAAGAGAACGAAAGCTGACATAAGACCAGAGTCTTCCAAAACTCTGCAAGCTTTCTGCATCCTTGAAAACCAAACACAGAATTAAAATAAAATCTCTCTCCACCTGTAAAGGAGAATTTTCATTTCCAGTTTAAACATACGCTAAATTGCACAGACGTATCAGTCCAGGGTGTTGACACAACATCTCAGCTGATGAGGGATGACCTAGCAGATGGAGTGATCACACAGCACCGTAGGAACAGGGAGAGGAAACACTGGAGGAAACACCCTTGGAGGGATAAGTTAAGCCCCTGCTCATCACACCCCAATCTGGGGCCCTGCTCCCTCCCCAGGGCAATCACAGTGCTCAGCTGGCTGGGATGCAAAATTTGAACTGGAACCAAAGAATCCTGAATTGGCTTCGCAATCTTGTTTCTGGAAACTTTAGAGCAGCTCTGTCCTTCCCCATTAGACAGCCTCATGCTGCTCTGTATGGTTTCATTGTGTCTCCTTGTTTCACGGGTCCATCAGACATAACTAAAAGCAGGAAATGGACAAGCGCACCTGGGAAAAGTCATTAAAATAGTTGTAACACTCCCTTAAACATTCATTGTTGTGCTTGGAGGACACTATGTGCTCTCCACATGCTGTCCTGCCTGGCAAACGAAATAATCCTGGTTCTTCCACGCTTTAACCCACAGCAAACTGACCTGGATCATTACATAATGCTTCTCCTGAGAAATAAGGAGGTGTTTCTATAGGGCATTACACTCTTCCCAGCTCAGTTCCTGTTGGAAACCTCTTGGCAGGGCTGGCTGTCCCCAGGTACAAGCAAAACCCTATTGACCACCCTTTCTGGAAGCTTTCTTCAAACACTAGAGGTCTGGTTGCTGCGATCCACTTCAGACCAGGGCTCCCTTCTTCACTGCACGTCAGCAATGTATCATGCCATCATGACTACGCTTATAGTGTTCTAAAATTATACTTTTTTTTCTTTACCAGAGTTGCTGCTGGGGTTTAAAGGTTTATTGACTTAATGTCAAAGCTTCAGACATCACCTTTGCAGCACAAGGGCTCTCAAACCCATGTCATGCACGAGTGAGATGTAATTATCCATTGGTATAACTGACACGCAAGCAGGCATGATCCCTGCTAACAGCTTTAGAATATGTGAGGTTGGAGCTGGCAGTTTGCTTTTGAGTAGCTGTTGGAGGTGGAGGTGAAATGGTCATGAAGCGGTAGGAGGCGTGACCGGCAGCCCTGCGGTAACTGCAAGGTGAGAGGCAGGCGCGCAGCCCTCCAGGAGGCCACAGCCACACTTCAATGCCAAGTAATTAGGGACAGAGTCCATCCACCATAAACATGCCTTTTGTTTGCAATATAAATTAATTCTGCAGCAGACTGTTTTCACCAATGCTTCTTAAAATCAGAACTGAAAGAGCGTTTCTGCCTACCTTGAGATCTTAATTTCCTGCACTAGAAAGAATATTAACACAGGACTTCGATGTACATTTTCTCCTCCTCCAAAAAACAGATTAACCATTGTACTTTTGGTGACTTACATTTCAATTACGAGTGCCACTCTATGCCATTCAACTATCACTCACCCACCAAAATCTAAAGTTACCTACCAGAGGGGCTTCAGCAAATGAAAACAAAGCCTCAACTGCTGTCAGCAGAAGGATGCTCCATCTTTACCTTTCCAGATGCTCTGGACATTTGACATCACAGCCACAATGCAATAAGTCAATATACATATTATATTCATTATATTATGTATACACACACACAAACACGTATTTTATACACAAATCTCAATACTCCGAGTCTCCAAAAGGACAGGACTACAGATCGCTCACTGACAGCAAAGCTTATGTGTGCCATTTTCCACGCAATCCACGCTTTCAGTCTGCCTAGCATAACCATCTTTGTGACTTAAATAAGAAGTGAAAATCTTCCCAACAGACTGAAGCAGCAACATCAAATTTGTAAACACCGTGGGCTCCAGGGAAGGCTGTTAATGTTAATAGAGGGAATCTGTTTGATGTGGGTGAAGAAAAGAAAAAAATACTCATTACAGAGTTTCTTGTAATAACAGTGCTCAAATATAACCACAACTGTCTGGTTTTGATTAGAGCAAGCCATTTAGTGCCACAGTTATTTTTTGTTGTTTCTGTGGTTCCTTGGGTGCACATTCCTCTTCCCAGACAAATACAGAGAAAGGCTCAAGCACTTCTTCCCTGAAGTAACTTCAGTGAGGTTGACCCCACACACTCCTTCGCCCTCCTCCCGGCTCCAGTACGGCTTTCTGTATGGGTTTCTTTTCTTTCTCTATTCAGAGCAGCAATGACATTAGCTTACGTACTCATCTGCACTGGAAACTTCCCATGTTCTCCTATCCACTTCCAGAGGAAAACGCTCCCTTTTTTATTATATCTGGGAAAAAAGTCATTCCCGTCTTAAGGAGAATTGTTTGAGATTCACTTAAAACAGCGAAGTGCCATGGATGCAAAAAAAAAGGGGCCCAGATGAGCCCCTCAAACTAAGCGTATGGTCCCCATCCAGCTCCATCCCATGAACATCTTCTACAAGGGCAGCACAACCCTACAGGCTGGCAAAGTCATCTTCAAGCATCATAGAAGGACTCATCAGACTTCTCAACCCAAGGTTTATTTTGATATTTTTCAAAGAAAAAAAAAACCCAACAAAACAAAAACCTCCAGCAATCTGTCAGGTCAGGGGGTTAGAAAATGGGAATGCAACTTTAATTAGCTTGTGGTGGTTAACAGCCCCATAAGCATGTTGCATGGCCAGATTTGCGACTTCAGTTCCTTGGCACGGGCTTTCGTTTGGCTGCAAGAGATGACACCAACCACGCAAAAGCGGCTGCACAGCTACAGGGTCAGTCTGTGCAATATTAACAGAGCAATATAACTGATAAGAAATACATCCAGTGCCTGGTTATACTGTAAGCTCGAGGGAACCGGATTCATATTGAACAGCAAAATACTGATCTATTGTGCAGGATGCACGTCTGAAAGAATGGTTTCCAGATGGGACCACACCACTCGTAAATAGAGATCATGAAAGCTCTCTTTTTAAATAAAACAGAATAAAAAGAACACTATATATACATAATAGTATATCTATAGCACACATACACATCACTTACATTTTTCCATGGAGGCTTTATCACAGCTCCCTTCTAATTTATGCCTCTTTTGTACCTAGATTCCTTCTCCAGTGTAAGGCATTTACTGACACGGGGCTTTCTACCTGAGAGGAGGTGAATTTAAATGAGAATTGCCACATCTTGCTTTTGCCCTGCCAATTCTTTTCCCAGCTCTTGAATGGCTGGGATGGATAGCAAGGCTTAAGACCAAACAGCAAGGAAAACAAACATAAAGCTGCTTTAATTTTTACAGTACTTCCATGTGCAGTACATAAACCCTTCTTCAGAGTAAACAAATCCATTGTGGAGCTGAAGGGGGTGATAACCAGAGTACACAGACCTCAATAACTATGTAAAAATATCAAACTGCCAGACTTGGCTCTTTCCTTTGCTAGTTGAAAGGGACCAAACAAAAGCTTGAGAGTAATAAAGAAATCATTTAGAAAGGCTACATGATAACGAAGCTGGTAATAAATCAAGGGAGGAAAGCATCCCAGTACAAACTGGCACTTGTGTGTTGGAGGAACCAATCTTGAGAGAAAAATGCTGTTCTCCATCCTTCTGTAAATGTTCTTAACAACTTGTTTAGTTGCCATTGGCATGTTGTTCTCAAAGTTATTGAAAAATTTCCTGCTTGCCAGTGATTTAAAGAAATATTCACCATGAGTTGCAATTCCCACAGCAGCCTCCCTTGAATTCCCGCAGGGCAGTCGTCAAGTCCCTGCTCCTGCCATACCTGGATGCTGGACCAGAGGTGGAAGGGAACCAGGACACCAAACAGCTGGAAAACTGTTTTACTTATTATTACAACTCCAGGCTTTGACTTCTACTCCGTGTCTCACATCTGTTTGCCAAACCCAGCCATTTGCTTACTCGTTTCATTTAAACATTATTTTCCTCCTCAATATAAACAGTTTATCGCTGGAGAGCTACTCTACACCAAATGAGGACTGTAAGCAATATTCCATCCTCTTACTTATGTAAATACTCTTTATTAACGGCAGGCACAAAATGCAAAGCCTGAACAGAGGCCTGTGAAGCTTTGCACACACATTTTGGCAAAAAATCCTACAAACAGGGGAAGGTTTGATGGAGTATAAATCAGAAGGGACCTCAGCCTGTGACCAGGGAGCTGCTGGAGCTAGAAGCACCTTGCCACATCAGCCAAGGTTCACCATACAATACAAGCCACTCCAAAATGCAATGCCATTTTCTGCAAGTCCTAGCCAGTTCTAAAAAGCCACATTTTTTTCTGAGTGGAAACATCAGGTTGTGGCAAAACCAGGAGAGCTTTTTTTGCTTTGTGTCACCATTTTACCCCAGAGTCTGATGGAGCCTTGCAAGAGGAATCGACTGAAATGACAGCTAAAATATTACAGCAACCAATTTGTACCACGGATCAGCTGCTGAGATGATGGAAAATAATAGTTCCCAGTAAAATGGTATTCCCTGAATGGCTGACCAGGCAACTGACACATATTTGGTACCCCCCCAAAAAAAAAAAAAGGAAAATTTTTTTCTAATCCGTTTACCCCATTAATGATGCCAAACTGTTTAACTATTCATTCGGTTACTACTTCTGTTTATCAAATATTTCAATAAAGAGCTTTTGTGTGTGTGTTTTTCCTGTTTACTTCTGTTTCCTATTTAGAGATTTCAGACTTCAGCTTTGAACATTAGCTCCAGGTTGCTGCTTGTTCCTTTCTACACAAACCGATCTGCAGCCGATGGAATGCGATGGGAATGTGATGGGAATGCGATGACCTCTCCTCTACCTGTCTCTGGGCAGCGCCCCATGCAGGATGCAACTCCCCGGATAAACGCCCTGTGAGTCACTTCGTTTCTGAGGCTGGGTGCAAGCTGATTAATTGAGTGTATCCATTCCTCTGTACTGTATTTATTCAATCCCCAGAAAGGCTGGCTGCCTCACAGTTACAACATTCAGATGTTATAAGTTCATGAGCCAGAATGAGTAAACATGATGCAATTATAAAAATAAGTTGATGTGGAAAATCAACTGAAGGGGTCCTCAAGAGAAAAACCACTTCTAGATAAAATGCCTCATAAAAATGCATGTAATAGCATCCTGGCTGCAGCACAGACAATAACCCAGGAACACATTTTATATTGTACTGGGCGAATTACACCCTGAGACATCTCATTCTGCCTTTCCCATCACAACTGTGTACAGAGGTCCACAGCCCTGGACCTGCTCTCACTTCTCAAATCGCTTTGACTAGACCAGAACAAGCACTTGCACTCATGAGCCCACAGTGTCAGGAAGATGGACAGGATGGGTCTTCTGTGATGCTTCTTGGTGCTTCTCAGGGTTTCCTCTTGATTTTACTGCCATGTTAATTTTCCTAAAATCCCATGATAATCACCCTTAATCCAGCTGCCAGATCCCAGCATTTGTAACCTTATTTACTCTGAGTAAGGTGTGAAGCTTCTTTATCCCACCAGGGTCACAGACAGATGAGTTTCTAATTGCAGAACCATTCCCAGGTTCTTTGTTTCCACTTGCAAAACAATTTCCATGTGGAAGATGAGAAAGCCTTTACAGGAACCCTGCACTTTCACATGGTCAGCACATTTTATTGGCTGTCCTGGCAGCTCACAAAACCACTGACCACCACGTTTACTGCCTGCCAGCAGGAACAGACAAGAGAGGACAGGTATGTTCATCAGTGGCACCTTCTTTATTCAGAGGTCTCAAGAAATTTGAGTGGGCAAACCTCTAATCTCATCAGAGCACTCCTGTAAATCACGGTCTCTCACTCACAGTCTGAGGTCACCAAGAAGTGTTTTTGGTTGCAAGACCATCACTTCAGGATGCTCTGCTCACAGCTGACAGGGGAGACATCTACACCTTAGGAGCAAGCCCAGTCGTGAAGAAACACCTCACAAAGACGTGGCTGGAGGATACCTCTGCCCTTAATCCTATTTAGGAGGGAACAGGTTTATCATATTTGGTTAAAAGGCACAACCCAAAAAAGCAAAAGCAGTTGGAGTGTTCTTGCCTTTCAGTTGTACCAGCATCTTTTAAAAGAGTCCTGCTGGCACTGTGGGGAGCCTCACCCCACTGGAGCCAGGACTGTCCCACAGAAAGAGCTGGCAGGGTGCACACAAGGGAGACCTGCTGATACAATGATCATCCAAACCCCAGCACAGCCACGTAGGTTAGGTTGAAGTGTGGTCCCTGGAGGGTCCTGGGACAGGTGCTGCAGCAGAGTAGAAAGGTCATGGTCTCCCGGTGGAAAATCACACATGTGCCTCCACCTCTGACTCCTCACCCACCTCAGCTCCCAGTGCCCTCCTCCTCCTCCACAGGCTCTGCTCTCTCATCTCCTTTCTCCTGGCTCCAAGCAATGAAACACACTGGGCTAAGCATTTGGGCAGAGAGCTGACCCCACACTCATGCCAACGTGTGCCAGATACCATGGCAACTGCTGTGCTAATTATGTCCAGCCACAACACTTAATAATAAGGCATTATATCAGCCTTTGCCTGGCTCCATCCCCACCCCTGTGCCTCCAGAGTCCAGAGAAGAGCGACAAAGCTGGTGAGGGGCTGGAGAACAGACCTTATGAGGAGCGGCTGAGAGAGCTGGAGGTGTTTAGCCTGGAGAAGAGGAGGCTGAGAGGAGATCTCATTGCTCTCTACAACTCCCTGAAAGGAGGCTGTAGAGAGGAGGGTGCTGGCCTCTTTTCCCAAGTGACAGGGGACAGGACAAGAGGGAATGCCCTCAAGCTCTGCCAGGGGAGGTTTAGGCTGGACATTAGGAAAAAATGTTTCACAGAAAGGGTCATTGGGCACTGGCAGAGGCTGCTCAGGGAGGTGGTTGAGTCACCTTCCCTGGAGGTGTTTAAGGGACGGGTGGACGAGGTGCTGAGGGACATGGGTTAGTGATTGATAGGAATGGTTGGACTCAATGATCTGGTGGGTCTCTTCCACCCTGGTGATTCTATGATTCCTGCAAGGGGAAGGGATTGCTCCAGCCATCGCTCTGTGGGGCCCTTCCCACCTTGTCCTTCCAGCAAAAAGGGTGTTTCTGGTGACAGAAACTCCATCACGGTGATGGAACTGGCCTTGGCAAAGTCTCCACTGCTCCTCTAGGAAAAACCCCATGCTATAAGGAAAGGATGGGTGAGCTGGAGGGGTGGATGCTTCCCCTCACATCCAGCATGGTCCCTGTGCCTCTTTCCACCTTGTGCTTCAGGCAGCTCAGCAACACATCCTGGACTTGGCACTGTTATCTGTGCAGGACCCTACTCAGCCAGCTTGGGCAGCACGACCGCTGCGGTCTCCGTGTGTGGTCCCTGTTTAACCACCATCTGTCTCGAGTTTAGCACAACAACGCTGCAGCCCTACCAATTAAAACAGGCTGCTGGAGTTAAATCCTGAATAAATGCAAAGTTAAGTAAATGACCAGCAGTGAAGATAAGTAACACAGGGATTGATATGACAGTGGGGTGGGAGCTGGTGGAGCCCAGAGGGGCCAAGACACCATGGGAGGCGAGTGCATGCACCCCAAACTGACCCCATTAGAGCCAGTCCCCTTCCTGACCCTTAGGCTGGTGACAATGACATCACGACATCGCTCAGTCTGTCTTTAACGCAGACCTAGCTGTTCATGGACTGCTGCATCACACCTCGCTACATCACTATCCTGATGGGCATCAGGACTTTATAGGTGCAAATGCAATTTACCGCAGATCCCCCAAAGGCCTGTCAAAATGCAAATCCCTGCTCATTCAAGGACAGAACAAGTTGAAAGGCTGAAATGCCAGCTCCAAGGGGATCCCCTGCATGTTCTCCTCTCTTCACTGCTCACCACCAAAAAAGCCAGCAGTGATGCAAGGCAATTTAAAAACAATACAACCACACATTGGCATACCATGAAAGCACAGCCCTGGCCTTCACGGCTTTAGCAGAACTGACCAGAGCGATACAATGTGAAATGACACCCTCAAAACGTGAATAGGGAGCAGATTCTCTTCATCTGGTTGGGAGACAACCTCCCCAGTGTTCATCACACTCATGTTGCCATTTGATGTGGTTTCCAGAATCCCTTCATAAAATTCCACAGGCAGCTGACCTCATTTATTTTCTTTTGCTTAGAAAATAAAACAAATTCTAGAAACGACAGTTTCCTCCATGGCTCTGTGCAGTCTTGAACAGGAAAGCAAGAGATTATTAAAACGAACAGAGGTTGGACTTGGGTCAGAGACAAACAGAGTGTCATTCAGCAATGGCAAAGCACTGGGTGCCAGGCTAACCTGCCAGCACCCCACTGTCATCCAGCCCCTGCACATTAAGTGTCATCTGAAAAACAGCAACTGCCACGTGCTCAACAGTCTGTGGATGACCATGCTGCAGTCTGTATATCGGAGGAGTCCTAAGGCTGCTGGCTCTCCAGCTAACCCTCTGTGCTCTCAGCCCTCCCTGTGGAAGCATCACGAAAAGGCTGGTATGCTGCGGGTGTTTATGCGTGCAAGGATGCCCATAGACACACAGGCAAACAATGGTAAATATTGCCCAAACATCCTAAAACATGGGTTTTCCATACACATGAGGACCCTGAGCCATTCAGCCCTTGGAAATCTGTTTATAGTAACAAGACTGATCTCCACACGGAACAAGCAGTGGTGAAACAGCATCAGGGAGCAACAAATTTGCCAAAGTACCACAGGGCCTAAACTGAGCTGGTGTAATTGAAGCAAGTTGGAGATGAATCCAATAGTCTATACTCCAGCATGGCTCCTCTGGCAGCTGGCAAGACATTCTCATCCTGCAGAACAGGGCTGGTGGGGAACGCTGAGCCAGCCCCTCGCCTGCCCACAGGCATTTCAGAACACAGGGGCCAGCAGAAAAACTGGATCTGGTTTGGGGTCTGTTGGGAGTGCGTGGAAAGCAAATTAGCCCTCATCTTTCTTGTCCTGTCATTATTCCTCCACCGCCCACTGCCAGGTACTGATTCTTGGGATATGGAGCACACAGAGCTCCTGTACTCCCCACCATCCACGCCACAAGTCCATGGATGGGAAACACTTTGCTGTCTCTACCAGCATAAGCCCAGGATGTCATGCCAGTGAGTGGAAAAAAGCCTGAATCACTCGGTCTGCCTGGATCCCCCACATTCCAATCGTGGACCATGTCATACCAGAGAACAAGTTCAGATGCTCCAAGTGCCTGCATCCAGCCCTGGAAGTGTGCAACAGCCTGTTCATGCACTATTCCCTGCACGACATGCCTGCTCTCCAAGTACCACATCTACCAAGGATTATAGAAGATGCAGGAGCCCTACAGATGCTAGTGAAAGAGCAGTCCCCCACCACACTCCCAGTGCACTGGCTACCCAGCTCACCCCATGGTCCATCCATCCCAGAGGCAGGACAGGACACACACCCCTGCAGTAGCACAGTGCATCGACCCCACTAGGGGCATCCCAGGGGCTCCAGTGGGAACACAACCCCTTCCTAACATAGGGGATGCAGGTGGAGGCTGCTCAGTAGGGATGGTTTAGATAAACATCATATAAAATAGCTGAATCCTGATTCCTGCTTGTATTTACCACCCACATACTATTTTATTAAGACACAATCTCAAACAAGAATTGTTGCTGTTGCTGAAGTTTATTTTAACATATGGCTAAGTGAGCCTAAGAAAAACATGTAAAATGCATTTTAATGTGCTATTTTTGCCTAATGGTTTTAATAATTTTTTAAATGCCCAATATATATTTTTACATTCCAAACATCAGGGGGCGGGGGCATGTACGTTAAAAAATTGTATCGGTCACATGGCAACTGCTACATGAAAAAAAGTACTGTAGTTCCTTTGTATTAGTCCAAAACTTCCAGCCCTGTTTTAATTTTCAATAGGCAAAAGGTAATTTGTGGTTTCATAAACTCTGTTCAAGACATTGTAATACTTACCTGGTCACACCTGTCAGAGGTTGATATGCTATACCATGGTGACGGGTTTTTAAAACCAGAAATGCACGTCTTGTAAAAAGGCTGAGGCTTTTAAAAGGCAGGAAAATTCTTTCAGTCCAGGGAAAGCCCAGCTGAAGTCCCGACTGGGGTTAGCTGCTTTTGCTATAGTTCAACAAGTTACTTAAACTTACACCAAATATTAAGCACAGGAGGAGGCTCTGCTGCCACTGATAAACTGTACACGTATGCAACTTTAAGCATATGATTTGTCACATAATCATGGATATCAGGACACCATTAACTGGAAACCGCTTGCAGAATGAGCATCCCTGGGGTCTCCATCTCCCTCATCCCATTTGCACATGCAAGGTGCATGTTCCTATCCCACTCCTGAGAACAGGAATGCTGTTTGCCTCCCAAATTACTCTGCCAGGCCTCAGAAGAGCGTCTGATGGTGCTGATCATTCCTGCAAAAGTGAAGTGCAGTAATGTCAGGTCATCACTGACTGACCACCCTTTGGCAGGCACAGATAGAAATGCCACATGAAATGCCTGGGTGGGTCAGAGCCTCTCGCCCCACTGGAGGATTATCCTGGCGAGGGACCAGGGTGTCTCACTCAGTTGGAGGCAATGATAGAATCATTTAGGTTGGAAAGGACTCTTAGATCATAGAATCCAACTGTAAACCTAATACCACGAGTCTTATTCCTTCCATGAAGCTATACAACAACATGTCAACTATTCCCAGGTAGAAGATGAGCTTCCAGCTCATGAACAACCACATCCAGGGCTGGAAAAAACCCTTGTCACAAGCGTGGATGAAGTTACACCAAAACACCGCCTCAGCAGTCCCTGCTTTTCATGCTTGGAGGGACACGGCCCTAAATATATCTATGCTTACGTGAAAGCCCACTCTGCAGAATTTAATTGGATATACTCTAAAACATCAGCTTTGTTTCTTCACCACTAAACCAGAAAGCCACTCTCTCATATGTTTATTTGAAATAGGGATTTAACAAGTATTAAACGCTCTCCTCTTAGCTATGGTTCCAGGCCAGGATTTAAATATCTGTTTTACAAAACAAATTTGAGTTTTAAACCACAGTAAGCATATTCTAAAAATGGAATAAAATAATCAATTCCATGCGCAAATCTCACCCGCCGGTAACCCTCCTGACCCAAATACAACTGATGCTCTGACTGGCACAGGACTGTCCTCTCACCATCTGCTTAAAGAAAAAGAAGTTAGGAAGCCAAGACAGAAAACACCTCACAATTGTTGCAGCTTTCAATTGATTTCCCTCAAAGGACAGAGTGATAAGGAGTGTGAAGTCTGAGACCACTTGCAAAGGCCACTCTGCGCACACACAGCATTCGTTATACAGTACTGATATATCGACTCGCATCCTGTTTTGAAGTAAACCATAATGCTCCTTCACCACTGTCTGCAAAATGAGCAAATTCCAGCAGATCTGGCAAAACACGTAAGCCACCGCTCAACTTCCAGCTCAGCAACTGCTCAATGGGGCTATTCATGAGCCTTGCACAGGCTTTAGTCCTTCCTGCACTGAGTGGTGCCGAGCCCTTTTCCTGGCTGCAATCCGGAGTTCCCAGCAGGAGATATTCTCACCTCTGCCCTCTGGCTTTATCTCCTCTCTTCATGCTCCTCATGATGCGACAGCAAAAAAATAAGAAAGAAAAATCATACAGAATGCAATGACTTTGATTTGGTTTGGTGTTAGCCTGAGGGTAGCCGTAGTCCAGCACAAGTGATGGGCAGCGAAGGATGGTATCGCTGATCCCAGCCTAGCTCACTGTTACAGATATAGTAGTACTAGTATTTTGTATATTCCTGGGATGCCATTCACACAGAAAACACTCAAGAGCAACCTTATGACAGGTATGAGGTTATCAGTTTATGATATGTCTTTTCTTGTTTCCATTTTTTAAGAGAAAAAGAAGGATTATAGCTTTTTACATTCAGTGAATCAAACTCCTTGTAATTAGGGCTGCTGGTTTCCATGGTAACGAGGATCTGTTTTATGTGAAATGAAAAAAGCCAAGTAGCTCCAACTCCAGCTGCCGGTGTGGTCTGGGCACTGCAAGCCAGCAAAGGGAGGGTGCTGCGGGCACGGAGGGGCTCAGCAGGGCTTGGGGCAGCTCCCTCTGCTCCCAGTGACACTGCGCCGGAGGAGGGATGTTCAATGCCCCACCTTTGTTTGGCCAAAATCATGGATGTGGGCAACAGGTAGATGGGGATTTCTCCATCATTCTTGCTGGCATCCACGCCCCCTTGACCTGTGACACAATCACCACCGCTGTTTCTGCAAGAGCAGCATCATCCACCCATCCCCACGGGTTACACAGGCTCCTCTGTAATGATTTCACCTTTAATAATAACTTCCAGGGCTCCATGGACTCCAGAAGAAAATAAACACAAGTTATTTTTCCCTTTTACATTGCTCTTATTTTAAGAATTTGATGTGGGTATAAAAAAAAAATGAAAAGACGCACTTATTGTAGCTGGAATAAAGTGCTGTGGGTACGATGTGACTCTGGCAAGCACGAAAGTGAATCACACAAGTATCTGCACCGACTTTCTAAAGCAGTAATTTGCCTGGGTCAGGCTTCCATAACAGATGTTGCCATTTATATATATAAAATTGTGTTGCTTTTTCAAGTGCATAAGGAAAAAACAGCCCCGGCAATATAATAATCCTCATCAACACGGCAGCGTGGCCCTGCACACACATCTCTAACACTGAAGATGAACACATGTGAAAAATAAAATGCTCAACGAATGCCTGCTGGTGCGGAGCGGCAGGCGTTCAGCAGCATCGCTGCCTGCGGGCAGCTGCCCATCTGCTGAGGCTGCAGGTCCCCACATGGCTGCACACCTCAGTCTGGGGAAAAGAAGGAAGATTTTGCAAGAAGTGAGTCATAACCGACTACACAGATAAAGTCTCAGTGTCCTGCTGCTTGCAGTCTGCCATGAACTCCATGAAATCCACATGCAATGGGAAATCGATGCCGGCATCAACTTTCTCCATCAGCTTGTGGCAGATAACGACAATGTTGCCCAAGCCCGATTTGATTTCACAAATCAATACTGAGTGCTTAAGAAGGGAGCTGGCTGGAAAAGGCTTTGTGTGTGGATTTTCACTGGGAAAAAAGTTATAATTTCAACACCGACATTTCAAAGAAACAACCCCTTTTCTTTTGTCATCCTTTCTTGCAGGCGTTGTGGCAAACACATGGGACATGGGGCTCAAGACTACCCTGCACATCTTCCACCGAGCAGCTGTGTCTTTCCAGGGTCTGAGGCCCTTGTAGAGGAACAGGGAAGAAGACAAAGAATAAAAATAGAAGCTCCCTACAAAAACTCACCACTTTGGAACTAGGAGCTGGGCACCTGGAAAGCTGAGATGACCGAAAGCCCTGAAGTCACTTTGGAAAACGTGGAGCTGGTTATTTTCCGGGGAGCTTCTTCCTCTCATCCTGGTTCTGGTAACGCACTGCCAAAACCTGTCTAGATAGCAGCTCACAGGACACTGGCTGACAGGACAGCCCCTTTCATCCACAGCTAGACTTCATGCACCCCATGTCACCTAGAGGAAGCTCCTGATCTATCTGTCCTCAAAGTTTGGGAGATCACTTCCAATCAAAGCACTATGGACTCAGGCAGCCCTCATTGTGCCAGATTTCAGGCCAGGTTTGCTTATCCAGTCAAAAAGTCTGGTTACACCCACAAACCATCCCTGCTCACAGCATGCCTCTTGAAAAAAACAAGCCAAATTATTTGCACAATGCTGGGCAGGGGATTTGTTCACTTCTGCTGGAGCAAGTGGTGCCCTCTAAATGCTTTCTAATAAAAAACTTTTCCTTCTTTCACTTTCCCTTCAATGAAAAAGCTTTCCCCTGCCAATTAGGAATCTTGACTACAGACAAACCGATGAGAGAATCAAGTTGGCTGCAGTAAATTTGCTAGTATAGTAGAAATCTACTTTACTATAAGTCAAAAGGGACACAGATACGAGTTGCTTGAGCTTCCATGCGCTGCTTTGAGGAGAAATGCGGCCGTAAGTGTGGCCTTGGGGCTGACACGGACCTGTGAGCAGCCTGGGGAGGTTTTACACTCTCACTTCTCAGTTTCAGGCTAAGGATGGTTTGACCTCACCAAAGGAAGCTAACTGGGTTCAATGCAACTCAGGTGAGGTGGTCTCACACGCAGGGGCATTGAGCCATGGCAAGTGATGGTGCGGATGCCAAATGTTCATGTGGGACAGCTCACAGGACAGAAAGGCACCCGGGGACACCGAATACCTATGAATCATGCCTGACTTAGAAAGCTCCTGAGCTGAAAACACTTTGGATGTGGGAAAGCATCAGAGACATGTTCACGCAGCTCTCCTCTTCCCAGTGCTGCTGCAAAGCCTTCCATTTACCTGACTCACCTCCTCTTCTCTGCTCTCAGGTTATGCTCAACTTCGCGTTCCAAGAACCACAGCAACTTGTAAACCACCAAATTACTATTTGTTTGTCTGGCTTTCTAGTAGAGAGACTAGAAATGCTCCATTTGAGGAGTCATCCCTTCTGCTTCCAGACACTAGTCTGACCTGTTTCCTCCCCCCAAGCTTTAGCAGGTTACAAGCACCAAGGAAATTCTGCCAAGGAAATTTTTTCAACTTAAGCCTAACATTAAATAAAGCTCAAGTTCATGGGATACTCTACATAAACCCAGAAGGGACATAACATGGCATGAATCATTTGCAAACTCTACTTCAGAAACCCACAGAGGTGCTTACAGAGATATGTACTCTGATCAAAGTGATTTATATTTTTCACGACTGAACAATTTGCTTACGAGGAAAGAGATAAAGTTAATTTTTAATTTGAGCTCCGTCAAAACAATATTTTGCTGTTGCTATGACAGCTGAACGGAAAACCTCTTACCTCCTCGACAGCCAGCTAACAGCACTGCCACACATCGCCCAGCAGCAGTAGCTCGGGGAGGGAATGCAGCTACGTGCATCATTTTGGGCTCTCAAGAGTCTTTGGTTTGATAGGGACTTTTGAAAAGAACATACTGAAGCCAAGGACCAGAAAGGCTCTTTGGAGAGGCTGGGAGGAAAGAGCTATGAAACATGGGGGCCTCGCAGTGCCCGTGGGAGCAGGGACCTGCCGCAGCCCCTGAGATCCTTCCAAAGACGCCCCGGGTTTCAGAGCAGGCTCCATGGACTGGCTGCCCCGCACCACAGCCCAGGCTGCACCTCTAATCCAAGATGCACAGCACTGGGGAAAAAAAAAAAAAAAAAGACATCTGCTGACCATCAGTAGATATGGCAAGAGTCCAATAACAATAACAGAAAAAGGGCTTAAATACATAACCATTTCTTTTCCTTACACTACTCCTCCATGGCTACCAGACTCGCAGCGCTGAAGAAGTGCCCTGATGAATAAATATCTTCTTTCCCTTAGCAACAGTTAGCAACAGAGTCAAGTTTTTTTTTCCTTGCTTAGAAGAAACACATCTCAAGCTAACACAGACGATTTAAACGGCAATAAATATAGGACGTGGGTGTAATCAAAAATCGCTGAAATGCAAATCACACTTTTTAGCCTGGGTTATTTTAAAGCACGAGCAGAGTTGCCAATGATCTGCAGAAAGAGAGGGGAGAGGGCTAGAGGGGAAAGAAAAAATGCAGTAAGGTTTTGGGGGAGGGCAGAAAGATACTGTCCATTCCTCCTGAGCAAAGTCCAGCCTTGAAACAGTGATGATACCCCAACATTTGCCTTCAGCACAACTTGAGTTTCTGCAGCAGATTTTTCTGTCTACAAACTGCAAAGGTCACATATAGTAAAAAATCTGCTAAATGCATAGCCCCGGCACACAGCAAACATATTCTTTTCACAGCTCTATTCCTTTAACAGTTCATTTAAGACGTCTGCCTTGCATTTTTCCATTTGGTGTTGGGAAAATGTTTTCTTTCACCTGGCGTAGAGCCCAATTCAACAGAAAAAGAAAGCAGTCCCGTTTCTATGGGGCCCTGCAGTACAAGACACAGGATGAATTTTACCCTTAACTGGGCACCTTTCAGTTTTGTCACCAGGTTGTCTGCCCCCTTTTACACAGGCTCTTCCCCCCCCACCCCATCATTTAGAAGACAACTGAATCGTATGCTGGTTCACACCACTCTTTCCCTGGTG
Source organism: Clamator glandarius (assembly GCA_033459285.1). Classification (NCBI taxonomy): domain Eukaryota; kingdom Metazoa; phylum Chordata; class Aves; order Cuculiformes; family Cuculidae; genus Clamator; species Clamator glandarius. The sequence continues at coordinate 2,012,894 of JAUNZM010000089.1, read as the reverse complement.
TGACCCGCAAGAGTAATCCTCTGCCACCACTCCTGCTCCTCCAAGCATCATCATCATCTTCGTCACCACACCAGAGCCACCACAGGGTGCAAGCCCTCTCCTGGCAGCCCTTCCCCATCCCACTTCTCCAAGAGTCGGTCCCAAAGAAAACAAATATCTGCAGCCAACATCCCAGCAAAACCCCAAGAGATGCTAGTCTGGCTGGGGTTTTCAGCGACATCTCACTGTTCTTTCTCCACCAAGAGAAACATTCCCAATTTCTATACAAATTGAAATGCTTTAAAAACAACAGGAACCACAGAGCTAGACCACAGATCGAAGCCTGGTTGTACCCCAAACTGAACAATACCAAATACCATTAACTGCAGACGAAAACCATGGCATCATCCTGCTGATAATGCACTGCTGGAGGGTAATAGGAAGGTCCAGTGAATGACTGGGGAAAACTGGCTTTTTGAGACACCTGGCACCCAGGGATACATGGGGGATGGTGGGGAGCTGGTGGTGGACCGAGACAGCTTCAAGGCACCCAGATTTTATTTCTGTAGAGGCCCAGAGAGATAACAGCATTTGGTTCCTCCTGAGTTTTTCAGCATAAAAGATTGTTTCAATTTTATTTTATTTAGGTGTTGGTTTTTTTTAAACTGAAGCTGGAGATGGCAGAAGGCAGCTCTGCAGCTGAGGAAGCCTAGCTCCCTCACTGACGCTGCGTAATGCCACATCCTTTCCTCACCCTGTTCTATGCCAATAACGGAAAAGTCTCAAGTGTTTTTGTCTAAATAGCTATCAGCTTCAGAGAAAGAGCAATCCTCAATTGATTCCCATCCCATCCATCATCAGGACAAGACACATGTTGCAAGGCACCACTGTATGGATCTGTAGCTTAAATGACCAGGTAGAATGATGCCAGCTGAGAACTGGGCTGCTCCATGTTTACCTATAACATGTAGATATTTAAATCCCTAAGCCTAAAGTAAAATAATTAAGAAGCTCCAGCTATAAAAGATCTGCTCCCAAATCCTCACCACTTTTCAATCTTTGTCTTCAACATATTATATTCTTTTTGCATTTAATGTGCCCATGAGGTGGGGATTAGGTAGGCATTTGATTATGTCTTTTATGTTTATAGCAATTCATTTCCAAACCTTTACAGATTTTAATTAAATGCTACATTTTTACTGCCTCATCCTGAATTGAGAAAGAGCGGCAGAGAAAAATCTGTCCTCAGACAAAATTTACATTTCTAAAGCATGTTTCTCTGTGCAAGCACCTTGGGGCTACTGCATAAAATCATCCTGAGCTGCCTTAAGATGTATCAGTGCAGACATCAAAGCAGCTCTAATACCGAGCTGCACACAGACCCGCAGACAGCTGAGCTCACTACGTTCACAAGCAAGAAATAAAACAGCTCCTGCCAAAACCAACCATCGATCTGCTCGAAAGGTGGTTGTGGGGAAAGCGAGAGCGGCAGCCAAACTCCAGCAGTAAAAACCAGCCTTGGAGAAAGCTCACAGGAAGGGGGCTGGTAGCCAAAAGCGTGGCGGTCAGCACAGCACTTCATCCAGCACCACTGCCTGGTTTTTTGAGCATCGCTATCCATGAGAGGAGACTCCACTCCACTCCTGTGAAGTCAAATGGGAGCTGAGCATCCCCGGTGAGCAGGAGAGCTCAGCACAACCATCTCCAAAGGCAAGCCCCCTTCACCATGAAGGCATCCAGTGACTGAGAAATGTAATGCCATTCCTTTAAAATCTGGACCCTTCTCTCAGAGTTCTTGCAGTCGGGGTCACCTCATCCCTGCCTCAGCGAAGGGCCACGCACCAGCACACACCATCATTTCACAGAGAGGACGCAATCCAAAATTTGTCTCTGTTGAGCATTTAGTGGCAGAGAAATTGGATTTGAAGCCAAAAAGTGATTGCAGGTTGGAAGTAGGGATTTTACCCCACTTTAAAAATCTAGGTGCAGCAGAATTCGCTCTCACAAACTGTCAAATCAAAAAGACATGGATCTCATAAGATTAGCTGAGCTCTGCAGCTTTGCCCTTTGGGGCTAAGACAGAGAATGATATCAAATTTTTATCAGCTAAGAAATTCAAGCCTAGCTTGAACACTACCACATCTCTGTAGTCCATCGGAATAAATTCAAATGGCACAAGGAGAATACTAAAAAGATTTAGTTAAAAATCTCACGGGTGCAGTAGCATGGAGGTTGAGGCTACGCATACTCCTTTGAAAAGACATAGAAAATAATGAGTTGCTGGCAAAATCCCTCTTTTCTGCTTTCTTCCCTGCCTGTCCCTTCAACTGTATTAGGGGGCTCAGTCTCCAAGAATACTGTGTCTTGTTTGCTGCTTCCTCATCCCACAGGCTTCAGGGCAGCATGACGAGACAAGATCTCCGCAGCTACGGATGGTGTAAGAAATCCACCCAAGCTGGGGCATCCAAGCCCCCTGCCCCAGAGCCCACTTCAGGCCCTTTCAACAGTTTGGGGGGGGATTTAAATCATTGATCAGCCTCACGCTTGCCCTCTGCGCTGGGCTGAAATTTCACTCGTTGGGTTACCATGGTTAGAAATGCCACACATGCGTATACTGTCCCACTGCTGCAAACTCATCCATCACCCAAATCCAAATGGTTTGACTTTTTACTATTCCTGGATTTCACAGAAGCATTTCCCAGTGAGAACGGTCAAGCCAAATTTTGGCCTTTGAGATGCTGTTGCTCCCACTGAAGAGCATTAAGAAGAGATAATGCTGTGTTTTACTTTGCCTAACGTGCCCTATAAAGGCCAGACAGTTTATATTCAAAGGCTGTCACCACAGGTCTCACACTAAAAATCATTCTCCAGGATCTTGGGAAATCCATGGCATGTCTCCCAGTGACCTCCTCAGGGCCAGGATTTCACCCCAGACTTGGAAGAGCTCTGGCTAGGATGAAAGCTTAGGTAGTTACAGTGTGTGCTCGGAGAGCAGCTGGAGCAGAAAGCCAGCATTTTTGCAGCCCTGCAAAACTTTACAAGACACAACCCTCACGTTAGAGGATCCATTTCTTTCTTCATAAAATATATGGGGCTTTTCCACAAACTCCTTTTATTGGTCCATTTGGCTATTTGCTCCTTTTATGAACTACTGAAGTTCCTGGATCACCTGGAATTGCCCAGAAGGATGGCTGATCTGAACCACAACAATGTGCTTGCCATCGGCGACACCCTCCTCTGCTACCACGGCATGGGCACCATACATGACAGCATGAAGAACGCCAGCAGACGGGGCAGCTGGATTTCATCACCTCAAAGGAGGCACGCAGCATCTTTTTAACCCATTTCTTCTTACTGCCCACAAGCTTTTGGATAGAAATACCCTCAAACTAGGCTACCTTTTACCTCAGCCCAAAATATACTTGGCAGCAAACAAGCGGTTAAGACTGGGAATTTTTTTTATCAGCCTCCTACAGCTCTTCCAAGGGGGTCCTTTAATGGCTGCAGTTAAAGAGCAGTCTTGCATGGAGGTCCACACGCTAACATAACAACATATTTTAACTGTGTACTTAAGTAGTTTCATTTCTATTGACATTGGCTAAGGTGAGTCCTAAGGCTTGTCAGTCTCCAGCACGAGGCTCGGCTGCTCTCAAGCACAGTATTTTGAGCTACACATTGCCAAATCTCCATTAATGACAACAAGCTCCTGCAAAACATTTCATAACCATCACTTCCCAAAGAGCTGGGTGCCTGAAGCACTCGGTGTGCTAAGTTCAGTGCTTTGCAGCACAGTCAATGCTGAAAAAAGCTTCCAAGAGAGGAAAAGCCAAACAGCATGAGCACAAATGTGCTCAGCTCCACACGTTTGCTCAAAACCCAAAAACCTGGAGCTGGTGGGACAGAAGCCTGCAGTCCCAGGCTGTGGTGATGCATCTTGCTTTTGCTTTTCGTTCTAATCCAAGAGTTGCAAGATCTCATTCCCACTAGCACTCTATCAGTACATCCCAGCTTACCTGCTCAGGCAGGAACATCCATAGTAACTGGTGGTGGTGGCATCAAACTGCTCTCACAGCTCCAAAATGTACAACGCAGGAATCACTGTAATGGGACAAAACACCTCTGCCCAGCTCCAGCCAGACGTCTAGGGGAGCAATTATCCTGGCACATCAATATAACAGCAGTTTTATCCTAGTGAGAAGGTGCTTTACAGCACACAGGTCAGCTAGTACCCTTGAAATTATTCACATATTTCATGTCTTAGCTGTACCAAGCTCTTGTGAAATAACTAAGCAAAGGTGAATGCTGCTTACAACAATCCCATGGAGAGGTTGTTTTAAGCCCTACAGGAAGAAGCTCTGCTGCCCTCCAAAACAGCAAGGGCTACTTTAAAAAGAAACCTTAGTTATTGTAATCTTGGATTACTCCCTACACCCCAAATCCACTTCATCTTAATTAGTGCCCATTATTATAAAACCCCTCCAACATTTCCATATTTCTCTGATCACTACAGCCCACAGATACTCAGCAGCAAAATCCACCCAGCTGTGTATTTTGCATAAACTGGTTATCTTGAACCACATGCCCTCTCACTCTTATTACCAGTCCTGTATTTCATACAAGCACTGACACTTCCAGACTCTTGCAGAAGCATTGCTTTGAAAGCTTTAGATTAAGTCCAATCCCAGCAGCTCACTGGGGGAGACAGAGAAAATCCGAATTCCTCTTGAATTAATGACTAAAATCTGAAAATTCAGCATGCATCTTATAGTTTCACTGGGAAACGTATTGCCCGAAGCGCGGTACAAAATCCAGCTGCCACAAATACTTTAACAGTGCCACAGTGAAGCCAAAAGCTGAGCACGGAGTTGGCATCGGAGCTCTTTATTACCTCTTAAAAGAAATACAAGGTGCCTTAAGACTTGTTCAATGAGAAACACGTCTTGGTAATGCCTGTGCAATTAGCTACGGGTAAAAAAAAAAGAAAAAGAAAATAATTCCATTTCTGTTGGAAAAATCGTATTATTACACAAGGTGAAGCCCCAGTCTCCATGACCAGCTCTGGAGAGTTAAGTACCTGGAAGACAAGGTCCCCCACTAGCCACTTCATCTACCAACTAATGATGCTCCAGCCAGCATCCAGCCCTGCTGCCTCAACCCTAGAGACAGGGTTTGCTTCCTGCTCCATCTGCCAAAATCAGTATTTCAGGTTTCCTTAAGTCGCAGATAACTTGTAGGGTGGGGATAAGAATCACCTCAACGACTTTTTGTAAGAGCCCTGCAAGTCCGCCAGCTTTGGTGCTGCTGGGAATGAGATCACAGCCTGCAAACTCCAGCATAACCTTTCCAGACCCAAGATGTGCTGCTTCTTTTCCAGAAGGAAGGACTCATAATCCCACATACCACATATTACCCATCTTTCAAGACCCTTCCTTGACTTAGGGTGGTTCCCAACATCATAAGATGTCTCCAGACTCTAGGTCTTTGCAAGGAAGATGAAGATTGCAACCTTTCCTTAGGCAGGGCCTCTTTATTTTCCCCTCCCAGCATGCTTCAATCTCCTCAGAAGCTTAGTGTAACACCAGGCTGAGCATTAATCGACACAACATGCTCTCCATCCAAATTCAGCAACCACTACGAATATTTAAGTTTTATATTATGTGCTAGGCTTATTTTTATATATATGCCACCCTGTGTCTTTTTATATACACACTCATACACATATATAAGCAAACACACACACACAGAGTATTTAATTTCTGCAAAATATCATTTCAGCACAGAGATTGTTTCCCTTCGGGCAGCAGCCTCTCCGTACAGCGATGCCGAGTGCCCTCTGCTGTACACAGAGACAAATACTGCTTTGTTTAAAAAGATTTATTAATTTTTTAGAATACTTATAACTCTACTTTGGACAGAATATTTATTCAAATTATGTTTGATCATTTTGAGCATGCGGTACTAATGCCATAGGATTTCTCCTGACAGACTGAAAGATTTACTCTGCTACAGGCTGCATGAACAGAGAGGAAACAGTCTGGGCTGGAACTCTATGTACAGTGTGAAAATGTTTTATTTATACACTTGAAAATAGCAAAGAGGAATCAGAAAAAAACAATATCGCTTATTATTCAAGCATTTATCAGATAGCCTTCACACTTCAGCAGATCACACATCTATTAGAGGTACAGGCTGAAACTATCACATGGCAACATGAAATCATTTTTCTTTTGTAAAGCAGCATTGTTCCTGCTACTGGAAGGAAAGATAATATTAAAACATATTCAAATATATGTATTTGAAAGCTCTACATCTTGTAATAAACTATGCAGTTGATATTAAAAATCCAAGCTACACTGCACACACCCGACTTAAGAATATTAACTTTTATTGTCTTCTCACGTCCCAGCTCTCCTTAAATCTGACATTTAAAGGGGTTGCATTTCCAGCACGTGGCCTTTATGGCACCAAACACAGATTTAATAAGGCACAGGCACAGCTCTGTGATGAGCACTCTCATTTGTTTGGCAGGCGAGAAAAGAAAGGGAATCAGCCTTGTCTCTGCCCCACTGCCACTTCTTCAAATGTTGTGTAATCTTAAAGAAAAGCCTGACTTCTGTTGTGGATTTTGCCGAAAGAGGGATTAAGTCATGTGGAAAAATTAGGAGACAGCGAGCCCAGGAGCATCTCTGCAAAGGGGTCAATCACCACCCAAGGCAGTTGGGTCAAAGACTGAGCAGGATCATCCCTCATGGAGCAAACCCCTGATGGCTTACGGAAGACGAGGCAGCGCCACATGCTATGCTAACACCAAAATCCCAGTTATCTGGTATCATGATGTATTTCCCCCCCTCCCCTGCTTCACACTCCTACAGAAGGAGACATCTTTTTTTTAACCTGTCTCTGTGCAACACCTTGGATCTGCAAGCGGGGCCCCATCTGCTCCGCAAACCTCCACGGGGACACCTCCGCACTGCTCTTGGAGGGTGGGAGAGAGGCAGTGGGCTCACAGCACCCATGGGTGCAGTCTCCAGCCACCCCGTCGCCCGATGAGCTGGCTGCAAACCAGCACAGCCACACCACAGCACAACTGGTTCCCCATCCTTTCCAGTGACTCACTGCAAAACCTCTCTGTTTCCAGCATCTGCAGTCCCTTCACAGCTTGGATTTCCTCGAGGAGGCAGTAGCCAGGAAAACAAGCCTCCTCTTACACCCTCCTGTAAATGTGTCCACATGAAGCTCGTCAAAAATATTCTGGTTTATTTTTTTAAATGAAATCTTTTACCAGCATTTTTCCCCAACAAAAAACTGGGTTTTTTAAACAACTTTTCATTTTGTTATTCTCGGGGATTCTTGTCCTAGATTCCCCATCTTGGTTGAAGGCCAAGCATCACTTGCTGAGCCAGAGGGAATATAAAAGCATCTTTCTAAGACTCTATAGAAAGGAAGAAGAATTGGACCCTGGGAGCCAATTCACTTTCATGCCTTGGGTATTTAAGAATCAGACATGCATTTGTGAGCTGACACGAGGTAAAACGGTGGCTTTGAGACCTTACGCATCTAAAAAAAATCCTCTGAAAGCATCTTTTTAACAACTAGAGTGTGAGAGAAAACCAGAAGCAGAGATGGATCCTAGAATGTGGCTGTTGGGCCCCTGGAGACAGCCTGGGGAGGGAACAGTCCGGCTCACCAGCCGCTCCTTGTGGCACCACAGGCACCAAAGCGCTTGACCCCACCGCTCTGCTCGCAAAGCAAACAGCTGAAGGCAAGGAAACAGAACCACCCAAGACATGCTGGGGAGGTTTCCTATGGTTACTGCTGCCATGGAAATATTTTTTTGTATTGGGTTGATCTAAATAATATCTGGCTCCTTGGCTGCAATACACTTCCCACAAGGTTGGGTTGGCTCCTTAGACCTGCACCTCGCTACAGGGGCACGACCACATCGAGCACCAGCCACCTCCGACCTTGCTCAGGAGCATCTCATGCCCAAGCTGCTCGGGGCTTTCCTCCTGGTTCCCCAGGGCCCGTGGCTTGGTCTCAAGGAGAAAAGGAGGAAGAAAGAAAGTGGGAGGGAGGGGAAAAAAGACATCTTTTTCTAATTGCTCACAGCTGTGACCAAGCAGCTCCTATTCCAGCTGCCAGGAGCTGCAGCCAGCAGGGAGCACACCAGGGCGAGTGCTCCTGCTCTCCTAGATGGGCTCGGGAGCAAGAGAAACCCCTTGCAGGGAGAGAGCCTCTCCACCATCCATCCACAGGCTCCGTGTAGGGATTTCAATAATTATATTTATATAGTCTCCTTATCAGCAAGAGCAGCCATTATGGCTTTTATCACCACGGCAGCAGCATCTGCACGAGGGCAATTGATAGGGGATGAAATATTTGCTGCGGTGGCTGAGTACAAAGCGCCTCCCTCTGCGGTAAGAATAATAATTGTAATACTTAGCTCTTAAAGTGTTAAGCTCTGGCATCAGCACCCTGCAGAGAGCCACACAGAGGGGAAGAAACAGCCTTTCCAGCAGTGCACCCCAAATTTCATATACACTAGTGTTGGCCCTAGCATTGGTGAACCCGAGAAAAGCTTCGACCGCCGGCCAGCTCAGATCTGCACCGATGCATACTCAGAGCCTGCTAGGACAGCTCTTTAGAGCCATGCTCGCAAGGCTTACCCTGAAATTAGTTTTCCTCACATCAGACAATTCTGCTAACATTACAAATTCCTCCAACATTAGATAGTGACCGCAGAGATGCTGTGCGCGCAGGGAAGAGTCCCCAGCCTGGCTTCCCCCTACCATGGCTGGGAGATTATTCACCAGAGGAAACAGCAAATATCCAAATGAGCATCACAAATTGCAAAACCATCTGCCAAAGGTCTCAGCTGATACTATCGGAGTCCTTAAGCTCGGTGATATACTTACAAGCCAGACAATGAAAACACAATTGATTATTTGAGGAGTGAGTCACTGGTGTTATAAGGATGGATTACTGGGGGGGAGGAGAAGAACGTCTCTGAAAAAAGTAAAAAACTGCGGATTGACTTTTTCAAGGCAAACAGAAAGGGAACAAAACCCACAAAAAACTCTTGAAAGCACTCAACAGCCCTCTACAGGGAAGAGCAGCAATGAAGAGGAGGGCAGTGCTTGGTGGGTGTCAGCCAAATAACTGTGTCCCAGACACTCCAGCCAGGGGTCTCTGGTGGCCTTAAGCCACCCAATTTGGCTTTCTATCCAAACTAAGGGCTGGGGGGGTTTCTTTTCTTCACCTAAATGGTGCTCATGACAAAGGCCTGTTGAGAACCCTCCACATGTGCTGAGCAAGCGATCAAAGTCACAGGCAGAATCACAGGGGGCTCCTCACTCTCCAGAGGATGCATCCTGCAGGGTAAACAAACTCTGCCCACTCCCATGAGGCAAGCAAGGGGGATTGAGAGGGCTGAGACATAGCAGCTAAACCCAATAAGAAACTGGAGAAGCTGAGGTCAAGGATGACAGCCCAGCTTTGCGCACCATGGGACAGAGGAGACCCTTCATCCCCCACCTGGTCCTTCTACCCCTCTCCTCAGCAGAGGCTCCAATGACCAATTTAATCCATTAACCTGGGCTTGGTGAGAATGCGCAGGGAGCTCAGGACCTTCTGCATCCATCAGCACTGAGTCATTAAATGAGTTCACCCTCCTCCACGACATCACATCCTACACAGCACCCCAATCCGTGACGGCAGCCTCCAGCACCGACAGCTGTCTGCCTGAAGGAGATCCCCACTGCAAAGCAATCCATCCCATTTCCGAGTTTTGTGGGTCTGTCTTGGACACCTCCACCTTGAGAGGCTTCATGAATGAGCAGTGCCTTGCTGGTGCACGGTAGCACAGTCTCACAGCCAAAGAGCCACTTGGAAAGCACTCAGAGCCATCCTTCTCCCTTTAGGATGGCAAACCCCACTCGCTCACACCAGGCTGATAACGTTTCAGTCTTTGCATACCAAGCAGCAGCTGTAGTCATTTTCCAAAAACTTAGTGCAAAAAAACTCCACCAACTTCTAAGCAGATTTGTTTAGTCTAGGAGTAAAATATCAGGTGAAGTCAGAATTCAGTGTTTGTCCGCTCTGCCCCCTCCAGCATCAGTGGCGTTTGCAACCACTCCAGAAATGAAATAAAACCCTCAAACCTGCCTCAAATCCACAACAGCTTATTAGTGTTTTTTACACCCTATTCATAAAACTAGAATTGCACCAGGCTGCTTCAAAACAGACAGAAAACGCACCCATACTGCCCTTTCTCTGGGAGAAATTCTGCTTTTTTGGCTTTTGCCAGCAGCTCAGCTGCAACGGAGCAGGGCAGAGCTCGGCCACAGAGCAACTCCAGTTACAGCAGCTGCAGAGTAGGGCTCTGTGTTCAGCTGAAATTTAATCAAGAACTGTTTCAAAGTCCTTTGAGCTCCTGCAATACAATCCTGAGTGGCTTGTATAGGACGTCAAACAGGCTCCCTGGGCTTGCCCGGATGCAAGTGCATACCTCACCTGCTCTTTTGTACATCACATACAAAAAAAATAAAGAATTTATTTTAGGCTTTTTGCCAGTGACAACACTGCCTCCAATACTGTAATGCTCTCTTAAAGTGGATATTCTGTCTCCCAGCCAACGCAAACAGGATACCTTATCAGTGTCGGCTGTTTTAAAGTGCTGTTTCAGCAGCAGGGCATGAAGATGTGGAAAGGACAGTCTAAGAAATTGGTTTGGAGCTCCTTACATGCAACTATGCACTCAACACATAAAGACAGATTGTCCCAGGACAAGAGAGCTGAAAACCTCATAGAGATCCCTACTCTCAAACCCACCAAACTCCCACCCTGCTGACCCAGCTGCCCCTTGGCAGAGGCACTACAGGAACGGTGGCAGCAGCACGAGCCATCATTAGTTACACTGCCCTTTCCTAACTGATAAAGGAAAAGTAAACTCTGATTTTTCCAACACTTACACAAGTGCTTAACCCCACAGGTGTCTGTAAATACAACAGCTCAAGTCATTCATGCCAAGCACAGCGCATGCTCCAGCATCCCCCTGAGCTGAGCTTCAGTGCGCACAGCAGCCGCCCAGCCTAACTCACCCTGGACAGAGGCTGAAGGACACTGACTTTGTGAATGAGTAACCAATCCCTGGGGACGTGCACAGGTCCCCTGGAGACAGCTGTCTGCTTTTCCCCTCCATGCTCCCTCATGGATTCATCTTTGGAGCAGCGGCTGAGTTTTACCTATTAGAGCAGGTTCCCGATTCCAGTATGAGAAACACACTAACCCCCCAGGCCTGGCACACTTCACTGTGCCCATTCAAGATAAGGTATTACTACTTTTCGATCTCCAAAGCCTTTCAAATAAACATGCAAGGAAGTGCAGAATATCTGAATCCTAAAAGACAGAGAGGCACAAAGCATGTTATTCACTTAAAAGAAAAGCTGGGAGTGTGTGTGAGTGAAAGATACATAACCTACAAAAAATGCTGAAAACATATGGAAGCAATAATCTGTACTTCTCTTTTTTTTTTTTTTTTTTTTATGGAAAGCAGAAACTAATGCTTCAGGATTCTGTGTTATTTGTTCACGTGCTGAATTGCAAATATTATTGTTTCTGCTCTCTGGATAAGGTATAAGGCATCAAACCAGAGACCCAAAGGCGCCCTGGGATGCGTACACGTGCCTGCTGGGATGTCGCTCCTGCAGGCAATACCAGAGCCAAGCGAGCGCGGACCGAGGCTGCAAACACACAGAGCTTCTCACTGCACGGACAGTCCCATCTGCGGCTCGCACCACACGTGAGCATACAATGTCCAGAGCACTGGGAACTGGACAATCACACAAAGAGAATAAACATCCACTGCCACTAGCAACTCCCTGCCTACAGTCAACAAGGCAGAAACAGGAGCTGCAAAGCAATCTATCCACCATCACCCAGCAACCTCAAACATATTTGGGCTTCTGGTCAACCACCTCATTTACCAGGTCACCATCTCACTACACACATCTCCTCTTTTTCCTTTTCCATCAGTTTAGCCTTGTTCATTGTGTTTTTGTGATCCAGTGGTCGACCATCATCCTTTGGGCTGATTCTGCATCATCTGGGGTCTCCAAGCGATCTCTCTTGAGCAGCAGAAAAATTTGTCCTTGCAGATACTCCCAGATCGAAACAGATCAGACGAGATCAGGCTTCTGTGGGACTGGTCACAGGAGATTAGAGCAAGATTCTGAGTTATGGTAACAAATAAATGCTTGAAACAATTGTATGCTCCAAAACTTCACTTGTTAATATTGAATATTATTGAAAATGAAGTCAACGGTCACATAAATAGTTAACCTGGAAGGTAAGGGCCACATATTATGTGCTGCACAAACACACACCATTGATATTAAGACTGTGATGTGACAGCAATGCACGAACAGAAGCAGATCTCCACCAAAATGTGATTTCAAGGGACAAAGATTACACAGCACACGCAAGAAAAAAAAGAGACTCCAAGAAAAGATGTAAAACACAATCTCACATGGAAATGAAAAACCCAGTAAGCTAGTCTTTGTCTTTATGTCATGTTTATCACTGTTATTTAAATGCTTCTGCAAACGAGAAGAATAACTATGGCAACAAAGACTTCTCCAAAGGTTTTCAGACACTATTTTTAAAATTGTCTTATCTGTCACAGCATCTGAGCGCCTCCCCTCTGAGATCAGCCTAGCAAACCAGGCGGAACATCTGCCCTCTTCAAATCAGACCTTAAACACGGTCTTGAGACTTTGGTGTTCTTAGTGTTCTGCATCTCTGGTTTTGGAGAAGGTAAAGCCCAGGGAACAGCAAGGTCTATTGAATTGCAAAAGTATCATTTTTTTGCAAGGCTTTCTCAAGGAGCAAACCAACCATGCCTCTGTGTGCTAAACACATGCCAATCTCCCGACATGAAGGATCTGCTATTTTAAATACACTACTAAGGCTGTAGTTTTACTTTGCCTAGAGTAAATCCGAAATTAGTTCTTCACAGTAAGCTTAACAGCAGCAAAAGTCACTCCTTCCCTTCCAGGAGCTGCCAAGCATTTGTTACCTTTAAGGTTTGCATATGCACACTAATTGCACCAGGACTAGGTTATAAATGCCCTTCCCTCCCTCTGGACCACCTCCCTCGCAGGCTTTTCTCTGCAAGACATTATGCAAAAGACACTCCTAATGGCTATTCATTCACCAAACTACAGCGACAGCTTTATTTAATGCCAGAGCTTGTTAACAAGCCGAATGGCACACAGTTTAATGTAATGCAGATCTGATTAGAAAACAGCAACTGGGCTCCAAAGGAGTTGGGAGATTTTTATTGAATTTGATTTTGCTATTTCTACACAAAGCCACCTTTCAACTATCGACCTGTATTAATGAGGATTTGGTTATGTATACCCAACTTCCACACTGCAGGCTGCAGCCCACACATGAACTTTTCAATCCTTATGTACTTCACTGACAACCTACCATAAAACAAAGTGATGTGATTAAATGGAGTCATTTTGCTGTTCAGGTCATGAAAAATCGGGGGCGATACCAGTTATAGTTTGATAGCTGCGTCCTCGCAGACTTCACACTCACGGAATTGAACCTTCAGTCTTTTCAGACAAGCCACTTACCTTCTCCTCCTCAGGGCTAAATGATTTAAAATCCAAAATAGAATTTCTGCTTTCCAATAAAAGGTGGAAGTCTGTGGCATGCAGGACAGCACAGAGTTTCAAGGGGTAAGGCGCAGGCAATGGGCTCCAGTTTAACTCTCCCTCTCACCCAGGGTCCTTTCCATTCCTTCCTTCCACCAAAACAGTATTAAATATGCCAACGCTTTCACAGGATAAATCACCTGCTACCTTATATTTGAGGTTGTAACTTCAGAGCAAAATGAACAAGATCCAATAACAATCTCTAAAACCAAAGGCATTTTCTAATTACTTAACAATCCTCTTTCATCTGCTTTCTTGCACATCACCTACAGTACAGAGACTACTTTTTTTCCTGAAAAGTAAACAATTCTACAGCATACGATTTATGTTCGAGTGGTTTCCCTGGCTGAGGAAGTATGCATGTGCTTCCAGGAATGATAAATTCAACCAACACTCAAAGCTGTCTCCCCATCTGAGAGAAGTGGCTTTTAAAGGAACGTACGAGCACAGAAATCTTTGGTGTCTTAAAAAGCAATTTGCCTGCTTGATGGAATAGCTGCAGAGATCATACCCAAAATCACGGGTAACTAGAAAATGCAGTCCTGCAAAATTATATATATGACAATGTCTGCATTGGCAAGGGTTTCAGTGCCTGCAAGCTTATCAGTCCTTTGCCTTCTCAATACTGTGTATCACCAGTTCTCATCTTTGAAGCAAAAGATTTATCAGCAAAACTCTGCTATTAAAGGATTATTAAAAAGCTTACAAATCTCTAGTGGTTAATTGATCTGGGTTTGTATCTTTAATCTGCAGATCTCCTTGCAAATCCCTGTTTTCTTGCAATCTCATTCTGCATGTTAAAGCGTTGGTGAGCATCCCCAGCAGGAGCTGGCTACAAAGCTCGTGTGCGGTGGGCATGGGCTCCTGAGCACACTTCCAACCCACAAAACTATTAATAATTTGCCTGCTTACATGTCCCTAGCATTAAGACCACTGGCCATCAAACAAATGAACGCGCCTCCCCTCTACGGTGTTCTGGAAAATAGGTTGCCTTTATTTAATTACCTAATTACTCTTAAAGCAAGGCAATTAGATGTGAAGGTGTGTGCAGGAGGGTCTCCACTTAGTTTCTGGTGTAAGGAAACTTAGTATAACGTCTAATTTATGGCTGGATTCCATGGTCTCAGAGGTCCTTTCCACTCAAGTGATTCTGTGATTCTAACTAGGCATTACCTGCCCATGCAGCAAGATCCAAAACCCTGGGGGCTGACCCTCACCCCAACCCTCTGGGCCCCATCCTTCTCCTGCCTCTTAGGAGGTAGCCACTTTCTTCCTAAGAAAAGGCTGCTGGAACAATCCACACAGTTTTAGCCAAAATCCTTGCCTGTGTCCAGGATGCCTCAGAAAACAGCAGCCAGGAGACAGCTGTAGGTGGTTCTGGTAAACTGAAGCCTCCTGCTCCAGCTCCTTCTGCAAAGCAGGGTTTTGCAGGACCCGGCATAAGAGGCAGTGTGTGTCAGTGTAGAGGGCACAACCTGGACAGAGCCGCGACACCACTCTCACCCAACACTCCCCAAGTTGCTGGCTGCCTCTTCTACTGGACCATTTGGCCTTTCATTGGGATGCTATCAAAATTTGCTTAATTCCTCAAAAGCCACTGCATAGTTGCATCCTCTGACATAACAAAACACAAACCACTGTACCTCATAAGTCCTCGGAGCAGAGGAGAAAATTTTGGTGACCATCTCTTTCCTTATTATCCTACTGGAAAGTTCCCCTTGACACTTTGAAGCATTATAAAGCATCTCTGCAACACCTGCAGCCCAAAAATTCAGCTGTGAGGGAAACCTGAGAGAGCTTGAAAAAGCCTTTGTAAGACTTGAAAAGAAGACAATTCAGGGGTGACCGTATAAACCTATTAACACACACACGTGGCATATGCAGATGGGTGTCAGGAGACTACAGTTCCTGCAGGCTGGGAGGAGACATCCCTCAGTCCACAGACCCTGTCCCACCACAGCACAGAGCGAATGCCAGCAGGAATGATGATTTCCCAGGCTGAAGCTTAAGATACATCTCAACGCAAATAAATCAATCCCCCCTCCTCACTCTGAACCCATGCTTTAATCTGCTGGGACGCAGCGTTAAGAAGTGATGCAGAAGCTGGGAGGAGCGCCGAGCACTGCAGAAAAGGGGATACCCTACAAAACAAGGTTAAAAGGTCCCTGACCTACTAAGTCTGCACCACCTCCCAGAGCCCACAACCCAGATTTAATATTGCCAAATCCCGGATCTCCTATGAGCAGGAACTCATTTCTAGACAGCACGACATGAGGAGGGGAGAAGGGGCTGACACAGCACAA
Organism: Clamator glandarius; assembly: GCA_033459285.1. Classification (NCBI taxonomy): domain Eukaryota; kingdom Metazoa; phylum Chordata; class Aves; order Cuculiformes; family Cuculidae; genus Clamator; species Clamator glandarius. Next base: position 1,996,888 of record JAUNZM010000089.1, on the reverse strand, counting down.
GGCCAGGGCTCGCAGCGCCTCACAGGCACTGGCACTGTGGGTTTTGTGAAGAGACGCAACAGAAACAGCCAAAAAAATCATACTGAAACACCCCCCATCCATTTTAAAAGATAAATCTCTGCTTGGTATCACTGTGAGGGGAAAAACTCCATCGTGGGGCCACGGGGGGAAGCAGGAGCTTCACGCAGCGGTTCGGTGCAAGCCACCCAGATCCCTTTCTGCTCAGATTCCTGCTTCCCAGCCCCGGCCGTCCCCACCAGGCAAGGGCAGCTCCAGCCCCTGGCACAACCCGGGGCACCAGGATGAAGCTAACTGCGGCGGTGAGGTGGTAATTAGCAAACCAGTTACCCCAGTCCCGGTTCTGGATCCTGCTGCGCCTCTCACCAGCGCCAGGCACAGCCGGGGCTGCCAAACCCACCCATGTCACGAAGAACCCACCAGGTGCTGAGAATCAACAGGCAACGCTTTCAGACCAACATGACCGATCCCCCAAAAACCCTGTCTACACCCTGAACGTGCAGCAGAGCTGGGAGGCAGACGCGCAGCCTTTCCAAGGGATTGCTGGGAGGAGATCCACCGGGGTCCTGCTGCGGGCAGGGCGCGGGGACAGGCACCTCGCCAGGTCTCACCTCCACTTGTGCAGGGCGAAGCCAGGACACTGGTCCCCACAGGTGTTGCAGGGCTGGCCCCGCTCCGGCTCCCCGGACACCGTCAGCTGCAACAAACCACAGCGGTCAGGGATGGGGGCACAGGGACATGCCCTGCTGGGGACAGGGATGGGGGGACAGGGATAGAGGGGACAGGGGAATGCTCCGTTGGGGACAGGGATAGAGGGGACAGAAGCAGAGGGGACAGGGGCATGCCCTGCTGGGGACAGGGATGGGGGGACAGGGATAGAGGGGACAAGGATAGGCGAGGACAGGGATATGCTCTTGTGGAGACAAGGATGGGGGGACAGGGGAATGCCCCGCTGGGAACAGGGATAGAGGGACTGGGGCAGAGGGGACAGGGGAATGCCCTGCTGGGGACAGGGATGGGGGGCACAGGGGTAGAAGGGACAAGGATGGGGGGGACAGGGGCATTCCCTGCTTGGGACAGGGACGAGGGGACAGGCTGGAAGAGAGATCGGGGAAGAAAGACACACACACACACACACACAGAGAGAGGTCGGGGCGCTGCGGGGACCGAGACGGGCAGCGCCCCGGGGGACGGAGCCACGGGACGGGACGGGACGGGACGGGACGGGACGGGACGGGACGGGACGGGACGGGACGGGACGGGACGGGACGGGACGGGACGGGACGGGACGGGACGGGACCCTCCTCCCTCCCTCCCACCCCGCCAGCACTCACCGAGCGGCCGGAGAGCCGCTTGCGGGAGCCGCGGGCGAACATGGCAGCGCCGCTCGGCGCGGAGCCCGGCTCAGCGCAGACCCAGCGCCCGGCAGCGGCCGCCCCCGCCCCAACCCGCCCCGCAGGCGCCGCCCCCCGCCCCGCAGCCCCCGCCCGCCCCGCGCGGCCGTCACTCCGCTCCAGAGTTAACAGTTAACCCTTCCGGAGCGCCCCGGCAGCCCTGCCCGGCAGCGCCTGGTGCCGAAAAGCCGGGGAATAAAACTCTCTAAGACTCGCTTCGGAGTTTTAGAAAGCAAGCGACCTTTTCCTTAGCAAGTTTGCGGACGATGCTAAGCTGGGTGGAAGTGTGGATCCGCTGGAGGGTCGGGAGGCTGCAAAGGGATCTGAACAGGCTGGACCGCTGGGCTGAGACCAACGGCATGAGGTTTAACAAGGCCAAATGCCGGGTCCTGCACTTGGGGCACAACAACCCTGTGCAGCTACAGACTAGGAGAAGCCTGGCTGGAAAGCTGCCTGGAGGAGAAGGACCTGGGGGTGCTGGTTGACAGCGACTGAACATGAGCCAGCAGTGGCCCAGGTGGCCAAGAAGGCCAATGGCATCTTGGCTTGTATCAGAAACGGTGTAACCAGCAGGTCCAGGGAGGTTCTTCTCCCCCTGTACTCGGCACTGGTGAGACCGCACCTCGAATCCTGTGTTCAGTTCTGGGCCCCTCACCACAAGAAGGATGTTGAGGCTCTGGAGCGAGTCCAGAGAAGAGCAACAAAGCTGGTGAAGGGGCTGGAGAACAGGCCTTATGAGGAGCGGCTGGGAGAGCTGGGGGTGTTTAGCCTGGAGAAGAGGAGGCTGAGGGGAGACCTCATTGCTCTCTGCAACTACCTGAAGGGAGGTTGTGGAGCTGGGCTCTTCTCCCAAGTGACAGGGGACAGGACGAGAGGGAATGGCCACAAGCTCCACCAGGGGAGATTTAGGCTGGACATTAGGAAAAAAAATTTTCACAGAAAGGGTCATTGGGCACTGGAACAGGCTGCCCAGGGAGGTGGTTGATTCACCTTCCCTGGAGATGTTTAAGGCACGGGTGGACGAGGTGCTGAGGGACATGGTTTAGTGTTTGATAGGAGTGGTTGGACTCGATGATCCAGTAGGTCTTTTCCAACCTGGTGATTCTATGATTCTATGATTTATCAGGCCTGGGCAACACAAGGGAGGGATCTCTATTGATCCTCTGCAATGAGGCAAAAGCCCATTGCATGGAACACATTTCCCATTTCCCATGCCTATGAATAAACTTTCCCAGAAATCTTATGCATATGCTGTTACTTTACAAGGGCTAATTTTAATGTTATTATGAAACTTCGCAACGGTCAGATCTCTTGCTAATTTGGAGCTGGCTCCAGCTCTCTGCTCGACCTTGCCGTTGAGGTAGGGAAATACTGCAAACAGAGGTGATTACAGAAAAAGAGGCATCTGTTCAGCACTGATCATACTTAACACAAGACGTTATCATCTTCAAAGAATGATCAGTGTCTGAAAAAACACCGTTTTAAAGAAAACACTCAATCAGAGGGACATTCTAACTTCCAAAGAACACAATTACTTAGATGAAACGTAACTCTACTTTAACTTAAATCAAAATTTTTCCTCTTTTTGTAGTAGTAACTGCTTCTTATAGCAGCTGGACACTTGTAACACTCCAGAGCGCAGGTGTTAATAAAAAAACCCTGAGCTCCAGAAGAGCAGAGATGGGATTCTGTGGCGCTGAAGGTCTACTCTGAGCATATTGCAGCCTACACTGCACAGGGAGCTTTTACTGGCATAGGGAAAGTCAGGGAGCAAACAGCCCAAGTCCCTGCTGGGCTTCTGTTCCCCTCTTCAAAGAGCACGGATTTAGTCCTCAAATATGAGCAGGGTGCAGGAGAAACAGAGTCATGCCAAATATATTTGCAGGCTGAGATGCCTGGTGAGGATACAAAGCACCAGACACGGCTCCCAGTCCTCCCAGTGGGGCCGTGGGCTGGGGGTCTGGGAGCTGGGAACCATGGGGCAGCCTGTGTGTCAGCTCCTCTTGAATTTTATACAATGTACTCCAAGGGGATCCCTATGGCTAACAACCAGCACGTATCCCTGGGTTTGCAATCAAACAGCACATCTGGTGCAAAGGCAGAGCAACGCAGAACGCAGGGAGAAGGGGGAGCAGCAAACACGCTTCGCACAGCATAGGGTCCTCAGAAACTTGTCCCCAGTGGCGAAGGAGCAGCTTAACCATTAGCATTTCACAGCCTCACCCCGCTGTTGTGGTTGTTCGTGGATCCTGTCATCTCCTTCCCCTCCTTCCCTATCTCTTTGTTCCTTTGCCTTGCTGCTGCACAGCTGGTTAACACCAGAATGCCTTGGTAATTTTTTTTTTTCATTTAATCAGGTCTTTTTTTTGTCAATTTTTCACTTGTATCTTTCTCTCTAGGAGACAGAAATGAGGCTGGGAGCTGCAGGGCTGCCTTTTAAAGAGTTTCAGGGAAGAATTTTCAGATTTTCAGGGCAATTTTTACTCTTGGACTTTGTTACAAAAAAAAAAAAAGGTACTTTTATCATGGAGAAAATTTTCCTCTTCATGGACATTTTTCATGTCAGTGAGAAAATATTGACATCTGTCCCTGCTCTGCTTTTTTTACCCTTCCAAACTCCTCCAGCTTCCCTCCATTGCTCCCTTCTGTTAAATTTCATCATCGTTTTTCTTCCTGGTTTGTCTCACCATTTCCAGCTCATACAGTGGTCCAAGAATATGTTATAAACTCTCGAGGGAGGAGGCGATCTCTTCGGATACACATATGTTTCATCACATGGTGAGCAACTGGTTGCACACTGGGGTTTCACCTTATATTAGAACATCCCTACCTATAAGCTGTATCTAATATCAGATACAATAATCTCAGGGATGCTGAGTTACTGTTATCTCTATTGAAGGTCAACAGGATTTCAGGGAACAAGCATTGTGCAAGAAAGGGCTTGAAAATCTCTAGCACTGTGGTTGTCTTGCATAAGACTCCGAATATTTAAAACTCCAATTAAAACTGCTGAAATAAAGGCATTATTGGATACAGGACTTGTAACAAGATTCAACGTGCTGTGGGGAACACTAAAGGTGACCTGCAAATCCTTTTTAATTGCTTTGCTGTTGCAAGAGATGCTGCGTGTCCTCAATAACAGGGCTAGTGAGGACGTCTGCTATGAGTTTAAAACAGCAAAAGTAAGTCAAAGTTGGAGGGTAAATTCCTTAGAGGTGTGGCTGTGCTGAATCACAGCTCTGGATGAAGAGGCGGGTCCTTAAATGCTTCTTATAACAAGGCAGGCTGCTCCCCTCCCTCCATCCCATGCTGTCCATGGGGCCACCAAACTTGCCTGCCAACCTGCATGGCTTATATCCTCCAGTTTCATTTTGACAGATACTGCAGATACTGGTGGGTGACTCCTTGATACACAGTCGAAAGGCAGGGAGGGCTCTGAGCATCAAGACTTGCAGCAGTGCATTCAAAAAGAGAGGGGAGATGAGGGCTCAGCCTTTGAGTGCGGAAGATGCAGATAAGAGGGGTGCTTGCTGCTGCTGCCCTGTGTGCCTGGAGAAGGGCACATACACCCAGAGCCATAAAAATATTCAGCTACAGATGACCCCAAGAGACTCAAGTCTTTAGTGACTCCTGGGCATTTAAATAACTCATAGGGACAGCAGTTGCCCTCCATATCAAACATCCAGGACAAATGGAGGGCCAGTCAGGAGGACTTGATCCACATTTTAGGGATGCTCAGGTGCTGCTGCATCTACACAAGGGAAGAGCCAAGCCAGAACATGATTCCTGGGATGTATTTGGAAAAAGGAGAGGAGACATTATCTCACTGTCCTGAAAGCTCCTCTTCTCTTTCCTCCCCCAGAAAAGCTGCCAAGAGTAAAGATCTCTCAGGAAACAAACTCCCACTCCCTTGTTCTTGCTGTGTTCAAAAGGGGTGATGCATACATCCTGGCATGGCTGGGCAGGCAGGGGACAACAATGCAGCTCGAGCCCTACCTGTGCTACTATGAGATGTACTTTTAAAAAAAGGGGGGTTTAAATTTTGTTTTTATAAAAGTGTAGATCTTCCTCTTGAGAGGAGGCAGACTCATCTTGGAGGTGGGAGATGTCAAATACTGTTGTCAAATAGGCTCAGAAACAGAGACACATGGATAATATATGCCAGACAGTTTGTCTGACAAATTATTGTTTCTGCTGTCAGTTAAATTGTTCTGTACATCATCCTCCCCTCCCATTACTGTTTCAACTAAACCTGCCTAGAGATGACACTTTTCTAGCCCTTCTCATGACTAGACCAGTTTAAAACCCAGTTTCCTCCATTCATGTGCTGTGAGATGGAATCCTTTCCCTGCTGAAGTTATGATGGCTGAGAGGAGCAAAATGACAGAGATGCTCTTCTTCTCTTGCTCACCATTGTACCTGATACTACAGAAATAATAATGATTAAAATCAGAGAGTTCAAGGAAAAGTCAAATTATGCTCCTGTTTTGGCTTTTGGTCACAGGGTGGGTGCTGCAGGGGCTGATGTGAGATCCACAGAAGGAGAGCAGCCCTTCGATGTAGAGCAGGCACAGCAGTGGCTGCAGTGTGTCCTGCTGTGTTAGCCCTCGTGGCTCAGCAGATCTGGTCAGAAGACTTGCAGAACATCTTAGTCCAACATGTACACACATTGTGCTATGCCTCCTGCCCAGATAAATGCACTTCTCCAAGAAAATGCAGCCTCTGGCAACAGAAGGTGGAAAGAAGAAATCCATGTCGCTGCAGAGCTCTTGTGTTGCCTGGTTCCAGGGTATGTACCCAACCTCACAGCTCTTCTAAGTCTCACCTTGTAGTGTGCCCCACTGCTGCACGTCGAGGAGAAGGAGAGGTAACCTCCAACCCCTTTGGGACACCAGCTTGAGCAAATAGCAGGAGTGAAATCACCATGTCCAATCCCAAGGGGCAGTTTTCCCCTTTGGAAGATGAGCTGCAGGTCCTGGAAGCAGAGGATGTCAAATATGGGGACAACATGTGCCACCAAAGACCATGGAGTGTCTGCCACCAGCTCTGGCCCAGCTCTTCTGAATGGGAGTTAGCTGGCAGACACAACACTTCTGTGTAAGGAGCCAGAAAAATCTGCTAGTCTTACCATGGAAGCGCCCCAAGCTCTTTTGTCCTGCAAACCATGCCTCGTGTTAGTTCATCTCCAAAAAATCTGCACAAAACTCTTAGCATTCCTCTATCAGCTCTGTGCCTCCTGTGGCCCAGCTCTGACCACCAGCACCAAGGCAGAAGTACCACCAAGAGAAAACGCTGGAGTAAAGCAGAAAGCAACTCTCCTTTTGTCGACGGGACCTGTGCATTTCTCCGCTCTGACATTTCAAGGTGAATTTGGCTGTTACAGTCCGAGTCAGTCCCTGCGGTCCAAGTCAATCCCCTCGTGGTTCCTCCTACCAGCAGCCTGCACAGGTGAATTACCACTCCACATGAAAACTGTCATCACCTACTGTCCTGAAGGTAGTAATGTCCAACTCTTATTAGACAGTTATTGTCTGAAGCTTTTTAACAACAAAATTAGGGCTTAAGAAGTGCCTCTAAGTGCCACAGCTGCTGAAGGAGTGTGCTAGGGACCAGGCATCAATTCTACTGCATAGTTCTTCCACCAAGCCTCCTCCTTCCTGAGTAAACATGCCCTCGTGAGGGTTTTTTAGGAGGGAAACAATTTAGTGTTTCCGGTGGTTCCAGCTTCAAGATTTGCAGTTACTTCAGGCAGAACAGCCTGTGCATAAACCCCAGTTTGAGGTGGGGATATGTAATTTCAATCTGTGCTGTGCATAACAGGAACCCATGCCGGGATGAATCATGCTATGTTACTTCAGCCTGAAATTTTTTTTGCACTGCGTAGGTTTTTCTAGGGCATATTCCATCAGGCACATACAGGTCAAATTAAAATTGAACATTTATTACTCTGTTAGTCGGCAGTACACACACTTTGGATGTCAGAAACTGTAACAAAGTGGGCTTAGCAACTTAACAAAACCCTTCCGTCATTTCAATGTTCATGTTCCGAGTGCTCTTTATCACAGCCATTTGACTACTATTTTTTCTATTAGATTTGTCAGTTCTGAGGTATTTGGATTAAAACTGCACTGAGTAATTTCACCATTTTCCCTTCATCAATACAGTAATTTGTAAATATCCCAGGAATTTTGGTTTTGTCCTCCCACCCAGGAATGCAAATGGCCATTATGTTCTCTCCAAGGTATCTCGTTTTAACCTTAGGAGTTTATTGTGTTAGTTGCTAGGTAACTAGGTAAGATTTATAGCCATCTATTGTTAATTTTGAAGGCAGTCTTCAATTTCCCTGTAAATAGCATTTGGGAGTTAGAGACCGCACCAATAAAAACTTGCAGCCCAGCCCCAGTCCATGGAGAAGAGCACCTGCTATGAAAGGCAGAGCCAAGTGGACACATAAAGCTTACCTCCCTGTACAAAATAAGAGAGCTCAGCCCCTCTCAAAGCAGGCAGGCTGCGCACCCCTGGGTGCTGGAGGGACCTCAGGCTTCCTGATGCCAGCACAGCAAGCTGTTGGCACTGGGGCATGGGCTGTGCTGAGCGCCAAGTGGATCCCGGCTGCCACCCCGCTCCCACCCCTTGTAGCCCCGTTTTTGTCCTGGCCGGCTGCTACTCACTCCCCAAAATGACAGCATTGCATTTTTCCCCAGAATTCGATTTCTTTGCTGTCAGGCTCAAGAATCCCCAGGCACAGCTCTACCTTGGAGCAGAGGCGAGCGGTAGATGACCCTGGTTCATGCGGTTCCTTAACGCTTCTCAGTTTGAGGCTAAGCAAAGCAATCAAGTGGGGCTCTGCCAATTTGCACAAAACCTCCTTGCAACAAGTAATTTTCTACTATCCTCCCCCGCCCCAATCCCTAGAGCTCTCTTGCACTCCAGCAGGATTATTTGCTTTATGCTGTAAATTCACACTCCTTCCATTCTAATTTTACTTTTCAAGACTGTTGCTGGAGATGAGAAAAAACAAACTTAACTAGGGTAACTCACAGAGAGACAAGTGTCAGCCGCGGGGCAGGAGGCGAGTGGCTGAGAGCAAAACCATTCTCCCTTTTCACTTGCGACAGCCCTGGAAGCACCACAGATGTTCAGTCCCTCACATTGCAATGCATTTGCTATCCCACAGGTGGAAAGGTCCTTTTATTCATTTTTTTTTAAAGCCGCTTTATTGTCTCTTCTTGTTAGGGGAAGAGAAAAATAGCCTTTTTTCTTACTGTTTCACAAGACTGAAACCTGCTGCTAAATAGGGGAGTGAGATAGCTGACAAACCTTGAGTGCTGGTGGTTGTGGTGGGGTGGTAGCTCAGATGAGGCAGAAGTTAGGTGCCTACGCTAAGGGAAATATTCAGAAAACAATATCTATGGTCCCTGAGATGCCAGAAGTGATTTCTTTTCTGGCCACCAGTGTTGTTGACATGCTGTAGATACCATTTCTTTGGCCAAGGCAAACAACTCAGGACCTATTTGCTGTTTAAAGCTTCTCATACTCCCAAGTTAAATGGTTCCATACATTTAGGCTCTTGAAAGGCTCAGTCTGTTAGGAAATATCGAATGGGAAAATGCCATTAGTGAAATCTTAATGGAAGTCATATCTGAAAAGCTTCACACACCACTTGCACAACATGAAGGAAAGCTGATGAAGAGGAAGATATTATGAGATTATCTTGGGCACCTAAGGAAGGCAGCCTCTCCCGGAGCAAGCGTGCAGCTCTCAGGGGTTATTCCAGGTGAGCTACGCACTAGCACAAGGCACACCCGCTGGGTTTTCCACGTAGACTGGAATGAGGCTGCAGATGTTGACAAGAGCTGTTGGAAGGATTTTGAGACAATACACTTTACAAAATTCAGTCAGCAGAATTAAGGAATATCTCCAATAACCATCTCTGAAGGGTGGCATTTCTCCATTTGCCCTGCCTGGGTGAGGACAGCAGCTCAAGCAAAAGACAGCAGAGCTATCTGCTGAAATGCCCGTGACTGATACCTCCTTAGATCATCCATGCCACTGGTCTGGGTGGATTGTCCCCTAAGACACCTGGGTTTGAAGAGACCTGGTATGCTCAGGGATCCCCTGGAAAGACAGCAGTGAAGAAATGAGGGAGATGGCAAACTCTTTCAGCAGCTGAGCCACAGCACAGGCAGGAAGAAAGCTCACTGGCTTCTGCTCTCACGAGGCAAGGCTTAGACTAACTGTGTTATTCCCTGCCGCTGCTAGGAAGCAAAACTCCGTGGCAACTGCTGATCTACGCCTCCTTCAAGCAGCTTGGCCCGTGCCATATGCGGTTTATTTTTTCAGTGCTCAGTTATTTGCCGGTTCAGCTAGTGCGGGTACATTTTATCTGTAGCTGCGTTTTTCTCAAGCAGGGCTAGATTGCCACCAGCGGGGACGTGTTTGCTCTAGCCAAGCTCCAGCAAGGTGCAAACCTCAGGGGCAAGTGCAGGGCTGCGTGCTCCCACACCACAAATCTAGCCCCTGCTCCAAAGGGCTGATCAAGCCTGAGACTTGGTTGAGATAACTTCATCCAGGGAGCCCAAGCCATGCATGGGGCCAGAGCTCCAGCCTCTGGCAGCATCTGGTACCTGCTCGCATCCTTTGCATCAGGCAGCTTAGCTCATGCCTGCTGGGGGATTACAGAGGCATGGGAGCAAATAAGCCCCTGCCCGTATTTACCAATCACGGCGGCTAATCTGGACACGTTTATTCTTGCCAGTTTGCAAGGAGTCATCCCCATTTCCCCGCTACCATGAGTGGGAGCAATTAAAGCATTTCACAGTAAATACGCCTTTCTGCGTGAGGGTGGGGGAAGGCAGGCGGTGAGCAGTGAAGAGCTTCAAAGAGAAAGGTCAGTGAGCCAGCGAGGATGGATTAGTAACGGACAATGCAGCAAAGACCTGATTAATTTAATTGCGCATGTGAAATGTAGTTGCAGATTAAAGAAGGATCAAGAAATGTTAAACATATGAATGGAGCTAAGTAATGATTTTAAGGGAGAAAATACATAGAGCCCTGCCTCCCCCTGCGCCCTCTGCCCTGAGTATAAAGGGGATTGTATTCAGTGGTTACTCCAGACTTCTAGCTCTTCTCACGCTGTCTTCCCAGAGATGGAGATACCAACTACCAACAAATGTTTCAGTAGCTGCAGCACGGTACCATTGCTGGCAGCTCAGCTTGAGCAGGAACATTAAAGGTCAGCATCCACCAGAGCCAGCAAGGAGATGTAGTGTGGAAACCACTAGAGCTCTTATGCTCCCAGCAGAATTGAGGTTTTCCTGGTGGAAATGGATTGATGTGCATGTCCTCAGCTGCCACACTTCATATCCAGCCACTGCCTTGATGGACTTGAATCAGCTTCACAAAGGAGAAATGTATTTCTACCTTCCTTTGGCTTAAAAGGGTACTTACATCGCATCTCCCTGTACTTACAGTCAACAGATCATGTCTCCAAACACTTCAGGTGTAATTATAACTGGAGAGAGGCAGAAGCAATTTCATAGGAAATTTCACATGTTTGCTGGTTTGTTGCTTGCTTTATTTTAATTGTAACAAACAAACAAAAAACCCCAACCCACGCAAAGACCTCAGCATTCTCATCTCATTTTGATTTTTCAAAAGCTATGCCTTATGTTTGGTAATATAAAATAGTTGACAAGCCAACTTTGAAGTGGAAACTCAGACTTTTCTAGGAAGGGTAAAAATAACTTCTTAGAATTCTTCATCTCACTGTTGCAAAGAGAGGTCAGAAACTTGTCAACTAAATCTGGTTCTGGAAGGTGACAATTCTGATTGCCTGGATTACTCCAGCATAGGCAAAAATACTTAGAAAATACTGTAGTGAGACCAACAGGCACCGGTTTGGGCCACCAGCTCCTTCCTCCTGCAGAAAGCAAGCTGGAGAGCTGCCTCCAGGAATTTGCACTGCAAAGGGACTCATCTCCTCCCACTAAATGACCAACAGCTACTAAGGTTAGTGACTGCTGGATGAACTCAAATGTATTTCTTAAGAAGACTTGATTTGAAGAGTTCCAGTGATGGGAGAATTTATGGTGTTGGCTGAGCTACTTTGACTGTTACTGACTCCAGGGAGTGGCTGAACTTCTGTGCCTTTGCCTGGTAGATGGGAGAACTGTCTCACCTCAATGCTTTTTCCAAGGCATCCCTCAATCGTCTGTTTGGGAAAAGGAGTCATGTCGCAAAGAGCCACCAGACGAGATCTGCAAGTGCCTTAGTGGAAAATTGTCTTTTAAGCCTCAAGTGCCCTCGTTGGTCTTTTCTGCCTCTCATTATTTTTCAATATGATTTTCAAATCCAGGCTATGTAGGAGAGAAGGTTTTCTAGCAAATATCCTGATTTAAAACTAGCATTTCCAACAACCTTCAACAAAATGCATTTTATTTTTCCATAAAGGAAAACATTCCTGTTATCGGGGCAGGAAAAGAGATTGAAGAGATGAAGCAATCACCTCTGTCTCTCAAGCAATTAGTCCTGACCAGCTATACAATGAGGCCTAAGAAGAGCACTATAATTTTCAAATAATAACTGGACCTAGGTATCAAAAGTGTTAAAATGACCCTTTCATCATACAGTGCTGGAAGGTTAAATATGATTCGGGGCAGTGCTCAGGCCTCCTGTTGGCTTAATTGCAGAGCAGCCCACATTTAAATCTTTGGTAATCATGTATTAGAGACAAATGATGGAGAAGAGGACACCTTTAAGGTACTAGTCAGAGTGTCATAGAATGTCCTGAGTTGGAAGGGAGCCACAAGGATTATTGAGTCCAACTCCTGTCCCTACACAGGACAAATCCAGTATTCACACCATGTGTCTGAGGTCATTGTCCAAATGCTTCTGAAATACTGCCAGGCTCGGTGCTGTGATGGCTTCCCTGGGGAGCTGTTCCAGTGCTCCATCACCCTCTGAGTGAAGAACCTTTTCCAAACAAACTAGAAGTCAAGCTTTTGAAATACTGGACGTCCTATTTCCTGCATCTGACAGTTTTGTAGAAAGCATGAGAAAGGTATCTTCTCTCCTTTTGAATTAAAGACATAGAAGCTGAAAAGGCACATTCAGGTGTGCTGCATTTTCTGAGACAAAGCAACATATAAGGAAGGATAGAAAAACACAACTTCTTCACTCTTACCTGCAGTCTAGGGCAGAGGGGATGTAAGACTCTGACTGCATTTTTTCATTTGGTTACCTTCCCAGGAGCTGGTCCCCATATTTACTTGCTGTTAACCAAAATTCCTCCCACCTGAATTTTCTTGTATATTTGATTTTTTTTTTCAGACTTAGAAATAAGTTGGGGTTTTTTGTAGATTCCTTTAAATAACACTGCTAGTGGTGTGGACCAGGTCCTGCATTGCAGCTCATCCTTCCAAAACATTAGAAGTTTAACTCCCCTGTCATTCAAGGGATGTCCCTGCAGCATGGATGGCAGCGTCAGCAGGTCACCAAGCACCTCTGGGATCTGCTGGTGTATGTTTTGTACCTTGGGACACCCCTCTCCTGGACAGAAATTGGGGAGCATTAGTCTACCTGATTGGCAGGACACAAATGGAGGGATGTGGCCATTCTCCAAAATGCTCCCTGGTCCACAAACTCCAACGTTGGCTTGGGGCAGGGCTCCACATAAACAACATTATTACCCTTCTCTGTTCCTTTTTCATGGGACAATCAAACAAGGAACCCAAAGCTTGGAAAAAAAATACCAACACAGAAAGGAATGTTTACCATTCAACGTATTATTCCCTTGTGTACAAAGTATTTTGCTTCTATAATAGCACACAGGTATTGAAATGCGACGGCAAATGCAGAAAGACCATACAGACATGTATTACAGGTCTTTTCCTTTTGAGTATAAGCAGAAAGAAAAGAAACACTGTACAGGAAAGTGCTTGCAACAAAACCCCAGTTTGTAGAAAAATAATGGCATTGACATACAAACCCCAGAGTTGTTTCCTGAACAAGAATGTTTTAATTTCTCTGGTCCTCAAAGTCTGTTCCTATTTAATGAAGTCTGTTAATGAATCGTGGGATCAATACTCTATCATTTTTTTCTCCTTATAGTTTATTTAATTTTGTTTGTTTGTTTGTTTTAGGTTTCTCTTGCTCTGTTAATAGCTGCTATGAAACTACATGGTAGAAATGAATGTGTACAGGTCAAAATAATATTTATTTTTATAAATAGCCATTCACTTCATTAGAGAAAATACAATAAGCCTGTACTTTCTAAGCACCACTGTTTCTTTCTAAAGTTCACAGTGCAATTTTCCCTTTTCCCCTACGAAAGTTATACATAAGCAATTATCATTAAAAAAAAAAAATCACTATTCCATTACTACTCCTTCCCCCTTTCCCTTTTTCCTCTTTCTCTTTCCCTTTTTCCCTTTCCCTTTTTCCTTTCCTTTCCTATCACCCTTGAAATGGTAATTTTGGCATTTTTCTCAGAAAGGCAGAATTATTATTGTTATGCATAGACATACAATACACGTGAAAAAATCAGCCTAAGATACAACCATATGTAATTATGCACTATTAAGACAACCCCCCCTAAATTATGGGTTAGAGTCTCCTTTCCTCTGAGTTTAACCAGAGCAGCAGAGTCACACACAGAAGAAGTGTAGTGCACCAGTTCTTTAGCTGCTGGAGTGTAACAGAGTCCTGCCTGCCTGTGAGATGTCTCCCTGCTAACACGAACATGTCAATGCTCAACTGTCGGGCTGGCAGGTCGAACACAACCCAGTACACGCATGGATTATGAATCCAGGGATCGGATCATTTATCACTATTGATCTGACCGTTTTGTAACAAGCTGATCACCCATCCTTTAGGGAGCTCTGCAAAAGACTCGCACAAGATCCCGAGGTTGGGTTTATTAACTGTTCGCATCCAAAATTGCAAGACTTATCCAAAGTTGCAGAGAAGCCTTTTTGGTTTTCCAAACTGCTGGTAATTTTGTGCTGTAAAGCTTCCTTTCCTTGTACTTTGTGCTCCTGGCTGCCCTGACATATAAGGCAATGGGGCAGCATCTTCCTATCGCTAAGTGAATTTGAGGAGAAAGAGATAAGGGACATAGTCATAGACTACAAAATTAATCCGGTCACATCACCTCCGTTCAATGGGCTACAAAGCTCTGCAAAAATGTGGTGGGCTGTGTACATGGCACAGCCACATTTGGCACCTATGAGAGCTGTTTCCTCAATGTAAAATGAAAGAAAGCCAACTCTAAAGGTCTGCTTGTACATGGGATGGCAGGTAGGCAAGGAGCACAGATGCCTTACAAGGAAGATCTGAAGTAACACAGAAGTAGGCGTTAGCAGCCTGTTTTTGGAGGGGGGGTGGGGGGGGAAGAGTTATATCTAAGTACAAAGTGATCTTGTTGAAAGGAGGCAGAGCTGAAGCCTCCCTTTGCAGATGGTCTGTGAGTGAGTAGGAAGCCAAGGAAGCGCTGCAGGTGCCTGCAGTGGAGTCCCCTGGCCACGAGGATGGGGTGGTTTGATGGGGTGGCTTGATGGGGAAGCTTGATGGGGCAGTCTGGTGCTTGCCCCTGGCCCCTAGAACAGACCTTGCTGTCCACACTGGCCCCGCAGGGGAATAACACAACAGGGATGCCTTCGGCTTCATGTTAGGGGTTTGTGACAGTATCCCTGATAAACTGCATTGCTTCTCAGCACACAGCCCAGGGAAACATATGGCCTGATCAGGCTGTCTGCGATGAGTTAATACCCCGCTTCCAGATGGAGCCAGGAAGCACAGTGGCACATGCAATTAGGAGACAAATCTATGTTTTTCTAAAAAGTGAGTTTACTTCAGAGCCCAGTGAAAAAGGGGCTCAAGCTGATGATCCATCTGCAGGAATTTTCCTAAACCTGGGGTAGCTCTTAATTCATTTGAATGCCTGACCAGTTTTTCTGCTTTCTTCCCTTTTTCACTGATAAAGGCATTGGATTAACTAAAACTACAGAGCATTAATAAATACCATGTTAGCACCAAACCAGTGCTTTAAGCACTGGCCACAGAGGTCATGTGAAATTCAAAACATACCTAAAAGATAAAGATTGCTAATGCAACTAGCACTGTATTCATTGTCATGTTTTCCTTGAGTGCTGTTGGCCTAATCCCTAAAATAAAATTTAAGCACATCTTGTCTATTTTCCTTATATAAAGACAGATTGAAATGCCAAAAATACCCCTATGCAGATTGTGTAGCACCGTGGAGGGCCAGAGCAGCCCATAACCGAAGGAAAATTACTGATTGAAAGTAAACAACTGAATACAGTGACAATAAAGTATCACTTGTCATAATGCTACATATAATGTAGAGTATGCAAAATGCAGTGGCTTGACTGCAGGATTTAACGATAAAAAATAAAAAATAGTAAAAGCAGCCTTAATATAATGATTTTACGTACAAAAATATTAAATCAAAATAAATAATTCCAAACATAAATATTATACTGTACATTAAGAATATGCGATCTATATACACACATAAACAGATAAAAAAGTGGAAGGCAGAGGTATTGCATCGCTATCCTTCATCCGTCTCATCTCCACTGGCTGCTCTCAGAGAACCTGGAAAACACAGACAAGGTGTACATTAGAGTCAGATCATCGTCACTGCAGCTGAAACCTGTAACTAGAAGAATTGGCACAAAAGCAGAGCCAAAGTGGGTGTCAGTGAGGTAGGAAATGCCTTTCCAGCTGACAGCATTACACCAGTAAGGGTTACTGGGGGGAGCAGGGACAGGGCGCAGGATCCCAGCAGCCCCCCGGGTGCTGCATGGGGTGGGTGTCCTGATCTGCTCCTTCAGGATGTTTTCAGGAAGATTTCCCTTTGTGCAGAAGCAGCTGGGAACTCACCATGGCTATAACACCTGAATGTCGAGGCCTGTTCCAGATGATGGAGTACACTTCCCGCAGTAACCACCACATTTTCCTACTACTTTGGTACCATCCTGCAGGCAGAATCAGAAATAACATCTTGTGTAAGGGCTCAGGAACTCCATGCTGTGAAAGGGTCAGATCTGGGTTATTCTAGTCAGGGTTTTTAATAGAAAATGTCTTGGAATGAAAACAAATTATGCCTAAATCACTCTAAAAAATAAGCAGTGTTATATTTGAAGGTATGCAAATGCTACAAGGTCAGATGGTGAACATGAAGAAAGGGTAGTTTTGATATATTACATTGAAAGATGCCCAAGAAGAAGGCCGTTAGGAGAGAGATCTCAGGGGTATCTGCTTTCTCCAGTTTGCCTCACAGTGAATAACTGTAACGAGTGGAAAACTTGGATCATGCTAGAGCAAACCCACATCTAGACACTAATTGCTCCTCAGCAGTTGTGCCTGAGCACATGAAAGGCAAAGGAAGGATATTTGCAGGCAGTACTGAGGAACATCTTTTTAGAAGAGAAAGGCCTGGAACAGCTCCAGAGCCAAGAAAAGAGGGAAAGAAATGAGGTGAAGTTCTGCCACTTGCCAAAGTGCTGTCCCTCTCCTCAGCTCTGCATTTCCAAAGCCAGAAGAAACAAAGGAAGACGCGGGGTAATCCTGAGGTTGGCCCAGTCTCCAGCATGGCAGCTCCAGTCCCACACTGGAAGATTATTACCTCCATTTCGCCTTCCTTTTCCCACCTTTGTAAAGTCTTTCTCCTCTTGGCCATTACAGCAGACAGACAGTCCTCAAGGGGAATTCAACCCTCAATTACCACAAAACTGACTTCAGTGCAGGACAAGCTTGCACAAAGCATTTATTTTTAAACGAGCTCCATCCTGCCCTTGACACTATTGATCTGTGATTGCAGCAGGCTGCTATCATCTCTCCTCACTATGCCTTTCTTCTGCTCCTGTGGGCAATTGCACTCCTGGAGCAGTGTTTGACACATGCCACCAGATGATAGAGTTAAGAGTTACGTCTTAGGCTCCGTGTCCCTTAAATTTTGTTTTAATTCTGCAAGCTGTGATGGTGGCTGCTCTCTGCAACCCCAAAGTCTGCTGTCTGGGCTTCTTCTGAAGGGGAGAGGAATAGCAAAGCATCTATGAGAACTAAGATGTAGGGTCTGTGCTGTACTCTTCTGCCTGTGCTGGAGGATGCTTTTCGGCAGCATAGTTGGACCAGTAGCGTCTAATTCTCCTCTTAAAGGAGCCCCGGCACTGAGAAGGCTCATGCGGCTCCTCAGAGCCACAGAGATTGAAAGCAGTAATAGAAGAGGATATTTTGCAAATTGCTTTTTGGTAAATTATTACGGTGGTCTCTTTAGGTGAGTTTCAACAGGGGCAATCGCGATGACTCACATGAAGTAAGAGCCAATTGGATTTCTCTGATTTCAGAACATGACGCAGAAGCAACTATGCGAAGGCACACAGCAACAGGCAGGAAAATTAAGCTGTACAAGTTCAAATTCAGCTGTGGAGTGATTATGAAGGCCTGCCTGGCTTACCTGGAGGCCTCAGGTCAGCAGAGCGCTGGGCAGCTGCAGGGCTTGGAGCCCCAGAGCTCAGTGCACTGTGGAGCAGCCCCAGCCCACTGCAGCTCAGCTGACACAGGGCTCTCCCAAGGAGATAAATCCAGACCAACCTGCTGGGGAAGTCCACATCCTCCATGTCTTATTTTGGGAACAACTCCTACCCAGGCCACTCAGCTGGCCCCTGGACCCTCTCCAGCAGGTTGAGCTCCACTCCACAGCCCTGACCCAGGACACCCTGGTCCTGCCTGCCATGTGATGCACGCTCTGTGCTGGACATCTCAGACAACTAATTAAGCATACGACTGTTTTCAGCTTCACGGTTAAGCAGGCTCACTAATTAACTGCAATAACTCAAATCAAGTTAACGCCACTAGGGTCCTCCCACCTCACATGCAATCACAGGCAACACTTAATTTCTAATGTCAGATGTTAGATTTTTTGCTCATTTGCAATTGGAAGATGTTGCTATGAAAGACAACAATTAGAAACCTCTCATGAGCAAGTGTAACCATAAGTAAAGTTAGAACTTACTGGGGATTTTTGAATTTCCGACACTGCATAATTCCCTTGCGAGAGCCACTTTGCCGTTCCCACTAAGGACAGGCCTGTCCCGTAAAGGTCTATGCTGAAGCGACCCTAAAAAATGAGCAGACAAGCCTGGTTATCCCGAAATGCCGTGCTTTTGCATGGTGTTACTTTTCTAACACGATCTTGCTGGCAACGTTTTCAAATTTTTCCATCACTCTCATAGTGATAAACGCATAATTAATGAATCACAGCACATCTCAGGTTAGGAATTTCTTTCCCCTTGGTGGCTGTAGGGAAGGAGGGGCTTTTTTCTCTCTTTTGCACTGCTTTTTCACAATTTGCCAGCTGAGGGCATTGTTGGCTTTTCCATGACAAAATGCAGAGCCTGACGTGCTCCAGCAGCTGATGGGAAAGGGACCCCAGGGATGCACTGCAGTTGCTCCTTCTGCTCCTTCCTCAGCTGGAGAGGGCATACTCAAGCTTGTTTTCCACATTTTCCACTGGGCTTGCCCTCCCTCCAGACTTCAGTTAGATCAAAACTCTTCCATTTCTTTTCTTTCTTTTTTTTTTTTTCTTAAGAAAGTCCTTAATTCCATTCCACGCTGTCTCAAAACGCACAAAACTGATGGAGAAGGAAGGGCTCTGTCTGCATCCCCCCAGGCTTTCCCTTATCCCATGGGAGACCCCAGCCCTGTTTCTGGACCCAAGGAGGGATCCTGTAGCCACATCCCCAGGCTGACCCACAGCCCAGCCCAGCCTGCGGTACCAGATGGCTGTTAGCTTTGGCTCCTGCACTTGCTGCCTTGGGAATGTTGATTTTCTGCAAGGATCAAACTGTCTGGGTCAGGTAGATGGATATTAACATTCATGAGCCTTTGCGAGGTAAGAAGTCAATCCCTAAGCCGCTGAGCTGTGCAGAAAAGTGTCAGCTCTGAAAGTAGGGAGAGAAGGAAATGGAGAGGTTCCCCCTCTGCCATCTGTTGCTGCAACTCCCTTCCTAATGCCCTTTGCAAATGCCTTGAACTACCCAAAGATCCCATTCATCATCCCCCATCTCCACAGAAACTAGATGTACAGGGGACATGGAGCAAGCCACCTGTAGCACAGTGTTAATTACTCTCCTAAATGCTTTCAAGAAAGCATATTTCTTCCAGGTGACTGGGCTGGATATCCTGCCTTGACTCCTGAAGCTACTAAGGATGCAACTCAGCCTGTGTCCAGCCCTATGCTTTGCGGTTGGGTATGTTGGTGGTGCTTGGCGTGAGTCGTGCTCTCTGTCTACTACGTCCTCCATGCAGAGGGGTTCTCCCACCACTCCTCCCAAACCACTGCAAGCAGCAGTTACAGCAGATATGAGGCTGCAGAGAACAGATTCAGAGCATCTTGATGGCTTGATTCATAGAATCATAGAATCATAGAATAACCAGGATGGAAGAGACCCATTGGATGATCAAGTCCAACCATTCCTATCAAACACTAAACCGTGTCCCTTAGCACCTCATTCACCCATGCCTTAAACACCTCCAGGGAAGGTGAATCAACCACCTCCCTGGGCAGCCTGTTCCAGTGCCCAATGACCCTTTCTGTGAGAAATTTTTTTCCTAATGTCCAGCCTAAATCTCCCCTGGTGGAGCTTGTGGCCATTCCCTCTCGTCCTGTTCCCTGTCACTTGGGAGAAGAGGCCAGCACCCTCCTCTCTACAACCTCCTTTCAGGTAGTTATAGAGAGCAATTCTCCTCTCAGCCTCCTCTTCTCCAGGCTACACAACTCCAGCTCTCTCAGCCGCTCCTCATAAGGCCTGTTCTCCAGCCCCTTCACCAGCTTCGTTGCTCTTCTCTGGACTCGCTCCAGAGCCTCAACATCCTTCTTGTGGTGAGGGGCCCAGAACTGAACACAGGATTCGAGGTGCAGTCTCACCAGTGCTGAGTACAGTGGGAGAAGAACCTCCCTGGACCTGCTGGTCACGCCGTTTCTGATACAAGCCAAGATGCCATTGGCCTTCTTGGCCACCTGGGCCACTGCTGGCTCATGTTCAGTCGGCTGTCAACCAACACCCCCAGGTCCTTCTCCTCCAGGCAGCTTTCTAGACAGGCTTCTCCTGGTCTGTAGCTGCTTAGGGTTGTTGTGCCCCACGTGCAGGACCCAGCATTTGGCCGTGTTAAACCTCATGCCATTGGACTCTGCCCAGCGATCCAGCCTGTTCAGATCCCTTTGCAGCCTCCCGACCCTCCAGCAGATCCACACTTCCACCCAGTTTAGTGTTGTCTGCAAACTTGCTAAGGGTGCACTCGATGCCTTCATCCAGGTCATTGATAAAGACATTGAACAGGGCTGGACCCAGCACTGAGCTCTGGGGAACCGCACTTGCCACTGGCCTCCAGCTGGATTTAACACCATTTACCACTACTCTCTACTGGTCACTACTGATTCACTACTACTGGTCTCCCTGCCCAGCATTTCCACCAACCCCTGTCATGGATCGATCTCCTTCCTTCAATTACATAAAGCCCAACCCTTGTTCCACAGGTTATTCCTTCTTCTTTTTCTCTTTACTGTTCACTATCTGAGGCCCTGGGGAATATCCATCAGCCAATCCCAGGGCTGTATGATAATAACTTCCCATATGGAAAATTCTTTCTGCATGGACAAAGGGAAAAATTTCCAGCCACTGAGATGAGAATGTGGCATTCTTTGGAGTTGGGCTGATGTGATCAGCAGTAATTAATAGAGGGTCTGACCATAACAAATGGCACTGATTCCTATGAAATGCTATTGTGAAATACCTGTGGGCATTTGGCTGCACTGTAGCAGTCTCCGGCAGTGGCATAAGGAACAGGTCGTCCATCATGCGTCAGTGCAAATTGTAAATCAGTCGCTGTGGAGAAGAGTTAGTGAATAACACGGAAAGAAAGAAGCAGAGAGAGAGACAAAATAACTGTTAACATGCTCTTTGTTAACTTTTAAATTCACTAAAGCTGGTTTCCTACATTAATCTTGATAGTAAGGACTTCATTTGCTGGATTCTTAATATTAAATCCCCCAATTCATCCCACATGTGACTTCTGCTATGTGAGCCTTGAATTCGACAGGACACACAATGCTTACAGCTTGGTTTAAGTACATTGATAATTTAGGGCCTCCATATAGATAACAACAAAACTCAAACCCGTGACTTGGGTTGGGGTTTCAAAGGGAATTGGGGTATTTTGCTTGAGAGGGATCTGAAGTAACCAAGACTCATTTAGATGGAGATGTGAGATAGCTCCTGCCTGACAGAGGTAGGTGCCCAGTTCCTTTTGAAATGGAAAGGGACATGGTATCAAATTCCCCGAGGGTGGTTCTTTTGAGATCTTTACCTAGGAGCTTTTGCAGACTATTAGTAGCCTTTTACAGACTGATAGACTGGGAGGTCTCCTGGCTTGAGAATTAAGTGATAAAAGCCCCTATCAGATAAAGAGTCACTTTACAAGGAAGGATTTTGATTTGCTAAAAAAAATCTCTGCTATTTACTGAATGAACACCCAACAGTATGTTGTATTTTTAAAACATTTGCTGGAAACTGATAGCATCCCTGGAGTCAAGGGGACTGGAAACTATAACCCTACGGGACGTTGCAGGCTCTCAGGCAGCAGGATGGCTCCCAGCTCTCATGAATGACAAGAAAGACAGGGTATCACTTACACTGCACAGCTACAGCTCCCGCCCCCCCTGCAAATCCACAGCTCCAGCTCTACCACTCTCAACACAAGTTATTTCCCCATGGTCTGACTCTACCAAGAGCCTCTTCCACCCTGGCCCAGAGACAGCAGCATCCCTGACCCCAGCAGAGGTCCTACACTGGGATCTCCTAACACCTCTGTATGTAAAATGGGGTCTGGTTCCTCCCTGGTTAAGCTTTGTGCCTGAGACCAGTCTGAAAACAGGAGACCAAATAAAATAAAATCTTTAAAAAGATACACTGGTCTGCCAGGAGCATGCAAACACTCATTCTGCATAACAGACACACCAGCGACTATCTTATCTTCCCGTATTACAGAAAAATAGTACGAGCATCCTCTGATTTACTCAACTTGCAGTCTCTAACTGTAAAGCAGCCCTTAACAAGTGAACTCAGGAATATTGCTCACTAGAGTACCACTGCTTGCTTGTAGTTACAGTTATATTTGTGTAAAATAAACATTTTTTTTTTAATTGCAAGGCCCTGTTTTTACTCACTTATTATTTGCATAGTGTTCAGGTCCAGCCTTACTTTGCTGAAGGTGGAAAACCCAGCTGCTGTGTAGTCTTTCCTACACTGGCAGTCTTCTCGTCTGCTTCCGTTATATGGACATTCAGTTGGGTTATGCAATCTAAATCAAAAGAAAACCCTTTCTACTCATGACCGGAAAATATTGCCATGGAAAATAAAAATATTGTGAAGCTCAGCATTAAAGGATTTCTTACCTGTATCCATATACTTCCGAAAAATTCTCTGCATCCCCATTTACAAGAGTCACATACTCCTTTGGGCTGTCAGTCTGCATCCCAGAGCAATACACCTGAGAGAGAGAAGCCAGAATTTCGTCAAGGCATCATGTGCAAAGGGATGGCTGAGAAAACTGAAGGTAGAATATCCAAGAGTGGAAGTGAAGAGCACACGCAGCATCCTCTTACACCTTCGTGAAATGCATTAACTATCAAACTGTTGTTGAAACGCACCTTTAACATCTTTCCTTTGACTTGAAGGAAATATTCGCCGTCTTCAGTGACACTTTTGAGATTTTTAACGTCTTTGCAATTCCTTGGTAATTCACCTGAAACAAAACAGAAATACTGGTAGTCACTGAGCAACTGTACATCAAAATGTCTTTTGTAACACTGTAAAGTCTCTCATGCACCAAAACAGCTTGTTTATTTTTAAGATGTCTCCCTGAAGTGCCTTAGTGCTTAGCTGGATGGCTCTCAGTGCTTGGCAATACTGCACACCCCCAGGAGTTTGATGGAAACCGATGCTGAAGAAAAAGGAAGGTGCAAATCTGCAGACTTACAATCATGGACGTTGTGACATGTCCTCCTCTCTTCGGGTTTCAGATCCACATGGCACAAGCTGCTGACCTGGTCATCATTCGTCAAACACTGCACCGACCGGTGCATGACTCCAGCTCCACAAGTGACGGAGCACTGCAAGACAGATATTTGTATTTTATCTCAAAGGTTTCTGGGCCCCAGCGGACCAGAGAGAGCCGGTTTCCCTTGTATCTAGAGACAGCAGCAAAGGCCCCAGTCCTGCAAAGCGTTCAAACAGGCTTAATTTTAATTCAGCAAGTAAACCCTTTGATTATTAATCCTTTATTATCATTATCACTAATTATTTCAAGAAGATCACTACAAGCTATCATGTGCTAATGTGAAATTGTTTATTTTTCACACTAGGAAGGTTGTACAAGAGAAATGTTCACCAGGAGGCCTATTTGGTAGAAATCCTCTCCTGGTGGCTTGGGGCCTCTGAACGAACACAATATGAGTTCTTTCCTATCCAAACTACATCAAAACCCCACAGCCTCCAAACCCTCTTTCCCCTCACTCTCTGGAAAAATCTTCACATTTTCACAAACACTGGTTCATCCTCAAAGGGTCCAAATTGTGAGTATTCTTAAGGGTAAAATGGTGTAAGCTACGGGTGCTACTGAGCAGCTGCTCATCTGGGCTGGCTGCTGCCAAGTGTGGGTTATGGGAGGTGTGAGCATCTTGCTCCACCTCCACAACTTGTTCTTTCAGTACTTGGAAATTAAATTCAGCTCTTTCTACAGGTACCATGTTAGGCCACCAAGAAAATGATGCTGCTTAACTCTTTAGAAATTATTAGTCTAAAGGAGCACACCATGAAGGAGACAGTCTTCAACCGCTCATGGTATCTGCCACTTGGCATTTACTCTTTATCAGGTCCAAATCTATAAAACTTAACTAAGGGGTCGAGCAGGACTCTCTCTGTCTATCAAAGGTGATGGTGTTTTACATTAAATCTCTTTGAAAATCAGAGATGAGAAAGGGTCATGGCACTTGGTAGTCACTGTGACCTTCAGCAGCCCAAAGCAAGGAGAGAGGTCTTGCCCTCTGAAACGGATACTCTTCTCAGTGAAGTTGTATTAATGAGTTGGACATTTTGTACTGATACTCTGGGAAATACCAATTAATTGAGACTGAGCTTTTTGCTGTAACTCCTCTGCCCTGACTCATGGGGAGGATCTGAGGCTTCTTAGAGGGCAGGAGGAACTTAGATTTCAAATGGCTCTGCCATTTACTGTGACAATTTCTACTACGTTTTACTTAACTCTACCCTCATTGCCTTGTAATTTGACAAATTCCTGAGCTGAGTTAATAAATCAAATTTATGAGAATTTCAAAGAATGTCAGAAGTCCAAAGAAGTGAAATGTTATCACCTTCACTAAAATTTGATCTTGTAGTTCAGGCCCCAGAAGAGGCTCAACACAAATAACTTTAGCAGAACAGCAAAGTTCTTTCTCCTGCCCTGTCCAAGCATTTGTAAGAAGGGGTGGATCTTTTTAAGGCCTACTGATGGTTCTAAAGTCTTGCTTACACACACAGGCACATAGGATCACCACCAGCTGCCAACTATCCATCACTCCCTCTACTTTAGCACAGGGCTTTCTGGCAATGACCCCCATCTTCTGACTAAGCACAAGGCTTTGAGCAACCTGATCTAGTGGAAATTGTCACCGACCACAGCAGGGGGGGTCAAACTAGGTGATCTTTAAGGTCCCTTCCAACTCAAATCATTCTATGACCCTCAACAGTGCCAAAATTTTTGGCTACAACCAAATTTTCATGGAGATCATAACATTGCTGCTGGGACACTCCCATACGATGGGGTTCAGTCTAGCACAGAAGCCCTACACACAGCAGGGCTGCTGCTGCACAAGGGTATTAATTGCATTAATTTGCTCTTAAACATTCAGCTGCCAAAACTTAGGACTGTGTCCCCTAACGTAATGAAAAATTTTGCTCTAATTTTTTCAGTTAAGAAAAGAAGCTTGCCAAACTTACACTTCCCCAGTTGCCGACACGCCAGGATGCTGAGACAGGGCACTCCCCAAGGTAGCAGGGTTGGATGTTGGGTGGCTGCATGCCAGGACAGTTGACCGTGTTCTGGTACCCGTACTCGTAGTGGTCCTTCCCGGTGTAAATCTCACTGCAGGACACCAGGCGCTGCCTGTATCCCTTCCCACATGTGACAGAGCACTGCAGGCAGAGGAAGCTCCTGTTAGCACCACATGCTTCAGGAAGGCTGCTCGAAATCAGGAGGAAAAGAGGTTTACCAGCTTCAAACACAGCAAGCTGCTCTGAGGAATCACTAGCAACTATGTTAGCTATCCATGGGTATTGTGAGCAGCTACAAGCAGGCTGGCACCCAACAATGTCTTTGAGCACCCAATTCTTCCCTTCCTCACAGTGCTGCCTCTAAAGCTACTCCAGGACTCCCTGCTTCAGGTTGGCTCCTGGGCATAAGTTCTCTCTCATCAAGAATAAAAATGGAGCAGAAAATCTTCAGGAACTCAGAAATGTCTCTATTACTTGGGTTTTGTGGTTTTTTTTCTCCCCCTTTTTTTTGTTGTTGTTGCTATGGAATGCACAGAGAAACAAAACGGTCAGGATTGACCCTGATTGCGGGTACTTGGCAGCAACTGGAAGAAAGGAAAGGTTTCCTTGTAATTAGAGGACAAATAGAGCTTCTGCCCTTCTCACCAAAAGGTTGAATGGGAGCTGGGGTGAGCTGAGCTCCATGAGCCCTCGCTCACCTCCTCATCCTCATGGGTCTGGGTGATGCTGGGTGATCACAGGTGGTAGGAGCGGGTAGAGGGTGTCTGGGCAAGGGGCAGCCAGGGCTCCAGCTTCACAGGCACCTCTCTCTTAAGAGACTACCCAGGAGACTAGGCTGCTCGGAGAAATCCTCTCCACATTCATTGCTCCTGCGCTAACTTGAGTGCTTCGTCTCTCCTCCCCCCTCAGACCCGGCATGTTTTCCTTTTTCCCTTTCCTTGTTCTTTCTTTTTAATCAGTGCTGTGTCAGCACAAGCCTTGTCATTTCCTTGTGCTGTTCTTCCAAGTGGAAAGTAATCCTTCACTCACTGGAGAAGGAAACAAGCTGAGATTAGCCTGGGCCCTCCCGCATGCAGTGCCTGCTGTGAAGAAAACGCATCTATTTTCCTTGCTGAGCCCTTTCTTAGCCATGAGGGTGAACCTGCTGCCTTCACTCACGTTGGGTCCTCCCCCTGCCAAAGACAGCACTGAGGAAGGACATGTCCCTATGGTCACATGCAGGTCTTTCTCCTAGGGTGCTCACCTAAACCCTTGCACAGCTCATTGGGTCCCAGAGGTCCCGGGGAGGGGATGGGAATAAACCAAATAAATAAAAATATGAAATAAAATGGCACAAACCAAAGAGGGTGTCTGCTAGACACGATGTGTTTTGGAAGAAAATTGCCTCTAGATATTAGCGAGGACTCTGAGCATGCTGGTGTTTACTCTTTAATATCCTGGTCTTCTCCCAAAGCCCTCCTCCCTTCTCTCCAGCAAGGAAATTGCACACAGAAACAACCCAAAATATAATAATTAAACCACGCAGCGCTGCCCTGCCACTGTTGATTTGGGTTGCAATATCTCAGTGAGGCCAGCAGCGAGCAGAGGAGAACGTGGTCTGGTGCCAAGCAATGCAGTCCCTGCATGGGGATGGGGACTCACCTCTGACCACTCCCCGGTGATCCAGATGTACTCGCAGGGGGGCAGCCCGCAGCTCTCCATCTCAGGGGGGCGCTTGCTGGCGTCGCAGTAGCCGCTGTTCTGCACCTGCTTGTTCTGATCCATGCAAACCACCTTGCGGTACCGGGATGCCTCCCCGCACGTCTTCATGCACTGTTTCAAAGAAACAACAGTTCATGTAACCCATGAGGGACCTCAGAAAATTAATTAACCTGCATTTGGAGCAGGCGAGTGAAAGGCTCATGTTGGTGTCTCTCATTGGTATCATTTTCCTGCACTTTGGACACAACAACCCTGTGCAGCTACAGACCAGGAGAAGTCTGGCTGGAAAGCTGCCTGGAGGAGAAGGACCTGGGGTTGACAGCGACTGAACATGAGCCAGCAGTGGCCCAAGTGGCCAAGAAGGCCAATGGCATCTCAGCTTGCATCAGGTGACCAGCAGGTCCAGGGAGGTTATTCTCCCTCTGTACTCGGCACTGGTGAGACCGCACCTCGAATCCTGTGTTCAGTTCTGGGCCCCTCACCACAAGAAGGATGTTGAGGCTCTGGAGCGAGTCCAGAGAAGAGCAACAAAGCTGGTGAGGGGGCTGGAGAACAGGCCTTATGAGGAGCGACTGGGAGAGCTGGGGGTGTTTAGCCTGGAGAAGAGGAGGCTGAGGGGAGACCTTATTGCTCTCTACAACTACCTGAAGGGAGGTTGTGGAGAGGAGGGTGCTGGGCTCTTCTCCCAAGTGACAGGGGACAGGATGAGAGGGAATGGCCACAAGCTCCGCCAGGGGAGGCTTAGGCTGAACATTAGGAAGAAATTTTTCACGGAAAGGGTCACTGGGCACTGGAACAGGTTGATTCACCTTTCCTGGATGGGTTTAAGGCATGGGTGGATGAAGTGCTGAGGGGCATGGTTTAGTGTTTGATAGGAATGGTTGGACTTGATCATCCGGTGGGTCTTTTCCAACTTGGTTATTCTATGATTCTATGATTTGGGGTCAAATTTGAGACCAACATCCCGCTGTGCCAGGAGCTGTGAGAGCATCCAGTGACAAACTGCTTCCATTCTTTGGAGGTACCAAGGGAGAGAGGAGAAACTGTGGCAGCAGGCACTGTGATGGGGCACAGGTGATGGGATCAAGAGATACAGGGGTCAGTGTGCAAGGTCAGGAGATGAGGTAAGGGGGAAATAAAGGAGCTGACCTCCATCATTTCAGGTCCTAGTAAATACAGACACTTGGAGAATGACAACCCAGCCATCCCCTTTCCAAAATACACACCCTTGCACTCTTGGCTGTAGCTGGGGGAAGCCCCATTCTCGGTCCCCAGCGGTGGGTGAGCAGCAGCGTTGCCCCGGTGTGGCACATCTCTGCCACAACTGCAGCCGAGGCAGCCCCACAGCTTTATTCTCTTTTAAACACTGCCCTGCCCAATATTAAGAGCAACTCATGCTAGCCAAGCACAACTGTTCCCCAGGGGCTTCTGGAGACTTTAAGGACTTGGTTCTTTCCCTGCTTGTCTCGGAAATACCAGCCTGGCTGTGAAGCTGCACTCCTGGGAGCAAGTTTGTGCTCAGAGCGTGTCTTACAAAACACACACATAAAACAAAATAAATCAGCATAAGAGCAGCTGTCTGGATAAAACCCTATTTTCTTAAAGTTATCATCTGTAATGGACTTCTAACACTTTCAACTAACTGGATTAACAAGAAGAAAAATGCATGAAAATAATCATTTTACATAACTTGCAGGAAATGTCTTCCCCTAAGGAAAAGGATAAAACATTCAATCAGACCATCCCTATCTGTACAGAAACACCTTTTGAAGTCACCTAGGCTCAGAGGACTGTGCCAGTTTAATCTATTTAGAGTCTCGCCCTCCAAACATCATTTCCAGCCTCATTGAAGAAGTTCCTGCTCTCCTGGCTGGCCCACAATTAGTGAGATCTTGGTGGGTTCAGCTAGTTGTGAAACATAGGCACAGTCAGGCTCTCATTTATGCAATTAATTGTTAGAACCAAGACTGCAAATTATGTGAGAACTTTGAAAAATCACAGCAATCCATGGCAGAAGCAGCAAAGCAGGAGATCTACAAGCAAGGGGAACATCATATTGGTCATAAATATTTAGTAACTGAGCAAAGTGGAGGGGGACAGGGAAGGAGAGGCAGCCCCACAAAGTAGCATTTATTCTGAAGGAATAATTTAAGAGCTCTTAGGCAACAGTCAGCATTGCAAAATCCACAGTCTGCCAGAAGAGCCTAAGGGTTTTATGTGCTTTCAAGCCTATTTACTCTCTTGCTTTAAGTCCTTGGAGTGGAAGCTCCTTCTAGATCTGTGCCAAAATCCAGTGATCCTATGGGGCCCGGAGGAATTTGCTGGAGTGTGATTTCCGCAGAGAGCAAACAAGCCGTCTTATATTTGCCCATCTGATATCTCCCTGTTGCACAAGTAAAATCAGAAAGGGGGTTATTGGATGTGAATAAGGCACCACTAATGGCTCAATCATCATGTAGCTTCCCCGAACAGCACCTTTCAGAGGCAGCATTAACCTTCCTTCTCCAGTCTTAACGAGGAACCCTCCAGCACAGTGGGAGTGGGACTATGAGATGCTCAAAGCTCCCCTTGTCTCGGGTCTGGCCAGCCCAGCACATGGTCACCAGTACAGGGTGCATCATTCCAGCCCTTCTCCACTGACAACCGAAGAAGGTGCCTTGCAAGGAGTGGGAAGAAACAAGGCTGATTTTGTCTCCTCTCATTAATTTATATTTAAGCCTAAATTTGCAAAGTACATTGGCTCATGCTTAATTTTAGGAGGCCAAATAATCTCCAAGGCATCAGTGGGTCTTCTGGCATTGGCCATGAAGAACTATCATATTAAAAGCTCATCCTCATTTAAAATTGTTACTTGCTGATGACAGATTGACTCTCTCAAACCCATGCCAGCCTGCTTTGGGATTCTCTGCAAATAATGGTCCTGTGGCCAAGTAAATCCAAGCCAGCTCTGTACATTTTGTCGTCATCAGTACATTAAAGTTTAATTATTTGTATTTTAGGGATAACTGGCAATTAAAATAATCCCACTGAGATATTAAATATGGCTCAAAGATAGTGAGACCACCATAAAACAAATCAAAGAGATGCAGTGCAGAGATTCCAATCAGCCACTCCAAGGTTATAAACCATTACTCACATAGAAAGGGGACAGTTCAGCTAGCATGAAAAGGTTATTTTTCCTTTTAATATAGCAATAGATTTTGTATGAAATCTCATGTTCATGACTGATCTAGATCTCCCATAAAATAGCAGGGCTGGAGATAACAATATTGACAGCAAGAGCTGAGAAACAGGTCAGGCATTTGACAATATTTGTTTCTTTTGCCTCATTTCCCAAGTTTTGAACTATTTTCCTGTAAGTTCAAATTAAGGACCATTACAAGCACTTCTGCAACTGTTCTAGAAGAGTAGCAATAACAATTAAAAACCCCCAAAGGCACTCCTTTGTGAAAGCATTCATTGTTTTCATTCTTTTTTTTTTTAAAAAAAAATCTAAACTTGACACAGAGATGAAATGAAACCCCATGCCACAAACACTTCAAACATGCCCTGGGTAAATCTGCAATGCAAATCAGGCAAGGATGGCACAATTTTCCCCCAAATGGCAAATGCCGAAGATTCAAGAATCACATTGCAGCTGCCAGAGCTGTTCAATATCCTTCCACAGAGGTTCATAATTAAAAAAAAGAAAAAAAAATCCCACCACCATTCTCTCTCCCAATTTTCCTTTTTTCTTTGTAACCCTGTTCTGGGTTTTACTTTGACATCTCCAAAGCCCTTTCTATCGACTTTCTTCTCCCTGGTGTAGACACTGAGAACAGCTAATTAGTGGCAATACACCAACAGAGCAATAAACGGTTTCCAATAAGTTCCCTATTCCTTTTCATCAACTTGGCAAGACCAACATTCTTAACAACAACAAAAAGGATCTATAAGAACCCCCCTCTCAACAGATTCCCTTTAAAGATAAGAAATCAAGAACATGACGCCGGGGCATTATTTTACATTGAATCACAGAGTGGTTTGGGTTGGAAGGGACCATGAAGGTCATTCAGTACAACCCCCCTGCAGTGAGCAGGGACACCTTCAACTAGTTCAGGTTGCTCAGAGCCTCATCCATCCTGCCTTTCATGTCAATTAGGGTCCACTGCCATTCCCTGCTCAGAGAATACTAATGCTGCCTGTGTCTCCTCACTATAAATAATGTCTGGCCAATACTTACGGCTGTGGAGAAGGTGCTATTACTGTTTTTCAGCAGGTACATGAGAACAAAACAAGAAGTGCTTACAAGAACTGCTTGGAGTCAGTCACATTCCACATCTCCTGCGTGGTTCTATTAATGGTTATTTATAGGTGAAGAAATTTCCAGCCCATCCCCTAGCTAAGCTCCCCTGGGAAAAAACAGTCTCTGTAACACATTAAAAATGTCCCTAGTGCAATGAGGAGCCCTGGGAAACTTTGGAAAACATCAGCATCCACTTCCCACCAAGGGCCTGGCAGCCTGGGGGCAGGCAAAGGCCTCTTGCTGCTGGTCTGAAAAGTTGCAAAAATAAGGGAAAGAGAGCAAAAGGGTGGGGTAGGAGCCATGGCTTTTGAGGGCTGATCACATCGTTAGGTAAGCACTGCAGCTGCATGCTGTTCGGTGACCTATTTTGCCACCTGAAGAAATTTAATGGGCTCTGTAAAAGCAGAAGTTCATTGCAAGGAATTTGCTGGAGTCCCCTCTGTTTCTTTTCCAGGATGGGACGTTTCCATCACGCTCCACTGCTTGGTCAGCTCAGCTTTGCCTCCTGCATCCCACCACATCTCAGCTCCCTGGCAGGTGGGAATGGGGTATGGTCTCCTCCGGCCTCTCCTAGCAGTGGATGTGTTAATAGGATTATAAACCCATTACAACTTCCCAGCACCACTGAGACCAGGGAAAGGAAGCAAAGCTCATTTGTACCGTCCCTGTGAGGCTGAGGTACCATGGGCAGGTTGATATTAGATAATGGTGGCTGCAGTGGCTGCAGTCTGGGGTACTCTGAGCAGTCCTGAGTCCAGAGGCTCGCCGAGAAGGAAAGAATGAGCAGCACACGCTGTTGTAACCTTGAATTTTTCCTTGCTGCAGTGGAGCAGTTGCACAGCCTCTGTGTGCATGAAACACTTTTTCTCTCATCAGTAAATTTGCTTTTCTCATCCTCCCCCTCTTTTTTCTTTTTTTTTAAGTGACACAATAAAGGCAGGCTGCGAGCAGCCAGGCTTTGAGCAGGAAGACGGTGGTGCCTCCTCATCTTCCGTTACCAGAGCACGAGGCTCTGTTTTCATAGAATCATAGAATCGTTTGGTTGGAAAAGACCTTCAGATAATTGAGTCCAACTATACCTATCGAATTACTCAACCACAGTCTTGAGTTTTGCATTTACACTGCAGCCAATTCACAGCAGGGGAAGGGACCTTGACCAATTTCATCCCCCTTTAGGATCCCTTAGACCATGCAAGAGCAACATAAAAGCAGCCTGATTGCCAATGAAAGCTGGGTCCCCTTTCATTAATAGTTCTCCTGCTCCCTGGAGTTGCTGACTGCGGGTGTCAGGGAGATCACCATCAGGCTCTGACCATGCACCTCCAAAATCAGTGGGATATTTGCTGTTCGAAGGGTGTAGGATCAAGCCCCTGCTGCCCTGCCACCAGGGCTAGCACTGTTTTTTCAGGGGACATCTTGTACCACTTTCAATCCCCTGCACTCCCACGAAGGGCCTGTGATGGGCTATCACCTTCTCACTGCGTGGCGTGGACATCCTCCCCGTGGGGATGGTGGCCTCTCCAGTGGATTGTGCACTGCCAGAGCCAGCTCCCCTGAGCTGACAGCTCCATCACCCCTCCCATTTCCAAGGCTGGCAGTCCCTGCACTGCAGGGAAGACCCTGGGGCAGTGGGACAGGGACAGTGCAGAACTGGGGCAGAACCCTTTCACCCAGGGATGGCTGGAAATGGAATGAAACCAGAACAAAAATACTTATTTTGGTGCCTAGTCTGACCTCTCTCTGCCGTAACGTGTTGTGCACTCGTTGCCTGTCACAGCAACCTGCAGGCAGCTGACCAGAGGGCCTCCCCTGGACCCTCCTCCTGCCACCCACAAGCTTGAGGCTCACCTGTTGAGCACACAGCAGGTGAGTTGGAGTTGCTCCCTGAACCACTGCAGCAGCAGCTTTATCCCCTTCTCCAGCCTAAGGGGCTGGTTTTGCTGGGGACAGGTCCCAGTCACTCAGAAAAAACACTGTCTGTCATGGGAGATCTCATCTCAGCACGGTTCACAGCTTGGCAAAAAGCATGGACTGGGTGCTCAGTGAAAAGAGAGAGCTTTCTGCAGGAGCCAGGGTAACAGGGAAGGAAGGTGGGAATTATTGATGCTCCTTGTTTCCTTCAAAGCCACAGGCACGGAGCTCACTGCCGGAGCAGGGCTTGTTCCAAGGGGGGTTACTGCTCAGCCTCTGGGAACAGACCCAAACCCGCCCAACCCCAAACCTGCTCAATATTTGCATAGGTCCCAGCCAAACACAGGGCAGCGCAAAGCAATAAATTAACCCCACAGAGGTATTTCTCAGCTCCCCCTTCCAGCCAGCACACAGGAGCGTTTTCTCCACTTTTTTTTTTGCCAGTTCAGATCGCAACCCCAAGACCCCGTCTCTCCGGCATCGACAGCCCCCGTCTCCAGCATCATCCCGTGCTGCATGCTTGAGAGCACAAGTGACGTGACCCCGGGGATGGGTGGAGGGGGGGACCCTGCTTACCGGTTGCCATTCGCCGGCTGCCCAGCGATGCGTGGGGCACTCGGGGAGGTGGCAGTCCCGCTGCGGAGGGGGCTGGCTGGCCGGGTCGCATTCTGCCTCCTCAGCTGCCTTCGGGGTGCCGCTGTGGCAGTGCACGATACGGCGCTGGATACCCTGCCCGCAGGACACCGAGCACTGGAGGAAGGAATAAAAGGTGAGCGGTGGTCCTTGTTGCAGCTGTCACGGTGAGTTCCCGGGGTTCACGCCCTGCTCTGGGCTCAACGCAGCCATAGCAATGCTCTAACACCACTGTATAAACTTCCAGGAGAGGCTTTTCATTGCAAAAGGGGAAAACGTTACAAAGGGCAGAGCAGACAGGTTGAAATCCCTGTTTCACTGAAGCCAGTGAGAATTTTTGCTGTTGGGGGTCAGGATTTCCTGGACAGGATTTATATCGCCAAAACCTCTGGAGACAGTGGCACTGCTAAACCTTCACAACGCGCCAGAGGCAGCAAGGCTCTCAGCTCAAAAAAAGTAATACTTTAAAATATGTCAAATGCCACAAGTGTCACTGGAGTGGACTTCAATGAAAAGTAAACGTGAATTATGTAGAATAAAATCTGTAGCAGTAGAGGTAAAGGTATGATATAGCTGGGATTTCTTTCAGCAGGCATCTAAACATGCACGTGCAGGGCATATTCGTTTGTGAAAATAATTGCCTTCTTAAAATTAACCGCATTTTGCATTTCCTTCATTATGTTGCGGGCACATTTCTGCCCACTTCTAGGCGCAGCAAGAAAAGGCTGAATTTCTCTGTTTCTCAGGCTTCCTCAAGTTAATATGCACACTACAGTGCTTTTAACAGCTTGCTTCTTTTCTTTCATGTGTTTCTAATTGTGTCTGCACAATATAATATGTTCAGCAGTACTTCACTTCTCACCAGTATGGATTCTTCCTCTCTAGATCTTGAAATATATGGCATAGATTCGGAATAAAAGGAATTTGCATTTGTAGAAGAAAGCGTGTAAAAATCGAAATCATGCATTTAAACCACAGCTATTACAATTAACCGGCTGCTGAATTAACAATTAATATAAGCAACCTTATTAATACATCAGGAACTAAGAAAACAAGTTTACAGCCCATTATTGCAATATCCATAAAAGTGAGCTTTCTTAAAGCAGGGAATTAAGCCTAGCGGGGAAGTTAATTCTCTCTTCTGCAGAATATTCCTCCTTAATGCTCTACTTGCTTTACTATCCAAACCCCCCATAAAGCCAAGAGGACCAAAGAAAAGCTGACTGTGCACATTCGCCTGGCTTCAGATATTTGTAAGCGAATGGGTTGCTTTTTTTTTTTTGGTGTAACTTTTGAAAGTAGCAGTGAGATTTCCCATCACTGGTGCTGCGAGCATTTCCCATACGCTGTGCTGCCTCCCTGTTGGTCCTACGCATTCCACAGGGGACAGTTAGCTGAAAAATGGCAACTAACTTGGAGAAACATATACACCAGGATGCACGGCATGCTCTAAAATGCCTTTTGGTTTGTATTTATCATCCGCTCAGGTGTTTTATGATAAGGGAGTGCAAGGAGGCAGATGGTCCCTGGCCATACTGGGCAAAGCCTGGTACAGGGGAAAGCTGCAGGCTCGTTTCTCTGTGTGCCTCGGTGAAACTTTGCCATGGGAATAAATGCCGCATCCTGAATGAATGGGTGGGAGGATTCACAGCAGAGAAGCGAGCTCCCCCAGCACCCCAGGCCAGGCTGCAATGTCCCAGCCCCTCCCTTAGAAGAGATCTGAACCCTTCTTGTGCGAGCGAGCAAGCAAAGAGCTTTCCTTGGGCTAACCGTAAGTGTGTAAGTAGGAGAGGCTTCTCCTAGCTGAATGGGCTTTCTCAATGCACTTGTTGGCCAGACACAGGGCAGCAACAATTCCACTCAGCCACAGCACGGGAGAGGGGAACACGAGCGCAGCCCCAGCTGGAGAGGAAGAAGCCACTGGTGAGCCCTGTCCTGGGTCCACAGGGGGCTACGGTGGGGCTGACAACAGAGCCTGGAGCCCTGCGGAGGAGGGGGCAACGGCTACACTCGTCCCAAAGCTGGTGAGTTGGAGCCACGGGAATTTTCCCAGCAGATTGAGGCATCCCCTTCTGTGAGATGCTTCCTCCTGCCGCCTGCGCTTCTGCATCAGTATTGCTGTGGCTCTGGCTGGATTTAGGGCTAACTTCAAAATAACACCATTATGCTTTCTTGCAGAAACAAGAAAAGGTGGGTTTTAACACCATTTTCATTTTAGCTCTTTTAAATTTAGAAAACTGGTCAGCCAAACTTTGTCTACTTTGGGGAACAGAACCTGGTAACACTGCCAGAAGAGTCTCATATTTGGAGCAGTCATCTTGTGCTGTACTTATATATTCCCCTATGGGATGCCAGGCAGCCTGTTCATCCTTTCTACAGAGTCTATATGTTTTCCCAGGATCACTGCTTTCGCCACAGAGCAAGTCAGTCATCAAACTGCAGAGAAGCTCTACCTAATGCTCTACTTGTGCTTTCAGACAGGGCTGGATTTCAGCCTGAAGCTGAAAGACGTAAATACCAGACAGCAAGATAAATATTGGTATTTTTGCTACGTGAAAGGTAAATGGTCATAATTGATACTACTTAGGAAATGCAAACATATTAAATCTGACATTTCAGCACCGGCACAAGCACACTTAGAACTTGGAGGAAAAGCCTTTTTTCTTTCCTTCTGATTATTACAGATATATTAAAAATGCTTTGCTGCAGGAAAGTGGATTTATAAAAATCTAGAAAAGTAATACCTGGCTTCTGAATACAAAATATCCAGAGAGAAAAAAAACTGGGAGTGGAGCACTTTCCTGAATTGGCTGGGACTAATTTTTAAGCATTCCTGTATTTTTTCAGCCTGTTTTTTAACCCAAATAGAAAAAAAGCCTAAAGACACATGGAACAGGTGCACGTACAGTGACAAGGAGGATGCAATTCCATGGGAAAACCTTGCTTTAGTTCTTATACAGGCTCTTGCTGGTTTACTCAGGACAAAGGCAGTCAGCTCAGCAATGGGATTATCTTTCAGAGCCAATTAGCCCTTCAGAGAGCTTCTTTTGGATAGTATCTAAGAGCAAACTGATCACAGCTCCTGTTTTCAGCCGTGTCACCAGTGATGGGGAAGGTGACACTGAGTTTCTGTGCACATTTAGATCCTGATCTACTTGGCAGTCAGGGTGCCAAACCCCTGCCTGTTTCATAGTCCTAATGAGAAGCGCTGCACCCAAATCCACCTTGGCTCTGAGGCGTTAAATCTTTCACAAAGCGGTATGAGCTCTGAGCACCTCTCGCAGGGACAGTCACAGACGCTGCCCCAAACTTCTGACAGCCTCACTTTTCATCTGTCACAGGCCAAGAAACGTGATCAGCGCAAATGATGATCAGGATGCAAGAAAGCCATAAAAAGCCCAGTTTGATATAGTGGGATGGGTGTCTCCATCCCTTGATTTTTTCCATAAGCAAGATTCTGGCTGGGTGAGTACATACAGCATCAAGGATCCGCACTGAGAAGCTACCTTGCATGCTGGAAATGTGCTTACTATTCTCAGTCTTATCATTAGCATACAAATACTCCTTAATTGCCGAGTCACAAGAGATTACCTCAAGCCATAAATCATCTCCATCCTCCTATTAACTTGGGTTTCTTTCTGCAGTTGCATAAAATCAACTCTGGTCATGCGATGGAATGTTGGGAATTTTAAAACACTTACTTTTATCCATTAACATTAGTGTATTTTAATGCAATCGACAGAGCATTACATTATTATGTTTACAATTATTAGCTGTAAAAATTGCTTTCAGGAGCAGTCAATTTGAATAAAGTGCAAATCAGATGTGACAAGACCATCTAATGGCCTAGCTTTCCTTTACACTCTAGCTTCTTCTTGAGGCTTCAGTTTTGCAGGTAATAAAGGTGGTAATACTGACTTAATTTCCAGTATGGGAGCAGTACTGTGCAATTCACAGGGCTGTGCAGGGCTACCTGGGTGCTCCCAGCCGTACCATGGGTAGGGAACCCAGACCTCAGGGACTGAATGCCCATGGAGAATGCAAACTTCTCCCTTTACAAGTAATGGCAAACATTCCTACCCTATGGAATCAAAAGTAAGCATAAAAAAAAAATACAAGTCTGAAAGCAATCATAGATCATCAATGGGTTTATTGTCTTTTTTAATAGTCAACATTAAACAAGAACATGCTGTCCTAGTCCTCATTTTTGCAATGTCTGTATGGGTGCCTGTAGTGATGTTAATGGTTTGTCTTTCAGGGGACTCATTTACAGGGAGAACTGGTGGTTTTACCTTAATTTGGAAGACAGATCACAAACGAACATGATGTTTTACAAGTAGCAGTTCATTTAGTCTGGGATTTTCAATAATTCTGCTGATTAGCACGTTAATGAGGTAGAGGGAAAAGCAAGGTTCAGAGATAAAAATGTGATACAGCAGATTCAGGCTGATGACAAAGACATTATTTTCAGGAAAACAAGGATTTAAGACATGCTTTCAGCAAACAAGATGCTTAATAACTCCAAGCACTTTCACATTTCCAGAAGCCTCTGCTCTGTGCACCAGTGTCTGACTTCTTCATCAGTGTCTAACTTTTTAATTAAGCAAAATCAACTGATGAGCTTGTTAAGAAACAAAAGGTATTGAAAAGCACTTATGATCCAGTGGGTCCTTTCCAACCTAGTGATTCTATGATTCTTTAGGTTTTCCCAGGAAGCTGATAATAAAATTAATTTCAAATTTCTGAAAACTGAAGAACATTTTGCTTGGGATTTGACAAACTTGAGTAACAACGATAAATTAATATATATTAGATTCTCTTTAATATTATATACTAATGCCTTTTCTAGCAGAAATTTAAAATATATAACAAGGAATTTGCTTTCAGATAGACATTAAAAGCAAGTTGCAAATTTTCAGCTGGTAAAACTAGTGCTTCTCCACTGTTATTCATAAAGCTACAATGATTTACAACATCTGAGGATCTGGCCCAAAACTTTTACCATTGAAAAATTGAAAAGGATGGAAGTGAGGGGAAAATCAGCTTCTAACCAATTTGACAGAGAAAGAATATTAAAGGGTACAAAAGGGTATACAGCGCATCTCACCTGTCCCCAGTCTCCTGCTTTCCACTTTGGACATCTGCCCCCTCTGCATTTCTTTTGCACATTGGGCTTAGCAAGGTGCTTGCAATAATCTTCTTCTATATGCCTCCCTTCCTTTGTCAAACAGTACACATTGCGGTGCTTTTGGCCCCTTCCACACGAGACAGAACACTGTAAATATAAAGCAACAACAGATCAGCTTTCATGCAGGGCCATCTGTGTGGTTATACATGGTCCATGGCTACCCAGGCAATTTTCTTTTAGCTGGACCGTAAAGCACATCCTCAGGTCCCCAACAGTCTAACCAAAACCTGAGGGGAAAACTCAAGGGAAGGGCAGAATTTAACTGCTGGAAATGCTCCCATTTGCACTTAATGTTACATGATTTTCTTGGTGAAAGGCCCCTGCAAATGCCAATATCAAAATAAGAGAAAGCAGCTGACATTCAGCAGGGGTAACGGGCTGGACTCCTGGCATTGCTCCAGTGGTTTCAAAGGAGCAGAGTCATCTTACAGGGAGCAAGGCAGAAGCCCTCAGTATCTACTTAGAGCTTGAAAGGAACCATTTCCATCTACGTTTGTAAAAAAGGGAGGTCAAATGTTGGTAAATCAGGAGAGAAAAGTGTGACATACACCTTTTGCAGAGGGAAATAACTCCACAAAGGACAAAGTAGAAGAGAAAAACGCAGCCCTTCCACATCCTCAGTATTTAAGCTCAGGTTTGTTTAGCCAGGGCAGACTAGTTTGCTGGTTTTTTTTACTAAACAGACTGAACCCAGGACACGCTCATCCCTAAGATTTATGCATTTTGAAAACAACTCAGAAGATGGCATGAAGGCAGGCCCTGAAGAATCAAAGCAAAAAGCAAATCAGCAGGTATGTTAGCTGCAAGCTTTGTAGTGAAGCAACTAATTTCAACCTCCCTCTGCAGGTTCACTGAACTTTTTCAAATGTGACCGCTTCTGGCATGCAAACCCCAAGCAACTTCACTTTGATTTCAAATTAGTCTCCTCCAAAAGATTTAGGAATCAAAGGGGTCTGCAGTCACGACAAGAATTTATTGTGACAGTTTTGTGTAGAACAAGCCTGTTACTCAGCATGATGCACCCAGAGACTCAGCTTCTATTTCTTCATTACATGTTATGCAAGCCATTACATGCCATGTCATAAGCATCCTGGTTTAATCCTTGAGCACAAACACACAGTTTCAAGCATCTCTCAATATAAAATGTTCTGCTTTCTTTTCAGCACATAGCAAACATGCAGAGATGAGGCTTCTACCTTCATTTTAGAGCCATGCCATCAGTATATTTCCTAAGAAATAAATTACAGCCCAAGCCTTTCCCATCCTATGAATATATTACAAACCTAAAAAACTGCAGTTTTTATATATATAACGCCTCTGGAAGATCCATTGGAATAGAATTTGGCATATACATTGACAGCAGTGATTATTTTAAATCACAGCCCTGCTTCCAAACCATCCAGTCCCTATTGTGTTAAGAGGTACACAAGGAACCAGCAAGAGTAACTTGCTCTGAAAAAGCAAAGTTCAGGCCAACATGGAGAGAAATGAGTGTAACTCATCAGATCAGACTTTGCTGCTTAAAAACTTGTATAAGCGATGTCCTGAAAAAGGCTGCTTTCCTGCTGCAAGATCATTAAGAGGAACAGGAGCTGAGGTCCCTCGCAATCGATAGGGTTTCAGGGCCATTAATGATGCTCCTCCATGAGAAGTGGGGAAGTCAGGTGAGCATGAGGCAGGGATAGCTGCCTCTGAGTTTTCCTGACCCTGGATCTAATTTCAAGATAAGTCAAAAACCCTGAAGTGCAACATTCAACCTTGCACTGAGAAACAGAGGAAATGCTGTCCTATGCTCTAAAACAAGCCTTTCTGGAGCTACCCCAATTCATAAACTTCACTTTTTCTTTTGTTTCAACAGAAAAACAGATTCAGTTAATGTTATTCTATTTATAAGACTTCCTTCTACATCTCTCCCCAGGCAATGAACATCAGCTGCAAGAAGGAAATGTCAAATCCTACCAAATCCAGTTGCAAATGTCTAGTACTTTCATCCATTTGCTATCTTTGGACTAAACACCAGCAGTGATACTTGAGCAAAAATTCAAGTACTCCTCAGTAAGCACTCTTCTTGCAGGCTGATGCCACTTCACTGCGACAGTCAAAGCCAAAGAATAAATCCATAGACTTGATCAGGACTCTCTCTTGCCTCACATGCCAAGCCAGTACTGCCAGGTGTATCTTTTCTCTAATTTAAAAACAAATTGGATCCACTGCCCATTGAAAAGGAAGAACAACCACACTGTGCAACAATGCAAGGAGACTTCTGGGGACCTGAAGTTGGTTGATAAATACTTAATCTCACAATTAATAGAGTGCTACTCTTTTCCAAAATTATTATCCCTCTTCTACAGATTGCTTAACTTTGGCGTGGAGCCTGAATCTGACATTTATCTTGCCATTCCAGCATCAAACAAGACTGCATTCATACCTTGGTGCATTCAGAGGTTGAGGTATAATTTGCCTAATTTTGTTAATACTTGAAAGTAACTCCCAAGATGCTGGAATTAATAATTTCTATGTCTGTCTTTAATATAAATCAAAGTTAGGCAGCCATGCATTTTTAGATCTAACCCACCCATTTGCTTTCATGCACATATGAGTTATGATCTCATTTGCGCTGACAGAAAAGAGAGGTCGAATTATCTAATATAACCAAGTATCAGAGACTAAAATTCCTTTGCAAAGAGTCTACTTCATAACTGCCTTCTAATTCATCTCAGGTATTTCCAAGTTTTATTTGGCACATATATTTTAAGCATATGTGAGCCACATGCAGAAAATAATTTAGTAGTGGGCTTCATCTCAATGCCATGTGACCGAGAAAAGTGGGACATGAGCTACTGCCATCAGCTTCATCATTTATGTCAGACCCTGGGGAATCTTTGCATTGCATTATCAGGGTTCTTCATCGCTGCAAATGCTGCTGCCCACTTATGATATCTATCAATAATGATACCATCATGAGGTAAGCTTTGACCTTGTGAATAGCACAGACAAAACGACTCCTTTCATATTTCTCTCCCTTTTTCTTTATTTCTTTCCTATTCCCAAATCCCCATAGAAACTACCTTACAGTACTGGGGATGGACGGGAGGCGCTCTGAGGAACAGCAGCTTCATCCAAGGCTCTTTGAAGTCAATAGAAAGACTTCTACTGGTTTTAATCACCTCTGGATCCAGCCCTGAAGGAGTAGCCAAGGTATTGCATTAACTTCTTTCATTCTCCAGCTTTCTAGGGTCAAGGATCAATGCACTGGGCATGTCCATGGTCAACCCGCCTGGCCTCTCCTCAAGTACTTGAAAACATCTCTCTGAAATGCTGTTTGCAGCCTGTGGCAGAGGCATATTAACACCCCAGGGTAAACCTGGGAGGACAGCCAGGCATGGGGAATGGTGTGAAACAACACCTTGTGTTGTTTCTTAAAAATACTAGATGATTGCAGCACATAATCTAATAGAGAAATACTGTTTCAAAGCATCATCTATAGCCGTTACACTGAAGATTCCAGTAAACCTTCCCCTTGTTATTACCTTTATTATCCTGAAATCACTGCAGTCACACCTGGTGCTTTTCGTGGCAAATAAGAACAAAAGGACTTTCTTAATAGCGTTAGGATCAAAGCGTTTGAGCACAGATTTAAGGGTATTAGGTTTAGTGCATGATTAGTTTTGTTTACGCGCCAAGAATCGAGGCTTGGCATGCTGATGATTATTTCAAATAAATACACTGCCTAGTTTAAATAAATACAAGAAAAAAGTTTAAATAAATATAACAAAAATATTTCCATATCAACTGTTTCCAGAAAGGTCAGAACATGATGATAAATCTCTCCTGCAATACATTGCTCTGCTCCAGCACAGCAGCAAGCCTGTGGTTTTGTTTCCACAGAAATTTGTTTTCTGTTGCAGAAGAATGACAAAGATTATTGTATTTTACCAAGTACATACAATCTGCTTTAAACTAACCTTTGCTGCATTTCCTATACCAGCATTCTGGAAGGTGTGGGTACATCTTTTTCAGTAAGACTTCTCCAATGTACAAATGTTACTACCTATTCACTGGGCTCGTCGCAGCTAAAAACAGAATATGTACCCCAAAAACCATGGACCTCAGCATGTCCAGAGAAGGGTGATGGAGTAAAGGGTCTGGAGTACAAGTGTTCTGAGGAGCAGCTGTGGGAACTGGGGCTGTTAGGTCTGGAGAAAAGGAGTCTGAGGGGAGACCTCATCCCTTGCTACAGCTCCCTGATAGGAGTGTGGCAGGTGTTGGTCTCTTCTTCCAAGTAAGAAGTGATAGAATGAGAGGAAATGGCCTCAAGCTGCTCCAGAGGAGGTTTAGATTGGATATTAGGAAAAATTAATTCATGAAAGGGGCGTCAAGCACTGGAACAAGCTGCCCAAGGCAGTGATTGATGGATTTAAAATGCGTGTAGATGTGGTACCGAGGGACATGGTTAGTGGTGGAGTTGAGAGCGTTATGTTAAGGGTTGGATTTGACGATGTTATGGGTCTTTTCCAACCTAAATGATTCTGTGACTCTATGACTCAGAGGCTTTTCAAAATTCTGCATAGGGAGTTTGCGCTGCTGCCAGGGTAAGGGTTGGGAGTAAGGTCAGTCTGGCACCAAAAGCCCTCATCAGCTCTGGGCACAAAGAAGCAGATCTTGGTGAAATGAAAGAGGCAGCACAGAGCAGTCAAGAAGAAATGGAGCAGCTCCACTTCTCATTGATGTTGTTCTCTGAATGGACAATCT
This sequence comes from Clamator glandarius, assembly GCA_033459285.1. Classification (NCBI taxonomy): domain Eukaryota; kingdom Metazoa; phylum Chordata; class Aves; order Cuculiformes; family Cuculidae; genus Clamator; species Clamator glandarius. Next base: position 1,952,869 of record JAUNZM010000089.1, on the reverse strand, counting down.
CCACCCAGGGCAGAAAAGGAACCAACCACCAACAAGAATCTGAGGACATCTTCCCCTAGAAGTGAGAAGTTTCAGAAAATGCTGTCAGATCACTTTTCCAGGCCCCCATGCATCAGCCAAGGATTTAGGAGGTATTTGAGATAATGAATGCAAGCTGCAGTGATCACCAAATTAATTCCAAAGACCGGTATGCTCTGATAGCTCACCAAGGGCAGGGCTGGGAAGAATTAGATTAAACGTGGCTTTATCAGATTCTGCCAGGAGCAACTTTTTAGAGGAAATTAAAATCAATCCTTGTAGGTTTAGATTTCCACACATTAAGGATTATATGTAAAGTAAGCGCTCGTAAGTAAGCCCTTGTTCATCCTTTCCAACAGTCTGAGCTGAAACATGTGCTAGATGAAATAAAGCAGAAAAATGACAGATCCCTGCAACGCTTTACACTCCCCTTTCATGAGGAGCTGTGCTCCTGGATGTCAGCAGACTTCTCCAGCTGCACACAAAGCCCAACCATGCACCCTCATGCTTACATTTCAGCATCCTGTTAGTATGCATCAGCTCTTACTATAACTTACACTGGTGCTATCAGATGTTGAAATCACAGCCCTGTGACATCTGTACCTATGAAGATTCTCAAGCATGAAGGGCTCAGAAGCCATGATACCAAAGAAAGCTTGGATCACTCCTCGTCAGCTGAACCCTTACTCTAAGTCTGAAAATTTGTGTATTAACCAGAAACAGAGGCTCTGTGGCATCCAGAGTAAGTTATTCAGCTTCACTACAGCAAGGTAGTGTAGCATGCTACTCCCTTGGCTTCTGTGAGACAAGCAGCTGGTTTAAAACAAGGGTGCAGTCCCATGCTATGGTTTCTCCAGTGTCTGCAGCACTCCAGATGTTTAGGAAGCATTTATTCCTAGCTACTTTGAAATACTATTCTTCCATTTGTCTGTTCTAGCATGGTCTTGTGCCCAGCTGCATCAGCACAGTGAGAAGACCATGCCCACAGTGCGGTACACAGGGCAGGGTTCACCCAGCTGGGCTTTTCTTTCCTGCAAAATTGTAAGAGGAATTGTACCAAGAGCACATGGTTGTGGTGATTTTAGCTGGTACAAGGACAGAAAAATACACCTGATTATTGTTCATCTAAGAGGAAATAATGATCTCTACATTCAAGAGAGGGCAACTGGACCAGAGACCTGACCAAAACACACCAAAGCATTGCTCTGCAGTTTGAAAGAAATGAAATGCTTAATCTGTGCTGACTCCCCAGAGAATTGTGAGGACTGAAAAACACAGACAAGCACATTAGTGATTTTGGAGTGTTTAGTCCAAGTAAGTTTGTAAGCATTGTCCAGAATCCCCTGTGGGAATGTCCTGAGGAGCCCTCTGTGAGCCGAAGGGTGGACCTGGGTGTGCACAAGAGCAGCCTGAGTCCCAGTGTCCCTGAGCAGCAGTCCTTGCCTTGGGTATGGGTGAGAGGGAACACGCCAGCTCTGTGTGCTGCTCATGGGGCAGCATGCTCTGGGTCTCCATCCGCTAGCTGCTCTTTTCCCAGCTCTGCAGCAGAGCTCCCCAAGTGATTGTTTGCAAAAAGGAGAAATAAAACAATCCACAAAACCTCCACCTTCTGCTACCAAACCAAGCTGCAGAGCCTGGTGAATGATGATGCCTCATAATAGGTTAAGAAATAAAATAAGGGGGAGAGGGAAATTTCTCCAACTCATTGTGTTGCTGCAGCAGAGAAAAGAGTCTAGTATGTCTGGAGCCCATTCCTCCAACAGCATTATTGCCTTGGAGGAAAGGATACTCTTGGGTGGAGGCTCTTAAATGTCACTAAGATTTAAACCCCTGAGCACTAAAGTCAACACAATGATTTCCCTGAACTGGCAAACCTCACAGGGTAACTACTGATTAACCTACAGGTTAATAACAGCAGGTAACTGCAGCAGGAGAAGCCAAGCATCTTCTCTTTCATGGGATCCACCTACTCAGTAGCACCTTCTTCCTCCTGCATATGCATCCCACACAAAGACTTCACTGGCTGCAGAAATCAGCAGGACTCTGAATGCACAAAACTGCCTTAAAAGCTGTGTCCCTGCCCCACTCCATGCTATTTAACTTGAACAACAAACAAGAAAAAGCCCTGAAGAGCTTTCCAGATCTCTCCAGGGAGTGAGGTGTTAGTTGGCATTTCCTTAAATTAGGAGGAGCTACCCAAGGATGCCAGCATAATGGGATGTAGAAGGCACTGATGAAGTCTATTTTCCATGCTGGGGCACTGTTAAGAGAGTAGCAATTGAAGCAGCAAGCAGCCTATGTTAACCTACACCTCATATGTTTAGTGAACATTTGTATTATAATGCCATTTAGAAGTCCCATTCAATAGGTTTTCTCCATGTCAGATGGAGTGAAACACAAAGTAGAGCTCCCCCCAAGGAACCTCAGCGCTATTTCATGTGTGTGCATCATTCCGGGGGTTTGTAGGAGCACTGGACTGCTTCTTGCTCCCATTTTATAAAAACCATCTTGATTTAATATACCAGGGATTAAACACACGCAGCCTGCAAACAGTCTGGGGTATCAGACAGAATTTCATCCATGCTGCTGGCTTGCTCACCTCCCCTGTGAGTTAGTAAAAATTAAAACACGAATAGAGCATTAAGTGCCTTTGGAAGAAGATGGTCTACATAATTTTTCCTTAATGACTGCACAAATTAGTCACTGTGAAAGGCAGAAACACAGTAGATGTCTTTGTGCTTAGTGTCCCTCATCATCATGCATCCTTGTTTCTAAATGCTACAGTCCCTAAGATCTGAGCAACAGCAATTATTGCAGTTTGGGGTCTATAGTGTGAATGTGGGCAAACACGCACGCAGACCTCCCAACACCCAGCTCAGGGATCTACTTGAAGATGCTGAGCTTCGCAGCTCAACCTTGAAAGTGTGTTATTGTTTTAACACGCCTCCTGCAGTTTAACACATATTTCAATTACTGCACTCAAAACCATAGCCTTGGGAGACAAATGTCCCCAGCAATTGTCCTTTAATTTATTGCTTTATTTCTCCTTTATGCATGAGCATGTGCATGTGTGGGAGGTCTGCAGACTTTACAAAACCAGCAGCCCTGGGTGGGCCAACCATGACACGAAGACCAAACCCAGTCATCACTGAACAGCAGTCCCAGCACTTGTTTGAGTTCAGGTCGGTGCTGTGCAGCCTGGACAATGACCGTCGCATTGAGAACACGTGAGAAGGGAGGTGTAAAAAAACCAACCACAGAGACACACCAAAAGCAGCCAAACAACCACTATAGTTCTTTGGGAGAAGAAAGGAAATAATTTTACAGTGTTAGGACAAAAACACCAGCTGGACTATACACAGTAAGAAATATCAAGGAATACTAGTGGAGTTACACACTCTGGCTGGGACAGTGCACTGAGGAACTTGGGAAAAGATGCAGCATCTGGGAACCAGGGAAAGGCAAAAATTTCAACATACAAGAAAACAACCTTCCAGAGTCCCACCAATGCTCCAGCTCGCTTCTGTCCTGGCACTGGCAAAAGAAGAAGCTATTGAAGGAGAGCAGACAAGACCGACCCTTTTCTGCAGCTCATTACCCTGCAGCTCATTACCCTGGCATTTCCCCAGCATTCAGGGACTGGAATAGGGAGGTTGGAGGGGATACTCCTACCTGGTACATTTACTTCTCTGTGAGACTGAGAAACGCTAAATTTAGCCACGAGGTCAGATCACAACGAGAGCAAAGACCGAGGGATGCCTGCAAGGCAGGAGTGTGGATTGTGACGGCTGAGCATTAAATTGCAGGAAATCAGTCCTGCAAGGAGCTGATCTGGCAAAGAACTTGTGTGCAAGCTCAGTGTTAAGCACACTGTGCTGCAGGGTGCGCCCTCACCTGCAGTGAAGCAGGTGGGCTTTGATGTTTATGAGCATCAACACCAGCAGCCAGGAGAGAGCAGAACCGATAGCAATAGTAGCCCTACATAGCTCTCCTTATTTAAGGAGAAACAGAAGTAGCAATAAAATATGGTCAGTGACAACAGACAAACAACAAAAATGGGAAGGAAAATAAAATTTGGAGATGTTAGGGTAGCAAGAGAGGCATAAAGTGATTTTTCTCTGCCAGGCAACTGGGCACCACTGGTTTCACCCAGCTTTCAGCTACCATCTGTAGCTTGGAGCGTAGGCAGGGACTGAGCTGAGGAAAGATCCACAGAAGCAAACATTACCCTGGCCCAGAGGAGCAACAAGCTGAAGATCTACAACCAAAGATCCCAATTGCATTTACCTTGTGGGACAAGCTCTGAGAACAGCATGAAGCAGGGAATAGGTGGACAGTAAGACAGCTGGTACAGCTCTGCCTGTCCCAGCTGTGACCCAGGGATGTGCAGGTTTGGAGGGTGGCTGAAGTAGACACCGGCGGTGGGATGCTTGGGATGGGTGTCACACAGCAGGGAGTTCAAGAAAGGGCTGCAACAAGGCCGGTGCACTTTTTTAAACAGAAGCAAAGAGATCTGCACTGTTAAAGGCCTTTTTCTGAATGAGGAGCCAAAGCAGGTGGCTTCTTGCATCAGCAGAGTAACTGGCAGTCCCTGGATTCAGTCGGTCTAACTGACCCCAGTCGGGAGACAGCCAGGAGCCAAGGAGGGACAGCAGCCTTGGTGAGCCAGCCTAAGCCTAGAGCAAACAACTCTGAGACAGAGCCAGCCTCAGACAGATGGCTGGGGATATCCAGAGGCTACCAAATTCTCATTTTGTTTTGGATCAGCTTCATTCGATCTTCACTAAGGCATCTATTTCTATCTGGTTTTCTAAAGACATGTCAGCCACCCAGTGAGCCCCTCTGCTCGGGTTATGGGTGCTGGGACTGTATGTGCAGCCTTTCTCTGCTGCAGCAACATCTGTCCTTCCCCCATAGGCTCTCAGGGTAGGATTCTTTTTATTAGTTTTCTGATAATACCCGGCACCACAGAGAAATACAGACTTGCTGTCACAGCCTTGGAGCCTGAACCAACACCATATGAATGAAGGACAGAAAAGGCTACATGAATCACTGAGTGACCAGAGAGTTCAGCATGCCTATCACTTAATTTTCAAGGATGGCTTTGTTATTGCAAAAACATGTGTAAAGAATCATGCGGCAGCTCAGTAATGCTGCTGTCACAGCAAATTCATTTTCTGCAGAAGACAGGAAGGGAACAGCAGAGTTATATACAGTTGCAACCAAATCTGCCCCTAGTTATCGCTTCTGCCATAGCAAGAGGTGACATCCTGCCTGCTAAGAATATTATCAGAATGACCACATGGAGACTATTGCTGTTGAACAGCTTATTTTCAACCATCTCCTGGGGAGGGCATTTTGTAAACAACGTGTTGGGGCTTTGACAGAATTAAATACAAATAACCCGAACTTTCCATTGACACTGAATTTAAGATTACAATCCTTGAGTGTCAGTTCCCTGACAGGGATATTGGCCAGGCAGTCCTGCTTCCCACCGCATCTTGAGCTCCTTCCCTGCTACCCGTGTTGTTGTGCACAGCCAAAAAATTCTGTAAAGCCATCAGTGCCGGCAGCTTCCAGATCTAGCTAAGGGGATACGGCATTGTCGTCCTAACCCAAACCTGAATTCACATTTGCAGCAGCAGAACTTGGTGTTTAGCCAGTTAATAAGCTAATTATTTTACACCGACCTTCCAATTCTTCATTGTTATATCAAATGGCCCCTGAAGACTGATACACCAGCATTTCTACCCATTTGATTAGGAGCTAGGAAGCACACATCACTGTTTTGCAGGCACTAAGACCTACAAACCATTGTATGAGCAGCTAGGACTTTTGATACCCAAGAGCGATAAGTATTTGGCGAGTCAGATTACTTTTAAAATTGTAATACTTTTTAGGAAGAAAGAAAAACAGACTGAAAATCCTACCCACTCATTTTCCACAGGTCAAATTCCGGTGATTAGTGACCCACTGCAGTGAAGCCCAACGACTCACCCAACTGAACCAGGTTCACATGGTGCTGTGAGATATAATTGTTTTACCTTATCTGTGCCCGTTTCCTAACTTGGAAAGAGTGAGAAGCCCAGGACAATGAATTCAGCATCATTCATAAATTGTATCAGGATACAGCTGTGCGTTATGGTAAACCACAGCACCAAAACTTCACAGAGATAGGAAGGACCAGATCTGCTCCAAGAGAGGTGGAGTCAGCCTCAGATTTTAAATGAAGTGTTGGCTAGATACTCTCTGGGAGTACTTCCCTCCTTCTGGAGAACATGGTGAGTCTTCTTCTCAGTATTCGAGAGTGTATATGGAGATCTGCATTCACAAGGCATTCAGAGGCGAACAAGCACTCTCTGTATCCTGGTGACATTCTCTGCATGTTTTCTAAAGCATTATTTTAATAAAAAGGGCAGGCCTATCACATGGCGTAGAGTTCTGCAGTGTTTAAATACATGTTTTTAAATAAGCAAGGAAATGTCACCTCCACTTAGTCCTCATCGAACATAAATTATAACAACAAGGTATCTCACCAGTCTTCTGGTATAAAGTTACCATTTACACATAGAATCTGTTTATTAATTTAATTATCTTGTTAAGTCCTGGATTTAACCAGTCAGATAAAAATCACTTGTTTACTGTATAAAATCTCAGTGGAACTTGCCTGAGCACTGAGGGTGGGACTCTTCCGACCCTCTCTGTTTTAATTTGTATGTATTTTATATACTAACTTCACTGAAATTTGAGTGAAGCTAACGCAATCAGAGGCTTGCAAGAAATTAGTTATCCAAACTTCAGAATTCATAAATGTTTAACTGTGTGTGTTTAATTATTGAGAATGACAGCTCTGTTGGAGAACAAAACAAGTAAAATAAAAGCGAGTCAAAAGATGGAACACTGCAGTACCACTTCAGAAAATTTAGCAAAAGTTACCAAAACTAAGTATATGATCTTAATTTAGCAAAAGACTCAAGAAATCATTATACAAATTCATTTATAATTACATTCTACTCATCTTTAATTTTCACTGTTCAACATTAACATTAAACATTGTAAATGTATGCAATATTTATATAAAATTAAATAACAATATTGGAAAAATAAATACACTTTTACATAAATACATAAATCCATACCGCTGAAAAGTTTCAGCTAATACTATACTCTTGTTTCAAAAGTGACCAAAAAATATGGTAGTGACACTCCATCCCAAAAGATGAAGTATGTACAGCTACAGAATGATGCTTGCAACCGATGACAGAGCTAAAGCAAATCCAGGTGATACCACACTAAAGAAAACAAATTTGGATGTTACTACCTACAGTAGTAGCACGAGGTAGACACATATGGGGAGTATTTGGCAGGAGGGACACGAAGACCTTTTGAACCCATAGATACAATTCAGTCTTCAAACAGCTCTGGGGTCCCCTATGTCAAAGCCAAAAGATACCTCAGTAATAAGACCTGAAAAATCAAGTCACTGTGTGGCAACGACTGGGGCTCAGCTCCGCAGCCCCTTTCCCATGGGCAGCTCGGAGAAGATGCTGCAGGCAGGAGATGATGCCCCTGCCCTCTCTTTGCTTGATATCCCACCTGTTCCCAGGAGATTGAGCAAGGGCAGCCCACCAAGGTTAACACAACCTAGAAGAGTCAAGGGATGTTTTTTCCTGGGTGAAGAAAAACAACCCGAAGCCAAAATATACGACCACAAGATGCATTTCCAACATAGAGGAGCAGATGCAGCCTCGGAGCCTGCTCCTCAACAGCTGTGAAGAGGCTGAATGCTGAGCAACACCAAAATGCAACACACACTGGGTTCTTGCAAATGGTCCAGCATGGGTAGCAAAGGCAGCTCCCAGCTGGCAATTTTGCAGGGAAGTCACTTCATTTGTTGCTAGCTCCGCTTGGCTCACCTCACTCATTTTTAGCACCAACTATATCAGTGTACAAGTGATACACTAGCACCCCAAAAGAAATATTTCATATCACTGTCCCCTGCACTGGTGAAGCACTGTATAAACACCAGTTCAGCAGTTTTACGGCTACTGCATAACTCACTGAGGTACGGTAAAAATTGAGGAGCATTACTGAAGGCATCTGTGCTACTGAAAGCACCCGCAGAAACAAAGGCGTGGTTACGTTTTAGCAAGATGACTTTTCAAACCATGACAGTTAAGCAAGTCCAATAGATTACAAACAAGCCCTTATTTTTTTTCCTATAAAGTGCTTTAGAGTCAAATCAATTTTTTTTAAAAAAATCATCTTCAATGCTTTTATAACAAAATACACAATAAAGGTTCACATTCGTTTGAAGGCCACTCCGAAACCGGCAGGCCTGTGGTTTCCAGCACGCCAGAAGAGCCCCAGGTGGCCCTCGCCTTGGCACACCAGGGCTCTGCGCCGAGCAGAAGTTGCTGCTTGGGACAAAGAGAATTTCAAAGCTGTGGGACCCAAAATCCCAGCCCTGCCGTTCAGGGCTGCTCTGCCCTGACAAGAGCATCTCTGTAGCAGACTCCTCCAGTGACAAAGGAGCAGTGTAAGACATCTCTGCCCCAAATAATACTTTGATATTAGGAAACTCCCAGGGCTTTAAGCCTTCCACCACCTTGCTGATCCCTCGCTGCCTTAACAATATCTAGAGCAGCAGCTAGAGATCAGGCCAGACAATAACTCTCCAGAATCAGAGAGATGCACCAGAATAGATTAGAGGTGCCTTGCACAGTACATCACATTCATATTATAGGTACATGGGAACAGGAATTGAGCACGGGTGCAAATGCACACGTGTTTCTATGTAGCTGTGTGTGGGGGTTGGTAGGGACACGCACACACATCTACACACACTTGTACACACTTGGGAGTTGTTGCAGTTTACTACACATTTTCCCCTGTCATCTTGTTTTTGGCAGAGAACACACGACTGGAAAGCCAGTAGGTGTACAGTGCAGTATTGCCATTAAACATCAGAACAATTTAGCTTCAATGGAAATGTACTGCTTAAATGCCAGGTTTAAATCCATAAGCAAAGAACTCCGCCAGAAACAAGACTTATAATGCACAGCGCTTGCAGTGTAATAGAATGGACAAAAGGTGGCTACTTAGCAGAAAGTGCCTTTTAAATTAAAGGACTCGAGCTCCTCTAATGTAAGCCCTTCTTGAAGAGGTGTTATTCTGAATATATTGTCAATAATCCTCTTTAAGTGCAGTTTTAAGACATGAAGCATTAGCACCTTGGTTTGAAGCAAATTAAATCTGTTGTTAGGGGATATCCACAAAATGGTTCACAAAGAGAAAGAGTTTATGGTCGTACCGAGCTCCAAGGACCAGCACTCCAGGCAGCATCTCTAGGACAGTCCTGCACATTGCACTGCTCTCTGTCTGGTGGCTTGTCAAGGATTTCACAGCTCAGATCCGTAAACCTTTCTCCATTAGGCCGCTGGCACACCACCAGCCGTGTTCTTGTCCCTGCTCCACATGGCTTTGTGCACTGGAAGTCAGAGAGGACAGAGGAATCACTGTCTGGGCAGCAAAAATACTGCTGACCAATCACTTGAAGCTCTGGCACCTCTCAAGACCTGACAGTTGTTTCTGTTCCCAACCAACTCAACTCTGCCCAGATCCCCCCAAACTCCATGTGAGACTCAGATGGGGAATCAGCTACTTCAGCTTCTCTCTTCCCAAAGCTGTTCATGCTGCTCCGCAGTGATACTGCAGGCTAACGTCTCTAATTGCTTATCTCAGTCAAATTTTCAGAAGGGAGCAGTGTTGTTATTAAAAAAAAAGGCCTTTAGTCAAACTAGCGTTCTTTTGAAAAGACAAAACCCCCTCAGTTTTCAGAGAATTTGCTTTTGCCTGGGATTAAATTTTTCCCATGACAAATGGAAAGGAAACCACCACCAAGCAGTTGCTAAGGGTTCACCCATTTATCAGAGGTTGCCTTTCACGCTCCAGTCTTTCCAATAAATGTTGCTGCAACATCCCCCCCTTCTCCCATTTTTCAGCCACCCACTAATGAAACCTTCCCAGGCACAGGCAGCCAGGATGAAGGGCTCTCACTCACCTCTCCCCAGTTGCCATAAGCCCACTGAGGACAGGGGCCAGATTCACATGATCTCTGCTCCATGGGTTTGCTTTTCTCATCACAGTTATTTGCGGTGTATCCGTTTTCATCCTGGCACACCACGACCCGCCGCTGGAACCCCCCCGCACATGTGCTAGAGCACTGGAAGACACAATTGTCCATGGTTTCTTTGAGCCCAGGAATAATTTTGCATTCCCAGCTCCTTCACAGTGCCTCGCACCGTGGGAATGCACAGCTAAGAAACTTAATACAGCTAACAGGCATTATTAACTTCAAAACCCAGCTATTACTAGTGGCAGTGCAATGACTTACGCACTGACTAAGCAAAGAAAATAAACACCAGCCTAGTTTTAAGCAGGTGAGTAATCCCCACTGCCCTTAATGCAGCGCCTGACATCTCCTTTGTGCTTAATTCTCTTTAGGGGCTTCTGTGTTAAAGTGCTGTGAACTGGTCAGGGTGAGAGGACCTGGCATTAAGGCTCTGCTGTGCCTTGGCAACAGCTCTGCACAGCTGTAAATGTGCCGGGAGAGGGTCAAGACGCAGAGACTGCCCTTTGCCTCATGGAAAAGGATGCCATCAGCTTTCTACCTTGGAGATACGGGGTGTGAGGGGCTGAGAAGTGATGCCTGCACCCTGCTGCAGGAGCTGCACATGTAAGCAAAGAGTAGAATGTGGTGAGAATGGTCCCTCTTGACCTTATGTGATGATGTTAACAAAAGTCTGAATTAGCCCAGGAATAAAAAAAAAACAAACAACAATTCAGAAACAGGAAAATCAAGGCACTTACAGCACCCCAGGGTCCAATCCTCCACTGATTGCCTCCTGGTATATGCGCACGGTTTCGGTTTGGGCTGCCTCCAGGGTGCAGTTTCAGGCGATGATCCGGATAGAGGAAAGGGTGAATGGCCCTGCCGTAGTCATGGCTGTTTGGATGACAAGGAGACATGGAGCAGTCTTGCTCGGTGGCAGGAAGGTCGTCTGGATCGCATTCACTCCTATCCACCAGCTGGTCACTGTAATTGATGCAGATGACTTGTCGCGTTGCCTTACCTTGACCACAGGTCACCGAGCACTGTATTACAGTGGGAAAAGGAGACACAGTCACATTTCCAGCTTTGAAAATGAGGCAGACAGCTATTGCTAACTATGAATATCAGAAAACCTTAATCTCCCCAGTTATAAAAGGGCAAGCATTGCAGACTAACGAAACGCGTTCCCAGCAATGAGATCTATAAGGCTCTCCTGTTAGAGGCAGCATGATGCTTACAGAGCTCCACTCCAAGGCCTTCCACTGCCCACACGGCATCACGGTGCACATTTCTGTGGCTGATGGCTTTGGGAGGTGGAAACAAGCTGACTCATCGGCCACCGAGCCCTGGTCATCCCGGCAGCTGACATATCTCATCCGGGTACCCTTCCCACACGTTGCAGAGCACTAGGGAAGAGCAAGAAGCACTCCACTAGAAAGTTTCCTGTTATACATTAAAAAGGCTTTGGAAAGAAAAGTTGGTCAAATGCATTTAAAAAATATTATGTTGTCTACTGTAAAATAATCTTGAAAGGCATGTGCTTACCGGTGTCCAGGATCCAAATCTCCATTGTGTTCTGTGAATGCCTGCTAGGGATCTCTTGGCTTCAGGACTATTTGGATGGGGAGGACATACTGCTATTTCACAGTCCTGTACATAAAATACATGAGGGAAAAGGGGAAAATAAAATATTTGCACATGTTTCAGTTAAACTATCTCCTCTGCAAGGTCGTTATCAACAACACACATCTTGAAAATCCATGACCCGCATGGTTGTGTGCTGGCAGGCTTTCTCCTTGCATTTTCTTGGTTGTCAGCAAAATGTGGTCTCAATACCCCAAGGGTTTCATATGCAGAATCTCAGTGGACTATTGACTTCTTGGGAGCTCTACAGTAGGGATCCCCCACAACCATGTGCCATCTCTGTGCATTAAAACCAGATGTTTTGAGGCAAAAGATGAAAGTTCATTAAGAAAGTTCTGGTATGAACACACATCTGCAAAGCAGCAACTTTATCTCAAATCAAAGCTCCCTTCCTTCAATGCGAGACCTGCCGCCCACTTAATGAAGGTTACGCTGCTGAGCGGATTGCAGCCCTTTGATTCCCTGCAGTCTACCTCACCACACACTAAGAGCACGAGGTTTTGGGGACAGGCGTGTCATTCTGCTCAGTCTTGGTACAGTGCCTAACAGGAGGGGCTCTGGTCCTGTCTGGACTTCCTGGGAGGTCTGGCAACAGAAATGATGAATAGCCATGACTTTATTTAATGAGCCCACGAGTAGTCGTTGCCAAAAAGGAAATTAATACTGATTGTCACTGAGAGAGAGAGCGGCTCTTGACAAATGGCATAAATGATTTCTGCATTGCTGTGATTTAATTTACACTGGAGATGTGCACGCCAAGTGATGGCTGACGACAAGTGGGTTTGCTACCCCTTGACTACAGTGCAATTGGTCCCCACACATGGGAAAAGCAGCCCTTTCCTTAATGTTGTGGCCTCAGGTAAACTCTATAAAGTTGTGCAAGACTGTAGCTGGGCAGGGTGTCAGCACTGCAACTTCGCTAGATGACAGAGAGATGGTAATGTTCTGCTTTATTCAGCTCCTTCACACACCACAGGCATATTCTCTGCTTGAAATGGGAATTTATGTGTTTGCTTCCAAGTACCAGAGATTACATTTCTCAGTGTATCCAGCTATGGGGATGCATCTGGAACTATTGTGTAGCTGTACTGTACTGTCACATGCAGCAGACAAGGGATGGCTCCTGGTCATCATTAGCACCACACAGCAATATTCCTGCAGCCAGGGATCCCAGACTCCATGGAAACCGAAGGACATGTACCCTTCCGCTCCCTGGTTGTTTTTCCATATTCATCTACTGCCACTTATTTAGCTCAAAAGCTTGTAGAGACCATCTTTAGCTCTGAATCTGGACAGCCTCTCACACATCCCACGCTACAAATAGAGCTCCATGGATATAAATGACAAGCAAAGGTAATTTTTACCCTACAAAGTCTTGATGCCCTCATAACGAGCTGCTTGTTGCCTTTTTGGCAATTTGGTGCTTCAGAGGGTAAGGTTAACTACATGGAAAAGGCCTGGAACTCCCCAAATACAACTTCTCCCTCTCACATCTACCAGAACGGGATGCTGTATTGCACCTCTCCAATAGACCCATAGCAGATCAAGACACTGCTGACATTCAGGACAAGCCTTTGCAGCAGCAAGACATCTCCCAAACCTGCAGCTTGTGTGCCTCTGTATGGAGGCTGGAAAAAGATGGGCACAGGACAGCAGGATTTACCTGGGTATCCGTTGGCCTGGTTGCAGCATTGCACTCATTATCATCCACCACTGACACGTAGGTGCCCACGACACACTTCACTGCTCTCATCTGGTACCCTTGGCCACAGGTCATTGTGCACTGGAAGAGGACAGATGGAAGAAAGAGTGCTGAGTCTGAGTAGCTGCTTCGGTTAGAAAGTATTAATCAGCCCAGCCTGCATTTAGACATGTAGCATCAGCAGCAAAAATAAAACCCAGCTTCCCTCCTGTTTCCTCTCCACTTCATGCATTTCAGCTTTAAATTAGGCCAAAGTTTTAATTCACTGTGCCCACCAGAGCCTCTCATGCTTCACCTGCTTCCTTGGGAATGAATGTGTGAGCATTTAAATGATTTACTTTGCTGCACACAGTAGATCATAGTCTGATAAAACCCGAATCACAAACCAAACTGGTCGTTGGTTGTTCAGCCCCATGGTAGCACAAGCAGCTAATGAATAATTTTGCTGATGGGAAATAATTCTGACTGGGAGAACTAGTCTGGGTTTGTTGCTGTTTTTTAAGTCAAGAGCTAACAGCTTTCTGGAAAAGCAGATGCCAGAACACTCTGGGAGAAATGGGCCAACTTGTATTTTAACAGAAAAAAACCCCTCAACAACCCAGAAACTGGAAAACATTGAAAGCAACAGAAGCTACTCAATGGGAGCAGCTTTCCTGTGAAAATTAGGCCATGTATTTATGTGCCTAAATATGGATTTAGGAGAGTAACCTTGGAAACCTTTTTTTTTTTTTTCAAAGTTGCAGCCAATTTAGTATGACATAGATTAAATGAGCAGGTACTGTTATTGCTGCCCATCCACCAAACCCAAGCAAAGAGAGGGCTGTTATGCCACTGAACTTGGGTGAAAGGGTAGCACCCAGCCTCGACCACCAGCACCCCAGTCCCACTGACCAGGAGCCCTGCGGTACCTGGCCCCACGGCCCCACTTGCCACGAAGCACACTCCTGCTGCTGGCACGTCTGCACCGACTCTGGCTTCGTTTCAGGATCACAAAATCTGTCGTTTAATCGATCTTCTCCAAACTGGCACCAGGTCTGGCGGTGTTTGTGCCCTTTTCCACAGGTGACCAGGCACTGCAAGGAGTAAAGCACAAGCTCATGTGGTGCTGGGGATGCGCTGCCAACTCAGCACCTCCCCCGGTGCCGAGAAATAAATCTGGAGACCTGCTGCAATCACTGCTTAAAAACTGGTACTGAGGGGTGGCTGTTTAGCTAACGACCACACGTGCTGGAGAAAACACGAGCACCTTGCAACTAGAGAGGATTGCTCACTGGAGATAGTCCAGAGAAAAGGCTGGAGTGTGGAAAGCAAAGCCGAGCCGGGACCCGTCAGCATGGACAAAGTATCCATTAAAGCTCTTTACTTCCAGCACCTGTAAGACACAGGGCGAAGCAACAACACGCCCCAACATGGCATTCGCTGTGCACAACAGGGTGCCAAAGGCTAGCAAAAACCTTGCTCAGCTCCGAGTGTGCATATTAAGGGTCTCAGCACCTCTTCCACGACCCCAGCGTGGCTTCGGCTGCCAGCACCTTGATCCAGAAGACAGATATTTTGCAGAGAACAACCCCTGTTCCCACTTAATTGCTTTCATTATTTCCTAAAAGGATGTGATTCACAGAAACCAGAGCTATTTGACCACAAAGGTGAAAAGAAGCCTTTGAAGCCTGTTCTCCAACAACCTGGTCCTGCTGCAGGAAAAAGCTTATCAAGTTATAGTTCTGTTGCACTGCAAAGGACACCAGCAGCAGTGGAAGTGGTAATGGTAATAAACAACTGGGAGAGGGCTGAACAAGATGCTAGAAGGGTGAAATCTTGCCTTCCAGTGACAGTCAGAGCTGCCAGGGCTCATGAAGACAATCTCAATGAGGGCAGAAGGTATCTTTCTTCCCAAAGCTACAGAGGAACAGTGGAAAAACTTGGGAGGAATGACTGCAGGACTGGAGAGGAATTAATCCTGTGTAGCTTTGCAGGGAGGGAAACACCTAGTGACAGTGTGGTTTATAGCTGGACTTGATGATCCTGTGGGTCTTTTCCTACCTAGTGATTCTGTGATGACAAGGACAGCGACTTTGCTGCCTGTCTCAAGCCTCCCTGTGCACAGGCTTGGGGACATCTTCTGCAGGAGGCACAGTGCCACCAGGGCACAAACAAAGCCCGAGGGATGAGCAGGGACAAAGTTCTCTCTTTACAGGCACCAGCTCCTTAGGGTGGGGGAACAGCAGGGTGAGCCTGTTGTGGTGACCAGCACCTACCTCAGACCAGTCACCAGTTTTCCACTGGGGGCACAAGAAGTCACTGCATCGCTGCACTGTCAGCTTCTCTTGCTGACTGCACTTGCTGTCATCCAGGACATCGTTGTAGGTGTTGACGCACATGGCTCGTCGCCGCCGTGTGCCCCCACCACAGCTCTTGGAGCACTGGGAAGGACAGACACCAAGTAAATACTTTCACATTTGGAAGGAGAGACATCGAGTAAATACTTTCTGTCACTCTATTACAGGCTGAGAGCCCATTTATTTCCTTCTCCCCTCTTGCAGCCAAGACTGTGAAGAGACAGCAGAAAACCTCCGGAAGAACAATTTGTACTTTAAGTAAAAGGCTATTACTTGATATATTCCTTTAAAAATCCAATCTTGCTAAGCTTAATAAAATCTTGGAGCAATGAGTTTCACAAATTCATTCTGGGTTACCACCTCATCATTTCTTTTACAAGTGTGGCTTTTCAGTCCTCCCAAATGGTTGTTACTTGCTCTCATTTTAGAAGAGACTAATTCCCTTTAACCAGCCTGCCCCTTTCCCTGTGCCATCACTGGATACACCCAAGCTTGTCATTCTCTCAGTGCTGGGTCTGGATTAAGGAATATTCTTTTTCCTGGAAAATCTAAACAGTGTAAAGGAAAAAAATTTCAGAATTCCTCTGCTGATGGTCCTGGCTGCAGTGGGAGAAGACATCCAGCAGGGCTCAGCCTAATGAAGTCAGACCTCAGGATGCTTAAAAATGTAAATTCATTGCAATGGAAAACAAGGAGTCCAGGCTGATATGGACTGTGTTGTTCTCCAGAAAAAGCAAAAGAAGCAGAATCACAGTGGCCAACTTTTATATGCCATATGCAACCAAAACAACCCGACAGCCCCATACAAGGGGGAGGCAGTGTCTGCTGTACCATTGAGCATCCCTCACCTCTGTCCAGGCTGAGTATCGCCACCCACCCACGTTACAGTCTCCAGTGCACTTCTCCCTCGTGCTGGGCTTGGGCTGGCTGCTGCAGAAGCGGTCATCGACCTTCTCTATCTTCCCCTCCAGTCTGCTGTACTTGGAGCAGTAGATCTCCAGGGTGCGGTAACCCAGCCCACACTGGGCTGTGCACTCGCTCTTTCTCACGATGTGCCACCTGAGCCGAGGAAAGAAAACATCAGCCCTGGTGCAGCAAAACTCCATGAGCGCAAACAAAAGCACCTACCTGGGAGTGGATCATAGAATCATAGAATAACGAGGTTGGAAGAGATCCACTGGATCATCAAGTCCAATCATTCCCATCAGTTACTAAACCATGTCCCTCAGCACCTCATCCACAACTGCCTTAAACACTTCCAGGGAAGGTGACTCAACCACCTCCCTGGGCAGCCTGTTCCAGTGCCCAACGACCCTTTCTGTGAAATTTTTTCCTAATGTCCAGCCTAAACCTCCCCTGGTGGAGCTTGTGGCCATTCCCTCTTGTCCTGTCCCCTGTCACCTGGGAGAAGAGCTTGTGGCCATTCCGTCTTGTCCTGTTCCCTGTCTCTTGGGAGAAGAGGCCAGCTCCCTCCTTTCCACAACCCACTTTTAGGCAGTTGTAGAGAGCAATGAGGTCTCCCCTCAGCCTCCTCTTCTCCAGGCTAAACACCCCCAGCTCTCTCAGCCGCTCCTCATAAGGCCTGTTCTCCAGCCCCCTCACCAGCTTTGTCACTCTGGGACTCTGCAGATACCATGCTCATGGTGTATTTCACAGGAATAAGGAATATACACTTGAACGGAAAGCTTTGGCTCTTTACAATAGTTCTCAATGTTTTGTGGATTCCAAAAACCTGAGGTAATTAACCCTGGCATTGCTCCTTGCAGGGCAAGAACTGTCACCGGGTCCCTCTTATAGGCAAGCAAAGCCATGCTGTGACCCTGTGAGACCATGCAAGGCCGCGGTAGGAGCCCATGGCCAAGCAAGGAGCAGTGCTTTGGAATCTTTCTACCCCACCTTCCCCTGCAGAAGTGCTACTTCAACTTCTGAATACAAAAAGTGGAAAAATACAGCACCAGATAAGGATGTTCACAGGCTTGAAAGGTGTGACAAGGCACTCCACAAGGCAGTATGGCTGCAAAGCCATTACACCTCTCGAAAGTGTGAGTGAATTATTTGCTTCATGACACATGAGCCCCAGAGGTGTCAGCAGGGATTATAGCTGTTCCCTCTGGATGGAGGGCACTCCCACCCTGGTCCTCCCTTCCTGGGAAAGGCAGACGGGTGGCACTAGTGGCCCTCAGGGAGGCACCTGGAGACACAGCCCTGCTTTCCATCAGCCCCAGCCCCAGCTCTGGCAAGAGATGCTGGACTCAGGCCCTGATCCAGGGTGAGATCAGAGACCCTGGAGTCAACGGGAGCTGATTGCCCTGGCACCTGGCAGGGCTGGCTCCCAGGGAAAGGGGCAGTGACATTCCCTGTGGGTCCTGGAAACCCCTGGGGCTGTTGCCAGTGCCTCTGCAGAGAAAGTAGAGCCCCGCTCCTAAGCTGAGAGAGCAAATTTCAGCACAGCTAGGAGAGGAATAAGATCAAGGGGATTTGGAGTCAATAGCTCCTGAATGGAGGGAGCCCTCACATCCCTGGCTACTTTTCAAGCTGCTGCATTTGCCCTTCTCAAGTTTCCAACCTGTTGCAATGGCAACAGCTGTTACCGCGACAACCCGCCCTACAGCCCCTCTATCCAGCCCCGGGTTTATGCAGCCAGAGAAGCCCCTCGGGAGCCGCCATCTGAATTGCTTCACCAGCAGCCCTTTAATGCCACCATATTTAAGCTCCAGCAAGGAAAACAGATTGCTTTTTAAAGGAAAATGGGTTGTAATGATTTAGGCCATGCTCTATCAATTCCAGCTCTCCAGGAGTTGTCTGGGGACAGCCCCAAACCCGCTCTACACTTAAGCCTATTCTTTGCTTTAAGCAAATGACGATAAATCCAAGTCTTAGCCACTCTTTTGCTTGGAGCATATGTTTTTCCCTCTTTGCAGGCTTTTTGTAGGATGGAGCCGAGCATTTCTGACCCTGGCAGATGCGAATTTCAGCCACTGTATCGCACAGGGAGATTTTTCAACGTTAGGTGATGTTTTTTAATTTTTTTGGTAGCACTAATTTAATCCAACAAGAAAAAACTGAAAACATAGAAAAGTGCCTCTCAAAACACAGCTGGCGGATGCCAATCCCTCTTGGTTGACAAAGAGGCAACTGCTAATCCTTTTTTAAAATCTAATACAGTCTGGTGAGAAAAGGAATTATGGTAAGAGGTGAAAGAGAAGTAAACAATAAATATACAATGTAATGTATATACATGGCTGAGTAGAGCATACCTTAATTCACATTCTGTGCCACAAGGCTCAGTGATGGGGTCAGGCTGGGGAATTCGATCACATCGCTGGTCTGACACCGTGAGCTGATCCGACTCTCTCGTACACACAGGTTTCCTTTTTCGTTCTCCTGGACAGTAAAAAACCACACATTGTTTAAATCATACCAGAAAGCAATCAAATCAGTTATTTCTCTTACTCCTTTCATAGTAGTAATTAAAAGACATTTAATTGTGCTTTTAAACCTCTTTCAGAAACAAGGAGGGAGTTAAGACTCTCTAAGAGGAGCAGAAGGGGTTTAAGGCAGATGAGATGGATACAGGAGAGGGGCAGCATGCCCACAAGGACGGGCTCTGTGCATTTAGCAAGGTTAGCAGATGGGAATGACTTCGTGTCAGATCCAAACCAGGCACCAATGTCTCTTGTAGTCTAAGGAAATGTCATGTAACCTTTTCTATACTTGAGCTTCCTCACCTGCATTCCAGGTTGCAAGGCTCACCAAGCTCTGAGAGGGCTTCAAAGTTGCCCTACACTGAAACTGAGATGCAGCAGAGCCACACTATGCCTCGTGTGCCTTTACTCCCACTACAGGCCAGGGAAACAATCCTGCCCATAATGTGCAAATCTCAAAGCGAGAAAATGGAGAGGAACCCCAAATGAATCCAGGACAAAACTTGTCTTCTTTAAAGCCTTCCCAAGCACCCACCTTGGCAGAGCTTACTGCAAGGCTGCCACGGGCCATATGCATTCCAGTAAAACTGCTGAGGTTTGTCCTCGATGGGGATATTAAATGTGTAACGAACGTCAGGATTGTACAAATTGCCCACTGATAAAACCTGAGGGGGAAAAGAGATGAAGCAGAGTAAACCAACAGACTTCACTGCCTACTGTTTTCAGTCCAATAATGCTGGGCAAACTTTACAACATGCACAACATATACTTCACCTGCAGTGTTATTTCTTGCTCAATCCGATCTGTAGAATTAATCCTTTCAATAGTATTATCCGATCCGCTGTATTCGATCACAGCATTCCCAACTTTGATTTCCCTTTTAAACATACTGACGACAAAGTCTCCATTTAATATAAAGTCTCCTTGACTGTTAGATAAGGCTGCATAAGTGCAAAAAACAAGAACTAAAGACGCAGAATTAACTCATACGTACATAACAACGTGGGTCATGTGCTCTCAGGGCTCTCTTTCATTGAGGTGGGAGGAAAAGCTCACTGGCACTCTCAAAAAGAAAGACGTAAAGAGAGCAGCAGAGCTCTTGCAGACATTGTGTCTTCTCCTTTATCCACTGGAGAGCCTCAGTAAAATGAAGGCTGAATGCCTGAAGCTGTTGATAAATAGTTCACCCTTAACCTAAGGCAGAGATCCCCAATGGCTCGCCAGGCTGGCTGGCTGCTCTAGGCAGAACACAGAGTCCCCATCTCCTCCTATACCACAGGAATAACCTTGCTCAAAGATTCCTGTTACACAGACAGGGGGGCTTCCCTCTTCTTTCCAGGTGTGTTCTTAGGGTAAATACATGTACCCTAACTGCCCAAATGCTGCTTTCTAGCAGATAATTACAGGGAGTTTGGTCAGTATCTCCCCCTCTCTCTCCTCCCCCCTGTACTTTTTATTATTCCAAATCTTAAGGTATGTGAAAGCACTGAAGGCTTAAAGCCTAAATGCTTTATAAAAGGAACAGTTTCCTGAAAACAGCAGTCTGCTGCACAACTTCACACTAATGCGATTATGGAGCTAATTTCCTAAGTTAGTTTCCCGACCATTTCACCCATCACAGCTACATTACCACAAAGCCTCTGTACTGAAAAATCTAAACTTAACACCAAAACACCAAAGGGAAAGTTTTTACCCTGAATAAGGAGAGATAATGAAGCAATACACTGCTCGGCAGCAAACAGACACAGATGGAGGAAAAACCTCACAAAGCAGACACTGTACTCAACCAAATTCAACACTTTGCAGGCTTTAATGTCATTAGGCAGTAGTAAAACTCATTAAAGGATTCCTTCCCGTTTACTGCATCCCCTACAACAGTAGGTACACGTCTTGGACTTGATGACAACATCAAATTCCTCCTAAATTGTTAAGCAACTACAAAGTTCACAGTACTGAGGGCCCAAGATTTCACACTCAGTGAGCTGCAAAATAAGTGGACACATGCACGCTTCTCATTTGCTTCTAGTCAGGCCTAATGTGAAGAGATGCTTTCCCAGCAATATTAAAGCAACATTAAAGAAGATTTGACTTCATTGCTTCCCATGAAGATTAAAGGCCCTCCATGAAGAGCTAAGAAGTTCTTTGGGGCTCCTTCTGGGGTGAACTAGTCTGAATAGGCACAACACAGGGAAGACTGTTTCTTTAGAAAGAATGAATAATGAAATCTATCTCTTTCCCCCCAAGATGGAAAACTATCGCATCTCAGTAAGGTTTTCTCAGTATTTATATGCATGCATGCTGGACCATCTCATTTTGCTGCTGTGAACATGAAGAAACAATGCAAGATGGATGCAAGTGAATGGCTGCACATGCGTAGCGACAGACAGCTCTGTGTCACTCCAGTCTGGGAAGGACAGAGAGGACCTGCCCATCTTTTGCTGGGCAGAGCAACAGCCAAAGCTGTCAGTACCATCCCCCTTTGGTGCAGTTATGGGCTAAGCCCTATGTATTCTGCAAAAACACTCAACAATGCAGGGTTTTTGCAAGATGAAATGAAATGAAGTGCCCTGGCCAGAGGTGTAAACACAAGACCTGTGCTACCAGAGTGCAGCTGGCAGTGCCAGGCACGGGTCATCCAAAAGAGAAGGAAAGAAGGCAGGAAAGCAGCCACCACCCTGGAACTTCACAGAGCCACAGCCTGACTCCCTGCTCCATCAGCAGCCTGACCAGACTCTGAGGGACACAAACAGGGCTTAAAGGCAAACCCAACTTTTGATTGGCAGCAGAGATGTTTCAAGTTGTGATGAGGAGACTTCAGCAGAATTGAGAAGTCTGTTTGGTTCTCAGCTTTGTGCTTCAGCTTCCACCCACAGCCTGGGCTCAATGGCCCTTCCCAGCCCCACGGATACTCTGGGGGTATGTGACAATCTGTGTGCTTCCCAAACTTTGCACCAAGGAAGAGAAGGAGCAAGATAAGGTTGAACGTTTAGTAAACATATGAACTAAACACCTCCTTTAAATTAATTCCTCATCCTCCCTAGCAGAGAGACGCCAGTAGGTACCTCATCACAACCTGGCTATAAGGCAGAGCTCTGGACTGAAACAAGGACTGCACTCACCCAGATAATTGTCATCCTCTGGTTTCCCTGAGTAACTGTGCTGACGCACATCAATATTTGTTGCACCAGCTGGGATGCGGACCACAACGTTATAGCCTAGAAGAGATTTAACATAAAGTCAAGGCTATTACACAGACATTTCATTTGCTTTCTACAGGAGGAAAGGAAATGAGTGAAATTACCTCACATTACACAAGCTGATACTTTTCATTTAGGGATAGCATAAATAGTTTTAAAATGGAGCTTGCTATAGCTAGAAGAATTTTGCATTTTACATCAATGTTTTTCTAGATTAAGTGTGGTAAATGCTTTTATAGACCTGCATTTTTTACTGTAAAGTTTTTAGCAACAGATTCTTACCATAATGCACCGTGTTAAATGTGCCTGCAACAGTTTTGCATGAAGAATTATCCCCACCACAAACACCACATTTATCTCTTCTTGCTTTCGAATTCAGCACATGATCACATCCAGCTTGCTTTAAGAGAGAAATTGAAAAAACTAGATTGAGCAATACAAGCTAGAACAGCATTTACACACCTCCCAATTAAGGCACACAAAAGCTTTGTATGCAAAAGGCTGCCGTGAGACAAATTGTTTTGCTTCCCCACATTTTGCTGCTGACTTACAGTGTGGCCATCCCACAAGATTTCCAAACCAAAGGCTTTTTTACAAAGCACGAATCAGAACTGCCATGTGCATCAGGCGATGCCTTGGCTAGAGAAAACTCCTTGCATCGAAGAGTGTGAAAAATAACTGTGAATGGAAATGTAAAGTGCTCTGGGTGCTGACAAAGAAGAACAGGGGCAAAGCACAGAAGGAAGCACCATTTGGATTCAGGCTTGGACCTCCACAGCAATCTGTAACTTAAGGCAGATGTACAAGCATCGTTCATGCACAGCTCTTCTGCAAATCTGGAGGTTGCCTCAAAGCTTCAGCCCAGCTGGGGCTGGTGGAATTAGTGGATTCTGTCGGCAGCCCCTGTGCAAAGTGGGCACAGCAACAATTCTGTGGGCAAGGCGTGGAAGCACCATCTGGACACACAAAACTGCAACCACCCTCGCTAAAGAGAAGGGAAAATACTTACCCGGCAGAGGCCCTGCACACAGATGTCATTCGTGTCAGGGCCGCAGGGTGTCCCATCAATGACGCGATCCCGCAGCTGGTAATATGCCGTGTTTCCAGCCACTCGGCAGAACAACTTGCACCGATCTTTCATCAGGACTGGGGATGGGAGGGATGAAAGTCAGAAGCACGTTATCCCAATGCCAATGTGGCGATGCAGGAGGCAGGATCTGCATCCCCCCACCACTTACTGCCGCTGTATTTGGGAACCCAGCGCACGTTGGTGGGCAGCCCATTGATGTTGAAGTGCTTCCCGTCGAAGTCGGCACACTGCTCATCCCGGAAATCTTTCTTCAGCTTTGAGCATGGTTCAGTGTTGCAGGATTTAAACTTCATGCGACGACCCACGCAGTATTTCCCACCATTTTTAGGCCTGTAGAAACAAGATGTGATTGGAGTTATTCAAGTTGCTCAGCACAGTCAGGATACGCAACACCATTTTGTGGGCTCTATCTTTGTGCATATGTTTAATTAATATCCCAGGCTGATTGCAGGAAAGGTTATGCAAGTGTCTAATAAAAAAGATCATATATACCATGTAAAAAGGGATGAAAAAGGGAATATTTGCTCTCTGATGAGTGCAGCAGGAGTGAGAGAGGCCAGAGAGGAAAAGCAACATCTTGCTCCCTATATGGGGATTTAGTTTCATGTTGAGGGATCCCATACGGGACCGCATCAATCCTATGGATCTGGTGAGTGAGAGCTTGCATCTGATCCACCAGGTTGTAAATAACTAAACATCAGCAGAAAGGGAAAAGGGCTTCCCTCTGGAGATCGAAAGGCCAGGCAGCACTTAGTCCTTTGGGATTCACAGCCCAAAACGGTAGAAGAGGTAATGCTAGACTTTTAAACAACTGTATCTCCACATATTGCAGAAAGCACCAAGGGTGGCCAATAAATACTTTGCCCCCCATTTCATAGTGGGATGATTCTGGTATAAACTGGGGAAAGCAATATCATCCACATCAAGTAAAACCCAGCATATAAACCTAGGAGAATTTCTAATTTCAAATTTCCCAACTTCCAGGTTCAGGGTTGTAGTGATAAAACTATTTTTATCCTTGTATGTAGACATAGCCTCTGCCAAATAACATCTCAGTTTGGGGACTGAAAATACCTTCCTCACTCCAGCCACTATCAGCAGCAGTGTGGGAGTGAGCTGCACACGGATGGCATTGGAGGAGCCCAGCAGAAGGAACTTTTTGGGTGAGGGCTTACTTTCAGCTCCGATAATGCTGCAAGGAATGTACTCTTGGGACAGAATGTATCCTATTTACTGTCTGTTCAAAGGACATATCTAGGAACTCAGGTAAGATTTCATATGCCCATCCACGTGCAGCCTTCTATGAATATAATGAATTGTAATAAGAAAATAAAAAAGGATGCACCAGGCTTGAAATACAACCCCCCCCCCCCCCATCTCTGCTGCTCTCTCCTGAAACTTTACATGAAATGGGGGGGGACACAGTGAAGGCTTTTACAGGCTACCACCATTAATATGCATAATAAAATCTGGGGTACCACTCAATCAGCTTTCCTTTCCCCTTATGTTACAGAAGGAGAGGTATTGCAATCTGGATGCAACACTGGAAGGGTCAGCTTGGGCAAAGCTGCAATTATCTGAAAGGGAAAAAAATTGTACCAACTCAGACCTGTGCTGAGGGGAGATGAAGCTAACATGCACTCCAGCCATCAGCATGGAAAAGCTCTGCCAGACCTGGCTCCTCCCTTTTCAGTGGAGTCAGCAGAGGGCAAGGGCATCCTGAATGGCATAAGCCACCGTATCCTGACTGTGTTGTGCTGGGGAACGTGTACAGAGGCAGAAAGTGGCTCTCAAGATGTCATCTGCCCCCAGCTCTGGCCTCTGCTGCACAACAGCCACTAAACTTTCATCTTCTGCCCAATCCAAGAAGTGCAGATCAGAAAAGTGATGCTGAAGTCCCAGCTCCCACACCTCCTGCCTTTCAGAGCTTTACTTCAGGATCAGCTTTGCCCTGCCCCAGGACCAGAAGCCCATCAGTGCCCCAGGGGTGCTGGCAGAGCACACCTTTTCAGGAAAGAAGCTGGTTTGCGCTGCTGGAGACCCTCTGAAACACAAACCAATGAGTAATAAACAGGAATCACATCTGCCCTTAGCAAGAAGGTGCCCACAATAAGCTCTCCACATTGCATACTGCCAGCATCTCCTAACATAAGAGAGCCAGAAAAGCCCTGCTCATGTAAGAGTGTCAACAACAAGTTCCTGCAGTTGAATACAACTGTTTAGTATATCTTGAATTACAGGCACAGCAATCCGTGAAGCTCAGCAACCCTTGTTCTCCCACAAGCATCAATTCTTCACTTCTACATTTAAATTCTTTACTTCTACATTTCCAGCTTTGTTGCACGAGTCCAGAGAAGGGCAACAAAGCTGGTGAAGGGGCTGGAGAACAAACCTTATGAGGAGCGGCTGAGAGAGCTGGGGTTGTTCAGCCTGGAGAAGAGGAGGCTGAGGGGAGACCTTATTACTCTCTACAACTACCTGAAGGGAGGTTGTGGAGAGGAGGGTGCTGGCCTCTTCTCCCAAGTGACAGGGGACAGGACGAGAGGGAATGGCCTCAAGCTCCACCAGGGGAGATTTAGGCTGGACATTAGGAAAAAGTTCTTCATGGAGAGGGTGGTTAGGCATTGGAACGGTCTGCCAAGGGAGGTGGTTGAGTCGCCGTCCCTGGAGGTGTTTAAGGTTAGGGTAGACGAGGTGCTTAGGAGCATGATTTAGGGATTGGTGGGAATGGTTGGACTCGACAATCCTGTGGGTCTCTCCCAACCTGGTTATTCTGTGATTATGTGAAAAACTACTTGTGACTCAATAGCACAGTTCACATGAGATAAGTGGGGAAACAAAAGCATGCAGAGGGCCTTGCACTTGCCTAAAGACTACCTGCAAAGTAGGGAAAGGCAGGCAAACTTCCCACCACCCCATCAGAGAGGGAATGGCTTCGAGCTCCACCAGGGGAGGTTCAGGCTGGACATTAGGAAAAATTTTTTCACGGAAAGGGTGATTGGGCACTGGAACAGGCTGCCCAGGGAGGGAGTTGATTCACCTTCCCTGGAGGTGTTTAAGGGACGGGTGGACAAGGTGCTGAGAGACATGGTTTAGTGATTGATAGGAATTGGTTGGACTCAATGATCCGGTGGGTCTTTCCCAACCTGGTGATTCTATGATTCTATGATCAGCACCACACAGGGGGATGCTCGCAGGTTTGGTAAGAGTTGCCTCCTTCAGGTTGCTGGCTGCCTCCAGCAGCCACGGGTGAGATCCAGAGCATCACCAGCTACACACATGAGATCTTTCCTGCCAGCATCCTCTTCTTGCCAGGATATGCACTGCTGTGGTGCAGACCTTTCAAGCTCTATCCTAAATGCTGAGGGGGGCAATTTGTCTTTAGATATAGCCCAGAGCCATAGCTGGTAACATTAGTTCTACCTGCTCCGCGGAAGACTCTCACATGCCATCTAGAAACTAAATGTGTCATTTGCAAAGGTTTCTGATGCTTGCAATTAAACAGGTAGCAGTGATAAAAAGCCCAAGCAACTGCATGGTGCTTAGTGCAGATTTCAGTTTACAAATTGATTTCACACCACCAGTTCCTAGTGGAGCAATTCTAATCGCAATTTCTACCCCATTTAGTCTATTCTCAACCTCCGTATGACAAACAACTTGAATCAATTTAACTGATTACACTTGAGACTGTTCCAGAGCTAATCCAGGACAGCAACCCCTGCAGACACATCCCTGGGACCCTCCTGCCTTGCAGACACAATGCTGATTTCTGGGGTTTCCCCACTACAGGAGCCCTTCCTGCAGACTATTCTCATGCAGGCACATTATCTGCTTTCAGCTACAAAGGGACATCTCAACCATCTCACTACACAGCACATGAGAAAACTTCATAGCTGTGGCAGCAGCACATTCCAGACCTTGGTGAGTTTGGAACAATCATCGTTCTCTCTTCGAAAGCATTTATACTGCAGCAAGACTGTTGCAGTTTGACAGAGGCTTTCAATTATGTAAACATCTACTAGGGCATTTCTTTAAAAAGATTGCAAGTATGGCATTTTTATCCCATTGCTTCCAATATAAATCAATTCAATTAAAATGAGACTTTCAAATATCAAGTTAGTTAAGAAGAACATGCAGCAGCCTTTTTTTTTAAAGAGTATGTCTAAACAAATTTGAAAATCCCAAGCTACTATATAGTTTCTTTTTCTCTAGCCATCACCTGTGAGATTGAGACAACACTGAACACGTGGACACACACAAACTGAAGGATGCTCTAAATTGCCATTGTGCTGCAAACTGCCAACTTCCTAACCGTGGCAGTAAATGTCCTTATAGCCAGTGTTTGGTGCTGAAGCATACTCACACTTCTGACATTTCAAATGAACCCCAAACCACACTGATGGTTTTAGGGTGTTTTTAACCCAGCATCGCTTTTCACAGAGTTTGAGTAAACAGAAAGAGCTGACCCTGAAAAATAAGTCAGCCTCATACAACATTCAGTCCGATGCAGGGACAGCAGTTTGTCTTCATGATCCTTGTGGGTCCTTCCCAACTCAGGACATTCTATGAGTCTACGAACATCAATTTTCAGTGTCACAAAGGAATACAGGATACTTCATGCTACATAACATTTTTATGGGCAATCATCAATGATGCATCACAGAGGTGGAAGGGAAAAGCTGTGCATGCATAGAAATCTTCTTGTTTTCTCTTGATTTCCCTTCTGTCTGAATCACCTCTGATCAACTAACAGCTGTTGTGGACCTGCTTTCAATCTGGCATAATCCCCATTAGACCCCAGTGCCACTGCATCCTTCCCAGCACAGCAGAAGCTCTCAGGACACAGCAGACAGCCCTGGGAAACACGGGGATCTTATCCCCACTCCCACCTCAACAAGTCTTAAACATACAGCCCTTAACGCATCATCTGCAATTACTAACCTCGAAAGTTTTCACTTAAGGCAGTGCCCAGCTCTCCAGGAGCACCACGTACAGGCACCTCACCATGAAGCGCTGCTTTGGGGGTGCTCTGCAGGTGCTCAGCCCCGTACTGCTGTGCTTGGAGTACTCAGGCTGCCACAACAGAAGGACCATAGAGCTATGTGCGTTCACCTGCACGTCTGCCTCTGTGCCTGTGCTCATGCAGCGACTGCAGAAGAATCTGTGAAGCTCCAGTGTGCAGAGATCAGTTTGGGATCTCCTTTGCAGCATCCCATAAATCCCTCAAACCAGGAATTGGTACATGTGCTGCCAGCGGCCAACACGGTTATCTATAGATGCATTTGCACGTCAAGCGCAGACAGCCTTCACCACAGGTGGATGCCTCTGTGATGGACTAAAATGCAATCAGCCTTGTATCCAGAGGTAACAATAACTCATCCAGAAAGCTTCTGCTGAAAACAGGGCTCCTAGTATCAGCATGTTATGAAACATGCCTCTTTCCCATAATTCTGCAGCTATGCCTTGCTTTGAAACTCAGAACTTGTACTACAGACCCTCTACATGAGACACTGCAGCCATGGGCAGGCAATCTTGTTAGAAAGGGTCTGGTCTGGTTACCTGGCACATTCCTTCACTGTATGTCAAAACACAGCCTGCTGCCATTTCAGATGATTACATCTTCCTATAGCGCTGCAAGATACGCATCCACGTAGATGTCAGAACATGTTATAGACAGAGGCAGGAGTTGCAGACTTATTTTCTCTACCATAGCAGAAGGGTTCATTTTCCATGTCAGATTTAACACAAAGTTTTATTGGCATGCAAAGTATCCCCCCTCAGATGCTCCTGCACAGAAAAAGCTTAATAAATCTAAACCATCTTTGAATGGAACAGACTTGCTGAAAACTGTTTTGGATGCTACGATGTCTGTGTAAAGCTCTGTGGAGGAGACCTCATGAGAGGTTGGAGAAGAGCAGAAGCTACAGAGCTCTCAAAAGGAGCCTGAGAAATAACCACTATTAGTGATAAGTGCAGGGGATTTCACAAGCATCATGGTGCGTACCATATTCAGGTTTCCAAATCCCAGCCAAAGCAACAGGCCCTCACAAAACACCAAGATACAAAACACAAGCAGTGAGAGAAGGTGGAATCTAAAATCCCTTTACTAGCCTTTAGGATAAAGGCGATTTTCTATCACAAAGAACTATCAGTCTAGGCAGACACCACTCCAGAAGACTGGAATACATCTCCCTGACGGTGTCCAAAGGTTTGGCAGCACAGCTATTTTGGCATGTGGAAAGATATTTTATTTTTGCATCTCCATGGCTACTGGAAGACCATATGGCATGTGCTGACTCAGCACAGTGAAACAAGAAGTTCTTTGCACTTGTGTGTTTCTCAGCACTATTTTGATTAACTTGCTGGTGTCCAGCTCCCTTAGCCTTAACCCTTCTTTTCTCTTTTGACACGTGCCCAGCGAGCTGAGCCAGACTCTCCTGTCACTTCAGCAATGCTGTTGCAGCTACAGCCTCTCCCCTCTCCCATGAGGAGTGATGAAACTATCATCAATGCATCATTAATGGTAATTTCCTTCGAAATAAGCTGTCTGACACCAATGACGAGAAAGTGGAACTCAATCTTTTTTAGACCCTTTGGTTCACTTAGCTCCACAGATGCCCCTCCTCTCCATGTCTCTGTCCCAAAGGAGAAGCTGGAAAGCATCCTGTCCTCCCCTTCTTGCAATTTTGGGCTGAAAGGAGGCATTAAACAGAAATCAGCAGATTTGGCAATTTACATGAACAGGCTGTTTTCATACTAGTTGCTCAACCTATTACTAATATTCTGCCATTCATCTTCTTGAAGCTCACAGCAAAATTCCATGCTACTCCAAAGGGTGCAGGATTTTGCATTCCAGACTGACAGCAAACATTTTGGGTGCCACTTCTTAATGGGGCACAGATTTCTGCTGAGGTTTGGCTACTCTATACTAGCTGACATTTAACTGTATGAAGTATTAGCTGCAAAAGCAGCCAGATGCTGCGAAACCAGCCAAAGCAGGAGTAAAATTGTAGAAAACTATATAAAGAATCTGGCTTGTAGGAACAGATGCAAAGCAGGGATAAAATAGTGAAAAATGCATAAAAAATATGGCTCCTTCCCTTCTCTCTCCATTCTGATCCATAGCTTTGGAGGACGAAAAACACCCTTGGAAGCAGGATCCCCCCAGATGTGCCTCCCCACTAAACCAGAAGGCAATAAACCCATGCAGATATTAGCTTCCTCCTTATCTCTCCACAGAATGGAATCCATTTTAGTGCCCTTTGCCCACAAATCAAACCTATGACAACCCCCTCCTGGGTTCCCACTGCTGCCTCATCCATGCCAGGCAAAGCCACCATCCCCAGGGCAAAACCACAGATCCCTGGGGTGCACGTAAACTGGGAACAGCTGAAGGAAGTTGTGGAGAGGAGGGAGCTGGGCTCTTCTCCCAAGTGACAAGGGACAGGACAAGAGGAAACGGCCTCAAACGCCACCAGGGGAGGTGTAGGCTGAACATTAGGAAAAAATTTTTCATGGAAAGGGTCACTGGGCACTGGAACAGGCTGCCCAGGGAGGAGGTTGAGTCACCTTCCCTGGAGGTGTCTAAGGCACGGGTAGACAAGGTGCTGAGGGGTATGGTTTAGTGATTGATAGGAATGGTTGGACTCAATGATCCGGTGGGTCTCTTCCAACCTGGTGATTCTATGATTCTAAGGGGATTTCAGCCTGTTTGGGCAACCCAGCTGTTCTCCCCCATCTCACCCACCAGTGCTGCCCCTCCATGCACTTACTCAGGCCTGTTGCACTCCCGTATTGCTGTCTTTATGCCACCGCCGCAGGTCCTGGAGCAGGTCCCAAAAGGGCTCCATGTCCCCCATGCTCCATCCACCACTGGTGCCTCTCGCTCTTTGGGCACGCACATCCCAAACCGGCAGTGCTGTGTGTGAAGGAGAGAGATGGGAATAGTGGGTTTGCATTGCTTTTGCATGACAAGCCAACTGCCCGTGGCCAGCCTACGTGCTAAGGCTCATTATTTCTTATTTCTCAACCACTCACAAAATACAGCAAAGATTTTGTAATCAAATAATCATAACTTCTTTAGTTTTTTGTCTGTCACCCCCATATTTCTTTCTCTCTGCACCCTTAAAAGAAGAAGCATTTATGGGATTTACGGGAATGAGATTGGGGACAACAGTAACCAGTAAATATTCCCTGTTTCCTGGTGCCGAACAGCGCAGTAATGCTCCCAGCACTGGCTTTTCAAAAAGCTGCTTCTCTGATTTCCTGGAGAGTAGCAGGAACAGCATGTGTCAGGGGAGGAGACAGACAGTAGGGAAAACAACAGGGAAAACTCAAACCTCCCCACAGCTGTACAAAGCCCCAGAATAGAAGAGGGAAAGGAAACTTCCAAAACCAAAGGGCAAATAAAATAGAAAAATGAATTCTTCAATCGAAAGAATTTTTTTCACTCAGCCATAACATAGGACCTGCCAAGGCCTGGCTTATGCTTTTGTTTTCCTGCTATAACTCTTATTCTCTTTTGTTTGGAAAACTGGTTTAAATTAACTTGGCAAGACCCTGTCCCCCATTTTTGGGGCATAAATTGTGTCCCTTTGGGGTATGTTTGCTAGTTCAACTACACCGACTTCTGGAGAGGTGAGATCTAGGGCAGAGTTCCCTTCTGGCCCCACCAGAGTAGGTAGAAAAGTGTCCCCAAGGCTCATGAGAGCAGGGCTTCCCTCCCATCGAACAATGCTTGCTAAAGCAGGTTTAAAACCACACACAGATGCCTAAATCTTTGCAATTATAAAAAGCCCAAACACTGCTGATTGTTCACAGATTAGAAGAAGTTACAGACTTAAAGAAGAAAACACGAAGTACATTGTTTAAGTATTCACTTCCAATATTTCTCTGCACTGGATGCTGTTCGAGCATGGAAACACCTGACAGTCTTTATGGCAACAGAGTCAAATTAACTGATGTGCTGTGTTTTCCCAGCCCTTTCAGTAATATCAGAACAAGGTTGCATCAAGACACACCATAAGCTTGCCCTCATTTTTAGACATCTTTATGAATCACCTCAGAGAAAGCTGCCTAGGAAAACAGCACAACCAGGCTGTCATGGGGTTTGTGCACCCAGCCCATGGGACACTGTCTCCGCAGCACATTTAACACCTTTTACCCACGATGGCCAGCTTGACACATTTCTTTGCTGATGAACAAAGCTGATCTGAGGAACATTTGCCTATGGGAAGGTTTGCAGGACGGCTGAACAACTCGTAGCTTGGGGCCCAAACATGGTGTTTGCTCACAGATGAGTGTGGTCTCAGGGTTGCAACATACTCTGGATTTGCTTTCATCTTGAGATTTGATTCCTTAGAAAGACACTGTCTGAAAAATGTCTGCTACAGTAAAGGAGAGGAATAAAATAAGCTGAAATGACCATTTCTTTGCTGCAGGACAAATCTTTACAATTCACAACTCCTTGCATTTAGAGGGTTGAAAAACTGCAGGATGGGGTTCCCTATGCCAGTCCTGTGCACGGACAAATAGACCTGACGGCTATTATCAATGTTCAAAAATACATGACACCAATTCAACAGTGCTACCCTGATGAACAACTCGTAGCAATGTTGGTGCTCACAGCTAAATATATAACCACAGCCATACTTGGTATCACTGACCCAGAGAAGATGACTGAATAGCTAACTAGTGAATGTACACAGCTAACAGACCGTGTCATGACCTATACGTCTCCCATCGAATGGTTGAGAATTAACCAGGAAATCACCTACATCCCTTGATTTTTATTAAAAATTGGGGGTTTGCACTTGATGGTAAATCAAAGTGGAGGAGGAAAAAAAAAGAGCAGCTGTTTTAAATAAACAGCAAGATTATTTTATGGAAACGCAATGGTGTTTCTTGGCACCACACTGTGAATAGTCTGGCTGTGCAACCTTCATGCCTTTTGTATTTTAAAAATAATTTCTATGTTGAGTTACAACAGAAAAACCAAAAAGCCTGCCAGAGTTCCCTTTCCTGTGAGCTTACAGATCAGAGAACGAAGAGAATAAAATAGTTTTTGTCTGGAGCAAGTTCAAAATAACTTAGACACACAGTTGAGCAGAAGAGCAATGGCAGGGACAGGAGACACTACAACAGACTTTCCCTTCCTTTGTCTTGCCACTGGAGTCCCTGATAATTCACCAAATCCAGCTCCCATCCTTGGGCTGACTTTGGCTGAATGGATTAGCAGGGGGCAGACAAGCGCTGTAAAGCTTCATGCATGCATAACATATTCACTACCTGCTGCCATGCGGCAGGAGACAGAAATGATTACCATTCATCTACTCTTCTTTTACCATTCTTTAAACAACCCTGAAAACCACAAGAGATAGAGGCCCAAGTTTACGACCCTCTTTTATTTTCTTTCTGTGATTTATTTCCACCTGACAATGCTCTGGTGCCGTGAAACATTGCAAACCATTTTGACTGGTGCTTGCTCAGAAAAGGCCAAACTATGGGCTGGCTTATTACTTGATCTAGTGATAATAAATTCAGTGTCCTCACATGCAAAATATGCATAAGCTAATACTCTCATGTTTTTTTTTTAGTATCCTTGATTTAAGAATAAATTTAGATCCTGGTTAAATCTACATCCCAGTAGTTTTAGCTATATTTTTTTTAGCTATTCAGGCTCTCTCATTTCCAAAGATATCTCCATAAAAAATGGCACAGTATTTTCTCCATCTGCCAACCCATATATCACAGGCTTTAAACATGCAGACTGGAGGCAAGGCATTAGTCAGCAAGCAGCAGTTTGATGGGGCTCCCGGCCACAGCACAGTACCAAAACAGTGATTTATTCCAATGAAAAGCATTCCAGACTAGCACCTCAGCACTTTACAAGCCCAAGTAAACACTGAGGAGGAGAGAGTTTGACAATCCAAACTTTAAGCCTGAATTAGACCAACATACAGATATAAGAATTACCCTGGAAAGCTTTTTTTTTGTGAGAATACATTCAAATGTCTGAACATGAGTGGACGGCATCAGTTTTTCTTAAGAGCCCATCTAAAATATTACAGACCTTTCCCAGCTGAGACGTTCAGGTCACCCTTGTCTAATTTGTCTAAACTTGTCAAATTGTCTAAATTTGTGGACTGAAATGTTTTTGCTTATA
Source organism: Clamator glandarius (assembly GCA_033459285.1). Classification (NCBI taxonomy): domain Eukaryota; kingdom Metazoa; phylum Chordata; class Aves; order Cuculiformes; family Cuculidae; genus Clamator; species Clamator glandarius. The sequence goes on along the minus strand of JAUNZM010000089.1, from coordinate 1,918,179 downwards.
TGGTCTTTATTAAGAGCCATGCGGCTGGACACTGTCTCTTGCACGACATGGGATAACTCTGAGGAGGAGCTAATCTGCTCCACTACAGCTGTTTGCACATCAATTTGGTCATATCCAAAGGTAGTGGCAGGTTTAACAGTAGAAAACTGCAGCCCAGATTTCTGGAATTTCAGGAAAATTGTTATTTCTGAACTTCCACAAGGTCCCAGGTCAGAGTGACTCTACAAATGCCTACGCTTTATCTTGAGTCTCAAACCAGGAGATATGACATAAAAGCATTAAATATTGGTGTACCACTCAGTCCAGTGAGTAGGATGGGAAGAGGATTTCCTACTACATCTCTAAAGTGCATTCTCAACAACTAAAACAAATGTGTTGACTACACTTTTCCCTAAGAAAGGAAGGCAAATCGATATATTATGCCCATTGTCTTGAAGGAAATCAATCAAGTGTCATTGAATGACTTTTCAGACACATGCAACAGAAGATTAACTACCAAGGAGATCCACAGCCTGTATGGAAAATTATATCTAAAATAGCATCCAGAAACTTTTAATAAAATACATTTGAAAGACTATGAACTAATAAGTTGACACTTTCTACAGAAATCTTTAACTGCTGATCATTAATAGACAGAAAATCAAACTTTTAAGCTACAGAATAACATTTTATAACATTCATAACTTTTAAGTTATAGAATAACATCACACCTTTTTTATACTAGACACAGACTGAGAATAGTTTTCTTCAGACACAAATGATGAAAACTTGTTAGCATTTTCCTTCAAAACCATTAGTATTCCAATAAAGGAAAAAGAAAACTCCTTTCAACTATTTTTCTCCAGATCTGGACAACTAAAAACTAAATAATTATTCTAGAAACCACAATGTTAGCTGGAAACCAACATTGCACATGGAAATCAAAAGTTGTTATGAATTACTTCCAAAACTGTTCCATACAGAAAATGTCAACCAGTTCTATATTTCACTCTGAAGTTGTCAAGAAGAGAAGCCAGATGGCAAGCTTATATTATGCAAAACTACTAATTGCTCTCATCACACAGGAAATATCTAATAAAAGCCTAGAGAAGCTTTGCAAAGTTTTGCTCAAGAGTTCACTCGAGGGCATTAATTTCAGAAGATAAGCTCTCCAGAAGGAATACCTGCTTTAAACAACGTTACACCAAGCAATCGATTTTAATCACATTATCTGGGGTAGAGTTGACACATGTACACCAGGCTTAAAACACACATTGTTGCTTTGGACTTCCACCCTCGCAGTCAGAAGCTGTGCACAACCAGCCATTGGGACAGGGTTATTTTGACTGATATCCTTCGCCCGAGTCCTAGGAAACACAGCAATGAGGCATAAACCATCAAATATTACAGACCTTTCCAGGCTCACATTCTGTTCCATCAGCCCAAGGTGTGTGTTGTGTACGACATCCCTTGTGTGTGCCGTCAATGTTAATGCACCAAAGTCGCCGACACTGCATCTGCTTAAGTTATTGAAAAGATCAAGATATTAAATGAATATGTGTTGCACGCCTTACCAAACAGATGATCTGTTATGAAGTTATCCCGCTATGATTTATCATTAACTCACAAGCCTGATAATAATTCAATGGATTGTGAGCCTCCCATTTATCCTACCCCAGGAGGCCTCATTTTGCCCTGGCAACACCAGGAAAACCAAAGTGTAGAATTTCACTTACCATATAGGGGCACACCTGAGATCCAGGTCCAAAAATTAACTCGCATTGTTTGTTGACATCATAAATCAGCCCTGGGAGCTGCTGAGGCAATGTGTAAGTTCTTGATGAAGGTTCATCAAGCAAACACTCCCCATAACCAGTGCTACAACACAAAGCAGAGAAACAGTGTTAAACAGGAGGTGATACGACTGCAACCCATTAGGTTTTTACCTGTGTCAGCCTTAGAGCAGACGTGCACCACATTTGCCGTATTTCACATGTACTAGAGCAGCTACTGCAGACTCAAGCACACAAGTGCAGGAGAAGGCATTACCCATTGACCACCACCCCCATGCTGTCAATCTCTCTGGCCAAAGCATTTCCAAGGGTGCACAATCTATATTTAGTTGCTAAGCAAGCACTGGTACATATTTAGAAAGAAAAAAATTGATTAGCAGAAGAACTGCCCGAGGGACCAAGCTCCTGGATTTGGCAGAACATCATTGTGGCTCTTGTTCGTTCCCCACTGCAGCACATGGGAAGGTACCACAGCAAAATGGGTGATCACTGTGCATCAAACTGACCCGTGGGCTCCTGGAACAGTGTTCGCACCATGGACTAGTGCCAGGGCTTTATCTTGACCTGTGAACAGAAAGGCAGACTCAACCTGCCTCCTAAAACACAGCTCCATACCTGGGCCACAGGGCTTGGAAAACTAACTCTTCAGGTTCAAGGATAACGCGCATTCCTTAAAAGCAATATCCATGGGGAAAGACTTATTCTTCCCCATAGAGAGGCTGGTCCTTGCCAGCTTATCATGAGGCTGAACTGGCAGGGACTGGATGCCAGGGGTGCATTCCTGCTCTACGTAAAGGATGCATGCACACACAAATCCCTCTGATCTCCTCCACTGCTACACACTAGGACTTCAGACTGCCTGATGAATTGCATGGAATGCATTCACATGTGAAAACAGCCCAACACGTGCACATGCAAGGCCTTACTCCAGAAATTCAGTGATGTATTTCCTACTGCATTTGGACCACATCCAGGGATTGGTGTAGAAGTTCAGTGTTGGTGCCATGACATGCTGTTGATTTTTACCTCCATCTTCTTTGCACTTATGATTGTCATCGTGTGGCATGTTAAATCTAAGAGAAAAACAGCAGCGAAAAGTAGAGTCAATTAATTGGCAAATATCAAGTATTTAGCATAGCAAGAACAACAGCACGAACTAAACATAAGCAAACCCAAGAATTTCTCCTAAACATGCTACCAACTGATATTACAGAATAGGAGTATTAATATGCACGTATTCATAAGGGTCAACAAACATTGCTCAAATTGGGTTCCTAGTGCCTGTGTGCAAAAGCTACACAGCACCCTGGTAAGCTCTCCACAATGTGACTGCATATATTTAGCCAGTCAAGTCTGTGGGGGAGCCTGGAGTAAGATCCAATTTCAGCTGCAGTTTCCTTTTCAGCTAATGGTTGCGGTCCTGCAAGCACGCTGGAGTCCAGCCCCACCTTCATAAAAATGGCAAGTTCTCTGGAATTGAGCCAAAGTGCCAAGTTTCTGAAGGAGATGAAGCACTTGAACCCACTGACCACTAGTGCCACAAGTCCCTCACGTACATTGCCAACACCTTATGGTGGCTTCAAAACAGCTAATGCTGATCCTTCATGCTGTTGCCTAAATAGAGCTACGCTGCGATAGACTTGGCTTCTCTACATTATGTGGCAGGTTTACAAAATGCCATCAAGCATCAATATCAGCAGAAACCCACACGAAGTTTGCAGCACATGATATATTGAAGAATGCAGTAAATATGCCAATGAAGACAGAATGGTTTAAAGCGCTTTGCCGTTTGAAGTGGAGAAGGGGAAATGACCCAGTGCGATTGTGCGTTCGAAGTCTGGGGAGTTTATACCCCGTTAAGATTACCTCCAATGAACCACCTTTTACTCTGTAAAAGGGCAAGGAGGCATTTCCTGCTCTGGAGCACGGCTAACCCCTCTGGCAGCTCTGGGGCAGCATTAGCGAAGGAATTAGCCACAGGTTAGGTGTGGGGAACAACAAACCTTCAGGGACTCTCTCTCAGGAAATCTTATTTAAACAAATACTACTGTGGTTAAAAATAGACCAACCCAGCCATCTCTCTGAGCAGAAAAAGGGAGTTTAAAACAAAGGAAAATCTGTTCCCGAGCACTCATCCATCCCACACCTACAGACCTCCATCGCAAACCCAGCGTGAGCTGGTTTGAGGCTGAGTTGTAACTGGCAGGTAAAAGACTATGTGATCCAAGATTATTATTTTCACTATCACTCTCAGAAAGTTCAAAATCAGTTAAAATACTCTTCCAGCAGAGGAAATGAATGTCTTGAATGACAGCATGTCTTCTAGACATGTCCAGCAGGATGAGATTTCCCCTTGTGAAATTGTTCAGGAGAGGGGTCAGACTCACTCGCACATCCCCCCTTGGTAAATTCTTTTCTTCAGCAGCACCACATGCAAAATTTTTCAAGGAAAGGGTCATTGGGCACTGGAACAGGCTGCCCAGGGAGGTGGTTGAGACACCTTCCCTGGAGGTGTTTAAAGGACGGGTGGATGAGGTGCTGAGGGACATGGTTTAGTGTTTGATAGGAATGGTTGGACTTGATGATCCTGTATGTCTTTTCCAACCTTGTGATTCTATGATGTGGTGGTGGGATGAGCTGAGGCAGGCTGAAGACTTGCTCTTGAAGGAGACTTCAGTCCCAAATTCCATGTGAGACATGCTGGTACCCCTTGCCCTGCCCCTCCCCAAGGCATCCAGCACCTCCCAGCCCCAGCCAAAACTCTGGCCATTCTCAGTGGCTTGGCTGGGGCAGATCTTGCTGGCATCTGCATGTAGCTGTGAGGAGGTTCAGTAATAGAAGTCATTTTGTTAGTTCTCCTCCCTTGCTTAGGGGCTTCTTGGGCTACCCAAAATGTGGGACTGCTGCTTTTGCTGCTCTCAGATAGGCTCTAAAGCACACCACCAGCTCCCAGAGTCACACTACAGCTTAATTTTCCTCGGTGATGCATCTTCTACTCAACTGTATCTCCTCTCAAATAATTAGGCTCAGCAGGTACCAAGCTCTAGCCTGGCTGGCTAGCATAAATCTTGGGCTATTTAAATGTAAATGCATTTACATAAAACATACACATGGCCAAGTTCATGTGCTATTGTGAAAGCAGTGCTCAGTCCATTATCTTCACTAATTGAACAGCTCCTGTATGGATCACAGACAGTGCCCAGCTCTGCCAGACCTAGGAGAGAACAAAGAGGTTTATGACAGGAAAAGAAATGTTGCCCATGGTTCAGCACAGGCAACTAACATTGTCACTACAAAAAAAAAAAAGCTATTAAAAGACAGAGAAAAGGCTTTCCTTACCCAAAGTATCACATTTGTCGTGTGCTCTACAAATATCCTGTCTGAAAGCAGAACAGACCTGACACGTTAATTTTCAATGCAGCAGTGAGTTAAGGCACAAGCACAACAATAACAATATTAAAAAACAATTCTTGGTCCTCCATGGGATGTTCTCATACTGGCTGGCCACATTGCCCACCTGAGGTCTGAACCAACTCCCTGCTACAGTCAGAGGTTTTCATCTTAGCTGAAACCCATGGGCAGACCTTGGACAGCCCTGAACCTCTCAAAGTCATCTACAGGCACAGTGGAAACATTATCTCAATTCTGCTCACAGTTACACTGCTCCCACAATTGCAAATATCATTACGCCCACATCAAACCACCCCCGTTTCCCATAGTTGCCTATCTCACACGTTCACAGCCCCTGACACATGCCTGGCTACAGATTTCATAAGAATATCCACCATACCTGGTAACAAGCACGGCTGTATCATGTTGAAGGTGACTTCCTTCGGGATGGTTCTGGGATTGCTGCCATTGGCAGAAGTTTTTTAATGTTGTCTGGGCATTGTAAGATATTGCAGGACCATCCTAATAAGCAATACACGTAAAGTAGTTAGAACCATAGAATAACCAGGTTGGAAGAGACCCACTGGATTATCGAGTCCAACCATTCCTATCAATCACTAAACCATGTTCCTTAGCACCTCGTCCACCCGTCCCTTAAACACCTCCAGGGAAGGTGAATCAATCACCTCCCTGGGCAGCCTCTGCCAGTGCCCAATGACCCTTTCTGTGAAAAAATTTTTCCTAATCTCTAGCCTAAATCTGCCCTGGCAGAGCTTGAGGCCATTCCCTCTCGTCCTGTCCCCTGTCACTTGGGAGTAGAGCCCAGCTCCCTCCTCTCCACAACCTCCTTTCAGGTAGTTATGGACAGCAATGAGGTCTCCCCTCAGCCTCCTCTTCTCCAGGCTAAAAAACCCCAGCTCTCTCACCCACTCCTCATAAGGCCTGTTATTTTAATTATTCATTGCAGCGCCCTTTACAAATACCAGTGTCAAACAGAAAGAGAAGAAAACCACTTCTGTTACCTGCTCATTATGTATCACGACCAATTTCACAATAACAATATTGATTAAATTTCCAATGCTTGGGTCTTTGTAGATAGAAGCCACCTGTTTCAGAAAGAAATATTCAGGATTATTACTAAGATTGAAGGAAAAAAGCAATCAAGACAACGCATGCATGTTTTCTGTTTTGCAACTGTTTCTCCAGAGCTGCTTTTTTTGCCCTGCTCCATAATGCCCTGATGATACTTCGAGAGACCTCCTGCCAGAAACGCTATTTCAGAATGAAAGAAACCTGCTGGTATCACAGGAACTCAACATTTCCTTTTGCTTCAACATACATTTCACCAAATTACAGGATCATTCTGCCCTGATATACAATGACCACAGACTAAGACTGTGAAAAGCATCTTATACTCAAGTGCCTCATTTTCACGTGGGCATTTTTTAGACCACATTCATTGCACTTCTACCCTCTAACAGGAGGAAATCCCTTCAATTACACGACTGTGGTGGATACTTGCTTCCAGTCACTAGGCATCTACAGGGCCGCCTCTTTGGGAACTGCATTACTGCATCCTAGTACCAGGATGCAGTACTAAATGCTTGTCCTCAGCCTGGGAAGCCAACCCTAGCAGTACACTGAGGACGATCAAGGTGATACAGACTTCTCCGTGCAGCAGCAAGGGGAGTTAGGCACCTGCATAGCCTACTGGCATCAGTCCCTTGGGAAGGCACAGTCCCTGAAGTACCTTTTTACTTCAGCTGCCATTTCGCACTGGCCTAAATAAAGAGTATAGTGTTTGGACTAAGGGGCAGTGACGCTTCCTGTGCTACCTGGGGTTTGGAAAGCTAGAAAGGAGAGGTGTGGGAAGGGTTACAAAATGTGATGAGTTTAGGAAGGAAGAACACTCCAGCCACTCTTCCCCAGCAAAGTTTTACCAAGCTTTACTTGAATCCTACCATTATCCCCATGCCTCGCTGAGGCGAATCGGCAGTATCACAAGAGACTGCAGAAGAAAGGAGACTCTGTGACCAGTAGGAAATGATCCACTGATGAATTTACTCCCTCTAATTGAATACTCACTATTGACATTAACGTTAAGACATAGTGCTGCAGATTAGCACCATGGTAGGCGACCATCCTGCTGTCAGCCACCACCATCACTTCCACAAACCGAGGGTAGGAGAGGAACCGCTTTGTTCTTCTGTGGCTCTTCTTCTCACTGTCATTTCCAGTCCTGTTGCTATCTGCAGAAAACGAATTCACTTCCAGGCTTTGTTTTAACATCTCCACGTCGGATAATATGCTGCCTTCTGCCCACTGTCTTCTCCAGTGTTTCCGCTTGTTCTTTTTGTGACTGTGTTCATGATCTACAATTAAAAAACAGACAAAAATGCATTCTGGAGCGAACAGAGTTAATACTACATGTATATTATGTGAAAATGCCTCTTTACTTCAACCAAGAGTTAGCAGGCTTGTTGCCTGATAGAGCCTGGGCTCCAGTTGAGATGAACATGATGTGAGCTTGCTAATGGTAATTAGCCACCGCAGCGGCAGCGTGAGGATTCTGGGCACGTCCAAGGTGGCCAGGAAACCACAGGAAACAAAGGTCCAAATCCTGTATTTCTAACTCAGGCATGAAGGACGGCAGGATTTGGCCTTCAGAGCAAAGCAATTATATATGATTTATTTCTGTCTCAAACAATAACATGGCTGGGCTTCAATTCCCCCCCTCCCTTTATTATTCTGTGCTACGGGAATGGTAAAGGTCATCAAATAGCACAGCTGCCACCGGCTAAAGAATAGAATTCAGGAAGTTTCACATATACTGCTTTTGATATTCAATTAGGCCAAACATAAAAGCAGCCTGAAAATATACTCCATGCTGATACAAAGACGACAAAGCGAAGAGGGAGAACAGGCAAATAAAACATATGGAACATGTACAATTAAGATTTACCATCTGATTAGTACGTAATTATAGCTTTATTTAAATGTAAGAACAAAATCAGTCTTATTTGATGCCACTTAATTTTTAATCAGTTCATCATAGGAAGTAGCTAATTGAATGTGATTCATCCATGAGAGACTGTTCCTTTCTGCATTTAATATAAAGCCACATCTGAACTACTCATCTAAGACTCCAGGCTACAACCCTTACACTCTTTGTAGCTTTAGTTTAAGTTCGTCATGGTGGTGCAACTATCATGTTTCCTTATCGGACCCACTGAGTAAGTTAGAGGAAGCATAATATTAGGGGAACAAAGGAATATTCAATGCTTAAGCAAGATTAAAGTGATAGGAAACTTCTCAGCTATTTTTCCTATGTAGTTTCCTTTTGGGATATTTCGTAATAATTCAAAAAAAACCCACAAAAAACAAAGGAACTACAAACTACATTCTCTAAAATCAAGGCAGGCAAAGAGGGTTACCCAGTTTCTACCCATCTGCATAATACTATCTTTTTGCCCTATGTTAAATAGGCAACAGAGTATTTAAGAATTAAATCTTGTTTACTTTGCATTACCTAAGTCCTACATATTCCCTTATCTCAATATAGTCCAGACCACCTTAATTCAGCAGAGAGTCCACAGTTATTTGAGTAAGAATTCGAGAAAGCCAATGGCATTTGTGGTTATAATTGGATTGCCCTAGTTCCTCTGTGCTAATCAATGCCATTGTGTTGGCAAGGTTGTGCTCTCATGCTGGCACGGCTTCGTGGGCAACCGTGACATTATCCCAACTTGCTCAGTGCCAATCAGCATGGGAAGCCAACTAAGCATACAAATAATTTGAAGGTGAGAAGATGACCAGACCAAAGAGAAAGTGCTATAACCTCAGCCTTTCAACCCGTTCCCCTCTTTTCTGCACTCTCAGCCAGTCACTTCCATTTCCTTTTAAAACAACTAACTTCCAAAAGAAGCAGATGCCCAAGGAAAAACGCGTTAAGGATGCAGAGATGCTCAACAGGGTTGAGTGAGACTGAAGGCAAGGAGGCAGCGCGAAAGCAGAGCTCTGTACCATCCACTGTCATGGCTCCACAGAGCCCCAGACAAGACCACGGGGCAGAGGAGTCTCTTCCTCTGACCAGTCTGATAGACAGCAAAAGAAGAAGGAGGTGCAAAGGATTCTTTGAGACGACATCTGTACATAGGAGGTGTTTAAAAGAAATCAATTGAAGTTCACCAGGCTTGCACTGAAATCCTGCAGCTACTGTTGTCAAACAAATAAGTACCAGCCAAAAACCAGAGAGGACCATGTGAAATGCCAGGTCTGGTCCCGAGAGCCCCGGCCACCACACAGGAGAACCAGAGCCCAACACAAGCAGGTAAGCCCACAACAGAGGAAAAATGACCTTTCTTTTTGTTGCATGGTGTTACAGAGACATAGATTCATTTAGGTTAGAAAAGACCCTTAAAATCATCGAATCCAATCGTTAACTTACTGTTGCCAAGGGTCAATACAGTATTAGTGCATATGCCCTGCTCAGCACACAAACCAAGTCAGCCACATCGTCCCTTCAAAAACCAACATATATTTTCCAGGGATGAAATCACTCCAACACTCACTGCATGCTAATTGGACAAGTCACATACAGTATGTTTGCCAGCCTAGTTATTGTAAAACCAAGCACAAGCAAGTGGGGATGCCTAGAATGTAAAGCCACTCCTGGACTTTGATAGCAGTGAACTGTTATCTTCACCCATCTTCCTTGCATATAACTACAGAGATGGTGCACATTCACCTGTAAAAAATTAAACACTAATGGCAGCGCACTGCTCTCAAACCATCCATAAAACCCCCACCAGCAGTAATAGGATGTGCACACAGGGATTGCCAGTACTCCATGTGCCTGATGCTGCTGATACCCCCTTGCTCCGTTATTAAAGGCACAACAGAATGGTGTTGCATGCTGCTGTTTAATCAGGCAGAAGTGGAAATACCTCACATTACACAAAAAAGTGCAATTTTACAGCAACAGCTTCCTCCTGACACACACAACACCAAAAAAGGGTGTGATATTTTTCCACCTGGTTTTGCCTTTCCTCCCCTCCAGTTACGTTAATATATTAACAGAAATCAGGAACAAAAATTATTTGCTTGGCAAGTTCTCAATCTTTGCAAATGACCTGAGAAACATATATCTACACATGGCAGTAATGGGTTTAAGGAACAAAACATTGTCTTTAATTTGCAGAAAACCCAAAAGTTAGTGAATAGACAAACACTTTAAAGCTGTGCAAACTACAGATCAATAATATATCAAGTACTGAGCAAGCCCATGCACTGATTCAACAGCTGTTATTCATTTAAGAGGTGGCTAGAATAGTGTTCATTTTACTGCTTGCTTTCCTAAGACAGTCTATGGTATTTCAATTGTCTTTGGACAGAGCTGGAGGTATATGTTCATTATTTTTGCTTCGTTTCTTCTTTGTTATGTGGGACTTAAAAAAGAAAACCCAATCCTCTGACAGGGGTATTCCTTCCCGATAGCATCTTCCCACTCATGCCATTTATTTTTGCTTGTGCAAAAAGCCTCAGCCCAGAGCCCATTGAGCTGATTTATGGATGATTCCTGCCAATTAATAGACTTCGGGTCTATCCCAAGGAACAGGGCAGGGGAAACTCAGGCCCTACATGGGTACTCTGCTTGCATGAAAGGGTGACAGGGCAGAGTCTGACTCTGCCTTTTGAAATAGTAGCTATTGTTATGCTAAAACCAAAAATTAAAAGAAAGAGCGATCGCTTATCCCAATAGTTCTAATCCTTTCCATTTCTACATTAACTTGTACTTGGAATAGAAAGCAATTTGCACAATTAAATAAGACATGTGACAATGCATGCAATTCCAGTTTAGTTCCAAGTTCATGAGAGCTGCACATAGCAGGGGGAATATAAAAAGGACATAAAAGAGAGAGCCAGAGAGGGGAAATGGAACTATTCCTTGAGGTAATAACATTAATAAACTCTCCCTGCTAGAAAAGGAACATGGCCCTTTCAAACCAACTCACTATCATATCTTTTCTGAATGTGTGACCTAGGACTTTCAATACAAAGTTTGCTCTTCAGTGGTTGGCCCATCACACTCCTATAACCTGCTCTGATCCGATTGTACAGATAAAACTATTGTATGGAAGTTAACTATTTATTGCAGACCTCCATAAAGCAGATTAAAATGCAGGTGAGCTCCCCCCAGGCAGGCAGGCAGCACGTGATCTGCCTCCCCTGACTCCAGCAAACCCTGCCTAAACAGTCCAGTGCAAGCTCCAGCTCCAGCCAGCTGGACCGAATTTGCCACCTGCAGCTGGTACAACAGCAGACACTGGAACCACTGAAAACACAGTAAAATATCAGACCTTTTAGAGGTGCCACTATGAGAGCAGTACAAAGGGGGGAAACCTTTGAATGAGGAAACAATCTGGGCTCAAAAGATTCCTCTCCCAATCTGCTGCAGGAGAATTAAAATACTGGGCTTCTGCAAAGAAGTTCTTTGCTACTAAGAGAAAACATGCACAAACAGATCATAAGCCCTCCTGACCCAGGCACATTTGCTTCTTATTTTTATTCTTTCCTCCACTTTGAATTTTTGCATGTCTGCTTTCCCAAATGGCTTCCTAGATGTCCAACTGGAGCAACACTCAGATCCTCAAAAAGGTCCATGTCTGGGAGCACCTGCGGCTGAAGTCATTATCCTGCATGAAGCCCAGAGCCTGGAATTTGTGTTTGTAATATGTGAAAATACTCCGTGGCCGGAAAGCAACACTATGGAGCCAGGAACAAGAACAGTTTAGACCAGCATGAAACATCACTGATACAAAAACCAGCAGTCCCACTGCAGCCTGTGGTGCCTGTGGCTATGGAGACTCTGGCCTCATATGTGTCAAAGCTCAAGGTGATGCTGAATCCACCTGTGTCTTTTGGAGTGATACTGCCTTTCTTCCTGCTGCAGGAACCAGAACACTTGAGAAACAAAGATTTGCAGTTTGCACAAATCAACTTCCCTTAGTAAGAAAATATTCTCTAGTTTTTACCATACAAACACCAAAGACCACACATACTCTAGACATTTCCCTTCCTGATGATGTATGTGAGAACACATTCCAGCTTTAAAAAACTTTTTTTCTGCCTCAGGAAAAATGTTGTACATGAAAGCTATCAATTTTGCACAGTAGACAGAAACTAGATTAATTAACAAAACAATAAATTGCCTCTTTAAGAAAGCAGATAGTAGCACGTGAGCTGAGCATGTGGTAAAAAGTGACTCAATATCATCTTACAGACAAAATAACTAAATAGTTGCACCCTACAACCACAAGGCACAAAAGGACCATTGAGTTGGTACAAAATTGGTTTAAGGTATGGCCGATGGAAAGTCACAGTGCTGAAAATCCCTGACAACAGTTCCATAATCCACTGATTTAAGTAGAAAAATAAACTACCTCTGTACAATGACTAAAAAAACATGGCAAAATACTCTTGAAAGCCACCCTGACACTTCAAGGCACTGAGCAGTTTGCTGAAGCACATCCCAGTGCTTCACCTATGAGAAGACACTTAGCTGAGCCAGGTTGTTGGGCAACCCATTATGTATACACCACAGACACTGGCACAGGCTCTTGGAATTTCAGCACATCAAGAAAACAGACAGGGCTGCTGTCTTTTTCTCTGCCTGGACTAACTGAAACTGTTTGCCTGCAGAGCTCTAGAGGTTGCTCTTGCTGAACTTGGCTTCAGCACGTCAAGACACCCAAGTGCCCGAACTCCCATGGTTGTTTCCTTGCTCTTAACACAACTTTCAGAGTGATAAGAACACCAACACATTATCTGCTCTCCTGTTTAGTGATACCTTTGAAGTACCATACTAACAAGAACATCGCAATCACCACAACTTCGTACCGGTCTTCACTAAAAGATGAGAAAAAAATATCTCATTAGAAAGAACGAAACATTGTGCAGCAGTTGGCCACAAGGATGCTGGTAATGGTAATACAGGCACGTGGGAGAAGAAGCCACAGAGTAGTCAGTCTGTTTATTTTCATTAGGATGTGCCATGGGGTAGAGATGGAAAGTACCAAAGTGCTACCTTCCTACTTCCACCTGCCCTGCCTCAGCAGATGTCCATGCAAAGAATGTAGAAGTAGATGCAAAACTGCAAGTACCTCCACCTTGACTCCAGGACAACAATGTAATGTCATTCACTCACCACATCTGAGTTAAAAAACAATAACCAATCAATAATAACTTGTTTAGTTACAATCTTGGTCTTCCACTGTTAGGGAATTAAACTTTCTTTCCAGACAGATGCTTGATACATTTTCAACACTAACAACAAAATCCATGCACCTTACTTCTAACTCACATTGAGAAATTCTCCCATGAAGATGCAGTTACGGGATCTCTGTTACTGGCTGTGATATTTTTTTTAACTGAGGTCAGTTTAATGCCTTGTTTCACTTGCCAGTGCTGCAGCAGATGGCACAAACATTACAACCTGATCCCTTTCCCAACTCCACATGGGAAAAGCTTGTGTTCCAGGCCCAGTTGGCCATTACTGTTCTATTACCTCAATAGGAAGCCAGAAATAGAACTAATTATATTAACATATAGGAATTGTGACGTAACTCTCCCGTTTGCTATTTTTGGGAGGGAAGGAAACCTGAAATAATTACTATCTGACTATAAATTACAATTCACTTCCTTAAAATGAGAAACTTTTCTGAGGGAAAGAATGAAGTCCATGTTTTACCTCGAAGCCAAAGGCAAAGCTGACAGCTTTTAAACAGACTTTTGAAAGAGTTCAAGGATTTCAAAGAGTCCAAGGACCCGGAAGCAAAGGCTTAGGAAAACCTCCCTGCAGATCTTCTGCAACCCCATGGTTATGTTGAGGCTGAGCAGTACAGAATTTGCCTGAACAACTGCCTGAAAACCAGACACCTAGAGTGTGAAATACTCTTGAGTGATGGACTGGAAAACCAAAATAAGGACACAAAATTGGAAGCAAGACAAACAGTTAGAAAAGTTTCTGCCTCAAAACTACTGTAAAGTGAGATTGTAACATGTATAAATCATCTGCAGAACGAGTATAGTATTTTTCACCTCTGGCCTGTTTGGCCTCATTCCCCACCATACACCTTGAACCACAGCTCAGGCAGGAGCAAATTCAGGCTTTAACTATGGTGCCAGACCCCCACCACTTTCCCCCCAGGTCACCTCCCCAGTCACGGCACTGACGGCACATTAACAAACCCATACCCTGACAACCTCAACCCCTTCCCAAGCACATAGGAACACAGTGGAAAGACCATCTCCTGCTTGTGCCATGGGTTCACCAATGACTCCCCACACAGCTAGATGGCTGAGAAGCTGCCAAGACAGCCTTATATGAGGGCTGAGCAGGCTGGTGCTAATTATATACAATAAGAGGATTGCAACAATCCAGCTCACAGCACCAGGCACTTGCTTGCTGAAGACACAGGGCAGGAATACCCTGGTCTGCCAGCTCCCCAGTGTCCCGTGAGGTGGGAAGAGTTGTTAAAGTTACTATGAAAGAGTAATCTATTACAAATTATTCATTAATGCAAGTGAAAAATCAATGACATATTAGTGACTATGCCTATGTTGGCCGTGAGACTTGGTTCACACTGCCAGTTTGGTTTGTGTTTATTATAGCACCTTCCTCAACACAACTTACACATAGAAGAATTCTATTCTCCTTGCTTGATCAGCCCCTTGCCCCTTGACCTCAGCCTTGCCTTTGTTTTGCCTGGGGGCCCACAGCTCCCCTTCTGGGTAGTGAAACTGCTTTAGCACCTTGCAACTAAATACCCAGTTGCAAATTTGAGACCATTTTGTACCCATTTCTGGCAGGTCCTGGGATGTGCTAAGCCTCCAGGTTGTACCCAGTGGCCATCTGAGCTGGTGGTTCCTGGAAAGCAATCTCAGTAGCAGAGTCGCTGGGCTTTCCTACCTCTGCCAGCAACAGGTGAGGGCACAACCAACTCAGTGCAGGTAAAATCTGCTCTGTCCTGCATTCATCTGAACCTGCTTGCAAAACCTCCACCACCAGAGCATGAATTGCTACAAGGCCTCTTTCGCTTTAATCATCTTCCTACTAGTTTGGCATTATCAGAGTGTTATTGCTGCTTCTGCATGAGGAGCTTTTCTTGTGGTGGGTATTCCCACTATAAACACTCTGATTAAGGAGCCAGGACTTTGTGCAAGATCCTCACATGCAGCTTCAGGGCCCAGGTCTAACACAAGCCTTGGGATGACCAGCTACAAGTCATGGCAACAGCTAGCACTCTCTGTATACCCACTCCTTGATTTATTCATCTCAGCCACAGATGGGTCTTGAATATAAAAGAATTATGAAAAGTGAGGCAAGAATTGGGAGGTATTTAACTAATGAAGCTGGAAAGAAACTGGAAAGCACAGATCAAGAGAACAAAGTGGAGACAGTTAGAAAAAAAGAGGGAGCTGCCCAAAAGAGTTCGTCTGGGAGTCCTGCACCAGGGTCACAGTAAAAGCTGGAAGGAATTTGCAAAGTTTGGAACAATTAAATAGCTGAGCATGCAGCTATTTGTATGGAGATGAGAAAGCTTAACTCTTGCATTTATATTTGTGGCCACAGGACAATTGTGGCTTGGTGCCACCATGCAACTGGAGGTCACATCTGCCTCAGAACAAGGGATGGCCAACAGGCAGAACTATTGGGTAAGATTCAGTAAAAGGCTAAAGCTATCACAAAACCCATTAAAACTGCAAGAGAAGAGCTCCAGAGAAGCCAACAACCAAAATGTATGTGTAAACACATCAATGACAAAACCCATGGAAAACGTGAGAAAAAGGAGAGGCAGCAGAAAGGGACATGAGATGCAGAGCAAGAGATGGCCTGAAGTGGTTTACTTATGTGACAGTCAGAGGCAGTGTCCTATTGGCAGTTGGAGATGGACATCTCTCTGCAAGACCTAACCTTTGGGGTTTCACACGGAAACCAGTGGGTAGGGGGTTGCCAGTCTGCTCCTGGTGGGAGGTCAGACTGGACAGTGTGTTGGAGAGCTGCTGTCAGCCCCCTAAAGCCAGTCGGCATGGCAGATACTGCTTCCCTCAGTGCTCCAGGATGCAGCTACGCGCCTTTTATCATCGGAGTCAGATTGTTCCTCCATGGGGATTGTTCCTCCGCTCTCCAACTTTGCAATGAGCCACTTCCTTTTTGCCTTTTTTTAGGATCAGAATTTCTTTCCTCTTCCTCCTCCACCTCAAAAAAGCGGATATTTAATAATTTGGATCGGAAGAGCTTACTATCCTGAAGCGGTGGGTGGTAGCGGCACTTCACCTCGTGCCATCACACCATTGGCCTGGCCAGGTCTTCATCCTGTCAGGGCTATTCAGTAAAACGCAACTAATTATTCTGCCAGATCCTTGACCAGATGACAAATTGATTCACGGTAATAACTAGAAGAAGGGAAGGAGAAGAAATTGCACCATTTCCTATGACTGAAACTACATTAACCCATTACCCCAAGGAAAACTCTGTCAGAAGTTTTTATTGTGGTGGCTGAGCTATACGCCAGACGGCTGAAGTGCATTGCCAGGAGACCCCAGTGTTGTGCTTAGGAAAGTTCACATGCAGAGCACAGTTTGCATTTGATATCCATCAGCGTTCAGACGAGAAAGATCTTTTTGCAGAACATCTGCAGGGTATCTCACATGTCAGAGAATCCACAACTGGTATCAGAGACTGCTAATTAAAATTTAACAAAATCAAATACCTGTTTTTCTAAGCTGACCTGAGGACACTGAAAACTAAAAGTAACACCAGGGAGACTGCTGGAAATGAAAGCTTTTACTCAATCTGCCAGTCAATTCACAAGGGAAACCTTTCCTGGATTCAGCAAGAAGTCTATAATTACATCACCATGGCAAGGGCACACCAGTATGTTGCTTATTAATCATTTCCAGGAAGAAGACTATCAGAAAGCCATTCTTAACAGCACCACTACCCGGTAATGTGGGCTTCCTTGCTCACTGCAGGGTGGGTACTTCAGATTTCCCTTGCATGAATTTTCTCCTTGAGCAAATTTCAATCCCTGCCAGAAGCCTGCAAAGCAAATGTACCTTTGCACACATTCTTCTGACAAAAGGTTGGATTCATATAACACCCTACAGCTACAATGAACTCCCAAACTTTCATGAAACCATTCTTCTCTGGCAGGAGTTACAGATGCACCCCATGCAAAACAGTAACCGCTGCTAAATTTCACGTTTTCCCCTCTCCGCTCCAAAGACCTGTGAGATACCTTCTCTCCACCAGCTGTAACCCTGAGGAAACACCAAGGTTCAGCATTGTCCAAGCTGCCCTGCACTCGCTCCTTAAATGAAGTGATCAAGGCTTATTCACCAAAGTAACCAAAGCAACAACCAAAGCATCATTGCCTTTCAAAAACTTGAACAACAGCAAAAGGGAGAGGGAGAGATGGAGAGGAGGAGAATAGGAGGACAAGTAAGACTATCACACCTATCTGGAACCCTTAAGCTTGTATTTGAGAGGTGAGATCTCCTTCCTTCACTACAGGAAGCAGCTGAGAACAACAAGGTAACAAAGACAAGCAAGATGCAAAGGATGTTGGAAAAGAGAAGAAAGATACATACACCATGTAGGCAATATCAGGGATGGAGTATTATTCTTGTGTCATGATCCAGAAGAATAACATCCTAAATGGAAGCTATGGTACATGGGGTGTGAAATACAGCAGACTGTTATAACTGCACAGAGTTAAGTCCACACGTGAATGTCAGAGCCCTCCCAGCTACCTTTGATTCAATGAGTCCTGTGATCTGCTGCTCCATTCCTCCAAGGGCTACTGATGCAATGTGCCAGATTCCATGTTTCTTTCCAACTGTTCTGAGTCTCCTGCATCTGATCTCAAAGAAGGGAGCAGAAACAGCTGGAAGAGAGAAACCAGAATGGCATAGTCCAGCAGCAACCCTTGGAAGAACAAATAATGACAGCTTTGTGAGAGGTACCATTGTCCCCCAGCACATATATTTACACCTGGACATGTATCCATGTGTCTTCTAGAAGAATCACATGTTGCTAGCCCAACAGCTCTGGCTGGTCACAGAGCACCAAAACATCTTCTGACTTGGTACAATCTGTGCAAGCTGAAAAGACTGACAGCTCAACAGCACGGCTGCGATCCAAAGCCACGGCTGCCAAATGGGTCGCGTGTGCTAAACACAGTCTAAGTTTGGCACCACGCTTCTCCTCCAGTGGTACCTTCACTCCCTGAGCAACTTCACCTACTTTACAGAACACGAACAGCTTGCAGCAGCCTGCGCAAGGAAAGCCAGTCAAGGTCAAGGTCTACTCTGTTTAGGCTTTTAAGCTCCCATAGGTCTAGCTGCAGGCCAAAGGAGAAGGGCAAACAGCAGGTGAAACAGGAGACTGAAGGAATGAACTTCTTCAGAGAGCACTTAGGTATTTGCTGCCAAAGGAGAGGATTAGTTGTGAAAATCAGGAAGTCAGAGAAGCAGAGAGCAGCAGGAGACCACTGCAGATAATAGGGACAGTAGGAGCAGGGCTATTGCTCACCAAGGCACGTAAAGGGGAGATAAAAAGGCTTGTGCTCTTTCATATGTACAAAGACTAGAAAGAGGTAGTGAGGAGGTCAGCATGATGGTGCTGGTGGAGGAAGGGCTATGAGGAGAAAAAGAAAAAAAGTCTTTGAAAATGAACCATAGAAAAATGATTAATAAGGGAAGAACTGTAGGGGTGGTGTTAGGATCTTCTCATTTCCACTAGAAAGAAATAAGACATTACAGCTCAATCAGATATGGGGAAAGTAGACCAGGAGTACAGCAAGATGAAGACAGAAGGATGTCACTTAAAAAGACAGAAACAGAATTTTAGACAGAGAATAAAACAGATTAGGATGGTTATGAATCACACGTAGGAGAGGGAAGAAAGCAAGTTTAAAGGATCATGGGATATTTAAGGCAAGACAGCCCAAAGGATCTCTTGCCAGCCTTCCAGCAGGGATGAAATGGAAACATTTCTCCTGACAGCAACTGCCTCATAACCAATTACTAGAAGGCAGAGGTGCACCACATCTGTCCAGGACAACAGTATCACTACAAGCCCCATCCTAGCACACACAGTACCATTTCTACAGGGGTCCCTCAGCTCCTCATCCCTTCTGCCCTGCACAAACCTACTGGCTTTTTCCTGTAAATCAGTTCCCTTTCATAACTGCCAAGTCATCAAGGGCAGTAACAAAACGAGTACCTGGAGTATCACAAGTCTGCCTGTCCCCTGAAGAATTGGTTGGAGGTGTCCGGTGTCTGTAGACTAGATGTGGCTTATTGTGCTCTTCTTCATATTCCTGTTCTTCGAGCGATAGCAGCGGCTCTACAAAATAGTCCCCATCGTCAGACTTGAATGTGCCTAGCTGAGAGGGACCAGAGAGGAACAGGCGGTCAGCTACAGGTGATGACAAACCACGGAGCTGGACTACCCAACCAAATGAGTTGTTAACAAGAGAGTTGTGTGAGCACACAGTTTTACAGCTAACCCTGTGATAGCCTGGGTTGGAGCTCCAGCTCCCATCACACCCATGCCAGGCTGCACTGCTCCCTGCAGCCATCCCACTGGAAATTACAGAAAGCAAACTACTAATCATAGGCAGAGAGCCAGAGGGGAGGCATCTACCAGACCTCATCCTATGCTCCTATGCTCACGACATTTACCAAGCCCATGGGGAGATAGTGCTGCTGTGAACTGGAGACCTCAGTGTAACTCCATCACATTGTGCTGTTTTTCATACAGTGGCTCTTCCTAAGACAAGCTTTAAACCCACGTGTAAGGACTAGAGAGAGGCAGGCAGCCAGTGAAATACCTGCTTATGAGAAGACATCAATGCTCATAGTTGCACGTGACTATGAATTGGGGATTCAGCGGGTAAATAAAAGATAGCCAAGATAAAAAAACATCCTGCAGCCCTCCTAGACTGGGAAGCATGAACAGAAACTGGGAGGAAGGCCTGCCCAGCCACAGACACGTGTGGTAGGCTGGGTGAACATTCTCATGCAGGGGAGCACCTGGGACAGGCACCCCAAGATGCTGGAAGGCACCTGGAAGAGTCAGTGCTGCTGGGAGCTTCTGCTCACCCCTTTGCTGCATGGAAGGGCACTGGGCTGGCAGGAGGGACTGCCAGAAAGCCCACCCGCAGCTCCCCGGTGTGCAAGGCAGCTGTGGGGCTAGTGCTACCAGGGAGCCCTCCTACCCCTGCCCTTTAGCAACCCTGCCTTTAGCACCACCCCAGTTCTGCCCTTTAGCAGCCTTGCCCCTCTACAGCCCTGCCTTCTGCAGCCCCCCAGCCCTAGCCCCACAGCACTGCTTTTGGCACACACCCCCAGCCCTGCCCTTTGGCAGCCTAGCCTTTTGCAGCCCCCCTACCCTGCCCTTTAGCAGCCCTGCACTTGGCAGCCCCCCAGCTCTGCCTTTTAGCATCCTAGCCTTTTGCAGCCCCCCCCAGCCCTGCCCTTTAGCAGCCCGGCCCTTTGCAGCCCCCCAGCTCTGCCCTTTAGCAGTCTAGCCTTTTGCACCCCTCCTAGCCCTACCCTTTAGCAGCTCGGCCTTCTGCAGTCCCCCAGCCACGCTCTTCAGCAGCCCTGCACTTTGCAGCCCCCCAGCTCTGCCCTTTAGCAGCCTGTCCTTCAGCAGCCCTGCACTTTGCAGCCCCCCAGCTCTGCTCTTTAGCAGCCTGTCCTTCAGTAGCCCTGCACTTTGCAGCCCCCCAGCTCTGCCCTTTAGCAGCCTGTCCTTCAGTAGCCCTGCACTTTGCAGCCCCCCAGCTCTGCCCTTTAGCAGCCTGTCCTTCAGCAGCCCCCCAGCTCTGCTCTTTAGCAGCCTGTCCTTCAGTAGCCCTGCACTTTGCAGCCCCCCAGCTCTGCCCTTTAGCAGCCTGTCCTTCAGTAGCCCTGCACTTTGCAGCCCCCCAGCTCTGCCCTTTAGCAGCCTGTCCTTCAGCAGCCCTGCACTTTGCAGCCCCCCAGCTCTGCCCTTTAGCAGCCTGTCCTTCAGTAGCCCCCCAGCTCTGCTCTTTAGCAGCCTGTCCTTCAGTAGCCCTGCACTTTGCAGCCCCCCAGCTCTGCCCTTTAGCAGCCTGTCCTTCAGCAGCCCCCCAGCTCTGCTCTTTAGCAGCCTGTCCTTCAGTAGCCCTGCACTTTGCAGCCCCCCAGCTCTGCCCTTTAGCAGCCTGTCCTTCAGCAGCCCTGCACTTTGCAGCCCCCCAGCTCTGCCCTTTAGCAGCCTGTCCTTCAGCAGCCCTGCACTTTGCAGCCCCCCCAGCCCTGCCCTTCGCAGCCCCCTTAGCCCCGCCCTCTAGCATCCTAGCCCTTTGCACGCCCCCAGCCCTGCCCTTTAGCAGCACGGCCTTTTGCACCCCCAACCCTGCGCTTCGCAGCCCCCCCAGCCCTGCCCCTCGCCGCCCCGTCCCGCCCCCCGGGCCGGAGCCCTCCCGTGCCCGCTGGGTGGCATCTTTCCCTCCATCCCCGCGTTGCGGGCGGGGTCCCCGCGCTGCGGACCCCGACGGGACCCCCCGACGGGACCCCCCGAGCCCTCCCGCGCGGCGCGGCGGCCGGGGGCGGGGGGGCAGGGCCCCTCCCCGTGCCCCGCTGCTCCTCCCCGGGGCCGGCGGGGCTCACCATCCCGGAGCAGAGGCTGATGACGGCCGTGTGGCGCGGGCGGGCGTTGACGTGGCCCCGGTAGAAGCAGTGCTTCACGTCGGTGTCGGCCGCCTCGGCGTAGAGGCGGCGCTGCTCGGCGCGGGGCTCTCCCAGCAGGCTGACGGTGAAGAGCGGGGCGATGAACGCCGAGCTGGCCGTCAGGTTGAAGAGGAACTGCCGCCCGAAGGCCGAGAGCCTGTAGTGCGCCTCGGGGGAGGCGGCGGCCGCCCAAGCGTCGGGGCCCGCGCCGGCGCTCCGCCGCCTCCTGAAGTGGACATCGGCGGGGAAGGGCTCGCCCAGCTCGTTCACCCGGGTAGGAGTCACGATCTCGTACTCGCTGAGCTTCTCCAGCAGCCGCGCTGCGAGGGAACACGCGTGGTCCAGAGCGGGGAAGCCGAGCCCCCACCCCGCCCAGCATCCCCCCCTGCATCCCCCCCCCCTGCATCCCCCCCTATATCCCCCCCCGAGCAACCCCCCCGGGCATCCCCTTACCTTGCCGGGGGTGCAGCCGCTGCCTCCTCGCTCCCAGCCTCAAGCCGTCGATGAAGAGCGTGCTCAGTGCCAGCGCCAGCAGCGCCAGCTGCATGGTGCTCCGCGCTGTCCTCGGAGGAGAGCAGCCCTCGCTTTGCTCTTTTCCTCCTCCTTTTTCCTCCCGTTCTTCTTTTTTTTTTGGGGGGGGGGGGGGAAGGTTGTGGGATTTTTTTCCCCGCCCCCCTTTCTGCCCGCCTCGCTTTCCTCCTCCTTTTCTCGTCCCGTTCCCTTTACTATTTTTTCTTGGGGGGGGGTATGGGTTTTTTTTGTTTTCGTTAGGGGCGGGGGGTCCGGCGGGGCGCGGGGCGCCGGGGGCCGCGCATGATGCGCGGGGGCGCACGGGCTGGGACCGACGGGACGGGTCGGGGGAGCCGCCCGGCTGCCTGCTCACCCTCGCGTTCCGCCTCTCCCCCCGTCGGGCTGCTGGACGGGGAGCTCCCGGGAGCCAATTTAAGGGGCCGGGCTCCCTAGATCGAGCAGGAGAGAAAAAAAAAAAAAAAAAAAAAAGATCCCGCCCTGTAAGAGCAGGGACAGCCCTTCCTCCACCTCCCCTCCACCGCCTCCCCCCCGTTTCCAGCATGTCACTCTCTTTCATTCCCGAGGAACGAAGGAATCGAAGGGTTTCGCCTAGAAAAGCCCTGAATGGGGCTGGACGGGGCGAGCGGTAGCCCCGGTGGCTCCTTGGGAAAAGCCGAAGTGGCTGAGCGGCCGCGTCCCGGGGGGAAAAGCCGCTTTGTCACTCGCTCCCCGGGAGCGGAGCCGACCGTTCTTAACAGAATTGGCGTTTTTCCTCCTTTTATTTTTAAAGACAATGCACCAAACATCGAAGAATCCCCCGTGTGATGCTTCTTATCGCAGTTTTCTTCTGCGTCTCTCAGATACAAGGCGCTTAAAGCAGCTTCTGTGCAGGGTTATTTTTATATTGTGCACTTTTCAGGCATCCTGAGGGGGGGAGAAAAAAAAGAACTTCCTCATTTGACTTTATTTTGTTTTGTTTTACAATTTGGAATTCTTCTATAAATTCTTAAGTCATCCTTTAAAGCTAAATGTAATTACGATTTGGATTTTTTCTAGAAATGATTAAGATACCCTTTAAAGCTAGATGTAATTAAACATTGTGTTCTACCAAACTTTGGTTTTGTGTGTGTTTTTTTTCCTAAAATAGGGAAAGATGCAATGAAATTTAAAGCCTG
The DNA here is from genome assembly GCA_033459285.1 of Clamator glandarius. Taxonomy (NCBI): domain Eukaryota; kingdom Metazoa; phylum Chordata; class Aves; order Cuculiformes; family Cuculidae; genus Clamator; species Clamator glandarius. Next base: position 1,894,562 of record JAUNZM010000089.1, on the reverse strand, counting down.
TAGGCAAAAAAAAAAAAGAAAAAAAGATAGCTGCAAGTTTGGATTTGCACATCCGTAGAGAATAGCAAAGTTCTGCACTTTGGGACAAAAGACAGAAATATCAGCATGAACTTTAAAAAAGAAAATAAATTCAGAATCCACTTCTGGGTCAAACAGCACCTCCTGGCTCTTCCAGTCTAACTAGTGAAGCCCTATAAACCTCAAATATTAGCAGTAAATTACTGATTTTGTACAATGAATATAAAAGTCAAGGTAAGTAAAGCATCACCTGCAGAGCTGTGTGTCTGTAACTCTGCGGCCAGCTGGCCGGAGAGGGCTCATGGCGGCAGCTCTGAGCAGCAGAGCACCCTGCAGCGATCTCCACGTTTGTAGGGACCCAAGTCAGCACAACCCTTAGGGCACGTCGGAATCACAAAATCATAGAATGACCAGGTTGGAAGAGATCCACCGGATCATCGAGTCCAACCATTCCTATCAAACACTAAACCAGGTCCTTCAGCACCTCGTCCACCAGTGCCTTGAACACCTCCAGGGAAGGTGACTCGCACTTAACGGCCCACGTGGCTTTATGCCCATGCTTATAAACCACGTTTAGTTTAAGTCTTTGATGCTTACAATGAGATAACTCACCTAGATCGGCTTGGAGGTTTTGGCAAAGCTGAGGTGCTTTCAGACTTGAAGTGGCTCACGTGCAGTCAGCTCCTACGACGCGTTGGGGCTTCTCGCTGTGTCCAGCCTTGGGGCCAATGTGGGCACAGTCGTGGCTGCCTGACGGTCCCCCGGTTCTGGGGAGCAGAGATCTCCCTGCTTCCAGCGTGGCCATGAGGAGCACTGATATGCCCGTTCTGCTCGGTGTCATCTGCCAGGAGCAGCTCTTCCCAATAACCAAACGTGGTTTTATCTCCATGTACTCACCTGTTTATGGGCCAACGTGAACCAGGTTTGCTTTTAATGCTGCAAAGGGCCTGCAGAGTGACATATTCCTGTCCTAGCAGCTAATTGCTTGCTCATGCACACTCATTAAGAAAGAAATCTTCAGAAGAGGAGAAAGACCAATCTCTTCTAAAATAACTTCAATCTGCAGTGCCTGCTGGAGCTGCTATGCAAACCCCTGGCTTACACGGCCTTCCCTGGCTCGGCATGAAAGAGTGTGGCATCCCCACCCGTCCTACACTGAATTGTGTCCTAATTGAATAGGAAAAACCACTGAGGTCCTTGGGCTGCTGGATGAACGAAAAGAGGAATCTCATAACACCATTGCATAGCAGCCCAGGCTTTCCTCCAGGCGTGTTTTCTTGCTCAGATTCTTTTCTTTGGGCTTTCTCTGTCTCATTGTCCAATAAATGATTTAACTTGTAGCAGGAGGAGTATCTGCTCCGCAAGCTCCAGGCTAGCAGGAGCAGCCTGTACATTACTGAACCCTTACCAGCCTTCCAGCACCTTCCTACACCTTCCCTGTGTGCCCCAAAACTTTCAGACTTCAAGGGGAGAGGATTACAGGGTTCTTGAGCTTGGGATATGGCCCCAGAAGTGGTGGCAGAGGAGGGGGAAGGTGGATCCTGTGCTCAGGTGGGTGCAGACACGTATCTCGGGACCACTTAGGCAAGCTGGCGCTGCCAGTTGGGTGTGTTGAGAGATAGCAAGCTCCAGTCAGCAAAGGGGGAGTGAAGAAAAGCGAATTGAGTTGCCTGAGGAAGGAAAGAGTGAAAAGCTAAGCATAGCATTAGAGCTGAGTCAGAGGGGACCTGCCCGTGTCCTGGGGGAGAGGGGTGCAGCCTTTGCTCATCTCCACGTCCTTGGATCAGGATGGTGTTGGGAAACAGGTCTGCTGCTGTTTTATCTGAGTTGCAGAGTGCCCTAGGGTAGTTGCCGTCCCTGTTTAACAGGCATCCTGCATCCCACTTCCAGCCTCAACATCCCCTTGTGCTGGGTCCACTGCTGGCACGAGCTGCCTTGCTCCTGTTCAGGTGACTGACACAGGGAAACCAATCAAAGCTTTGGGCTTTTTTTTTTTTCTTACTTTTCTGCGAGTTAACCAGGATCTGCAGTGGGGTCCATAGAAGCTCAGTAGCTGGCACTGCATGAGAAGTATCAGCATGTGCCTGCAACGGGTGAGCTGGACCCTTCTTGGCACTGTGCAGAATGGAGCACGGCATTTCATAGAGGAGCATCATCATGGTCTTGCTCCCTGATCTGAAATCTTGGCCTGCACTGTCAGGAAAGTAGGAAAGAAAGAAGACACCTCCATCTTCCAGAAGAGGGGAGCTGCCCCATGCTTGAAGGACTAACTAGATCTCAACCATGGAGCAGAGTTTGGAGTGGACTGAAGTACTCCTGGGACCAAATCTTGCGATGCACCAAATGCATTCTAGGACCATGGTGTTACCTACTTCCAATGCCATTTCCATTGATATGCATCAGAGTTTTGTGCTGTACAGCACTCTGAATCTTTACAGCTAAAGATTAGGAAGTGCAGCAGGAAAGCTCTAGCATAAGAAAATAGATTCCGTGGAGTTTAGAGAAACAAAGCTACAATCTTAAATTCAAATAACTTTCCTGTTAGGAAGGATCTATTAATACTTACAGCATGGTAATTGTGCAGAGTCCAAGTCCTTACCCAGTCAAAAGAAACCCCTAAGAGCCCATACCTACCCATGGAAAATTCCTCTTAAAACACTGGGAATTTTGCCTGCATAAATACTACAAAAGCTGAGCTGCAAATGCCTCTTCTATAAACTACAAAATGAGAACTTTATCACAACAGCAAAACCTCAGTGGGAAATTTAAGGCAGCACACGCTGCTGCAAGAATGTGCTCAAGGAACACAAGTTTCCTGCGGGTTTTGCACTGCTTTTCACCCTCGTTACGGTTTCCTTTTCCCCATAGGTGAGGGCAATCCCCTTTGTTCTTTGCTGCTTGGGCTCTCTGGGTAAGCATCATCTTCCTTTATCTGCTGCATCCAGTCGCTTGACCAATGATTATCCCAGAAGGCAGACTGTTTCCCTTTGACGGTTGCTCTTCAATACCACAAGATAAACGAAGACAGCAAAGATTTTCTCCTCATGTTTAATCTGTGCAGTCAGAAAGTGAAAGATTTCATTCACTTCAAACAGCCGGCTTCTTATTTCTTGCTCATCTGCCTGTGATGGTAACAAGGATACCACTTTGTGCTGCCTTTCTCTCAGTTTAGGAAGCTGTCGTGCTCTTGTAAAGGCTTTTTTTTTTTTTTTTTTTTTTTAAAGACATTTTCAGCCATTGTGTCAAGGCTGGGTTTTTAAATCATTTTAGGCCTTTCCCGTTTGTTTGGAGGCTCTGAGACTTGCAGGTTCTTGGTTTGTACTTAATTTTCAAACTTCTTATCTGTGCCAAACCAGCTCCTAATGATCCCGGTTAAAAGGATATAAATATACAGTTTAACTCACCTACAGTAGCTGTTTAAGCTCCTGCTCCCTCCATGGGCCTCTGGTTTTCCACTGAGCCGTAGCCCCGGAGTGTGCTGAATCACTTGGCTATTCTGGGGTTTGCTCCTGTGACCCCCGTGGAGATTTGGGAAGTGGTACCTGCCACTCACAGCAGTACCAGCACGGCACTTATGTCACTGCTGTCACAGCTTGCCCTCTGCGGGCCCATGTCCTGGTCCCCATTTTAGGGCCAGTGGCAGAGGGAGGTGTGAAATGATGCTCCACAATGTTGCAGAGCAGGATTCAACTCTTGGTCCCCTACTATCGTGTTGGAGCCAACCCTCTCCACAGAAGCAAAAGCTGGGTGCAGTGGAAGTTCAAGTCCTGTCCTTGCAGACATCATCTCTGCTCCTTGTCTGGGTGGAGAACCACTGTTTGGGAACAGATGATGAAGGAGGAAAAGCAAACAGGTTTCTCGCATGCAAGGGAATTGGCTCTCAGTTTGCCTTAGAAACAACTTTTGACCCTGGAAAATAGATAAATGAGTAGGAACTAGGGACTGGGTGGGAAGAACAGCAAAGCTCACGTAAATGCGGCAGATGTGTGCGATTTTCAGCTTCAGGTCAGCATGGATGGACGTAGCGATCCCTTGAGGCTTCCACTTAAAACTGCTGGTTCCCACTCACCCCTCCCCTGCTCCCAGCACTGACGCAGACTGTTCACACAATGCTCCTTTTGCTCACACCTCTTATCTGGCTTGTGGAAAAGACATGCTCAGAGTAGCCCAGCTCCTGGGTCTCCCTGGAACCTGGCCTGACAGGCATTTATAGATCCCATCCTCTATGCTTTCTATGACAGGTGGCAATCTGGGCAGGTTCTAATGTAGCTGGGAAACACTGAATTCTGCATCTTCCCAATTTTGTGCAAATGAAGCCATCAAACTAAACATTATATTGGATTATCTTTCGTGTTTGACATGCTATAAATCAAACAGAACCTGACTACACTCCTTTTGTCTTGTGATATTATGTACATGTGCATCTATGCTCTGTTCCAGGTGCATTTGCCAAAACATTAACAGTAATACTAGGAGGACTAAACAGAGCAGATGTTCTGTAATCCCACACCAAAAGGCAACCTGGGAATGCTGGAAGTTCTACAGGTACAAAGAGCTTTACCTCGCAAGCCGTGTTCTTTTATTCAAAAAAACTAATTATCATAAGAGCCTTGAAAGGTATCACCATCACCTTATGAAGCGGAGACTGAGATGGTTGATTAAACAAAGGACATGGAGTTGTGGAGCTCTAACCCCAACCCTGTGATCAGTTCCACCCTCCCACTCAAGCCTGCATGCAGCATAAACGTACAATGTAATATTTCAGTGCAGGGATCATTAAACTGTAAAACTCTGTTTTAGGAGGATTGTTTTCATTCTTTCCCTAAATAGCAGATTGTCTCCAGAGATAATAAAATACAAATATCCATTAGAGTAGGAATAAAGCTAAGCAGCTTTACAGATACCAAGTTTTTTTCCCTGAACTGTTTGATTTCCCAAGGGGAGTCGCAAGGTAGCCAGCTAAAAGCAAAGACATCTCCCTGGTAGAAGTCTTTGCAATGCTGTTGTATTTGCAAAGTAGTAGGTAGTCTGTACTGGTTACAAACTCAGCCAAAAAGATGTCAAAGGCTGAAAAATGTGAATGTTTTAGGCCTAATCCAGCTCCTGTCAAAATTCATCAACAAGAATTCCACTGACTTGGAGAAGTACGGAAACGGGGCCTCAGTATCATTCACAGGAGCTATTTCACAACATCACTTCATGCTCATTAATATCCATCTGACAAGCATATATACCGCCCAGTACTTTATAACCAAGATGCAACAGCTTGAAGAAAGGTTTGTCACTAACTTTGAAAAATGGCTCTGCTCCCTAAGGCACATCTCTCAAAACCTGAGTGTTTTAAAATGCTGCCCAGGTAGCTGAGGGTTGCCAGCACTGACTGGCACAGGGAGGGAGAAGATAATCTAACGGTAGCTCCATCACTTGGCGCAACTGCTAACATCACAGCATGAATGCAGCCAGAACATGCACCAGACCAGAGGAACAATGCTGGATTGGTCCCACCACTAGGTGCTAAAGGAGCAAGAGATGTGGTTTAAAAGTGATGGTGCAGACGCAACCTTGAGCAAGTTTCTGACTTGTGGAGTGCAGGATGTGCCGAGAAAGGAGCTCTCCTCCTACACGCTTGCACACAGTTTCCTCATTTCCTCTAAAAGCAGCATTGATACCGAACAGACTAGGCATGCTGAGGTCGTGGAGAGTAGGCATATAAACATGTGATAAAAACCTAACAAGGGATTTGGTCTTTCCCTAACCATGTCGCATTTTCCTTGGATAACCAAGGGGTGAGCATGTTCACTTCTCAGCCTCACGCTTTGCAACAACCTGCCTGTTTCTCACGATGGCTGAGCTGTCGGGCACAGCCAACACAGGATCTCTTGGCTCCAAGTTTGTACCTGGATCTCTGTTTTGCTGTCAGGTGCCTGCAGCCTTGGCTTTGTTAGTTAACTTCACTGTTAGGATCTGCCTGTGCAACCAAAATCGGGCACTTAATAGCTGGGATTCAGTGTTTTTGAAATCATGGGGTTTAGGTGAGATGTTAGGGAAACAGGTTCAGAAGCAGTAGGGTGCAAGCCAGGGAGAGAAAATTCTAGATCATCTACAAAGCTGCAAGATAAAATTGTAACCACATTCATGTCATGCCACTCAGCCTGGGCCGCTGTAGAGAGAATTAATGGAGTGTAAATCCCTGTTTGGAAGCACAAGGCGTCTCCAGCTTCCCCCTGTAACTCCTTCACTCCCTTTGCAAACTAGATGAGAAAGGGATCTCCCCAAAGAAGCACAGCTGGACAGTTTGGGTCGTGATAGAAAGGAGTATTCACACAGCCAGAGCTGCCTGGCTGACAGGCTCAGTGTTAGCTGCGATACTTCCACAGGAATCTGTAGTCCTGAGACTAAAGCCTGCTAGCAACAATCTTCTTTTAAAGTTATTGTATGGCTTGGCTACAAAGATAAGGCACCAGATGGCTTGGGAAGAATTTTTAGGAGACAGTTGGGCTGGTATGCCTGGAAGGATCTTGAGAGTGTACGTTTACAATAGACTATTTCTTTGGAGGCAAATGTTTGTCAGGATCATCAGTTTTAATTACTGAAAATGTAGGCTGTTTCTAAATGCAGGCAGAGTTAAGAGGAGGAATTTTTCTGTCTTCATTTTTTTTCCTGAAAAGAGAACAGCTAGCAGGAATCCCTTCTTTAAATTTATAGGTGGCAGACTGACTCATGAAGACTACCCTTAACTAGTTTTCATCCTGAATAGTATCCTGCAGCACTTTCTTTCACTGATTAATTATTCTTTGCACAAGCAGGTATTTATTTTTATCTGTTTTCAGTCAATGAAGTAAGCAGCTAATTTTGCTCAACCCAAGCACACAAGACCACACATCAGTCCTCAGAATTACTGAGATGTGTAAACCAAGCCTTACTTTGTCTTTTGGTTGCAAGGAAGGATAGGGTTGCTTTCCATAAGGACACTAGGAGGAATAAGCAGTAAAGCTACAAGAATTAGCTAGCAACCTGCCAGTAGTGGGAATATAGCTTTCAGACACACAACTTACTTATGAAACAGTGTGATGAGTTTATGATACGGATTATGGCATTATTACCTACAATGAAAGAATTGGATAATACCAGGAATTCAGCTCCCATATATCCAGTTCGAGGGCGTGATGTTTTTTCCCATCCAGAAGTGTTACCCAGTCATAAGTGGAGGATTTGGGCTATTTGAGCCTCCTGAGAACCATGATCCCACTGGAGCTCCTTGTTGCCTGCTGGTGTATGGCAGACCCCAGCCGATACACATGCTGTCAGCACATCTTGCATTCCTGGGGATATGGCAGCTCTGTTAAGGAGGTAACCTTCTATCCTACAATGCCAACATATTGGAATAGACATATTGTGTTTTTCAGGCCCCCCTATGTTCTATGTGCACTAGAATATAAATAACATTACTGAACATTGGTGGTGGGAATCAGGGTCATGTCTTTGATACAGCTGTTTCCATATTTTCTCCCCATGTTTTAGCAGCTTAATTCTTAAATATCCCTAACATTTCCATCCAGAATTTTAAAGGGAGGCAGCATGGCTTGGAAATGACTGTAACATGAATGCATTTGTTGACTTAACTGACATTGTTTTGACATGACAGGTCCTACCAAGGGACCAAGACCCCTTTGTGCTAACTGCAGAACAAACACAAGACTGAAAATGGAGCTGGTATCGGAGTTCCCCTGCCTTATCACACTCAGTTAATGCGTTACTGCATGCTAGCCAGCCAGCTAAGAGTGGTATTTGTTACAGGAAGAAGGAAAATTTGTGCATAGCAGCAGCATTGTTTCGCTGTGCTGTTTCAGTAGGAGGTCCCTGCCCATGGCTCTTCATAACTCAACCTGGTTATTCTATGAATTATCCAAACTCGAGCCTTTTCATCTACAAACACAAAAGGTGAGCGTTTTATGTTCATGCACCACCAGGACAGGGAGATGCTTGCTGGCCCATGGCTGAGAGCCCTAGATCTGCCGTAGCTCGTGAGCCATGCTGGCATCTCCTGGCACCCATAGGTCAACCAAACATCCCAAAAGCCAAAAGGACACCCCCCCACATAACAGATTTGTAGTACCAGGCTCAGTAAAACAAACACATGCTAACCTTGTTTTATTCTATGAATTGATTAACCCCTCTGAACAGTGAGAATGTAATTTTATAGCCCTGGCTATGTATATACAAAACCATCTGGTTTAAAACAGCAGTATCTAATTGACCGCATGAAATTTTTTTGAATACCACTATGAATAGAAAAAAAGGCCTCTGGGCCAGGAGTCAGCAGTTTTCAAGATCTGACATGCTTCCACCAAAATCATCAGGAGGGATCCAGTCACCACCTCTCTGCTGCTTTCGCAGCCTCGTAACAGCTCTAACAAGAACTGTCCCCGTGGCCCTTCCGTCTTGCAGCTATCCACATGTCACCCTCCTGCAACCCCTTGCACAGCACAAGGAACAAAAGAGAAGCTTCTGCATTGTTTAAACATAGAAGATCTGTTGTCCGTTAGGGACATGTTGTGCCACCTCCGGGGCAATAGTGAGCATTCAATGGCAACAGGGTAAGAACAATGTAAGCTTGCAGCAGTGCTGTACCTGAGCGCCAATCCAGCTTCAGGGAAGCTGCTGTTGCTTGACCCGTGCCAGAAGTGAAGTCCTTGCACACTCCGGCTGAGCTGCTGCTGGAGAAGAGGGACCTGAATCCTGCACGGTGAGATATAAACATCATCATAACTCTTGGCCCTCTGCAAATGCACTGTAAACACTGAAAAACTTGCCCTTGCACTGCCCTATAGTCTGATGTTGATATCAAGTGTGATAGCTTAGCTTTCACTGAAGTCCCAGAACAGACATGGCTGTGGAAATCCCAAACTCACAAATTCTGATTGAAACCTCCACCATAGTCTCAGTAGTGTTCATATGTAGCTGGACAAGGATTGCAATGGCTGTGAGTTTTTAGCAAAAAGGACTGTGAGTTCTCTCAGTGCATGAGGCTATCATTACAGCTGTCAATGACAGAAGTCCTTTTCGCTTTTCTGACCCTTTCCCTAAGACTTTTCTCATGTCCCAGCCCTCTCCTCGTGTCCTTCCTTCAGGCCACATGTCATCTGTCTGAGTCACCAAAGAGCCAGGTTCCCATGCCTAGAAACCAACTCCTGTTTTGTTGGCAGATCTTTCTCTTTCTGCCTTCATTACAAACCATTAAAGAAAGACAATGCATGAGTAGCTTTTTAAATCTAATTATACTTGTGTTTCCTTGGCAGAATCTTAGATATTTTGCAACCAATTTATTTGACCCAGCAAAGAGCTTCCAGAAGAAGAAATGTGTGTGAGATACAGTGACACCAATGTCTGCTGTCAGTTAGTCTGAAATGTGGTACAAACACGCATTTCTCTATCCAAGCCCTTCAGCAAAAGTGTATGTATTAACAGCTCATTTCCTGATTTCACAAAACACGTGCAAATGCAGCCAGCCTCACCCTGCCCTTGGAAGTGTCTGAAGTACCCTGCAAGAGTGGGTACAGCAGTGTCTGGCCCTTAAGCCACAGCCAGGAGCGGCATATGAATAACACAGCAGTTGAACAAACTCACACAGAAGACTTTGCAAGCACATTTGGTGGCTGAAACTTTGTCCCAGAGACTGGAGTCTCTTGCAGCTTTGAGGGAGGAGGCTCCTCGTCGTTTATAGCTAAGGTCAGTGGAGGGCCAGAGCAAGGAAGTTTGTATTGCAGCAATTTGTACCTTATCGTGTTTATAGATGTAAATAGAAAGTTTACACTTCCGTTACTGAGCTGTCCTACACCAAAAATGTTCAGCACAGAGAGGAGGAGAAGGACAGCCAATGTGTGCACACTCATTTCTTGAACATATTACAACAAGTACAGTTAAAAGAGTCCGGTATTTCTGAAGTGTTTGGAATTAGGACTCTTTTGCAGTGACTGAATACCTAAACTCTCTGCAGACTGCAGGGGTCACCAGGATCTCCATAGGGTCTGGATCTCTTAAGTCTCATGGATTTGGATCAACACTGTTGAAGCTAAGAGTCCTTTTACGAGCTTTAGGTCACTCCCAATTGCTTCTGAAGTCATTGCCCAGGCTTTTCTCATTTCAGTCACAGTACCAGAGTTTTGTATCATTTGAAAAGCTCCAAGGCAAGGGACATATGGAGCCTACAAAAGCATGGTTATTGTGCTAGCAAGCTCCAGTCCCATGCCAAGCAAATTATTCATGCACGCTCTGTGGATAGGAGGCAGAAACTTTCATGTGGTTATATGGATAAAGGGAGGAGAATCTGGGCCACTGACTGAGCCTGTCAGCAATGTTTCCCCCTAAATACAGCCATGGAGCTGCAAAGCAGATTTCTCACAGCACTGACGGTGGGGCAGTACTCTCTTTGGAAAACGTGACCCCTTATTTACATGCCACTAGGAAACCGGTATCATGCAGGGGAGCCAAACTCTTCCAAAAGTCTGGCCTTTTGATTATAACCTTTCATGAAAGTAAGCAATTGAACAAAAGCAGCTTAGAGATAGCATTTCAAACAGGCATCAGACAGCTTGCCTGGAACTGGAGCAACAGCTAACTGCCCATCCTGTTAGAGACATGACCATGTTATATGATGCTGTGCTCCTGTGTCCAAAAGGAAACCTGACATTCCACAGGTGTTCTGCTTTTTGGGTAGTCTCACAGAAGGGGAAAGAGTTTGAGGACACACACTACAAAAACGTCCTTTAAAGGCACCTATTTTTCCATTTCAGCTCCATGACCAAAGGGCTTTTATTTTTCACTCTCAGTGGATTTTATTCAATTACCATTGCAGTGGCCACTGCAGAGTGTGGGGTACATTCCTGCTTCAGTCATCTTTGTGTCCACTTGGCAGCAATCCTGATCACCCAGAAAAGCAGAGAGTTGCTGTTTTCCTCCATTTTTACATTCCCCTTAGAAATATTTGGCTTTGCTGCATGGCAAAGAAAAAAGAAAATCTTATTATCCTTTCATAAAGGAATTAAATTTACTCTATTATTTTTAGTTAGTGTAAATAGAAAACCCAATCAGCTGACTGACTGTAATTGTACAATAAAGCCAAAAGTAGTTCATTTCAGTCCTTGTTCCATAATACTTATATAATTCAGACCTGGAGACAAAAGCACTAAGGTCATGGATTAACAGTGGCTTAAAGTTGAAAATAGCCTGAGGAAGTAAGGATGACAAAGTAATTACTAGTGGGCAAATCATATGTTAATGGGTATGGGAATTATTTAATGTATGACATTTAATCAATGTAAGTGGAAAAATATAAAAGCAAATACAGCTTTTAGGGTCTCCATTATTGCTTGATTTTGTAATAATTACAGTAGTTGCTGAAACAGAGATAGTTCTCATGAATAGTACTTCATAAGTTTGCTTTCTCCAGTGATGTATAAAACTAAAACCTGTGCCATCCAACTGAGGCTCCAAGTAATTGAAAAATGCATTGTGCAGAAATCCATCCCTAAATGCCTGCCATAAAGTGCACTTTTCTAGATAGAAGATCACAGCTCAGAGATAAATAATTTTGGCAATTCACTTTGCTGTAGCACATGAGGTGAATCACAAAGCCTTCATGTGCATACTTAAACAAATTAACAGACGTCCATCAAAGTCCAGCTCTGGTGGGGTCCGTCTGCACTAGTGCTGGAATTTCACAAGACACCTAGAAATGTTTCATTAGGATCACCTATTGCAAGAGTTACATCTAGTACAGTAATAATTGCTGTGCCAGAGATAATTGCAGCGATTATGAGAGCACAAAACAAAGAAAAATGTGAAAAGGAATTCTGTGACAAGAATGCCATGCAATTTTCCCCACAACAAATCAGGGAAGAAAATTAGATTTCTAAACGGAGGGTGAACACTTATTTACCAGGGTAACAGCTACTGCCTGTACAGAAACCATCCCTCAGAGCCCGTGGGATGTTCAGAGCAATGAGCAGCTGAACACATCCAAGGAGAACAACGGCAATTAACTTTTTACTGCTTCTGTGCTAAAAGAAATTATAACTGCACATGTTATTGCTGGGTGAAGAAAAAACATACATCAGCAAAAATGCCTATGAACCAGCTCTATTCTTGATCAGACCACCTCTAGCCTTACTACCCAGGCCACCTTTTTGAAGACAAGTGCCTTTCTGTGACTGGGACTTACTGGGAGAAGTACCAGGAGAAGTTCATCTTAGCCTTAATTCATATCTCAGTCAGAGCAGAGTTCACAGAGACCTTTGGGGTCTTTGTAACACTGTGTTAGCAATAGCAGAAATAAAACCACTGTGCTGGGATAAAGCATCTTCTTTTAAACAAACATTTCATCTCAAAGTCTTAAATAGGCAATAAAACAGCGTTTAGTCTCTTAGGTCTTTGTTGTTTACCTTCATAATGTACCAGCCTACCACATATATTCTCACATTTAGAACACCTGGAAGCCTCTACGCATTAGTCCCGTTCATTCCAAAGTGAATGTATCATACAAAAGGCAGGTCTTGCCAAACTAACATGATCTCCTTCAGTGACAAAGTGACTCGGTTGCTGGACGAGGGAAAGGCTGTGGATGTATCTTCCTGGACTTCAGCAAAGCCTTTGACACAGTTTCTCACATCATTCTGCTTCGGAAACTGTCAGCATCTGGCCTGGACAGGCGCACACTCTCCTGGGTGGAAAACTGGTTGGCTGGCCGAGCCCAGAGAGTGGTGGGAAATGGTGTTAAATCCAGCTGGAGGCCAGTGACAAGTGGGGTTCCCCAGGGCTCAGTCCTGGGTCCAGCCCTGGTCAATGTCTTTATCAACGACCTGGATGAAGGCATCGAGTGCTCCCTTAGCAAGTTTGCAGATGACACCAAGCTGGGTGGAAGTGTGGATCTGCTGGAGGGTCGGGAGGCTGCAAAGGGACCTGAACAGGCTGGACTGCTGGGCTGAGACCAACGGCAGGAGGTTTAACAAGGCCAAATGCCGGGTCCTGCACTTGGGGCACAACAACCCTGAGCAGCTACAGACTAGGAGAAACCTGTCTAGAAAGGTGCCTGGAGAAGGACCTGGGGGTGTTGGTTGACAGTGACTGAACATGAGCCACCAGTGGCCCAGGTGGCCAAAAAGGCCAGTGGCATCTTGGCTTGTATCAGAAACGGCGTGACCAGCAGGTCCAGGGAGGTTATTCTCCCACTGTACTCAGCACTGGTGAGACTGAACCTCGAATCCTGTGTTCAGTTCTGGGCCCCTCACCACAAGAAGGATGTTGAGGCTCTGGAGCGAGTCCAGAGAAGAGCAACGAAGCTGGTGAAGGGGCTGGAGAACAGGCCTTATGAGGAGCGGCTGAGAGAGCTGGGGGTGTTTAGCCTGGAGAAGAGGAGGCTGAGGGGAGACCTCATTGCTCTCTATAACTACCTGAAAGGAGGTGGTAGAGAGGAGGGAGCTGGCCTCTTCTCCCAAGTGACAGGGGACAGGATGAGAGGGAATGGCCTCAAGCTCCACCAGGGGAGGTTTAGACTGGACATTAGGAAAAAATGTTTCACAGAAAGGGTCATTGGGCACTGGAACAGGCTGCCCAGGGAGGAGGTTGAGTCACCTTCCCTGGAGGTGTTTAAGGCACAGGTGGACAAGGTGCTAAGGGGCACGATTTAGTGTTTGATAGGAATGGTTGGACTCAATGATTCAGTGGGTCTCTTCCAACCTGGTTATTCTGTGATTCTGTGATTTGATTTTTTTGAAAAAAAAGAAGAAAAAGAAAGTGTTTTCTATTTCAGAAGTGAATTTTTTGCACACCCTTATTCAAAGCCATGTTCTCTTCATTCAGATATAAGTTGTAACCTCAAGAAAACACCCACTAAGACCTTTCTTATTCCCAGCATTTGGATGCCAACATCAAGAATGTGATGAGACATCTATGCCCATGCATACAACACAGTTTTTTAGGCTGTTTCACAGGGTTTCACCTGTCCTCCAGCTGCCCGATGCAGAAGCAAAATCATTGCTACATATATGTAGTACAACTCCAAGACTGCTTGACAAGCTGGTTCTGATTCTCTGTGTCTTATGAACCATGTAATCCTATTTAGTGTTTTAGCTGTTTCCTATATCAATTGGTGGCTCTGTGCTGTTCCTTGTCCAGTGGTGGTTGACAAGAACGCCATGCAGCACTCAGCAATGAAAGCGTTAACTCAAAGGCAAGATAATGTCCTATTTGGTTTAAGTAAAAAGTAAATAAATACAGGATTTACTGCAATTTAAGTCTTAAGATGAGATCAGATGCCTGTCATCTCCAAACACCCCTCCATCAGCAAAAGATAATCCTTTACAAAATAGATTGTTGGGTCTCTGTGCAGGTTTTTGTAGAGAAAATGGAGCCATATATTATTCTTCTGTAGAGTGGAGGGAGGTGAAGCATAAACTCAGATGAAAACTCTTCCAGGGCTTCAGGCAAATGCAAGCCAGAAGCTGTGATTTGTGCTGCTTACGAGATTGCTGCATTTCATGGATCCCAGCTGATGTGCAGGGGGATCTCTTTAAAAGGATTCAGGAAGTTAGAACTATCATCAGCTAAGAAAGACAACAGGGAAACGAAAACTGGGCAAAAAGGAGAGTGGGCTCAGGGATCTGCCCTTCCAAATACGAAAGGACTCACTCCTGTTCCTGGGAATTGCTGCATTAGAGCCACCTGCCTACAGGGTTAACTTTCTTCCCCTCTTTATTTCAAATGAGGGGAGTCAACCCGACCTTTACTTTCAGATCTGAGAGAAGCCTTGAAAATGAGAACAGTGAAGCCGTCCAAATGCAAACACTGGTTACAGCAGACCTGTTTATAAATAGTTTAGAAGAACACCATGAACTGCAGAAGGAGGGAAATTTTCTTCCCCCCTCCAAGTTTGCTGCCTCAGTGAATACAGTGGCACGCTTGAATTTGTTTTCCTAGATACCAGGAGGCCCTGGTAGAAAATGAAGTTAAATCCACAAACACAGGACCCAACTCAGTCAAATGGCACCAGCTCCAGTTTTGCTGCTGTACATGAAGGGTCTGTTCTGCAAAGCAGGTCCCTGGCCCCAACACAGTTCTTCAGGCTTTTGTAAGTGATCCTGTCTCATGGGAATGGACCCAGACAGGGCTATGGAGGGGATACATCCTGAACTAGGTCAAGTGGCAGGGATGAAATATGCCTCTGAGGATGGAGGGGCTGGGGACAGCCTCCCAGGCTGCTTTCATCCTTTTCTTGTAGTTCTCTCTGGCCTAAAAAGGTGTTCTTTTATAGGGTTTACAAAGAATAAATGAACAAACTACTCAACTGGACTGAAAGCAGAAGTAAGCAACATAAAAAATTCAGAAAGTGAGAAAATAGCCCAAAATAACCAACATCTAAGCCCTCATGTATTCTCGGAACAATTCAGATTTATCACGGCTCTAGCTTGCTACACAAGTCTTTCTCACGTCTACTGTTAGCACGCTTCTGCCAGGCTGTTATTTTCAGTTTTGAACCTTAGTCCTACAAGGACTGTCTGACCAGATGTTTAACCCTTGTTTTAAAGGACGTCACAAGTAAAAACAAACTCAGCCTTGCAAAGCTTCCTTGTTTGTATTTTTTCCCACAATTGCTTGGAAAAGTAATGGGACAGATTAAGTTTCCCTTTCTGAGAAGTGTTATCTAATGGCAAACCACTGCTGCTGTTACTGTGCAGATGATATAACACTGAAGTGCAGCTACTCGGTTAGCAGAGATGGCTCAGATGCTTGAAAAAACAGCAGAATCATCATTTAATTCCTTTTCTGCCTGCCCCACACACAAACACACGACCAAGGCATCTCTTCAGTGCCTGACAAAGCTAGAACAGAACACAAGGAGTCAGCTGGTTGCATTCGGTATTATTTCAGAATAATATCTAGCTGCCTGTTATTATTGACATGTCTCTGTTTCTCCTATTTAGAGACATTACAGTCTCTCTCTTACCCCCTGAATCACATCTGAACCACGTCAGGGATGCCACTGGGTCAAATGAGGATTGGGAACAGAAATCATATAAAGGTAAGACACAGAGTCAAAAATAGACATCTTTGACACATCACTATAAATAAAGGTTAACCCACTTTCTCCTCTTCCGCAGGTAACAATGTGGAGTGTCTTTTATCAAGCTAGCCATTTCCAGATACCTTTATCTTCTGTTTCCATCTCATTTCTCCTGAAGCCTTTCTGACAAAGCTCATGGGTGATTTCTGAAATCAGGGTGCTGTCTTTGTATTTGAATTTAAAGCCCTCAGTAGAATGATTTTCCATGGACTCATTTGGTTACTCTTGAACTCAGGAGGCTCACAGAGAGACAGCTGTAGAAAGGACTCAAAATGAGATTGTTCTTCTTTCTGATATGTGTAAAAGTCACAGACAGGCTCCACTCTCCAACCAGCTGCCTGGAACATCCCACTCCATTTCATAGGAAATGATCTTGCATATGGGTTAGTTGGAAGGGTCATTGAGCACGTTGCTGGCTCAATCAATGGCAGACATGCTCTTCTAGAAGAGCTGTGTCTAAGTTAATTTAATTTCTCACAGGTCCAATTTTGAGTTCAAGGAGAACAACAAAAACGTGAAGAGGAGAGAAGGGCTCACCATGGTGGCCAGGTATGGTAGCCCCCACCTTGAACAACCTGCTAATGAAGAGAGTCCTCTGAACTTCAAGCATACCTCAGAGCCTCAGCAAATCAGTTCCACCAGGAGCCAGTAATGCCTAAGGTGACAAGGGAAGAAGCCCAGAAATTGCTTGTGCCTACACTGAAGTCCCAGAAATTACTGGCAAAGCACCCATTGAATTTATTTGCTTTGGGTTAAATTGATTAGAGAAACAGCTGGAAAGGTGAATGCCTTTAATTAAATGGACAATAATTTATGAATTACATTGGATGCCTCACAGTAAAAAATAAACTGTTTATTAATAAGGGTTTTAAGTCTCAGTTCCTGTTTTAAACAAAATAAATTTAAGTAAGCAGTCCCAGCTGAGCTCCTGGTAGAGGGATTTTACTGGAAAAAACTAAACAAGTTAAAAAAAAAAGAAAGCTACTCAAAATTTACTAGTGTTCTTTTCTCATCTTTAAGTTTTAGGATTGGAGCGCAACATAGCACTTGCAAGTGTAATGCTACCAACAGGCATCATCCTCCTTTGGAGGAGAATGGGGAATCTCGGAAGTTCTCTCATTTCTTATTTTCTTGATAGTGTAAATATATTTTGTATGCACACATATGCATACACACACTATGTACATTTAGATATATATATATATACACACACACATGCTGATATATACTTTTATATATATATATACACTTATATATATATATATACTTATTCCTGATGCAAAGCTGTTTGGGAGTTAGCTTCAACAAAGAATTTGGCAGCCAAAATACACCCAATTCAAGCTGGCAGGCTGTCTAGAATGCGTGAGATGGAAAAGACAGTGATTAAACACCATTTTTGTTGCTGAAGAAGGATCAGTTCCCTGTGATGCTTCAAATTCCTTTTGTAACCATGGGTAGATGATTTAGTGCCAGACATTCAGAGGGATTTAGGTTTGCAAAGATGCAGATAGAAAATTTATAGGAATTTCTTTAATGCCTTGTGCCAAGGGAAGCTGTACATCTGGGGAGAATTTTGAGAACTGCTCTGTGTGTCTCTTCCTCTCCTAATTTGCTTCAACAGATGTAGTTTTCCATGGCTTGACTCTTCCTATTTAGAAAATGGTAAAACTAGCGACTCTCTCCCTCATCAGGAAGGATCAGCAGAGTGAGGTGCTCCAACAAACAGGTCAGCTGAAAAAAGGAGTCAGAGGAATGAACAGGAGAACTTGAATATATTGCTTCTCACCCTTCGCAGACATGAATGACCCGTAACAGATTTATCAGAATTGTTATAACGTGAGGCAATGCTATCTAGAGCTTATACAGCGTCACTGTGCCTTATACATTGCTTTCCTTCTTTCACACATAGCAAGAAATGCTTGTGCAGACTGGGAGGAAAGCTTCAGACCCCAAAGTGGGATTTAGCTCCAACACTTTTTCTCAGCTGTGCAGTGGTCATGAGGTTTACCAAAACCTCAGAGCTGAAAAACAACCCCAAGGTGTTCCACACCACGCAACATGGTTTACTAGCATGCGACAGAGGACCATTACACTCCACTCACCAACGTCCCAGGCAGAATTCTAGGATCATGGAGACTTCACATATGAATCTGGTATATTTGCATTTGGATCTTATACAAGACTGCCTCACATTAGAGATGTTCTCAGGCTGCCATCCTATCTAATGCAACCAAACTTTCTGTTTCTCTCTGCTCTCAGGGTTCTGTTTCCCTTCTCAAGGATTATTAGGAAATAATTAGTGCCCGAGAATTATTAGTAAGCAAAGTACTGGAAATGGACCTCCCAGGACAGCTGCACAATATTTAATGGAAAAAAATCTTTGTATTTTTAAGACAAAACCTCAAAAGCTGCCATGCACCTCTGATGGTGAAGTCAGGGAAGTGTTTAACAAGAAGCCAATCTGTAAGCAACAGAAGCTGCAAAGCCTTGTTTCCTTTGGCTCCCTTGCTCAGGGCTGGGTCACACAAAATCAGATCAGAACATCTCCTATAGAGGGAATACTTTTCCTATGAGTAGTTTGTGGCAAGTAGAGATTTACTTGAGATTACAGGGCAACTTTTGTTCCTGATTGGTGGATGTGAATTTCACCTCTCCTCTCCTTAGTTGCTTATCTTGCTAGTGCTGACATAGCTAGCTGTCTGTAAGGTTTGGATGAAACTTAGCAACACCTTCAGATGTAGGGTCCGACTTACAGTGCAGTGTTGAAAAATCTTCTCTTTAGGAAACCATGCTTGGAACATCTCAACAAAACTAAGCATTTTCCCGTAGGAAACACCAGTAACTTTTGATACAAGACAAATGACTGTAGAACACCTTTCCTTGTGGATGAAGTGCATGCAAATAGGCAGCTGTATTTCTTCCATAAGACTCACAACATCTTTCTGAGTAACATTTCCAAGTCAAGAACCATCAAGAAATCCAGACATAGTCCATTTTCTCCCCAGAACAGATCATGCTGGGTTTTCTCACAGGCCATTAGTACATCTGCTGAGCCATAAGACAAGAAGCAAAGCCAGAGAAGTGCAGTCTACTGATATTTGACATGAGTAGTGGATGCACCAGGTTGATACTAAAATAAATAAATGTTTAAATATTTAAACAAAATTTTTGATTCAAAAGAAAAAGCTCTGTATGAGGGAGAGGACAGATGAAAGCTGACATTTCTGGACCGACAACAAATACAACTACTGATCCAAAAAACTTGAACACAGAAAGCGCTGCCAGGTTCCATTTGAATGGATAATGAATGGCCAGAGAAGTTAAGTGAAAAGAGATGTTATATGCTGCTACTAACGTAAAGTTCCAAAAGGATGTAATTTGACTGCTTTGATCAAGTGAAGAAAGAAGAAATTCCCACCTTGGCTCTCCTCAGCAGAGAAGGCTGTCTTGGCAAAACTGAGGAGGAGAAACAGGCTTGCTCTGAATTCGAGTCAGCAGTCTCCTGATGGCTCTCCATCTGACCTTGCTGTACAGGAAAGCCACAAGAGAGAGGGGAACAGTAGCCTGAGTAAGAATGATTTGGGGAAGCCGTCCAGGCAGCGCTATTCCTCTGCATTCTTGGGGACAATTTTCAGTGGCTTACAGGGAAATGGCAAGGGGAGCCCCTACTCACCATGTGCAGTAGGGAGGCTTTGTCCAAAGCGTGAGTGTCAAACAGGACTGTTCTGCTTTCTAGACTTCAGTAAGAAAGCTTCATCTGCCTTAAAAACAAACTTACAGTTGGGATATAAATCTGCTATGAAAGTCAGCAACCGAAAATATGCATTATTACACAATCTCCTCACAGGGAGGGTGATGGTTAGAGCACCAAGAAGTCAGTGTCTTTCTTTCTTCTTATACTCACCAGGAGAACACCTCACCTACCTCAATTTTACAGGTTTTTTTACCTCCCACATCCCTTTCAATCCAGACTCCAGACACTTTATTAGGCAGAAATGGAAAAATAAGTAGTTGTGAAAATATTTTGAGGGAGTGTAATCAGTGATTGCAAATCCCAAATAAAAGTTATTCAGCTATTGTTCATTCAGCATCATGCTCGAGAGAAAATCAAGTTCTGATGTTCGGCTCTTTCGTAACCTAAAAACTACTGCTAACCTCAAGACAAACATTTTCTTGCATGTTTTTGGGAAACATCTGCTCAAGTCAAGGGAAAGATTCCCACTACTTTGGAGTTTAGGGCTTCAGAGCAATCAGAGTTTTCAGAATGCCTTGGAGGTGTCCAGTGCCTCACCAGTAAAATGTGCATTCTCACTTCATGGGGTTGTTCACTCAGTATACACCAAAAGTCAGGCATCTTTGGCTTGAGCAGATGTGTGCTCAGTGGTGCAGCCAGAGAGGGCTCAGCCACAATGGGTATAAGCCATCTCCCTCCCTTTAGGGGACACACAAGCTCACTTTTTGGTATGGATTCAGCACCATTGCCATCATGAGCCCGTATCTCCAGCTTTGTGTTGAACACCTTGATGCCTGTCAACAGGCCTGGGTTTGCAGAATCATTTGTAGCTACATCCTACTTAACAAACCCAAACATCAAAATCTTCAGGTTTGTAGGATGTCTTTGAAAATAGCAGATTGTAAAATCTCTGCTGGAACATCTGTAAGTTAGGTTGGAATATGAACTCAATAACTGTACTACACAAATTCTGAAAGCTGCTTAAGCCTTGCCGTCTTCTAAAAAAGCATTCCTCAGAAGGTCCTTGTTCCTTTGCAACAATATGTTCTTCCTTAAATAGTGCTCAAAATCCTGATATATTTTTTAAATTATATAAAACATTTCACATGCCAATTTGGAAGTTACACAGAAGACTTCATATGCACCATCTGTGTTTGACCACTCAGATAATATTCATTTCTGGAGTTCTGGGTCATAAAATTGCACTCATTTCAAAAGCTGGCTAAAAGATCACTTGGATTTTATCCTGTTGGCTTGAAACTTGTATATCTTGTACAACTTCCTGGCTGTGTAGATGACATGTTGCAGCAGTAAGCACAGAACACTTAGAGGAATAAAACTGAGCAGGCTTTGGACACTGGGACATTTTCAAAGGCCATTGCAAATACACTCAATCCATCATTTGTTTTGCATTACTTTAAACCACATATATTCTCTGGGAAATATAAGTAAATTTTGGTCAGGGGAAGGGGAATGGAAGAGGGCAAGGGAGGGAAAACAAGCTAATGTAAATACTTGAAGTAAAAATTAATATTGAAGAAAGTTATTTGTGCTAAACAACTATTCCCAGGATGAATATTAAACATTTTCTATTTAAATATAAACCAAACTATCTGTGTAACGTAAGTACAGTTGAGAAACAGGAGTTTATTTCAAGTAAATATATATATATTTTTTCAATGAAAATAATCATGCAAGCTAGTGAAATACCTCAAATAATTTTACAATCAAGGCTCTGCATAACTGCTGGAATTCTGCACAGACACCAAGCCTTTGCTACACATTGGAGCATCAGAGGATAAAGACTGTGGGCAAGGCTGCTCCTAGAAAGACTCTTGAGTCAGTCTCTGAAGTCCTGCACATGCTTTCTCCTCCAACATCCCTTTCTTGCAGAGCACAGACAAATATGACAAATAGAGCTTTGGAGACACAAGCCTATACTCATGATGTGATCTCTTCGCCTGTCACCTATGGGATAGAACCAGGAGCATTCAAGTTCACCTCCCTGCTCCTCTCTTGGCCAGGAAGAGCTCCCCACCTTCTTTTCTCATTTCTTTCCCCAGTTCATGTACCCTATAGTTTTATATAGTTGCCTTCTTTCTTTTGCCTTTTCTGTACTGGGAAAACTTTTAAAGTACTCTCTGGCCCTAAAATGAAATTGAGTAGCAACAGTGGGCAGTACCCAGCTTATGGAAAGAACATAGACAGGAGGAAAAGCATGGCCTGTTCCTCTGGCTGTTCTGCCCATTTCTATAAATCCTGGTCCTGAGGATGTGTTTGAGATGTTCATGAGCCATTTCCCATGGATTTGTATAATTCCTTTTGATCCCATTCATGCTTTGTCTTCCTCACTTCCAGCAGCAAGGAGCTCCACAACCAAATTGTGCTTTTTCTGGACAACAGTGCAATAAATCAAACAATGCCAGGCACAGATGGCATTTTGGCTCTCCTCCCTGCTCTCCTCAGTTCATCCACACACATTCATGCAACTGCAAATTCAACCCGTGCAAGCACAGACGCCCTGAGTGGAGCTCGTGCACAGTGAACACATCAAGCCCCTTGATCCAACCAGCTACTTTACTTTAGTTCTGTTCACAGCTCCCTCCTCTTTTATTGTGAACATAAATCTCAGACGATCAAGAAAGGTCATGCAGTTCATGCCTTTGCTTCGCGGTGAAGTGTGTTACTGCTGAGACCTTCCCAGCAGATGTTTTACCTGCTCTCAGACACTTACAGTGGCAGAGGTTCATACCCTCCAGAGGCAAACTATTTCCATCATCAAATATGATTGCAGCTACAAAGCTTACCCCAATGCCAGCTCTTAGCCTCTCTCACCACAATTTTAGTCTACGATTTTAGCATTTCCTGTAAAGACTTTTGGTTCCTATGCCTGCTTCTGGAACAGAAGAAGATGAAAGGAGAACATGCAAAGTGAATGATGCTTGGGCAGCAGAGAAACTCTCCCTTGTGGGCTTTCAGAGCAGGCTGGTTGTCTTTTGAAGTACGGTTGTGTTCAAGCCTCACTGTGCCTCTCCATACTTGCAAATTTTTCACATCTCTGTTTGTCCTTCAAGGTAGTTGGGAAGCAGAGATAAACTCACTCAGTTCCTTTGAGGTGATGCTCAGAGGTAGGAGGGTATTTCTTCAGGGAGGTCCTAGTAGAAGTCCAAGGTTTCACTTCTTAGTCCTTCCCTTACACATGACATACATTCAACTTACAAGTACAACAAAACATCCCATGGACCTAAGGATATAGAGCATCAAATGTTTGCAAGACAAAATAGCAACAGTGGGTGCAAATCAAGTGCTAACAGGAAAAGTCCTGCTGGAACAAAATAATTTTCAGACTGGAGAGCTCAGGGAATGTTATCTTCAGAGAAGTGGGTTTCTGACTTGCTTTGATCAAATGGGTTTCAAAGGTGATTACAGCCCCATAAATGTTTCTCTAAGCAGTATCCAGTGTGATAGGGAAGGCCAGAATTCAGGCAGAAGCTTTCTCCTGTACTAAAGCCTTTCCACTGACATTGTCAAGGGATCTGTTGCACTCCATTGTGTCCATAATCTTCAAATTAAAGCTCCCTAAATCCACAATAGCCTAATAAACCACAAGCCTGTAACAGCTCCTTCAATTTTCCACGTTAATAATCCATGGATTAAGAGTCCCTCTGCTGCTACAATAGAGAGAACTGATCTTCTCTGCTGTGTCAATGACCCATGAATTATAGGGCTGTGTCTCAGATGGTTAGATAATACTTCACTCGAGTTCCCGCGATAGGTTTTTCTAATAGGGCAAATTCAGGGTTGTTTTGGAGTAAAAGCACAATGTGGCATTCTCATTTGTGGGACTGCTCTTCCTGTTCCTCCTGGCAGTATCCCCACACAAGAGCACTACCCCCTTTTTATCATATCAATCCATTTGTTTTGCAGTAAATGGCCTAGCTGCCTTTCGTTTTAATATGCAATATGAAAGTTTTACAAGAGGCATAGTTTTATAACTAGTTAATCAACTGATGCAAACCCCTTCAATTTTCTTGTAATAGGGTCTGATAATAAGCTAGAATAGTTTACACTTATTTGTGGATTGCACATCTTAACACACTTGTATCACTTCAGAGCCCTTTATTATATCATTTACTACGAAGAACCCGCAGCACCTACTGCACTCAAATCAGAGGCCAGAAGGAAGCAGAGTGGGCAGAAGAACTGCCCAAACCTACAATCCATAAAACACCACAAATCCATAAAACACTTCCCAGGAGGTGTTTAAGGCATGGGTGGACATGGTGCTGAGGGGTAGGGTTTAGTGTTTGATAGGAATGGTTGGACTCGATGATCCGGTGGGTCTCTTCCAACCTGGTGATTCTATGATTCTATGAAAATTCTCACAGACTTTTCTGATCAGGAGCAAGCAAGCTTCTCTAACAGGTGCTCAGGTCACCTTTTCAAATGCCGCTGCAGTTGGCATCCTGGATTGTGCATACGGATGGCAGTGCCTTGCCAGCCACCAGCATGGAAAGAAATGTGATGGGTAGGAGGAGACAGATTGTCTCTATGGCATTTTCACTGGGGAACATAGTCCCGATGGCAGGTTATCTGCTGGAATAGAAGGCAAATGCAATCTTTTTTTCCCCTTGCTTTTTAAAGCAGAAACCTCCACGCTGAACTCAAAGCCACACAGAATCACAGAATCACAGAATCACAGAATAACCAGGTTGGAAGAGACCCACTGGATCGTTGAGTCCAACCATTCCCACCAATCCCTAAATCATGCTCCTAAGCACCTCATCTACCCTAACCTTAAACACCTCCAGGGACGGTGAGTCAACCACCTCCCTTGGCAGACTGTTCCAATGCCTAACCACCCTCTCCGTGAAGAACTTTTTCCTAATCTCAAGCCTAAATCTCCCCTGGCGGAGCTTGAGGCCATTCCCTCTCGTCCTGTCCCCTGTCACTTGGGAGAAGAGGCCAGCACCCTCCTCTCCACAACCTCCTTTCAGGTAGTTGTAGAGAGTAATAAGGTCTCCCCTCAGCCTCCTCTTCTCCAGGCTGAACACCCCCAGCTCTCTCAGCCGCTCCTCATAAGGCCTGTTCTCCAGCCCCTTCACCAGCTTTGTTGCTCTTCTCTGGACTCGATCCAGAGCCTCAACATCCTTCTTGTGGTGAGGGGCCCAGAATTGAACACAGGACTCGAGGAGCGGTCTCACCAGTGCCGAGTCCAGAGGGAGAATAACCTCCCTGGACCTGATGGTTACGCCGTTCCTGATACAAGCCAAGATGCCATTGGCCTTTTTGGCCACCTGGGCCACTGCTGGCTCATGTTCAGTCACTGTCAACCAACACCCCCAGGTCCTTCTCCTCCAGGCAGCTTTCCAGCCAGGTTTCTCCTAGTTTGTACCTCTGCTTAGGGTTGTTGTGCCCCAAGTGCAGGACCCGGCATTTGGCCTTGTTAAACCTCCTGCCGTTGGTCTCAGCCCAGCAGTCCAGCCTGTTCAGATCCCTTTGCAGCCTCCCGACCCTCCAGCAGATCCACACTTCCACCCAGCTTGGTGTCATCTGCAAACTTGCTAAGGGAGCACTCGATGCCTTCATCCAGGTCATTGATAAAGACATTAAACAGGGCTGGACCCAGGACTGAGCCCTGGGGAACCCCACTTGCCACTGGCCTCCAGCTGGATTTAACTCCATTTCCCACCACCCTCTGGGCCCGGTCATTCAACCAGTTTTCCACCCAGGAGAGTGTGCGCCCGTCCAGGCCAGATGCTGACAGTTTCCGAAGCAGAATGCTGTGAGAAACTCTATCAAAGGCTTTACTGAAGTCCAGGAAGATACATCCACAGCCTTTCCCTCGTCCAAGAGTTTAGTTACTCGGTCATAGAAGGTGATCACACAAATCACTGCACATGGTAGCAAGGTTGTTAAAGCCAAGTAACGGCTGTTAGGTTAGCCAGCCATGTCGCCATCAAAGCCGAGCTGTTCCATACCATATCTTTTACAGCATTTGGGCCAGACTGCTATTACTTAGGACATTTAAAACTATACTGTCAACTCAGCTAGACATGGGAAGAGGCTCTGTGCTGCAAGTAATCAGCTACTTCCACCTCTGCTTCTGCATCTTAAAGCATATTGAACAAAAAGTTTGGTTTTATTTTGGCCTTTACAAGGCAACAGATCATCTGCTTAAAAGTTAGAGCAGGTAAAGCTTTGCATCAGGATAAAGTTGTGGCCATGACTTAGGGGCCAGGGTGATTTCCAATAAGGAACGATCCATTACTTGCTAAAGAAATGGGTTTGCCATTTCTCTAGTTTTCCAGACAGTCTGTGAGGGTCAGTTTTTTAAATCATCCCTTGTAGCAATCGGAGTCTATTAAATAAAATAGTCTCAAATAAAGACTTGTTAACATTGATTCTGGAGCTTAATTCCACTGCTAAATCTTTCAGTGTCAGAAAGAAGATCAGTGCAGCATCTATAGACAATTAAAATTATAGTCTAAGCAGTAGTGGCAGCAACCACTGCGATGGCTGATAGAGGGTGAAGATAAATCTCTTCCGATGCAAAGAAAAGAGATTCATAGAAAGCTGGAACAGTAATAGATGATGTGTTTTTATTGTCTGTAGAGCAATTGTGAAAGCAAGTGTCAGGCCAAAGAGAAGTAAGTTTTGTGCTACTGGCTACCGTGTGTGACACATTCCTGCAGGAAAAAACTGCAATGCCACAAGTAATTTGATTCACCTTAGCTGGCTGCCTGGATCATAACTGTCAGAATCTCACCTCTTATTTCACCCTGGTGGAGATTTTCATTACTTACTTTATCATCCCTTAAAAGATGATAAAACAAGGCTCCGAGTTGCCTATATATATATATCTATATCTATATATATATATATATATATATCTTGGGCTACAGCTCAGATTTGTGAGACCAGATGTACTGCACTAAATAGCAAAAAACCCAGAAACTGGACCCATTTGCCTCTTGGACTTGGAGAGACACTAAAACTCTGTCATCAGTTCACTTCCCTTCGCAAATACATGTAAGAACAATAACTGTATTGTCATTAGCCAGCCTATAGAACAAATAAAGAGAACAAGTCCATGCTAGCTGACCCACGTGCAATAGAAACTGCTGCTTTATCTCCCGCGACTGCTGGAGCCTGTGCAATGAGTTTCCCCCAATTTTGACACAGAGTCGCTGTTGTCTTCTGAACCCATCTCAGCCTTTAAGTTGACCTTGCAGTATTTTTCTTGGTTGTCATGCTGAGCACAATGTTTATCTTGTTATACCATTTATACAGAGCTGACTGTTTTTCCATAAGGGAAATACCAAGCATCTGAAACTCCAGAGGACTATATACTTGGAGCAAATGCCCTGCTCCAGAGATGGGTGACCCTGCTACACCCTACTCGGACCAACATGCCAGCACTGACTTCCTGGTGCCCAGCAATGCTCTTTGGATCTTCCTGCAATACAAAATTTAATGGTATCTAATATATTAATTCATTCAGCCCATGCTAGAGGAATAGTTGCTACCAAGATGTCTAAGGCAGCTTTTCAGGTGGCTTTAGTGCTTTAGCTTTATTCCCATTTAACATTAAAACACTAAGCCCAGAGAAGTAAAGACAGTGCAACACATGCAATTGCCACACGAATAGCAGAGTTGCCTCCCCTCTCATGGAGAAACATCCCACTTCCCAGAGTGGACTGGACAAGGAGAAACACCACAAATGTGCTCCCCAGCCAGCTGCGGGGTCGCTGGAGATGAGGGTAGGAGGGACATCCACAGGCCAGCTCAGGATAACCCCAAGCCCACTGCACCAAAAGGCTCTGTGTACACTTTGGGTTATGAGAGCTTGCACACCCCTCTCTGTCCATCCGCCCCCAGGCTCTAATATATTGCTATGTGCTCTCAATATACACACAGCTTGTTAGCAGCTCTGCAGGGTTCTCAGGAGCAGTGAAAGAACAGAAACCATGATTGTATGATCATAACAACCGGCTCAGTTTCTTCTACCTTCCAAGCTGCCCCCTCCCTCAGCAAAGGAGGAGTGGCTTCCGCAGAAAGACCATGAATTTTCTATTTCCCTGACCAGAGGGTGATTTTGCCCCGTCAAAGCTATATACATTGTTCCTCGTTACTACGGCAACAGGTACCTTACAAACGCTGATAATACATAAACTAATACAACTCCACGGTTTGCTCTTTCTTCCCAGTGCAGCTTAATAACCCGTGTGGATGCTGCTAGCCCCTCTCTCCTGCTGGGCTAAATGAGCACTTCAGGAAGTATTATCTCCCTTCCAGCGTGGACTCCGTGGTGCCCATACAAAGACGAGGCACTGAACTGGGGAGCAGGGCCACTATCAAAAGGCAGAGAGGTTTCAAAAAGCTCCAGGGAGGAGTGGGAACATTGCACATATCTGCTGCAGCAAAGGATCCTTAATGTTTCCCATCCAGAGGGAACACATCCCTTTTACAGTCCTGTAAAGGAAATCCTAGAGCACAAACTATTTCATTTCAAGTTGTGCCCCATCATCAGCATCGACAGCTAACTGGATTAGGGCTGTTTGTTAAACTCCACCTCACTCCCCCCTCTCATATCTCTGATACACATGCCTGGTTGTTAACTGAGCACACCAAGTCCTCACAGCTCTTGTGGTGAGGGCAGGGTTAAAATGCTTCGCTGGTTTCCCTTAATCCCTCTCATATGATTAAGTCAACACCAGTGGGGAAGAAGGACCCCTCGGTTTTGCCCCCATGACTCCCCCCTCCTCAGAGGTCAGATATAAGAGATGAATTCAGTGCTGCACTTGGCTGGATGTCGTGGGAGCTGCTGAAAAGTCACAAAAACTATGAACATCGACTACACCCAACAGGTACTGGGAGCTGCATCTACAGAGCTTGCTGCTCTGGGATAGCTTCCGAGCTTGCTTTTCCTACTATTCAGCACCATTTAAATCTTAATAGAAAAAGACAAGTAGACATTCAAAACACAGATTTCTGCATTCCAATCCAGAGCTGCTGTAGCACTAGTTCAGTGATGGGGAGACCATCCCTGTGCCATAGTAGAAGGAAAAGCCACTAGGAAAGAAGTGCAGTTGCACACTCCTATGCTGGATGAAACCCTTCTCGGTGAACCTGATATACCAATCATCTACCAGTAGAATGTCCTTTTCAAGAGCAACTCTTCTGTAAGAGAAATTTAACAGAGTGACCATATTTCTGGGTACCAGAGATAATCTGAGATGCAATAGGCTAATAGGAACTCAGAAGAAAAAAAGACAACCCATAAGCCAAAGCAGCTCAAAACCCAACAATTGATCACTATTTTTTTTCTTTTCCTGTTTTGCGGGGGTTTGTTTGAAAAAGAATCTCAAGAGCATATATTTCCACTATTTTATGCTTGCTACCAGTCAGCCTCCTTGTCCTGATGATCTAACAATAGTACAAATAACTTAAATAAGGCATGTTTAACTTCCTTCCAAAAGCAAAACAAAGGATGGGTAGTGTACTCTCCCTCAAAGACTTTACAAGCACAAAATGAGAACAGTTTTATAGACCCCATTCTTGTGTTAAATGACTTGCTGCTGCTGCAAGACAAGGGTCTTTTATTGAAACCCCAGCAGAAAAGTAAACATTTGAAATAAAGTTAAACAAGAGTTTGGTTATCAAGGAAAAGACAGTCATCTCTCGCATTTGGCCTCTCCTTAAGGAGGCCTTCAGCAGAGCTGGACTGAGAGTCCAGAACTTGGATTTAACTGCTGTGGCTTGAGTCCCTTCTACCTAATAAGGGGACTCCCCGCCCTATCAGCACTGTTGGCTGCTAGAAGTGTTATCCATTTGCCAAATAGATCTTAGGAGAACAAAACTGTATGTCAAGTCTCAGGAACACCAAAATACGCTACCGGAGGAGATTTCTTGAAGCAAAACCACTCTGAGCTCACCACCACCCGCTGAAAGTCATTAGCAAATGGTGTCTGTCCTCTAGTTTTGAATTCACTGCCTTCCGATTTTCACTCCCCAGACCTTGGCTGCACTATCCTCCCAATGAAGCCAATTGTTTGGGTGCACACGGAGACATATGAAGCAAATATGCTGCCAGGCTCTGAGAGTAGTGGTTGGGGACTTGACGCTCAGCTGGTGGCAGATCAACAGTGAAGCTCCTTGCAGTTTGATTCTGGGGCTCACTGTGTTTAGTCACATTAACCTAGACAACTGGATGGAATGCACCTTCTTCAACATGTTCACACAAGATACGAAGTCAGTGGGAATGGCTGATATGCTCAAGGGCAGGGCTCTGTTCAGCTATATCTTGACTGGCAGGTGAAATCAACTGACAGAAGCCTCATGAAATTCAACAAAGGCCAATACAAACTCCTGCATCTGAAGAAATAATACCCACCCATGCCACAAATTATCTAAATAGGAAGCAGCTTTGTAGAGAAGGAGGTGGGGACTAGGTGGACAGGAACCAAGTGTAAACCAAGAGTGCACCACATACTGGGCTGAACGCATAAGAACTTAGTCAGGGATTAGAGGAAGTGATTATTATCCTGTATTCCCATAGGAAGGCTGCTCTGAAGTGCTATAGTCATGGCAGACAAGGGTTGGAGCACAGAACAGACTGGCAGTGGAGTTTATTCAGCCTGGAAAAGGAATAGATGAGGGTAGGTGCATCTACTTGCTTTCTCCAGCTGCCTCATGGGTGGCTATGACTAAGACAAAGGCAGATGATCCTGCTTTGTGCACAGATTCTTCTAGATGATCTGCAATTTTTCTTTCCAGTCTCGATTGTTCCATGATTCTATGAAACCATTCCAGTGAGAATTGTTTGCAGAACATGACATTTGAAATAATGACTCCTGGAGAATATACAAAGCTTGGTTACACCATAAACTCAAAGAAAAAAGTCACAGGGCTGCTTCTCATCTTCCAAGTCCTCCCCTTGCCTCTGGGTCACTTGCCAACCCATCCACCTGTTCTGTATGTATATAATGCAACAAATAGTCGGCCTATATCATTAATTAATCTTGGGGGTGTTTTGATATTTCAAAGGATTAATACACCCAACATCCTTAATGAAAAACAAAAAGCCAAAACAATCCAACCCTCCTTGAAATCAACAAAAACCTAAAGCAGATGGGTAGGCAACAGCTGCAAAACAAACAAATATTCCATGGTTCAACTGAACTTCACCTAAGTTCAGCACTGAAAACCTGAGTAAGCAAAGATAGCATGTTACCCTTGGCAATCAGGATGGTTTCAGCGTTGTAGTATCATTTCTCATCTATGCAGTCTGCTAATCACACAGAATGACCAGGTTGGAAGAGACCCACTGGATCGTCGAGTCCAACCATTCCCACCAATCCCTAAATCATGCTCCTAAGCACCTCATCTACCCTAACCTTAAACACCTCCAGGGATGGTGACTCAACCACCTCCCTTGGCAGACCGTTCCAATGCCTAACCACCCTCTCCGTGAAGAATTTCTTCCTAATCTCAAGCCTAAATCTCCCCTGGTGGAGCTTGAGGCCATTCCCTCTCGTCCTGTCCCCTGTCACTTGGGAGAAGAGGCCAGCTCCCTCCTCTCCACAACCTCCCTTCAGGCAGTTGTAGAGAGTAATAAGGTCTCCCCTCAGCCTCCTCTTCTCCAGGCTGAACAACCCCAGCTCTCTCAGCTGCTCCTCGTAAGATTTGTTCTCCAGCCCCTTCACCAGCTTTGTTGCCCTTCTCTGGACTCACTTCAGAGCCTCAACATCCTTCTTGTGGTGAGGGGCCCAGAACTGAACACAAAATCAAAAATGACTATTTAGATTCGAATAAAAATAAACCGCCAAACTACCTCAGATGGAAACTGTGGCTGAGACTGACATGTCAAGTGCTCCAGCATTCAAAAAAGTTCTTTGTATATCCTGGTTTAGCCAAGCTTGTGCCAACAGATTACGCTTCAGTCTTTGGTTATGTGGAGTGATTGAAAACTAATAGGAGGGAAGTGACCTGCCAGCTCCATCTCCCACTCTACTTTATCAGAATGACACCATTTGACCTGGGCAAGAGCAAGGCACAATCCAGCAAGCCCAGGAAACAGCAAGACCAACACATTCTTATGAGATATGTTTGCTTCATGAGACATTTCTCATAAACAATATTGATCCAAGACTAGGAACAACGTGGTGCTTCACACTAAACTCTTAGAGCAGCAGAAATCTGCAATGTACAGTGCCTTACGTCTCTTAACATGAACCTTTCACCTCCTCAAGACATACTGTTGACTCACGTGTTCTAAAGTTCTTAGTTTAGGAATATTTTTCTTCCCCTTCAGATTTTCAGGTGTTACCCAGTTACCTTTCATGTCTTGTCAACAGGACAGAAGCGCTCTGGGAAATCCATTGCTGGAATATATGGAAGAGAAAGGGGAGAGGTGCGGGCAGAAAGAGAATGCTTAACTCCTTGGGTGGACTGAGGTCATTGTACAGACCCTTTACACCATAACTGCTGGAGGCATTGACAGGCACAGACAATTTTGCCTGGAATGGAGGATATGGGAAGGAAGGATTAGTTATGACCCATGCTTTGGACTGAGAACCCTCTTCTGTGGTTGCTATTGGAGTGTCTCTGGGGGAAATCCCTGTGGCCAGATATTTGATTCATTCCTTCTCATGGTTTTCAATATCTACCAGGAACATAATGTCTGGCCTACACAGATATACAAGGACGCAGGTTTCTATTCACTGACCCACAGCCAGCATGAGGCCATCTACAGCATTTCTCAAACGTGTCTTGTGATTTTGAGGGTGTATTTTGGTACCAGCCTCTGGCAGAGAGAGCTTAAGTTTCATCATACGAATCAAACTCCTCCACACACCATCAACAGTAATCTTAGCACACAGTTACTTTTGTCCCAGGGACTCCTTGAACTCTTTGCCCTGAGCCTACAAAAATTCCCCTTGTCCTCCAAGCCTCAGGAGACAGACAGGGTTCTGGTCCTGGTGAGGAATGCTGAGAGAATGTCCACTGAGAGCTCCTAATTATGTATTTGTATTACTATGCTAGAGAGTGTGCTAGTATGAGGACAAAGCCTAAACCATGCAACACAACACCAAAAATGTAGGGAGGAGATATCTTAGCTGATTAAGATCCCATTCCCCCCAACCCCAACACCCCCCCGCCCCCGGGTTCTTGGCCATGTCTGCAATGGAAAATGAGAAGCAGGAGGAGAAAGTACAGCTTCCCTTTCTCTCTAGAAGTCAGGATGGATTTCTACAACAAAATATTTCTTACAGTTCTGCTACCCCTCCTAGGTCGCCTCCAGCTGTCTGAAAACTCAGTTTGGAAGAGGAACTGGAGGTATCCTGTCTGTAATAATGTGTATTTTACTCCTAACACTGGGTCAGGTCAGAGTGCCCAAGGCCAAAGAAGAGTGCTAAAGCCACATCCATCCATCCCAACCAGCCCTGTTTATTTTCCAGGTGGATTTGCTGCTGAAGGATACTGTTAAACCATTGCCTGAAATCAGGTGTGTTGTACACATCCACATGAACAACAGTTTGGTTTACTTTTTTGATTCTATCAGTAGCACATAATCAGGCTGCAAACACACACACAGAGCTTATTTTTAACCCATTTTGATTGGAGGTACACAGTCAGCAAGCATCCTTTATGCTGTATCCAAGTATTTATTGAGATAAACTGCCTTAGCTTTTCCAGCAGACAGTCTCTCCTGGCAGGTGTAATAAGGTGAGTTTCTCAAGATATCAAGAGCCAACACAGCTAATAAACTATCTGCACTGAGACTTTTCCCTCAGGATGAACTGTCAAATACACTGCATCCCATGTCAATCCCAACAGCAGTATATTAAATATACAGCATCCTTGCACGTGGTTTGAATCTCTGGCCATGTTTAAACAAGGGTCAGGAAAAAAAGCCTTGCCACCCACAACACACTAGTAAATTTAGAATTAGGGATAGGAGAGGATGTCCTCCTCTTTTTGCTTACACCAAGCTGAAAACAGAAAGGCAGAGGCACTGATCTGGAAACTGCCCTACAGACAGGTACTGCCCCTAAATTAAAGAAAACACTATCCATTCAGAAAGAAATTTGAGAAGTTGTGCAGAAGTAATTAATTACTTCACATCAGTATTTGGTAGCTGATTTGGTTTCTGACCCATATGGATGTGCTGAGAAGGCAGCCCAGAACACCTGCTGCTGTTCAGGCAAAAATCATCAAAACAAGGCCAAAGAAAGCAGTTGGCTATTCTGTGTTTGCAAGTTTACTGCTATTAAAATCAATCATATTTGATAGCATTAGCTATCTGCTCCGTTCTTCACTCATGAATTTCTGTTTGAAGTTCATGTGATGAAGTTGTGTTATTCAAGCGTGTAGGGGAAGACGGACCTCTGGCCATGCCCTGCAGTTCACTCCCCTTTCTGGTCCGTCTACTTCCCCACCACTTTCTTCAGATTTCTTTCCTCTGCTAGACCAGACTCTTGAGCTCTTTGTGGTTCTTTCCTGTAGACAGCATCAAACCAAATACAAAGTTCCTGGTAGAAAATGGACTTTGCAAAATCAGAAAAAAATGGTCAGACTTTCCTCACATAGCAGCCAAGAAAGGACTAGATTTTTCAGAAGAGTTCAACGTGCTGTTTAATGTATCCAAATGTCTCAAAAAAACCCCTGGCCTCCATTACAGCATCGAACACCTGGAACTGGCCATGCCTGGTTTTGGATGTCTGCTCTTAAAAGCAACAATAGCTTATGCTGTTGTGGGTAATTCAGTTTTGGAAGCAGAAGCCTTGATTTATATGAACTCCATGCTAATGGAGAATTACTTCCAGTTTGTTACAGATCTCAGCACTGAAATTAGGTGGTTTTCTTGCCAAATTCGGGCTCGATGTGATTCCAATGGAATGGCTTTTGAAGAGCTCCAGTCCTTTTTATAATACTGCAGCATGTCTTGCAAACCAGCTTTCACATGTTTGGGGTTACCCAGCACTACAAATTGTTGTTTTATCAGATGCAGCTGACTGAAAAATGAAAAAACACTCCCTCTTTCCTCCCACTCTAAAAGCATTTAAAATGTAGAGTTCCAGGAACCTGGTTGGCTGAGGGAGTTGGCAGACTGGATTGTATTGTATAAAATATGGAGGGACAGATGTTCAGCTGATTGCTTTATCAGATACAATGGTGACATGAGGATGACAGCTCTATTAGATTTCAGGAGGTGATGTGTCACCCATGCAGTAGGCCACTCCACATCTTCATAAAAAGCACTTTTTATGGAGTGAGACAAGGGAGATCCAGATAAAAGTGACGTAAGAATGCTAGTCAGCAATAGTCATGAACTTGATTAAAGATTTGCTGGAAATCACATTAAGTAGGAATTTAACTCTGCAAATCAGCTCTGTGGCATTCCCGACTGGCAGCAGAGCTTTTCTCCTTGCAGGCCACTGTTCCCTGGTGCATCCTCTCTCCTGGCACTTGTACCCAGGTGTAGATGGTACTTTTTTCAGGTACAAAGGACTGCAGGTGTCCCAGAGCATTGCTAGACAATGGGCATTTAGAAAAGATCCAGAGCTGAATCAATAATACCATAGCACAGTATTGCTAGGAACAAAACCCAGGCTGGAAATCCATGTAATTCATGAACTAGGAGCAGCCTCACCTCCAATGATGTCTGCTCCTCCATGCTATTAATTTTAGCTACCCTAGTGGTTGCTCTTTGCCTGTGACCTCCTTCCACTTCAGCTTGTATTTCCTTTTAAAATGTATTTTTCAGCTCTTGAATCCCAGGTGTTTCTCTTTCTTCAGCTGACACTCAGGCCATGCATCAGGCAACCGTCATGACTTGGCAAAGCTTTACCGGGTCAGTGGAAGAAGACCCTCGAATCCAGATTTTTGCTATTATACTTGTCAGTCATATGAGTCCTTGGAGACTGCAAGAGCATGAGAAGTAAATCTACAGATTGAATTATCCTGCTTTATTTTTTTCCTCCCTTAAGTGCACATGTAGTCTTGTCACCCTGTCATTTTTATCATTGTTAATAATAGTCCTCAACAAAATAATGGACTAAATAATCAAATTTCTTATTCCTGCTACAAGCTGAGTACCAAATATAAACTCCCTAAACTGCAACAATTTATTCTACTTCATCTGTCACATTGTTATACAGAATCTCTATGTAGCGTTTGCAGTCAAAGCAGTACTGCATGAGTTGGTTTTGGGTTTTATTTTTTAAAAAAAAATATATAAAAAGATAGTTTCCCCCACCCCAGGACAAAACAAGAAAGGTTACCAATTTCACCTACACTGAGCTTCCTAAAAAATTTGACCAGTGACTCTGAGCACATAAGGAGAATTATGCCACAGGCAATAATGTTCAAACCGATGTCCTGACATCAATAAGTCAGGTTATGTGAAAACACCTGCACACTGCCTGGCGATCAGTCAAGTTGGAGGAGAAGGTTAAACTAATACAGTGACTCTGACCCACAGAACTCAGTCCTTGGTCAGTCATGCTCAGTGACTGGGAACCAAGGCACTCACAAGACCTCCTGGAGATCCAAGGCAAAGAGTATACAGTCCACAGCTGCAGAAAAACCCATGCTGTTCATTTTAAAGGTAAAGTTCCTTTCTGCCTGTCTTTCAGTCCAGAGTGTCTAGCCAACTAGGAAAAAACCCAAACCCATGAAAACTTTTGCTTCACATTCAAGAGTATTCATCGGTAACCTCCGTTTTGCTAATATTAACATTGCACCCTATTAAAACAGGCAGGGAAACATATAAAATTCTTTTTCTTAGGAAAGAGGGGAAGGAAGTAAATAACCACCTGTGTGCAAAAGCTGTGCAAACATATTGCAGTATGTGGACCCAGAAGATATGCTGAGGATGGCTACGAAGGAGTACCAGCGGATTTTCCCATACCTCTGCCGCAGACGTAAACACTCTAAACAAAATAAGAAATTAGTGCTATTTTAAATGACTAATCAGCAGCCCAGTGTTTCAGGTAGGATGAGTAAGTTGCTTACATGATTTCTGATTGTCTAATTAAAGTCTTCTTAAAGGACCTGAGCCGCTGGAGCCCTCCAGCCTTGCTGGAATGTCTCCCTCAAGCTGGGAAATCTTAAATGCTGTAAATAACTTGGAGACACAGAGAAAGAAGTTGCTGTGTTGCAAGGCTAGGTTTCCTGGGAAACTGTAATAGCTAAGGACAAGATTTGGGAGGCTGAAGTTTCAAAAATGGGTGGGCTGAGGACTATTGTGTTCTTCCTTGGTCACCCATCTTCTGATGAAAGTCGAAGCATGTTTGGTTTGTCTGGTTAAAAATTGACATGAAGCGGGTCTTCACAACTCAGAGCAACAGATTTTGGTACCCTGCATAAGGGCACCAGTGGCCAAAAAAACTCTCATTAAAATTATAACAAATTTCATCTTATTCCCGGATCATGTCAAAAGAAGTGTGGCCAGCAGATTGAAGGAGGTGATTCTCCCTCTCTACTCTGCTCTTGTGAGATCTCACCTGGAATATTGTGTCCAGTTCTGGAATCCCCAATATAAGAAGGGTATGGAACTATTGGAATGGGTCCGGAGGAGGCCATGGAGATGATCAGAGGGCTGGAGCCCCTCTGCTGTGAAGACAGGATGAAGGAGTTGAGGTTGTTCAGCCTAGAGAAAAGAAGGCTCCAGGGAGACCTTATAGCAGCTTCCAGTACCTGAAGAGGCTACAGGAAAGACAGGGAGGAACTTTTTGAGTGCATGGAGTGATAGGACAAGGGGGAATGGCTTTAAATTGGAAAGGGGAAGATTTAGATTAGACATCAGGAAGAAATTCTTTACTATGAGGGTGGTGAGGCCCTGGCCCATGTTACCTAGGGAAGCTGCAGTTGCCCCCTCCCTGGAAGTGTTCAAGGCCCAGCTGGATGGAGCCTCGAGCAACCTGTCTCTGCCCATGGTCGAAGGATTTGAACGAGATGATCTTTAAGGTCTCTTACAATCCAAACCATTCTATGGTTTTGACTGGCTGGCACTTTCACCAGTCTCAAGAAGCAGAACAAACAATTGACACCGATTAATCACTACCTCAACTCAGACCCAATAGCAAATGCTATTGCGTCTCTAGAGCTAAGCAATCAAACCCACCTCCTGAATGAGTAGTAAGGATTCATGAAAAACTGGAAAGGAAATATTTGAAGGACCTGAGTCTGAGATGCAAGGTAAGCAGTTCCACAAGACATTTGCTGTACAACCTCATCCAGTGGAGACTAATTCCTCCAATACACAGCAGGCTTTATGGCTCGTCTCTATACAGAAAACATCCCTGAATGTGGATTTAACAAGAAAAATTATAGATGAATTTTCCCCAGGCACATCTGTCTACAATGTTGTGAGTTGAATCAGCTCTGAACCTCTCCCACCTTTTCTAGCATTTGCTGAAACCTGATACTTAAGAGGTGTAGGCTTTCCAGCAGGAAATGCAGGCTTAAGTGTGGCCCATCTAATCTGAAGAAATAAACACTATAACCCATAACAAGATCTGGCAATAGACACATTCTGACAAGTATGAGACATGCAGCTCCACATCCTAGTCACAGCCACTCACTCACGAGAGTCTGGGTTAAATAGTCAGCTGACAGAGGTGCTTCAGTTGAGTTTCCTACTTCTGACCTTCTGTGATGAGTAATTTGTGTCCAGATTTAAAGCTTAGACCAGCACATGGTATCAATGCTAATGAAGCAGTAAAGGTTTCTGCATATCAACTCGGTTGCTAGCCAATTCTGTCTTCTGGCACATGTCCACCACTCACATTTGTTCAAACTGTGACTTCTATAAAGAACTGTACAACTGTAAAGTTGCATTCGACTCTCAGTTTTGTACACTGCCCCACTGGTGCTGGTTTCTTGAAGAACCCAAGAGCATAAGTATAGGAAGTGTGCAAAGTCTCAAGGTCATTCTAGTGGTAGGTTTCTTTTCCAGGCTGGATTGCAGGAGAAAGGTAGTCCCGTGGGGAAAAAAACGAGCATATGTACTCAGTAAATTCTTGATGCTTCATGAAAAAGCTTGGCCAGGACACAGCTATGGCCAACAGCCCAAAGTAAAGCTAGTGGGAAAAAAATTCTTGTACACAAACTAAACAGTTTAAAGGTTGAACTTAAAGCCTCCTCCTGAATGCTCATTCAAACCACATGAATTGTTTCATGTACCAAGTAGCTAGATAAAGAACTGAGAAACAACATTAGGCTGAAGTTCCTGAAAATAGGCAAAACCCTCTGTATTCTAGCATTGCAAAAGTATCTCACCACTCTTACAGAGATCCAGAGAGTATGGGGCATGAGCAAAGAGGTATGGAAAGGGATGCATACCTACACTGTCTGCATGCTGCCAAGCCTCTCCAACATGCAATAAACGACACTGGAGAAGCTTTGTGGAGATATTTGGGGAGATCACGTAAGTAGTGCCGTACACCACCCTTCCTTCAAGAGCAAAATTATTGCTGCTCAAGACCTTGCTCTGGACATTGACAGAAAGTACATTAAAGCCAGAGATATTCACACCAAAATATTTTCTTCTTAAACACTCCTTCTCCTACCCAAAAAAACCCCAAGCCCATAAACCCTCCCAGCCCCGAAACCTCTGTCATTTGAAACCAGGCAGAGGAAGAGTTTCTGTTCCTCCCCATACTGGATGTCAGTTCAGCCAGAGAGCCTGGCCCACCGTGAAGGATCAGGGCGTGAATCCCTCATGCTCCCCATGAGGAGCAGTGGCACCAATTTGAAAATGTTTATGTTGTTAAGGAAATATTATTGTGCCTATAGGAGACAGAAACTTGACAAAACAGAAGAATAACTTTCACTAGAACAGCCTGGTGGGTTTTTTTATGAAGGAAACTATATTAACGGGGCTTTTTACCAGCCACAACAGAGCATCATTGCCTGTATAGTACTTGTAGTCTGACCCTGTTTCCACAAGAAAAAAAGCCCTAGACCCACCAAAAAATGAATCCAAACTCTTCTTACATGGAATCTTTCCCCTGGCATATCTCAAGTAAAATTTTCTGTAACAAAAGAGGGGAGAGCAACTACAGCCATTTAAGCGACTGAGATTTGGCCCTCAGACATTCAAGAAAAATCAAAACCACATAGCAAATGAAATTTTGTCTCACAGCAGAAATAAACATTCAGCTTACTACAGGAATGTCCCAATGGATAATTTTTCTAGAAGACAATTTCAACCAGAATTCATTTCATGTTACAACAGATGCTTTGAATTTGTGCCTGCTTCTTCTCAAATGCATGAGACAACAGCTGACCACAGGCCAAATTTTCCTATCTCCCCCATTCTCATATCTGCTGAATGAAGTTAAGAATAGAATTGATCTTGTGTTTAGGATTTACAAACCATTTGGAAGAGTTCAGCCTGCCCTGACTTTACTTCATTCTCATCACTAAGACACATTCGTTAACTACCGTTAAAGAATCCCCTAGTAGTTTCTAGGGATCGTAATACAGCTATTAAAAGCCTTTTGGATCCAAACAGTAGTTATTTGACACCAATCTGTCTTTCTAACTCTTAACAGGGACTACATAGGCAGACATCAAAATGAACTACATGATGAAATTTTTACCGCACGACCCTGTGTTTGAACAGGGTTTAGCTTAGGAGACACAAGCAGGAGGTGCCTCTGATGTACCACCATAAGATTAAAGGTCAATATCTTCAATTATTCCCTACAGTATTTGAAACATGACAGGCTTAAAGCCTCTCAAATACACATTGTTTAGAATCTTGGGTAGAAAAAAATGTAGGAGCTAACGTGCACACAGAACAGATTTTCAAAACTCCCTTCCCATTTTCCTGTTTCTTTGAATGTTC
Source organism: Clamator glandarius (assembly GCA_033459285.1). Taxonomy (NCBI): domain Eukaryota; kingdom Metazoa; phylum Chordata; class Aves; order Cuculiformes; family Cuculidae; genus Clamator; species Clamator glandarius. The sequence continues at coordinate 1,853,831 of JAUNZM010000089.1, read as the reverse complement.
CAGATGCAGATAGCCCTGGTTTCTGCTTTTTTTGAGTTATCTATCAAAGGGAAGTATTTCTCTGAATGCTGCTGGCTGTTTTATATCCTAATTAGTTTGTTAATAGTACTTGCAGAAAAACACATTTTACTGATAAATATAGTAAATATTTATGCCTATTACAGCTGAAGAGAAATAGCTCAGAAATGGCTTTAATCAGTTGTTACTCAAATACTTGCACTGCTAGAAGGTAGAATTATCTTGAATGTTGAACAGAAAATCAATTATGAGAGCAATGGAGTCTTCATACATGCTTTCTCCCCAAGATAAAGAAAGACCCTAGCTTAGCTTTTACTGCGCTCTGATTTTTCTTTTTTTTCAGCCATGAATGCGTTGAAATGAGAATGCTGTCAATGAAAACTGGATGGCTGCTGTCTGTAGTACCGTGTATACATTGAGTCTACCCTGCAAACGAGTTCGCTTGAGTTTTGCAGCGAGTATAATTCATGAGCAGATCTTTCTGCTTGGAATTTCACACAAACAACAAGTTTTAAGCAAATATTGGGTGTACGAATGAGAGACAGTGTTTACATTTACAAAATACATCCTTGAAACCAAAGTCCAGATGCCACAACCACTTATCCAAGGATATCTTTCTGTGCACTAAATATTTCACAGTCCTCAGGACCACTGTGGTACTTGAATAGTGACTCACATGTGAACCCTTAGAAAATAATAGCATTAACTGAGTCCTTTATATCCGAGAAAAGCAGTCACTCACCCCTTTAGTTTTAAGCATGCATTTATTTAGTCTTAAAGTGTGTTTAAATTCTTAACTGCACAGGGGGGAAACCTGATTCAGAGACCCAATAAGATAAGAAAAACCTCACAAGAAATGATAACTGGGAAGTTGTTTAAAACTAGTGGTACACCAAGATCATTTGCTAAAAATACCCAGTAACCCAGGCCCCTGTTGATCTTCTCTCGTTTCTTGTAAAAAGAGAAGGCAAAATTGAACCGCAATCTGTGACATGCATAGGTTATTCAAATATGAGTGAAAACATAGACTTGGAGGATTTCTGAAAGCAGAAATTGTGTGTGGGAAGAAACAGAAATCTTTAAAGTAACCATGAAGATTTTCTGTAGAGTAATTATTTTGCCACCACCTGCAGATCTCCACATAGTGAGGACACATTTGTCTCTAAAACCCTACGTGCCCCACCAGCTCCACTTTTTCATTGACTACAACTACAGAGAAATAAAGAAAATGAATGCAAATGAACCTCTCTAAGGGAGATAACATGCTCTTACTGTCCCCATTACTGCGTCTGAAAGCCAAAATGTTCACAGAACATGCCATAAAACAATTCTTCAGCCAATACCTGCAGACTGAGGTCACTTCGGTACCTATGTTCTGGTAGATCTTTGCTATTGTATTGTTCATTATACAAGAGCGCTTGTGTAGTACATATGTTTATGTAACCTAAAGGATCAATACTTTTTGAAAAGCAGCTTATACGCCTCAGTTATGCATTAGAAAGCACAAAAACTTTATGTAAGGATGAACTACTCTATGCTGGAGACAATGCTTACATGAGGTGTTCAAAACCATACCTTTGCTGCTCCCCGGAAGACATATGCTGTTTTGAGAGCTGTAGGCTTTGTTCCAACGCTAACAAACACATGGAGGCAGATAGTAGGAAGTTGTTTTCAAGACTCCTATCCAAAACCACTTTGGTAGCCAATTAACTTGCAGTTGCATGATGTACTTGAACCTGGGTGTAAACCTTGCAGGTCTAATCAGAGAGCTGGCTGAGCATGAGTAACTAATGAAAATAGATGTGCTGTCCACAGCTGTAACTGCAGGACCATCCAATTGGTCTGACTGAGAACAACAAATGGAAGACTTGCTGGGAAGTCCCGTACCTTCAAAAGTAAGTAAATATTTTTAGCCAAAAAGTTCTTGTCATAAGGAGCTTCCTTGCGTAGAGTCTGATGGTTCTCGTAACCACTGCAGGGACAGGGCTAAGGACTAGCAGGACAAGATGCCACCTTGCCAAGGTGTTACGGGTAGTGCAAAAGCAGCTGGTTCAGCTCAGGCTGCTGCTGCACCTTCATTGTCAGGCAACTGCTGGGTGATAGAAACAACTGCATTCAGACACACAGGCAATAGCTGAGAACTTGTTCCTGGGAGAGCAGGTTGACAGCTGGCACATATGAAGGCTGTGCTTGCTCCCAGCTGCTGGGGTGGTGAACACAGACCCTCCAAATGGGTTTCTATTTTCTTCTCGATATTACAATTACCTCAAATCCTACCATTAACAGGCTGCCCAGGGAGTTGGTTGAGTCACCTTCCCTGGAGGGGTTAAAGGGATAGGTGGACGAGGTGCTGACGGGCATGGTTTAGTGTTTGATAGGAATGGTTGGACTCAATGATCCGGTGGGTCTCTTCCAACCTGGTGATTCTATGATTATTTTTCCCCATCCCAGGTTCTACATGTCTCTAAAGAGCATAACATTGGTGATTGAAGATACAATTCCTTTGCACTGCTGGGAAAACAGCTAAGCTGTTCTGAAGTAAAAATAAAAGAGAACGATGTGGCATCCTGACTGTTGTTGACAGTCACTACTCAAAGCTTTTTCCAAGAATATTCCCATCCTCCTAAGTCAAAATCAGGGCTTCCAACTAGCACCTCAAGGCAAGTCTTTGTTTCTTTGGAAGTTTTCACTCAGAAACATAAACTAACAGTTTTGGGCCATAAAAGAGTTCCAGTTTTTGGATTCTGGGAGGAAAGGATTTTCAACCTGCTCTCAGTGAGCAGATCTCTACTATCTATCATCACTTCTGTGCTATGGGGAAACTGGAGGGCATGGGCCCTTTTATTCTTCCTGAGCATCTGCTTGTGCCAGGTATCAGAAGACATCATACAAGTTTTTGCCAGGTACCTCAGCCTTGTCTGTCCATGATCTCACCCTTTCTATACAGATGAGGAGCATGCTCTGTGAGAGGTTGTGGCACACTCAGAAGATTAATTCCCTTTCCTCCAAACTCCTCATATCACGCCTCCTTGCTCTCCCCTTCTCCCACTGCTGCGTTCCCTCTTCCAGCAACGCAGGTTTGCAAGCTGCCAAATTAACGTGGTCCCACTCTGTAGGGGACTTGGGGCTGCTGAATGTGTTAAGCAGGGAGAGGTAAATGGTGATATAACCCTGGTATTCTGCACTGCCAGTGAGCCATCCTTCGCAAGAAGAATTAGTTATCTACCCATCCTGTTCATGAGAAATGTCTGAACATATTTCCTTTTCTAATTTAAGTCAGTTTTCATTAAGCCCTTTGTTTCTGCCATCTGAAGCAGCAAGCTTGGAACAAGGTATCATAAATGAAGAACATTTTACCTTCAACCCTCATAGAATAGGCTGCTGATTTCATTACAAAAAACCCAATAATTAAAAGAATGAAATCAGATAATGATGCTGTTGGAGAGTTCCATGTCATTGTAATTTGAAGTAATTTTCTAAATGGATCGAGAAAGCATAACAGACAAGTGGCTGAATAATACCTCAGACGACTGTCTAAACAAGAAATATTTTCCTCATTTTCATCTATGTGATGCATACACAGGCAGTGATAATGATAGCAAGGAAAAAAATTCTTAATTTCTTTAATTACTAAGTGATAGAGTATAATAGAATAAAACAGCTATTGTTGGCTGGGATTAGGATCAGATGGATGCCTCAGAGGGAAATCCCCAAGATGTGGCTGGACAAACACCAGGCACAAATACATGCAGAAATTCCATGAAGCACTTTATTAGTGGGGCCATTCACTGAATGGCAGCTGATAAGGTTTTCAATAACATGGACGCTGCTTAGTTGTATAATACTCTGTAATCTAAACATAATTAAAAGCGTTAACAATTTTGTAGCCTTTATCTGAACACATTTTTCCCACATGCTTTAGGTGTCCGGGTCATAATCCAAAGACAAGCAACTCTCTTGTTTTACACTATTAGTCTAGCAAGTGGCAATTTTTTTCCCTGTGCACAAAGGTCATTGTACCCCAGGCAACATCTCATCGGTATCTTCCACAAATCCAGGATGCACCAAAACAAACACAGATGGATTACATGTTGTCTATTAAGTCAGCAGTTCTCTTCCTTTCCATAGATGCCAAAAAACAATTAAAGAGTATTTGTGTGTGAGTGGTGGTAATGCATTCATATAATCTGGCAATTATCTTGTCAGCTACCTTTATTAGATTCTCAATATGTAAATTGTTTTAAAGTATGTGCTGTGTGGCTCTACTATGCTTATTACACAAACTTCTTCAATTGCTAGCTCAGAGATAAGTTTTTAATGATAAACAATTTTGGTGAAGTTCAGCATGTATTTATGTTAAAGCTTTTTACATTTTCTGTTTAAAGTTAAGGAGTTAAATCTTTCCTAGGATGTCAAGTAGGATTTTTGCTTTACTTTTTCAAGAGGACCTAACTTCCCTTTCTTATTGAAAGATGACCCAAAAGCTCCCCTTCCAGCATCAATAGGCACACCAAATTTTTCAGTGGATTTTAAAATCTAGTCAAAAGAACATCAGCCCAAAGCAGGGCAGAGGGGAAAGGAGATTTAGATGTCTGACTCCGTGGGAGCCCAACTTAATAGAGAAGCCTTCACCCCAAATCAGAGTAGTGGTAGAAGACCTTGCCTGTTGGCAGGGAGGGGTACAGAGGCACCAAAGCTAGGATCCCCATGTTGGTAAAGTGCCAAAACTGGAGGCACACAGGGGTAGAAGAATGAGATTTTCTAAAGAACGGCATTACTTAATGCACCAGAACTAACTGATGGACTGGAGCGTAATCATGATCTTAGTATAACCCAAAACACTTCTCCTCCCATCCCCAAGCCAATGAATATGAAAACTTAGAATAACAGCTTACAAAGAGCTTGGCTGGCTGTGTTTCTCTCACATTAGCTACATATTTTAAGGAAAGATTTATCCGTCTCCATTTTTCTTACTAAGATAGACTGTAACAACAGCAGAGCCAGACTCCTGCTGTCATGCTGAGAGGCACACAGTGCATAGGAACCATTAAAGCCTGCTTTCAGTGCTACTTGAAGCATTGACGGATACTTGGAGGGTAATTACTAGCTCACTTTAATTTGCAAAAATTTCTCGTGAGCCGAGATAATTGAATGCACAATAAAACTATCTGAAGTGTTTGAACATTACAGTCATACTGTAAAATGCAACTAAAATTCAGATGCTTTTTAGGGTATATACTCCCTTACCCTCTTCCTAATATCTAGAAACAGGCAATTTTTTTCTGCTCTATAGCTGTATTGGTTTTACTTTTAAGTTATAGGTAACGTGGAACTACTATCTTTCCTTATAGAAAATTTTCCTTCCCAGGCTACATACAACCACATAGTCAGGATACAAGCAAAATAGATGCGAGAAGTGTAATAAAAGATTCCAGGTACTGCACACAAAGCCACACAATTTCAAATATAGTATTTAGGGCCTTTCCATCACAATAGAAAACACAAATGTGGGGGTATTATACTTGATTTCACAATGAGGCACAATGACAGCATTCGATTTGTGAGGCTTGATTTCACAACACTGGCAAAATCAAACAGAGCAGAGGCTAATGCCATCCTCACTCAGCTGTGTCCCCATCAGCTCTTTGCCTTTGTGAAGCTACAGACACAAAGACCACATCAGAGCAGCTTTGCAATTCAACTAACACACCTAAGCAGGTTACACAGGATCTTGAGTCTCCAGCAATCCCAGATGCTGGAATGGGTGCTTTGGTACCCAGTGTCAGTGACAAAGGTGACCCGACTGGACAGGGCACACATGCAGCATGTAAACAGTGGGGGTCACCAAGCATATGGGAAAGTGTTTTTTTATCCCTACCCAGTGTAAAATGGTAAAGAAAATACAGTCATTTTTGCAATGGGAAGCTAGAACTGCAAGTCCCTGCAGTCAGGCAAATCTGACTATGGCTTTTTGAGGAACAGTTCAGCTATGAGGGTAACAGGGCTAAATCGGATGCCAGATTTCTTCAAAATTCAACTCATGGATTTAAATATATTTTCTTCTCTAAACATCGTGACCATTAGAGAAACTAAAACATGAAAAATCACAGCAGAAAGAAAATGACGTTACATAAACATAGAGGCAACTTATTTTCAAAGCTTTTAGTTAAGTAGAATTCAAAACAAAGTTAACATGAGTTCATTTTAGATATGAAGAAACAGCATTGTTTGAATATTTAATAGATTTTCATGGACATTTTGTAAAAATACCACAGAGTTTCTCAATTTTCAAATTACTTGAACTAACTTTTTTTTTAAATGGGCTGAATCATTATCTTTGTGTAAATTTTACTAGTGACTTCTATGGATTGTCTGTATTTGGAAGATTTAGATGGAAAAAACCCAAAAGGAACTATTACCAAATAGGACAAAAGGCTTCCTTTCTTTGTCCTTCCCTCCCCATTGTCAAATGTTTTTCTGTCTTCCCTTTCCCCATTCTCCATTAGGAATGAAAAACATTTCTGCAGAGATAAGTCCGAGTTAGAATATTAGCTTGATATTTAGGAAATTTTGCTTTGAATTTTTGCCCTATTCCAGGATGAGTGACATTCAAGTGACTTATGAGTAAGCAAAGGTGCCTCAGAGTCTGAAGTCAGTTTTCGTAAATAGCTTAGAAAGTCAAACTATGAAATTTTATTTTTATCAAAAAATGCCAACATCTTCCTGATGTTTCTGAAAACCTGGATGCTTTAGGAAAAGTCTTATTAGAACCATACCAAATTTAGATAGGCAAACATCTAATTAGATAGGTAAACATACTGAAGCACTTGGGTACCTTGCTATCAAAGCGGGATCTGACCCTCTAAGATATTTCTTCTGCATTTAAAAAATACCACATAATTCCTGTGGCCTGGATTCCAGTATTGCCACTTCCAGGTGAGTGTCCTAACCAATACGCTCCAGACTCACTTTCATTCCTTCTTAAATTATTCAGTGAAAATCAGAGCAAGTTTAGCCAAAGAGAACTCTGCTCTGCTTACCACACAGTCAGATGATTTGGGACCAAGAGACAAGAACACGAGCCTGCAGTGGGCAGAGGATAGAACCCATCAGCCAGAGGGGAGACCTCCCCAGTTCCAGAGCTGGTGGGTGCAATGATACCCAGCTCTAGGTTGCCTTCTGTGCTCCGCTATACAAATGCACCAATTTCAGAGAAATCCAGCAGCAAATACTTCCCTACAATGTTTTGACCAGCTGAAAACGTAGGTAGCATTGTTCTTGTACTGTGTAAAATGTTGATAATCCCAAAGCGTCTGTTTGCTCTGTTTGTGAGGGGAAGAAATACTGAGCAAAATAGTTCATCTTTTCCCTTGGTGTTACTCATTTGTGTAAGCAACTATTATTTAGCATTGCACAGTTGACCCCTTTTATGACAGTCTTAAGAGTTGCAAATATTTCACAACTAGAACTGATCTCTGCCAGCTTGATCCCATATTTTTACTAAGTTCAAACTTGAGCCATATTGTGTCTAATCCTTAAACTATCTTTAGTAGCTGTAACTATTAATACAACACTGAATCCATTGCTTTTTGGCTATAACCTAGTGCACCTCTCCACAGTGTTGATGCTACACACTAGCTAAACCAACTGGTCAAAATATCCTCCTTCAGGATAAAGGATACCCTAGAATGACTGTCCCCTCTGTCCAGCTGAGATAGCTCAGGTGGTGAACTTGGTCTTCATGATATTACTGCTTGGAAATGGGATTAAGGGGAAAGAAACCACAATCATAGAGGCTCTGCTAGAGGTCAGCTCACACATGCTTCCCTGTATGTATTTGGCAGCCTCAGAGAGGCAAATACATAATCACAGCAGTATGCAAACCGTATGGTAAGTTCAGACCAGATACAATTACACCATCAGGAAGCAAATAATCAGCACTTATTTGCAAAAAGCTGCCTTAGGAGGGGATGGTCCTATACCTTCCCAATGATTTATAAGCTACAACTGTAATTACCTCCTTGAAGGAGCAGAGAGAATGGCCTCTCACCAAATGTACGAACAACACCCAGACATCCCTTTAACCCTCTTCTCGGAAGAGAGAAAAAACAAATGAAGATGATTATTTCATTTGAGCAATCAAGATATTACGTAGAGGGAAAATGATTCACATTAAATAATTTCCAAGTGGTGAGTGGCTCTAGAGGCAGCAGCCCTGCCTTTGAACCCAAGAGGAACAACCTACAATCCTGTCCAGGAGCCAGAAGTATCTGCCCCAGTGCCAAAGGCATCTCAAGGTGGGCATGACTAGCAGCTCTGTGTCCAGAGAGTTGATGCCTTTGAAGATGATGGCATTAGCTGAGCTCTGACCTGGCATTGTTCCACTTTTCAACTGTTTGTTTATATTTGTACAGGAAGAATAGATGAACAGTAGCCAGGAGGCTGAAGCAGATGAAGAGGCAGAATCAAATAAAAGACACTCAGGAAATTGCTAAAGAGAACAAACCAACCTAGGGAAGTAACGATGGGGCAGAGGTGAAGGCCATGGTGTAAAACCTGATCGGAAGAAGCAGAGATGACTACACAGCACCTTTGAGTAACACAGCTCCCCAGGGCAGCAGGTGCAGAGAATCTGTACACCGTGAGCTGACCCTGCCACACACACAGCACACCTCTAAAATTCCCCTTTCCAGTGAAGCAGAGGAGGGAACTGGAGCAGAGCCAGTCACATGGAGGCCAGCCCAGCATCTTCTGGCTGTTGCACCCCAGCTAGCAGCTCCAGTGCTCTACAGCATCAGAGGGCAGCTTGCCCTAGGTTCACCTTCACTGAACAATTTTATTCACCAACTTATTCAAGATTTTCTCACAGGGAATGTTTTATTGCTGTATTCTGAGGAGAAAGAGTGAAATAACAACAGTTTCCAAGCACTGGACTCAGTAGCTGAGAGCTTGTTGCGGGGTGTTCCTTGGTTGTATGATGCATTTTGTAGAGTCATAGAATGGTTAGGGTTGGAAGGGACCTTAAATATTATCTAGTTTGTGTTTGTTACCCTCAGTTAAGATAATAGGAAAGAAGGAAATCATACCCCAAATCTCTGCTTTAAAGAAAACATTTACTACCCCTGCTTCCTCACTTTTCTGGCTGGCTCAGAAGCAAACAAGCATTGCTTCCCCAAACCACCCACACTGCCTGTTCCAATACTACAGCAAGAGCTTTTCTTCTGGGCAATGAAACAGTCTGGAAGCTGAAACTCATTGAGCAAGAAGGGGTGAAGGAAAAGTCTCAGCTACAAGTCACTTCACATCCTCATCCTGAGGGCTCACTAGACTTCTGCGTGTTTAAAGTCAGACTCACCTTCACTAAATAGGGATAAGAAAGAATACCTTCTCTGCCCCAGGGATCAGCTTCCCTATTCTACCATGCCACCTCCCATTTCAGCCCCTCAGCAGCCAAAATCCGATATCCTCTGACATGCTACAAAAGTCAACTGCATCATAAGAACTACACGAATGTCCCCAGAATTCATGCAGTGTCAGTGCAAGAAAAAGGGACCGACTTAAGCATCCTAGTGTCAGATTGGGAGCAGTATGGCAATCATATTCCAAGCAATGTACAGCAAGATTTTTTTCTTTCCAAGAAACAGAGATAAGAAGGAGTGAGATGGATAAGAAGGAGTGAGATGGTAATGAATGGATGGAATCACTCATTGATAAGAAATAAGGTGGGCAAAACCTAACTCTAGTCTAAAAGGACACAAAATAGGAGATATTTCTCTGTTTGGCAATATTTCAGAGGCCTATAATTGGAATAAGCTGATGGGGAGGATATCTACCATGCCTTTTGCCAGGGGATAGATGTGTTCTCATCTGAAGAATGGGGGACAGAGCTAACACCGAGGCATAAATACTGTGACATGTACAGTATCAAGAACAGATTTACTGCCCATGACAGATCAAGAGGATGGAGCAGCATGTTTTGTGAGCCCCCGTGTACCAAATCTGTAGCAGAGAACCAAACTCTGCTTCTGGCCTGTCATTTACAAATGAGGGAATTTTCTTTAAGCAGTGGCTCAGAATTTTTATAGCACAGAGAAGGATGCAATGTTCATGGCTCAAAAGCTTGGCATAGCACCCTTTTCTAATAGACAAAACCTCAAAATGCAGGGAACAACATGGAAAAAGGTGTGTTTCCACAACACACTGAAAAGAAGAAAACCCCTCTCAAAAGCCAGAATGGGACTCTCAGTCCTAAGCCCACACCAAAAGCCACCAATAAAGATTTCTGCCCAGAATCCTTTTTTTCCAAACACAGAACATGTCCCTCCAGCAGCAGTTTCCCAATCCCAACTGTTCCAGCTGCTGCAGTGTGTTTGCTTGTGGTGGGTAGTGGGAAGGCTGAGCTGATGCCATCAGCAGAGGCTGCATTTTAGCTGTTTCACCACAACAAAACACCCTCGTGCACAAACTCCGTATCCTCACTTCTTTTGCTTGCCATGAAACAGGGAGAAATACGATATTCTTTGGTTTTAATTAAAACAAAAGTTCACGCAAAACCCAGGAAGATGTCACGGAAGGTTCAGACCAGCAAAGCTATTAACAAATACAACTGAATTTGTATTTGTTTTCCCAAGGATCACACAATAAGATTTGATTTAAAAAACCACAACAATCTAACCCCTAAAACTGCTTCACTCACGTTACTCGAGCTGATTCAGGGCCTGCTCCTGCTGCCAATCATTGCAGCTAGTGAAGAGCTGGGATGCATATTAATAGAAACTTCTGTTCATAAAATTGCCTGAGGTTACATCATTTTCTAAAGACACTACTGAATGTGTCCTGCTAATGAGGTGACCCAGGAATGGGCTGCTCAGGAACTGCAAAGACTCCCAACCCTGACACCTTTCTTCAACAGCACGTTGTAGGGTGGAGAAAGCAAATGCATCCCTGAATCTGCATCACTGTCCTGAGGACTCATCTCTGCCCGCTGACTGCACTCTGAGCAGAAGATGATCCTGTATTAGCTATGCCAACTTTGGTCTTTGAAGATCAGATGTTACCCATATGCCAAAAGATACTTTGCTTTCACCAATACTAAAATGACCAACAGAAGCAGGGTGACTGTTCTAGCACTGTCTTGCATGCCTTTCTGTCCCTAGTAGCCGGCAGAGCTAGTCTGAAGTTACATATAAGAGTTAACAGCCAGTTCTCCACGGATATTTTGCTTTGCTTGCTTGTGCATGCAGGAGTTGAGCTTTGGAAGCCCACTGCAAGACACTGTAAATGTTACTCTGGGGTGCTATTGAATAAAATCATATAAAAATACACAGGGCTTACAGATTACAGCTGGACTGCAGCTTGTTTCTCCTAACCCTCGCAAATCAGAAACAAACCCTTCATGCAATTAGAAAGAAAGAAAAAATTCTGAGATTTATACCAGCACCCAGAGGTTTGTGGACACTGTTCAAGAATATGAAAAATCATGCAAAAAAATACACATGGGGGCATGAGGGGCTTCGACTTCACCAGAAAAAAAATTCACCACTGCAATTCCACAACTGCAACACGTACCAAGTGAACAGAATGAAGGGGACCTTCTGGGGCAGGGAAATAAAAGACACCACCAGGACTAGGGGGAAGGTGGGTGAGGATGGGCTTGGCTTGAGGAAGCATCTAAAATCAATACCACTGATGAGAGAGGAATCTTCAGCACTTTCCTTTGTCTGGTTATTCATCTTTAGCTCTGCAGGGACACTCAGAAAAATCACATAGAGTTTATGACAGTTGAGTTGAGGGTGTATAAAATCTCTGTGCAGATAGCTTCAGTTCTGGATAAAAGTGTCTTGGTGTAACTACAAGGCAGTGCAGCCCAATATCTTTTTAAATTCACACTTTAATTACACTGGATTATGTCTCCTGACTGCCCTCATGCAGCAAACCATTAGACTTCTAGACAGATACACCAGATTTGAGGGTTTTAATGGTAATCATAACTCTCCGAGCTTTGTGGTGGAGGAAAGGCTTTCTTTTTCCCCACTTCAAAGGAGTCACAGGCAAAGAAGAAGAGCATCTTGCTGCCAGCATCCAAAATGAGGCGAGCCATTTATTCACTATTCTCTGCCTTGTTGGGAAGTCACAGAAAACTCCTGAACTTGTCCCTCCTCAGTGACCTGCTTGCCAGGACGTCTGCTCTCCCTGTCTGGGAATCACTGAATTAAGTAACGAGGTCCCAAGGCAGCTGCCAGTCTGGCCTGGGCAAAGCATAAATAAGGCAAAATAAGCTCAAAGCAAGAATCCAAGACCGCATGACGTTTCCAGACTGACTGCTAATGTATGCGTCTCCAGAAAGGTGCAAATGGGTGAATGGCCCATTCGTTTGTACACTTTAAGTGCTCCTGCCTTTGAAGACAAGTACTAGCCGGAGACAGTGAACCACATTATCTATTGCTTATTTAAGGTCGATGTTACAAGACACTTTTGGAAATTCTTCTCTTTCAAATAAGAAAAATATGTTTTTGATCTAAACCAAGTTTTTCAAATCAAATTTTTACCCTGGACAGAGCTAATTCAAGTGCTTTCTGGCCATGAATTCACAGTGGGAGAGAGAAACTGTTGAGTGTAAAGCTGCAAGCACTATTTAGCTGGGACCTCTTTAGATTGCTAAGAAGTGAGTCATAGAGACAACACCACTAAGCTGATCATTCATCAAAACCAATCTGGCCACAGACACCACAAGTCCTGTTATCTCCCTGCCAGACACTACATTTTCCCATATCAGTCTGCCTTGCAGCCTGGTCTCCTCATGGTCTCAAAGCCTTCATCATTTTGGTCTTCTATGGATTTCTTTCCTTCTTGAAAGGATTTTCACTTTATCAGAGAGAGCAATCAGGCAACTTTTAATCAGTTCTCTCTTCTGCAAAGGACAGAGCAGCGAACAAATTGGGGGTGGGTAAGTGGGAAGCCTTCTCTAAAATCAAACCAGTAAACAGATATTTGCCCCTGGACGAGAAACACACAAGGTACATATTAGCCATGTCACTTAGTGCATGATTAGTGAGCTGTTAGATATGTTACAGCAATGAGACAACTACAATAGCATATGCAGAACAACCCGGAATGAAGGTTTTTCCTAACTCAGACCTAAATTATATGAATGGCTCCCACAAGAGAGGGCTCTGCACCTCTGGGAAGCATCCTGGAGTTTTAGGTGGCTGGTGACACGTAGGCAAGCCATTATTTGTTTGCACAGTGCAAAAGTCAGACATCCTGAATGGCTGCTCTTTTTCTTTCTTCCTTTATAGACTTGGGCAGTTGCTTCTTGCTTGTGGCAAAGCCAAGAATTGCTCCGTGCACAGATCAGACGAAGCCAACCAAGATGGCTCAACAGATGCACCATGTCTGTCTTTGCAAGAGGCTCTGGGTAAGCAGCAGACAATAGGCTGCTCACATTCAAGCCTCTCGCTTGGAATGATTTCCCTCCCAGAACAGCTTCCAAACGTTGCTTTTGCTGACTACAAGAGAAATAAAATAACTCCTGAAACGTTTATACCAGTGTTGCTGCTTGATTTGTCTCAAATATGTGAGCAACTGTAACACAAATATGCTATCTTCAGCTGTGGAAAGTGGATAGGGCTCCAGTGACCAGCCCTGTGCTTAAACCATCTTACACCCACAGACGCCTGGATCCAACACGTTTTCCATTATGTTACAACAACTGATACAACTTCCATCCCCCTTTATAGTGTCTGGGCATATCTGATTAATTCTTCTTTCTCACAGGAAGTCCAGCAGCCATAGACTACTGTTTTATTAGGTAGAGTATATCCAGATGATTCCAATAAAGCACTTGAAAAAAAAAAAACAAGAAAAAGAAAAAAGAAAAAAAGGCTGGTTTCCTGGTATTACAATAAAAAAACCCAACCCTACTTGGAGGGAATAATTTCAGATGATAAATCTGCTGCCATTCACCAGCATTTGTATAACTGATTAGAAACAGTGCATTGTCCCAAGCATGTCCCCTTGGCTCCCCACTGGTAACGCTACAACTCACAATAGCACAGATATGAAACATATTCCCCCCCCCCCCCGGTAATACTATTGATGATAAATCAGTCACATTTAACAGCTATTGTGCTAGATTCAGGGCTACAGACTAGAAGAAGCCTGGCTGGAAAGCTGCCTGGAGGAGAAGGACCTGGGGGTGCTGGTTGACAGTGACTGAACATGAGCCAGCAGTGGCCCAGGTGGCCAAAAAGGCCAATGGCATCTTGGCTTGTATCAGAAACAGTGTGACCAGCAGGTCCAGGGAGGTTCTTCTCCCTCTGTATTTGGCACTGGTGAGACTGCACCTCGAATCCTGTGTTCCGTTCTGGGCCCCTCACCACAAGAAGGATGTTGAGGCTCTGGAGCGAGTCCAGAGAAGAGCAACAAAGCTGGTGAAGGGGCTGGAGAACAGGCCTTATGAGGAGCGGCTGAGAGAGCTGGGGGTGTTCAGCCTGGAGAAGAGGAGGCTGAGGGGAGACCTCATTGCTCTCTACAAGTACCTGAGGGGAGGTGGTAGAGAGGAGGGAGCTGGGCTCTTCTCCCAAGTGACAGGAGACAGGACAAGAGGGAATGGCCTCAAGCTCCACCAGAGGAGATTTAGGCTGGACATCAGGAAAAAAAATTTCACAGAAAGGGTCATTGGGCACTGGAACAGGCTGCCCAGGGAGGTGGTTGATTCACCTTCCCTGGAGGTGTTTAAGGCACGGGTGGACAAGGTGCTAAGGGACATGGTTTAGTGTTTGATAGGAATGGTTGGATTTGATGATCCAATGGGTCTCTTTCAACCTGGTTATTCTATGATTCTATGATTCTATGATTCCTTGATAGACTGCACACATCTTTTTATACATATCTTCTTATTTTAGGTCCATATACACTAGGCAATCCCCTACCGTCTTGAATTTAAGCTATCAAGTTTGGAAAAATTAGAAAAATCCAGTGTCAACATCAAAACCATCCAGAACTAAAGGAGTGTGTTGAGGACAATGGCGACAGCACTATTGACGCGCTCAATAGAATCCAACTACATCCATTATATGTAAAAATTTAGTCTTGCATAGGTCTAACCCTCGATTTTTATTACGCAGCATGCTAGCATCTCATCATGGCAGTACGGAAGGAAGAATACAGGCAATAGAAAGAGAGCACGAGAGAAAAAAATCACCTGTGAGCATCATGATTGCATTTCAAATGAGTTTGTTCCAGCCAGATTTTTCCACTGGAGTTTGCTGCTTTAGTGCTTACACTAAGAATTTTAAGCTTGTAAGCTTCAAATATTGCCCCCAGAAGTCATTTAGAGGATGCAGCACTGCTACTAACATGGTACAAGATACTGCTTCCAAAACCATTTGGGATTCAAAAGGGGAATTAAGTGAGCAATACCCACACAGAACACAGATTTTTGTTGCAAACATGAGCAGTCATCTTGCAGCAAGAGAAAAACCAAGATCTGCTGGCCCATAAAGGGATGGCTTGGGGTTTTTGGTGCTCATTACTGAATACAGACATTCACAATTTATTTTTTCTCATGCAACACTGCCCCCCAAGTCTCCATATGTAGTTTCCTACTTAAATCCCTTTACAATGCAGCTGAATTTTGTAACACTACACATTGAAATCCCAGATCTAAAATATGAATGTAGCTGATGAAAACTGCCTGATTTAAACTCCACTTTAAGACAGAGTATAAAATACGTGGAGTCAAGTGTGTGTGATTAAGTCCAAATATCCTTTAAAATATTTTTAAAAAAAGTTTATTTGTATGACAAAAGGAAAACATCCTCCCTTCTCACCGATAGTCCAAGAACAGAAAGCATAATAAATTGTGAAATAGAAGTATTTGTCTAGCTAATAAAATAAGGCTTAAATTCAGGGGCAAAACCCCAACACGTTAGCTCTTTGATTATCCAAAAATCTGCAACTCTTTAAAGAGTGCCAGGATATCACAGATTATTTCATGCAGGCGGACTGCAATAAATGCGTCTCCCCGAGCAGGTGCCTGCATGTTGCCTGCTGGCCCCAAATCTAACTTTAGCATCAATAACCACAGCTAAAAATCAGAGTCCAAATACAGCTCCTATTTCCTACCATATCTTGGAATGCACTGCTTTAATTAAAGAACGGAGTCAGATCATTGTGTTTGTGTAGGTTGCAGCTCCGGGCCATCCCCGTAGTGTTGGATGTTTGCGGTCTACACAGCTTCCTCTCATCCTGTCACTTCTCGCTTGCTGCTTGCCATGAGATGTGTCAACTACAACATCTGTGCATGTAACATCAAAGATTAGCTTTAGTTTACATTCTGGTGAGATGAAGTAAATGCAAGTTGTTTGGGTCTTTTTCAAAGTTATTTTTCCTCCTCTTTTTGCTCTTTAGAAGAAGACATGCCACTGACGGGTCTCAGTTCAGTGCCAGAATCACATAACAAAGTGCAGTGGTTGTCTACCAAGGTTGTTTCACGTTATCCCCATGGGAGGAAGGAGAATGTATTAGAAAAACCTTATCACATGTTCAAGCTTAGGGGGTCTTTCCAGGAGGAGACCGCCTATTCAAACTCAGGAATGAAAACCAGCCTAGCAATACCAATTTTCTTCTTCCTTCCACTGTCATAACTACAGACAACATAGGTTTACTGGGGAAACAAATTTATTTAGTTAAATGCCTGCATTAAGGAAGAGGCACCTCACTCCAAACTCTACAGGATGAAGCAATCACCTATAAAGTGTTTTAAAGAAAGAAATCTGCCTGCCAGGTAGGATGCTCTTCTCAGATTTAGACTGCTCTATTCATTGTCCTGTCCTTAATTGGGCACTGAAATATTTTGATAAATCTGGATGTGACTCCCACTGCTTTAATGCCACATTATTGGAATGAAGACAGTAGTATTTCTCTGCTTTCTGCATTAGGAGAATAACTACATCAAAGCCACAGATGCTCAGATATCATGGTGATGGGAGACAGGATGGCATCAGCATCTGCCCTCTATTCTTGAAAGCCCAATGAGAAACTTGTACTCAAGCTGCCTGTTTTCAGTCTCTCTCTAGTTGTTATTACAAGCACAGAGATTTTTGTGACATCAGTTATCAGCAGAGAGGGTAGCAGAAAAGTGAATAGAACTGAGCCACTTAAGACTTTAACAGAAAATCTACATGAGGTGGTTCAGAGAAACAGGAAAACTTCTGCTGCAGGCAGAGGAAACACTGAGTTACTGCCAACAAGGTGTGAGTCCTGCCAGCCATTCACAGTTACAGGCACTTGCAAATGCACCATTAACATCTACGCTATGGAAAGCAAGCCTGGATTAAGAGAGTTCTGCACTTCTTTCTTCATCCATAGCCACTTACATATAGCAAAGTTGTTAGCTGATGGTGGGGAGGCATATATGTGGGGGGGGTTAATGGCAACTTCTGACTCTTTTCATCTTACTGGGTACTGTAACTAAGAATTGCAACAGGTCATCTGCATGAGTCCCACATCCATTTGGGCAAAGCATTAGGTTCATTAAAAAAAAAAAAAAAAAAAGAAGCCCTAATATCTAGTTTTCCCTACTTATGTCTTTCAATGTAAATTCTGTACTTCTTCATATATACAGGCATGCATGTGTTTCTATGTCCAATTATAACCATAGTGTCTTTGTAACTCTTTTGAAACTTATAGGAGGAAAAAGCCACTGATTCAACAAAGAATATTGACATTTTTTTCTTTACTGGCCTGGATATCCGCCCAAACAAAGAGCTGGTTAAAGACAAAATACAAAGAACCCTTTTGTGAGGGGCTAAGTTCACCTGGGAGAAGTATTAATGAAGTCCCACAGGGGTGGGGACTCAAACTTGCCTGCTTTCGAAGATAAAAGAATCCAGGCTGAGAATACCAAGTACCTTGCCTTCCTCACCTCTTTCTCTTTAAACTGCTAGAAGGAGTGCTAGCGTAATTGAGAATTAGGTACTTTTCTCCTGTTAATCCATAGGGTCTGTGGAGAAAGAAGCTAGATTTTCAGATGGCACGCCAACTGCTGCATAGCAGCTGAAAGTCTAAAAGAAAGTTTATAAGTAGGTCAATACAAGAAGGCAGGTAACTCTGACTGACAGGCCTTTAAAGAAGTCAATACCATAAGCAATAATTACATGTGATAGCAATACAAATGACTGAACTCCGAATATGGACCCGCTAGTGTATATTAAGCCATTAGATCAATTTTCTTGCTACTGCTTCTGCAAGCACAAGCATCAAGAGCATTGCTCTAGCAGGAGATTCATGTCCACTCTGCCTAAACATCATCCTTGGCATTGCTATGTAAATTATAACAATCCTAATCAATAATTATCTACCAGATCTTCTGGGGCACATTTTTCTCTGATGTCACATGTTCCCTGCTTCGTTTATAGCCTAAAGTTGGAATATTCAAGTATCTTCATTTGGTTTTGTTAATTTTTAACTTTTCTCTGACTCCTACTGAGCTGTGCACCTTAACCATAACATCAAAGCATGCTCCTGACTTGAATTGCATGTTATGGAATATAAACTTAAGTTTAGCACTTTTCATACATTGAGAAATAAAATAGTAAACTGTTCCTACTTTGCATGCTCTCAAGAGAGCTTAAAAATTTGGATGGTTGCATAAGAACAAAGGCCAGTCTACTAAAAACAAGAACTACATGTGCAAGAGGTGATATAAGTTAGCTCATTCCAAGCTTTATATGCCTATGACTGGAGGAATGGGGACTTTTCTAGCACAGTCATTCTTGTCATCATCCTCATCCAATTTCCAGGTATGTGGATACGATTCTGAAAGCACAGCCTTGCAGAGCCACAGGCCAAGTTTTAAAGACAACATACTGTAGGCTTCGGGGCAGGTTGGCAGCACAAACACATACTCAGGCTTGTCCA
Source organism: Clamator glandarius (assembly GCA_033459285.1). Taxonomy (NCBI): domain Eukaryota; kingdom Metazoa; phylum Chordata; class Aves; order Cuculiformes; family Cuculidae; genus Clamator; species Clamator glandarius. Next base: position 1,834,889 of record JAUNZM010000089.1, on the reverse strand, counting down.
CCAAAACCTAAGTTGCTGTCTCCCTCACTCTCATAAGCAGATTAGAGGTGGCAGCCTTCTACCAGGGAAGAGCAGGTGGCTGCAGGAGCAGGAGAGCAGTCCAGGGAAGAGGGGATGGGACACCTTAGGCTGGACATTAGGAAAAAACTTTTCACAGAAAGGGCCATTGGGCACTGGAACAGGCTGCCCAGGGAGGTGGTTGAGTCACCTTCCCTGGAGGGGCTTAGGGGATGGGTGGACGAGGCGCTGAGGGGCTGGTTTAGTGGTTGGTAGGAATGGTTGGACACTTGTGCTGCCCCACCACTGTATGAGCACAGTCCTGCCCTTCTCAAAGATAAGTCCCATTTCTAGGGGCCTTTTGTGTCCTGTCTTTCGCAGTACAAACTCTGCTACTTCTTTAGTGGGAGCATCAAAACCTCTCTCTACAGTGCTTCTCCTGTCCGAAGCCCAAAGAAATCCACACAAGGTGCAGGGATTCTTGCAGCAGTCAGAACATTAAAGAGAAGAACATACTTCCAGATCATCTTATTCATTTTCAAGTCCACCTATTTAAACTGCCTCACAAATCTCCAATGCTTGCTAACTCCCAGTAACACAGTACATCATCACAGCTTGCTATGCAAGGCTATGAATCAGCCCTGGGTTTGTGAATCATGGCTATTATGAAAGTTCTACTTGTATACATCTCTGCTGAGTACAGGGTACTGACACAACTACTCACCTCTCTCTCATGAAGGCTAAATATCACAACTGAATGTTGTTAAGAGCATAGATTTTGAATAAATAATTCAAATCTAGGAACAATTAAGACAGGCTGCCAAAGCAGAAAGATTTATGGCATTCAGGAAACCACTGTTTTGCAGGAGGCATTCTTCAGACTTGCATTAAAAAATAAACTAAAATATTTTTGAAGAGCCAATTTCCCTTTCCCCTTTCATGCTCCCCATACACATACTGCCTAGGTTTTCTATTCCTTTACTTCCAAAATACTTCAAAATGCTGAGAGCATACCAGCACTTGACATTGATGCACTATTGTTTCCAGAAGTACTCATCATTCAGGAGATATATTGCTACAATAAGCCCATAATATGCTTTTAAGTAGGGGTCTCATGGAACAAGCACTGTAAAGGCCTTTAGGGTGGACTTTAAAATGTTAAAATTTCATAGCTGGTCAAATGCTTTTGCTCTAGGTAGCTTAGCTCTTTTTGATTTTAGAACTAAAACAAAATGAATCTGGTTAGTGTTCTTAGATAAATTATTCTGTCATTTGAAAAATAAGTCTCTGTAGACATAATTGAAGGTTACTGCTTTCTGAAACTTGATAGAGGGTGTAATGACTCCATTCTAGCTATACTTAACAGGCAGTCTGTTATTGTAAGTCAATATAACATTAAACAGGATATATTACACTGCTTTTGTTATGAAAAGCCTATAGCAAAAAAACAGAAACACATTTTTTTCAGGAAGTATAATACAAGACTTTCTGAAAAGACTCCTTAAAGAACAAAATAGGACAAAGTTTTTTATTCAATCAACGTTTTAGATTAAAATACGTGCAGTAATTCATTACAGAATCACCAGGTTGGAAGAGACCCACTAGATCATCGAGTTCAACCACATATGGATCTTCTGTCTTTGGACACGAAGGGGCATAAGGTAGCCTAGGCTGCGAGCTTTCTTCTGGGAACACGGGAGAACCTCTTTGGCCCCAGGCTCACATACCACAGGTCACCTTAGAAGCAAAAGGAGCCACCATTACTGCCTCTTAGAGGAAACAGCTGGACTCATGCTAATTGCAGAGTGAAAGCAGCTTGATCTTCCTTTCAATCAGAAAAGACCCCACTTGCTCTGCTAGAGCTGGCAAACGGCTGCTGAGGGTCTACAGGTGAGCAGTCGTGTCTGCTGCCTGATGGGCACCTACACCCCCAGCACACCTGCAAGCACGAACGAAAAAGACAACACTTCTTTTGCATGAGCAGGGCGAGCGAGTGCAGGTTGGAGCTGCAGGCTCACTGAGTCAGCCTGTGTGTATATGTAGCTATCTATATATGAAAGGTCTGAATCAAAAGCAGCTGTGAGCGACTGTTTCAGCTGGTCATATTCCACAACGTACAAAAGCACAGCAGTGAACACAAGCACTGACGCCGCAGTCACTTTGGCTGAAATGTTTAGGTGATTCAGAGACTAACGACCACCTTACCTGCCAGATATAATGCTGTTTTGTAATTCTTACAAAATGTACCTGTGTTTGTCTGCATACATATCTAAAACATATAAACTCGCCCCCTTTTTCTCCAGATTGCAGACATGCAAGTAAGGTACTTTGTACAGCCTAAATTTAGTAGGCATTTTGCTTATATTATGTAATAAGATTTGTCTCATGACCACTTTATTAAAATTTCAGTGTGTAACTGTTAAAATAATAAAGTATCAGCTCAAGCTCAGCATTTTTTTCTTTTTTTTTTTTGTTTAACCTGAAGACTGATGGATATTCTCCCTGTGCTTGTTGAAAGATTTTATTTTATTAGGTCACATTACAGAACTGTCTTCCTGAAGAATGAAGTAAAGCCTTCTCCTTGGTGATAGCATGCTTGACTGACACGGTGCACTCACCAACATCTTGTAGACAGCTGTGAACATTTGCAGTGGTGCCAATTAATCTACGATAGCATCAACGGAGACGGAGAAACAAAGAAGCCAACACAAAAAGCTCTATTGAATAGCATAATAAATGAGTGATGCAGGTGTTCTGTGACTTGATTTAATTTTTTTTCAACCTTGCAGAAAGGTGACACTTGAGTTAACAGCAGTCAAGGAGTATTCCAGTCATTGTGTCTTTGCTGCCTCCTCTCAAATGGCAACTCTGAGCCCACACCACGAGTTTCACCCATTAGTAAGAAGCTTGTGCATGTAAACACTAGCTTTTCCACGGTAGAGATGGGTGGACATTGATTTCTAAAATGGCCTTCAATGCTCTGACTTTGATGATACTTTCAGGATTTTTTTTGGTGGCATCAGGAAAGATATAATTTAAAATGATGACTAGAAGCAGCTGCAATGTCCAGTGAACAAAATGGCAAAAGTCAAAAAGCTAAGCCTGAAACTCACTGAATTTAATGGGATCTGAGCATGTAGTAGTTGCTTTGCTGAACAGGGGGGCCTTGCAGTCTTAGCTTAATGAGTTGCTCTGTAAGCTCTGAGTTAAATGGAGCTTGGAATCGTTAATGACCAATCTGTGTAAACAGCAGCTACTAAATAACATTTTAATGCTCTGATGATCTTTTAATTCAATAGACAAATGAAGAGGCAATTCTAGCTAGCATCATAGCATTAATGCAGGGGGGAATGCACGCTGCAAAGAGTGAACAGTAACTAAACAAGGATACAACGGATGAACAGTATCTCGTACAACTCAGACATGCTTCCCACAAGTGAGATATCCAACATTGGTCCAGAATGTACCTACTTTAACAGAATAGTGGTCAGGTGGCACTTTAATCATGATGCATGCTGGGGCAGGGTTTTAAAGCTGTGTTTCTACTATTGCTAAAGGCTGCAACATGATTAAAGCACAGTACTGAAGAAACATCTTGGCATGTTCACAGTGAAAACTGAGATACGAAGTCCCAGCCTGGTAACATCCCAGCTGTGTCAGGAAGGGCTGTGCAAGTGAGGGGTAACGGAGCAAGGTCACTGCGGTCGATGCACTCGGTTACAACTGGTGCCCTGCCACAAGGATTGGGTTAGGTGTCAGTCAAGTAGTGAAATAAACTTTATGAAAAAGATGTGGTTTAAGGCATGATGAAATCAAGGCTACATACTTAGAACACATTGCAATGTTTTTAAGGGAGTGCTGACCATTTGCCTGGAAGTGCATGAGCCAAGATTACACCTAAGGTCTGCATTAAATCTGCTTACAGTGACTGCATGTGTAACATAGCAGATTTTAGGTGCAAGTGTTTTGGGAATGCATGCTTCTGAAACTTGGCCATAGCTCTTTTCTCTTTAAATGACATTACCATTGGATCCTACTTAAGATGCCAGCTGCCTCGAGGGTCACTCAGTCTATATCAGATGTGTGAAAACACTTCCAATACGTGTTGAGCTCTTCCCAAATCTATCCTGTTACCCACTGTGCACTGAAGCTTCTCAGTTCAGGCTGCTTGCCCTGTACATTCATTACTAACCTCCTTTTCTCTCTCCTCAAATTTTTGGTTCTCTATCAGACTCCTTGGTGCCTGGCAGTGCTGTTTCATGGGGTGATGCTGCACTTGGCAGTCTTGGCAGGCCTGGTATTTTCTCTGCCAGGGCTGGACCAAAGCAGAAGTTCTTCCCTTCTCAGGAAACACATATGCAGTTTCACTGAAAAACAATGTAAGTCATACCTATAAATTCTCTCACCTGGAAATGGAATTGTAGCCCATGTCTTTCTTTTGTAGGTCTCCACCATAAAGACATCAGTTTTGGACTGGCTAACATCTGTAACAGGTTTTTACCATCACACTGGGGATAAAAACCTGTTTCTTACCTGTTGGAGGGCAGATGCAGAACTTTTTTTTTTTTTCTCCAGTTGCAATTGGAGCCAGTGTGAGAGAAAAAGGGGCCATTTGAAAGTGTAAACCTTATGACTCAATCTTAAGCAACAGAGGGGCCTGAAGAGATACATTTCATGTTCCTCAGAAGCGGCAGGCTCTTCTTGAGGGCATGGCTGAGGAGAAAATGTGGCATGTGTCAACACCTTCAATGAATCTGTGGGAGAGACCTGGATCCCCAAGGGACACCAAGAGACTCAGTGGCAGCCAGAGTGAGGGCAAGTACATGATCGAGTCATTAATCTTTGAATTGTCAGTGCAGTAGTCTGTGTTACACATAGCAGCTCCCTGCTTTGATTCATTTTGATTTGTTATTGGCTTAATACCCTAAGATATTTTATATATCTTTCAGCCTTTATTCATTTGGGACTGATTTATACCATGCATCCCGAGAATTAAAGCAGGAAACCAAAAGAGGGTTCTGAATCTGTGGAAAATTTATCTTCAGGCTTTGGGGCAAATCTCTTCTCTGCTCATCTTTAGGAAAGCCAGCTCCCCCAGACTGGCTGATGCTGCTGCTCTTGTCTGGCTCAGGGTGCCAGCAGCCACTCTGCCACAGGATGCTTTGCTCTGGGCAGATGAGCTGGCCTGTCCCAAAGTGCTGATAGTGGTGAGAAAATTCTTTTCAGGGTTCAGCTAAGTGGTTCTTCCACTGAGATAAGCCATTCTTTACTTTTCCTGGAGGTTTTTTCTTTCCTTTATGTGGCTGCTGATCCAGCCTATGTTGATTTTTATGGGTGCATTACAGCCTCTTCTTTGAAGGTTTGCCAGCTCATTATTTAATGGCTCCATCAAGACTAACCAAAATTCCCCCTGAATCCATCCACCTCTGCAGAATAAGTCCTGGCAAAGCCTTGTGCCCCAGATAAGGTACAGAGGGATGATCATCCTACATTTAAGCTGAATAAATTGCAGTGTTGCCTCCTCCTGCACTGCTGGAGGTGGTGCTCCTCTGTGCCAGCAGCTCTTTATAAAGCTCAAGTGGTAACATTACCCCTTCTGGAGGTTTCTATCGCTGGTCTGTGTTTCCCCACTGCCCTCAGAATGGATTTATTATATTTCTACAGCCTGATTTTTACTGCTTATCAGATGGCAGTCCAGCTGGCATAGAAGAGGTTGTTGATTCAATAATGTAAGTGAGTGCAAATGTGGCCAAATGGTTGGCAGTTCTCTCCTGCCTTATGGATTTATCAAGTCCAGATCTGACAAATTCACATGGCAAGCCTCTTCCTTTGCACTGGGGTTTTGTTTTTTGTATTTTTTTTTCTCTTCTATTGCTGCTTCTTTTAGTTCTTGCAGTCACTGAAGCTTTGGTACAAGGCAAATATCCTCTCCACACCCTTTGCACGATAGGTCGGAGATGGACCATTTTTCCATGGTCGACACAAGACATACTGTGAACCAGGATGCTCATGCCTCCACACAGCTTCTGTTTGCCTTTGCTTTCTCTGTTTGACTCATGTTCTTCCTTTCTTGGGATCACTCTCTGCTTATCTCCCAGGCTGCTGGCACTCAGAAAGCATTTCCCTAGGGTCTGAGCTGCTTGTCTCACCACTGGCTCCTGCGAGATGGAGCCCCACACTTCATAAATAACCTGCTCTGTAATTAGCAAGATTTTATGTCTCCAGACTTGCAGCTCTAGTGCTTCATGCTCCAGTAAACCCCTCCTTGTTTCTTCTTCACTGAAGATGAAAACATTATTCTCCCCCTCTAAGAGGCTGATGTGGGCATGTGACCCTCGGGAGCAGATCCAGAAAATGGGGCTCTCCTCCTGAAAACAGCATTTTGCTTACCTTCTCCTTATCTCCTTGTTGTGAGACAGAAAGAAGATGTTGTTTCATCTTTATCTTCCTGTCCCTGTTTCCAGTTCTGAATGCAGACTTGCCTCTTACTACCAACTTTGTGTACAGCTCTTTTTCCAGTTTTCCTGGTAGGATGAACCCCTCCAAATGCTGCTTTGCGTTTTGACAATTGCACATTTATGTTTATCAGGGGATGTGCTGACTGCTGCTGCCACAGCCCATGTACTGTGAGCAGAGGGCTCCAGGACTGCTAACCTAAACCAGCTTTTCATGAAGGGAACCATCTACAGACTTGCTTTAAAACACCATTCAGCACCCAGCCAGGCTATCCACAGGCTGAATCCTTCAACCATGGTCTCCCCATCACCTTCCCTGAGAACTTGTTGCCCCCTCATTGTGTGTAAGCACAAGGTGAATGACATTATAGACCTGGAAAGCCCTGGAGGGCTGCGCTCTATGAGGCAGCATGCAGAATTGGATAGAAGGAATATCAGTTCATTGATCATCTCCAGCTCTGACAGGGAGCATCAATGACTTTCTCCAACTCCTTTTTATTATCTATGCCATATTAATCCACATACATAAAAACGTGTTGTTACTTACATCCTGACCTCTGGAAAGATTTACATTCTAAAGCTATTCAGTCTGCCAAAACTCCTTTTCCAGTTTAAGGGCTGCTGCTTAAATTGTTCTGTTATTCTTCAAAGGTTACTTATAACAACATATGACAGAAAAAAAATAATGTTCTGTGCTCAAAATTATTTTATAAAACTCTCAATAAAATATCATTTGGATGATTTTAAAACTGCTGACAGATTCTACAAGAACAGCTGTTTATAGGTGAATTCTTCACCAGCAGAGTAACGCTTGGGGGCTATCACATCACGTGTCCTTTGTGAGTTGTGATAATGCCAGGAAAGGTGACTTCAAACCTGAAATTTCAGATGAAAGCAGCACAGAAACATTAGAAACTAAGCTTGGATAAGAATTCTTCATGTACCTCTTCTGGCTGCTAAAGATGAATGAGACATCTCTGGATTTAGACATATATTTCCATCTCCAGCCTATCCCAGAAGTCCATGACCCCAGAATAGCATCCCTGTTACTGTGTCCCTGGGTCCAAAACTTGTACCTGTACAGCAACCAGCACAGCAGAAGAATTCCACCAGCGCTTGGCAGAATTGTGAATACACTTATAAATACAAAAAAACCCCCATGTTAAGAAGACTTAAGCCAATTTTACCTGGCCACAGGTACACATAACCATTCACAGATGCAGAATCAACTGCTGGCAATGCTGGCAGGGCAATGCTACTATTTCATACTGCTGGAGACTGTCCGGTCTGCTGACTGCAACACTGGGAGCTTCCTGAGACTCTGCTTGTAGCAGAACTATCAAAAAGTAGACAAGGATTGAAAGTGAAATACTTACAAAGACTGATTAAACCAAAAGCAAAATGTGTAGACACCTCTCACTGCCATGAATTGAAGACTTAATTAGGCAATGTTTTAAATATTTTCAAACAAATACAGCGATACTTTCTGTATCTTCGTTTCAGAGATACATAAAAGATTTATAAAATACAGCAATATTTTTATGGCTCTGTAACTCATTTCTAGCCAGAAATCTTTGAGCATAACCAGAAATTAGTGCATTTGGTCAAACTGCACCAGTAAGGTTGATAGAGAAGGCCAACTTGTTAAAAAGGACTAAAGATTTTTTCATGCGAAACCCTGCTGAAATCTGTGGCAGGTAGGGAATGTGAGATCCAGCCTTACATGTATATCATAGCGATACTGAGCATCACAGCTCCTGCAGCAGCATATCCCAAGGTTCCAGTCTCTCCTTGGAATAAGAGTAGAAGCGGCAAGATGCCCCACTCCATCAAGGTGGGTTCATATCTGATGTTACCATAGCTAGACAGAGAAAATCACACTTTTATTTTTAAGAACTGTACATGGCCAGGGATGTTTTTTATTTTTTTCAGAACTTGGTTCTTATTTTCCAGAAAGCCATATGGGTTTTTCTGCTCTCTAAGCAGCTTTATTTAATATGGAAAGTAGAATATCTTTTAAAACAGAAACCAGCTGCGTAGTTTATGGGTATCATCATATGGCTCTGCTTTTTGTTCCCTTACTTAACTGGAGTTTGGGGTTTCCAAGTTGCCAAGCTGCTAACACTAGTAAATGAAGTTTATTAGAGACAGTGTTTGTTGAACAATAACATTTTATATCGTCTGTCACTGTCTAGTACCTTAGATGAGTTACACATTTCCATTCTCTATTTTTGCTCTGATTTTTTTGGCACTTCAGATCCTGTTTTCAGCTGTGGACACCAAAAAGCAAAATCAAGGACATAATCTTGAGCTTGCTTGTGACCAAAATCTACAAAGTTGTTTCTGACCAAAGTCACCCAAAGGTCTGAACAGAATCAGGCCTCCAAGGGTTAATCCCACAGTGCCTTTTAACTGAGTTTAGCCAGTAGGGAGGGATTGGATGGCAGATGAAATACCTCCCCAGGAGATCTCTTCCATGAGAGGGGCCCCTTTGCCCAGTTGTAAAAGATAATGTGTCCATCAAAGAGCTGTCCCACAGCAGTAACTGAGTAGTAGACAGCACTAGGCTGAGGTGAGTACATAGACTAGGAGACGCGGGAATCCTCCAGTGATGGCCTTCTTGCCCAAAATCCCCACACAGTCTCTCCCTGGAGCCTTGGAGCACCACAGTGCTAGGATCAAACAAAGCTTGCAGATTAGGATATTTCTAGAAGTTGCTTTCAGAGCGCTGTTTGCATTTGGCTCTCACAGGCAGCAAATTAAAACCCAGTTGGATGGCTAGAAGCTAGCACAGGTTTTCCTTGGCCCTTCAGTGGTTAAACTACATCTGTGAAGGGTGGGCACGACTCAAAGCAACTGAAAATTTAGAGAACAGATGAAGTAAGAGTTGTTTGTAGCACAGTTCCCGTTTCTTCTTTGTGCAAATATTGCAAGTCAGCTCTGGTAGATATCTTTATCTTGTTATCTGTAGCTCTTCTTCCTCTAATCGCAAAAGATTCATGCACTGACAACTTTAAAGAGCAGGCTTGCTTTTAATAGCACGTTCATAACTTCAGATGTCATTAGTGCTCCTTTTCACCAGGATTCCTCTAGGTATTGGAGGAACTAAGCTTTCAAACAAACGCTCTGCGGGTGCAGCGTATGGCCAGCATGCAGAACAGGGGTTACACCAAGTTCCTTCCCTGCTCAGAAATTATGGCTTTTTTGACTACTGCTAACTCAGCTCTGAAAGAGGCGATTCATCTTTATGGTTCATAAAAACACTTCTTGAGAAATTTCCCTTTTCCTGTCCCTCTTTGGAATAACCAGATTGCAGCATGTCTCAGATTTAAAAACAAATAGAGCCTGGAAAATAATATCTTTGGATTTCCCTCACTCATACATTCTACTATACACAATGGCTTCACGCCCAGCTTTAAATGAGTTCTACGATAGCAATATACTACACATACAGACTAAGAGCAAGGCATAAATAATTCCAGCAAATGGGCTCAGTAGACTTTTTTTTTTTGACAAGTATAGTGATAGAAGGTAATTTAGGTTCCCAGTTTTAGAGGCCCTCACCAAAAGAAAAGGTTTTTATGCTTCATTTTCTTTGAATTAGCTTTAAAAATGAGAAAAAATTACTTGCACTGTGGGAACCAGTGAAATTGGTCAATGTTTATTTAGTGGGACTCTATGATCCAGTGGGTCCTTCCCAACCTAGTGATTCTGTGATTCTATGAATTGTTTCAGTGTATACGTTTTGGCGTAACTGTGATGTGTGACTCCTCTGCAGAGAGGAGTGTCACTCATCTAAAAGAGCTCTTAACCTATATCATTGTGCAGGAGGGTAGAGTGCATCCCTGGGTGCTCTATTGCTTCAGGTTCAGCTATATTGTAGTTGTTCCTTAAATCATTGCAGCACACAGGTATAGGATTCAAGGCTGAGGAAGCCACAACTAAGCACTGTAGGGACACAGAACAAAAGAATTTCCTCTGTCCCAAAGTTATGGCAGCTTTTTTTTTCTTTTTTAAAAGGTCAGAATAAGGTGCTGATCCCTCCAAAACCCATATATGTCTAACACAGTGTTGTCAACGGTCTAATGAAGTCAATAAAGACAGTAACCATGCAAAAACTGGAACATATTAATGCACTTTTGCAAGTCTGAGGAATGAGGAGAAGGAAATGTATCCCCCTGGGTTTTAGCGATCAGATAGCATATGTATTAATAATGTGCAATACCCAGTGCGGTGCGTGGAAAGCCATAAAAATGTGAACCATTGGAGACAAGTTCCTATACAGAGAATTCCCTTGCTCTCAGAGGTATATCTGTTGATATCTACACACAAATCAACCGTAACAATAAGAATTTGTTTGGCACAAGCTTCCAGCAACTAATGGATAACACAGACCAAAAATGCTTCTCTTGCCTTTTGTTAAGTCTGGAATGCTGTTCCTCACTGGAGACATCCACAGCAGAAACGTACCCTGGGGCTAAACTGGGAGGGTAGCTACAGCTAACCATCTTTGTCTACACGAACCTTCTAGACACATAAATGTGTTTTACAGATGTCCAGTGGTAATTTACTCAGCCCAGATGAATACACTTAATAGCAAAGAGAGGGGTGCTGGGTTTAATGCACAGCCAGGGAGCTGCTTGTCACCACCAGCTGCAGCTAGAGCAGACACTGAAGATCGTTTTGCAGCCAAGGGGCCTCATCAGCTCTTGCTGGCATGAGATGGTACCAGCTCCACTTTTCCCATGGAGTCAGGCATTGACCAGCACTGAGGGACGATCCTGCCTTGGGTCCCAGGATGTTACGGCTGCTGCTGGAGTCATTGTCCCATGTTCCATTTTTGGAGCAAATGGAGCCTGAGAATACAACGCTCTAAGCAAAGAATATGGCAAAAAATTAAGTACAGCTTCGTCAGGAACTAAGGAAGAAGAACCATCCCACCCTGCAGCTCTGGTTGACAGACAAGTTCGAGCCTTGCTTTTCTTCCTGCACAGGCATTTGTATCCTGTCAGATTCTGGCACTCAGCTTGGAAAGAGAAATTACTAATCCTTTCCTGAAAGTCAATTACTGCTGGTTTCATCCCAGATAAAGTGGATAAGGCCTGCCGAGAGGCCATGAGTAGATTCAAGGCCAAGTTTCTACAGGTGTCCATGTAGTTACAGTTGACTCCAAGTTGCCGCAGTGTATAGAGAATTGAGGAGCATGTGCACCAGCTAGAGGGAGGAAAAAGCCAGTATTAAGGATGCTATTAATTAATGTCCATTTCCTAAAAACACAGAGTGAAATTTGTGAAAGCATCCTTGATATCAGTTGGAGCAAAAGAGGTATTTCAGATACACGCTGAGAGGTTGGATGAGTGTCTGAACTTCCTTCCCTCCAGCTTCCAGAGTGATTTACAACATCCTTCTAGTAAAGGATCCAGAGTCATTTGAGGGGGAAAAAAGACTTACTGGAAGATTAAAGAAATTGAGTTTGCCAAAGCTAACAAATGGACTCAATGCTCAGCTACTCTTTCAATGGAAGGAGATACCAGACTTATGGTGAGCAGAAGACTCTGTACCAGTTTGTGCAGGACTTTACAACAGTGACAGCAAAGAGGCCCCATGTTCTGCTTAGTAAAGGAATCTACTCACAAATCCACCCTTCACCAGCTCAGCCAAAGTCCAGGGGCCTCTGCAGGAAGGAGATACTAAGGAACAATAATTTAGAAAGGAAAAAGGAACAGTTTAAAAGGCAAAATTTGCTCTGCTAGGGCATGACCCTGCTCCCACCCGCACAGAGGTCTGACATTGTCCTGCGCAGGGCAGGTCCCTTGCTCACGGTCCCAGGGCGAGGCACACCAATGATGGTAACCTTAATTGCTCCTAAGAATATCCTGGCATTGGCAATTCCTATTTCCTCTGCCCACTCTTATTCAAAGCATCACTGAGCAAGGATTTCCGTTCTTAGGTGCCCATACATTGTCCCTGAAGAATGTGCTCAAAATTATGAGCTGCTTTTTAGCTTAAAGACTTTTTTGGCACTCCCTGTCTAATGCTCTATGCTTTCCGTATTAATCATTCCATTATCAACCTGTGCAGCAATTAAATGGGACATTTCCAGTATCTTTCTTGGTTGAACTATACTTGCTAGAATGCTTCTCTTTCTATTGTCCATGGTAATAACATTGAGTGTAAAATTAAACAATATGGCTTTTAACATTGCACATGTATCTTCTGTATCAAAGAATTCAACCTTGATCATTGTTAGTCTTTCAGAACAGTCAGACATTTAGAATCAACTGATTTTCTTAAAAAAAAAATCTAGAGAATGAACAAGACATATCAAGATTTTTTTTCTGTTTAGCTTTTTGGATATATAGCCTTGAAGAACATGTTTAAACCCAAGAGGAATCCTACCGTGAAGATTAAAAATTATATATTGAAAAAGAGAAGCCAGGGGTTTTAGGCAAGCATGAACACTTTAAGAAGCTTGAAGTTATGGGCATAACAGCAATAAAGTGGCATGTTAACGACACTATTCTGATGAACAGTATTATAAACATGATACTAGTTCTTAGAGTGCTATTTCAACCTATTTGAAAGTATTCGATGACAAAATACATAGTTACATGTTTCTGAAAGAGCTGCAGGAATTTCTCCAAGAAACTTATTGACAGGGATGTTTTCTCTGTATAGCTGTTATCAAGCAAAATAAATTTACTTGATGCACTGTGTATTGTACAGGCACGTGAGACTAAGGTGAATAAAGGTATTAAAGCAATCGGAGGAATTTTGTCCTGATACATCTCTTGATTAGCTACAAACTTCAATGTGAAGCGAAGCCTGAGCATTCTAGCAGGAAACTGCTGTACTCTTTTACAGAATGATACTATGAAAGCACCATTAAAGTCTGAGAGACAATATTAGAATATTTGTTTGAACATCTTTCACCAAAGCTGGTGTTTATGCTGCTGCTAAGCCTGTTAGAGTATTGTATTTAGAAAAGACTGTGGCTCTGCCATTTTGATTCTACAAGAACTGGAGATTTCAAAGGGAAGGACTACAAAGAACATCACTGCTGGGTCCTCCTCTTCAACCCACTTGAGAACTTTGATCAGTGCTGGTATCCCAACTAGGATAGGAGCTATTGCTCTATTGTCAGCTGCATGGTTACCTACTATTGATATCAGATGATTTTATCTTCTAGTTTAGTCTGCCTACATGGACCTGTCAGTCTGCATATTTGCAGCCCCTGACTTGGTACACTTTCAGTAGCTAAAAGCTTGGCACACAGACCTGATGAGCCTCCTTCTGTATCTTGGCAACAACAGCCACAAACATTTCAGACATGCCTGGCTTCTTCTCTGTGGAGCAGGGCATGACCAGACCTTGCAGCCATAGAAAGAGGCAGGCGTGGGGGAGGCAGGAGAGGGCTTGTTGCACGTCAGTGGAGGGGAAAAACTTTCCAACTCACTAAAAATCTCTTTGGAAGGCTATGTTCAGATTCAGATGATTTCCCTTGGCACAAAACCAGCATCAGACCCTGTCATTTCTCACTGTCTGAGGAGATCATGGACAGGTAAAACATAACTGAGAAGTGGAATCAGATGCCAGAGGCATTTACCTCTTCCACTTGATTTTCCACTTGAGGTTCAACAATAAAATAATAGTGATCACAGGAAACGTACCTTTTCAGCTGCTGTATCTGCAGGTATGCGATGTCTAGACCTCTAAAGACATGGGAGCTGAAGCAGTACAGAACCTCTATGGTTTTGCCTTGGCTTTCAAAAAATGCCATGGTTGTTTTGGAAAGCTCAGCCCTAAAGCAAAAAGTATACTCACTTTGTTGATTGTTTTTCCCTCAGCTATATGGTCACAAATGGATTCTGAGCTCTAGAAGGGTTTATCCATTTTCAGAGGATGTTTCAGCTCAAGTCCTTGGCTACATTCGCACTTTATCGGCATGTGCAATCGTAGCACTTGAAGACACGATAGATTAAGCTCTCCACTAGCTCAGTCCCCCATAGAGAGCACTGCCTCAGTATCAGATCAGGTATTAGGTCAGATACCCAAACCACATGCCCACCACCTAAATCTGGTGCTTAGTTGCCATTTGGGTTTATTTCAGAACGATAGAGATGTACTGCAGTGTGGCTCTCAGGCCAGAGGAACAGCAGCATCAAACTAACCTTGGCAGTACACAGCCTCCTTCCACCCTTCTCATCCCACACCTGCTTCCAGCTCCTAACCCATTCCAATTCCACATGATGGGGAGTTAATCATATGCTTTGTGCCTTCTGCAAGGAATAATTTATGGAGATGAGTAAAAACTAGCCTCTTGAGATCAGAGCATGAGCAGAGCACCTATAGCTACATCCATCCATGGAGCATTTCACAACAAGTGCCAATCCAAGCAACTTATGACCACTGTGCTGATGGATAGGATCCTGCTTTGCACAGCTTACCTTACACAAAGGCATGAAAGCTCCCCTACTCAGCAAGAATTTATTTCTGGAAACACCACAAGAGTGTTTTTTTCCCCACAATGCAAGCTCAGCTCAGTGTTTCTCCTCTAGAAACCGCAAAAGCTTCCTCGGTAACTCCCCACATCCCTACATCAATTTTATTGCATTCTTCCTGGCACTGGGAAGTAACGAAAATGGGTGATGGTAAGCTATCTGCATGTTTTCTCCTCCTTGCTTTTGCCAACTCAGAAATTTGAGAAGAACAACAGGCAGCAGCAGACGGCATAACCCAACCTTATCATGCTGGAATTCAATTGTGCAGCTTGCACAGAGCATTTCCAAGACAGGCTATGCCCTTACTGTTTATGTCACATCACAGAAAACAGCTGGAAAAACTGTAAACTCCTTAATTTTGCTAACTGTATAGAAACTTAGTTGTTCTACTCGAGAACATTACACAACAGTGTAAAAAAAAAAAGGGGTGTGTGGGGAGAAAGGTCTTTTTATTGTTGAGGCTGCTGCAGAGGTTCAAACTTGTTTAAAAAAAAAAAAAAAACAACAAAACCTGATGACTGCCAACTTTAATTGCCAAAAATGTGCTTTCAGTTATTAAAGTCCTAATGAGTTAAGTAGGGTAAAGGACAGTTTCTTACTTCTTGCTTATGATAAAAAGAGAGAGAGAGAGGAAGAAAAGCAATAAACAGACTAGCTGATGCTGTGGGGTGCAGATAATGTAGTGACCTACTGGTCAAAGCTTTAGAGCCACCAGTTTCACAGTACAAGCCTTGCCATTATTTGCTAAGGAAATAAATATACTTGCTAATATCAATAGTGAGGTATTACCCAGTCCCCAGAGAAAGAACAGCACATATACAAATGCTCTCCCTGGGCTGCCGAGTGCCTCCTGACATGTTAGGAGAGACTGAAGCGTGAGGAAAGGAAAGCGATGAAAATGGAAGTGAGGAGTGGCCACATTTTCTCATTTCCTGGCCCAGACTATTCCCAGCAGCTCCAATGAAATATGTTACCTCGTCTCATGTGTGACTAACACAGCCAAAACTCAAGTCAAAATGCACCTGGACTACAGAGCAAATCCTAAATCTTTGTACAGACAAGGAATTCCCTTGGGAAAAGAATTCCCATGGGAATTCCTTAGTCTTAGCCTTCCCCGTAGCGTTAGTAGTGCTTGTGTAACGTCTCTGGAGTAAGGGTGAGAAACTTGGCTTTTGCATAGCAATGACACTGCTTTGAAGACTCTGTTGATTTTTGAGTGTCACGAAAGAGTAAGGAGTTTTAGAGAGGTGGGAGCAGAGGTGGCTCTAGACAAGAGGACACAATGAGGTAGAAAGGAGTCAGGCTATTTCTTAGAAGTCACGCTGCATGGAAAATGCAGCAAGAAATATCACATATGCATTAACTCCAACAGCATGGAGACTGCTCTGGCCTCATTAGCCACCACGGAGTTGTACATTACGTGTGTAATCATCTGCCTCTGAACATTTTTGTCCCTCTGAATGGCCCAACCAGTGGACACCTCCTGAGCCAGAAGGCACGGAAAGCCCTCACTACAGACCCACTCTGCTGTCTCCAACACATCAACAGCTCACATTGCTTTGTAAGTAGCACATTATTGGTTCTGGTTATGCACGATCAGAGAAAGGCCAGGTTATAGTCCCCCTATGTGCTGTCTAATCATCCACTTCCCAGCTTATCCAGGCTGCGCTTACTTTGTGTCCAGTAAATAGCAGATTAGTGTTTTGTTTCAAGGCCATCACTAGATCAGGAACTGAAGCTGATCCAGGCTATTTAAACATCTTTTTAAAACTGCTCAACTAAGTGCTTTGAAAAAAGTTTCCTAGGGTGGTTTCAGATTTGGTTACTTGTTCCTAGTTTTGTTTTGGGATTTGCTAGCATTCGCATGTGTGTGTCTGAGCTCACATACAGATCTTTGGTTGGGCATGTGTCCCCATAAAACAGGGCAGAAGAGCTGATTTCCCATGTGTTTGTAACAGGCAAGATGAAGAGTTGCTAACAACAGAGCATCCAGCCCCCAGAGTCAGCAGAGAGCCTGAGCCCAGCAGTACCTGGACCAGACCCATGACAGAAGGAAAAGGAGAAGATGGGCAGCAGGTCCTCCTTGCCCCAGGGGAGCTGCTTGACCTCATGTTTCTGCCCGTAAGGGGTGCAGTAGAAAGGGCAGAGGAAATGCTGACAAGTGAATAAGCAGCTAGACATAAATTAATCCTGGAACCATCTCAAGTCCCATACTGTTCATAATTACCTGTCATTTTCCTGATCCAAACATTCACTCCTCCAAAAGACCCCAATCCATTACCTGCCATGTACTGCCCTGTTATAATTTCCTCATCTGTGCCGCAATGCTCTGCTGAGCTTTGAAGTTGTGGCGAGACCAAGGAGGCTCTGAAATTTAGGATTAGCAAACATCCGCAGGCATGATGTAGGCTCTCCAGGATTAGCACATGTTCCAGCATCTGAATCCAATAACTGCTCGCCAAAATCTGCAACAGGCGGCAAGGTGATTCCTCGCTCTTTTGGGTGGCAACGCCTGGGCCAGGAGAGCTGTTTGAAGCCAGGAAAGGCTGGAAGCACACATACTCTCAGCTCCAGCTGCTCTGCTAAAAGGAGGTTACACACTCTGCCTTCCAAATGCCTCTGTCCTAAGGACAGGCAGCTGAATTAATACAGAAATCCTTTTGGAAGGGAAAGATATTAACCCTTGAGCAATGCTGCCCCAAAGAGGCATAATTCTGGGAGTGTGTCTGTTCACTTTTTTGGGCTGGTTTTTTAAACACTGCACATGCTATTCAGGAAAAAAAACCTGTACATAAAATTTCCAGACCATGGTTTCCATGTCCCAGTCAGGAGCTGAGAAGCAGAGCTTGCAGCACAATGGACTTCAAAATCCAGCTGCTCCTCCTGATGGGTTTGCAATCCTGTCTCTCGATTCCTAGGTGTACTTGCAGTAATTACAGCAGGAGTACATCCTGCCTGCATAAATCTGATTTGAACAACAGTATCAAAACCATGAAAACACACAAATCCTTTAACCAGACTGTCAGCATCCCTTGCACTAATAGAAAATCCTTGAGATCTAGAGTATTAATCATAAATGTGAGTATTTCCCTCTGAGGAGAGAGGTTGCCTTTGCTGATCTCTGGGCTGATGTTGAATACATGTTGGCTCAGACCAGGGTAATATCTGTTTATAAGGTTCAAATGGAGGGAATGTAAGTCGTTCCCCAGTTTTGAGATAAACAGCTGCAAACAAAACACAAGAAAAAACAGTTGTGTTTTGGTTTTGACTAATTTGTATTTGCTGAGAGCCTGGGGTTTGTTCCTGTTGTTGCAGCTGTAAATATCAAGGAGGCTGCAAGGTAAGAACTGAAATTGTACAAGCAATTAGCCCATGGTAATGTCTAATCACTGCCAGCATCCAAAAAAATGTGAAACAGCAGGGATGTTTAACTTTGAAAACAGACTACTGCACAGATGCAGGAACTATGTTTGTGGAGGAAGTTTTCCTTGGCACACCAATGAGAACTGTAAAAATTGGCTCTACACATGGTAGCATAAAGACTATTAAATTGTAGAACGAAGCATTATGGTTCATCATATTTGAGTACAATTCCTAGGAAACTTATTCTCACAAATCATATGGCTTCTATGGGCCAGCCTTCATCAGATCAGTTTGAAAGCAATTCTTTTCAGTTGTCCTTTGTATGCCTCAAGTTCATGCTCTTCCTAGCCTTGAAGACTGGAGGTGTGATCCTACATGGTTTGCACAGGCTCTGTGTGTGAGCAGGGGCCACTCCAGCAAACAAATGTCGCAAGATAGCTCAATCCATCAATCTGTGCTGAACCAAGCAACCTACTAGAGCCTCATGGGCAGGATGCGCCAAAACCTACAGTAAGAAGCCAAAATGCCTTAAAAATAATCATATAAGTCACATCCGCAGTCAGGGTTCCGCTTGCTGAGGAGATGCTGTGTGCCCTCCCAATTCAGCCAGGGGCTGGAGCCTCTCCTGGCCACCTAGCTCTGACCCCAGGTGCAGGGAGCTGGACAGGGCAAAACTCTACTGTATTTTCACATATTTGGCACTTGGTGACTGATAGGAAATCTCCTATGGAGCAGTGAGGTTGGTGCCGACCTCACCACATGAAAGAGCTCTCCCTGGTGCATGAGGATGTTGCTGTTGTTTTTCCTTGCAACATTATGACTGTGATATATTGCTGTCTCAAGGACCGTGTCTCAGAGAGACATGCTACAGCATCCAGGAATACAGCAGTTGATTCCACATTTCTCAAAATTAGCCATTAGCTTGACTACTGGAAAATGTTGAAAGAACTCAGGATTTTCCAATTAAGACCCCAAAACATCACGCATTAGCATTCAGGGGGCACGTAACACACAAGAACACATGCAGAGCACAAGGAACATCTGTGTCACCATAGCAATGGCACAAGAACCTGCTTTAAGAAGAGGGCCCTGTCAGCCCTTTCTACTTCTCATCCAGCTTGATGTCAGCACTGGTCTATGTCAGAACACATCACCTTGCGTGACGTGATAAATCCATTGGGGCTTTTCTTTTTCTTTATTTTCTTTTTTTTGAAGAAAACCTGCATTGATTTAAATCCATGTGGGCTAATCAAATTAGTGGGGATATAGCAACATATGCCTGCACCTACAGCTACCCTTATTTTCAGACAAATTAGGGATAGAAGAATGGCAAAGAGACAAGCAGCGAAAATTATCCTGGGAAACAGAGGAGCAGTTAAATGCACTCTACAAACCTCCTACTTGCTTACTGTTTGTTCCGAAGTGGCATCAGTAAAAAAGCACTGATGTATGTCCAGGAGCAGCAAATACAGCCACCCTCAGTCCAAAAGGGTGATGACAAACCACCTAGTCTCTGCCCTATCCTGATGATGGGGAAACAATCAGCTTGCTCCCTTCCTCTTCTTCCTTACAAGTGACTATATTGGTGTGAAGAGGTTCCCACCTACCTGCTGGGCTCCCTGCAGGACACCTATGTAGAGACAACTGGATCTCTGTAGCCCATACTGACTCCACGGAGCCTCCTCAGTCAGTAAACAGTAGAGACTGAAGCATCAGTGCTTTTAAAGAGCTTCTTCATAAGGCCAGCTTGTGCTCCTGATGCTCTACCACAGGTGGGTGAGCTGTGGGATGCTCCCCTGCAGAAAGGCTCATTAGGTGCTGCAGCACAGTGGGCAGGTGAAACATCTCAGTAATTGGGCTCAGCTTAGATTGGTGTCTGTAGGGAGCAGCCTAGGCACAGCTGATCTTTTCTAGTGAATGAACAAGGTAACACTTCAGTGTCACCCAGTGATCTTAAGAGAGAGGTGTTTCCAAATGTGCCTTGGAGCCTTTCCAGCCCTATCAGACACGAGGTGCACAGGGCCATGAAGCTATCCCATCCTTTCTGTGCCCTACGTGAGCAGGGCTGGCCATGACCACTCTTCCCAGCCTCTTCTGCAGAGGCATGTCTGCAAACCCACTCACACACGGAGTGCAGGTCCCAGGGGGATGGATGGACATGTGTAAAGTGTTCCCAGGTGGCACCTGGCCTGTGGCTGGGACATGAGCTGTTCTCAGAGTGAACAAGCAGTCAAGCAAGTGGATGGGTGAGATGGAACCACAGTCAGCCTGGTGAAAATAACGAGTGCCTGGGTTGTAATGGATTGCTTCCTCATGATCAGTATGGGTCAGTTCTTGAGCTTATTACAAAGTTAATTTAAAATAGCTTGAAATCTTTTTTTTTCTGACATTTTACAGCCTCTACTTCTGGGATTTTTTTTTTGTTCTGACTTATTTATCTTTTGTTTTGGTTTGGGTTTTTTTTGTTAAAAATTACATATTTCTGCCCTTCTCCATCAACGGTCTTAATTTTTTATGACATAGTAAAGCTGAAAGTGGGCTTTGACCCATTTATGTTATGCTCTTGTTAGCAAAATGAAACTGTAACAGCATTTTGCAAAAAAATTGTGTAAAGGGCTGCTGTGTATATAGCATTAGCTTTCTTTAATCCACAGCTGAGCACTTTTTCAAGTCCAGGAAAAAGAGAAGTGCGGTTAAGTACTTTTAACATAATCATCCAACATCACATAAATCACAGAAGAAAAAGTCAGCTCCCACAAACATCAACCTGAAAATGTAGGTAGGTAAATTCAGTAGTTCTAGAAATCTGAGGGGGTTTTGCTGAGCAAGTCAAATATACAGGTTCAAGGTTCGCTGAGCGTCAGTATTATGTTCCAGTCTATCTCCACTCTCATATATTTAATCTCCAGTAATTAAACTTCTAAATGAATACATTTCACAAAAGCTACAGTGCATAGAGCGAATCGGTGAGTAAATTTTCGTAACCTCAGAACCAACCCCTGGTCGGGGTGAAGCTGCTCTCCAAGCAAAAAACTATGGAGTGAATAAACTGTCAAACCAAAGGCAAAACTAAAAGAAAAAACACAAAGAACTGTCTTGGCTCAACATTTCCAAGTTCTTCCCTGTTATTAAAAAATTATTTCTAAACACACACACAGCATATAGTTTTGCTGCTGATTAAAAAAACTGTGAGGAAGCTGATTAGAAACTTCTGACTAGAGGTAAAAAAATATCAGTGATAACATCTGGATGCAAACTGAGAATTCACAGCATGGTAGACATGGGAAGAGACACCTATATTGCTTGCTTTGGTGTGGTATAATAAATTTTACCATAGTCAAATCCGATACAGAGAGCTGGGAGCAGAGACTGGGTGTCATATACCTCCAGAGGGATGCCATGGCAAAAAGCAGCTGGTCCCAAGATGCACTGCTAGGAGGGCACAGCCTTTTCTGGGATTTGGGAGCAAGGAGGATGGTGTGGAACTACCATGGCCCACACTGATGTTTAACTTCTGGAGGATGTAGCCAGGCAGGAGTCGTTTTACCAAAAAAGAGGGCACAGTGACCTGAGTTCTGGGAGAATGCTTGCTTGGCACACGCTTACACAGCTTGTTCTTTTGAAGAAGATTTAGAAAAGCTTCCACTATAGGGCAGAATAGACTCTGGGGAGAAAATACCAAGAACATAAAGGCTATTTAATAACAAGAGAAGACAGCAAGAATAACTGGGTAGGGACTGACGCCAGACAATTTCAGAAGAAAAATAAAGCAGCGCATTTTCAGAGTGAGGAGGATTAACCTTTGAAATGAACTACCCAATGAAGTGATGGATCATCTGTCTCCTGGTATCTTTAAATCCAGACTGGATGCCTTCCTGGAAGACATATGCAAGCCAAATACAGGTTTTCTGCTTCACATGGGGATGGATGGGTGAGGTTAAACTGCTTGAGGTACGAGGGGGATGATCTAACAGTCCTCTCTAGTCTTTAAAGTCTGAGTCTGTGACTCAAGAAAACATGACACAGCACAAAAATGTCCTCCTGTTTCTGAACTACTGCTTGTTATAAGTTAGTTTGAATCATCCCATGCCCAACAGACAGTCCACTGACATCCATGGCCCTGCCTGCAGAAGAGGCTGCTTTGCCACATGGACAACCGCAGCTCCATCTGGGCCCAAATGCTCATAAAATGACCCCATTTGCTTCACTGCAAGTTGAAAAGAGCTCATCACAGCTGCAAGCCAACGGGTTGTCACCTTTTGCTGCTGCAAGGCTCTGAAATACACATTAATATGTTTTTCAGTGTTTTAAGCCCATTACTTTTCAAAGAGGAAAGTTTCTGTTATAAAG
This sequence comes from Clamator glandarius, assembly GCA_033459285.1. Taxonomy (NCBI): domain Eukaryota; kingdom Metazoa; phylum Chordata; class Aves; order Cuculiformes; family Cuculidae; genus Clamator; species Clamator glandarius. The sequence goes on along the minus strand of JAUNZM010000089.1, from coordinate 1,812,223 downwards.
GGTGTCCTGAACCCACCAGGGACCTGTGCCCCTGCAGACAGCCCTCCCTCCCACATAGGAGCTAACTTCCTTTAGCCCTCTCCATGAAGAATATCAATCCAGACCAAAACTTGCAAGAACTTCAAGTAAATTCAAGCAAAAATTAAACTTCAGTAGATGAATCATAGAAGATACTAGGAAAAATCCTGTAAGTCCCACCAGCTTCATAAAGTGCAACCCATGTACGCTTCAAAAGGCTGACCCATCTCTGACAAGGCCAGCAGTGTGGTCAACAAGTCATACCTCTAGGCTGGCTCCAGAGCAGAAAAGGTAACACTTCCATCAGTGATGCAGGATGGCAAACCCAAAAATTTGCCCTCAAATGTCTGGAAAATGAGCAACATGTGGCAACCAAGGCCACACAGTGCTATTCCCCTATGTTTCACTTCAATTTTTAATCCATTCCATGTGTTGCTCTCTTGCCATTTAGAACCTTAGTTCTCATTTATCAGCATTTTCACTTCTGGACATTGCTATCCATGCATTATCCATCCTTTTAATCTTGCTGTTTGAACTGTGTTCTGCAGCTCTGGTTCAGTTTGACCATTCATTCATCAGCATGAAGTTAAACAATTACTGAACAACTTGGGTAGCTGGCAAGAAGCAAGGAAGAAAGATCCATTTCTGCCCAGAGGGAAGAAAGATTTCATACATCATGGCCTTTGTTTTGCACCTCAGGGGTGTCACTATTGATGTGAAGGCTCTATCACATTATGTGCCAAACCACTTGAGCTAGTTTCAGATTGCAGTCCCCTTTGAGATATTTCCACTCAATGCATGATAACCAGATCTGCTCCCTGTCCACTCCCAGCCTGGCCAGTGCTTAGTCAGCTCCCCAAATCCTGGCAAGCTGAAGAGAGAAAGCAGAGCTGCACTCCCTCCTCTAGTTATTACCATTTTATCAATGATCACTCCTTTTAATGCTATGGAGCACAGGGCAAAACAATGAGCAAATTGCGTGTTTTCCTGCAGTGAGCAGAAAGCAGTTAAGTGACTGTAAAGCACAGTGCCCTGTACGTGTCGATATGTTCTGCTTGCATCTGCAGAATTGTTGTGCTTTGTTTCGCCTTTAATTCATGACCACAAAACTGCTGATTACCCTGTTGCAAAGAAATGGACTTCGAGTGCATGACAGAGATGCAATTCTGCTTCCCACACATCAACAACATCAGGATTCAGGGGTATGACCTGGGTCACATTTTATTATTTTGTTTTTAGAGTTATCTCAGCACTTCCCACTACTAGGAAATACAGTACAGATAACCATGATTTAGCTTTGTTTTGTAGACCTTGATGTTTCCCCCTAGCCTCTGCAAGCTTTATTTTACATTGTAATTGTTATTTTGCATTATGATTGTTACTTTGCGCTATTATCTCTATCTCATGATCTTACCTCCTGGTTTTCTAGCACTGTGCTAATTTGAAATACCAAAGAAGTTTTTTTGCCGAATTGGATACCTCGTGAAAGAACGGAATGACTTGGACTGAGCTGTAACACCAGAAACCAAGGATGAAAAGGGGCCAATCTGCTAACAGCCACCCCATGGGCACGTCCGAGGAGTCACAGCTCAGAAAGCAGGATGTGTGCTCTGACCTGGGGATGCTGTCCAGACCTCCTGCTTCCAAGGGGATGGGAACAGGGTCTACAGGGAGGAGTTTAGGATTTTGTTGATTTAACCCTCTGAAGCTGTTTAAAAATAACATTTCCTGTGCTTAAAACATATCTCAGCTATTCTAGTGTGCCTTGGTTTTTTTTACTGCATTTTTTTCTTTTTGAAGGGGTTAATGAGCTCTCACAAAATGACTGGAGGCATGTAAATACTCTAGCACGAAGATATGGGTTTAAGGAACTAGATCTTGGGGCCCTCCTGCCTAGGAAAAAGAGCCAGATACAGGATTTTGCCTTGCAGAGTACCCAGGGGATTCAGAAATGGTAAGAGCATCAATAGTCACACTGAGTTTCTCCAGCAGAAGGTGGAGAGGCTAAACACTGCTGGAGACAGCCAGAGGTTCAGATAGGGATCTGGTCACAGGGCATTAACATCAAACAAATGTCACATGCACTAGGGCAACAGAGACTGCAGAGATTTTATTCTAGCACCCTGAGTCTAGAAATTAAAGAGGACATAAGGAAAACGCCTTAAAATTTGAGAGCATTACTAAAGGGCTGTATCAAAATTCTCCATAAAGAGCTTGAAAGGACTGAAAAAAATCATCATCTGAGCTCTGTAGGCTGGGCTTATTAATGGTCAAAACCCAAAAGTGTCTTTTTCATTTAAAAAGTATTCATGTGAGTATTCATCCTGATGCAAGAGGCTCAGGTTCAAGTTCTTTTTTTCTGCTCATTACAAGGGTTTTTTTGGGCTCCCTCCTGCTGGCACTGCCTAATTCATATAAACAGTGAAGATTCACCAGATTAGAGCTCCTGCCAGTTTCCTCTGGTCATCAGAATGAGAGCCAGGAGACAGAAAGCCCCGTGCAGGTCCCAAACCAGGAGCATTTCAGGGAAGAGTTGCGCCTCAGAGTGCCCATCTCCCGCATCACCTCCCACCCCCCAGCTACTCACTCTGCCTTCTGAACCAAAAATCCATCCCCAGGAGCAGTGTTACTGAATCCAGCGCCTTTCCATCGGGCAGCATTGTGCAACAAAACACTGGAATGGGGGGGTTGTTTCTCACTGGCTCTAGTGAAAATCAGCAGAAAAGGGATGGTAATTTCATCTTGATTTATGTGCAAGTTCAAAGTCATCTTGGACTGTAAGTATCTGCTAAAAGTAGATGTCTCCAACATTTGTTAGCAGTTAGACTGTATTGCTTATCAGAAAATGCAACAAAACAGACTTATTTTGTTTTCTTGCTTCATCCAATATATTTCTATTGTTTATTTTGATTTTAGAAAAGAAACAATGGAGTAGAGATCACCAAATGAAATGTTTGCCAATGTTTTCACAGAAGTATTTGCCACTGGAGGTCAGCTTCACATTTCCAACAGTAATTTAATAACCCAAATCTATCATATTGAAAATCCCTCTGGACTCTTATTGAACTAGAGAGAGATTCATAGGTCATTTTAAAAACATCAGCATACACTTTGAAGATGACTTCAGAATCCCCTCTGTGCTATAGATTCTTGTTGGACAAATTGTCCCTGAATCTATTTATTTATACACATTTTTTTTCAGCATTACAAGAAAGCATTTGTTTATCTAGCTAAAAATGTATAGCAGTAGTCACACAATGGCATTGATGTCTGGCAGAGCATAGCAATACTGATTGAGAAAACAAAGGTAGAAACTGGAAGCTACCTAGGAAGGATTTCTTTACTCAAAATTGTTTAGTGTAACTATACAATTTAAACCCACTCAAAAATCAAAACTGATGCTATCGACGATTTAGCTCAATCCCACTGCTCTGTCTGCCTGAAATGATGAACTGTGTATTTCTTGAATGTCTTTTGCATCTTTCAGTACATACATTTCTATTTTCTTTCAAATGAAAAAAGGAAACTTCACTGAGGTATTCTCAAAAACCTGCCATAACTTTAGACAAATTCCTCTTCAATCAGTGTGGGCTGGAGCCAACAGCCTACAGATTACACCAGCCAGGAGGCACGCAGGTATTGAGTGGGTACACAGACTCCTCTTTGGAAATGCTCAAGGCCAAGGGTTTTTTTTTGGCTAGACCATTCTCCCTTGGCTACTGGCTGAGTGGGGCTGATGCAGGGTGGCTTTACCCTAGACTCTGCTTCAGCAAAACCATGTTCAACCCACTCAGCAATAGAGATTGGAGGTTTCAGGCCACGTAGAGTGAGCACACTGTACACGGAGCAAACTAGGGCTTTGGGCAATCAAGGTGCATCCTTCTTTCCAGGCATCAGCTGCATGGCACAGGCAATGTGTCTGAGACAATAGAAAGAACAAATTCAAGCAAGCAGATGAATCATATCTTTTTAAGCAGTACTTAAGGTTTGCTTTGTGTGGAGGTTTTCAGCAAACAGCCCCACATACAGTATGTTTCCTTTCCTTCTGGCTGGCCAGACCATCCCCAGCTTGCTGAGCTGTACAGGGCAGCAAAACCTCCCCCTTCATCCTAGGTGCTGTAGTGGAGGGAGCAGGGCTGCAGGCCAGCTCTTACAGAGTGACCTGGACAGAGCACTACTGAGGAAAAACCTGACCTAACCCATTTTGTGGTTCAAGCAGAGTATCTGAGCAAGAGTAAGCTGCTGTCCATCCTCCCTCATACTTACAGCATGAGTAAAATTCAGTTAATTTTCTTGCCTATTCTTAGACAAACACACATGCTAATGCAATCGAACATATACTTATCCTAGATCAGAGGAGGCAAACATTTTATCCTTGGTTTAAGAAACGAGTATACTCTCTAAGAGAGCTCCTTGCATTGCTCCAGCTATGTGCAGCTGATGTGGGATGAGATGCTTGCAGACTCTGGCTGGAATAGCACTCATAAAACGAGTCCTGGAATCCTTCAGCTGCCTCAGGAAACATGTTCTGCAGCCAAAAGAAACCCCTGTGCCTTCATATACTCCCCAACAGGTATATGGTTGTCTGTTCCTCCTGTGTCAGCACTGAGCGAGCGCTACTGTGTCTACCCTGCCATCCAGACAAAGTTGTATTTGCTGCTGAGGTTACACTTCTCAGCAAGGCGAGGACAAGGCAAGTTCCTCTAGGGGGAGAACAGAAAGTGTTTGTGTCCCTGGATAGTCTCTGGGAAAGCATGGGTGTTTCTGCATGCTTTGAGGGACTGGCTCCGCAAAAATATTTAGGCACATGTGTAACCAGAAGTGACATCCAAGACAACCCTTCAAAGACAGACACTTGCAGCCTTCCAGCTCCAGCAGGATCCATACAGTTTTCCATGATGTTTCAATTATAACTTTTTCTTCCAAGCCGCTAACATAGTCTTTATTCTGACAAGTGCCTGCCCTTGTAGCAGCTGAGTTAAACTCACCCTGAAGTATCGCAGGTCCTACCCCTCACAATACAAGGGAAGAAATGTTGTATTGCTGAATACCACCCAGTTATTAATGTGAAAACCAGAATTAATTCAATGCCAAAAAGTTGTGAGAAAGTTTGAGCAAAAGCAGCATTAATTATGAGGACCATCTCATACCGTTGCTATTTTAAAGCAATTCCACTTTACATTCCTTGGCCGACACAGCTTATTGAATAATTAATTAGCCAGATGACACACAATCACATTAAAAAGCCTTGAATGTGAATGAATATCACTTTCCCAATTCTGAAAGGAATTTAATCATGGAAACTTCCACCTACTGTGCAGTTTACCAGATTCTGGAGAGAGCTGAAAAGCAGCGCTATCCATGAGGTCATCTTCATGGTACTTTTTCCAATACAGATGGAAAGCTGGGCTGTTGTCTCACTGGGAAACTTGGTCACAGGACACAGCTCCTGAAGAGAGGAAGGAGGGAAAATGCCATCTTCTCATCTCTGTGTAAAGTAGGTTTTTCTGACTGGAATTCACACATCATTAAAACAGACACATCATTAAAACAGACACTTCATTAAAATGGAAACACGTTTAAAACCGAGTGTGTGGGATAACTTACTAGAACTTAACAGGGAAGAAACAATTACAATTGTAGTAAAAGAAATATTTTTTCACCTAATAGTATTCAATATGCATTGCTTTATAAACAGCACTTTGTTTGATATAAAGACACTGTGTTTCTCAGCACATAAACCATTTAATTGCCATGACTCACATTTCAGCCGCAAAGCTAGACATGTATGTTTTCCTAATGTGCCAGATCACCACCTAACCTTGATATATTTAGAAGAACACGCTTAAACCACATGTCAAAGTAAACAGGAAAGCTAAACTATTGGTTGTGGGGTGATAGTGGTTCTTTTTTGTTGTTGGTTTGTTGTGTTGGGTTTTTTTTAAAAACATCTTGATGTTTGCTTGGAACCCTAATACATATTAAAATGAAAATACATGAAAAATGTTAATGATTCATCTACAGAATGAACTTATCCATCATCTGAAAAGACATTGGAAGTTTTGAAGGGTGTCTAAGTGTGAATTTGCTCACATATATTTTCCTTCTCCTGTTTTTAAATCCAGAATGTTGGTCTTTTCCAACCTTAATGATTCCATTATTGTATGTAGGCATGGTGGAGTTGGGTTGATGGTTGAACTAGATGATGTTAAAGGTTTTTTCTAATCTTAATGATTCTATGGATGTTCCTAAATAAGTGACAGATTTAATGAGACAACTTTTAAAGTGAAACCAGAAAAGATCCTCTGTTTTGTACCAAAAGCCATCATACAGAGGAGTCATTCAGAAGTAGCCTGGGATCCACAGTAACTTAAACTTTGGCTCAAATGAGCTCCATGCAGGTGAAGAGTCAATACAACGTACGAGGAACTCCAGTTCTCAATCAAGACAATTATCATCATCTACACAGCTGTTGAACAAGGTAAACTGAAAATTTCCTTGCTAAATTTGCATTCTCCACATCCACTTTCTTCACCTAGTTGTATCACATAAACTTACTTTTTCATCATACCTTTTGAGACTTCTTTAAAGAACCCACAGAATTAAAGCTCAGACCCATGAACTGCAAAGCTAGTGTGAGGGAGCTTGTGGGAAAAGGGCAGTGGGAAGAGGATCAGCCCCTCACAGCAGCCCAGGTTTGTGTCAAATCAGTGACTGCATCACCATGGCCTGATAGAAAAGATATTTCCAGTCTTGAATTACATTGCAGGGGATTGGGTTTGTAAGTTGGGGAAGGATAAAAGCGTGAAGCCCCTAAGTACACACAACAGCAGGTCTCTGAGTAATAAGCCCAAGTTAGAAATGCTCATGGAGATCCACACTTCCAATGAATTGCTTTAAGAAGTCTGATTTGCACATTTGTAGTAAGAACACCCTGGGATCGCCCTATGAAACAGAAATATCTTGTCTTCCAGCCATTCCAGAGAATAAACACATGGCCCCAGATGGGTGTTAGCTGGTGATGGATCTGCGCCCACCTACCAGCTGCGTGTGTTTACAGGGGATCTGCTCCTCTTAAACACAGCACAGTGCTGCTGCTGTTTGTGCTGTGGGCCAGCAAAGCTGCTGTGAGGCTGTCCTGCCTCCCCACCTCCCATCCTTGGAAAAGCAGCCTGTAATAGCCCAACTGGTGCCTGTTAAGCTACTGCACCACACGCAGGGGCAAGGCAAACCTTGCAGGAATCATAGAATCATAGAATCACCAGGTTGGAAGAGACCCACCGGATCATCGAGTCCAACCATTCCCATCAATCACTAAACCATGTCCCCTCAGTGCCTTGTCCACCTGCCCCTTAAACACCTCCAGGGAAGGTGACTCAACCACCTCCCTGGGCAGCCTGTTCCAGCGGAACAGTTTTTAACAGAAATCTTAATACATCTTGGGTAAGGCTCCTATGATTGATACCATATAAAACAGCTGGCAGATCTGTGACTTTCAGCTGAGAGCTGGGCTCACAGAGAGGGACCAAGTGAGAGAAGGAAGGTCAATACCTCTCCACCAGCATTTCAGCACAAGAAAGTAGGAGTGTAAGACAATCTGAAACTCAGCTGCATTAGGATACATGGGGTCACTGCTACATATAGCACCAAAAATCACAGGTCTGAACCGTTTGATACTCTGAGGATCTTCATTGCTGGGATCTTGCGTGAGGCCTGCTCTTGGGTTTCTGGCTGTCAGATTCCACTTTAAAACTGTATTTCTTTCTCACTTTGTAGATGCAGCATCTGTCTTGCTTGTTATATTGGGAGGAGGAAAAGGAGATGCGTAATTAAGTGCAAATAGGGTTCTCATGATGCAATACAGACTCATATAATACTTCCCAGGTGCCACTGTCTCAAACAACTTGGCAGGAGTTTCCCAGTTGCAAGACTAGGATTTAAGAATAGCAGTAAACTTGTGTGGTCCTGCAGAAGCCCTCCTTACGTGCACTGCTCCGATCGTGCCTTTGGGAACATCTGTGCAAGACCATGCTTACAGCTGGGCTGGTATTTTGAAGGGAAGCTGAGTTTAAGTTTTGCATGTCATCCCCCTTCCTCCCCTTAAGGCAGCCTTCATTTTAAAACCAAGTTCTCTGAGTTTATCACAGGGTGATAGTGCTGTCAAGCCACTGCAAGTGGCTCTTTTTTGTTGTGTTCAAGAGGCACAGCATAGAACTAAAAAAACCCCAATCCCTTAAGTAGTCCCTACAGAAAGAAAAGCATGGAGGAGTGCAGCAATTTGCTTCAAAACATAGGACAGGCGTTCAGGAGCAGCCACCAGCTTTGCCAGTTGCAGTTATGCTGGAAGAGGGAGAATGAACTGTCACTGGAGCAGTGAGGTGGGGGATGTAGCTGCCACATGTGCAAAGAGCCCAAGAAAAGGCAACGTTGCAATTTCCATCACTTTCAACCCTAGCATTTCCCCTCTGCCATGACTGTATTGGCTAGAAGAGGCTTATTTTTCTACCAAACACTTGGCTGAGAAATTTTAGCTGTTTATCACAATTTTTGCTTTTTGGCTTGACCCCAAAAGTACTTTAGCTTTTGGTGAAGGACATTGGGATAGGTGCTCTTTTATCTATTTATTTTAATAAGTACAGTAATCTCCCTCCAAATGATTGCTCATCCCAGACTAAGTTCTTGCTCCTGGCTCGGGCTTGGCAGGTGGCTTGATAAATTGATAATACGCTGCACAATCTGACAAGGAGCTTTATCAATACAAACAAGACCTGCTGTTCAACTCCACAGGAAAGTTCTATCACTCTTCTCTACGGGAACTACTCTACACGTAATGCTTTCATCCCAAGATAATGTTAGACAGAGGATTTGGATCGGCTCTCACTGCTCCAGGGCTATTTATATCTTTGTACCTTGAGGGTTTACTAATTAGCAGCCCTCTTCCACACCCTTTGATATCACTAAAGTAATCTCAGTGTAAGCAACTACTTTCTGATGATATCTCTGAGGGCGTGTAGAACAGCTGGAATAATTTGAAATAGGATAGTTTGAGCAGTTTGCCAAGAGCAGAGATTGAAACATGGCAGCAGTTTTGCCTACGCAAGCAAAGCCAGCAAATCACATTGGCTTCTTAAGGATGGCTGAGGCCAAAGAGATGTGAAAGACATTTACTTTCAGCGAAGTCCAGAATTGGCAGATAGTAGGGGGTTAGTATGGACTTTCTCTAGTCAGCAAAAGCATCAGGTGAGATCCTTTCAATACTTTTTTGTTCACCCCTGTTGCCCAAACCCATTTGCCCTGTCTTGTTCAGCATGTGGGGTCTCTCAGATCAAGAATCTCAGCAGATTAGGGGCAGAGTAACAACAAAACCAGGACCTGAATGAGGGCTTTGTGAGGACTCAGAGAAAGCAGCTGAGTGCTCACAACTGTCTGCCTGGAATCACTCAGTGTTTCCTACACTTTTCAAAACCTCTGGTTCCTGGTTTCTCACACAGGAGAGCTGGGATAGCTTGTTTGGTTGATCAATTTAACACTGCTGAAGTCTCATCTCAGGTAGTTTCTAATAACACGATGGGTGAGGTTTATTATAACCATAATTGCTTGAATTTTCTTTTTCCGCATCACTTGCATTGCTGCTCCACAACACGAGTTAATTTAAAGGCCTGTCATTAACTTAGCAAGTCATTCTGTTCAAAATGGGAGGTGGGAAAAGTTTTCTTCGTGTTAAAAATGCACTTCAGACCAGAGCAACTTTGATGTGATCTGATGGCAGCTCCAACTCAAAAGATGAGCTCTTGTAAGAAAACATGTAGTTTCCAACAGCTACTTTAATACCTGCTGTTAATTGCCAGCTCTCACTTGCATGGTCTCATAGCAGCCTCCTGCCCTTTACTCGTTTTTTTTCTTATTCCTGTTTGAGTGCTTCCTTTTGTTGCTAGTCTCTTGCTCCCCTTCAGGATCATTTTGTAGAGATAATAAAATCCCTGTGCAGACAGAAAGAACCAGATACAAATGGCTATGAGAGCGTATTTATGTTTATAGCATGAAGCCAGAGAACAGGCTGCCCTGGGTTCTGGTTTCCAACTGCAGCATAAATCGTCAGTGAACGTGTTACAAGCCTGGAGAAGAAAGCAGAACTGTACCAGCAGACACTGCAGGACATCCACCAGAGCCATGTTCCAGAGGGCTCTTTAACTCTTAATTCTCCAGAGGCGTGAAAGATGGGGGCTTTAACCCCAAATTGTGTGAGCTGTCAATTGATTTTGTCAGTGGGGACTGCAGAAAGGAAGCAGGGAGGTAATCTCAGACAAGCAGCATTAAATACCTGTTCACATGCTTGAGGTCTTCCTCAGCCAAGGAAGCACCAGGGCACCCTGAAGCAGTGTGCTGGGCAACGTGCTGTCTTTGCTTCCCCTCAACCAGATGCACAGCTGGAATTACTGGGACTCCATCTTCTGGTCTCCCTTCCTTAAAGCAGCTAATAATTGAATAATATCATTCTCTGTCAGCCACTTGGGGGGAAACATCTAATTAGTAAACATAAAACAAACTTTCCTTTGTCAAGCTTGACTCGTGTTGCATTTACTGAACTACATCCTTATCTCTGGATGATAACAATTCCCTTCACTAGACAGAGTCTCCAAAGAGGGGGCTGGCACAGGTGGCTTCTCAGAACAAAGGAAAATACACAATAAGATCATTTTTTAACTTTGAATGTTTTGTATGTGGGATCATGCTAAGTACAAACCAGATGACAAGCTAAGAGGATTGTTTTGGCTGATGCAGGAGTCCATCTCTGTTCTTGTGGAAAGAGATGACAGCAACACGTGCAAGAAAGCCCGGCTGAACTGAAGCCTTAATGCGAGATGTTCACATCTCAATAGTCTTTGAGATAAATGGCCTTTTCTCATCCTCCATATGGTTTTGTTTTCTGTATAGTAAGTGAATCGTAGAGGGAGAGAAGTTATCTGACTGCACTTACTGCGCCAAGCTGGGAAAGGAGGGAAGAGGAGAGAAAAACTCTGAGGACAGAGAGATACCATCACTGGAGAAGCCATAGTGCTGATGAAGAGTGACAAAAATGAAAATGATTCAAGAATTAATGAGCAACACAGGAGGCTGATGAAAGCCTGCCCAACTATTAGGGTGAAAGACAGTTAATCTCTGTGAGGAGTGACCATCTCCCCAACATCCTTGACTCTCTAAACTGGGTTTACACCAGTTGCCCTCACTAGTCAGTGTGCTTCAGGTCAAGCACATGCTGAAGCACATATCTGGTTTGGGGTCTTGGAGGAAGGGTTTCTAATCGCTACTGACACCATTGTGAGTTTTGCTGAGGACGTTTCTGGGACCATCACCTCAGTAAATCTCTTGAAGTGAGGTTGAGGCAAAGCATGAATGGGCTCTACTCCAGCACTGTGCTTGGATTACTAAGACTGGACCCACAGAGTAAGTTAGGAGCTCCAAATACAACCTTTCACGCTAGCAATATTTTATACCTTAACATATTAGTTATCAAAGTTAAAAAGAAATTACATGCGTTTTAAAAGCCAAAGCAAATGTACTCTACGAAAGTGCAGACCCATGCTTCAAGAAGTCTTTGTGTTTATAAACCAATTTAGCCCTGGTCTATCAAGAGCTTTTCCTGGTGAAAGAGTGAGAGTATTTTCTCTGCTATAATCATATCAGCCTGTGTTCTGGGTTAATGGAGATGAATATTACTGCCAGATTTTGTTCTTTCCTTGCATGTAATCTAATGCCAGATGGTTCTGAATGGGTATTAAATCCCCCATGTGCATGACCTCCCTGAGGTTTTTATCATTAGAACCTTAGAATAATTCAAGGAAAGCTTCCCCAAAGCCTGATCATAAACTTCCTAATGAAGGACTGAAGTCACAAAGAAAAGCCTCTCATTAATTCCTGTTTGGTGTTTTTCCCCTTTTAAGACAAATAAGCAAGAATTCACAGTAAAAGAGATGCTTTTAAACTGTTTCAGTGGAAAACATGTAAAAAATGAGCATTCAGGTTAACAGTTCAGGTTCCCAGCAGGGTCCAGAGATGTAGGAACTCATCAGCCATCTTTAGTCTCTAAGTCAGGGCACTGTGTCACCATCCCTCAAGGCAAGTAGAAGTTATTCTGTCAGCAAGTAACTATTTTATTCACAGTGTAGCATAACACCCAAGCTATTACCTGACCTAGAGGAGGTATCTAAACACATAAATTGTTTATATGTGGTAGAATACTGGCAAAGACTTAGGGCCAAAGCCCTTTTTGAAGTCAGAAGACACCAGAACTGGGAATGGAGCACAGCCAAACTCAGTAACACATTATGGTACTTGCCCCGCTCAGCACTTCGTGTTATTTTCCCTTCCTGGCACCCTGGCCGTGCCCAAGCAGCAGCAGTGAGGGCTGCTCAGGACCAGCACAGCAGAGGAAAACAGGGTACAGAAGAAACTAATGACGCCATGGAGAGTTTTTCATCCTGCAGCCAGTGAAATCCTGTGTGTATGTTATTTGTTATCCCAGGCAGTTTCTGTTCATTCCTGAGACGCCACATTTACAGTGAACCAAGGAGCAATGCCGCTGTTATCTCTCACTAGAGAGGGACCTGGTGGGGTTAGGGGCACGAGTGGCTGGGCTGGGGCTCATGCTGGGGTACGGGCTGCAGGACCCCGGCTGTTCCCACTGCTTCATCTCCAGGGATCAGGAGTATTTCTGGCATGTTGGGCTGGCACCTCCACTGCGCTGAGCACAAGGAGGAGGGTGGTGGGGCCAGACAAAGCGATTTTACTATAAAAGGAACTTGGAGAAGTTCAGTCCATCGAGGGTTGCAGAGGCTGTCTCAGCTCCAGCTGCATCTCCGCTGCAGTCCCCGGGCTCAGGGCCAGCCCCAAGCGACCCCAGGCAGGGTTGAGTGGAGTGAACGCCAGGCCAAACCAGGGCACCGGCTGTGGGTCCCACGGATGAGCAGCAGGCAACTGCAGGAAATCCTCCCTCTACTCTCTTCGCCTTCCCCCTCTCCCTCCTATAGACCCAGTGTGGGGACGAACCCTTTCTTGCTGCATTTCTGCAACTCACCCACTCGTGCTGGTACTGCTGGGGGTCACAGCACTCCAAAAAATGTAGCTCTGGTTACATGGAAAATTATAACATTTCCCTTTATAGCTGTGCTGCAGACGGCGTTTACAGGTCCCCGTAAAGCATGCTTGCTTTTTTTTCCCCCGTCTCTCAGTGCAAGTTGACAAGTTTTGTGGTTTGTTTCTTAATACATGGGTTTATTTTATGTCACTGAGTAATGGCAAGGACAGAGAGGTTGTTAAATTGCAGTAATCTGAACTCTAGAAATAACAAGCTACAAAGGTCCGTGATTAAATGTAGAGTGCGCGATATCTGCAAAAACAAGTACTCCATGTTCTTTAAAAGTTCGTTTGCATAATAGTGACATAACCCAAATACCCAGTTGAGGTCCAATTTAATCAGCAAATATGCCTCTGGAGCAGAACCATCTAACTTCGAGAAGAAGCAGAAGTGTAGTCAACACCAGTAGGAGAAATTAATGCATTCCACTTAGACAAAGATTAATTATTATGAATCAGCCCAAATATTGCCCCAAGGGGGAGTATTCTTTTTTCTATTCATCAATTTGCTTTTAAATAATCGTTAAATATGTTAAAGACAGAGGCAATTTTATGCACCCAAAAGAAACACTGCTAAAAATTACAGCATGAGGACCACCTTTTTTTAATATGTGGAGTGTTTTGACCAAGAGCAGTTGCCTGAAAGTGGGACAAGCAGAACATCTGCTAGAAGAAATGCATATAGGTTCAGAGGACTCTGCTAATTCCAGTATAGAATCATAGAATCACCAGGTTGGAAGAGACCCACTGGATCATCGAGTCCAACCATTCCCGTATTTCATATAATTTTTATCCAAAGCTTACTGAATTGACTTAACATTTGCTAATAATTTGTCTTGATAGCGGCCTCAGCTGTAGTCTCAATAGCATCTCAAAGGGCCATAAAGAAGATTTAAAGCCAAAGTCACCTCAGCTGCATATTTTGGGAAAAAAATGAACATGGTTGTTTCAGGAAGGGCATGAGCAGCAGTCTCACAGAAGGCTCCCTTTGCACAGGAGTTCTTCTTTTAAAAATGCTTTAGAAGAATGACAATTGTTGTTTGCTTTGGTGTGACAAGGATATGCTGAGACAAACTGATTTGTTAACAGCTGTCTTGGCTACCCTGCAGCACTAGACACTTACACTGGGTTATTCGTTTCATGGAGTCATAGAATAGTTTGGGTTGGAAGGGAAATTAAAGATCATTCAGTTCCAACTCCCCTGCTATGGGCAGGGACACCTCCCACTGGATCAGGCTGCCTAAGCCCCATCCAACCTGGCCTTGAACACCTCCAGGGATGGAGCAGCCACAGCTTCCCTGGGCAACCTGGGCCAGGGCCTCCCCACCCTCATCGTAAAGAATTTCTTCCTAATGTCTAATCTAATTCTTCCCCATTCCAATTTAAAGCCATTCACCCTTGTCCTATTCACCCTTGTCCTATCACTCCAGTCCCTTGTAAACAGCCCCTCCCCAGCTTTCTTGTAGCCCCTTCAGATACTGGAAGGTCTCTATAAGGTCTCCCCAGAGTCTTCTCTTCTCCGGGCTGAACAACCCTAGTTCTCAGCCTGTCCTCACAGCAGAGGTGCTCCAGCCCTCTGATCATCTTCGTAGCCTCCTCTGGACCTGTTCCAAGAGAAACCATTTGCCTTTAGGCAGGCACTGGTAGGCAAATCCTCGTGGAAATGTTCTGGTAGAGCATTGCTTTGGGTAAGGCAAAGCGCAAGAACAAAAATATAGTAAAAATACAATGACTGTCATTTACAAGGCAAAGAGAAAAAGTGAAGAACTAAAGGACAGCAGGAAGCAACTCCATGACCAACTGGAGAATATTATTTCCTTATTAAATTCATGTATACATCACTCCTGGTGGGATAGAAATGAGAAATTTCTTTCCGTTTTCTTTGCAGAGCTAAGGTGAGGCACAAAGCAGGCAATTCTCGTATATGTGTGAATAATATATACCATATACGCAGAACCCCAGATGTTTTTGAAGTTGAGTTCACTGCTACCTTTGCCTGGCAGAGCAAGAGATTCTAGTTACAGCATTTTCAGTGGTCTTGCCTTTCCCCAGTATTACAGACTCCTGCAATTTAAGTCTCAGGCCTCATCCAGCCCAAACAGTGCTGATAGGCAGTGCTTCTGCTGATGCTTTTTCCATTGCAAAATAATGTTCTACCCAAACATACTTTGTTTGACACCAATAAATCAGGGCAGCTCTTTTAATCATACTTGAGACTGAATGAAGCCAAATTTTTTTTTAAAGCTTATAAAATCTGGTGACTTTTCAAAGAAAACTTTTTATTTTTAAGTGGCACAATCCAGCACTCCCTGTTCCTGGCAGTAACCCAGCAAGGCTCTGAGAAATTTATTTCTTGTGGCAGTTCTGACCTAAATGAAATCAAGAAATCTTGGAAATCTCACAGGAGATGGATTTTTGTGAGTTTTCCAATTTAAACAGGTGAAGATAAACTAAGATAAAGGCCTGAGACAGATCTGCAACATGTGGAAGGTTCATCTATAACTAGAATTGTCGGCCTTTATTTTTATGGCCTTACCCATTTCTTGAGATATGCCTACAGGCACTTGATTAACAGTGGAAGGACTTATGTAAATGAATGAATGGGGAAAATAGATGTAGTAGAAAGAAGCCTTCATTCTTAACTCTGATAAAAGCCAGCTTTCCAAAGGAGAGATTATGTTAATTGGCCAGCTAGTGCCTCAGGATGGGTTTGAGATGACAGGGAGAGAATCTTTCAAAGCCCAACAATTCTGACACTTTTCACAGAAAACAGCAATGACAAAAAACCCCACCTGAAACCAATGTAAGGCTTGTTTCTGTTACTTAGATATTTCAAACATGTTGCTTCTGGTCAGTTCTTAAGTTCTTCTGCCATATTCACCTGGCAAAAAGAGACAACATCTTTATTTTGAGGACAGCTTTCTCAAGTCACACCACAGTTTCTTTTATGACTTCAATATACTCTGTATTTCTGTTACTCTGTTTCTTCATTACCACCTCAACTTTAGCAAGTGTTTCTAAGTAAAATCCTACAGTTCCCTATAAATTTCCTCCATGACTGCACTATAGCCATGCATTAATACTTCACCAAGAGAGTAACTATCAGCAATAACTGCTGTATTACTCCAAGAGAAATCACGGAACTTTCTCATTATGGCTCTATAGGACTCCAAATTGTGCCAGTCACCAGGGTAATTCACCGTTACTGGAGGCTGAGATGAATAAATTCCCTGATGGGTTTACAGAAATATTAATGTAATGCAAGTGTGCAATGGGTTTAGCTGCAACTCATTTCTCTTGCATATTAAATAGTGAGCGCATCAGTTCGTGCGGCTGCTGGCTGAATACCTGCTGTGGGCATTAGGCATTTGCTGTAGTCACTGTACAGGCAGTACTGGGAGAGCAGTCGTTGAATCAGCCGTGCAGCACTGAGCAGCCGTCAGTTGGCTGGGTTGTAGGCAGAAGCGTGACAGCATGATGACTCAGACATCTCTGGTCAATCACAGGGCCTCCTGTAAACCAGTTCTCTATGTACAATGTCAAGATGTTACCACACAGGGTGGCTGGGAAGAGATTGCACTTGGGAGACTTGGCACCTCAGGGCTTCAGTCTTGGGTCATACCCTTGAGTGTAGATGGAAAAGGGGTTGGTAAGGACAAGATCATAGAATCATAGAATTATCAGGTTGGGAGAGACCACCAGATCATTGAGTCCAACCATTCCTATCAATCACTAAACCATGTCCCTCAGCGCCTCATCCACCTGTGCCTTAAATACCTCCAGGGAAGGCGAATCAACCACCTCCCTGGGCAGCCTGTTCCAGTGCCCAATGACCCTTTCTGTGAAAATTTTTTTCCTAATATTCAGCCTAAACCTCCCCTGGTGGAGCTTGTGCCCATTCCCTCTCGTCCTGTCCCCTGTCACTTGGGAGAAGAGGCCAGCACCCTCCTCTCCACAACCTCCTTTCAGGTAGTTATAGAGAGTAATGAGGTCTCCCCTCAGCCTCCTCTTCTCCAGGCTAAACACCCCCAGCTCTCTCAGTCACTTCTCATAAGGCCTGTTCTCCAGCCCCTTCACCAGCTTCGTTGCTCTCGCAGAGGTCACCTACAGAAACTTGATATATTAGGAGGGTCAACAGCAATAGGAAGCCACTTACCTGAAGGCAGGTGGCACAGAAAGACATGCACCAAGAAATATTTTAGCTTAACTTCTGCCTGAAATGATTCACTCATTTTAATCAGCAAGGACAGAATGAGAATCCACATCTCAAACAAGAGGTAATGATGCTGGAGCAGGATAAAGAACATAGGTCCCAATACGCACAGAGTTCGTAGGGAATTTTCTGTCCATGTGAAATGTGAGAAGTCAGACATATAATTACTGTGTAAAAAGGAATAATTTTTCACCCTTCTAATTCTGTGGTAGAGGAAATTAAAGGAAAAACAAATACCTTTAATAATTTCAAAATGTTGCACTTTGTCATCAATCTCAATTTGGCCTTGCAGGAAGTTCAAAAGTTGCAATGAGACGAAAATGGGCTTCAGGCTTCAGGGACACTAGGCATTTCAGAAACATGGTTCAAACACTGCCAGATAATATCTCTCTCAGCCCTGGTGATACAGTACTATTAAATGTATTCTAAAGCAGAGACCATATGTGTGCATGTATATAGAGAATACACGAGTGCCTGCTGCTGCATGCATGTTCGTACACATGCATAAATGTATCTGATGTCAAAAGGAACAGAGTTCTTCAATAGCTATTTAAAGGTTTAATTTAATATTTAACGTTTTCCCTGTTTTGCTTGGTTGAAGGCCTAGTATTTACATGTTTTACTACATAAGCTCTTCTCTCTCTTATGAAACAGACTGTTTTGCCATGTTCAATAAAGTAATGAAACATAGAATAAATCTTTCCAGTGGACTAACTGCATGATACTAAGCCCATGTTTTATCTTATCCTCACAATGTACTTCACTTCCTTTAAATGTATCTTTGTAGCAACCAAGCTAGCCATAAATTAGTCATGATGATATTACAGCTGAATTTAATTTCAAAGTCTCTCAGCAAGCTGTTAAGGGTTTCTTGCCTAGGTCACTCCTGAGGAAATCTGAAAACTCTGGTTTGATTTATGAATATTGCTATATTAGTAGAGTATAAAAGGCTGTGGGGAATACAAACACATAAAGCTCTCTTTAATTTCGTTCCAATAAAAATTTCATTTCTTATAGCAAAATAAACATGTAAATCAATGTTTAATGATTCTTTTGTTTTATTACATAACTTATAATTTAACTTTAAACATCCAAGCCAAGTAAAATCTAGGATCTTGCTCATTTTTGCTGAAACATGATTTGTTAGAAATTAGACCTGTTATGCAGAGATTGCTTCCTTGAATGATATTCATGCTGCATTGCAAAGAGAAGAAAACCCAGAAACAAACGACCTGGCTGTTCCTTTCCTTCATATACAAATACATTAACCCTGTTATTATTAGCCATTTTTTTAATGTAAACTTTTTTTTTCCTGAAATTTACTCAACTGTCTAAGGGATAATTAGTTTCCTAAAATTACTATACTGTCAGTGTTCAGTTTCAGAGATTCTGTTTCCATGAGACTTGTACAAGCCATGTGGACATACAACTTCTGTTCCTCATCATGGCCCTTTCAGCTAATGGAACGGCAAATGGCCAGTAATGAGGAGAAGCGGTTGAAAGAGTTAAATCTTTGGCTATTTTGGCCAAATGACAAGCTCTTCACAACTCTACACTGCTATTAACCACCTTCTGAAGATCCAGCTCTCCTTTAAGAAACTAAATCACAGAATCATAGAATGGTTGGGGTTGGAAGGGCCCTCTGGAGCTCATACAGCCCAACCCTCCTGCTAAAGCAGGTTCACCTCGAGTAAGTTGCACAGGCACATACCTAGGTGAGTTTTGAGTATCTGCAGAGAGAAAAATCCCACAAACTCCCTTAGCAGCCTATTCCAATGCTGTCACCCAAAGTGAAGTCCATAGGATTTGCACGAGTAAGGAACATGGTGACATTTTGTAGGATCTGGCCATCGCTGTCTATAAACACTATGTCCTGTTGGCTTTTGCCATGCAATGAAAATGTCCCTCACACTAGTGAATGGCTAACCTCCTAAACTAGTCTCATATCTAATTTATCATATGAGCATGTACACTAGTTTCTCAGAAACAGTGCCCACACTTCTTGATCACTGGGAGGCAGTAATTCCCAAGCTTAACTAAATTCTCTCTCGGACATATTGTTTGACCTTAGTTGAGTTAGTTAATCTCTCTTTTTCTCTCTGTTTTACTATTTAGAAAAGTAGGATAATACTGGCTCACCTCGCTTGCTGAATAAGGTGATATTCAACACAAATAGCTGATGTGAGATTAATATTTCAAAAGTACTCTGTTGCTGAAAAATGCTGTCAGCCCAAAGTGTTCACTACTATAATTACAGTTTACAGCAGAAATCAGACATATATTTCCCATAGCCTTTATCTCTGCTACCTGACTTCGCTCATACGTGTCCAATAGAAAAGGGATTTGAAAATTAAAGTGCCCTTGAAACTAGACTAGAAACTTCCAACCAATGGGGAATGTCCAACAATGTCTGTCTGGGGCTACTACCAGTATTTTTCCAGTTGGCTCTGATGTTCTTGCTTCATGTGCCAAAATCTACCATTCTTTCTGGCGAAGAATGAATGAACAACTTTGAGAAAAGGATCCTGGTAAGTCAAGGTACAGTGGGGTTTGAAGAGGCCCCTCAGGTTTTGATTCACGATGTCTGTTAAAGCCACAGACCTGATGATGGTAGGGTAGGAAGTGACAGCAATCCTGCCGTCTCTGCACGCTCATCATTTTGTGCCTGACACGGAGACCCAATGAGATGCATTGCAACCTGCTTGCCAATGAATGAAAACACATAAGTATTCTGTTTGCCTGGTGAGTTCCAGAAAAAGAGTGACTGTCACATCTTTTTTCCTTCCTTGGAAAAAAAATTTATCTGGTATTCTGAAATTGCCACTACAGGCTTTATATCAAAGCCTTGTACAAATCTTAATGCAGTGCCTTCTACCACAAGGCAGGAGGAGCAAGGAGCTTTTCAGTACTCCTAAGCAAAATGTGTTTTCTTTTAAACTATGAAGCCATCAGAAAGGGTTGAAGTTTAAGAATGAATGAGATTGCACTTACACTGAATACCTGCTTCCTTGGATCTCTTCCCTCTCTCTTCCATGTTTCTTCAGTCTAACTTTCTTCTACCTAGAAACGTGCCATGAGCATTTTAGGTACTACCAGGAACAAGCAACAGCCTGTACACCGTTCAATCACAGCTGGCCCAAGGCATTTCTGAAAAAGAAATCATTTTGTTCTCACTCTTAGGCACAAAGTGGATCAGTGGGTAAAAAAGACATTTGTTTGCCTCCAACTCTGCATTTCCGCAGGGAATTCCTCCACATTTCTCAGCATCCACCCAAGCAATGTCACGGTGCAGCTGTATTGTGTTTTATCAACCTAATGTGTATCCCCATTGCCCTTCAGGTTTGTGCACCCTTGAGTAGAGGACAGCATTAAGCAGATCTTTTGACTAAAGCATGGTTGAGTTTGATTGCATGCTTTGATTGCATCTACATCACTATGTAGATGAAAAAATATGGGCTGTTAGCTTTCTATAAAGCGAATAAGAAAAAAAGAACAACCAACAGCCGGAGATCAAAGGCCCTTAAGTTCCAGAAAATGTCAACTCCAAGCAATGCGGTGGGTGTAAAACCCACAAATTAAGCTTTACATTCACATACAACGTCTACATTTGTTCTGAACAACATTCAATAGTGAGAGCTGGGAACCCCGTGAGCGCTGCCTCCCACTGCAAACATGCCTCCCATTCCTGGGGCTGGGCAGGAGTCACCCCTTCCCATGGATTTTCCTTCCCATGGATGTCCCTTCCCATGGATGTCTCTTCCCACGGACATCCCTGCAAAACCCTGGCTGTTCTGCATGGCGCTGGGAGGAGTTTTTCTTCCTCTTTGGAAAGGCCTTTCCAGCAGGATGGAAATCGTCTTGGCTCCAAAATCTTGAGGTACATCTCTGGTACAAAATCATGTCATCAGGTATGGTGCTACCTTTCATACTGCAGAAGTTTGTGGGAGCTGTTGAAAAATTGCCTTGCTCTAGATCTAGTCAAAGACTGAGGTTGGATCATCAGCTCAAAGTATGCAGGAATCACCCAACAGGAGGGGTGAGGTAATAATTAATCCTTGTCTCCTATAATAAGTTAGGACAGGAGGGAAAAAGACAACTATGTGACCAATATTTGCACAATACCGTTCATTAAATAACCACTGAAATTTGACCTAATTTCAAATAAAAAAAGAAATTGAATTAGAGATTTTTCAGTAAATCCTTTTCCAACATTTGATCAACATTGATTTTTATTTTTCTGAGCAAAAAGTATCTTTTGACAAACTTAAGGAAGAAAATAAAAATCTGTTTGGCATGACCATGCTGAGCTCTGCAAGGTCTCTGTGGCAGCCGAAGGTATTCCAGAGATCATAATGCACAGGGTGCCTTAGCTAGGAGGTAAGTGCTTTTGAACAGGCTGTTTTTTAATACATACAGTCAAAGCACTAGAAATTACTTTAAAAGAAATCTTAACAAATATTTGGGTTTATGCAATTGGTGTACGACCTCACTGAATCAGTGAGTGGAAATGAAAATTATTATATAAACCTACTTATTCGATGTCCTATGATGTTTTGGAAGTTGATCTAGATGCTATTACATCTTGCAGAGATGACAGCTACATATTAGGACTTAAAATCTTCGGTCATTTCAGCAGACATTATAGAAGTGACTTTTACTATGATATTTGTGAAAAGGAAACACTTGCCTTCACAACTTTCTCGGAGAGGCTGCATGGCAAATGCTCTTAAATCTTTCAACCAAGATTCAAGCAGTGGGAATGAACTACTGAATTGCTGGCAACATGAGCTAATGTTGAACTAACATGAACTTCACGCATTTTCGCATTTGCCAGAATTGCCGGTTGGGGCGAACTTGTAGTGACAGGCTTGTCAGAGACCAGCCAGGGGAGTCTCTCTGGCAAGCTGCGAGCTGCAGCTGGAGCTGCCTTTTCTTGAGTTTGCTCTGAGGTTAGGACACGCTTCTGCAGTTCAGCTGTAAACGTCCAGCTGGAGAGGAGACAGAAAGGAAACCAAGAGCCCTGAAGCAGCTGAATGTCAAGATAATCCCAGAGTAAATTCAAACCTTTGGTGGAACAGCAAAAGTGAAATGTTTGTTGAGGCCCAGACTGGGCCCCAGCCCATCTCATCTGGGCTGAGGAAACTGTGGACTCAGGAGAGATGAAAGCATGCAGTTTCCTCCTTTTAATGACCGTCTGGGCTGCCCATAGCCAGAAAGGAATCTCCACCCCAGCATGAGAAGACCTACCACCTCCACGAGGCCACATGCATGCAGCCCATCTCCCACCAGACAACAGCTAACTCCATCCCTTCTTCACTGTCTACTTATTTGACCACTGTCACAGCAATGAGGCAAGTATTACAGGGAGAAACAATACCTTAAAATAAAAACCTTGAAGACTAAAGAAAAGCCCAACTGGACAAGCTTTGTCAGTTATACAGTTGAGCCCAATAGAACACACGGCAGTCCTCACAAACTTTGTCTGCGCAAAGACGGTATTTGAGCTTGTCTCATTTTCAGCTCTGCTCAGTAAAGAAATGGTTGTTGTTCCCTTAAGAAAGACTGCCCAGTTTGCTGTCAGGAAGATTTCCCCGATATTTTGCCAGGAGCTGGATAACAAATGTCCAAAAAAACAAATAACAAGATCAGGCACGAAAGAATAGAGGAAATATTTAGAAAGAGGAAAGGGTCAAATGAGTCTTCAGAGAATACGACCTACAGAGAATGCGCTGAGTTTGTGTCTGGTTGATTTTGCTCCATTTCCAGTAATTCATGCCTTGTACATTTTCAGAAAAAAAGATATATCAAACATTTATAAAAAACCACACCAGTGGAGCCATTGAAGATAACAGAAAAGATGGATCCAAGATGAGTAGGGAGAAAAAGAAAAGATTTCCAAATTTTGACAGTCAAAATAGATAGTGACTGGGCCAAAACATAGAGTTTTCTCCTTCTAATCTGGGCTGAAAAAAAAGCAAATAGGATTATTTTTTCTGTCCTTCATCTCTCTGTCTACAGGATTCCTTCCACCAAAGCTACCCTGCACTGGATGGTCCAGAGACCTCGGCCAGCAGCTTTGGGTCAAGGTCTGTATTTCCTTTGCTAGATGAACGATGTTTAGTGCATGGACACAACTAGATATACCTCTAGAGACAAAGTCACCCAGCTCTGAAGGCAATAAGCTTTTCAGCATGCTCGTCACAAGGTCTCCCAGTGAGGTGGTGGCAATCGCTGCTGCCAGGCACTCCAAGAGAGACAGTGAGGGTGTTGCTGGCAGAGACATGACAGTCTGGGCTTGATGCTGGAAAGAACTTTGGAGGAGCTCAGAAACAGGAAATCTGGTAGGAGAGAGGATAAAGAAAACAAGGAGAAGTCAAAAAGAAAATGATAAAAAAGAGATGGACAAAACCCCCCTATGCTATGTAACAATTGCATATAAAAATAATAATGCTTTTTTACACAAAAATTATGAATGAGCACTAGCTGCTTATTAGCAGCATCTTCCTAGAACTATTTCCTACATCTGTGTTTTCCATTAAGATCAAGTAACAACCTCTGGAGCACACACTGTTCTTTGTGTATCTACCCAGTGACTGTGAAAATTAAAACTGACTGTTACAGAAATATTGAGAAATAATTCTCTAGATAAGCTGTGCATGTATTAGCAAGTAAAATATGCTGCCATACCAGTCTGCGCACCCAAGCCACCCGATCCGTACGTGCAAAACAGGAGCTTAAGGCAGACTGGTACTTCAGAGGAGACCAAGCTCTGAGCTGGCAACGCCAATCCATCAGAACTGTCCCTTCCAAATGACAGTCTAACAGCAGCCATCCAAGAAAAAACGTGTCTCAATTTCTGCTTGAGCTGGTTTCACAAGTCTTCTTCAAGTCCCTCATCCATGAATCCAGGATATAAATCAAGACAAGAATGCTCTTATTCTGACCATCTAATACATTGTTTAGGGAAACTCAGGTGTTACTAAGACCTATAAACTATTGCATTTCTACCCTCTTTGACAAAAGTCTCCTAGAAAGTTAAAAACTCTGTCAGTAGCAAAGAGCTATTTCCCTAATAAAGTCTTCATGCCGCTTTTGTGGCAACTTTTGTACAAAGAGAAAGAAGAGTAAATCTCACACATACAAATGCTGCTGATCACCAGTGGTAATCTTCCACAGCCAAAGCCGGCAGTGGTAAACTTTCTAGTTGTTGCAAAAAGGCAGTACAGCTTATTAAATCAGTTCACTGTTAGCTCAGCAGTTCCCTGTATCTGTACAGTGACTTTTATTTTCCTGGATAACAATATCCATATCAACTTTATGGAGGTGGTTTGGATCAAGAACATGTGCTGCTAGCCAGAAAATTGTATCTGACCTCTGATTTTCCTTATCTCTTTTCAGGTTTAGTCTTCTCTGAAGTTTAAAGACACTTTCCTTGAAATTATTTCTTTTCATTGGAAGGCTGAATCAAAAGCTACTAAAATCAGTGAGAGCCTTTCCATTAATTTAGTGGTGATTTACATTAGACTTTCAATTAGAAACAGTAAGTGCAGGAGCATAAAGAAATTAAAGATAAAGGAGAAGGGAGCCGGAGGTGGAAATGTTTCACGAACATTTACAAACCTCTAAGGTTTCGTTTGGCTTTATGTTAAGTTTAGGTCAAAGGTTTGGGTCAGCTTTTGTTCTTCTCAGTCCCCATTTGCTCTGATCTTCTTTTCCAGAGCAGGAGCCTTGACAGATGCACTGTGAAAAGGGAAATACTGGGCTGAAAAGCTGGACTGCAGACCTGCTAGAAGCAGAATGATGAGGCAACTGCTTGCAGTTTGTTTTCATGTCACGGAGACTGCAATTCCCTCAGATAAAGCAGAGCAGCATTTGAGTGAACCCTGCAGATACTTTAGGGGAACGTAATTAGAAGTCCACATTGCAATTCATGTTCTGGCTTAGCATATTCTGCAACTCATCCCAAAGGTGACAAATAGCAAAGCTGAGTTTTAGGACAGTGCCATGCCCTGAGGCAGAAGCGTTGGCTGGGTTTGTCACTCGTAAAATTGTTCAGTTGAGGACAGTATTTTGTTGACCAGTGGCAAAATGCAAAGTCTCCCACAGGGAGATGGATCACTTGGCCTTCAAAGTTTGCAAGGCTCTGGGATGGCAAAACCACCATCCCTACCAGCGTATGTTTTGCATTGACAGGAGATGATTAGGCAGTGAAAAGAGGATTGGCTCTAATAACAGGGAAATACAAATAATGCAGCCACATAGAGAGATAATTTCTTCAGGTAAATCTAGTATTGTTTTGGGTTTTTTTTAATTTCTAGATGATACAGCGAGAAAATCAGAGCAGCTTCCTGGCATGTCTTTGAGCTAACTTCACAGGTAAATACAAGTGTAAAACAATGGCTGAATTTAACTGAATTATGTTAATCAATTGGACAATTTGAGGGAAAAGGAAACAAAAAAAAATAAATAAAAGAAAAAGAAGAGGTAGCTATTACCTGGGGAAGAACAAAGGATGTTAGCAGGCAGAGTTGATAAAATCACTAGCCTTAAGCAGTAAAAAGAGGCAGCTCTGGGTCATGGAGCACTTAAATGTGCACTTACAATACCTGTACCCTCTGCTTCATCCCCAGCTGCCTGCTTCTGCCTTGTGTCCCTATCTGTTCCCACCTCAGCCACACCAGCACAAGTGCTTGCTGAGCCTCTCTAACCCACACCACTGACAGCAGAGTTAACACCAAACCCTTCTGCAGTGCTTGGGTGCAGGCTTACTGGATGGAGCTGGCACATCTCATAGGCTAATAGAATCCCATGAATATTAGGTATTTAACCACAGAATAAGTCCCTAATTCACTTAAAATCTCTCTCCAGCAAGCAGAAATGGGCACCCCCATTTGGTTTTTCTCCTTTGCCACTGCCCAAGGAGGGAGCTGGGGACAGATCACCCCGTGCAGCCCAGCACCATGCAGGATGTGTCTGGTCTTGCAGCCTCAGAAAAGAGGCTTTTGCATCTTTGCACAGGGGTAGCAACTGCAATGTGGCCACAGAAGAATAGAGACAAAAATAGGTTTCTGACCTACTTCTTGGCCGTCGGCAGCAGTGAGAGTGGCTGCTGGAGCTGAGGGGGAACAGATCATAACCATGCAAACCACATGGATGGGTTAGTGAGCTAGGAATGACATTTATTCTCCAAGTTGGCTTTTCCCACTTTCCCGTTAAAGCCTTTTCTCTCCATCTTTGACACAAAGACCTGGACAATTTTCCCCCCTTTCATTTCTGTCAATGTGACAATTTCTTCTGTGTTTATGTGAAACAACATTATTTACCATGGTTTTGAAATCAGCTCAGGACATAGTCGCTGCCTCATGACACCTATTTTGGAAACAGCATTTAGGAACATTTTCAATATTGGAAGATTCAAGTCACTTTCAAACACGAAATGTTTTTGTGTCTCAGGGAAAGTGTACTGTAATCCTGTGTGTTAATTGTTTCCCTTTCTGATTTAAATTCAACCATACTGTGGATTTACGTTATTACTTTTAATCGATAACAAGTACTTTCCATGCTAGCAGTCTATCAATGATGTCTGCACTAAACAACAGATTGAATGAGTTTTCTCTAGATAAATTTTTAGGTTTTTTTTTTATTATTTCTAGATTATGTTTTTAATTATCTGTATTCTCTAGTGTTACATCTTCCAAGAATCTTCTTATATTTTTATGACATATTCTTTTCAGACACTCAAATTATTTCCCCATGTTGGCTAAGCTGGCTTCATAGGAGAAGCAGCCCTAAAAATCTGTCAGCTTTTGCCTGTTTTCTCCCCTGGGATGGTTTATACCAGCTTTGGATGAAGCCCTGCTCTGAGCAGAGGGACCGGATGCTGTACATTACACACATCCAAGGAGTCCTGTTGTACTCAATTAGTAAGATGAAATAATTTAAAAGAAAATATTTCCCTTGCCCCATAAAAAGAACATTTTCATTACTCATTTCAATTGGCTAAACAGCAAACCCAAACCTTTTTCTTAATAAAAAGTGCATGGTCTGAAAGAAAACACCACCAAAACTAAAGACGTTGGAAATTTTCTTGCTGAGAAGGGGTGTAACAGAACTGATGGGGAGTTTTATTTTTGGGTTATGAATACTTAGGGCCAATGGGGGAACTCTCTTTGAAAAAGATAAATCTCCCCTAAGAAAAATCCCCTGCTGACTGACTCCCAAGAAGAAAAAAAACTGGAGTTTTATCCAACACATCCCACTTGGTCCCTCTGCAAGCCTAGAAAAGTGTGATTCGCTATGGTGACCCCATTGCTGCCACATCCTCCCGTAGTGGTCTAGCTGAACCTTGAGAGGTTTGTCTCCCTTGCTTTGTCAGGATGCTCTGCACACCCCTCCTATAAACAAACAAGACTTGGCAAGACACTTCAAGCTCCATTTGCACAGAGTAATCTTTCCACATTACTGAAAATCAGGGAAAGAGAACTCAGCCCTCTCTTGGTTGAAAGTCAAAATTCTCAGGCATCCCATACACTTGGCTGTTTAGGGAACACTCAAAAGACCCCAGTACATCCTCAAAACATCTCCTGAGCTTGCTCAGTTTTACAACACGTGTGTTGCCACTGTTGTCGATGCCATTTGGGCTCAGTTTTATAAAAAATCTTTTTGTCTTTTTCTTTTCAATTAAATAAGCACGCATCTGTATATATGCTCACACTTCTTCGAGGGCTTGAAGGAATTAGATGTAAATGGCTGTTGATGAATCTCAAACGCTGTGTGCTGGTGCTGGAATTCAGAGCCAGCTTTCCGGGATTAGGTGTCCCCAGCTAACCTCAGCTGTAAGGAATTATTTTGGAGCTTGGCCCTGGCAGGTGAGGGAAAGCCACGAAGAAAAGAACAAAAGGGTTCCTCTCTCTTCTGCCCCTGCCTCCTTGTTTCACAGCACTGGGCAAATGTGGTTTCAATTCAGAAACACAAATGTCATCTTCAAAGTCACTCTGAGAAGGAAGGAAGGGAAAAGAGAGTTAAAAAAAAAACAACCATTGCAATTTATCAAGATTTTTTTACTCTGAAATTGAACTAGAAAGTTAACCACTAAGTGGTGAGCAAGTGGGGAAGCTAGAAAGGGGCTGAGGGTGCTGGAGCTAGCCTGCAATGTACTTGCAATTTGAAGGACTTCATTGCTCTCCCACACAGGCTCTGATATTTAGTTTTCTTCAAGGCAAGCCTTTTCTGAGTAAATAAACCTGTGATCCCATGTCCCCAGGAGTCTAGGGAAAACAGCTCCACCTTATGAGCTGTTCCTGGAGTGCTGAAAGCAAGACAAAAGGTGTCACTGAAAGCTGTTCGAGACTGAAAAGTGTAAAGAACCATTTTTTTCCCCCCTAAGTTATCCCCCACCTTATGCTTTTGGAACTCTCTAGGCTAGGAGCTATTTTTGTTTCCTCCAGGTTATGACAGCAATGGCTGTGTGTGTGCTATAGCTCTGACAGCACACTTGAATAATTGAAAAGGGCTACAAACACAAGAAGTCACTGAGTGCTTCGCTGTCCTTTCTTAATGTGTGTGACATTGACATAATACACCCCGGGGCATTTTGGATCAGATGGCGTTTGCCTGTTCCATGTGTTGGTTTTATGAACAGCAATCAAGTTGTGAAACACATGAAGGCAGCGTGTGTGGTGGGTGGCTTCCCATCCTGTGCATGGGTGGGAAGGACAGAGCTGCGGAGAAGGCAGCGCTCCCAACAGAAACACTGTTTTGCCGTCTGAGGAGAAGACCCCTGCTCTGTGGCAGGTCTTGTGGTGGGCTACCTGGATGCTGCTGCGGAGTGATGGTGTTATACTGTCATTTTATCTCACTGGCT
This sequence comes from Clamator glandarius, assembly GCA_033459285.1. Taxonomy (NCBI): domain Eukaryota; kingdom Metazoa; phylum Chordata; class Aves; order Cuculiformes; family Cuculidae; genus Clamator; species Clamator glandarius. The sequence continues at coordinate 1,782,995 of JAUNZM010000089.1, read as the reverse complement.
AATGCACACAGTGCCTAGAAACAGCTTTCATGGTGCACAGAAGCTCAACCAGATACGTCTCACAGGAACTGACATGTGAGTTGGATACACTCCTCATTAATATATGAAATTAAAGCCTTATTTCCCAAGAATGTAGGATGGATAGGAGCATTGCAGCTCAGCAAAGGATCAGCCCAGGCCCCTCTTCCTTAAGCTGTGAGGCAGCAACCCATCAGCTGGATACAGGGTCCAACAGCACCAAGAAGGGGATATGTCCCCTCCAGCCCCACTTCAGCCCCCATCCTTCAGAAAGAAAAGTCCATTTCTATAAGGGCAGGAAGCAGGATTAATCCCTCTCTGATTTCCTCCTCCAACTGCTTCTCCCTAACACTCCATTCCAGCTTTCATCCTCCTATCTGGGCTATTTAGTCTAGAGCAGGGAAGACAAAGTGGAGACACGATAACAGTCTTCAATTATGTAAAAGGCTTATGCAAAGAGGAAAGCAATAAATTCTTATCCACATCCATGGGGAGAGCACAAAAAGTAGTAGGTTTAAAAGTAGCAAGGGAGAGCTAAGTTCAGCACTAGAATAACTTCCCTGCTTCAAGGGTCATTAGGCACTGGAGGAGATCGCCCAGGGAGCCTGGGGGATCACCATTGCTGGTGGGGTTAAAGAAACACATTAGACAAACATGTGTCAGGAGGGGTTTGAGTGGGGGTGGCTGAGATGACCTCCTCAGCTCCCTTTTAGCTCTATTTTCTTCTATACCATACTGATAACCCTCCCAGTCTCGCTCCCTGGCAACAGGCACAGCGGAACCACACTCCACATGTGGTTTTCGGTATAAGATGGCAGCCCTGTGGCAGCAACATACTTGACTCAAGGAATCGATAAAGCCACAAGATCAGGGGATTGCTCCCATCATCACACAGCAAGCACAACTGTCAGGGCCTGAAGGGCCCAGGCAATTACTCTGTTCACTCCTAAATAATTTCATTGTCTTTTAAACAGTCAGAAACAGAAGACAAACATCCTAAGAGCTCACTGACTCTTCAGAGGGCAAAGGCTCACACTCAAAAATGCACATTATGACTCTAAAGCATGGGCATCTCCACAGCCTCTCCCAAAGCTGTTCAGGCTCTTGAGCTTGAATTTTCATTTTAATTTGTAAGCCTTTTTGACATCTCCAGTCATTCCAGCAGTGTAGGTGCAGGCGTCTTCAGATGCTATGCTCAGATGGATTTTCTTTTAGTTCATTAATGCTCTTTAAGTATCTTAATTTTTGCCCTGTCACAGCTTTTAGTAGCTGGATCTGGGTGACTTGTTTTTTTTTTTTGAGGTTCATGTAGTAGCCTTGTCAGGTGTACTCTAATGGAGTTGCCTGTTCTAAGTCCCCTTCAGAAATGTATCCTTGTGCTGAACTTTACTGAATTTCTCAGTAAAGGAGTTAAACACATTAGCTTTTAACATTTGGGCACTGGAACAGGCTGCACAGGGAGGTGGTTGTCTTTAAAAGGTGAATGAGATGCTGAGGGGCATGGTTTAGTGATTGATGAGAATGGTTGGACTCTGTGATCCTGTGGGTCTTTTCCAACCTAGTGATTCTGTGGAAGCACAGGGATGTCCTCACAAGCAATACATTAAGAAGAGTTACTTTGCCCAATTCAAGGATACCAGCCACCTTGGAATGAGCTTGCACTTGCAGCTAGAACAGCCTGGTCTTGCATAGCCCTTGCAAAAAGCAGCATCCCCTGATATGCTCTACTCTGAAATGCACTTCTTGCCAAATCACACTGAAAATGGGACTGATCATATGTTTACATAAGGATATCTTTAAGTGCTTTGCTGGATAGGGGCCTTATCCGGCTACATTTTAGGCTCTTGCTAGTCAGTAGGTATTGATTAGTCTTTCTGCATGACCTAGGTGCTGAAAGCCCGCATGCGGCAAAATGAGGGTGTTCTACTGAATAAGATTTTTCTCTCTGTGCTTTAGATATTGTAGGCAGAAAACATAGTCAATAACAATAAAATCAGAAAACAGGCTCCCTTTCTAACCATCAAAAAGGTGCTAGTGAACCCTAACAGATGTAATTAATATCATTACTGCTGATCAGGTTAGTAACCATTAGCAAGGAGACATAGATCAATAGCTACTTGAGAAGATGCAGCTGCAGATATCTAAACGGGTATGAACTATGAAGCGAGGTGCAAAAGGTAATAGCAGAGTATTTAAAACAGATGAAAACTATGAGGTAGGTTAGTGACCTTGAAAGAACCGGATATGTAAAAAAGTAGAGAAGGGCAACGATGTTGTATATACTTGCCTTGCACAAATAATACAACGCTTATTATGAAGAAAGTAGATCCTTATTAGATTAATGACAGGGGAATTTATATAGGAAGGTGGGCATCTTGGAAAGTAGGTAAGAGAAATTAGTTTTATAGTAACCCTTTTGTTTCCAAGCTTGAACAATTCATTTTCTGGCATGGAGCAATCCAATTTATGCTTGGTAATTGCACATTTGTTTCCAGATCCTTGTGGCACTAGAACTCAAAGTACTGTGACACTAGGAACAGATGGAGATGCTAAGTGCTAAAAGCTGGCTGTTCACCAAGGACCTGTTTGTGCCTCTGTGGAAACACGTGGGAGTTTTGGGGTTGACCAAGAGGGTCCCAAACCCTTTTTGTGATTTCTGTGATGATGTCCAGAACCCTAGTCTTTGATCACACCATAATGGTGTCAGTATAAAAGACAAAAGATGACAACCGCCTCCCATGACTTTTAAATCTATCAGAGCTTGGTAGGACAGCAAAAGGACACAGCATGAAGTGGTTCACACATGGTTGTGGTTGCACAAAAACATGGCCCAGGACCTCCAAATCCCATTTCCCACATAAATGCCTAATCTATACTAAAGGGAAGTACATTCCTGTCAGCAGGAGCAAACTTTTTGAACCTGCTTGAAGGATTCTTTTAAAGGGAAAAAAATAGAGAGGAAATAAAGTCTGCCCTAAACAGTTTTCAGTATTTGTAGTTCTGTTCGCAAGATATATGTACTAATACCATCCTGTTTATACCAGTGGGAGGGACAAATTAGCCATCACTATACTCATAATTACACATGGAAATATACTTGTAATCATATCAAGTCTCAGCAGTGACTCTAACAACTTCTTGGACTGTTGCCATCTGTGAAAGAGCTAACGCTACAGAGAAAACATTCTGGGGCACAGTTTGCACTAATTAATGAGAGCATGGTCAGCTGCATTATTGGGACACACCAGCGGGCTGATCATTAAGGTCTGTGATTGCCTTTTGCTGCAGCAGTGAGTAGCAACGCTCTCCTCCAGCTCTGAGACTGCACTTAGTGATATCAGTGGTTGAATTCTTACCTCCATCACCACCAGGGTAAGGTCCAAAGGGCTGTGCAATGTGCTGCTCATTATTCACCACTTGCCACAGACAGATGACCTGAAAACTTGACCCACAGCCCAATGAGCCCCCTTTAGATTTCTCTGCACTCAGGATCAAGCCTCAAGAGGACAATTAGAATGAACAAGCTCAAATAAAAATGATTTTTTGTGAGTGTATTTTTATCACTTTTGCATGCTGCACTTTACTCCTTGTAAGAGCCCTTGCCCAGTTGTAACGTGGCCAAAGAATGTTTTAGCTAAGAGAGGATTATAGGTTAATATCCATACCCAAAAGAGCTGCTTACAGGAGAAAAATAAGATGGCTAAGAAATAAAAAAAATATTCAATAACATCACCACCCACAGAAAATAAATTCTGCAGGTAGAATGGTGCATATACAGCTATTATGGAATCATGAATCTTCAGCTCCTTTACATTACTATGTTTTTCCTTCCTTACAAGATTTGTTGAAAAAGTGGGATATGCTAATAATCCTCTCTAATATGTCTCCCTTGAAGTTTCGTGTGAGCAGAGTAACACATTCTGTTTGAACTCCATAATTCCTATGCAATTATTTTTAGTTATGTTCTCTTTAACCCTCTATGGGTGGCTATTTAAGAATATGTATACTCTCCTTGAATTACCTACTGTAATTTCTCACCAGCATTAGCTTGAATTTAGTTTACAGCTACACTCTTTTAAAAATCATCATTAAAACTATTCCCAGTCCTTGTGTGAATCGGACAAAGGGTTTTCCTCCATGCCATCCTGCATCCGTGTTAGTCAACATCTCATCCTCCACCGTTCAAGGCTTCAGTATCTAAAGACTCGAGTATTTCAGCTCTTCCATCTGGAATAAGCAAAGAATAAACATACATTTATTGGTCCACAACAGCTGCCACCTGTACTGAAATCTCATGTCCCATGGTGAGCTAAGTGTCTGTATGCCTGGAAGCTAGTCCCATAGGACTTGGGTTGGAAAACTTGAACTAGGCTGGAGAAGAAAAAGCTGGGATGGGGTCTGCCACTTCCACACAGTGGTAACACCACCAGCAAACAAACTCTTTTGACAAAAGAAAATGCAAAAAGGAGGCATGAGAAAAAGGACAATTCCTTTCACTCCATGGTCTGCCCTTCCACTAGGCACGTTCATGAGAAATAGAAGTAGACGGCTGCCCAGCTTCATCTCACACCTGCAAAACCTTCCAGTGGCCTCATTTCCTCTCTCCTCCGCATCCTCCCACTGAAATGGGTATAACAGAAGTCATGAGACTGACTTCTTTTGGCAATATATTTTAAGATGGCCTGTGTCTGTATATAAAAATCGGTAATTTGTTTTCCTAAAGAGTCTGTGTATTCTGAAGATTACAAGAAACTGGTTTCTTAAAGGAAAGTAATAATTGATTTGGGAATTTTTGCCCTTATAGTCTCTTTCTCATTGCAGGCAAGCCTTATCCAGGTTTATTTATAGGAAATTCAACATGTGCATTTATTTTCTGATTTGAATAAAAAAGAGAACTAAAACTCATAAATGCTAAGAGAGTTAAAGTTTTTCATCCTGATGGTACAAAAAAGCATCATCATGACACAACAGTCAGAAATTTAACTAAATATAAAATTACAAAAAATCAATATGGAAAAAACTTTGCTGTTTGAATTCATCACAAAGAAACAAACTAGTCAATACCACCTTAACACAAAACATTAAAAGTGTCAAAGTAACACCTGCCTCTGAAATGCTTGATTTTTATAAAATTGCTTCCTAAAGAAAATGGTCCCACAGAACTTTTTAACTCTACTTAATCAGTGCAAAATAATCAAAGAAGAAGATTCTCATTTCCTTTTCTAAATGAAAAACGTCCATTTCAGGAGGGAAAGGTCAGCTGTTAGGCAGAGTGGTGGTGCACTTTAGAGAACTTAAAATCTGCACCTGGACTTCCTCATATCCTAAATATTCCCCTCCCTCAGTCTGGCTGAGAATTATTGTTTAAATTACTTTTTTTGTTCCTTGTCCCTCTGTTACTTTGATAGTTGCATCTTTCCCTCTTAGAATTTACTCCTCTTGTAATGTTTTCTGCATTATGTACAATAAATACTGTTTAATGTCATAATCCCAGCTAGACAGCTATAGAAGTGTTAAATAGCTACTGTGACATGTATAATGAATAGCCATTTAGCCACGATATAAATAACCTCAAATTCAGTCCAATAAATACTGCAATAAATTTGGTTTTGCCAGTACATCTGTATAAATACCAGTGATGAGATAGACCAGAAAGGTTAACTACATTAAAGAGCTCTGATTCTGGAAAATCCACACATAATACTTCATTCCCCATAGGGGAAGGAAGAAAAAAAAAAGCAGAAAAAAATATTCAGCAAATAATATAGCATGAAGTAAGGGAGCAATTATTGAACAAACCGTGGTATATTTAGATGAGAAAAGATAAGGCATTCAAAAGAAGGACATGACCATCTGTGGGAGTTGCGCAATCTTTGCATGCGTTAAAAAGCAATAGATTTTCATGTATTAACTAGCTTTCATTGCAAATACCATTACTAGCAGCTGGAAACATCTACTGACAAAGACAGATAACTACGACAACTACTTCTTCTGCAATTCTGTATTGTCTGCCAATACATCTGAAAAATATTCCAAGTATTTTTCTGACTATTCAGTAGCCTTATCAATACCCACTGCATCAGCTTTTCCTCACCTACCACCCACTTTTTGCTGTCCTCTGGATGACAGAAGCCAAGAGCATCCCAGCTAAAAGTGACTGGTGTGGCCCCACTGCCCACACCCAATGCTGCATGCATCACACAGTCAACTACCAAGCCTCAACCGGTGCCACTGGCACCTTGAGCCATAGCATCAGGAGCTAGGTTGTTTGTCTGTGCTATACCACATAGAAAAACCTTCTACGTTTCCACTACTCGGATTTAGACAGCTTTAAGTATCCTCCCTGGCTTTGCTTCTCCATTAACCAAAATACCAATCACTCACTGTGAACAGCAATGACAATACCTGTCATGGTTCTCTGTTTATCCGACTCCATTTAGTTTAGCTTTTAGTTACAGTTCTGTTTAGAAAGTTTGCCAAATAAAAAAAATATTCTGTACAGAGGAAGTTTTAAATACAATTGTCGGTTCCCTATTTATATCTTAATGGGGCCCTGGGATCAGGAAGTAATACTATCACTTTACCCTCATGTTAGTCCACTCAGAGAGAAAAAGTTCTACAATAGCTCTCCTGTTACCCAAAAGATGTGTATTTGCATAGTTTAATATTTTGCACAGATTCAGACTGATGGGTCATATATGCCTCAACTAGTTTCTAACTACTCAATTCCCATAAGCACTTGGGTATGCACAGTTTATGAGAAATAGAGAATATTTCTTCCACCTTCACCAGTGATGCACATTGAAGGTATTAAATGTTGCCTATGGGTAATGAAATTTTGGGCAGAGTGCTGCAGATGTGAAAACAGCCATTCTCTGGGAACCTATAGAACACAGATCAGAACACATCGCTCATGCTTATGTTGAAACTGCAGTTACCTTGCCTTCTGTTCCCTGGGACATCACTACACAGTGAATTTGGAGTTCTTATCAGCTACACCTATTGATGATACTCTCCAGGAGCTGACATACCTGCAAGAGAAAACCCCAAAGTTGTTTGCTCTTTCCATTCCCTCCATGGCTGACGAGTCTTAGGCTTTCCTACTCTTTTGCCCTATACTTCCCTCTACAGAGATCTGCAACATTTCACTGCATTTGACAACATCTCCCATCTCTGCAGGTGTCTGGGCATGGAAGGAACAGACTTTGACCTCCTCAGGTTTTATATGGTGCCATTAAAATCCACTCCATCTTCTCATCTTAGGCCACTTTTCTTTCCAAGGAGAAGTACAGCACACACATAGCTACTGATCACAGATGGTTTATTTATAAATACATGCAACACAGACAATGTTGACGCACAGCCCTGTTCTGTCTGCGTGGTATCCCAAAGCGGGGCAGCTCTTCAGAAAAGCCTGAGCTGCTCCTTTCAACTGAGCAAAGCAAAGTTCTTAGCAAAGGGTGGAAATGGCAGATTTGGAGCAGAAAATCTTGTCGGGACAGAAGATCCTTCTCCAACTGACAAGTACAACCTTGTTAAATGTGGAGAATAGATGTAGGGTAACATAAGCCTCAATTAATAGGTCAGAGCCTGCATATATCTAGTTATAAACCCATTCGGCCCTAGCCTAAACACCCTAATCTCAGTCCCAAAATATACAAGTCTGCCCAGACAGACTCAAAGCAATGATAGCCCATACAGTGACTTACCAACCTCAAACTGTCCATATTGTTCTTCCACTTATCACAGTTTATTTTGTGGACGTTCAGAGCCCAGAGACAACTTGCTGCAGACCAGGAAAGCACCACAGAGGACATGCTGATTTGTAGCAAAATCCCTTCAAGGACAAGGGGAACCTTTTTAGTGATTTCTCTGTCTCCATATGATGTGCTGCAAAGATTAATTTGTTTTGAACCCCCCATCTTTAATATGCATTACTGATCAACCAAGCAATTATAAATGTTAATCTATCCTTCTATAGCCTTAAATTCAGAGATCGAGACTGTTGAACTAAGTAAAAATTCAGTCTCTTGCTGTGATTTATCAAGACTTGAGCAATACTGAGAACTCACTAAGTCAGAGCACCGATATAAGCCTGCTTTCAAGGCACATGCTTAATTGGTTGTAAAGCAGGGTGGACCAATTTATATCACTTTGATTTAAATTGGTTCTGTTGATTGCAGTTTAAATCAGAACCAGGAAAATCACAATTAAGTAACTCAATTTGCATTGCAGTTGTGCCTCCTAAGAGGTATTAATAAGAAAGAGTTATTCTCAGAGACTGACAGCTAACAGCAATGTTTAATCACAAGGAAATGTAGCTTTGAGGTTGTATTTCATCTTTGTTTTTGTTAACTAAGAGTATGTATTAAACCCCCACTTACATCACTGTATACCTCAGCCTTTATTTTGGTGTTGGATTCTTACAGTTGATTTGCAAGAAAAGAGGACATGGCATTGTTAGTCACCTGATTAACTTTGTACTGCGTGCTTTGTGTCATGTCTCTTCTGAACAAAAAAAAATCGAGAATGTAATTGCTTAAATAGAGCTAGATTGTGCCCTGCATATTTTAGGAACTATTATCAAAATATGCATGGCATTTCACGGTAGTTGGTGTACCTCACAGTGCAAATATCAGCAATTAACCAGCTGAGCTATTTTTCCGTTGCTTCCACGTCCTCCAAAATCAAAATCGGTTGATCTCAGCCTCCCACACACATCTTTTCCTCATAAGATGGAAGAGGATAAACAAATTCTCCCATTCTTTTAACTCCAGTTGTTTTCCCAACTTGGAATGTTGTAGTAGTTAAGTGATGTAAAGCAGATAAAAAGAAGAATATGTTCCTTTGGCACCTGCAAAAAAAAAGGCTACAGCTGTTAAAATCCAGTTTATTTCTGAAGAAGCTCCAGTTCCAGGTGTCTGGCTGGTAATTTCTCTCATTTAGTGATTTGACATTTTCAGAATCTTGGCAGTGGATACATACTTAACAGTTATTTTTATGTAAGGGTTTAGTAATAAGAAAATATAATTTTATTTCAGGTGTTAGTAACAAATTTAGGCCGTAATCTTTCCAGAATATGTCTTCAAGTTTAATTTTAGAAAGAGAAAAATATTGATTTAATAATTAAAGGTTGCGTCAATATGTATTATAAAAATACACACATGATTCTCATCACTAAGGAACAACTGATAAAAGGACAAGAACATGAATGGATTAATTCACAGCTGTTTTAGAAGGAAGCAACACAAACACTCTTGAGTTTTTGGGTTTTTTTCCAGAAGATTTTCCTCTTGCCCTCAGCTGAGAACTGACTGTGTTCCTGTCGGAGATATGATCTCCATCACAGAAATACTTCGCTGGCTTGGGTGAGTCCTTCTACCATGGTCTGAATTTTGCAGGAGAGGCTGTACCCGGGACACTGCTTGTTTTGCACATCAAAATGGTCCAGAAGCGCTGGGGACAGACAGACATCTGGAAGGGAGTAGGACAAAATGCCCAGTTAAAACATCCAGGGCCACAAAGATGATCAGAGGGCTGGAGCACCTCCCATATGAGGACAGGCTGAGAGAGATGGGGTTTTTCAGCCCACAGAAGAGAGGGCTCTGGGGAGACCTTATAGCTGCTTTCCAGTGCTTAAAGGAGGCCTGCAGGAAAGCTAGTGTGGTGCTTTTTATCATGGGACACAGGGATAGGATGAGGGGAAATGGTTTTAAACTGAAAAATTAGGTATTAGGAAGAATTTTTTTGCTATGAGGGTGGTGAAGCACTGGCAAGTGTTCCATAGAGAAGTCATGGATGCCCCATCCCTAGTGGTGTTCAAGACCAGGTTGGGTGGGCTTTGAGCAACCTGATCCAGTGGGAGGTGTCCCTACCCACAGCAGGGAGGTAGAACTGGATGATCTTTAAGGTCCCTTCCAACCCAAACCATTCTATGATTTTATGATTCTAACATCTCTATAAGTCCCCACAGGAGCACGGTCCCACCAAATGAAAACCTGAGCAAAATCCAGCTGGAGGCCAGTTACAAGTGAGGTTCCCCACTGCTCAGTGCTGGGTCCAGTCCTGTTCAATGTCTTTATCAACAACCTGGATGAAGGCATCGAGTGCACCCTTAGCAAGTTTGCAGATGACACTAAGCTGGGTGGAAGTGTGGATCTGCTGGAGGGTCGGGAGGCTCCAAAGGGATCTGAATAGGCTGCACTGCTGGGCTGAGACCATCGGCATGAGGTTTAACAAGGCCAAATGCCGGGTCCTGCACTTGGGGCACAACAACCCTGTGCAGCTACAGACTAGGAGAAGCCTGTCTAGAAAGCTGCCTGGAGGAGAAGGACCTGGGGGTGTTGGTTGACAGCGACTGAACATGAGCCAGCAGTGGCCCAGGTGGCCAAGAAGGCCAATGGCATCTTGGCTTGGATCAGGAACGGCGTGACCAGCACATCCAGGGAGGTTCTTCTCCCTCTGTACTCGGCACTGGTGAGACCGCACCTTGGATACTGTATTCAGTTCTGGGCCCCCCACCACAAGAAGGATGTTGTGGCTCTGGAGCGAGTCCAGAGAAGAGCAACGAAGCTGGTGAAGGTGCTGGAGAACAGGCCTTATGAGGAGCGGCTGAGAGAGCTGGGGGTGTTTAGCCTGGAGAAGAGGAGGCTGAGGGGAGACCTTATTGCTCTCTACAACTACCTGAAAGGAGGTTGTAGAGAGGAGGGTGCTGACCTCTTCTCCCAAGTGACAGGGGACAGGATGAGAGGGAATGGCCTCAAGCTCCGCCAGGGGAGGTTTAGGCTGGACATCAGGAAAAAAATTTTCACAAAAAGGGTGGTTAGGCATTGGAACAGGCTGCCTAGGGAGGTGGTTGAGTCACCTTCCCTGGAGGTGTTTAAGGCACGGGTGGACGAGGTGCTGAGGGACATGGTTTAGTGTTTGATAGGAATGGTTGGACTCGATGATCTGGTGGGTCTTTTCCAACCTGGTTATTCTATGATTCTATGAAAACAAGTTTCATGCAAACTTAGTAAGTAAACAAAAAAATTACAAAAGGGTAAAACCTTTTCTTTGGAATAAAAATTTTACTTATTTTGAACTTCAGAGCAGGCATAAAGTGAGATGCCAGAAGCAGTAACTGAAGAGCTGTCACCAGGTTGTGGCTCATACACCCACAAGTTCCCCTTAGCAACATCTCCCTTCCTGCTGAAAACCACTATAGTTTGCAATTCCTCTACACAAGTGTCAACCTACCTGGAAATGACAGCTTAAATGTACAGAACAGACAAAAGGGATCCCTAATAATCTCAGTTCTGTATTTGGAGAGATGTACTAGGCATTCAAGAGCAATTAAGCAATTTTAAAACCATAGCGAATACCTACAAGAGTTCTGTCTGCTAAAGCCATCAGATCTGCAAAACTTACAAAGTAGAGTCATAGAATAATTATACAAGGGGAAGCTCTTGACAATGATGTGATTTTTAATGTTTTGGAAAACACAGGAATCTCCAGCAATCATTGAATCCAGTCTGAATGTCTTTCTGAAAGATGTGCATTAGTCAAATATAAACCATCAAGTAAGTTTATAGAAAACAATGCCTAAAAGAAATAAACAGGAGATATATACCACATCAGACTAAACAAGCTAACTGTTCTTTCTTGGCCTCGTGCTATCTTTGCAGTGACTGGAAAATAATAATTTAAAAAGTTTGAAAAAATGAATTAAATGGAAGAAATGGTTCCTTCTTCCTACAGTCATGCCTGAACAAGTGCAGAGCAGCCTAGAGCCTAACATATCATCTTCCTTTCATGCTGACAGTGAAAACTGCTATACAAAAGCTTACTGTATCTGTCCATCAGGAAGCTGCCTCTCTGCACAGGGATTCCTCACTGGCACAAAGGTCAGGAAACCAGCTACTCCTTCTTGGCATTGTGGAATGAGCCATATGGGAGGTGCCCAAGGAAACTGCCGCATCCCCCCTGCTCCTGACAGCAACGCTGATACCCGATCTTGAACAAGCTTGGCATGCACTGAAACAGCCACTGCTCAAATGACACTGAATAAGGGTACATTTCATCCCATTCTGATCTAATATTCAGGCCAGCTCTCCTGACAACTGCATTGTTAAGAAATCAGCTAGATGGGGGAGCTAATCAAGATGCCTGCACTAGCTAGATACTTCAACTTTTCCTGTGTGGTGAGGGAAAACAAAGTGAAGTACAACTAGCTGACATCAGGAAAATTGAGAAGCTGTAATTCATACAACACTGGCCTAGAAATAATCAGATTCCTAACTCCTTTATTTGTTCCTGGACTAGATCCATTCTGAGCAGATAAACACCTCCTCAGTACAATAATACACAGTTCTGCACAGCGGTGTAACGAAGTGATGGGTCACGCTGGTGGTATTGCATCCAGGATTTTTGAGGAGATATCATTGCCTCAAATCAGGCATTAGAAGGGGCAGAGATATTTCTGCTCGGCTCTGCAAACAAGTCCGTAATAAGGCATGTTTAAATGGGTGGGAAGAAAGCAATCATATTAAGGTGCTGTGCACAGGGTTATCTCTGCTGACCTCAGAGGGATTCCAATGTACTTCGGTATGGGATTTGACCAGTTAGGAATTAATGCATAAACTGGATACATCTATTAGCAAAAGCAGGCACACCTCCTACAGGTAATTCAGCATATTTCCTCTTCTTTCCTGAGAGCAAAGTGCTCAGTGCAGATAGAAAATCTGCCTTCCCTGTCGATTGCCTCTGTTCTCTGTTTGGTATATTATGTGCATACTTCATTCAGCAGCAGCTGTGCATAGCTGGTCAAACACTCCAAGTTGTTTGTCAAAGTTTTCCTAAGGCTTTTCATCTCCCTGCTTCCCTATGAGGTGCCCAAACATAAGTCATCTCTGTTGGCTTTTGGAGCAGATTAATTCAGAGCACAGCTTCAGGATTGGCAGGTAATCAGTTAGCTGGAGTTTGAAGTGGAGCATTTTTCCTTAACAAGGGCAACAAAAAGATGGAAAAGGTATTTCTGAATTAGCACATTTTAACTGAGGTAATATATTTGCTAGAGGCACACTTCCCATGACAACTCATGGGCAATTCTTTCAGTAGATGTGATCTGAGAAGCCACTGGAGGTGGAGGAAAGCTAATTAAAACAGAGGGTATGATTTATAAGTTCTGAAACACACAGAGGGATATCAAATTGTAGCCTCAAGCTTCTAGGTCCTGAAGCACACTGCACAGCCCTAGATCCATGGTGACAGAAGGAGGAAACCTCTCATTAATGTGCCTCCCACTTGTCCTCAACCTGTTAGGGATGTTGCTGTACGGGGTAGGCACCAAGGAAGAACCATAAGCCACCATGAGATCTCTGCAGCACTTCTCAGATAACTAGCATGGTAATGCAGGGGGAAAAAAGGGTTTTGGTCATCTGGTCACAAATAGCTTTTGCCTGACAGGGAGGAAGGAAATATATCATATCTGCAACATCTCGGAGCTCTGATTCATGGCCAGCTAACTGGTAATAGGAATCTTCTGTAAAGATGAGCTCCATGGAAATTTTTGATGTGACTCTTAATCGAATAACCTCCTTCATTTTGAGCTATCTCCTAGGAAACCATCCATCATAGGCAGGAACTCCAGTTAACCTTCACCCTCAAAATCCTCAGCTCTACAAGACAGAAAGAGAAAGGGCAGCATGGGACCAGATCTCAACTGACACTGGCAGCCTGGCTCCTATTTGTGCTTCAAGAGTTCTCATACCAAATTTATGCCCAAGCTGCGTCATGTGGTATCAGGTCAAGCAGATACACAGGTAGCTGAGTAAGGTCAGGGATTAATTTGACAAACCACAGCTCCAAATACTCAGATGATTATGGATGTGAAAAACTTTCTTACCGTTACCAATGGGAATATTCATGTGCATTACATTAGATGAGGAACAAAACAATGCAAGGGCAATTATTTATCATGACTACTTTGTTTTTCTGAGAGGGGAAGGAAAAAAAGGGAAGATTTAGATGACAGCTATTTCATGGGTAACAGTGCAGTGGGCAGGATAATCCTTGTAATCTACCGGCACTATCAGCATAGAACTAAATAAAATTTGGTTTTATTCATCTTGTATATCTATTAATACAATGAATTGCAATGGCTATTCAATATTTATGTTGTCTGCGAGAATTACTGCATATTTCATTCCCTTTGGAAACCAGGATAGCTGAAATAGCACAGCGTTGCTTTTTATCTGTCAGAGCTTTAATCTTTTGTTCATCGTGTTTTTACCTGTTTTACCTGAACTGTTGTTCGAAAAAATAAATAAGAGAGTTTTTTGCAAAATAAAGAGTTCCCATATTAGAATTCTGTGGTCATGGTAACATGATACACCTGACACTGTATAAATAAGTTTGTGAAGATCTCTTTTTTTCATTGCCTGTGTTCTTTTGAAGAAACAGTATCCACCACACTGAACAACATTTACAATGCTCATACTATAGCCAAAGTAATCAAATTCCACCCATTAGGAAGAAGACAATCACTTGATGAGGTCAGGAAAAACTGAGTTTACTTACAGTAATAAACATAATTTGTGGCTGTTCTCTCTTCTCAGTTAGTCATATCAGAATGATGCTCTCAGTTTGGTACAAAACGTCACAGGGAAAGATAGATCAGATTTTTCTTAATCAGAAGAATATGCCCACTGCTGCATCTTAGCCTTCTGTCATTTGACTCACCCCAAGATTCACAACCCAGCATCTTGTTCCACTTGGTACTGAAGAACTAGCCAAAAGTTAGATAGCAGGAGAAAACACAGACCTCGAGAGAAAATCACCTCCCACATTTGAGGCATCCACCATCCCCAGAGTGTGTGCAACTACTGTGACTGAAAAACTTTGCTTCCTTGACCTTGCTCCTGAAGGAACGAAGGAACCTTATCATATATCTGTTAAGTCTGGTTTCAGGTCCAAGAAGAGAAGAGAGACACCAGTAAGACATCAGTAAGGTCCAGGAAGACATCCCTATGATACACAATGGAAGTTTCAGAATCAGTTGATGTTTTGCATTGCTCTTATTTCTCATAGGAGGATTCAAATGGAGAACTTAGAATGACCTTAAAATCTGAAAAGAGAAACAAGAGGCAGCTCTGAACGGTGCTGTGCCGTAATCCCTGCTACACCAAACAATCCTCCGAGGGAAGAAACTGAAAAACTCCATCAAGAAAACAGCTCCATAAAACAGAAAAATAAAGTATAAACAGAAAAATAAAACCAGACACCAATGTGTACCCAAAAGAACTATTAAATGCAAAATGTTTGTCAGTATAGGATGCTCCACTGCACACATCTGGTGCTCTCAGCAATACAGACCATTTCTTTAATTGCTACACCTGAGACCAAGAGCAAGAAATAAATCTAGGAATCAATCTCAGTGTGTTTTGAGACAGGTGGAGATGAGCAGTGTGAGGATTTCATTGTTAATAGTCAAGCAGTTATACATTACTGCGTTAAACAGGTATGCTCAGGATACAGCTACAAGTCTATAATTTGTTGTCTGTTTTTTAATTCCTTCTGGTACCAGATTTTGTAGAGATAACTGTTATAAGTCTCCCACTTGGTATATATCATCCAATGCTTTTGCTTTTTGTATGATCCAAGTTGTGACGATGGCAATATCCAGTGGAAAAGGCACTGAACCAGAATTTAGAACAGCTGGGCTGACTCCAGGCTGCTGCTTCTCACCAGTTCATTGCATATCACTGAACTTTCCTATTCCTGTTTTATTTACTCAGTCTGTAAGTACTGGCCACATATTTAGACAACATCTTGCACAACAGATCTGCATTCTCTCCTGGGTCTTAGAAACATGCAAGTTAGTACTGTCCGCTCAAATTCACGACTTAGACTTTTCCATACAATAAACACGGTGAAGTCAACTTATCTGTTGAGAAACGGATTCAAGGTTAGGGGCAACACAACAAAGGAGATTACTACCACTATTCTGAGAAGCAGTTTGATATTTCTGAACTGGAAACTAAACTACTGGTCTTCTTGCACAGCATCTCTATTGCCTTCACCGCTCAGTAGGATGGTGAGAGGTTTCTCAACGTTTTATTTTAAGTTGTGTGAGTCTGTACAAAAAGTACCCTAGATATTTACGTTACAATGTTTACATCCTTATTAGAAGTGATGTTTTGCTGTGAACCCAAGCTGAATATTCTTAAATGGATTGTAATAATTTCTTTCCGACTAACAGTAAAGTTTGCCTTTTCATGACTCAACTTGCCATAGCTTATCCTTTTGTGAACAATGGTGTGTCAGCTCCTGTTGCCAGCTGTTATTATTACCTGTGTCCTTTTCTACTGTATTTCATGTGGACTTGGTGACCTTGCACTCCACTTACGTAAAATTTTGAGTTTTCATCCCTGTTATTACTCAAATCAAGAATAACATCTCTTGAACTACGATGACCACCTGAGAATATTCTCATCCTTCACAGAATGAAAATTTAGTCACTCATTGCCTTATAGCACATTTAAGGTCTGGAAAAGTGACTATGATCCCAAGCCTCATTCTTCAGGTTGCTACTTGTACCATGCTTAAAGATAATCATGTTCTTAGGACTTACCAATAGCAAGCACAGAGATGTCCTTAAAAGTCACTATGTTTGAGCAACTTTGAGGCAGTTCAAATAGCCTCTTCCACCTAATTTGCCCTGGTTTGTGACAATTTATTAAAAAACAGAACTAAAAAGCAGATTGCACAATGTTTTAATATTTTTCATAACAGATTTTCCCAGGTAAAGAATTTTCCCAGGTAAAGAATGTAATGCTTTTTGAACAGAGCTTGAATTTTCACCCTGGAGACAAAAACCCCAAACTCAGCATCTTGAAATGTGCTCTTGTGCTGATTCAGAAAATTAAAAGTAAATCAAGTCATATGTGAATTGGTAACAAGTAAAGAAAACCAAAACCCACAAAACTCCAAACCCCTAGACTCCAGCTATGCTGGTCCCAAAATACTTTCTTGTAATGCAGTGTTACATAGCAGTATATTTTCACACTCTATTATAGATACATAAACATGGAGTGCACATATATAATGCAATTAAAGTAAAAATTAAGGAATGGATATACATGGATTCTACCAAACAGTATCTAAACAAAATATTTTCTCTTTTCCCTTTCTTTCAGAAACTTCAGTATCAGTGGACTTCCAGACCACATTTCTCTTTCTCTCTAAAGATCCCCCTACACAAAGTTTTGTGTCTAGTTCAATGACACAGTAATTATTTATTTCCTGTTTAGAAGCAGCCTGAATTGCATGAAGTTGAATTTCAGGCTGCAAATATCTCTTCATTGTGCAACTGCCTTTTCCACAGAATTATGCTAAACATACTGAAGGCTTTTATTTCAATTTCATTTAAAATAGATTTGCATAGCTGAAAAACCTTTCAGTTTTCTTTTGGCCTTCCCTTTCTTACTACTTCTCACGTAATGATGCCATAATGATTTACTATTTGATGTTCTCCAGCATGAGACTCATTTATTGTAATTGCCTAATTTCTTATGAGAAAGGCAGATAAGGATATATTTCAAGAGGCTTGTAAATAACTGACAAGGACCACAAGACTGCAGTTATTTTTAATTTATATCTAAACTGTTTTGCTGTGCTAGCTGAAATAATGCGCTTGCATAGTTTTCCAGTGCAGTTTGTGTCATTCATCACTCAGCAAACAGCATGAATTGTGCATCCTATTTTAAAACCTGAAGGTATTTTTCTGCTTACTATTAGTTCAACGTGTTGTGTTCTTCTGAAGAACCTGCAATGGAATAATGAAGTGCGTAACCTTGAGTAAAAGACGCTCCTTTAGGTTTGGATCTAGCCAGTCTTACCAACAAGAAGAAAATGGCTCAGTCCTGCATGACTGCTTGGTTTCCCTGTACAAGATGAGCCGGGTTTCAGCCACTTAACAGATATTCTATAGTTATTTTTCATTAGACTTCTGCAAAATAGTTGAGGAAAAAAAAACCCCTGAAAGCATGAACTTGCAGCATTTTCCTGTCTTGCCATCTAGCTCTAAGAGGGAATATGGGCTAGGTAGTATACACAGCTGCCGGCACAGTGCTGCCAACGTGATGAATTTTACAGGTGGTGGTGCTTACGATAATAAGCAAGTTAATGAGGAAAGCCAGGTTGGTTCATGTTTTGTAAGAAACAGAATAAACTCCCACATTTGTCAAATGGGAAAAGACAAACATTGGAACAGAAAGAAAAGTTATAGTCTAAAATAAGGTATTCAGAGAAGGAGAACACATCTATCCCAACCAGAAATGTCAATGCGTAGTGTCATAGATTGGCCTTGTGTAATGATGCCTTGTTTAGATGGTTTGTATTAGTATTATTAGTTACTTCCTGAACAAATGTTGAAGTAAGAATTTACAAGGGTATTTAAAAATAGAGTTAAGGTGTTGAGAGAGGAAAGATCAGAAGTACAGAATAAGTTCAGTTGAGTTTAGATAGGTCTCTACATACTGCTCACTTCATCAGCTAGAACTTCAGACATTGTGAAAGGAATTAAACGCAAAATAAATCACCAAAATTTTAGTAACAGCAGCTGGGTAAATCTGGATGAAATATCATAGGATTGATTGACTTGGAATTTTAGATTCTGTCCAGTCTGTCTTTACTTCTGCTTTGCATGAAATCATAATCATGCAAAACCAAGGGACATATGGGCAAGACCATTCTCTCTGATCACCTACACACAAATTTGCAGAGGTGAATGAAGCAGTGCACAGCTATTCTAGCAGAACTTAACTGGACACATGGCTCTGAACAATTCCCTCTCCCCTCACTTCCACACAGAAAGAGGTATAATACATACATCCTTTAACTGGAACTGTGTTTAAAAGCCACTGTAATACCACAAAGATAGGTTTTTATGCTGATACACATGACAGTGTGCTTTTTAGCCTCTGTGGTTGACTAAACCTAATTTTTGTTAAACACTCCACATTCCTCTCTGGGAGAGGACCACTGGTTTGGCAAAAGTTCAGCGAGAGTACGAACCACCTCCCAGAAACCATTCCTGCCTGAAAAAAATAGGACCGGTGGGCAGGTTGAAACATATGGATTAATTAGTGCTGAAGTCAAATAAAGCATATAGAGAAAAGAACAAAATAAAAGGAGAGATTTGTAAGTATGGACTGAACTCAAATTGCTCTATGAAAGGATCTTACGCATAGTCCTTTGTTTTCTATTTAATCGTTAATTACTGCTCATGTTTTGCAAATGCAGGCATGCCTATGCCGTGTAGATCTCCAGAGTGGTGCTGCAGATCCCCATGTCAGGCATATGAGGGAACCAGCACATCTACACAGCGTGACACTCTGTGGTAGAGATAAACCAATTCAGGTCCCAGAAACAGTGTTACCTCAGTGGAACATCTCACCTGGGTATAGCACTGGATTCAGACTGACAGCACCCAGCCAGGACTTTAATCCTGCTTAGATCTGTGCTTCCTTCACATATGGGATGGAGATATAGTCATGGCTGAATGGCAGAGCACAAATAAAACACATTTTTTCAAAATACAGAAAAGAAACTTCAATTACATTAGGCAGCCTTGATGTTTCCAGAGCTGATTTACAAAGGAAAGCCCTTGGAACTCAGATTTTCAGTATCTGGGATGGATTATTTTGCACTGGTTCACAATCTAGGAGCATCTCAAATCCTACTCATGAGAGGGGTAATCCCATGGAGGAAGTGCTACTCGTCCAGAGACGGATTCACATTTTCCTTACACAAAAAGTACAGTAGAAGAAATGTCAGAGTGCACGGTCAGAAACAGAGAGTGAGACAGGCTTGTGGTATATAACACTGTAAATATCAGCAAAAGTCTAGGTCAAACTAACTGAAGCCATGCTGCTTCCCAGCCTGAGAGCCTCACGGGTCACCAGGACCACATGGATGAAGGTGCGGACAACACAGGCTCAACAGAGCCAGGACAGGCTTTTTTTGTTCAGCCAGAGTTTCCACTGCTGTCCTCGGGAACATGGTAGGAGGCTCAGATAATATCAGGAGTTTCTGCTATGCATGTGTATCTCATGAATAGCCTCACCTACTCAGATGCCTGATACTGAGCGAAGAGATCAGGATGTGGTCCCCAAAGGAGGGTCTCTGGGGCTGCTTGTACTACACTGCAGCCATCAGGGACCTCTAAAGGACACAAAGTCCCTGAGAAAAAGGAACATAGCTCGTAGCCTTTTCCACTTAAAAATAAACCAGTTAAAAGAGAGGAAGCAGGTCAGGTGGCTTGTTTCCTGAGCGCCACATGGCTGATTGCAGGGTGAGTCCGAGCACTGATTCACCAGCCAGGTTGAGGCTATTTTCCCAGCACAGAGGAAGGAGAGTCTGGTCCCTGCAGCCACCACCCCAGCACACCACCACACCCTGGCATGGAATGGGGCACCACAAATCTTAGTGGGACTTCTGGATGCAAGTATAAAGCATTGTAGCTCTTTCCCATCTTGCATTCCCCTGCTGAATTTTGAACACCTGCTTGTTACTGTAGCACAGCACTGTATTACCACTTGAAATGGATCTCAGAAGCTAGCAGGAAACAAAATATAAATAATCATAACATGTGCATTTCATACACGTATGAGAAATCATTGATATTTCCCGCTTCCCTGGTTCTGGTTAAAAGAGCAAGCAAACTGGGGAAACAAATCACTTCCGATCCCAGCTATTCTATTTAGGGACATGCTCTTCTAGAAAGCCATGCCAAGGGACACTTTGTGAACAGGAAAGCTCTGATTTACAAGTCCCTCCTCTCAATTTAAAAGACATTCTGTGACCTCCTGGGTGTTTCTTAAAAAGAGCCTTCCTCTTCCATCAGTCTTGCTCCCTGCTCTCTATGGCAGTGGCTGATAAATTAAGATGATGACATGGGTTGATTAGACTGGATCTCCTCCCAGCCTGGCTCGTCTCTCTGCTTGAGACTGCAATTAAGCTACTGCCGCACTCCTGACTCCGCAGTATGAGGCCATGGAACCATCTGCATCTTCATAAATCCAGGCTTTCCCAGCAAGGTCAAGAAGGAGGAGGGCTATGGGAGGCCTCTGTGGAAAGGGAAGCCTTAACAAACATTAACTGGATGCATGTTAACATTTGATGTTGTCTATACATACGGGCACGGGCAGTCACGTGCTTGGTTGGCCCTGCGTGGATTCCACCAGATGTGAACTGCTTGCAGCTGGGAAGTCCCCTTTTCTTTGCGTCACCCAGTCATTGTTGAGCTGCCTCAGTGTATACAACCCAGCTGCACAGCTCCCAGCCTGGACTGCCTCACATCCAGATGGAGATAATACAGCAAACGCTTGCACCGGCTTGTGCAAACATCTATTCAGAGATTTTGCTGACTATGTAAAAAATAAAGCCTCTGACACACAGATTTAATGAAAAATAGGTTGGGCGAAACTCTGCCCCCACACGCCTTTCGAGCTCAGTAGGAATGACATGTGTTCATCCCATAGGTTCAGGATGCCACATGCTACTTTCTAGTAGCTGGTCCAAACACAGGATGGATGCTTCTTGCTCTTATCTAATAGCTTTACCTACTCTGCCTGCTGGGAGAGGTTTATCCCTGCTGGGCTGAGCACCTGGCGCCAAAGTGCCAGAGAAGGCTCCTTGCAGATTCACCATCATCCCTTCTTCAGAGCTGAAAAATGTTACATTTGCCAAATTGGTAAATAGCTTATAAAGTGAGATCAAGGGCTGCAATTCCTCTCAGCTTTCTGGTGCTCTGACTATGCCAATTTAAGATGCCAGCAAAAAACTACTCCTTTCTAGAGCTTCTGACTGAGTATTGAGCCTCGATTAATTCAAGCAACTACTTTAAACTTGGAGTGTATAAGTGAAAACTGAACATAAAGTAATATGGTTCTTTTTCCATAGATATTTCTCATAGTATTTCTCAGGAAAACATCTAAACTTATGACAGATCAATCTACTTAATTTTTTAGTTATGTCCTTAGATTTCCTGTTTTCTGTAAGAAAAAAAATGAGCGGGGAAAGGCTCAGATTTGTTTAATAGTCTTCAAAATTAATTACATCACCATGCAGCCACATGCAAAACCAAACCCAAACTTTCATTAGCTACTCGTCTCTCTTCTGGAGGATATGTACCCTCTCATATGTAAGTTTTTTGTCTTTTTAGTTCTGTTTTCTTAGGGAAAAATCACTAAACTTCTGCACTAAGGGTTAATTCTTTGATACCTTGGGCAGTGTTCAGTGGGTATTCACCCTACATTCAGGAAAAAACTTCCTTACCTGGAAATCACCTTCTGTGCAATCACCTGATGAGATGAAGCAAGGCTTCATTAGTTCTTTGAAGATGATTGTTATGTGAAAATAGCTCTCCTCACAGGGGGTTGCCAACTTTGTTATTAATAGTTATTCCTTCACATTCTTTTTGACTATTGCACAATTACTATTCCAGTGGAGCAGGTCTTGCCCAAGGAGAAGACCTGGTGGATTGGAGGGGGTAGCTGGTGGTAGCGGTGGTGTGGAGTCAGGTCATCCATTACCCACCAGGTCTGCCTAGGAATAATAACATCAGAACTCACAGAGTGCAATCAAGTGCATTCTTCTCCAGGATGATTAAAGAAATATTCAATTTGATGCAACTGAAGTACAAAAGCTCTCTGTATTCTTCTTATGCCTAGCATAGAAGAATGCCTTGCTTTAAATGATTTGCTAGACGTTTAGCAAATCTGCATGCTATAGACATATCATTTACATGGAATCCAGGCAGCTTCATGTAGTCACTACTTACACATAATTGTAGCAAAAGTAATGGGTGCATGTGTGTAATTTAAATGGAGTAAACTTATCAGTGACCAAGGTTTATTTTACTTCTCCCAGAGGTAACCCTATAGCGGTTTGCTAGGAATCCCTTTTTCCCTACTACTAAGACAAACCTGAAACAAAGAGTATAAAAAAATATTTCTTAATTCCAATTTTGCAACTACACCCAGTTGAAAAATTTTCAAACAATATAATGTTTATGTAAAGTCACTTCTAATTGAACAAAGTGGAAGCAGCAATGGGTGAAAAAGTCAAGAAAGCTGTGAATGTTTCCCTTTACTTGTTTCTCTCAGGGTTTTGCTCCCCCCAGATCTCTAGCAATGGTATAGGTCACATCTCTTTCTCCAAAACATTGTTTAATGTCCAGCATGGGAAAATAGCATTGGACATCACTTAACAGCAGTTGTGCCTTAACATATTCAAAATCAATTACATTTCACATCATGCAGCCTCAACTTTTAGTAGTTATTTGTGGTGCTAATTTGAGTTTTCTTGGGTAATTAGAGGATCCGTATCTCCATCATTATATTAAAAAAATATTTTTGCACAGAGGTACTAATGGCATTACAGTCACAGCAATTGTTCCTATCTCTAATACTCAAAATCTTTAATGATTTCATCCCACAATATCCACAGAGGATAATTAAATGTCTTTATCCCAGTTTTCTATCAGTGGGGAACTGAAGCTCAGCAGCACCACAGTTTAGATGCTCAGACACATGAGAAGTGAAGATAAGCAAGGTGCTAGCACACACAGGAAAAACCCAACACAACCACATAGATGGTGACAGAGAGAAGAGCTCAGACTCTCCCTGGAGAGGGCCTGAGCTTCTGACACCAAAATACCTGTGAGCCAGTGTCTGTCTTAGTGGATTGCAATGTTTCTAGGGCCAGCCTGGATGTTTTGGGGAGGATTCACAGGCACAATCTTTAAGTAATCTGTAAAACATGGTGATAGGCAAAAATAAAGAGACTACTGGAGATTTGCCCACAGCAGGGGAAGGAACTTGCCTGAGGAAGGTTATTGTTTCAGAACTGTTTGTTGAATTAATAAACAAAACACTGCACTGTTAATAATTTCTGTAGACTGTGATGCGTTGCAATGCAGAGGAGTACACATACTGCCTGCCCAGAAAAGACTTCCTGCATAGTTTCAGTCTGAAGGAACCTGTGCTCATTTGTCAATGACAACAAGCTAGAAGGCAATTTATTAGCCTTAGTGCTTTTTCTTGAGCAGAAATAGTCCTATCAATGTTTGAGGTGTGTGAGGAGATTCACATGGTTTTAACACTCAGGCTTCTTTTCTAAATTGAATTAAAACTGCTCTGAATCAATATTGCAAAGGACAAAGGTCAAGGCTTTATTTATATAATACAAGGATGTAATGCAATAACCGGCTGTTTGAGACACGTAAGTAAGAAACCAGGGACAAAGCTTCAGACAGGATGTCAGTAGTGCACAGGGAATTAGCCGTGCTACTCCCTCTCATTAATTACAGACACGCACATCCGAATCACCATACACCCTATGAAAGTGTATCAAGCAGTAACTGTGATTTGTAGTTTACCATTAGCAATGCAGCAAAAGGTGAACGACAGTGCTTTTTGGCACCATTAGTTAACCATGGTTGGGTGGTACATGCTCCTCGAGTCCTGTGTTCAGTTCTGGGCCCCTCACCACAAGAAGGATGCTGAGGCTCTGGAGCGAGTCCAGAGAAGAGCAACAAAGCTGGTGAAGGGGCTGGAGAACAGGCCTTATGAGGAGCAACTGAGAGAGCTGGGGTTGTTTAGCCTGGAGAAGAGGAGGCTGAGGGGAGACCTCATTGCTCTCTACAACTACCTGAAGGGAGGTTGTGGAGAGGAGGGAGCTGACCTCTTCTCCCAAGTGACAGGGGACAGGACGAGAGGGAATGGCCTCAAGCTCCACCAGGGGAGATTTAGGCTGGACATCAGGAAAAGATTCTTCACAGAGAGGGTGGTTAGGCATTGGAACAGTCTGCCCAGGGAGGTGGTTGACTCACCGTCCCTGGAGGTGTTTAAGGTGAGGGTGGATGAGGTACTTAGGGGCATGATTTAGGGATTGGTGGGAATGGTTGGACTCGATGATCCGGTGGGTCTCTTCCAACCTGGTTATTCTGTGATTCTGTGATTCTGTGTGTGCTCTTCCCATACCAAATGTGAAATGAAACAGCAGTCATTGAACAACATGGTAGGAAGTAATTTTCATAACTTTCTGAAATTGCCAATTTTTATGATGTTACTATATAAGGAATAAGTATTCCCATACCAATTGTCAGGCACCAATGTAGTATTTTTCTACAAAACTCTAGTAGAAAGTAAATACTGTTACATCTTGCATGATCTCCAAAAGCACATTCTTTATCATCATATCTATCAGAGATAAAAAATATTTATATGCTCAGAAAGACCTTTAAAATTCCCATTTCTAAATCCTGTCTTTGTGCAAAGTAGGTTACCCTGCAACTCTACTCCCAGTTAAGTACATCTACAACTTCTTGGAGCCCACCATATATGTTCTGGATATGAAAGTACACGTTAGTTTCGTGCCACACATTCTCTTGCTATGTTTTTGTCTGAAAAAATAAACAAATTTCAATGATGCAAAGAAGAAAAGCACTTCACTACCTCTCTATACTAGCAATATATCTAAAGGACAAACTACTTATCAGGACCAATTGCACTCTTAAATATGCTTGCGTGATTGTTACTGACATCAGCAGAACAGGTGTGCACACAAGAGTCTGAACCTGACCACTGAAAACCCAAGTGGCTGGATTCATTGAGAGGCCAAGGAGCTATTTCCAAGAGTTGACACCTCTTGCAACAAAACTTCATGTGTTCAAGGTTTGTTCTCATCATACAAGAGGGATGTTCATAAGGTAAGAAAAAATTACTCAAAGTAAGAAAAAGGAACATGCACCACACATCTGAAGTTACACACGTTTGATTAAAATGTCTCTGACAACACAGAAATTTAATTGGTTTGGTTGAGTCCTTTGTAGATGTCGTTCTTTTTTTAATGGGAGTATCACATGTTCAAGCATATTCAAATGTTGACTTTCTGGTTTGTGCAAGACTGACACAAAGACAAAAATCCATCTTATTATAGCAGAATGTACCTAAGGCTTTACTGCATTATTCTAAGGGCCTGTTGGCATTTGGCTTTGTTCTCATGACATCTGTAACTAATGCAAAATTTGAGCTTTTATCAAGTGCTTTAAAATAAAGTTTACCATCATTTACTGCCAGGTAGCCTATTTCAAACGTCTTCCACACACTTTCTGCACTAGATTTGGGAAATTCAGCTTCTTGTGTAGTCTCCAACTGATTGAAAAGATCCAAAGCTCTTCTGGTAACCAGGTGTAACCCTACTTTCCCAGGACCAGCCCTCTGCTGGTAGAGAACAATGACCTCAAGTGAACTGTTCTGTACCCCGTAGGCTACGAGGAAATTGAGCCAAGTATCTGCACTTCAGCTGAGCTGTTTTACAGGGGAAATTGTTAATTCTGACTCATATTCACCTGTGGAGTCTTGAAGAGGGCTGTGCTTGGGATAGAAATCCTGACCACTCCTTGTCTTCATGGGTCTCCAGAAAGATACAGGTCAAATACTGAATGCATGAAAACAGAGCGCCAGAGAGAAGGGGATGTAAAATGGAAAAGTAAAATGAAAGGTTCTTTATCACTGCTCAACACCAAAATAATCAAACTTTTAATGTATAAAAAGATTTAAATACAACATCGACAGAGGAAATTATTACTCCAGCTCTACAGAGAAACTGAGGTCCAAATTACAACGGCCTTAGAAGTGGAAACCCACAGCAGCTGGACATTCCCTAACTTGGTGCCTGTCTTGTGTATTTTGCTGTTTCATGGGGTAGGACTTCTGCTGCATGATGGCAAGCACAAAAGTCCTTCTGTTTGCTTTGGGCCTCTGGCTGCTATTGTAATACACAGTAACACACACACTGCTCATATTCTTTCAGCAGTACACAGCAAATCCAGAAAATAAACTGCAACAATCTGGACTGAGGTTCCAGTGCATCCTAACCAAAAATTTCCCCATCTTCCTTGAACAGTCATTACAAAGGAGGAGGAAACAGGAGTGGGAGCAGAAGGCAATGACAGAAGGGGGAAGGGAACAGACAGAACTTCACACAGATCCATCTCTGCAGGAAGCCTTCTGCTGCCTCCAGGCATCAAACTGCTGGAATATAAGGAAGGTCATAAAACCCAACAAGCCAACACCACAAATCAAACTACATCGAGGAGCTCATTCATGGAGAATATGGATGGATGCAGCATAACAAAGTAGAAAAAAAGCAACACCAACATTTTGCTTAAATTAACACAACCGTTGAAATTGTTTTCAGTTACAATAAAAGAAAATCTAATTAAATGCAATGCGTAAGATAATTCCAAAGCTTACTCATAGGGAGAAGAAAAAGCTATTGCATTCTAGGGGTGTTTTATTGCTGCCTGCTTTTGAATTGTAAACCAGCAAGCTCAGGGGTATGTAGAGCAAGATCATTGTAGAAGGGCATTCCTGCTATCTGATGCCTCAGAAGAATGGGAAAGACTCCTGAAATGCCTCTGTGACTACATCTTAGCAAGTTGCTGCAAACAGGTACACAGTTGCTTGAAAGCCACCAGAAATGAGATTCGCATCTCCATGCTGAGACATACAAAGCTCATAACCCGGTACCCTAAAGCTGCATTTGCATTCTGCAACTTTTAACTGACAAAGTCACACAAGTAAAATCATCTCCTGAAAGTACATGGTGTGCAATCATACTCTGTCTGTGTAACTATTTACGAAGTGAACAGTAGGGAAGGCAAAATCCTGTCCTTCTTGAAATCAGCTGAATAAATCCTATTGACATTTGGAAGTCTCTGATTTCAGCAGGTGGCACATAATCCTACAGCACCAAAATCACAGCCGTGTAGACATGGTGTTGAAGGGAGAGAGAGCTGGTTTGAGTTCTGTCATTCCTGGTAGGACACATTAATCTTTCTAGAACTGCTCCCAAAAGCCACAGATTAAGACTGCTCTGAGTTCCCCAAGACACCAGACTGGCAACCCCAGGACAAGACATCACCCAGGGCATGGGTGAATCTCTTGAGCACTTTACCTCTTCCCCTGCAAGCAAGGAAGAGCAGACAGCAATGGGAAAACTAAAGTTTTTGGGTAGGGTTATGGTCTGAACAAAAATGATGAAATCACTGTTCCAGGTGTTTGCCCAGGCTTGAGACACACAGCAATCTCCAAAATCAGTGCATCTGCTCTGAGCACATATCATGTTTTTCTGCTGTGGGTGCCTACCACTTCACAACATTAAAACAAATCAAAAAGCCCTTTCTGGCTTTCCTGTAGCTGAAGATTATTTACCAGCCAATACACTGCAAAACATTTGTGCAGTGCCACATCTTAAAACTTTATGTGTATCACCAGCTGAACATAACAGCCTTTTCACTGGGGGACAGTATGACCTCATTGTTGAGATTTTTGCTCAGGAATCATCAAAACTAGAGGGGAAACCACAGTCTGCCACACCTACCCTTCCTCCTTCAGTTACTGGTAATACAACTGATGGTCTGAGATTTCATTTCTGTGTCAGTTTGCTCCATGGCTCAGATTTTTCTCTTAATCATAAGAGCTTACTCTACTTTGGGGTTGCTCCAGCGTGGAGGAAGCAGCAGGACAGCCTTGGTGGTGGTAGTAAGACAGCAAGCTTGAGGAAAGTAGAAGTCCCAAAATATTAATAGGATGGGTAGGGACGAGCTCAGAAATGGGAACTGAGAAGTGAGCACAGATGGGCTCCAACGTGTCCCAAGATTATTAAAGGTACAGAAACAATCAGAAAAGAGAAAAAAAAACCTAGCTAAACATGTCTTTATGGAAAAACAGGTGGTAAGAAAGCTTCTCTAAACACAGGAAGAAGAGATGAAGCTACCACTTTCTAGTGTAAGTACATCAAGGTAACTGAACCCTGAAGAGAAAAGAACTAGCACAGCAAAGCAGAGACTGTACTCTGGAGAAAGGACAAGCAAGAGAAAATGTGATTAATGAATAATATTCAGTCCATGGGGAGTTTGGTGTAAAAGTTACAGTATTCTTTATAGGCAGGAAACAAGGAAAAACCCTATCAAAACAATATTAAGTTTTCTCAAATAAGGGAACAGCTGAAATTCCCATTTCCTGGTCCCTCAAGCACCCAGGCACTCATCTTTCCTTTTCAGTAACCCAAAGGGGAGCCAGGTGTCCCCAAGCCCATTCCCAGACAGTCAGGAGGGTGCAGCAGAGGTTGTGGTCAGCTGGCTCCTCCACAGGGAAACCATGGAGCTGCGTACCCTCAGCCCAGGCAGCTTCTGGGATAGATCTGTGATAAACCTGCAGGCACTGGAGCCAGGAACAGCCTGAATAGCTGGGAGGCACTGAGCCAGCAGACCCTAGAAATCCAGACTCCCAGAGAGATTCCCATGCAGTCTGGCAGCAGCCAG
The DNA here is from genome assembly GCA_033459285.1 of Clamator glandarius. NCBI lineage: Eukaryota > Metazoa > Chordata > Aves > Cuculiformes > Cuculidae > Clamator > Clamator glandarius. The sequence goes on along the minus strand of JAUNZM010000089.1, from coordinate 1,753,600 downwards.
GCAAAGGGCCAGTACCTCAGCACAAATCAGCAGTAACTTCTTCTCCATTTTGGTATCAGCTAATCAGTTTTCTCCTAAAGATATTCCTTACCATTCCCACCACAAATCCACATGTGTGGCCACTGAAATGGTCCTATGCTCCCTTTCCTACTTGCCCTAGCAGCTGATGCCAGCACATCTCCTTCTGTACTACCTAGTCATTCTTGACCTTCTGCCCCTAAGATAGGTTTAATGTAGGTCAAAGCAATTATAATCCAGTCTTCCTGTCCTATATTCTTGGTTTGCAGCTGCTTTGCCTCCATCCTTAGACAACACATATAAAATTATTAGGGATATTTTATAATAGATAACTTCCCGGTTCTTGTATGACTATTTCTTGCTATGGTATATAATTGCTACGTGCCCACGCAACGTCCTCAGGCAAAAACACTCTGATAAAACTCAGCATTCTGGAAGGCTTTATAGGATCTACCATCCCAAGCAAGTCTTTGAATATTTTATTTATTTGTTTTGGTTGTATTGTGAACAAAGAATTGAGGATCCATCCTGCAGCTTTAACTTAGGCTGGATACTATATTACAGAAAAGGAAACTTGCTCCAGTCAGAACTGGGCCCCAAGACATTGCCTCAAATATGGCCTTTACAACAAAGAGTCGTATAAAGAGTGAGCTAAGGCAAAATTCAACGTTACATCTCCTTTTAGAAGACACACACTCCCACTCACTTTCAGGAGCTTTGCTCCTACCTTGTGGCTGGAAACTTGAAAAAGAAAACACAAGAGGAAAGCTTTGATTGATTTTTCATGAGATAGTTTTTTTTCTTTGGGGAGGGAACAGACGACGTGACATGAAGTGTTAATATGTTGAGTGGGAGGCTTAGTGGTGTCAGATATTTGTTTGCATGTGTTATGTTTTGTTGTTTGGTTTTTTTTTAAAAAAAATTAACAATGACTACTTTCCCCCTCCTCATTTCTCTAACCTCCTTCTCCATGCAGCGTCTATGTTTTAACCAACCTCCACTCTTCCCTCTAATGCCTGACACTGCTCTCTTTGTCAGGAAAGGCACAGGGAGTTCAGGTTTTCCCCTCTTCATTTCTCTTTGGACCTGACACTGCTTCTGACCCCTGCTCAGCCTTTGCTTTGAAGTTCTTTTTCTGCTCTCTGCTTTCCCACTGGATCGTGTTAACCCTCCTCCTTTCCCCACTCCATCAGTTGGCTTCAATAAGAGAAAGGACCTCACTGGAACCTCGTCTTTTATCTTATCAGTGCACTTTCACTTCTCAAAAAATCCTACCCACCTTCCTCATAAAACAGTTTGGCAAAAGATGACTGCTGCAGAGGCTTGGAAACAGCTAAACGCACCCAGGGACCAGCACTAGCTGCACGAGACAAACTGGTCAAAGAGGTGTCTCATTCTAATTTACAGCAGCATCTAAAAGCAACAAGCCACATGTTTTCCACACCCCCTCTTGACTGCATCTGTGTCCTTTTTGCCATGTGCTGCTGAGAACATTACCCTTAAAGGGCTTTGCACCTTTACTTCTGCAATTTTAATAGACATCTCTCTTTCCCCATATTTGGCGAAGGTATAGATAACCAATTTGATTCAGTCTCCTTGGTGCTATAGCTCCTAGCTGATGGATGTTCAGGTCAAAGCAAGAAATGGCATCAGCACAAAGAGAATGGTTTGGCTCTCACTTATTAAAGACTTCTGAAAGCTTTCCAAATCTATAAATATTCAAGTTATCCCCACAGAGAGGCAGAAAGAGAATGATTTGTATCCTTCTAGCTTGTTCTATTAACACATTCCCATTTTTCAGTCTTTCCCAGTTGAATAAATACCATGACAAACAGAGGAAACCCCTGTGAGAGAAAATACATTTTAAAGTAAATTGCAGTGATGTTTAGTTTATAAATATTTGCAATGGTATGGGGAAAATATCTCTATTCATCACATTAAGTACATTGAATACAAAGATGACCAGTCTCCATTGATGCCTTTAAGACAAGAATAAAATTTGCACTGTAAAAAAACCCAAAAACCTGAAGGCTTGTGTATGCCATGTGAACAGGAATACATAAACATATTGGCAAAAATACTTCAAAGTAAAAAATCTTATTTTAATTACAATAGTAAACCTTGATTTATTTTCTTTCTCTCTTTTGCCAGAAAGTTAAGCATATCACAAAATCCAAGTCATATTGCCCGAGGATCAAAACCAGAGAAAATTCAAGGTTCAGCAAACAGTATGACCTCTTAACCACTCCATTATTACACTTATTACACTTATTACAACATTTAAATATGAATAAACAAACACTATTTTGCTCAAAAATTAAGCTGCAAAGATGAGCTGTTAGTGCTTGGGAATACCCCAGCTGATGCAGCAGGCTGAAGGACATGAACAGATCTCTCCTCCAATCTCTTAAGCATTTTTCATTATTGCTTACTAGATTGTTAATTATTTTTAAAGGATTATCATAATTACAAATTCCAACTCAAGCCTCTTTGCTCACCACTTGAGAATAGCATCACAAACAAGCGCATTTCCACACATGTACGTGATCTACATATGCACCTGGTCGCATAGGACATGGGAGCAGCACACAGACACTGAGTCACAGCATTCAAACCCACCTTTGTGGGGAAGGCTAGGTTTAAGTGATCCCCCCCAACATCTCTGGACAGGTTAATTCCTCCAGGCTGCACTGATACAGCTGTGGAGACAATAACAGCCTTTCCCTGCTCTCACTTTTTTAACTGCTCTGAGCATTTCAAGTGTTTAAGACAAGCACTACCTTTTAGCCTACAAATATCTTTCACCTAGCAGAACGGGCGCTTCATATTTGCTCATTTTCTAGTTTCCATCATCATCGTACAGTTAAAGGATATAAGTCATTAAAAACCCATCCCATCCCATGAAGCTGTCCAAAACACAAACCAGTCAAGAAAAAGGCACAGGGAACCACACATGAGGAGCATACAGGCCATCATATCTAGCAGCCTGCTTACGTGCAGTGATAACATTGTACCTTTAAAAATTAAAATCACAGAATAACCAAGTTGGAAGAGACCCACTGGATCATTGAGTCCAAATAATAACAGTACTAAACACACAGCACCCATCCAGCTGTCTTGCTGGCAAACTGTTCAAACGAACGCAAAACAAATTGGTGGCCAAGGCTACTAAAGTGGCTTCCCATGCATTCCCAGCATGCTCCTCCACCAAAGGGCTGCAAGAGCCCCAGGCGGCCCTCAGCAGAGCCTCCTCCTTCTCCAGGTACTTCAAGGATTTTAGCAAGGTGAATGCTCATGATTATAGAGGTGGCTAACAGCCATCATCCATTTTACACTGGCCATTAAGCAGCCCACAGACAACCAGTGTGGATCCAAAGCTGCTGCATATGTTCATTGTGCCTGGGGAAAAATAAAGTAGGGGAAGGAAATATTGACAGAATCCATGTCTTGACTCTGTACACAAATATTCTCTTGCAACCTCCTCTCATGGCCTCTTGTTTCCACTGCATTATATATCCTCAAGGTCTCAGCCTGGTTGTTCTGGGCAGTGTAGAAGCTGAATGACCATCTCCCCCATGTAGCCCACTGGGCAGGAGCAGCTACACCATTACTGGAAAGCTCAGGGCAACAGAAGAAAGCAGAAAAGTTGCAGCCCTTCCAAAACCAAAGGGAGCTGGTAGAGCAGTACTCTAAGCCCTTCCACCACAGCATGAGAGAAATGGCTTTCAAGAACAAACAGTACATATACGTTTTCCTGTGTTAAGGAGAGAAAGTGGCAACAAGGACAAGAAAAGCTTGGATTGTGAAGGATGTTCCAGCAGAGGTGATTAATGATGGTGAAAGAAGACTTGGCTGTTGTTTCAAATTTCTTTCCAGTTAACCACAGAGTTATTCCTTCCCCCTTTCTTTTATATATATATTTTTTTATTTCTTCCTCTTCCCTGTGTTTGATTTAGAATCAAGGTTGGTGATTTGTGTTATGACAGCAAAAAAAATAGGATCTGTGTACTGTATGCATGGGGGTTTAAAGCATCTCCTTTGATGGCTCATTAGCTGCATGTGGCTACATGCAACACTGCTCTACTGAGATATATTGCCCAGGATTTAATTCCAGAATAATTTCAAAGGCATTAAATTGAATGCTTGCCCTTTTAACCGTGGTATTTAAATGGTACTTTGTATGCCAAGCTTAAAAAAAGAGCAGAGGAAACACAGATGCAGTACTGCTGGTGCGTGTACTGAACTTTGTTAAAACGTTAAACAGTTATTGGAATTATTTTTTTTAAACAAGATAATGTTAAATTAGCTGTTACTTCAATTGACTGTCTTTGCTACAAGGGAGAAAGGAGAAATTTTTTTTTTTTAAACTAACAAACAGCTTTCAGAACTAGTGAACAATATCTGGTCTGTTTAGTAAGACTTAAAGATTAGAATGGTCTCAGGCTGGAAAAATAGATGAGCATGTTTCTGTGCTGACTGAGCAATGTAAACCAGACAAAGCTTCTCCCACAGTAGAAAGATCACATCCCAGAGCTGAGCTGAAGTTCACGAGTCTTGCATCTCTCCAGGTGCAGCCTCAACGCGGCTACTCCTGCTGGAAGGCTGCTCTGGTTCCCACTGAAGAAGGAGTCATGAGCTCTCAGCTTACAGTTTAGAAGGGAAGCCCAGGGTTGGGAGCCTGACCATGATGCATGAGAACAATGCTCCAGAACAGGCTGCGCTCATTTAATGCTCATCCACAAGCTCTGTTAAAACAGAGTGCCCTGTATTTTCTCATTTTCCTTCCATTTGCCCAATCTCTGCTGTTTCCGGAATGCCTACTGATAGAATATGAGAAAGTTCACTTTACACAGTTTACAGTCAAACTTTCATCCTGAAATGAAACCAATCCCAAAGCACAAGTTTGCTTGAACTTACAGCAAGGACATTGGCTCTTCCTGACTCCCCTTGCCTGCAACAGATCACGTTTATGTGCTGTCGGTTGTGCAGAAGCCAGTCACTCTGACCCTTTACCTCATGTTTGCCTTCCTACCAGACTATATCCGCATGCCTGCATCAAACACCTCAAAATTTCAGCATTTGGTACATAACTTGATGAACAGCACATCTACTTGCACCATTAGATTATCTGTGTGATTACAGTTGGCTGGAGCTAGTGGTTCTGCTAAAGGCTAAAGTTGAACAGCAGGCATTACTGGAATTTGCATCTGAATTTGAATTTTAACAACGTTTGGAAAACGTGTAGGATTACCTAGAACCCTTTCCATCCAACTAAACTCAGGAGTATTCAGCAGTAGTACACCACAATACAGATTCAGCTCAAAGTTGGTGAGGGGGCTGGAGAACAGGCCTCATGAGGAGCGGCTGAGAGAGCTGGGGGTGTTCAGCCTGGAGAAGAGGAGGCTGAGGGGAGACCTCATTGCTCTCTACAACTACCTGAAGGGAGGTTGTGGAAAGGAGGGTGCTGGCCTCTTCTCCCAAGTGACAGGGGACAGGACGAGAGGGAATGGCCTCAAGCTCCACCAGGGGAGGTTTAAGCTGGACATTAGGAAAAAATTTTTTACAGAAAGGGTCATTGGGCACTGGCAGAGGCTGCCCAGGGAGGGGGTTGAGTCTCCTTCCCTGGAGGTGTTTAAGGGGCAGGTGGATGAGGTGCTAAGGGACATGGTTTAGTGTTTGATAGGAATGGTTGGACTCGATGATCCAGTGGGTTTCTTCCAACCTGGTTATTCTTTGATTCTAAGCCACACATTTTACTACCTCAAACTGGGACATTTGAGAAGTAAGTATCAGAAAAAGATACTAGAAAGAAAAGAATTTGCATTTTGTGCTTATTTCAGAGCTCATCGTCTTCTTTTAAGTCCTTTAACTAAACAGCATTAAAGAAGGCACCAAATTCCTTCATTTGCCTGAAAATGCACATATGCACACACAGAGATGCTCTCCATTCTGCCCTGTCTGCCAAAGGAAGTGAAAAGGAGCAAATCTACTCAAACACATGGGCTGCATCTGGCTTTGTCTCTCTGTGGGGCTGAGCACTGGGGAACAGTGCAGGGGGGCAGAAGAAAAGTTGCCCAAAGTGCTCTTTCTGGCTGATTTTCAGCATATATATAATTTAATTGGGAGTGTTGTTTTAACTGTAACCACTGCATAGCAATAGCTATCTCGGCTATTTAGTAACTAATGAGAGCTTTTTACAATTAAACCATTTTATAATATACAAAGGTCTGAAAAGAGACTTTACGTTGCACAGGAAGGTCCCAACTTGTCAAAAACGTGCAGAACTAGGGCTGGTCCCTAGAGGATGGAGCTTGGTTTGGTTTTCTGTGGAGATTTAAGGAAGCATAATATACGCCCAACATTTGGTGCACTCCAAATGTCATATCAAATGTATTTTTCCCCTTTTATCCCCAACCAAGGGATGCTTGGACTGGGAGACCAGATTTAGATACATCCTGTGGTACATAACGGCCCTGCACAGTTTCCCAAGATCTGTTATTTTATGTAGTTAATAAGGCTTTGGCTTCAAATACACAGGGTGTAAAGTCTTGCTTTTACGTGATTTCATGGCATGTTGAGGAACGAAGTGCTAGTGTTTGGAGCAAGTGATTTACTGACATGGGGTTATCCAGAGGTTTAATTTGTCATGCATCTCACCCACATGCTTTGTTTCCTTCTTTTCATTCTTTCTTTGGAAGCAGCATGCTGCACACCACTGGCAGTGAAAGGGCCTCCCTTTCCACATCAGCAATTCATTTTTCTCAGCTTCTTTCCAGCTAGATATCAACGATTCCTCAGGATCTGCAAAGCCTCCATAAGATCCAGTCAGAAATAAGGAAGCCTCCCTTTTCCTACTGCTCAGTTAAACACAGCCTCTGCACAGAGATTAACCAGACAGATTCATATATCAACCTCATTCCTTCCCCATTGATAAAATATTGGGTGTCAGAGTGTTTTAATCCAGTGATTCACCCGCCACAGTCCTGTTCATCTGCTAGGATGAGTAGTCTTCAAGTGATGTCTGATCCACCAATGCCTTTACTTTCAGAAGCTAGATTATTCCAGTGCCTAAAGACCAAGTCCTGTACTGCACCTCACACCAAATAACACAACCGGGAGTGAAAGAAGAGACACCCAGTAGATCTGGAGCTGAAGCCAGGGCTCCAAAGGGGTTTGTTTCCACAGTAAACCAGCTTTAAAGTGCTTTGTCCAACCCTGGATCCTTCTAGGGCTGTGCAAATACTTGACTGCCAGGAGATGGATTTCACCATAGCAACATCTAGGAGGACAGCTAGTTCTGACATTTCCATGTTTTCTCTGACTTACTCCTATAGTTTGGAGAATTGCATCATGATGTTTCCATCCACAGTGAAAAACAATCATACATTCTCTGCCTCAGTACACACGCAAAGCTTATGTCTACTTTCTCGCAAATAGTGGCCATCAGATAGGGATGTTTTTAAACAGCTAACGTTCCCAAAAGTAAGTCTTTTGCTCAAATACTCTACTGGATCACAACCTGCAAATGACCAGCTGCTCCAATTACTGCTCTTAACAGAATTATTTCTGATCACGTCAAGCCTCTTCTCTCCCACTGCAGCTACATTGCATTTCATGCAAGTCACTGAAAGATGGAAAATCACAGAAAACAACTGCAGGCAGAAATGACTACATATTTATTTTACAAGGATGCACTAGAAGTTAGGACAAACTATCTCATTAGAAATATGCACTTGCCTCCAGTAATGTGAACCATAAAAGAGATTCATTAGTGATGCAAACCTAAAATAGATTATTAAAAGTACACTAAACCAGGCATCATTTCCTCCAGGACCTGCTGGATTTTAATCCGACTCACTCTGTAAAAGTGTTTTTCTTTGGGTTTATGGTTTGCACTTTTGTGCCCTCCTCCAAAAGATACTTGTACAGAACAGCCCAAGAAGCACCATCAATACCAGCAAGGACTGGGGTCTTTACGGAAATATTTATTTAAAAGGGGATAATAGCTGCATACTTATTGATTTTGAGATGGGCTTTCAAAACTCACAGGGGGGATTAGTACTCAGCTCATCCTAACACCTGAATGCATGTAGCTTCTTCAATTAACCTGCAAAAGTAATTTAATGATGTGTTCGAGGAATCCCAAAAGTAAATGGTGGGCACTTGCAGTGTACTCAGACAAGATTATGGCAACAGAATACGTGCAGGCAGACATCAGTGACCAAACCCAAGAGAAAATATCTACTGAGCCCTGAATCCTTTGCCCATTTGCCTGCGATGATTATGATACTATCACAGTTACACCGTGAATTCCCAGCTGAGATATAGAGCTGACATGTTAAATAATATAAAGACGCAGAAAAAACCCACGACTGTCTGGATGCCAAAGTGCTCGCTGCTTTCTAGACAGAGGGGACAAATTGGAAGAAAACACCTCTTTATTTCACCCTGGGGTCTGATTGTTGGGGAGGTAAAGGAGCCAATATGTTCTGTGGTCCTTAGCCAGAGCTTTGCTCTCAGCTTCAGCGCAAGCTGGAGCAAGGTCCAAGGTGAAAGAGGGAATCTGAACATGTGGGAAAAATAAAAGTTGCTCCCTGGAGCTGCAGTCTGCAAATCTGGAGATGTGCCACATCTCTCAGATGTGGGTGGGACCTGACTACCTCCACATGCTGCTATCACTCTAGGTGCTCTTTTGGCCTGTATCAATTACCTTGGGATGCCCTTTGTTACCTTGTATGCCCACAGGCCACTGTATGGATAAAGAGGCAGTGAAATTGTTTCCACACTTTTTATTAGATTAGAAAGACTTTCTGTGCATTCTTCTGCACTTTATATCCTATGGCTCTCTGCCACAGATTTGTGATAAGCATAGAAGCAGCACTTCCTTACAGTTTAGCTTCTTTAATGTGAAATAGGGATACAACAGTTCACTTTAATTTCAAATCCAGCCAGAACATTTTTCTTTCAGAAGCAGTGAAGTAATTTTAAGATATTTCCTTAGGGCAGTGGAAATATGAAATACAGCAGTCTCCAGCTTTAAAGTAGACCTTGTTTTATTTTTTTACTGTGAGTGGTGTGACATATACCAGCCACCGTTATAGACTAATAAAAGGGAAACTCAATTTTCTGTCACAATGAAGATGACCAATAAAATTTTAAACATGGACATCACCCATACAATTCTATAAAACCTGAAAAAATCCATAAAGCTCCTTTAAAAGCACACAGACCCTCATAGAGAACATTCTATAGGGGTATAAATTATCTGGCTTCACCGTAGAAGGGCTGTGCTGCACATCATGACACGCTCTTCAACGTTGCCTGAACTACCCCTCTTAAAAGGTTAGGGATTGCTCTTCAGTACTGTCAGATTGTTTGACAGTAGCAACCTGCCTAGCAACACAAGATCTTCAGAGCAGAATGCAACACACCAACAGAATACAAATAGATAATTAAATTAAAGCAAATATTACTCCATATTATGCAGAAACCTGTAGGGTTCAGCTGAAATCACGATCTTCTCTGAAAAGAGTGAGGATGTCTGCCCTGCAGTCTCAGTAGAGAAAAAAGATGGAGATGGGGGAAAATATTGCTTAGAGGCAGATGCTGTATGGCAACTCCTTGCCTGAGTCCTGTGCATACTTTCAGAGATCTGTTTCCTTAGTGCATATGGGTTGAAGTCTTAGAAGCAAGTTAGCTAGATGAGGCCAAGGAAAAAGATGGATGGAGGAATGGTGAGGCAGGGTTGGGGCATGGAAGGGTTATACCCGTGGGCAGAAATAGGCTAAATATGTTTGGCATTGCTTGCCTGCAGTGAGAAATAATTGCACTGCACAGAATCCACTAGAAACTGAAATAAACTTCTGAAGCAACTTGGAAGTACCATGAAAACTAAAGTAAATATTCAGAAGAATTCAAGTCCTTCGCCTTGGAAGCAGAGGAAAGGTAGGTGGTTACATGGCCATATGCAAGGAGCATCAGTTTGTAGCAGGCAGGAGAATGTGAAGAGCCCTGGGGAGCATCCCAGCTGTTAGGGCAGGCAGTGGGGCACAGCTCTAAGTTAGATGCTTCCCATGGAGCACTCCCCAGTGAGAGAAACAGCTCCTGAGTCCTATTGAAAGGGCTGTTCTGATTGTACCTACATATCAGACCAACTTTATTGCCAGATCCAAAATGCTTTCAAGCACTGATAAGAGATGTTTCTGCTAGAAATGCCAGGGAAAAAAAAAAAAAAAGAAATACCATGCTTTGCTTCTGTCTGGAAATGTGGAAACACTGTCCAAACCAGGGAAGAGAGGCTTCTGGGAGCATTTGATTCAGAACCCAAGGACATGATTAAGGAAAACACTGTAACATCCTTAAAAAGCTTTGCTGCATTAAGGCCCAAATCAAGCAAGGTACAGATGTAAGGTAATTAGAGAAAGAGGATTAAAGGGTCAGATCCTTTCATCATGTAGGAAAAAGGTTGCAGAGAGTTTACTATATCCAGGGCATGCAGAAGATAGAGGCCTGAAGGATATCTCTTCCCAGTTTTCCTCCTCCCTGCTGTGTGCAGCTATTAGGACATCCCCATGCCAGATGCCTGGAGGTCCACACCAAATTGAGACATTTGCCTCACAGCAACAACAGCATTTACTCTTACTCCAGTGTAAATATTGGAGTGTTATGCCATGGTTATACTGTAATCATGAGAAAACATAAGTGCTCTTTTTTTACCCACAGGCCACTGCAGTTGGAATTAAGGGAAATAAAACTGCAGCAGGAAAATAATATAACAAAAGCAAGACCACAATTTAGTGTAGTCCATTCTCAGACTTGAGGTCTTTCCAAAAGGTAACACAACTGTTCTCTTCTGGTGGTGAGAAGAACTTGATAGAAAACAATTAAGTACTAGCCATTTTTTTGCAGCTATTTTTAGCTGTTTTAAGGACTGGAGGTATTAAATGGCTTTCTAAAAGCTGACACAACTACAGGGCTTACACCCTTCCACATCAGGCAGTGCAGTTCTTGCTGACAGCAGTTGCAACACGTGCCGCCTGCTCTACACCTGCCCACATCCTCCAGCTTCACCAGTGCAGTATGAGCCATGGGGCCAAGCAGGAAGGCAGCAGTGCCATGGGCAAACCTTCACACAGCAACCTGAATTCTGTCTGTAGTGGGCATTTTTCTGCCTTACAGAACGGGACTAGCATGAACGGTGCCTACGGACTCACCCAAAGGGTCGGTCTGGTTTTCAGGACAGCAAAAGGTAGCCACAGGCAGCACCAAACAGGTGTCCAGCCAAGCATTGGTCTGACCCAGGCAGCCCTTTCCATTTTTCTCTGCTGAATTGACCGAAACATTGCTATTGGCATAGTCAGTACCACACTGGGACTGACTTGTACGCAATTCTTGCAAAAATGGAGCAAGGCAGGGAAGTACCATTGAAAGGATACCGATTCATTTGAAATTGCAAATGATAGACTGGAGAATAACAAAATCTGGGAAAATCTGAAATTCTTATCTTCCATACATTAAGCCATCAGCAACCATAAATCCTTGATTCTACTCCTACCTAGTCTTTCTCTTTAATGTAATCTTTCTTATCAGGGAAGACAAAACAGATGTGAATTCAGGGATTTAAGCTCTAAGTCACTATTGAAGTATTCACATTCACTTATTTGAAATCTTGAGGCACTGAATTTTCAGCAATAGGTCTCGTATTGGATAAAACTAGAAATTAGTGATGGAAAAATATTCAAGAACACCTGCAAGAATAGAGGACCTGTGTCAGAAAGATATTTACAAGAGGAAAGCTTAATCAGAGAAGCAGAATAGGACACTAGAGTATACAGAAACCACATCTGCAAATGCACAGGATTGAAGTGGCCATGTGGTTTGCTGAACCTGGCTCCTCTTGGCACTGCTGCAAGCTCCAGATGTGAGGCGGCAGGGAGATGCTAAAGTTGCCCACCTAAAGGAAATTCCTGGAACTAATGTGTCATCACTGAGGCAGATTATGGTTCCAAGCGCAGCCCCGTCACTACCAGAGGAATCCAGCACGCAGGTCACTCAAATCAATATGTCAATATTAAACAGTCTCACAAAGAAGACGCAGCAAGTTGTCAAAGCAGCAGTGACCATTGATCATAGAATCACAGGATCTTTTAAGTTGGAAAAGACCTTTAAGATCATGGAGTCCAGCTGTAATCCTAACACTGTCATCCCTAAACCATGTCCTCTAAGCAACACATCTACATATCGTTTAAATCTCTCCAAGGGCAGCGACTCCACCATTTCCCTGGGCAGCCTGTTCCAATGCTGGACAATCTTTTCTGTGAAGGAATTTTTCCTAATATCCAGTCTAAACCTCTCTTGGAGCAACTTGAGGCCACTTCCTCTTGTCCTATTGCTTGTTACTTGTGAAAAGAAACCAACGCTGCCTCAGTACAACCTCCTTTCAGGGAGCTGCAGAGAGCAATGAGGTCTCCCCCTCAGCCTCTTCCTCTCCAGACTAGACAGCCACGGTTCTCACAGCTGCTCCTCATAACCCCTGTGCTCCAGATCCTTCACCAGTTCGGTTGCCCTTCTCTGGATGCAATTCATCCCCTCAATGTCTTTCTTGTAGTGAGGGTCCCAAAAGCACAGGATTACTGGTGTGAACAAAAGGGAGTAAAGATTCTAATAAAAGAAAGTCTTTTTTTGTAGGTGTTTTTACATCATTAGGAGAAACTGAAAATAAGATAGCAGACAAAGTTCACTGATAATTTAAAATTGAAGGATAAACATTATTCTTTATCTGTAACTGTGACATTAGAGTAACATAAAGAGAAATCCTGCTGAGAATTGAAGCTATGCCTTCTCAGTTGAAGAAAAGAATAAAAATGCAAGCCTGACGTAAAATATTTGCAAGAAATGTTTGAAAGTGAAGTATTTGAAAGCAAAGTATTTTCAATCAAAGCAAGAAAATCCAAACCCAGAACAACATATGCCCCTAGAAATCCTCTCCTGAGAAGCTTTATTGGTTATAGCTCTCATGAAGCCTTAACAGTTTCTCATTGTACATATGAATGCAAATAGATCCAGAGGGTGCATTAACAAAGGACATCATAGCATCCTGAGTGATGCCATTGCAAATGACGTGTGTGTGCAGATCTGACTGTCTTCCTTAGGAAGGCTGTTATTGTATGAAAAGAAGAATTCTCAGCATGGGCTTTGCAAGTCAGCATCGGGGAGCTGCATCTTTCCTTTACTGCTCAGGACAAAGTAGTCTTGGTAAAGCACAGCTGAGATGGAAGGAAGTTTCAATCAAAGCATGGGAAAGAAGAGCTTTGCTGTCTAAGAGGCTGGGATGCATTGAAAAGAAATGGCAGGGGGAATAACGAACAGCTAAGCCAGCAGAAACAAGAGGATGAATTCAGCTCCCGCGGACAGTGTTTCACCAGTGAAATAAGGCAAAACGATTGGGTTTTATTTTAACTTTTTTGGTCCCTGATCAAAGAACCATAAATCTAGAGCCCTGGCCAATATGAAGTATGTCGATGTTTCCTAGTTTATTGAGCCTCTCACCAAAAAAATGAAAACACCAGGAGACCTCCAGGTACTTGAGCAGGATTCCTTATGATAATGAATACAGTGTTCAGTGGAGAGGATAAGTTGTCAGGAAGGTTATCAAAACCAATGGTTAAAGACCATTTTTAAAGACACATCTGGACACTGTTATGACAAGAGCAGTTTACAGCACATAGGGATAAATTTTTAATGAAATATTCTTTACAAGAGAAACTTGCTGTGCCCCAGTCAGTAAAGAAAAGGCCGAAGTTCCTTATCTTTGCTAGTAATACAATATTGAAGCCAAAAGCTCCCTCCTAGGAAACACTGGGCTAAGGAAGGTGCCGGCAGACAGTCAGGCAGTGACTGCCTGCTGCTCTTGCAAGCACAGCCCTTTGGCATCAGGGAGAGTAAAATATTTTTTCCCTTTATTAGAGAGGTATTTATTCACCCCAAGGGGTCTGTTTCTCTCAGACAAGGTGTTAGCTTCAATTGAGTGGGCAGGAGGGAGACAGAGTAAAGGGCATCTCTACATTTTCATTTTGACACCAACCCATATGCCAAGACAAAGGGATTAAGTGGAGAGAGAAGGACAGATCTTACCAGAAATTCAAGATGAAGGAAAGTACTGAACAACAACAACAAAATATCAATGTGCAACAGCTCTTCCTAACCTCAAGCAGCATCTGGAAGTCCCAAACCATTTGATCTGGTAGTTAAGGACTTGTGGAAATAATATAACATCTGGTTTTATCCAAATGGAGAAGTACCCTGAAGTCACAGTACTTAATGACTGCAAAGTGCTCAGGTGTTACAGACCAGCTACCACTCTTTTGGTCCAACCTAAGCAAGAACTGCAGCTTCCATAGGCAAAGGCTGGACCAATACCAGAGTACGGATGCTGTGATCCAAGTCCAGATTTCACAGGCATTTGGTGCAGAGGGAAGCCGAAGTGGAGGGAAGTCCTGTAGCTTGCTCAGCCCTGCAGGAGGGTGTTTAAAAGAGTTGTAGCTTTTCCCAGGGGGTCTTGTACTGCTTATGGGATACCTCTGGCAAATTTTGCAGAACAAATCCATCTGTCTTCCAGACCTTCCACAGGTACCCATGGCTTAAAATTTTGGGCATAATGGAGATGACGTCAAATCTATCAGTCAGCTCAAGCTTCCCCTTAAACTTTTCTTTTTATTTCTTAAATAAGCACCTGGGAAATCATTGTTGTTGGCTGAACAGCATTATAGGTCATGGCTTACCATTTTTCAGAGAACCACTATAAATCAAACCCCTCTTTCAGAAGTGAAATACAGAACAGCACTCCAAATGACACAAAAAGGCCAAGGATCTCAATATACCTATGAACTTCAGAAGAAAATTTACATTCACCAGGAACATTTTTCACTTAGGGAAGCGAGAAATCCATATGCCCTTTCCATGGGTGTCCCAAGGAACAGGACGTGCGAGCAGAGCTGCCAGACTGTTCTCCGGGGGATATCCTAGAGAACATTTCTCATTAAGGAGACATTCCTGTAAATATAGGAGACTACTGTATATCATCCCCCACCCAAGGCAGATGCTTTAAGGCAGGCTTGAGAGGGAGGACTGCTCAGGCTCAGAATGTGAGCTAAGTCCTGGGAAGGGATCTGGAAAATGCCACTGTTGACAGCAGAGGGGAGTGAGGGGAGGTGGAAGAAGCAGATTTTAAATCACAGAAACAGCAAATTACATGTAGACTACATCACGCTGTGGCAGAAGAAAGTGATGTTCAATTTTCATCACTGTTAAATACTGGTTTACCTCTCAAATGTGTGGCTGCCCTGAGCAGAGCTTAGCTCCACTTCTGCTGTCAGCCACACACACAAATAACTGGAGTCACTTACAGACTCAGAATCCTACTTACTGCACATTTATTCCAGGCTACAATCTTTTCCCTCTAATCCAGGACATTTTTCCCCTTCCACAGGGATCTTCTGGCTGGAAGATGACCTCAGTAGGCTCACCTGGAGTTAGCTGGTCTTAAAAGATCATTATCTTATTAAAAACACCAGAAGTTTATCCCTGTGTCTTTCAATAATCAGTCCAGAAGACACTTTAGGCCCTAATGCTACCCTTCTTAATCCTGTTGAGTGGCATTCTTCCTTTGCAATTGAAATCCTTCTTCCACACAGGAGTAGCAGAGCCAGAGACAAATCCATACACACACTTTCAGCCACCTAGATGCAAGGGATTTAGTGTAAAATGCCACTCTCTTCTCCTGCTCCAGTCAGGCACTGTAGAGAGAAATCTTATGCAGATGAGTTTATAAAATGCAATGAATCCCAGTACAGAAACATTTCTTTCTTACAATTGCTCACAGAAGATGCAAGCAGCTTACTTCCAGTACTGCAACACTTAGTAAAACACTCCAAAACTATTTCTACTATTAAAGTTCAGTGTGCACTCAGTTGCTCTGTTAATCTGAATCCCTAAACCAAAAAATGTAAATCATTTCACAGGCACAAACCCCAAAAGGCCAAGTGACTCCAGTGTATTCCAGAAGAACAGTTTGTACAAATCTAATTAGATAATTTATAAGCTTTACAGCAAAGCCCTGAGTCATCTGTAAAACAAATTCAGAACAGTGTCACCAAGAAAGTTGCAAACCTTTTTGCATAAGGATAACATAACCACAGTATCAGGGAACAAGTTTCTTGTTTGACTTTAAAAGCAGACTCTTTTTCATGAACTCCCATGAAGTGACCAGTAGAGCCAGTTTGACCTCAAATATTGAAGTTTGCCATGCAGATGTAAGTTGATTAGAAAAATAATCATCAAAAGAAGCACTGAGAGCAGACATCCACAAAGCATTAGCAGCAGTATAAAAAACACATGGTGCCAAGCAAAAAAATATGATATATGAGTGACGAAAAAGCAATGCACAGAAAAAGAGAAAGCCTGGAGAATCCTGATACTACATTTCAAGCTGAGACTGCTCCATGCGTGTCAGGAGGTCTGTACAGAGAAAGATGATCATTTTAAAGGAACTGAGGCACTCCAGTTTCCCCATACTTCCTTCAGCAACTCCAGAGACAATATTACTCTATCTTTTCTATTATTTTGTTCACACACAGGAACCTAGAAAACTCTGTTCTAAGAACACTTAGCTTTCTGCCTGCAGCTGGGGCAGGAAGAGAGGAAACTTCGCTCTTAAGTGTTCCAGTTGCCTGAAGATTTAATAGCTTTCATTTAAAGCACAGTGACTTCTTAAGTTAAAAATTAATGTCAGAAAAAAAATAATTAAGTAGCATCAGAGGTTTTGGATGGGAAATTTAAATACATGGTTAAGTGAGCGTTCTGTTTCCTAAGAGGAGAGTTGCATAACTGAAATTTGGCATGTCTCCAAAATGATTGCTTCTCTAAGAACAGAATTACTAGAACAGACTGTGGTGTGCCCCCCAGCAGTTAAAGCAATTCCTCTGCAGCAAGGAGTTAGGCTCAGCCTAGCTTCTGCCTGACAAACCTTGGTCTAAAGAAAAGGCATGAAGTCACATCCCATACACCCTTCTCTAGGTAAGCTGCTGGGCTTTGTCTCCCTGCTCAGCTCCAGACTCTCACCCACACTGCCTTCAGCATCTGAATCAGCAATCATTTTTTCCAGCACTTTCCATTTATATTGCCATACTTCTGTCATTTCTCTAAAATTACATATGCACTATTTATCATGTGTGGTACCTACAGCATTACTTAGGAGTTACTACAAGTAGCAGATAAAAAAATAAGCCCAAGATAATCTATGTAGAAAGCTTGGATAGGCTGTTTTTACTCACTCTGATTAGGAACTAACTAAAAATAAATCTGCAGTGAAGCAAACTTAAATTGCCTAACAGGTGAGTAAATTAAGGTAATGAAATGCAGCCAAGTATTTTGAGGGGCTGAGTTTTTCTTTAAGTTTAAAAAAAACATCAAGTAAAGATTAGCATTAAAGTATTTCCAAAATAACAATAATAATCAAATCTAACAAACATGTTAAGAATAAACATGAAGTTATTGTTTCATTTCTCAACACAGCAACTTCCAATGTAGTTGCCTGCAGGCATTCCCTACCAGTGCCAGTCCATAATCTCAAATATTAAGGTATCAAAACTCATTCAGACTCAGTTCATCCCCCAGTTTTGATGCCATTTGTGGGCTCCAGATGTCAGTATTGCCTCCTTTCCAAGGCACACACCCCAACTGCATGGCATTGTGCCCATCAGATAGGAACCCCCTTCCATCAAGTGGGCACTACTCTGCAGGGCAATTCCAGATATTTGCTTCTGCTTGACGCTGTGTGTAAGTCAATGTTCCCTTTATATTTCTGTTGGCCTGCAATTGTTCCCTTTGTATTCAGGAATCAGAATTTTTAGATAGTCTTGTTTTGAGGATTCCTGCAGATGGTTCTGCAGTAAGTACATATTCATATGGATACTCATCTGTTAGGGTGATAGTCCATTGGAGTAACTCCAGTCTGTTCATGGTCTAATCAACTTTCCACAATTAGAAGTGAGGTTTTAATGAGTGAAAAATAAGATACTATGTCCCTTCTTTTCAAAGGTACTAAGAATGGTCAGGCATTAAAAATAAATCCATAACAACAATTTATAGCAGAAAAGGGTAGTTCTCCTACGGAGGCAGAGGATGCATAATCCGATAGCAAGTAAATAATACTGTCAAAACCACTAAATACAAGAGAGGAAAACAGAGTTAAGTATGCAATTGCCAACTTTTATTGATCTTACAGCATCCACCCAGTCGAAGTAAAACATAATCACATAACTCCTACAAAACTTGCTACTCCCTTAGCAAGTTTGCAGACGACACTAAGCTAGGTGGAAGTGTCGATTTGCTGGAGGGTCGGGAGGCTGCAAAGGGACCTGAACAGGCTGGACTGCTGGGCTGAGACCAATGGCAGTAGGTTTAACAAGGCCAAATGCCGGGTCCTGCACTTGGGGCACAACAACCCTAAGCAAAGGTACAGACTAGGAGAAACCTGGCTGGAAAGCTGCCTGGAGGAGAAGGACCTGGGGGTGCTGGTTGACAGCAACTGAACATGAGCCAGCAGTGGCCCAGGGGGCCAAAAAGGCCAATGGCATCTTGGCTTGGATCAGAAACGGCGTGACCAGCAGGTCCAGGGAGGTTCTTCTCCCTCTGTACTCAGCACTGGTGAGACCGCACCTCGAGTCCTGTGTTCAGTTCTGGGCCCCTCACCACAAGAAGGACGTTGAGGCTCTGGAGCGAGTCCAGAGAAGAGCAACAAAACTGGTGAAGAGGCTGGAGAACAGGCCTTATGAGGAGCGGCTGAGAGAGCTGGGGGTGTTTAGCCTGGAGAAGAGAAGGCTGAGGGGAGACCTCATTGCTCTCTACAACTACCTGAAGGGAGGTTGTGGAGAGGAGGGAGCTGACCTCTTCTCCCAAGTGACAGGGGACAGGACGAGAGGGAATGGCCTCAAGCTCCACCAGGGGAGGTTTAGGCTGGACATTAGGAAAAAAAATTTCACAGAAAAGGTCATTGGGCACTGGAACAGGCTGCCCAGGGAGGTGGTTGAGTCACCTTCCCTGGAGGTGTTTAAGGCATGGGTGGACGAGGTGCTAAAGGACATGGTTTAGTGTTTGATAGGAATGGTTGGACTCAGTGATCCGATGGATCTCTTCCAACCTGGTTATTCTATGATAATAATAACCACTATGCACTGGACAGAATTACAGGGCATTTCCTAGGAGCACAGTTCATCTCAGGAGTGAGCCCTACATCATGCTTAAGCGTTTTGAAACAGGCAAGGGAAAATTTCATCTCATAAGAGCAGAGACTCTCTTCAGTCTTAATAATAGGTTACTGAGGGATAAGCACTTACTGTAGATAACCCACGCTGATTAAGTGCAACATCACAGCATAGATCCCCAGTCCATCCCAGCTGTGAAGATTTCAGAGTTGCATACTCTCAGGTATTAAACAATACTCCATCCTAATTTTTTTTCAGATCAGTAGAAAAGCCTAGACTTATCCTCAGCTGTTTTTCCTACTCTGCCACAGTACTCTGCCTATGCTTTGCATCCTCAGCATATTTAGCACTAATAAAGCCTTTCAGATGCCCTTCTGTTCAGGGGATGGAACAAGTTTTCTATCCAACTTCAATGATTATCACTTAGCCTTCCAGAGCTGTCACATCATCTGCATCTGCCAGGGAATAAAGGGCATATTAGATACCTAATCCATAGTTGCAGAAAAAGGTGCTGCAAATAACTTTCCCTCATTTAAAAAATTTTGTATGTAGTATTTAATTCAATACACAGCATAGTGATTACTTAGAAGTAGTTCCTCAGACCCACCTCTACCACCGTTATAGGAACACTACAAGTAAAAGGACGCCCCGCTCCTGACAGAGCTGGAACAGGAGTCAAAGTCCAATAATCCCCAGTGAGGAATTTAATATAAAATAAAAAGCATAAGCCCCCATAGCTTTGGCTGATAAGACCTTGCTACAAGGTCATACAGCAGAAAGCGTTATAAATTCTAATCACAGCAGAGGATATAGATTTATTTCTGTGGGATCTTGTGAAACGTGGTCATGAACAAAGCATATTGGCTTGGCCAAGCTGTTAGAATGAGCATCCACGACAACATAATTGAGATTTTACTTCAAAACTGCTGTTTTGAAGCAAATATAGCTAAACCATCAGTTCTGAGTGAGGACCAGATGAATGAGAAATAAAATATTTGTGCTGAAAGCTTTGCGAATAATATTGCAACAGAAATAATATTTAAATTTTATATTGCAAACATCCTAATTCTGGGGATGAAAGAGGGAAAGAAGCTAGTTTTCAAAAAATACCACGAACTGATGACTGAAGTTTCCACTGCCGACTCATAAAACACCAACACGTACTTGGCCACAACTGCCCAACCATACTTGTTTCTATTTGTCACTTATAGTCTGGATTTAACTGCATGTCTCAAGTTTCTGCCAAGGTTTATACAAAATCTGAACCTCATGTAATGAAAGAAGGTTGAAAGAAGAGATCTGGCAACAACCTTTCAGGTTTTATTCAAGTAGTGCCTTAATTATGGAGGAAAGTAGACCTGGACATCTGTCAGCATTTTAATATACTGTGTTCAAGTGTGACCACATTGTTTAACTCCTTCAAATCAAATTGAAATGTTTATTTCATAATACCACTCAAAAGATTTAAGCAGAATTGGTTTTCTTCTGGGCATGGACTAATCAGAAAGAAACTGTAATCCAAACCAATTCAAGAGCAGTCCTTTCTTGAAATTTTGGCTTCTTCTAAACAGCTGAATGTGTGCCTTTCTTTAACAGCTGCTCCCTCTGCCCAAGTGCTTTTCTCCCTTCTGCCCCTATAGATCTTTCCCAGGTCCCACTATTTAGAAGCTTGTCCTTTTTAAGCACTTTAAAGTTAATATCTTACACATATATGGAAAAATATAGAACATTTCTACTTAGGATGGAATCACTGGCTTAACACTGCATATGCTAAGCCACCTTGCAAGAGAGAAGCTCTTAAATTATAGAAATTGGGCCTCTGTGTATGAGTGTAAGGAGAAAGACACTCTGAATGCATGAGAAAATTACTTCTGCATGAAAGGTTGGCAGGGAAGGAAGTAGAAACATTCCTTTTCCCATACTCAAACATGAAAATGATTACCTACTGTAACCTGGAAAAAAAGCAGATACAACTAAACTTCACTAAATTCATCACTTAGAGAAGAGCTTGGGTAAGCAGCAGAACTCTCCCTCTTGGCTAAATGTTTCATGCTGTGGTGACATTGATGGTATCTTGAGCTATCTCACCACAGTCTGCTCTTGGTGTCTAGACCTGAATGGTTCTATAATGAATTTAATACAGGCTTTTTTCTCCTGAATTGTATGCTTTTCTGAAGACATTGACATGCAGTTTAATGTCCGGCCTCTTAAGTATCCTCCTATTCTTCAGCTTTCCTGGCTTCCTGATTTCTGTGTCTTCAGTCCTACACATGTTCTTCCCATCACCCATTGAATTTGTCAGGCGCTCTGTGTTTCAGGAGAGTTGTGCCTTTGTTATTTCATATTTAATTGTTTCTTTTCTATAAAATTAATACCTTGTTTTTCTCTGATCCATTATCCTTCTCTCTCAGAAGGGAAAAGAAAATTCGAAGGCGAATCCCTAGTGGAAGTAATTTTCATCACCCTTGGCACTCTTATAATTGAGTGCTGCTCTCACTTCATTGCTCTAATGAGGAGAGCAAAAGCTCTTTTGCCAGTGGAGAGGTTAGGAGATCTTCAAGTTTCCCAATAATACATTTAATTAGCAGGACTGTGCAAATGAGGAATGGAGTGCCTCTTACTCATCCAATAATGGCCAGAGCATTCAAATGAATTTATTTTGCCCTCTAGCACTTGCTCCCATAGGCTTTGGATAAGCCACTCTTGCAAGGCAGGGTACTACTGTGCATCCCTGAACCAAGCAAATCGCAAATCCTCTCTCTGCTGCTGGAGAAGTGACTGTGATACTGTGGGCATGGCCTAGTCCATAGCCTGGAAGCAGACAGAACATCAGTGCCGCATACTGCTTGCTTTGCTTCACAGAGCTGAGCTCGTTCACACTCCACAGTTGTCTTGTTACCTGCTCCCCTGCTTCCCTACTGCCACACAGGAGCTGTGATAATGGGAAATAGTTGGGGGGAGAGAGCTTGTTTTCACCACCTGGCAGGCTCAAATGATACTGTTTCCACGGTTACTTCTCATTGTAGTTTCTGTATGAAATAAGTTGTGTTTTTCTCTCATTAATACCTAAAGGAGACACTCCAGCCACTAGCGTTCCCCTCTAACAACATTGTTATCAGTCAGTTACACAAAGCCTCACCTACTTTTTCTTTGTCAAACAAATCACATGCTGGAGTAGATCAACAAATCCAAGGGATGTTGCAGCTCCTCATTAATCTAAGATTCAGTGCACTATTATAAACCAATGAGTTGGAGATACATTCACGGCATTGCACTGTTGGTTTCATCGAGATCTGAACTAGGTCTTCAAATTAAACAGGCAGTTGTCATGGCCCTCAAAAACAACTAGACATTCACTTTCTTGTCATCCTTTGCCTATTCTTCTGTGTTTTAATTGAACAAAATGCTGATAGCTTGGAAAAATTGGCAAACACTGCACGAAATCTGGTTAAGCTGTTGGAGAACAAGCCTAGGACATGGGTAATTCCAGCAGAGTGAGTTAGGAGCACAGGTACTTTGTGTTTAATGGGGTTTCTCTGTCCCAGACTCCAGATAATAACTACGAGTCTCATCCTTCAATTAAAGCATGTCAACAACAGGATTGCTGCTTTGAAGTGAAGAAGCACACCACCAGAGAATACACGGTGGAATTTTCTCAAATATGAGATCATTGATCAATTGAGTATGAAGTTTTCATTTTTATGCTGTCATTTCATATTTCTTGTCATATGTTTTGCTCTAAGCTCATTGCCTTTGTAACCTGGTCAGGTTAGCGTTTTTCTGGAGTCCTGCAGGCTGATCTCCAAATGCCTTTCTGGGGCACATGCAAAGTTGTGTGATCGATAACGCTTCTGTACAGTTTATTGGCTGAAGACTAAGGAGTCTTTACAACACCCGTGCCCAGGGAAAAGCAACACTTTGAGGCAATAATTCAGTGGGAAAATCAAAATATCTATTCCCAGCAAAAAGAAAATGAGCACTTAACCTAGGATTAAAACCCTGAGGGGCTCCTGCCCTCTAATGGATGATACGCACCTGTATGTGATTTATTGGAAACATTTCATAAAATTGCAGAACATCATTTTACTTTGAAACATACGCATTCCATGACTCATTATGTATGTTTCAGTCTATGAAAAATAATTTCAGTTTCCATTGAAAAAAGTCTGTAAGCACGAGTTGTTATAGTCAGAAAGATACTATTTTCTAAATGCTTGCTTCCATCTTGGGAAAAAAAGTTGTTCCTGTGCCCAGCACTATCCCCCAGCCTGATCTCTTCTGTAGCCAAACACACAAACTGAATTTGGCACTACATTGAGCTGATCAGAACTTTATTTTTAATGCACCAATACATTACACTTGAAACATTTTTTCAAGCAGTCCAAGAGATTAAAATCTCCATTAAAAGTAATCACAGGCAGCATTTTACACTGATTGATGAAACAGCAAGATCATTTTCTAGTCCTCACTAAAGTATCTGAAAGTCTCCAAAAGTGTATCTTGCGTCATTAAATGCACGTGGAATCGCTATCTTATCTGCACAGATCTCCAGGAAAAGCTAACGCATCTGCTCTCAGAGGAAGAAAAAAAATGGACTTGAATGTTCTCTCTGCTCTAAATAATTAAATGTAACCAGCAGAACTGAGAGACCGGCAGTGCAGATGTTTCTCAGTGTTGTTAGTGCAGCCAATGTGCTGCAGATTTCCCAGCTCTCCTGGTTCTTCAGCTGCTTTCAGCAACTTCACATTCACATTCCATTAATGAGGGACAGTTAATTCTGTCAACTGTGCTGCTTTAAAACTTGCTGCAGACAAAAATAAACTCCCACCTTCTAACTGAATGCCTTTTCCTCTGTGAACATAAAAATTTTCCTTTTTTTCCTCCACTGAGTAGTGGAAAGCCTTTCTTAGCTGAAGCCTCCTGCAAACCCATACAGCCAAGCCGAAGCCCAATGTTAGTAGCAGTCATATCTTTGCTGAAATCATTAGAGTAGAACAGGAGTATAAAAAAAAGTGGAATTTGGTTAGAGATACATATTTTCCTTTTATGTGGACAAATTTACTTAAATGTATATCAATGCAACCCACCAATTGCAACAGAGGCTCTATTTGCATATGTAATGAGATTTGTGCATAAACCTACCCATAACTGAAAAGACTTGTCACCAGAGGCACAGAATCAGCATATGTTAAGATCTACAGTATATTTAACATTGCATCCTGATCTGTTTTCTGAGCAGAGACATTCTCTATGGGATAATCCATTCCTGCAATTTAATTCTTTTAAAAATGTATGCAAGTCACATTTAGGAAGGCTTCAACTCCCTGTGCTTTAATAAGGATCATATCACTTTCTTAACCAGAACATAGCATGCACAAGCTTCTAAAATTTTACCATTAAATTGCTTGCACCATGTCTAATGACCATCTAAAAGCCATTGCTAGAGGCTACAAAAAATTCTCCGTAGTACTCACAGGCCATGAAGCATCCCAGTTCATGATTATTCCTCTGTGGCAATGTCAGAAGCATTGACTACTGTGCACCACACACTCCAGGGATGAATCCTGCTCAGGAAAGGCAAGCCCTTCTCACCAATCCTGCTGGCTTGACTTCATTACTCTGAGAAAAAGGTTCTCTGGCTGCAAGCAATCCTTATCTGTGTGGACTGTTAAGGGTGAAGAACCATTCCCTTCTTGCAACATAGCTGGATCTGTCTAGAACTATAAACCAACTTCACGGACCCAGTGAGAGCTTGTAGGAGGACCCAGAGCCTCTCAGAGCTTGCTAAAGTGACAGCAGATTTTCTCCTCTTCCCCAGTGGCTTGTTGTTCTGCCTCTACTGGTGTTGCAAAACACTAGAAAGGAGAGGTCTTGACCAGTCTCCAGCTTCAAACCTCTCAATGCAGCCAAGATGAATTCTACAACTTATTTTATATTTAAATAACTAAGAATACCTCTATTCTTCAGTCTCAATAACTAGCAGTCACAGATATTTTTAATTTAATGAGTGAGGTATTCTAAAGCTCAAGCTTAAATACAAAAGGATTGGAACAAATATGCCAATACATTACAGTATATAAACATCAAATTCCTATATTGTATCTTGTTAAGCACAGCACTGGGCAGACATATAAATGTTTTTTACCAAATTAACATGGCACAAGTCAAAGGAGCATTAGAATTTCACTGCCACTTCTCAGTCTTAAGGCAGTGAGTTAGATCCAACTGTTGTATCAGAAGATCTGAAGTTGTGTGGGCAAGTTGCAATGAGATGATTCTTGTTGCTTAACCAGGGCCCTTCTAAGGCAGCAAAGAGACCTGAATGTTTTTTTCCTGGAGTCCCCAAAGCCCGCTCCCCTAACAGATATAGGTGAATAGCGAACTGGTAGCATTTAGAGTCAGGGTACAGCATGCTTCCTGCTTCCACACAATCTTTGCTCTCTGTCTTCGAGGTATCAGCTAAGACCCTGGAAAGGACATCCTGACTTACACCACCACCTCCTCACATCATCTGCCCTTTGCAAGTCTTCCAGTCAATTCAATTAGGACTCTCCCTGCAAGTCTCAAGAGGGAAATCACAAACCAAATGGATGGTGAATGAACTCAACAGTATTTTTTAAGTCAAGGCCACTCCTAAAAAATACTTCCAGAAATAAAAATTATAATGAAAAGGAGTAGTTTGGGTCAATGTGCCATTCTGGCAATCCATCAATCCTCCAGCATGTCCTGTAATATTGTTTAGGTTCCCAGATGTGACTGTAACCAGAAACAGCCAAGAACCATCCTCCCTGAAGTCATGACACATATCCTGATGTTCTAAAGATATCGGGTGGGACCAAAGATGGGAAAACAGAATACCAAGATCTACCCTCGTAGATAATTATTTTTTCCACAAGTATGTTAAGTACACAAAAAATAGAAAGCTCTTCAAAGAAAATTAGTCCCTGTCTTTCCATGCTGAATGCAAAAACATACAATGAGGTTTTGCTGAAACAAGAACATATTGTCACTTGTCCATAACTTAGTTTAAGTTATACAAGCAGTATGATTGTTTAGTTCCAAAAATTGTGTTTCAATCTTGAGATGTTTTTCTCTATAGACTAGCATAACTTCTTACATGGTCAGAAGTAAGTATAGAATTACTGTGATATATTGGGAAATACATTCAGAAAACATTTCTCGAAATGCCTCGGTGATAAGACAGAGGCTGAAATGTCAACCATTTACAACAGCTCAGAAAATAACCTTTGGCACCTGGTCGGTAGAATCCACAACAGAGAAATGGCACTGGAGAACAGTTGTTAGTTACTAAAAACCGTGAGCAGAGCCCAGCCTGGACCAAGACTGCCTACTCCTCTCTAGGGAAAACAGTTGGAGATAAAGGAATTCAAGGTAAAAAAGCGTTCAATGTAACTGAAAGGGTCAGAACTGACAGCTTCATGCTTTTCTCAATCCTCAGTTCTTTTTCATAAAAATGGTGCCTTGACAGAAGGCAGTCATTTCTGGCATCAGCTATGAACGAACTAGCTCGTTATCAGCAATTTTATAACTTCCTGTGTTTAGGAACAAAGTGTCCCAAAAAAAGAATTGCTGCGCTTGTCCTCTCTCTTCAAAACAGCTACACAGGCTTACCCAGCAGAATGAAAATAGACTCTTGCAGCTTTATTTTGGTAAGAAGCTATTCAGGTGGCAGCAGTAGGGGCAAGATGTACAGCCGCAGAGGTGAAAACAGCCCCTAGTCCAAGAAGGGAGACTGGGACCACCCACCTCACCTGCTGAGTGTGTGGTTAGCAGAACCAGAGTGGCCTGATAGACCAGTTCCATGGCAACCAGACTCTGGGAGTTTCAACAAAAGCAGGAAATAAAGGTAATAGAAAATACTCACGCCATTGCTTAGCTTGGGCAGCATTATTGCTTGGGAACCAGTATACTAACTGTGCAGAAACCAAAACAGCCAAACAGAAACTCAACCTGGTCTTCAGAGCAGGACATGAGCGTAGGAGACCACAGGAGATGGACACCACTCGGCGTTCAAGCACGTATCTGTAAATATGACTCTGGCTACGCTACTCAAGTCTTGCTGTAAGCAAGACAGAAATATCCAGCTATTCAATGATCTGTGACTATTTACACAAGAGAAAAGCCTTCATATGCAAAACACCTGTTCTGCCAGAAACTGTGACAGGTTTCCCACTCAAGGCAGATATTTCACCCCTGAAAGTGTGAACCCACGTCACCTATATCCTAAACCAGTTTCATCTTTATCTTGATATGCATCTCCCAAGAAGCTAACATAAGGAAGATTCCTTGAGCTGGAGTCAATGCGAAGGTACTATGGGTTCAAGGTATAAGTTATCTTAGTATCAAAAGGAAAATAGGAGAGAGACCTTTAAGGATATCATGCTGCCGAAGTCCTTATCACATTAAAGCACACTATCTAAATCAGACCTGCCTGATAGAGACCAACTGGTCTCAAAATGCTCACATTTAATCTCTTTTACCAAGGCTATTTTACAGCAAGAGGCACTGATGAACAGGTGGCTGAAGTGCAGTGCAGCAAACCTACACTGAAGCAAGACAATAGTTTCTGGTCCCAGAGTGATCCTCCGCACTTGAAGAAAATCGTCCTTTGTTCCAGCACACTTTCATAGCAAGTCTGATCTCAGAGGAGAAAACCTGCCATTTTTATCTAAACTCAGGAATCCCTTAAAAATCCAAATCCAGGTTTTCTTCATAAAAAAAAAGCTCTTCATCATGTTCAGCAACAGTGTACGTAGAGGACTCACAGGAATCGGCCCAAAACCAGAGAAAGGGAGTAGAAATGACATTTGCAGAGCAGGAAGCAGACGCTTCTGGCCCTGGTTCTACTCAGCCACCAGAGAGCCTCGAGGAGGATTATGCAAGAAATAAACTCTCAGCTTAAAGTATGTAAACTGATAAAACAGCCTTACTTTGATGCCAGCTCTGCAACAAGCATTTCAGCTGAAGCAATAACAGTGTTGTTCTTTCACTGCAGTGACACTGCAGTGTCTGCAGAAAGATTTTTCACATTTCAGCTGTGGTGTTTATTCCAGAAAGCGCAAAGTTTGTGGTGCTTGTATTCTGGAGATGCAATCTGCGGCTCTACGTTGCTGTAACCACTCAGACTTTGTCAGGGGATAGATGATATAGGATTTAGCCTTCTGTAATGAACAGCATGCCAGACTTATGTGTGTATTATATTTCCTCAGCAAGAATGCCTGACTTTTCATGGAAACCACAGAGATCCAGGTGGAGAAGTATTCCGGATATGACAACAACCTATTGCAGATTAGATCAGAAAGGGAAGCAGCAGCCTAGCTTAATATATGGAGAAAGAATCAGGTTTAGTTTATGGCCTTTTCAGAGCATCTACCAAAACCAATCATCCATTTCAAACAGTCCTAGTGTATCACCAGTAGCTTCACTGTGCCAAAGTCTGGACCTTGGGCAAAATGAAACCAACAGGGAGTGTAGAGCTGTGGATAAGTAACAAAACAGGGAGGCCAGGCAAGCAGAGGACATGCTGAATTTTTGAGTGCTCTAGGGTTTCAGCAGATCTAGTTTCTGTCAAAGTTCATCTTGCATTTAGGACTTTTTTTTTTTCCCAAAATGCAAGTCCCCTGCTGTGTCCCAACTGCAGTTCACTAGTACTTATCCCAGAGGCAGGGCAAACCAATCTTTGTAGTCTTTATAATAGGGGTTTTAATTTTACTTTTAAAAGTCAATTTTATTTAAGCATTAAGGATAAAGGGATCTCAAAACCTCTATTATAGTCAGTATTTGGATTTATTCATTCTCAAAAGGGCTGTTGCCAATTGTGGCAGTACATATCCAGACAGAAAACATCTCCCTTGCTTTTCCAGTGTTTTTTTCTATCTCAGTGCTCCATCACTCTTCTCTCTTCATGCTGTTTTTTTCTAAACACTGCAAGACCCCTTTCTCATTTGACACTTCCACACGGAGGTGACAGCATCCTGTAAATGATGAGCCAGCTCACCTGCACCATCAGCTTCATTGCGGTAGCACTGCCAGGCCCTGCTGCCGTACCCTCAGTGATCTCAGTCCTGAGGATTGTTCATCTGGATCTCTCTGTAACACTGTCATATTTTCCATAACACCATAGAATAGGCTTTTATCTTTTAACGTGTTAAAAAGCACAACTATTTGGATGGCTCCTAAAATGAAATCAGGCCATGGAAGTTAACACCTTCAGGTGCTCTCAGCCTACGACATGAGCCATTTATTTCTCTGTATTTGAAATATTTTTGCACTGGTTTCTGTGTCAATGGAAATTATGCAATTCATCAAGTAGCAGAAGTCAGATGAAGAGAAGTCTGCTTTGAGCACTGAGAGTAGTGGTGTCACCAGCAGAGTTCATAGCACAAGCTTTATTTCCTTGTATCAAAACAAAGTCAGGACAGGATGCATGGCATTTCCCTTTTGACTTGTGTAGAGATTCTCCACACTACCTATGCTTTAAAAAAAAAAAAAAAAAAAAAAAGCAATTTGAAAGAAAAAATTGAAGTATGCTACTGTAATATTGTGTGGCGCTCCATTGGGGGATCAGTGTGTAGAAGAAGCTTTCCTACACCACATTTCAAATGTCCTCATTTGAAGTCGTCTGTAAGTTTCTGCTGGGGAAAAATACATGAAAAAAATCTCAGAAGTGCTGATTTCTGTGCTAATACACAGAGGCAAAGATCTACTCTTTCTTTTTTTCTTTCCTTCCACAGTCCATTATCATTGGTGCTCCACACAGATTGAGTGAGCAACACAAATCTCCTTGAGTGAGATGGGGGAAAGACAAAGACTGCTGACTGTATAGGCAAGAATTTTTCCCATGGCTCTCTCAGTCCTATGGTTCTTTGAAACCATTGCCTTCTTTTAATGTCAGCGTCCCAGACCCCTGCTTCATTACCTTTGCTTCCAAACACCTTGTTTTTTTTAATTTTAATCTGAGCATCTAACAGGAAAAGAAGCATCACTCTTCAATTTCTAATTTTGAATTCCGTTTTTTGATCATTCTCTTCACTATTCTTTCATCTTCTTCCCTGAGCTCTATTTTCTTCCACCATTTTGCAACTTGTTTGTATTATTCCTCTTTCTGTATTTTCATGATTTGGTTTTTCTCTCTCAACATAGTTTTGAGATTTGCATGTGGTAAGCCAGCAAACTCCTCTCACTGCAGCTGATCCATGCTTCCAGAACATGTGCTTTTTTCATTTCTTTATATTGGTAGAAAAGGGCGCTGTCAATGCTGACTCCATTTATTTGCTGTACAATATGACCTGTCTAATCACAGATAAACTGTTTGGGATGGCTTTCCATGGCAAGAAGTAGTACCTTCTCTCTATTCTGTTTTGACCTCTTTGCCTTGCATCTCTCTTTTCTCCAGCTTATGGAAACAAGTTACAGCACTGCGTGAACTGTCAAAACAAGAGGCACAACTCAGCAGTCTGATGCTTCTCAATAGATGCGGAGTACTAGGCTCTCTCCAAAGAGATCTGCCAATTTTTATCACATAGAAACAGGGTAAATCATTCCATATGACATCAGCAAGCCATCAGAAAGTACGTGGTCAAACTTGAATAGGGTCATTGAATCCTGAGAGGGGCTTTTTTTTCCTCTCAGTGAAGCAAGGGTCAGCTCCCTTGAGATGGGATGCAACTCAAGTACTGCCAAGACATTCATGGGAATTGCATCAGTTGGGCACGTATAGAGCACTTGTAACAGATTATGACAAAAGCACTTGGGAAGAGACTCTGAATAGTAATTCTACATTGCCCTTCTGTGTTTAAACCATTCAGTTGCTGCTTCATTATCTGGTAACTTTTCCAATGGTTTGTCAGTGTATTTGTTGCTGATGATTTGTATTACTTTGAAGGTCAGCTAGATAGCCCATTTTCTGATGTGACTCATGTTTCAGTTTGCCTCTTCACTGCAGTTAGAGGTAAGAGCCCACTACACTGACTGCTATACCCAAACCAGCAAAAGGTCTGTTCCAGCTGTAAAGTGTTTACAGCCTGCACAGAGGTAATATGGGGAACACAAAGAGCTTGCATCCTGTGCATATACATAACACACTTGCCTCTTTTATTGTATTGCTTTCCTACAGGACTTGTCAGCTCCTCTTCTCCAAGGATCCATAACAGATAGCTTCACAAAAAAGCAAGTCACTGTAGTAAATATACAGATTCTCATATGAACTGCACCAGTTCCTTAGAGTTCATCATTGTATTTCCTTGCTGGTCAGATGCAGAACTCATATTTTAGAGGAGAAACAGGGAGCCTAGACCACTACTACACATCCTCAAACACACCCCCCACCACTTACATCAGTAATGCTAGAAGAAGCTGCTTGCAATGCAATATCTCTAAGGAAGCAGTTTCTGGGCTGTACTACTGTCACACAAGAGGCACAGGTACTTAGAAGCTCATACTAGAACATGCTGTGTATTAAAAATTGCTCCCTCTATAGCTCTGACAAGGCAAACCTGCGGTCATTCCTGCACATGCGATTTGAATCACAGAATCACAGAATAACCAGGTTGGAAGAGACCCACTAGATCGTCGAGTCCAACCATTCCCACCAATCCCTAAATCATGCTCCTAAGCACCTCATCTACCCTAACCTTAAACACCTCCAGGGACGGTGAGTCAACCACCTCCCTGGGCAGCCTGTTCCAATGCCTAACCACCCTCTCCATGAAGAACTTTTTCCTAATCTCAAGCCTAAATCTCCCCTGGCGGAGCTTGAGGCCATTCCCTCTCGTCCTGTCCCCTGTCACTTGGGAGAAGAGGCCAGCACCCTCCTCTCCACAACCTCCTTTCAGGTAGTTGTAGAGAGTAATAAGGTCTCCCCTCAGCCTCCTCTTCTCCAGGCTAAACACCCCCAGCTCTCTCAGCTGCTCCTCATAAGGCCTGTTCTCCAGCCCCTTCACCAGCTTCGTTGCTCTTCTCTGGACTCGCTCCAGAGCCTCAACATCCCTCTTGTGGTGAGGGGCCCAGAACTGAACACAGGACTCGAGGTGCGGTCTCACCAGTGCCGAGTACAGGGGGAGAATAACCTCCCTGGACCTGCTGGTTACGCCGTTTCTGATACAAGCCAGGATGCCATTGGCCTTTTTGGCCACCTGGGCACAACTGAGTGTGAGTGCAGTAGTTTTGCAGGAGAGGAAAATTCAGTGCGTTCTGCAGTTCAACTCACCTCCACGCAGCAGCTGCAGGTAGGAGGAACAAGTGGCACCCTGCCTTGTACAGCTGCCTCCTGACATTTGCAGGTTTCCTCTGCTGTTGTTATGTTGCTGCAAGTAGCATAAGAAATAGCTGCTCCTGTTTTGATTGGCACAGACCTTGAGAGAACTCTGGGAATTTGGAAGCTAAAGAGAATTTTCAATCTCAAGAGAATTTTCTTCTTACACATTGCTGGCACAGCCAGTACAGCCTTCCAAGTCCTGTAACTATTATTCCTTCCCACACAAACTGTTTTGCCATCTCAAGGCCCTACTTGGATCTCCACGAATGTTTATCACACTACTACGTCACTCCTCTGTGGTGCTACCCAAGTGCTTGCCTAATGTCTGACTCCCAAAAAAGCATGGCTGTTTATAAAAGCTTTAAGTAATGCACTTAGTGATGAAACACATTGGATTCAGCACACTGTGTCCAAAGTTTTACTATTAAAAATAGTCTGAACTGCATCACTGCGTTTGTTCTGATCTAGAGAATTCACAGTGCTCTCTCTGCTGCTGCTAGTAAATAATTGACTGTTTAATATAATGAGTGTCAGAATAATTTAATATTTAATCTGCCTAGAGATTTTGCTTTAGTTTTTAACTCTTTTCTGCTTCAGCCCAGTCTCTTCTTTACAGAGTAAGAAATTGTTTAGGTTGGAAAAGACCTTTAAGATTGTCAAGTCCAACAGTAAACCTAGCACTGCCACTGTAACAGACTGCTAACAGAAGAGGTGGAGAGGAAGAGAATAGTTACTTCTGGCCATCTTTCTGTGTCTTTACATACTAAGTACTAACTTGCTCTCACTATTACTCAGAGCCACATAACAGGGTCAATGCTTCAGACAGCATCTCCATATCTTCTCCAAGGGTCCTTGGAGAGCTCATCTGGGGGCAGCTACCAACTCTTGCTTCTCTCACCATACAACTTTTTCCTTTGGTCTGCCACATTTCCAGGCATTTCTTATTGTCAGGATTCCCTTCCTCAGGTTTAGCAGTGAAACAGCTCTCCTGAGGACTTTCCACTGGATAATTAAAAATGAAAAAACCCCACAGCAAAAGAAGACACTCTCCACGTCTTTTCCAATGCTGAAAATTCTGCAGATCTTTTCTTTCTTTCTTTTTACTTCATTTTAAGTCACCCTCCAATATCCTTTACTACCTTCTTCTCTGAAAGCCCTTCCCTTCTTCCAGGCCTCTCTAATCTTCCTGTATTCCTTTGAAGAGCTGTGATGCTTTCAGGTAACTCTGTGCTCCTGCCATTTCTAGGGTGAGACAAACTTATCTAATGTCCATGGAAATCTGCGAAGTTTAGAATAATGCTTTGCAACAAGCTTACACCAGTAGCTACGTGAAAGGGATTGGTCCCAAACACTCATTTTGAATTCATAGGCAGTATCAACTTACTTTAGGGCTTACATAAGATCTAAAATAATCTGGTCTCACTTACAGCTGACTAAGAAATATCCTAGAAGGGGTTCTAAAAGGCCCTGCAGTTATTTCCTTTCTGTCTCACATCGTCCTCTAAGCAGCCCTAACTGGCTCTTGCAGCTGGCATAGCAATTTAATTTCTTTTTAAAAAGATTTTTAACATTTCTTCATTCCACCTTCACTCCAAAAGCTTCATATTTATTATCCATCTTCCCAGTTCCGCCCATCCTTCCAGAGCGGTCAAGGGAAGAAAACATCCCCACACAGAAAAGCCACCACCATCCCCCCTTCACCCGCGGTTGATTTCACAAGTGTTGTGCCAGCGTTCAGAGATACCAGGATTGTTAGACATGTTAGAAGGCACCAAGATATTGGCCTTGTTTTGAAACTGAACTTTTGCAACCCCAAAAATGAGATCGTGGCTATTTTCTCATTCCAAGGTGTCATTCATAATAAAATACTGTATACGTCAC
This sequence comes from Clamator glandarius, assembly GCA_033459285.1. NCBI lineage: Eukaryota > Metazoa > Chordata > Aves > Cuculiformes > Cuculidae > Clamator > Clamator glandarius. The sequence goes on along the minus strand of JAUNZM010000089.1, from coordinate 1,719,163 downwards.
ATCAAAGATACTGAGGGAACGTCAGCCATCAGCCAACAACAGATAAAGTTGCTGGTGGAGGAAACCCTGGGAAGGCAAGGAGCTGGCACAAAGCTGAGGACAGTAGGGCTTTCATTGTAAACTTGCAGTATCCTCATACTGCAAGAAGAAAACAGGAAACACTCCCCATCTTCTTCAAGAAACATCATGCCATATTTGCATGGTATTTGTTTGTTTTTCTGGACCATATGGAATTCCTTTCCTCGTTTATATGTTTTGGATGAATCTGTTAGCAATAGCTACAGTCCTGAGACAGCAGCCACATAATTTCATTTCCAGGTTTGTAGAAACCAGCACAGATGTAGAAAGAGCACATTGCAGTATTTACAAAGTGTTGCCTTTCCATAAAGAGTGAGAACCTGGTTATCATCATAACTGTTCATTAAATCCAAAGCACAGTTACAGGTGAACAACAATTAATCCAGAACAGTAAGGTTTTAAAAAACTAACACTTGTAGGGCCAGGCCTATGTCCTTACACACTAATTTTAAATGCCCCTGAATCACTGGAAATGCTGGAAGATTCCAGAGACACAGGATTACCCCTGAAGATCACAGTGAGTGCAAGTCTTAAGGAGCTGCTGGAAATACACAGGTCATTAACACCATGCAGTGCATTGGTGTGGTGAACCACCTCTCTGCAAGTCTTCACAGCACATGCCACAGGAAACTTCATTCCTATATCCCTCAAAAAGGTTCACGCAACTGATGCAAAACAGAACTATTGCACTTCCCTTGTTATTAGCCCTAATAATCCCTCAAGGAGAAATGGACATTCATCTTCGCAGCAGTTCTGTATAAAGACATACATTTAGACGATGTTGCAATCAACTTTAATTCATTGGACAATATTTGGACAGAGAAAAGTGAAAAACACATGTAATGGACTAGTTAATGGCAAACTCTCTTCATAGGCTGTTTATTTCCTAATTGTCCAAAGCACCTCCCATCTTATTCAGGTGCCTTCACCATTGTCTGTAGTATCGGTATCCCTTTTTCTAGTGAAGCTGGACCTTGGACTGACATGGTAGAGCCACTGCTGTACCTTTATTTATTTATTCCATTTATAAACCTAAGTTTTCCTCCCCAGCAGCATGCCTACAGCCCTTCCATGAAAAATTCCTCAGAAAAAGCAAAACAACATTTTCTGACTTTCGGTTCTGGTCAGGGCTGCATTTGGTGCAGAAGGTGAAGTGACCTGTGAAAGATAACCTCAAGTACAACTTAAGGCTCCCTAGGTCTGACAGAGTTGCTCTTATAATGTTCAAACCCAGAATGGTATGAGATACCTGCAAAGTGTCAGCCTTCCTTCAGGCTCAGTGCCTTGAGGATGTGAAGTCGAGTTTGATGGAAAGGTATTATTCATAAGAACATTCCCCAATTAACCTTGGGTTCTACACATCACAGCATAGCCAACTATTTGCATTACAGTTATCCTTCACATCTCAGAGCAAGGAGAGAAAACCCACAGTGACTGAGACAGGTCTGCCAATTCAGGAGAGCTCCCAGACTTCCTGCTGCAAAGTTTAGTCTAACCTGTAAAGGGTTTTTTACGATTTGGGTCTGCTAGAGCAATTGTGTGATGCAGTAGTCCATCTCCCACATGCTATACATTTTGTATATGAACTTAGTGAAGAGCATCGATGCAAATAAAACCCCAGTACCTGCAACTCCTGTTCCCCTACTGAGTTCTGCTGCATCTTTTCCAGGAGGTTCAATTTTATGCATCCTCCAGGAAGACCCATCATCCTGCCCCAGCCAAAGAACACTCACACACCTTCCTGCATTCCTGTGTGCAGGGTATTGTGGCTCAGAAGGGAAAATAAACAGATCCAGAAGTACTCATCAGCTGAGCTGCAATGCTCCGCTCCACAGTCTCAGACAAGCTCTCTAGACCCAAGGCTTTACTGACATTTTGGAAATTCTGATCCACCTTCACAAGGCAAAAGGAAGACAAACTCTGAGAACTGTTTCTCTCAGAGGAAAGAGGGAAGGAGTGGAAAGAGCACAACATCTTGAGCCATGACGAAGCAGAAGAGCCCAGTCTCCGCTGGTAAACACATACCCAGGCCCAGCTGATGGGCTCCGCAATGTCTGTCATTGCACTTACAGACATACAGGCAAAAGGCATATTTAGAGATATTTCTATTTTGTAAATATACTGCTTTGCAGCCAACTTTTTCAGTACACTAATTAGACGGAGATTTTCAGAACAGCCCAGCTCCCGTGAGTATTTATCTAGTGGCTACTTTGGGCCTATGAAAACCTCACATCTCTCCTTAATGTCTGCAAAAAGCCAGTTTGCATTAGAGTCCTCAATGAAAGCAATTACCCTTGCCTTGGCAGTAATACAGCTCTTACAGAAAGCTGGAGCTGCTTTGTCTCCTCACTCTAGTTTCCTCCCATGGAGTTATTTCTTTAATACTAGTATCTGTGCAATGCTTCCAGAACTTGTCTGCTATAAAAACCTTACTTCAAACCACCTGACTCTTATTTCCCTCTCTCTAAACCTAAAAAAAAAAAAAAATGCTATATAATATCCAGGGCTTATAATAGATGGGATGCATGCCAGAAGGAACAATGGGAGGAAATGAAAGATGAAATTATTAGTTGGGAGTTAAACAGGAGGTGAAATTACTCTGAAGTGTTCGGGATATAAGAACCTTTATTTCTGGAAAAAGCAGGAAGATCCTCAATACTGATTCTGGGTAGGGAAAATCTCTTACAGATATAGAGACAATTACTATCCTCTTCTAATCCTTGCTGTTCCACCCCAACATATTTTGAGGATCAATTCTATTCTTGCACACCCACTACAATGTTTCTTCCCCTTCACCCACTGCCTATAATTCAACATTATCTACAATAAAACCATCAGTTAGCAGCAGAACAGGCAAAACCTGACTTGATAAGACAAGAAAAAGCACAGATTTTTCAACACAGGCCAACACTAGCAGTCACAAGCATCCCAGACTCTACTTCACACGTTTTAATCCTGGTCCAGCTTTGGGGTACAAAGCAGGGGCTGTACAGACTAAGCTTCACTCACCATCCTCCTGAGAAGACAAGGTTGGTGAGGCAGGGCAGAGCAGGGCAGGGCTTGTCCTGTCCTCCACCTCTACAAGCCAGCTTCTTCACATTAAGAGAACTACATGTAACTCTTTTCTTTCTTTCTCCATTTAAAAACTACTTATCTGTAGGCTGGAGAACACATGTTATCATTAGGCACATGAGACCTCATTAGGCACTCATGAGAACCTCCTGTGAGGTTCTTTCTTTTATCAGCACCTTGTGAAACAGTGGGTTTGGAGGAGGAATCAACTCAAGCAGTTTGTCTGCAGCTGCAGAGCCCAGTTCTACCTTGGACTGCAAATATGGACATTTTCAGAACAAGCTCAGACAGAAACCAGAAGAGTCTGCCCATAAAGCTGCATGCACAGGGAGAATGATAACCACCCCAAAAGACTTCACAGGTGTTTACTACGAGTATCCACAATAGAGCTGTTTAGCAGAAGCCTGGTCCATAATTATAGCAGCAAAGTGCTTTCTGAGGTACAGTGGGCTGATATGCCAGGGTGGGAGTCTTCTAAGACCATGGCAGAAATACCTGGGATCTTCTTTTGTCTTTTTTTTTCTTCTGGGGACCCTTTTCTCACCCTCATCTATCTTTCTTCAGCTACAGCTCGAGTAACCTGCCCCCCCGAGTCCCAGAACAAACAGACACACCTGTGGTCCTGTAAAAAAAAAAAATACAGCAAGGCTCCCAAACCAGCATAATTCCTTAAAATCTGGTTCCCCAGCTGGTGTAGCCCATGGTGCCCTTCCCTCACCCTCCGGCTGCAGCACGTGACCCTGCTTGCCCCAGAGAGCAGCCCAGACAAACCTGGGCAAAGTGGAGAGAAGAAACACAACCAGGAGGCAGAATTATTTGACTTGGGCTCTTCTTGGTCAGGTTGGAGTTAATTAAAAAAATGAACACAGGTGTATGTGAAAAACTCGAATTTCCTTTAGTTGAAACTTTAGGTCAGAATGAAGTATTTCTAAATGAGCCAGCAGATCATCTGTTTTACTTCCTGTGCCATTTTTCATGCTGTGCTATTAATTTTGCTTAAGCATTGCAGGTTTGGGGTTTTTTTTTGTACACTGAATTTTTAAGACTGTTTTCTCCCCTTCCTTGTTAATGATGTTATCTAATGTTGAACTATAGCACCAGTTGCACTACAGTTACCCTAGAACAAGTGGCAGTCGGGGTGACCTTCATTTGACACAGAAACTAACATTTATTTCCCTTACAACCTGCTATAGAAATAATAAAATATAGCTCTTACTATTAATCTTGACATAGTTGCTGAATAATGAAGACTATTAAAAAAGTTAAGGTTGTTGTTCTTTTTCTGGAAGACATATTTCCAAGAAAATGTATATTATTCACTACTGAAAAGTTAAAAATGATTCCAAATAGAATTTCTTTATCTCTGCTGAGAGATGGGAATTGAGAACAACAAGGTGTGCTCCATTACTGAGGAGTAGGTGTGCAGCCACTACGTTAAAAGTGACTCCGTGGTGCTGAGACACTAAGCACCAGCCCTGCCTCTTCCATGAGCTTATGAATCATTGTAGTTTTTCAGTAACCACCTTCTGGGGAGGCTTTATATTGCCCTAGCAGCATCTGCTTTACTTACCATAATGATAGATCTGTTACCTATTCAGTGCTTTTGCCTTTTCTGCAGGGCACTGTTAGTAGCAAGCAGAACCTCTGGGTATTGTCTGGCTTTTGGTGCCTTTGTTAAGCTGTGCTCTGAGCCCAGTTCCCCTTCACAGCCAGAGGATGAATCTGTTTTACAAAATTTCCATGTAGTATATCCTCAATGGGCTTTTGACCTAACGTTATGCAAATCTTTGCTCCCCTAGAGAAGAAGTGGAGAAAATAAGCTGAAAAATATTCCAGACAGGAATGTGATGTGTAAAAAATACAAGACTAGTTTCTGAGAGGACATTAAGGATGAATTTGAAATAGAGCATTATTTCACATGAGGTAAACAGACCACCTCTGGTGCATGTTTAATTTGCCTGTTGCTGCTGGTAAGCGTATGTTCTTGTATTTCTGAGTATTACTTCAGGTTGTATCACAGACATAGCTGTAGTTCAATCAGTGGCTGTGAAGAATAAGTGTTTATTCACTAGAGGTCAATAAATATAACATAAGAACTGGTTAAACACTCTAATAGTTATATTTTATGGCATTTAATTGATTAAATTAGCCCTATGTCCTTTTGCCTAGAAATCCAAGTATTAGGTGCGCATCTAACTATTTAGTGCTGGAAACTCCTGACTGTCTTACATCCCCTCTGTTTACTTTTGGGAGTGTTTAGGTCTTATTTAAGTGTATGTAGATAGATACTGGTTAAATGATATAACTGGTTAAACACTGGGACAATGCTCAACGCCATACCTACCAGAACATTGTCACTTCCAATCTGCTTGAAAATACACATAGTGTTCAATTAGGTCAGACACCACAAGGGAGAACGTCGGCTAAAATGCAGTAAAACTATAACCCAGCAGTGTTTATTTTTCCAGACTTTGCATGTCCTTCATCCTCTGAGTGTGGTCGCAGGAGGGGTGTGCGAGCCGCCCTTCAGACCAGCTTCATCGCCTGTTGCATTTTGTAGATGAAACCGCAAGATACCTGTGGCCTGAAACCTGATGCTGTCTGCAGGAGCAGGAAGACTTAACCATATGCAATATATATGCACAATAAAACCTGAAAATCCATACCAGTCACATTTCCTCACATCAGCCTCAGGCATGTCCCAGATTTATAAGCCACTTCTAAGTGATTTCGTACCTAGGAATCCATCCTGGCTAACACTGCCTTCTCATGCAGCATGCTGCTTTTGATTTAATCTTGATTAATTATTTTTGTCCGGACATTCAAAGCCCACTCATTGGGGGCACTGATTTATAGTGCAGGGCATGAAATAGCCAGATTCTATTAGAAAGATTTGCAGTTATAAGAGTGAAGCATTATTTATTGGAGTTCTACTAGTAATTGGTAACTTTTCCCCCAGCACCTCTGAGCAGGCAAATGGATTCTCTTCTGCATTTTCTGTGATGGTTACTTCTTTTATTTACTTATCTGTTCTCAGCAGCCTTGCAATAATAATAATACTTATAAGCATCTATCTTCATACATTTAAATAAGACCTAAACACTCCTAAATAAATAGAGGGGGTGTAAGACAGTCAGGCTTTTCCAGCTCTGAACACACCTAATACCTGAATCTCTAGGCAAAAATATGCAGGACTAATTTAACCAGTTAAATGCTCAGAAACAGAAATGTTGAACACTGACTTTTGTATCTCACAAATCAGCTGAAAGCTTTCCAGATACACTTGAGCTTGACTGCTAAGTTAAAAAATGCTTCTCCCAAGGTTTTGCAACTAGTATTTTTGTGGGAGTTAAAAATACATTAAAAATACAACATATATTTGATTAAATATTGCCTCTCCTCTGCCCCTGCAGAATTGAGGCTGCTTGTCTGCCTGTATCCTAACAGACGCCACGCAGATGAAATTTATCTCCCTTCTGTGCTGTGACACTGCTCTTTGCTGAGAGCAAAGGAGGTAGAGACTCTGCCTTTGGTTTATTGCCTCCGTTGAAACATGGGATATCTGATCCATATCAAGAAGTATTTAGATATTTAAATTAGTTGAGTTTAGCTTGTATAAACTTTGTCAGGAAATAGTCCTTTTCTGGCTTAGGGTACTGATGCACAAATTTAGGCTGTGAAGCCACACTGCTGTATCAGCAGCTCATCACTTACACCACAGACTAGGAGCTACCCTGGTTTGATGTCTCTGGATGGAGTCACACAGCTAAGAGCTTTTCATTTTCTTCTCCAGTACAAAGTCTCCTGCAGCACATGCAAAAAGAAAGCTCTGGTCAGCAATAAATACTAGTTTTCCCTCTGCACCTTGCCCTGAGGTCCCATCAGTTTCCGAATGGAAACAGGACTGGCCTCTTTCAGTGTGTGCTCAGGAACCCAGTGAGTAACACATGGGAAATGAGGGGAAGGATGCTGGCAATTCTATGGCATCTTTTGTAATAGATGGGGTCTTAACCCCAGTGTCCTGGATAAACTCCAGTTCTGGTAATTGCATTCTGCATAGTTAAAATCCCCCTGCAGTTTCAAATGAATCCATTATTCTTCACTTCCTTTCCTAAATTGCTGTGCAGCTTTGCATTGTGCTGCTGAAGAGTTGCTTTGTTTCACCTGAGGGATGATGGCATTTCATGGCTGTATGAAATGGGCCTGAGCGCACAGTTTGTACAACAGTCAGTGAAACACTTCAGGATTATTCATAATTAAGTATCCGCTCCCTGTAACTGAATGGGTTTATAATGCTGGGTGAAGTAGTACAACACAAAGCACCACTTTTCTCTGTACTTGAAAGTTGGTAATACAAAACTTATATGGGCAGTAAAAGACAGAAGTTTTCTAAAATTCCCCTTACCCAGCTAAGCATGAGAGTTTAACTGACAGTTTCAGTCTTTACTTTCCCATATTGTTATTGATTAATTGCTCTACTTCAATTTCCTTGTTCTAAATGGAAACACTGCAATCGTAATTCCAATCTCTGGCCACGACACAAACTGATTTTAAATCTTTAAAATCGTGTCAGTGGGAGGAGGTGATGGGGGCGGAAAGAAAGCTTTTTATTTTTATTATTCATTTTCATGTCTTCCAGGACTTACTACTTTCACCCTTGTGTAGAAAAAACACAGGGTATTTCTGCTGCAGTCAAACCTGGGAGATGCCTCAGCATCATAAACTTGCCATGATCTTATCCCAGCAGTCTGTTCTGATAGGAAACACGAGGATATTCCACAAGCATCAAAACAAACCAGTCTTTCCGGAGCTAAGCCAGTGACCTTTTCCAGCTCCCGCTGTTTGGGTTATAGCTTGGTTCCCCTTCAAGATTTGGGCTGGTCTTAATTGTACTCACTTGCCTTGCAAAACTGTCACAGGTGTCTTCTGAATTTCCAGCCTCTCCTGGAAGGAGATGGTACCATCTAGCAGCTCTGTGTCCCATGGGGGAGAGACATTTTTCTAGGAACCTTAGCAGGGGAGAAAATAGACAGGACTCTCTCCCTGTTCACAAAGCAGAAGGTCAATACAATGGAGTAAGTAATGCAATGGTGTAAGTAGATTCCTCATGCTCTTTTTTTTCTCTACAAGGTAGGTCATAATCTGCTCCTCAACTGCTCCAGTGCTGTTTTGATGAAGGCTAAGACTGAAATAAATAGAAAAGTTTATAGAAAATTATATGTGATGTGGCATCCTGGAAAAAAAAATGCTTAATCTGAAACAGAAAAATGCCGGCTTAGGAGCCACATGTGTATCTCATTTATAAAAAAAATCTATAATTTTTATTAAAGCAGCCACAATAAGAGTATTAGCTGCAAATTAGGTATGTATACTGGAAAGCAAGCTTTGTGTACTCTATTGGCGAGGGGGAACAGACTGTCTTGCACTGTGAGACAGATCAAATAAGAAGCCGAAAGATCTCAAGGCTCAGCAGAGGTCAGCTCAGGACCCAACTCAGCTTCAGTGATTATTTTATACATGCACAATATTTTGTGCGTAAACCACAGTGTTTTAAGACCAGTCCTCTGGAAATAAAATGTCAGAGAGTAAATGTCAGGTCCTTCCTTGAAGATTTGGAGGGGCAGGGAATCCAGAATGACTAACAAACCACAGCTGACAATGTGCTGCACCTTCAAATGCCAAGGGAGTGTGTTTATGGCACTGCTGCCTCGGAGGACTCAGGCAGCCTCGTGTGACTGGAGAGGACCCCCAAGCCCCAACTATAGCAGCCTGGCTTCTCTCCCCTCCCAGCCCTTTTTCTGCAGGCCCTGGAGCAGCTGGGACCGTTGGAAGGATCCACTCTCCTTCCTCAGCCCCCAACCCCATGTTGTGGAGTGGGTCCTCTGAAAAAGAAAATAAGCAATGATTTTCTTCCCACAAGCTCCATTGTCACGTTACCCAAGCTTGCTCCCCTTCCTCTTTCAGTAAAGAGGTGACATTCTATCCTTAGCTTGAATTTTAACCAAGTCTTTTAAAATTGCTATAGGAACTGGTTTAAAATGCCTATGGGAACTGGCTTGAGTGACCTGGACAACTTCTCCTCCAAGCCGAGAAACTGATTTTGAAACGGGAAATTTTCACAAGCCGTGTTTGATGGATTATGAAAGTTTTCCAATTATTTCTTTTTTTAAAAAAAAAAACCTGGGAAAAGAGTAGTGTAGTTTTTTTTCCATGTTCCTCCCTGTCCTTTTTTTTGTTGGTTTTTTTTCAATGAGAAAAGTTAAAAGGTGGGGGGAAGAGAGAAAGGGAAACAGGAAGCATAAATGGGAAATTATTCTAAAATGAATTATTTTGATTAAAAGTCCTGTCAGAGCTTTGAAACAAGAATGCCTGTTTACTAACGGTGTGGTGGGGAGAGGACCGTGGAGGACAAATTAGAGGAATATTGCCTCTGACTCCCAGCCGAGTTAATTCTGTTAGTTAACTATCGTGAGAGCGGTATTTACATAACCACCCTCAGTGGGAATCGCATACACAGCACTGCTCCAGCTTCCCAGCCAAAAGAACGGGAAACAACAGCTCTCAAGGACCTTGCATTTGCACAGTGATTTAATTATCAGGCATAAGAGCCTTCTCCAGCCTAGCCACCGAAGTCCTGCACATCTTGATTGGCCAGCTTGCTCCTCCCAGACCAGTTTGCAGGGGAAACTGCCTCTCCTGGGAGCAACACCATGTTAGGCATCAAAATGAAATATCTACTACCTCTTTTGAGTTCCTTTGCTTTTCTCAGTAGCTACCCATGCCAACAGTGAAACTGTGTGCGCTATTCAAAACACAAATGGATCTTAATTTAACTCTCAGACACTAATTTAACTCTTTCTACACCTGTAGGCACTGGATGGAATAGTACCTATAGAACAGTTATTCTTTGTGAAGATATGTAAATCTTGTAACAAAGTCAAGGCTGAAATCTTTCTGATAAGCTGAATTGAGCTCTGTAAATCACACACCATATGCACATTTTTCTGCCCTTGTGTCTTTACTATGGCTCTTTGCAGCACCCTTTCCAGCTTTGCAACATCCTTTCCAAGATGTGAAAAGCAGAACCACGTTTGCTATTTCAGTCTCACCATAACAATGAAGTAGACAAGAAATTAAACCATTCACTCTCTGTTCTGCTATGTCCCTGGTCTCAGCAGAGGTACAGGTTAGCAGCCCTCATAATGCTTTATTTCATTCGATTTCCTTTAAGAAAATAATACAATTTCCTTTCAGAACATCACAAAAAAAAATTGTCTGTTGCTTTTAAGACCTGCACCTTTTATTCTGTCTCAGCGAAATAATAATCTTCGATCCTGTAGGTGAAATTGTTTTGAACCCAGATGAATTAACATGACCTTGCTTAGCAAGTACGTTTAAGAAGACATCTGGCATGCAATGTTCCCCTCTCATTTCCTTTAGAGAAAATCCTATCTAAGCAGATGCCTCAGGAAAGAGCGCAATAGTATTTCGTACTACACAAGACACTTCTTGTGCATTTAAAGTTCTCCCTGGTGACAAGTATGAATTCTTCCTCCTTAAATAAAGAAACTTGCCTTGCAGTCACAGCAGCTGTCCACATGATACCCATTAATATGTTGCTGAAAAGAGGTCACCTTTGCCTTCACAAGGAGGTTCTTCTGCTCTGTTCTGTCACCATCAGATTACCTGGAAAAAAAATGAAGATATATCCACTTTAAGACATGTATTTACAGCCACCATTGGTTCTGTTTCAAACTGTTAGTTCCTCAACATCCTAGCCATAAAAGAGCTGTAAAATCAACTGCTTGCAAGAAGCCCTTGCGCTGTCCAATGAGCACTCATAGCTACTTATTTATGATCGAGACCATGGAAGAAGAGCAGAGAAAATTGCACTTACACAGATTGCATGAGGCAATTTTTTCTCCATAAGAAACAAACATTAATTTATTGTGTAAATACAATTTAGGGTCACTCTTTAAAGCAGAGGCAATTATTCAAGGATGGAACTATAAGCTATTATATGCACTGAATAGACAAAATGATGTGTCCTCAGAATCAGATACAATCCATATTTTAATGCCCAGGCCAGGCACAGAGATCTCAACAAGCACAATTTAAAAAGTAATTGAAGTATCAATATATATCTTGGCATTATTTTACTTGCAGTCGCGTCATTATTGTAGCACATCAGCTGAGCTGGCCAAGTGATCTTACGAGTGCATTGTAAAATCCATATTGACAAAACAGGTCAGATTCAGACTGCACATGCACAGCTTATTCCATGGCCAAAAGAGCTCTTGGGGGTTCACTCCAGTAGTGACTGGAGCCACTAGAGAAAATTCATCCCTTCAAACTCACACAAGGACCATTACATGGAGTTGCAGAAATAAAATAAGGCAGCCACTAAAGCATTATTTAGGAGGTTCCAGATTCCAAAATTCTCCCAGAAAATGTCACCCTTCCATGGGGGTACCCAGTATGCAGGATGGGGAGATGGTATATGGAGACCAGGGCGCTCAGCTCGCTCTGTCCCACCAGGCCTGGCAGCTCCAAGGAAGTTGTACTTCACATCAAAACATACATGATTGGGAATGTAGCCCAAATGGCATATTTTTAAAGCCTACAGAGGAAACTGGTATATTTTGTAAAAACTTGTGTGCAATCAGGCTAAAGAATTAAGCTTTGAAGAAAAGTTTGTTGAAAGACGTCTTGAAGCTGACTTGTTCCTCAAGATATACACGCTTACCCACTGCCCTGATGCAAATCACTCATGCTGTGTAGCATCCAACCAACTTAGATGATAAAGTGCAGAAAATATCTGCGCAAGTAGCTAAGAAAAGCCATGTGTAGCCCTGAGATTGCTTCTGTTGCTTCACAGTGCATTAGTCCAGGATTTGCTTGCAGAGCAGGCATGAGGATCAATGTCCAGCTCTCATGCCTTGGTCAGCTATCATCCTAAGATGAAACAGCCTCAACAGATGTTTGAGTGCCCTAAATAATGCTCCCATGTACATTAGCCTATTGCACAGGGAGACATCCAGACACCTTTCTGTGACAGATTTGAATACAAGAGCCCCTTTGGAGTAACCTGGAATTTCACTATAACCTGATCTAAACATTTAGTGATTTGGCATGGGAAGTGCTAGATCTTGGACTGGGTCCCCCAGGCACTACTGCAGTACAAAAAATAAAGAGTAATAAATAAGAGGCATTTCTAATATGAGTACCTTTCTTCTGAAGTGTAGTCTGCTCATGAAGACTCTCTGACAGTAGAAAGGTAAGATGCATATATAAATATTTACCATCAGTTATGCTTCCTGTTCTCAAGAAAGAGAATAGTCTATTTACCAATAAAATGGAGTCTCATTAGACCCTGCATGAACCAATTACATGATACTCATCATCTTTCAGCTTTCATAGGTTCTTAATTGCTGTGGGAGAAACAGTTGTTATTAAATAGCTATTTTTATATGATCCAGATATTATGTCTGTTAAACCCATAAAATGCACAATATATTTGTTCTATTACTCATAAACTTTTTATCTTCTTGGACTATAGACGTCACCCTTGCAAACCATCTAGTTAGGAAGAGACATGAATACAATTAAAATAAAAGGATTTGCTAATATGTATACGTATATATGTGCAGCATACAAAAAAACCCACAATGTACATTTGCAGCTCTAGTATATCCTCTTCCCTCTCAGCTAAACCAGGGAAGATTCCAAAGGTGCATTGCAACTTGAAACTATGATTCTTCCCAACTGAATTGCTCCAGGCTCTAAAAATTCAGGAGTTCATTAAAAACATCATGACATCTAAAAATAATAACTATAACATAGTTTTGAAGGCAGTGGAGTCATAACTTTCCTTCTGAATTTGGCCCCTAAGCTTTGTATGTTCAGCTTTCATTTTGGAATCATTAGTGCACATGATATTTACTCCTTTCTTAAGGAAAGCGGTGATTCCCATGAAACACCACAACTAAATAACCTTGAATCACCCCATCAATATCATGAGATCTAAATCCTTTAGATCTTAAATTAGTGACTAATGAACAAGGAAGAGTCACTGGCAACTTTCAAAAAGGATACACCAGGGTGGAGGTTATTCATCCAAAGCCTGTGGGGGTCTGTTATTGTGAAGTCCTTAGGAAAGAGCTAAGGAGGCCAGGCTGTTCTGAGCCACAAACACCCATTTGAAATGTCCCACTCACAGAGCCACATGAACATTATCTGTTCTCCAGCCCCACAACTCTCTTCTGATACAGCCAAAGGTAAAAGAAGATCTTGAGTTTCCCAAAACTGACCCACAACAGATGCGATGTGGCTAATCAGGAACTGACTCTGTGGAATGGACATGCAAAAATAGGAGAAAAGAATCACAGAATCACAGAATCACAGAATGACCAGGTTGGAAGAGACCCACTGGATCGTCGAGTCCAACCATTCCCACCATTCCCTAAATCATGCTCCTAAGCACCTCATCTACCCTAACCTTAAACACCTCCAGGGACGGTGACTCAACCACCTCCCTGGGCAAACAGTTCCAATGTCTAACCACCCTCTCTGTGAAGAACTTCTTCCTAATCTCAAGCCTAAATCTCCCCTGGCGGAGCTTGAGGCCATTCCCTCTCGTCCTGTCCCCTGTCACTTGGGAGAAGAGGCCAGCACCCTCCTCTCCACAACCTCCCTTCAGGTAGTTGTAGAGAGTAATAAGGTCTCCCCTCAGCCTCCTCTTCTCCAGGCTAAACACCCCCAGCTCTCTCAGCCGCTCCTCGTAAGATTTGTTCTCCAGCCCCTTCACCAGCTTTGTTGCCCTTCTCTGGACTCGCTCCAGAGAGGAAGCAGAAGGGATCCAAAAGAACCCAAAGACTTCACTCAGCTCAGCGTGTTTGCCAGGTCCTTATGGAAAAATCACTACTCCCAGTAGGCAAACTTCACCTTGTCCTGCCTGAACAAAGGACGTCACCACCCCAGTATATCAGAGAGCTGGCAGAGAGTGTGATGAATTGCTGTAATTAAAAGAAGAACAAGGCACCAAATTAGCTGTCAAAGAGTAGGACTGGAAGACTGCACCTGGGATGATGCACAAAGTGCAGCTCCGAGGCAGAGCTTCAACACCCATTTGAGATACTGTAGGCATTAAATCCACAGGTGATCCGCAAACATCCTCCGGGTACTTCTGTCATGCCTGGGGTATTAATCTAGTCTGCAACACTTCCTATACCCTCCTATTACAGACTCCATAGGGCTGCTTTCCTTGCTTTTCAGACTGTTGTGTAACACTGCTGTCTAAATGACACCTACAGCACGCAGAGTGAGTTGATAGCACCAGGTACTTTGTAAAGCTCTGCAGGATGCACTGAGATGCCAGTTGCAAAACAGAAGTAAGAGCTTAATATTGCTGTAACATTGCCTGCAAACGGTGGTTGCTAGGAGGCAAATATGTAAAGAAACCTGAAAGGATGCAACAGTTTCAGGTTCAGTTTGGGACTCACTGAAGTCTTTCTGTTGATTTTAAATAGGTTGTGATCCATCTTTTAGCAAAGGTAGTGGATTTTTTTTTGAAGTAAAAAGGGATGTCACTAAAATTGCTCTAGATAATAGAGGTGGGCAACAACAAGCCATTGGAAAGGAAGAATTACTGAGGGAAATGAAAGGCAACATCAAACAGCTTTAGTGAACAAAACTCCACCAGATAAAAAGTCTGACTGGAAACCACTAACAGTGAAAAACTGTATAAAACCGGTATTATTTCCAGCCCCGACCCCAGCCCTCATGCCAGGGCTAAACTTGGCACAGCCACTGGGATTTTTCCACTTCACACATCATGTGGCCATTCTCACTTCAATAATTCCGTCTACCTATAAAGTTGAATAAAACTGTCACTGCCCTTTGCCCTTTCTGCTCTCCTGCAGTGGCACCTTACTGTGATTTTAGATGTCAAACTGGGCTGTGGGAGGCTTAAAATTCGCTGGATGCGGTTGAGGGGAGTTTTCTGGCCTCTGGTGTGAACCCATCCCAGTCCTGATCCAGACCCCTCTCTGCTGTGCACACACAAAAAAAACCCTGGGAGCCCTGAAACACCACAGCTGTTCTGTGGAAGCACAAATGAGAATAAAGGATCTTTCACAGTAGAAAAAAAAACATTAGACCTGGCTGAAATACAGTCAAATAAACCCAATTTCTCCCTGCCTACTGTACCATTGCAGGACAAGTCCTTTTGTTCAGCAACCCCTAACAGCTCCCTATTAACGAAGACTCACACGGCCTCTCTCTCCTCACCCCAGCTGACGTTTGGCAGGTTTTGGCTCCTTTCTGGCAACTCCTGCACTGCTCGTGCTATGGAGCCCATGGGAGCATTGCCCAACAAGGCACATCTCTTATTTTGGAGAAGGACAGAGCACCATCTGTCTGGTGGGTTGTCCCTGAGCAAGAGCCAGCAGCCAGGACACCGCAGCCAGATAAACCTCCTCTGCAGCCAGACACGTGTAATTAATAAAGAAATGTCCCCCAGCTCTCAGGTGGGGCTGACCTACCAACTATATCCATATTGGTGCTTCCATTTCTCTTGCCTTTATACTTTTCTAACTTGTCTCTCAGTGAGCACTTGGGTCCCTTGTAACACACCCAGTACAACGTGTCACACACTCAGCCTCCCTCGACTGCCCCAAGCACTCTGAGGTTTAGCAATCTCTGTTGGCATCATAAGCTGGGTGGGGTATGCTAGTATTTTATTTATTTTTACTAAGAAGAAGACAAGGAGAAATAAGATAAGTCTGAAGCAAGATGTGGGGGGTTTTGTGTGATTGTTTTGATAGGAGCTTTATGAGGATAAAAGCATATTGCAAAACAGTTGAAAACAGTATTTTCATCACCATCAGGAACTCCTTGGTGGGGTTTTAAAGTCTTTGCTCACTGCAGAGATATTCATACCTACTCTGGTTGTCTAAGGAGGAATCATTTCCTCAGATTTTGACTGTGTTCAATGAAAAGGGCATCTCTGTTTTGCTATAGAAAAAAAGCCAGACCCTCAAAAAGAGAAACTCATCACTGAAATCCTCACTCCCTGAGTGTTAAAGTGGCTTTAGCAACATCACACAGAGTTTCCGCCAGCTGAGGATCTGTCCTCTCATCTACAGAAACAGTCTTCTCTTCAGTATCCACACAACGAGCAAGGAGCAACTAAAGGTAACAGTCCAAAAAGGCATAAAAATGAAATTCCTTCTCCCTGTAAAATCTAGTAACTGATTTTTACCAGGCTTGATATGCAGTTCCTTGCTCACACACATTCAAATATTTGCTCCAAAAGGGTAAATGATTAGAAGTTTCTAGATCCTGAGAATTTTAATCCTCACTTCATGGGTGGGGGAACTGAATCACAAAACTCACCTGCCTGGACTGACAGGATCCAAACTTCGTATGCAAACTCAGCTTGAAGCTCCCGTCTCTCTGCAGTGATCTCATCTGCACATTGTCATTGACTTCTGTGAAGCTCCCTCATATGTCTGTTGCCTGGAGTCTGATCAGGTGTGACAACAAGCCAGGAAAGCTTTTACCTTAATAGCTCTATAAAGTGACCAACAAACTTAAATCAAGCTTTTATAAACATTAGCAGATATTTTAAAATTTTATAGATGGAAATTTGAACATTAATTTCTAATAATTTCACATTCAAGGAAACTTATTAACTCCTGGAGACATCCAATAACTCCTACAGGTGACAGAAGACCCAGGCCTCTGTCCCACCAATGCTACAGTCCCATGTATCATGATCTGAATTGCTTTGTAGCTGACGGATGGGGAAGCTGCAAGGGAGCAAATCATTGCCTGTTCTCCCACTTGATCTTCCTGGGGCTCCAGATCCCAAGCAAACAATATGGTGCACCAAACCCAGCTGCTCCAATCCTAAGAAAAGTTTTAAGTGGCAAAGCAGAAGTTCTTAAATAGAAATTAGATTTAGATTGATTAAGCTAACTATTGCATGTCAATGTCTTTAAATATAAATGAATTATTTGGAACATGTTCATTGAAGACTAACAGCTCCTGAGTGCAATGTAGAGACATGGCTAATTATAAAGTCAAGAAGCTATTATTAATACTTCTAATGATCAATTTATATTCCAACAACATAAAATTATCAACTTTAAAGCTCCAATGGTCATGGTAATTAGGAGAAAATATTGTATTGTAAGCAGAAAGCAATAATCCAACTAGTGTCTGGCCGAAATAAGAGTTATGAAGCTGAGTTTTCTGAGGCCTACAATAAAACCCTGAGAGCTCCGAGTCTGATGCAGGCTGAAGGAAGTGCTTTTAGTTTTTGGTTGGCACAGCCAGGAGGAGGTTGAATGAAAAGGTCACAGAAAACTTGCTGCAACTGGGATTCATACTCTGGAACCAGTAAGGCACCTTAATACAATCCTAGACTGATAGAGAGGCAATAGCACAAGCAGTCCTTGTGCACCGATAAGATTTACTCAATTAGATATACTTAAATGCAATAGATTTCAATGGAAAAACAGATCATTTATAACTTCCATTGTGCATGTCAGCCAAAGGAGCAGCAATAATTTAATACTCTGCACTTGCAATTCTGTACAGTTGTAGTGTCGTGTTGCTGGGTCACTGCCAGAAGGAAAGTAAACATGCTTTTTCTGAAAAGACAGCATCTTGCAGTAAATTTGGACCAAATTAGATTTATTGAGCACTGGTGCACTTCAAGGCCTGCAGAGAGGAGAGCTGCTCCCACCAGACCAAGGGGCATCTCCTGAAGGCATCTTGCTGAGTCTCTCAGGGCCAAGGCTTGCACACAGGTGTTGGGACTTGGGTGGAAATCAAACACCTGATTTCTCCCAGTTGGCCTGCTTTTTCTGGGGGGACCTTGCTGCATACCCCCTGCTGCTGCCGTGGTAGGAGCTCGGTGCAGGAGGAGCAGCCAGGATCCCTGGGTCAGCTCTGCAGTGTCCTAGACCTGACTTCTTCCCCATCTTCACCTCTCCCATCTCTCGGGGCCCCCATGCATTGCAGTGGTGGGAGAGCAGGAGGTGGGAGCTTGCAGGTGGGCTAAGCCCCCCTCCATCCCATCACCAGAAAACCCAGGTGGACTATCAAGAACAAGCCCCTCTGAACAGCCATGCAGACCCTAAGGAGCAAGTCACAGTGAGCTGGTAGATGGGGCTGGGGCACAGCAGCCGCTAATGACTTCCAGTTGCTGCCCCACTCTTACAGGAGGGTTCATGTTTTTTGCTGCATTGTGGAGGGGATGGAAGTTTCCACAGTAGCATGCAGGAACTTCATGGAGCAGTCTGGAAAAAGCCTGTCCTCAAGGCAGATATATATATGTTTTAATTTTATAGCTAAGTACAAGCGCAATCCTCGCCTTGAGATACAAAACAAGCACATCTCCTGTCAGATCCTCTAATTCACTGGAAAAGCAAAGGTAGGACTCAGTGCAGGATGGCACCAGGCAATCAGTGGAAGGAAAGAGAGTAGGGAAAGGAGGTGTCACCTTCCCCATCCCTCCTGGCCCACGCATGCCACCACTCCAGTGGGCCAGGTCTCATGGGTGAGCTCGCCACAGGGAGACTGCCCTTAAAGGGCAACTTGGCAGAGGGACTCCCAGCCAGGAAGGGCCCTGGGATGATGTTTTGGGCTGTCCCTGCGGATTATAACCAACAACCTTGCAGGGAGAAGGAGAGGGACTAATGGTTCCTGTCATAGCTCTCCCTGATGATACAGCTTAAAGCAAAGCATGCACCACCAACGCTGGCACTGTGAGTGCCACCTTGAGCTTCCTGCTTCAGAGCTGGCCGAAAAATTCCCAGCAGAGTTTCTGCTTCTTTCTTTTTCAGCAAAACCTGCTGGTGTGACCATATTGACAGATCTTGTGCAAACAGCTTGGTTTCAACTCACAGCCTTCACTTGGGACTTAGCAAATCATTTTATTTCCATACAACTAAAATCTGTCCTCTTGGCTCTGGTTTGATTTCTACATATTTGTGCATAAATAACAATTTCAGTAGTGGTTTTGTTATGCATAGCAGTGATTTTTTTAATGCTTCATTTTTCATGCATAAAATTTTGAGCAGATTGAGGACAAGATGAAAGTCTGAGATTTTTAAACCTCTAAAACTACAGAAGTTTTTTTTAGCTTACTGTACAAACAGCTGTTTGCAATAGCATACGCAGTACAGTATAAAAGCAAGGAAAAGTTCTTCATTCTGCTGTTCAACTTCATCTAGAAGGAGCCAAACACAGCATACTGGAAAAGAAGTATTTTCCCCAGCTAGGTAAGGGGTGGTTATTCCTGTTTCCTGTAAACACCATTCGATTTGTGATCCAGTGACTTGCAAATCTCAATAGTTTTCAAGAGAAAGTTTCCCTAAAAATTGCCAGCACTTTCAGTTTTACCCAAATCAAGAACTGGCATGTCCCCAACTCTAATTAATGGTGGTTATTTTTTGCCATCTCCAGTAGCAAACCCACAACAATTGGCCCAGAAGCACAGCAGATGCAGCTTCTGCCACGACCTGCTGGGCAGCCACCATTCCCAACAGCAAAGAGAAAAAAACCAAGAAAAAAAAATCACACTAGCCTATTTCTTTTTCCAGTACAAAATAAATATTGTACTAAATCACCTGCTTATCACTCACTAGGCATTTGCAAATAAATCCAGCCTTGTGTTTCAAGCGCACCAGAAACTTTCCACCAGAGCACACTGATGAGATGCCATACGCTCTGTGGAAACATATTGATCGTGTCTGACCTTTGGGCATAAACCATGTCTGGCTTTTTACACGTCTGTCTTCCCTACTTTCCTGGCATCACCACTGCCTACCTGCTGAAGTGCAGAGTGATGTTGCTTCTAGGATGAGCCCACAGGTCCCAATGTCCCCAGCATCCCTGTGCCCCGGTTGCACTCACCTGGGGCCAGAGGACCACAAAGCCAGTGCTCAGTGTGTCAGTGCTGTCACAGGGAGATAAAAACATGGATGGGATGGTCCTAGTAATGTCTCTGCAAAACAGAGTCTGAGGCCACTGAAGAACCTTATGGTTGGAGAATCACAGGGACAGTGGCTGGAAAGGACCTCAGCTGAGCATTTCTGGACTTTATCACACCCCTGTCCCAAAGATGAGCTACACCTCAACTTTCCCAATGGACATCAATCTGACATGTCCTAAAAGCCCTCTGAAAGACTGTACAGTCCTTCCCAGAGAATCATAGAACCACCAGGTTGGAAAAGACCCACAGGATCATTGAGTCCAACCATTCCTATCAAACACTAAACCATGTCCCTCAGCACCTCATCCACCCATCCCTTAAACCCCCCCAGGGAAGGTGACTCAACCCCCTCCCTGGGCAGCCTCTGTCAGTGCCCAGTGACACTTTCGGTGAATTTTTTTTCCTAATGTCCAGCCTAAACCTCCCCTGGCGGAGCTTGAGGCCATTCCCTCTTGTCCTGTCAAGAAATCCTCAGGGCTCTTCACCAGCCTTTCCACCAGTATCCCTCCGGCTCTCAGCGTGACACAACTGCTGTTTCCACCGTGCCTTCCTCCCTGCCATGCAGAGCAGCCAGGGAGGATGGATTCAGCCTGGCCCTATCAGTGAGGGAAGCCCAGCCCAGTACCCCCGGCCCACCTGCCTCCAAGTCTCCAGCCGCTCTTCTACCTAATGGGATGTCACGTATGTCTTTGTTTTGTTTTGCCAGGACAGGCTGGACGGAAACTACAGCCAGACCCACAGTCTCCCTCTGCCCTTTAATCTTCAGCCAATATAGACTGTGTCAGATAGTCACCCAAATCTAGAAAGACAAGAACATTACTGAGAGAAGAAACTCCATGGCAACTGCTTGATGTTTCGCTCATTCAGAAACTAAACCTCAGGAAAAAAAAAATATATACCTTCTATTCTGGGATGCTGGCAAGTCCTACAGCAGGACCGGACGCTGCAATGACAGCAGAGCACTCAAAGTGTATTTTAGCCTTTAAAAAAATACACTGAAAGCTCAGAAAAAAACTTCAAAGCACCGTGCCTGGTTAAAATCCCTCAGTGTTAACATCTGGCTGGTTGATGTCTGATCTCTCCGCAGCATGAGGAGGTGCGATTGCCATTGTCACCCCACTGTAAACCTCTCCTGCTTTTGTTGTTTGGGATTGCAGGAAAACCCCAGCAGCCCCCCTCAACCCTGCCTGTGTATAGTTTAGCACTGCATATGTTAGCAATGAGCCGCCACAGCCCATTCTCAGAACATGAGCTAACTGCAGAATCTCCCTCCCTTTTTCATTCCTAGGCAAGGCATGAGGCTGTTCCTGCAGCTGTGCTGGAGCCCCAGCCACCAGCTCAGGGCTGCTTTCCAGTTCAAGGACCTCTAGGTGAGTGTGGTGAATGGAGAAGGTCTCAAGAACCAGAATCTGAGGAGCCAATATAGTATGAAAGCTGCAGTCATTCCCTAATTTAGGAAAAGTCAGAACAAATAGCCCAAAACACAGCCTCACACTAAACTGAATAGCAGGCACAACATTCGATGGGTAAAGTGTGTCACAGCTACCTTGAGCACATTTCACAGTGTGATTTCATATGCAAAGTTTCTGGTTCAAGTGAAGCATTGTGAAAGTGGATGTATTATTTATTGATAAGGTGTCAAATAGTTCTGACACTGTCTCCAGAGATAATATCAGGACTTTTATCTATGCTCTACCCCATTATGCAACTGCAAATCCCCAGCCAGCTGACAGCCTGTGCAAGTGTGCTCCACATGCATGGCTGGGGTCTGAAGAAGGTGCTGGCACATCACCTCACTCCATGAATTCCTAGCTTAGGTTAGTCACAGCAAACAAAGAAACCTCTGGATGGTTATGGCTGCTTGTCTGGACTTTATGGCACAGTCGTCCTGCCTCAGCCACCTTTCCACCTTGCAAAGCTGGTCAGTCTTTGCTTAACTGAGGAATGGTTTGCTGGTCAAAGCGTTCCCCCATGCAGATGAGCCTTCTGCTTTCTACACAATCACTTCATCAGTGCCTCTGGTTTGTCTGTATCTGCACTAGATTTATACTACAGCCAGTATCTTCCAAGCATAGTAGTGTAAACTCATATCAGTTTTGCTCTTTCCTTGAATTTTCTATCAGAATACCAGAGAAAATAATGGAAGATTTCACTGCCATATTTATTTTAAAAAAAGTAATTAACCTCATGGCAGGACTGTGAATCTCAAATGAGCTAGCATCTCATTTAAATGATAGGCACAGCCTTCCTTACCTATCCAGTGGAGAGGCCAGATGATGGCAATCACTGCACAGTGACCTTCATGCAGTATGTGAGGAGGATCTGGGAGAGAAAAGCAATCACCTGGAGCAGCACCAGGGCTCAATTCCCAGAGCCCGGCACCTCTTAGGCAATGGTTATGAATGCTGACAATGACAGCAAAGACTCAGCTCTCATAATCATTCAGCCCAAAGCAGCCTGAATGCCTACAGGAAAAGCACACTTTACAAAATCAGACGCATTCGTATTGGTGTCATTTTGCAAAGGATAAGCAGATACAGATCATTTTTAGAACAGAAGAGCAGTGGCTCATCAGGTGTCAGAACAGCTTCCTGGCATCCTCATAACTTGCATGAACTCTTGAATATAATTTCCTCAAAACCCTGTTATAAACTGTTAAGGCTGCTCTGCCTGGCAGCTCCAAAAGCACAGCATGAATTTGGGGCAGGTACAACACAGCTGCCATATGCCTTCCAGCCACTCCTCTCCATCCTTGGCTTCCCCAGAAGCACAAGCCCCATCCCAGGGCTGCTCAGGCAAGCCAGACCAGTGCTTTCTGTGATTCAAGCGGTTGGGAAGCCAATCAGCTTCAGGATTCAGAGTGCATTGAGTTGGGAGGCATTGCTGGAGGGTGCTGATCCAATCCCTGCTCCAAGCAGGGCTCGCTTCAAAGATGATTCAGGTTGTTCAGGGCCTCATGCACAGAATCTGAATATCTCCAGGATCCCACAGTCTCTCTAACATTTGACCACGTCGATTGTGAAGAAGTTTTCCCATATATGTACTTGCAATTCCTTTTGCTTCTACTCATGCCTGTTGTCCTCATGGATTTATTCTTAGCCCCCACAATATGTTCTGCTATTGAAATATGAAATGATCTGCCAGGTGGGCTTTTTAGATGATAGGAACTAGTCACATTTTCAAAAAAGGGGGAAACATGGAACAGTGACAGAGGTCTCATATGATTTTTTGTGATTGCTCTCTCCTGCTATGCATGGCAGAGCAACTTCCAGCAAAGCATCCCACACTGCAGCAAGTGCAGCACGGGAAGTCCCACACCACACAGAACACACGTGTTAGCAGGGAGTTGACCCACTGCACAAGCACCAATTTTTGCTTATGGGATAACTCAACATTACTTTACTCTTTAACTGCTTCTACTATTGGAGTCTTGGTGGCTGTCGCTGGACAAGGAAAATTGGATGTTCTTCCTGTCCCATTCAGTCACCCTACTAGTGATGGTCTCTCAATTTGCCAGGACTGTTATATCTGTGGTAAAACCGTTCCAGGGTTAGCTGGGATTCCTTTCACCTCAGCCTCTGCCTCAACTATCTGGTCACTCCACAGAGGGAGAAGTTAACCCTTTGCAAAATGTCTCCAAAAATAAAACTCATAAAGAGAATGCAATGCTGCAGTACCATTTTGTAGACATCCATATACAGTCTTCTCCCTCGTTATAATGCAGACAACCTGCCTTAGAAAATGACTTCAGCAGACAGACTCCCTGCAGTACACTTACAGCTGCATTAGCTGTCTGTTTATTCAAGATACAAAGTTCCTAGAAATAGGTTAATTACTTTTCTTTAATTACATATGCTCTTATTAAATGCCAATAATAAAAAGAAATGTCTGCCCTAGAGATAAGATTATGCCACATTCATAATTTTGCTTTTGGGGACCGCAGATAAATGTCTCAGCCATTTAATATAAATTTGTCATTCACAAGAGCAATAAATAATGCAAACAGGATGTGTGGTTACACTGACATTATCACCTCGTCGTTGCTTAGAGGCACCCGGAGCATGAGTATGTGACACTATAACCTCAGATTCTTTGATAAATTATTGCCCATCACGATCCTTTCTAACACAGGCTAATGGATGAGCAGTGAAGATTTTATGGTTGCAGTTGCAGTACTTTGTGGCCCTAATACAATTACTGGAGTTATTGCTGAGGCAGTGAGGGATGCTGGAAAGTCTGCATCCTCCTGGGAGGTAACGTGTAAAGAAACCTTAACAAGTATACCCCGTGTGGGATTTCCTACCCTGCAAGTATTTAAACTGCTAATTAATTCCTATTAAAACAAGGTCTTTTGTGCACATCAAAAAATGGTGCCTGAGGCTTTGAGCCTGCAGTGGGATCTCCTAGGACTTTGCACCAGCTGAGCCTGGCAGGCTTGGCTGGGGCTCTAGGAAGCACTGATGAGTCCTTTAGTGGCTTGCATTTTGGGGTTGGAACACTGTGCTCACGTTCATGGCTTAAGTCTATTCCCAGGCATGATAGAACCATGAGAAAACCAGAGAGCACAAAAGCAACCAGCCTCTAGGCACAGATAAATTATGCATATCTATGCTCAACCCTTACTTTGCATGTGCAGTAATATGCGTTTCAAAATTAGCCACCACAGTTACACATACAACCTTTGCTTTGAACGTCATGATTCCTTGAAAACAGGGAAATAGAGATAACCCACACTCAGCTCATTCACAAAAAACTCACAGAGGCTGACAAAGGAGCCCTCAGAGGCCAGAGGGCTCCCAGACTCACAAGTCCATACTGTGAAAGATCGGGTTACTCATACCCTGCTGGGGAAGAGATGCTTGTTTGGCCAAGAGATTCCTCTCCCCATCCCTCCTCTCCCTGGGAGGACACCTTTACTTTTATTAACTCACAGCTGTTTCCATGTATGATTTTTTTTTTAACAGCTTCTCTTTTATTGCCCCATAAAAGGCACTGACTGACAATGAGATTGTTTTTACTGATAGACTACAGGGCTGGCAAGTCCTTGTGTTGCACCCGGTTCATTCCCGCGTGTGCTGGGTGCTGTTCCATGGCACAAGCAGCTCCAGCAGAGATGGTGGGAGCTGGAACATCTCACCTCTAGCCACAAAGGCTTCTTGTTCCGCCCCATTAAATCCAGTTGCCCACAACAAAGCAACTTCTTTGCTGAGCTCTCAGGCAAGTGCTACCAGGGCACCCTGATCCCAAGGCAGGGGCAGAAATCCCAGTGGGTAGAGTCAGACAGAGAGCAGGGGACCCCCATGGGAGTCATGGCAGGTGTTGGGACCCTAAAGGAAGACCTGTGCCCTGCCCAGCAATGTCCCAAGGCAACTGGCACTAAACCAGACAAAAAAAGTGGTTTATGAGCTTGGCCACCTCTTCCACCACCCACTGCCAGGTAGGAGATGGCCTTGTCCTGCCTTTCCTCTATCAAGCTCTCTTCAAGAAGAGGCTAAATTAAACAGCCATAAAGTGTTCCCATGTTAATCGCACCCTCATGCGACTCAATCCAACGTAACACTGCCCTCTTGTGCTTCAGCACATAAGGGGCCTTTGCAATTAGGGAATCTCTTTCATTTTTTTAGTTGGAGGTTGGGTTAATCTACGCCACCAGTTTCCCCGGCTGTTCGCAGGGTGATGCCCATGGTATTTTATCCCAAGAGATAATCATTTCCATTTGTCATCGTTCTCATAGCATGAGTGTCCTGCACAGTCTAGGCTACCTATCCACTCCAAGCAGGGACATTAAAAAGATGAGTAAAGGTCATGAAATCGAAATAAAAATAACATAACCGCAACTCAAGCTGGAAGAGCAATGGAAAAGATAGCAAACAGCAAATTGTCCTATTATGAAAGCACCTCGCCTCACACAGACCATGTTAAACATTTTTAAAGCATTGGTTAATGGCAGGAATCAGCATTTAATTAACGCTCTGTTCAAATTTAGCTCATTAGAGTCACATATCCCAAGCAAAATAAATAAAAAAATAAAATTAATCCATCATGATTAATTTTGTACTTAAAAATATCTACAGCCAGCTAAGTAATGATGGGCAATAGCATGTCTGGGGTTAGAGGCTTTCCCTCCAATACACTATAGGGAGTAAATTTTCAAGATACACATCTCGTGCCCCATTCTCCCAATGCAGCACTTCATCTGGGATAAAGATGTCAGTAATGCTGCCACACCTTTGAGAAGACATCCCACCCTTGAAGTCAACCACAGCTTCACCCACTTGAAGAACACTGACTGAGCCAATCTTGACCCTCTGTGGCCCTGTGAGGGCTGCAGTGTATCCCACACAACCCACGGCCCTCCCTCTCAGGCTCTTGAAATGGAGCTGGAGTTGATGGGACAGCCCATGGAGAGAAGCAAAGGCAGAGGAGCATGCACCATCACGCAGTCTGCACCGCACAATCTCTCCCTGTGCTTTTATACTACCATTCAAATGGCTGCAAATATCACTTCTTTCCTCTGCAGAGGGGACATAGATCAGGTCTGATTTTATTTCACTGTTTATTAGACCAGCCCTGGCTGACAGAAATGGGCATTTAAAAAACTTATTTTTGAAAATCAGTGGATGCAATGCAGTAACCACAGCGTTCAAGCAGAAAGGGGTCAGAATCTCACTGGAGAGGAAGGAATAATGCTCACAGAGAAGAAAGGAAAACCTATAACAGCACAAGGGAAAAGGTGCTTATCTGACACTATACTGATTCTTTCTTGGGTCTTGCTATTTAATGGACTACTTGCATAAGCAGAAGAGCAAAAAAAATGGGAAGAAAATATAACAGGTGCCAAGATACTGACATGGACATCCTGCATAATTTTCTAATTGATTTTAGAACAGTCTGTCCCTATCCAGCTGCACACTCAGGCAAATATATAACTGTGTGTTTTCACACCATGATCTCTAATGTGCTTAAGTACTTGCTCACCTGCCATGCAGAGCAAGGCTGCCTCTGTGGACCCGCACAAATGTTTTCTTAACTTGAAACCTTTGTCCCTGGGTCCTTTGAAGAAGCCTCCAGGGTGTAAACATTCATACAGAAGGGCAAAGGACTGTAAGAGCACTTCAATCAATGGCCTGTGAAATATGTAATCACTGAAGCTCCATGAGATTATGTTGGCTGAAACAGGATGAAGTTAATTTGCTATAGTACAAAGCTATGGGGGGAGGGAGGGGAAGAAAAGCCCTCTAAAGGGGATTCAAAATTCAGTGCTTCGCACCCCTCTCACTACAATAATGGAGCTGACAGCAGATGATGCCAACAGCCCCACTCCCTCACTATTAATGCAGGTCATTACTGCTGTTGGCCATAGTGTTTGTGAGAACTGTTCACAACTTTTCATCTGGCAAGAAGACAGCAGTCTTCCTTGACATCACCCAAATTAAATACTGAAAATGTTTACATTAGGGAGAAATGTAGCTGAGGATTTGGGAAGCTCTTCAGTCATCATTAAAATGCACTAGGTGGTTTGCTAGCAATTATCTACTGTTGCCATCAACTCAGGCTGGATCTGGTATGTCAGAAACTCCCGCACGCATTTCTCTAAATAAATCCTAGATAAGAGAAGATGACACAAGTTTTTTTGACCAGGAAACTTGACATTTTGTTGTTGACATCTCCTACTAAGTATTCATAATAAAACTTCCTAGGAAAGACAGACAAATCTTCTTGTGAAGTTTTTACTGGGCAGACTTTAAGGTGTCCTTGTGTGAACTGGTTTAAAACTTCTGCATTCTTCTTTTTCTACCAGCCAGAAATTCCTTCCAGAGCTACCAGAACATTTATTATACCAGTAAGATTGCTTCTTCTGATAAACCAGTTAAAGAAAAATACAGCGTTGGATGAAAACAATGCAGAGTGACCTGCCTGAGATTTTGTCTCAATAAAACCAATGACATATTGAAGGGCTGTTGAAGCCCTGACTAATATGGTATTCTCTTTTCCAGTTGAGGGTTTCTTGAAGTCACAGGCTGTACTGTGGGAGTTTGTGTACCCTCAGCGTCTGGAAATGGTTTCTCAGCAGCTATGTCCTGGAATGCTTCCCATTACCTGGCGCAGTCTCCAGCTAGTTATAACTCTTAAGAGTTTGTTTCAGTTCTCAAACTTACTGCCATAAAAATAGCATTCATCAGCTCTGGACTTGAGCCTCTAATGCTTTTTTTCCTGAGGTTACACCTTAAGGCAATCTAGAAATGGAAGGGAGTGAGGATACCTACTTATTAAGTATGGTACGGGATTTTTACTCAATGAAGTTAAAAAAAGTCCATTGGCAGGCTAACTTGTGCTTCCTTGCCTACACCAAGTGCTTGTATTTTTTACAAGTGTATATGAGATCTTGGCCAACAGTAGGGACTGTGAGAAAACATTGAGAAGCCAGTACAAATGGCAAAAGCTGTTATTATTGCCCAGAGTGAACTTACTCTGGAAATGAGAAATATGTTTATAAGCATCCTGGGCTCAACCCCCATTTGATTAGTTTTTTTAAATTGGTAGCTTTAGTATCATATAAGGACTGTCCCACTTCATAAAGGGGTTTTATGGTGTGCATGCCTATGGCAGCAGGGGATGGGTTCACTGAACCCTGAGGCTCTGGCTAGTGCAATGCTCTAACATTCAACACTGTTTCCATGTTTACCCAATGGTAAAGAAATAACACATTGACTGCCAGTCCTTGAAAAGGATCCTGCAGCCGCATCTTCTGAGGTCTCAGACCCGTCATCAGAACTGGATTCATTTTGTACTCAGGAGACTGCAACGACTTTCCTCATTAAATATTAAATACGGATGCAGAACCTGGCAGGGATCAGCTCCTAGCTGCTCTGCAGGGTGGTATCCACTACGTCACTCTTGGAACCACAGCATCCAAAAGCGTTGACTAGCCCACAGAGGATATAACACTTCTTTCTCTTAGCACGCAGAGAGAAATAAAAACAAAGCCTGGACAGTATAGCACAAAGGCCTTTCTAAACACAACTGCTCTTCTTGAGGAAAAAAGGAAAAAAAAGAAGAGATACCTTCCTTCAGCTAGACTTTGCCAAACATCATGAAGAATAACTAGCAAAAGAAATCCATCTCTAAAGCCCTGATGGCTAAAAAGAAAAATTTTTACACATGCCAATTCCACTGTGGCCACATTTATAGGAATATGAAGTGTTACTATGTGACAACAGAAATAGCTATTTGTTGGTAGATCTTTTTTTAATGTGCTAAAGGGTCATTAATCATTTCCTAGTGTTCCAACAGTCAGATGTACTTGATGTCTTCATTTACTTACAAGGTTCATACCAGCTCCTCAGCTATCTTCATTTCATTTGAAACAACTGTTTTGTCTGTTAAGGAGAACAAAACAATATTTAAAAAAAAAGAAAGAGAAAATGGATATATGATAAAGGCAAACACAAAATCTTGAAGATTCTCAGTAAATACAGACTTCTATTACGTACATTTAATCAATAAGGTCACTTGTGTAGTAACTCATAATAAACTAGAGTTGACAATGTGTTATTTTCTACAGGAGAATATAATGTGAGGCTGAGCATGCTAATGACTTTTGGTAACGGGCAATGACAAAGATTGATTAATATCAGTTGACAGCCTGTTCCACAGCTCTGAAGCACAAATAGCAATGATTGATTTACCCAAATGTGGGGCATAGGCTTTAGATAATAGAAAGACTACATCTGATCTCAATCTGGTTTCAAAAACATGATTTAAGGGCCAAATGTTTAACAGCAGTTAAAAGCCTAAAGGGAAACACAGAAATGTAGAAATATTTCAAAATGGTGCCTGATTTCAATGATTTTTTTCAATGTCTTAATACCTTTACAAACCTAATCAGAAGACCAGTGAGTTTAAAAGTAGAAAATATACACAAGAGGCAGAAGCAAAAGAAAACAAGAGGGGGGTGAAGGGGCTATGGAAAGCTAATATAATTGTTTCCTAAAAATCACAGAAAAACCATCAACAACATCTTAGAACAGCAGGATAAATGATAAAAAAAACCTCATCTGATATCAACTAGTGAAGAGTCGCTTCTGTGATGATGGAGAGCTGACGGATGGGGAGTCCTGTTAGAAATCTGGCCCATCCTTTGCATTTCCTCTTACACTTAATGAGTTCAGCTTTTTACCAAGCACAGCCTGACCGCCCTGAATATCTATACTCATGCTCCATGTATAATGATTTTGTCCATCACATTATGTAAGAGAAAACAGGAGAGAAAGAGGGAGAATTTCATGACAGGTGTCCACCAAAGGGCTAGTCTTCATTAGGGATGTGGTCATGTGTGAAGAGTTGACTTAGCTGACACAGTGCTGGCTGTTCCACTCAAACCAAACTAATTACAGTCGGCACTATGTCAGTTAATTGCGATTAGACCTCAGTGCTAACCAAAGCAGAGCCTCTAAAGCAATTCCATCACTTGCCTCTGACTGCTGCAGCCACTGCCATCGCAGTGTAACGCACCATCTCAGCTGTGTCTCGCAATGTGACAGACTGAAAGCTGTGTAGTGCAGACCTAATTACGAAAAGAAAGCATTAAGATAAACAACAACAAAAAAACTGCAAGCATTTTCACAAAGCACTGAATCTGCAAAAAAGTGGACAAGGATTTCACTAGGGGAGCTTGAGGGTTCCCTGAGCTTCATTCCATAATGCATCTTTTAAATACAAATGGTGTTATGTTAATATGTTATTTTTCATAGAGGAGCTCATGGAGATTGCAGCAGTCACACAAGGAACTGAAGATGGGACCATTCCTTTCCACTCAGGCCTTTCGGGCAGGGGATGAGTTTGGGACCTTTTGAATCACATGTCATTTATCAAGATGCTTCCAAAAAGAAACAGAAAGACTCCCCTCCTCTGAGGTCAGCTCATTTATAAATCTGTAGTATGTACAACTGGCAGATTTTCCTTAATAAAAGAAAGGATTCATGGTGTGCAGAGATAAGCCAGCCTTTTAGGATGACCAGCCACCCATGACTATTAAGTCTGTGAGGAAACCTCCCTCCTGGGTAAGTTGTCCCTTTGATACAGCTCTGTTGATCATGCACTAAAGAACTGATATGCCCATTCCCAGGGACAGGTTACTGACATAAAGAACTCTTTTGCAGTAGGAGCTGCGCCATAAATAAGGATGGAGGGGCAGACTGGCACCAGTACAATGTTTTTATTTGTTGGTTGATACTCATCTCAGCTTATTTTGGCCATCTCAAAGTCAGGAACGGAAGGTCTAAATAAGTTATCAAAAGGCTCCTTCTGCCACCTGTAGATGAAGGCTAGTGTCCTCAAAGGGTCTCTGTTTCTTCTGCACTGGACACCTCATTCAGTTGTGCTAGTGGACATAGCATTTATGAAAGGAAGAATTTGAGAAAACCTATACAGTGTATTATAGATGTAAAATCATGCCCCAAAGCAATCCTTTATAAAGCATAATCTGTAAAGCAAAACATGGTTAACAGCTTCAAATACTCCAGTCATTTCAACTAAGAGATGAGGAGTGTGACCCACAAAGGACTCCACAGGTTGTTTCTCCCAGAGCCTGTCCTGAGGTCTCCTTGGCTCCAGGGCACGCGCTCGCAGGTGCATTAGTGACACAGAGCCCTCCCTTGTGCGCAGCTTCAGGTGGCTCTGGTATTACCCCACCTGCATGGGTAAATATGTGATGACAATTGCTGTCTTCCATGGATTTTAATATCTTTCCAAGAGGCCTTGGTGATTGAGCAGGCAGCATGATGGGCAGATACTGAATCAGAAGCCACTGACACTGCTTGTACTTCTGACCTGACCAATTAGTCACAATTGAGACCCTTGGAAATTATTTAATTTAAGGGGAAGTTAATGGGTCAGGCATCTCCACTGCAGTGATAATTGCACGAAATCCAGCTTTTTTTTAGAAAAAATAAAGAAAAAAAATTCCTCTGCCCTCCTAACCCCCTCCATGGCTCCAAAGCCCTAAGTTTAACACTCACCATTTCCAGGTTTAGTGCCTCTTTCTTCTGCAAATCCACTCATACACCATTTTGTAAAAGAGCATCTATGGAGCCTCTAGGATTTGAAAATCCAAGCAAAGATTCATTTGGCTTTTTTTTTGGTGGGAAGCAGAGTCAGGTGGGCATTGTCTTCTACACCTGGAACACGAAAAGTTGTGGCTAAACCACTGGATAGGGTCTGGATAGGGTTTCAGCTTAAATCAGCGTAACATCATGCAAGTGAATTGTTGAAAAAAAGGCTCTGGCCTTAGAAATGTTTAGCTCTGAAATCATGCTTTTTAGGACGTTGTGAGCCATGCCTCAAGCGAACTTGCCCTTAGAAATCAATAGCATTGATTTTGTTTATGCTGAACACTTTTCATGTGGCTGCATCTTGGTTGTTAATTGACAGGTCAAAACCTGTACATAGAGTTTTGTAGAGAATACCTTAAAAGTTTATATTTAAGGGACAAAGTTAAGTGATTATAGATGTCACTCTAACATTTAATACCAGAAGCAATCACAAACAGTTTTTAATATTTGAGTTCACAATGAAAAGCTACAGCACAAGGAACACTTACACCCTGCTGACATGAAGCTCTTCAAGGCTCAGTTTCCTTGCTCTGAAATGAAAAGATGAGAAAGGTCAGGGAGAACATCAATTAAACTGAGCCTAGCTACAAGTTTTAAGACTTTAGAACTTAGGCTTTTATTCCTATTTTCCACTGGGAGAAGCACTATTATTTTTTTGCTAGAAGTGGTGACTAAATCAAGAAGTTTGGCTTTACCACTAGTATCTAATCAAAGTCTACAAACAGAAATCAATGAGGATTTTTGACATCTAATCAGGAAATTTGTTAGTTTTGACAAGATATACATGACAGCATTTTGTAAGGTAGGAGCCAGTTAAGATTACATCCGAGAGTTACACTGTGGTTTGCTTTCATGCACAAAAGGTCATAAAGTTCCTGTTAAAGGAGAAATAAGAACTATTGTCTTTGCAATGAGTCAAGTTTGAAATACCTCTGAACTATATAACAATGATGCTTTAGCACCTTATGGCCTTATGAGAGATTAGTGAACTCAAGCTCTGGCTTTCAAGACAAAAGGAAAGACCTTTGGCAGCCTCTGGTGATTCTTTCTCATATGAATGATTTAATTGTTGGATTAAGCAATGTAGTGAAGTGTTCTAACTGTTGTTTAAGGTGTATTTCCTGTATGTTTTACAAATGCTTATATGACTAATGTCAATCAGTTCTTCAACATTTGTCCTGTGCTATTGACCAAGAAGAGAAACCCAGGAAGCTCTCAAGGACAAGGAAAATGTGGGTTTTACCTCTGGGAGGCTGAGGAAGATCCAGTAGCTACTGCACACAAGTGAAAGCAGAAAACTAGCAGGAAACCTCCAAGGTTTCAGAATGAACAAAGTTGATTGTTATTTTGCTTTGCGGTCAAGACATTCAAACAACATATCAGATGTAATGCTAAGAGAATGTTACAAACAGCACAAAAAAAGCATATAGTGCTGCAGTAGAAGTTACGACCAACACAAGATATATGGTTAGAGTCAATGGGTCAGCTCAACCATTTATCAAACCAGCCTTCTTCCACATACACCTTCTGGGTCAACACTCAGAGGAGGTGTGAAGCATCACTTCAGACTAACCTGTGATGTACATTAAATGGTGTGCACATAAGTCTGGTGGATACTCAAGTGCTCCCATTGAATGGCCCTTGGAAGGACTCCTTAGGGAGAGAGATTGTCCTGCTGGGCAGGAATGTGAGGTCTGTGGAGAGAGATCTTATCCTGAGGGATGAGTACATAAGATAGCTCCTTTTTAAAACTAAACATGTTTCTGTAGAACAGCTTGGCTCACAGACTTACATACTTATGTGTATAAATAGTCACTGCCTGAGCTTGTTTGGGGCTCTGCTGTCTCATATACATTTTTATGAAGTGATTCTCAAGCTGAGGAGATATGAAGGGTGAGGAGGAAGGGAGGGCATTTCCTGGAAACTGGTAGAAGCACAAATAGGGATATGCCTGAAGAATGTCAGGGAGTTGAAGCAGGGGTCACCAGCATAGTGCCAGGGTTGCAAACATGTGGGCAAGAGAGGGAAGAAGGAAGGGATAGACAGCGTAGAAAGCACGGCTGCTGGGACCTCTTCAGCCCTATTGCCCACAGCCCAGGACCCTGCTGTGCATTGGCTGGTCCTCTCTTTCTCCTCTGTTCCTACTCCATGGACTCTTGGTATTCCACTCCTCCTTTCTGCCCCTTTGGTTGCTCTTTGGTTGATACCCAGGGCCTTCTCTGGTGTACATGGGCTTCCCAGCAACGTTCTGCTCAGATGCATGCATCATAGACTGAGATATGCCAATTGAACACTGCTGAATCAGAAAAGAGGGAAGCTCTAAGTAAAGACTTTAGGAGATGCATTAACACAGGGCCCAGGGCCTCCAACCCAGCGACTGCTGCAGTGAGCCACGGTGCCCGAAGCAGGAAGGATGCCTGGGGGTGATATCTTCTTGCGAACATTTTATTATGAACCTTGTGCCATTTGCAGTTCTTGAACTTTTCAGTTCATGTGATCACAAGAAAAAAACCTTATCTTCAAGAAAAAAATGAAATTCCTGCTTTTTAGGGTGCCAGAAGAAGTTTTAAACTTGGATCTAGGAGTCCAAAATCCTCAGAAAATACACTCAAAAGAAACCCAAAGCTATCTGAATTTTATCTCATGAAGTCAGAGCTTTATACTCATAATTTTTGCAGCCTAGGACTGGGGGTTTATTTTCTCTTACTTCCTAGCCTCGGGGAATTACTTAAAGCAAGTCTGCAATGGCATTTCTATAATAAGGAACAATCCAAGCCTGGTCAGGCTAAGCAGCCGTGCCTCCCCCATTTGTTCCCTGCTATCTTCCACCTGGCTGAGTAATTACCATCCTGCCTTGCCTCCTCTTCAGAGGATGACTTTCCCTCACCAGATAACAAGGTAAAATCAACTTTCCTCACAAATCCCATTATCTCCTGGAAGATCCTCTCAGAATGCAAATCAACAAGTTCAACAGAGACAGGAGCCCAACAGCAACCAACAGCCTCAATTTAAATTACCTCCATGCTACAGGATAAGACAATCTGGATTACTGAGAATTACCTGGGCAAAGCAGTGACTCTGCATCTTATGAGCTTTTGTTCCTCAGATCAAAGAAGTTTGATGGGCATTTAATTAAAAGATAAAGTAGCCAGCCGTAAAACACCAGACTAACCTTCCTAGCGTACTGCTCAAGTTACAATTAAAGAAAGACTGTAATTGTCAGATTTTTGGACTTCACCAGCAATAAACTCCATCATTAAGGGATAAATTGACTGTTGAGAGCAGCACCCACCTTCCTTTTTAATGCTGTCATAGGGCAAGCTGGTTCAGGTCATAAGAGCTCATGTACAGCATTGGGAGTCTCTTGTTCTCCCAAACCCAGGCAGATTCCTGAATGAAATTATAGCTGCTCTTTTCTTCTTCCAGGAATGCACCAGAGAATGTGCTGGTCCCAAAAATAAGCCATCCTCTTTCTTACCATACACGTATTTTCTTGATGGGCCATTACACACACCCATTCCCTGGGGAAGAGCTGCGCAGGAGAAAAGCTCATATAGAAGATGTAGAAGATTGTAAGAACACAGTGGGTGCAGTTAAGATTGTTCTATGAACTGTGATGAAGAAAGTGATTTCAGTGTTATCTGCAATGGCTTTTCTTCTTCCTAGCACAGTAATGTAGCTATTCCCTCACCGTGCAATGCCTGAGACAAGGTGCTAATAGTTTCTTAAGGCAGTCAGGGTGATCAGCTTCCATATATCCCCCATCAGACACACTGACTGTTGATATTCACTGGTTTATCTCATTGGAAAACCCCAGTTCCTTGTCACAGCTGCACAACAGAAGAGCAAACTTTAGACATTAACATCCAGCAGAAATAGGTTTTTCTTAGAGAGAGACCCAAGTTGCACAGGGAGAGGAAGCAACTCATACCAGAAAAGATGGTGCAGTGGGAAAAAGCATGTAGACTCTAAGGAGCAGAAGCCCCTGAGATCAGGTTCAGCTGTCCTACCTGAAAGTAGCACAGTTTGAGAAGCATTTCAAACCACTTTGGAATACCAAGTCAGTCTGCTGCCATCTCTCACATGTGCAGAATGACCTCAGTGGTCCCTGTGCCTCCCAGCCTCACGGGCCAAGTCCTCGCTGCAGCGCTTTGTCAATAACCTCAATTGCATTTTTCACATACTTGGTGCTTAACTGTACTTCTCTCCAGCGCATCCTCTTTCTCCATCCCCGTGTATATTTACAGTCTGCTCTGAGGATGATTTACATTAAAACCCCAGTGTTAACACAGTGAAATCTTTTGCACAGAAAAGTCCAGAGCCATAAAATATTTACAACGTAACTAAAATGGTTTCCTAAATCTCTGGCTTACTTCAAGACACAGAAGAGACTATTATTTTCACTTTGCCCTCTGGATCTGGTTTTTGCTTCTTTTCTCTGGCTGAGTAGCATTGTAATCTTGAAGGAATGAGTCATTATCCAGCCTTGATAAGAAGGACAGAACCAATCCTTAAGCATGTTGAAGTCCCATTTTATACAGAAACTGTGATACTGTTCATACGTTTGTTTCAGCAGAGGGATGTTCCAAAAATATTAAAGGATCTAAAAATGTTAAAATGTCTGAATGCTGGCAAGCTCTTTGATAAGTTAATTTTGCATTTGAAACCAAAAAAAGCACTGGACACAGTGGCAGAGTTCGAATTTACCCTGGATAATTCCTTTGCTGAAAGACATTTAAATTAGATCAGTTAAAACTCTGACTGTGCTTAGTCACTGGGATGTCAGGGCTAACACACCAAGTTAATTGAAGCAACACTGAAGAATATTTTGACTTTAACTTAGCAAAAGGTATATCAGCTTAGATGTAATCAACAAGCAACATATTCACACTGCAAAAGTGAATTTAAGGTAAGGACTCATTCTGAAAAAAAATAATGCTAGATAATAAAAGGCTACAAGTCAAAACAGCCAAAGGGGAAAGTGAACCACGAATTTGTGAGGAGGAGAGAGAAAGAGCAATAGGGAGAAGGTGTCTGCAGGAGCCCTGGTGTGCACAGGGGTATCTTACTGCTCTCACACCCAAGGTGCTCCAGTCCCCCTGGTGTATTAACAATTTGAGCCCCTCTGAAGGTGGGATTTTGGTTTGTTTCCTGCAGGATGATACCTGAGCTACAGAAGGGAATAGGGGAGAAAGAAATTAGAGACACTATCCAGACTACTGTGCAATGAAGATGTTATTTCCTTTGAGCAGGCACTCAATTCAAAATGAAACTTAATGGAAAGCGGGAGACATACTTGAAGTTTGTCTCCAATTTAATTGTGTTGGTTTAGCTATTGGAAACTATTAACAAGTGAGTAATTGAAAACTATTTAACAAGCAAGTAGTCTTGTTGGGGGTGATGCATGCAGTCCTAAAAAACTGCTTTATGTCCATATTGCTCTTGCCACACGGAGTAGACTTAGCTACATCAAAAGTGTTTCAGAAGTTGCCAACAAATCAGCTGTCTTGAGTACAACATTAATGTATTTGTTTCCCTTGAAAACTTGCTCTTTCTTTTCACTGAAATGAACTTATCTTGCAGCTCAGTACAACAACACCATCCCACAGGACGGCCAGGCAAGAAATAAATAGGGTTTTATTGCAGGGACAGTGTTTTCAGCAAAAAAAATCTTCCAGAGGTGTTTCTTTCCCCGGAACCTTTCCCCTGAATTTTGTAAGATAATTCTGGTATAATCGTGCTGCACATAAATCTGACACAACTGGGAAAATCCCTATGCACAAACTATCGAAGAACACAGACCACAGTTTTGTAGCATCATTAGCATCTCCTTCCTCATTCAAACCCAACACCACTTTCATAACCATAAAACCTCTCTTTCCCCTCTTTGTAGCACTTACTCAGGGCAAGGATTGGTACAGATACAGAAGGCAGCAGCCAAAGAGCCATGGAGGTACATGGAAACAGCATCGGGACCTCCCCTTAGTGCTCAGCAAGTTATTCACCACAGAAGACTTACAGATTGCATTGAAGAAGGTTGTTTTTATAAGCATCCTAGTTGCAAAAAAACCTCATTTATTTTTAACTTTCTGAGCAGGATGAAAGGTGATCAGATCTAAATATCAACCATGAATTTTTAGTCCATTTAAAGTCCTAACACCTCCAGGGCTTGCTGGTGCTCCAGTCATTAGCAGACCACTCTGTAATCAATTGTGCTCTCTCTGTGCTTATGCAAGTAGAGCAGATTGATTACTCACTGCTAACATGATTGCCAATGCTGCAAGCTTTTTTTGGTGGCTGGTTTTCCAAAATAGTCGTGGCCTGAGCCTAACAAGCTCAGGTTGAGTCACCTTCCCTGGAGGGGTTTAAGGCACAGGTGGACGCGGTGCTGAGGGACATGATTTAGTGACTGAGAGGAATGGTTGGACTCGATGATCCGGTGGGTCTTTTCCAACCTGGTGATTCTATGATTCTAAGTGCTTTGCTGAGTAGGCAGTACAGAAGCAGTGCAGCAGCTTTTAGGTTGTCTAGGTTAACATTGCAACTGTATGTGAGCTCATCCTCTTGGAGCCCTCAGAGCCTTTGTGTGGTGTAAGGTACAATCGAGGTCTCTTGGCGAATGCACCACACCTCCAGTGAAGAGAAATGAATCATCCCTTCCTTCCACATGGAGTTTTCAGGGACAACCTGCCCATATGTTTTGTGAAGAGAAAAGGTTTGAAAGTCCTCCTTCCCTCTTTGTTTAAATCAACCCATCAAAAACACTCCTCAGGAAATCTTTTATAATGCAAATTTTACCGGACCTACAGAAATCCAAGACCTCCATATTCTCCACCATCTACTACCCCCTTTTATTATTTTATTCACATATAAAGGAAAGCATCTCTCTCAGTAATCCCTCTTGTAAAATCTATGCTTATTTACAAATGGAGAGAGACAAGTTCACCTCCGGGCCATACAACAGTTGGTATGAACTGACATCCTTCATGACTATTCCAAGCCTTAGACTGAATGATGCAGAGGGATAGACTACGGCTCCCTCCCCAGCCAGAGAAGCTTTCAGGGAGAGGTGACGCCCAGGGGCTAGAGCGTGCTTATTATTAAATCAATAAATTGAAGGTTTTTCCCCAGAATGCTGCTTTTAGGAAGTGGGGATCAACAAAAGCATCATTTTTTCTCTAATAAAAGGCATCAAATGATTTAGACAGTTCTTCTATGCCTTCTTCATATTTCACACTTCCCGGAATCTGAAACCCTGGCAAACATGTAAAATAACCGAGTCTTTCTGGCAAATAACACAAACAGTTGAACCACTCCCAAGTGCCACAAGCTTTCTCCAAGAGCCTTTTACAGGACACTGTTAATTGAGTTTGCACAGAATTATGTTGGCAACTACTGAAGATAAGAAAATGCAACCAGCTTGATTTACATGCATCCTTCCACTACTTTGATACCAATTCCAGTTTTAAAATTAAATCTCTGTTTGTCTCTGCTGTCCTTTCTAGCACCTTACACAGCAAAACCAATGCCAACAACAGAAGCGCTGAGACACTAAACAAGGATTTTGATTAAATTTGTACAAACAGGCAGAACACAACTAACAACGTAAACTGTTTCTCCAACCAGATTCTCGTGTCATATATAGCATAGAGGCTGCTTCCCAAATACATTCAAAGGGAAACTGAGTTATTGCAATCTCAGTACATTTTTCAAGGAATAAGTCCAGAAGCCTTATAAAAGTCAAACAGATCCAGAAGATAGCAGGTATGTTCCCGCACCTTCCATACGCTTCCTTTCATGGCTTGGATCTGTAATGTTACATCTATACCATCCAGCAGCAGAAAGACAGGTCTGCCTTGATGCCTTTTGCTTTTTTTTTTCCTTTTGTATTTAGAGGAAGCTTTTTCAAGAGATGACTGTCTCTCATTATAAGCATGCACAAAAATAATAGTACCCTCTATACCTTACATTTAGGCAAAAAATTCTATTGTCTTTTAACTCCAACAGAAAGGAAAGCACAAGGAAAGGTGGTAGAGGCTTTGAATGTTTGAACAAGTATTCACTAACACGTCCAACTTTTCCCAAGCTGTTGGACATTCCTGGTTCTTTGTTTCTTTCCTTCTTACTTTTTCTTAATTTGATCTTTCTTCCTCCTGCTCTCACAAGAAGTGGCCACATTGACTCCAAGTGACATTTCAATTGCAGATGTAGGTCTCAAGCGCAGAATTTTATTTGAAAATTCCCACTAAATCAGAGAATGCAAAAAAACTTCAAACACAGCACTTCTGATGCCATTGATCATGAAAATAAAATCCCCACTGCAGACAGACACATTGACTGGGGATACCTTGCTGAAGGATGCACAGGGAAGCAAAATGTAAAGAATTTTTCAAAGATGAAAAAAACAGAACAGAAAATTCAGCAAGTCAAGAGTTCAGCTGAAAAACCTTTCCATTCCCTCAAAAAGAAAAAAAAAACATCTGTTTTTCTATCTCAACTGATCCTTCATGTGCCACTTCAGACTCTCATATTGCCATACATAATTCTGCAGATAATCAAAACATGCATATGTCACACCAAGGCATCACCATATGAACTTGTTTGCCACTTAGCCACACGATGACAGGGCAGATCTCTTGCAGACATTCCTATTCTGACAATACAGCTGAAAATTCCAGTGTGCACGAGAATGTAATGCATTTCATGTCAAGGAGAACATCACTTTTCACCATTGTTTTTGCTATTCTGGATATTCATGCAAAGCTTTGCTTAATCATCTGCTTGGTTGTTTAATGACAACATTCTCAATAACTGTTTCATTTAATGATCAATTTTTTTTAATGAATACTTTAATTACACGTAGTTGCCGGAGGCCTAACCAACACTCAGCTGGTCTGAGTTTTAAAGCAGCAGCTGAAAGAGTACTGGAAATAAGAAGATCCTTGGCAATTTGTGTAACTAAGTGATTAAGCAGGCAATGTCCTCTGCTCATGCTGTACCACTGGG
Organism: Clamator glandarius; assembly: GCA_033459285.1. Classification (NCBI taxonomy): domain Eukaryota; kingdom Metazoa; phylum Chordata; class Aves; order Cuculiformes; family Cuculidae; genus Clamator; species Clamator glandarius. Next base: position 1,677,889 of record JAUNZM010000089.1, on the reverse strand, counting down.
CCGGCAGCAGTGCCCAAGGACAAGGGTGAGTCCTCATCGCAAACCCTGCAGCCCAGCATCGCAGAGATGTGATGTGTCAGGGACATTTTCAAAGTCATATGAATTCAGGAACACCAATCCTAATGTCCTCCATAGTACCAAGCTTTCATCCTCAGGATCAGTTCCAATTTCATCTACATTTCTGTAAAATGTGGCTGATTTCAATGGAGACCATCCTGACAAATGCCAATGTATACAGACGCAGAAGCAAATCCTCCCTGCAATCACCCAGGGCATCGAAACCAAGAGGCATCTTGTCAGGATACATGAATGGCCTGATTGTGTCCATTTTCAAGAAGGAATACGTATGTATAATGCTGCGATCGAGCTCAGCCTGTATAAGGTTCTGCTCTGCTTGATGAGCAATCAGTCTGCTGTGGGAACAAACACATAATGACTGCTTTCAGCTGCTAATGCCATTGCTTTTTCTGGAACAATATAGAGGCCTGAACTGCAAATTCACATCTGGCCTTGTTGGAAATAAAATGGGAATCAAAAGGGGTTTGCAATTAGCCTTTGGAAAATTCTTCACGAATTCACCACCACAGAAAAGAATGCTAGAGCCTGCAATGACGTTTCTGAGGAGTTTGCTGGCATGTCTCTAATAGGAGCTTTTGTGTATTTATTTTAGGGAAAAACTCTTATTTTTGGATTTGGTCTATGAAAGATTTTAGGGACAGCGATACTCTAAACATATGGTGATATTCATTTTTCAAAGCTAAATGTAGTTTGACTAGTTCCCCACTGTGTGCACTCAATTTCCATGAATGTTTCTGGGATTAAGATTTTTCATGGCTGTTTCTTGGCCATTTTGAATGAAAACTGGCATTGAGTTTTGTACACTTGTTCTTTTCTTGGAGTTTTACAATATTCTGCTCTGCTAGAGCCCCTAAACCTGTTTAAGGTTTATAAAATTCAGCCCAAATATTGGTATCCAACATTTAGCTTGCTAGAATTTCTGGCAGGGGTCTTTATTTTTACCTGTTAAAACCAGCGTGGACCCATCTCTAGCCCTGTGTCCAGTTCCAGCCTTCCCAGCTTAGGAAAGCCTAGGAGGGGCTGGAGAGAGTCCAGAAGAGGCCACAGAGATGATCATAGAATCATAGAATAATCAGGTTGGAAGAGACCCACTAGATCATAGAGTCCAACCATTCCTATCAAACACTAAACCATGTCCCTCAGCGCCTTGTCCACTCGTGCCTTAAACATCTCAAGGGAAGGTAACTCAATCCCCTTCCTGGGCAGCCTGTTCCAGTGCCCAATAACCCTTTCTGTGAAGAATGTCTTTCTGACGTCAAGCCTGAACCTCCCCTGGTGGAGCTTGAGGCCGTTCCCTCTCGTCCTGTCCCCTTTCTCTTGGGAGAAGAGGTCAGCACCCTCCTCTCCACAACCTCCCTTCAGGTAGTTATAGAGAGCAATAAGGTCTCCTCTCAGCCTCCTCTTCTCCAGGCTAAACACCCCCAGCTCTCTCAGCCGCTCCTCAAAAGGCCTGTTCTCCAGCCCCTTTACCATGATGAGGAGCCTAGGGTGTTTTTCTTATGAGGAGAGGCTGAGACCTGGGGCTGTTTAGCCTGGAGAAGAGAAGACTGAGGGCGAACCTCATCAACGCTGATGAATATCTAAAGGGCAGGGATCAGGAGGATGGGACTAGACTCTGTTCAGCAGTGCCCAGTGACAGGACAAGGTGCAATGGGCACCAACTGGAGCACAGAAAGTTCCACCTGAACATGAGGGTACACTTCCTTCTTGTGAGGGTGACTGGAACAGGCTGTCCAGGGAGGGTGTGGGGTCTCCTTCTCTGGAGATAAGCTGACCCTGCCTGGATACACTCCTCCGCAACCACCTCGAGGTGACCCTGCTTCAGCAGGTGGGTTTGGACTGGATGAGCTCCAGAGTGCCCTTCTAACCGCTACCATTCTGTGATTCTGGAGTTTGTCGTTCGTTAATACGAGATGAAAATCACCCCTTTTTGGATGAAAAAGGGAGATACCTCCAGGCTATGCTGCCTTCTGCTCTTCCAGGGGTTCAGCTCGCAGCTCCTGCCTCAAGGCTGCACTCCATGTCACAACGTGGCTCCTAATAACTGCTGTGAATTATCTCCATGATTCACCCGGTGCTCAAAACCCTCTGTAGCTGCTCCTGATGGTATCACTGGAGGGGCTAGGGGGAGGGGACTGAAAAGAAAACCCTTCCCATTCTTATTTCTACTACGAAATTCAGTTCATTTGCTGACTCATTTTGCAGTTCAGCTTGCAGCAAACTCAAAATTAAGTTACTAGAGAGTAATGACCATTAAGCGACTGAGATTGCTTTATTTCTCCAAGCCTTAGCAACAGTGATTTCACTTGCCTGTTGCCATAACAACTGTGGCATGCACATCAAGGTCACTAAACCCACTTTGCTTCTTGCCTGTAGCTACGTCTCTGATGGCTTATATGCCTCATTTTTATTGTAGATTCGTACACGATGACTAGGAAGAAAAGGCACTTCTTCGTCTTACAAGTAAACAAGCATGTGAAGATGAACATTTCTCAAGGTAAGGGAAAACAGACATAAGACAATGCATTTATGGGAAATGATCATTTCATTCTTAATGGAAAAGCAATTCTTTTATAAATAATGTGTATATATATGCGGTCCAAAATAGGTAACATGCAAGGTGTCAAATTGGCAGTAAATTCTCCCTTATAAAGATGAAGAAAGATTTCCTGAATAGTACATGGATTTGAGTTCCCTCGTTTCCAAGAAGACCTATAAGCCTGCCCCAGGACATTAACACGGAGAGGTCAAGGTCCCTGAATCGCCACCTCAGGTATTGAAGAAGTCTGACTTTAGTGCTTAAATAAATACAGCTTCAATGGGAACTTCCCATTTACTGTTATCTAAGAAGCTGCCATGGACAGCTATTCCTGAGGCCTGAAATAAGCTGGAACTGGAAAGCAGGAGAGAACACTGAGCTGGCTGGCTGATGAATGACAAAGCCCCAGGTCAGGCAAGAAATCACTTGCAATATCATTTTCTTTAGTTATTTCTTTCACAAATTTTAATGGATACAATTTTTACTCCAGAATATTTACACCCAACACACCATTTTCATTGTATAGAAGGGTTATAAAACATCTTTTTAATACAAGTGAACTGCATTCATTTGTCTCGTAAGTCAACTAGAGGCACTTTCAACAGAAATTCTAAGCTCCTACATTACTAGAGCACTTTTTCTGCCACATGGAAGGAGAGAAAAGAATTATCCTCTATGAAAAATATAAATAACTTTGCCACCTCTTCTTATAGTCAGTTGATTACAGCAGCCAGAGAACGAAAGATTTTGCTGTGTATTTGTCAGCTTTACACCAAAAATACCAGCAGAAAAGATTAAATGTCCAGAATTGTGGAGGGATTTATGAGGCACTAAATACTTCTGTGAATCAGGGCTGAAATGTAATTTCATATATATTTGTGCAGTTGTTTGCTATAGAATGAGACAGATAGACAGACAACGCACACACAGGTACACTGAGAGGTAGAGAGAGCCTGGAGATGGACAACAAAATGTCAAATTTCAGTTTTGCTTTATCATTTACACTAGGTCCAGCTGGCCCAGGAGAGATGCTGGCCCAACTCACCCAGCATCTTGCTAGACAAGCAGTAATTTCATTTTCCAGTTAGGAAACAGACAAAAAGAATTACTGAAGATCATACATGTCCACAAGGACAAGATGAAGAACTTACCATGTCTGAGGGCTCCCAAACACACGGTTGTGACAAAGACCTCCATTGCATTACCAAGTTCCTGGCTAAACAGCAAGAAGTTATTTTGAAGTTTAAACCAATGAAAGGCTGCAAAATATTTGGTTGACTTTCTTAGCTGCTCTTTTACACTGGTTGATATTCTTCATAAAGTTAGGAGGTAGAGGACTACTGCCACAATCAAGCTCAATGTACACAAGGAAATATGATTTATTGACTAGTTAAATGCCAAATGCCAGATTAAAGGCTTTCAGAAATAAATCCTATCACTTACAATGGAGTCCATTGCCCTCTTATTAAAATGATTTGCAACAGCAGTCTTACCCCAGGTGATGCCTTAGGGGAAGGTGTGTGATGCCTGCAAGGCACCCAGCGTGATCCATGCAGCAGTGGCCAAAGAGGTGCCACAGAAAAGCTGGGGAGCTCCAGGCAGCAAGGCAGGAGCAGGTGAAGGGGTAGGATGTGGCATGCAGGATTGGGGCAGCCCTGGAGGCGATGGGGAAGTGGTGCCAGCCCTTCTCACAGGGCACAGTGGGGAGAATGGCACGTTGATGAACCAGAGGGATCTGCATGGAGCTTCTTGCTGGAGTCTCTAGGAAGGTGGTAGACAAAGGCTAACACACAAGGGTAAAGTCTTTCCTCCTGAGGATCTGTCAGGTAAGCAAGAAGTTAGTATCTGAACCCTTTTATTTATTAATCAGATCTAACTTTATCCTTTTCAAAAGTTACCTTATTAAATGTGTGTTCTAGACACCCAATACTAGGTCAGTTTAATAATTCAAAGCCTCTTTGATGTCCTTAGCATACTCAGTTTGCAGGAAAGTCCTAGCACGTCCACCCCAGAGTCCCATCTGACTCCAGGTTCCACCAGGGATAAAAAACACTAAATGGCTAAACTGGAGCCAAAATCACAGAATAAGTCTGCCTTGAACTCAAGGATTTTACTCAGTTCACATTTGGCAAGATGCAGCCTGTAAAGCTCCAGATGACTATAGGTTCTAAAAGCGTGGTACTTATTGCCTTTTGCCAGAAAATAAACCGAGATAGATCTGAGGGAAACAGTACATTCAGTTGCTGTGGATTCTGTTGCTTTCCACAGAATATCTCTTGTTATTACTTTAATAACTGAAGAGGAAATCCTGTTAATCATAAGTTGCAAGGTTGCATGAGCTGACAGCTGTGGTATTGTGGCTGTTGATAGCTCTGCACAGGCACAGTGAGATGGCAGATAATGCACATTGTGATTTGCAATAGGGAATATAATTGATTGTCTAATTTTCATCATGTACTCACACCACACATACCTCCCCCCAAAATGTCACACATCTTTCTTCTACTAGCTATTACAAAAAAATAGATTGCTCCTACAATCAGATGCCAAGGTACAATTTAAGACATGCAGGTGTCAAGCACTGATTACCACTGCTTAAATTAGTAAAGGGTTAAATGAAAGAAAATGAACCAAACAAGAAATCAGCCCAGAAAGTAAAACAAATAACTGAATTAAATCCATCTCTGTTGGTGTGAACTTGGATAGCCTGATCTTTTCTATTAAAAAAACCCAACAGTTCAGCAGCCTGTGCTTGCCTGCAACATCAATAGACTTTTCTTTAGACAGTTGTTTAAAGCACACAGTTGCACACTCATGCCAATGAAACTATCCGTATGATAAAATGAGTGTGGTTTTGAGACTCTCTTGTGGAATAAGCTTCCTAAAATGGTGGCTATTAGGAAGCACATTCAAGTGCACATCCATTACTACACATTACATAAAAAGTAATCCTGTGCAAACTGACCAAAGCCTGGCGAATAATTTAAACCTTTTATGATTTTAAATTATGCCCAGTGATCTTCCATTTTCACATCACTTATTGCCTCTGACAGATACAATTTGTCAGCATGCGTTGGGTCACAAGTCAACAGAACAGTGCTTAAATTACAGTGGCTGGGAGGGTTTGCCTCCTCTTCCCTTCCATGTCCTCTGCAGCATTTAATCAGAGGCTACAGCTCCCACGGGTGCTACAGAAAAAGAGGTGACTGCTACCCCAAGAGGATGCTGGCTAATAGGCATGGATATGGCTCCATCCTTCTTCCTCCAAGCCCTCCAAGACAGAGGCTGCCAAAGGCTCCGAAGAGAGTTGAAGGTCTCTGTGCAAGGAAATTCCTGGGAAGAAAAGAATGTTGGTGAGATGCCAAATCTTGGTTACTTGGGCCAATGTACAAACTTGACCAGAGGAAAAGAAGAGAAGGAAAAGAAAACACAAAAATATGGCCCAAAGAGACAGAGAAAGCTATTGAAATGTTTGCTTTCGGGGGAGACTAAAGGGTCAGCAATCCAGGCCAGAGCAGGGAGGATACGAGAGAAGCTTCCACTGCTGATTAACTCAAACATCTCATCAAAAAGCTGTGGCTACCCATGCATCTGCTGTGCAACTGAGCCTTGATGCTCCAAGCACTCTCGGCACTAACCTTGAATGATGGCTTTTAATTTCATTGTGGAGTCTGCATTTGGTACAATATCATGCAATTTGTTTAAACTAGCCCTTTTAACCTTCTATTTAAGTAGAGCCTACTGGGGCTTTGCAGGGATTTCAGGGGAGATCTTAGCATCCTCACTCAAGGAAGGACAGTGAACACCCACCACACCACACATAGAGGCCAGTGTGGTGAGACATCTCCTTGGGAGGGTCCCATGAGAGAGCCCTGGGCTGCCCAGGCTGACAAAGATTCTCTGAAGAGAAAAATATTTCATTTTAATTATCTCAGATCCAACCTTGCAGAAGTTTTGCAGCACCAAACTTTATGTAATACTTCAAGATTAACAGTGAAATAAGAAGAGACTTGACCTGGATAAAGTTCCGGCTCAGGCAAAAATTACCTTTTTTTCTTCCTCATTTTTAGCAAATGTAGAGATGACTGGGTAATATAGGTACATCTCTGCCTAGAAGCATTATCTATTAGTCACCTCACAATAATTAGTCATCTAACATACCATTTTTTAAAGACCTCAAATAGCTCCATCTTCTTGTTACACTGAAGTCAGAAAGGAGGCCTTGGTGAAGAGAGTGGGCTCCAGTGCTGTAGGGAATCCAGGAGAAAAGGCAGAGTGAGATAGCAGGATAGAGCAGGCATTTGCCTCAGTTCTTCCTTCTGTAATTAAGGAGAAAAGACACCAGCCCCTTTTGTCAAGTGCTTCAAGACCTAAGTAGTTAAGAGTAGAACACAAGAATATTGTTTTCACTCCTAATGTGCTGCTGCAGACTTACATCCCCATGCCGAGTAGGGACCACGAGCACTGGTAGCATCACTACAGGTGGGCTGTGATGGTTCCTCACTGTCAGGACTCCTTGTAGGGGGGCTGCTTTCTGTATGGAGTGATGGGCTGAGGAGCCCCAAGGGGCTGGCAGTGGTAGCGTCGCTCCCCCATCCAAGAGCCATGTGCATCCAGACCTTTCCTGATACACTGTCCTCCATGAAGAAGAAAGAAGGAAAACAGGTTCAGAGATTCCTGTCCCAATTTCCCTCAAATCAAGCTTTTATGATTAATTGAAAGAAAGAATGAGTTCCTCTGGAATGAAAGACATTAATCTTCCCTACTATTTGAACAAAAGGGTGGAATGCAGTGATATCAACAGCTAATGAAGTAAACCTAAATTAAGCAACTGCCTGGACATATTTTATTATTATTATTATTAATCTATTTTTACAAAAGGGAGAACATCTGGTGTTTGACAGTGAGACCAATTAAGTCTCCAATTAATCTCTGCAAAGCGGCATACCTCCTAGTTGTTCTGTGTGCAACCATTTCTTCAGTCCTGATCGCCGCTATAGAAAATAGCTTGTTGAATGAGCTGCTGCAGATATCTTCTTGTCATGAAGAACTCATTAGGTCAGCAATAAAGTGATTTATCAAAGACTTGGATTTCAGCCATCAGCTTCACTTGTACAACAGATTCAGTTGCAGTGTTTTGAGCAAAGGCTTACAAATTACCATCATAATCTTGCAAGCATGCCTCATCTACACCAGCCAGTTCCTGACCAGTGAAGTGGAGACCAAGAACTACAATCCTTTCTGACCTCTATTATATGCTGTCAGCCATCTAGATGTGATGCAAAGAGTGGTGCAGATATTAATACTTCTGAATGGTGATGAAAGGGAGTTCAGTCTGGAAGGGATGCTGGAAGCAACAGGAGATTGCTTTGTGCAATCCTAACTTTTCCTGAGCCTCCTCTGCTTGATCGCACAAACTCTGATGCAGTGAAGACCTTTGCAGGAGTGGACAGTCTGTCTGTGTGTAGGAAAAATCAGCTAAGTCTTAGGTAACACCTGAATTTACGTAATCCAACGCGTGCCTCTTGTTATTTTTCAGTTCCCTTTAGCTGAGAACTGCCTTTCCCCCAGCCATCAGGATTGTGTTTCTGCCCTAGGATGGCAGAAGGGAGAAGGTGAGGAGAGAGGCAATGATTTCTTTAAAATGTCAAACACCTGAGTTTCCATGGTCCAGAACACAGGATCAAGTTCATCAGCTTTTTCAGCCCATTACATGTACAACTTGGATTTTTCTTTACAAAACATTTAATTTTCCTAACTAAATCACTTTTCAGACAAGAAGAAACCCCATTGCTAAGCACAGCTTCAGTAATGAGCCACATATGTGCCTACACACAAATACTGTATTTAGTTTCCCATTCTCTGTTTTGCCTCTGCTACTTTCCCACTATCAGATGGGTCTTGATGTCTCTACACACTACCTTTATCTCTCTTCCACCACTTTTTCCCATTGGAATTCTTTCTCCTTCTGCCAGCATCCTCCTCTCCCTCAGGATGTGAACTCAGTTACATCAGCACTGAACTTTCAAACCCAGAATGTTCAAGTGGATTCAAAATTAGTCAAAACAAGCTCATCCATCAATAGCTTTTAATGTCAAGAGCTTTGAGGGCAGGGGTGGGGGTGAAGGCAGGGCTGCAGTACATATTCAGGCAACAATGAAAATGTTGTCAAAGAGCAATTAAACGTGCTCCTGTGACAGGTTAGCACTGCGCTTTTTCTAAGGTGAGGGAAGTCATAAAACATTTACAGTTCACCCAGCACCAGCAGTATCAAGTGCCTTTTACATCCAGCCTGCGTCTCCTTGACAATAGGAGGAGACTGAAAACTGCCTTGTGCCAAATAGTAATTGCTTTTTTAAAATAACATTAATCACTTTTTATCACAACTTTTCAATTTGTTGAGTCAAATGTCATATTCTGTATTGCTGGGTAGACCTTTTCACTGTGCTGTGAGCATTAATTAAACAGATGGAACTTGTTATTATATATTTGAGCCATAAAGCATAAACATAAACAAAGGAATTTCTTTATTAGTATTAGTCTAAAATAACTTGGTTTTACCCAAACATAAATAAGGAATATGATAATAACACTATCTTCAAGAGTTCAATTAGAGTCAAACACCCATTATAGGCAGAAGAATCTGCACTCTCTTAATATTAAGGGCTATTAAAGTTATTTCCATGTTCATGGGATACTGTACTTCTTGAACATGTAAATCTGGCAGGATGTGGCTACAGCAATCCTGCCTGGTATGAAAGTAACGGGCTGAATTCTAAGAAGAGGTGAACTGAAAGTAAAAAGCTGAAGAGCCCATGTGGCAAACAGCATGTATTTCCACTAAGATGTGAACACACCATGTAGGGTTTCCATAGGGTGAAGAATATGGCTATAAGCCAGATGTAAAAATGTAAAGAAAAGAACAGCATAAAGAATTGAATATCTGAAGACTAATGAATGAGTTGATGCTCCCTGCCTGGCTGAAGGGCTGAGTATGCTATTGACTGAAAAGACAGAGGTTTTGGACAATATGGGAAATCAAAGAGATGTTAGGGAGCTGGAGATCCAGCATTATGCTGCATTACCTCCTCTCCAAATGAGGGGACTGAAGCAGAAATGTAATAATAGAGAAACACTCATGTTGTCAGTGCTGGAAAATATCCTTTTGTGTAAAGAAAGGACTGTGGATAAAATACACTGGATGAAGAACTAAGAGCCTGTTTCTTAATGCAGTGCCTACCTGTGGGGGAACAGCTCCTGTTATTCTCCTGATCAGGCTACACACCCCACAGAGGAGAGACCAGCTGCAACCAGACTTCTCGTCACCAGCCTCTACAGGCAGAGGGCAGGAACATAGCAGGTGATCTTTCACATCAAACACTGCAAGACAGACTAAGCAAAAGGCATTTTCCTTCATTGGTGGAAGGGGATATCAAAGTCCAGGTTTGCCGAACACTTGACTTGGTCCTTAGTCAGCCCAGGAGATATCAACAGAGTGTTCAGCTACACCCAACACCCACAGGTGCTCAAAGAAGAATATTTCCTATCAATGACTTTCCAGAGCAGGAGGCAAGGGAATAATTTTGGTCTCACTTGATTGTGGCACAAGAGCTACAGAATGGGCAGAATGAGGATTGGAAGCCACAGCTCTTTAGTCTTGCTTCAATAGCATGAGCAGAAGCACTGCCCCCCCAGACTGAGCCCTGGCCCTGAGGATCTGTCAGCCCACCAAAGCTAGGGACAGGCTATCACATTTTACCTCCCCTCCTAGCCTCCTCTCTAGCAATTCTGAAAATACTGATTAAAGTCCATGCTCTTCACTCAAGGTTGATACACACTTCCAAGGGCTCGCTACAGGAAATTTCAAATTGCTTTATTAAACCGTCTCCTATACATTCACCTACCAGCAACCTAATAACGATATGAAATTAAAAACACATTACCTTTATCTGCAATTATCCCATTATGGAAGCAGGCGAGCGCTACAGAAGCGGTCATCACGTTTTTACAGCATAACTACTTTAGATAAAAATTACAGGGAGGAAGGTTTCCTGTCTATGGAGAGATAAAGTAGGTCCTTTCAGAGCTTTGGCTGGTTTGTGACAGGAGGTAAAATGAAGATGTGGGAAGGCTAAAGTCCATATTTCCAGGTGACCTGCATTTCACCTCCAGGAAGCTTCTCTTTTCCCTTATCATTGCAGCCTTTGTCACCAGCAGAAGATTGCTCAATAGGTGTTTTGTGGGTTTGTGTCTCAGCCAAGATCCATCTTCCTTCAGGACAAGCCGACAATCACACAAAATGAAAGGGCACCTACTGGTCTCACCGTTTTGTGGGGTGCCTGGCAAACTTTCCTCACCTCTCCAAGTGGTGGAAATATAAGGGCAGCTTATATCCTGTAATACAGATGAGAAATGCACCCATAACACACTTCTTGTGTCAAGCCGATAGATCAAATTGGAAATGGAGAGGCAAATGTAGGCAATGTACACTGAAAAGAAGAGCATTAGCTAGACAGATGAAAACAGTGAGAAATCAAGTAAGAGCTATACAGTCAGGCAAACATGGAACCGTTTAGTCCAAAAATCACTCCTCAATCTTTGTGTGTGTGCCTACGCCAAGTCATCCGTTCCTCATGCCATGATGGATACTTCTAGGCACCAAGGTGTAGGGCAGAGAGACTGGAAGATCTGTCTTTTGTTAGGACTTTGGGGCTTCCAGGCTGTTTTGCAGAGCTGGGAGTGCCATGTTCAAAAGCTTCGCTGTTTATTCTAGTCCTCACCAAGGCAGACTGGATCCCAGGCCCCTGGCAGCACCCAGAGCAAGAAGATTTACTTCTTACTTGGCCTCTCAGGCTCATTTTTTTTTCAGACGTTATCAGAGCTTTGAGGTTATTTTGAATGAACTTTGCAACGTTCTTGCCTCTTCCCATCCATGTAAATTGGAATTTTATTTTGCAAAGTAGGACAAAATGTTTATTCCAACCTTTCTCGTGGAACAAAAGTCCCACTTCTGACCATCTCTCCTAACAAAGCCTCCACAAAAGGGAAGATGCCCTTGAATACCCTCTTTTCCTTGACAAGTACAGAGCATTCCCCAGCTGCTCTCTCAGCGTAGACATGAGCCCAAGCCTTGTGTCAACATGTTCCCTGCCTCCTTTCATAATATGGAAATGACAGTGGTTGCCGCATGCAAAGCTGAAATCAGATGAATAAATGAATGCCAACAGACTGTGGGTAAAGGCACAGAGGTTGCATAACAGAGTGACTACAAGTGCACAGATGCAGCAAAGCCAAATTGGGTGCTGAGTGGATTGTCAGGCTTGTTTCTGAGGGATGCACCTAGTCATTTCACAAGCACAGCTGGCAGCCAATGAATTATTCCCAGTAAATTAAGAAACAAATGAGAAAAAAAAGGTCCTCTACCCTTCCAGTACTGATGCAGGCCACATAGAGGGAATATTTTGTGACATCTTTACGTAAATTGGATGGTGAACTACTATTGAAAGGTTCTTTTTCTCTGCAGGAACAATGTCTGGAGGTACCCTTCGAAATCCTTACTATGTCAGTGTCAAACTCAATAATTCTCTCTAAAAATTATTACCAGCTGCACATATGGCATTAACATCACACTAAGGGAATGACTGCATGGATGAGGACTGACAGACACATGCTCCGGGGCCCGGCTCCAAGTTGGCCAGATGCAAACTATTTCTGTTGCAGAAGCAGATAGCCACACTAGCAGGAAGACAGCACACTTGAGAAGCAAGACCAAAACTTTTGCCACTATACAGCCGCTGTTTGTACCTATTTGTCTCCCTTTCAGGATCTTTCTTGCTTGTGAGTTCTTTAGACTAAACTGGAACGCTTTCTTTTCCCCCTCCTCTCTTACAGCGCTAGAGGAGACGCATACAAACCAAGGCTGCTTTAACAAACGTGGCAACAGCTTCTTGAATAAAAAGCACACTTCTTCATCTCACAGAAATGCTACTTCAGCTTCTTTGTGCCACTTCCCCTCCAAAACTGCAGCAGCAGCAAAGCAATCATTGAGAGCATCACACACAGCAAACCTGTTTCAATTCTGAACAAACACGCAAATAACCTCCAGTTTGAGAAGAAGGAATGCACAAACACTTAAGAAGCTAATTCCCAAACCCAGCAAGAAAAAGGCAGAGTTAAAAGACTCAAAACACCTGAGCAAGCAAAACAGTCTCTTATCCCTCGCTAAAGCAAACAAAAAGACAAATCACATTCACTTTTCCACCTGGCAAGCCAGCCATAATATGTTGCCTGACACAACGATGATGATTGTTCTTGTGCTCTCCACCTCAGCCCTATAGGCACTCAGCAGATTCATAACTCTTTCAAGCTCTCCAAGACGAACACATGAATGCTTGATAGATAATATTGACTATAATGTTGCTGTCAGTGTCCAATATGCTGCCACCCAACAGCCAATGCAACATTGGATTTGCACCTCCCCCCAAGGGACATGGACTGCAGGTTGGGTCCAAAAGGGTTGGAGGTTCCTTGTGGTTTTGGAAGCCTCCTTTCTCCTGTGAAGATGGGTCCCTCTCATTCACAACTGCCTATAGCATCCTCCAATGCTCTCATCACCAGTCCCCAAGGTACTGCAGGGAGGTTGTATTGTGTCGGCCAACAGCACATGTGACAGTGATGATCAAAGGTCTTGCTGCACTCTGACCTCATCAGGATTTTTAGCAGCCCATCTGTCTTCCCCTTCTCTGTGCCCAGAGGCTGAGGATCTCCTTCTCAGCTTGATGTCTGCTTCCCGTGTCCAAACTGCAGCCTGCACAATCCTCTTCAAAGGCTGAACTGCCACAAATTATGTGCTTCATGGGAAAAAAAGAAACATATCCTCACCCGAAGGAGTGAGATTTAGAAAAGCCATCTCCCTCTTCATGTCTAAGTCACAGGGGACTTACTCTGACAACCATTAGAAGAGACTGCCAAGGTGGAAAGAGCACACCAATGTTCAGAGCTGTGCTTGCAAGTACAGCTAAAGCCTACCAAGAGCCAGGAGCACACAGGAGAGCAGGCTGCATTTAAATAAGGACAGGTGATCTGATGGATTCAAATTTTGATTGAAGGAACCCAATAGATTCGCTCGTTTGGTGGTGGAAAAACACCCAATAGGCTTTGGCTGTGGTTAGTATGCAGGAAATCCTGGGAGGTGAGGCACTGGGGACTCTGTGTGTGTGTGAATGCATACAAATTTACCGCAGGTGTCTAGTTTCTAAGACAGCAACCAGCACATTCAGAAGTGAGGATCTGCTCAGGGCTGTCACACCCATTGCTGCCAAATAGTTTTGCCCTTGTGCAAAATGCAGGAGATGAGCAGTTCTTCTCCAGCCTCTGTGCCAGCTGCCTCATTATTCCTGAGCTGAACCATGCATTGCAGCTGGCTGGGGGTGCACTGAGCTTTGCATCCTCAGCTTTTGGATGGCCACTGCTTGGCTTTCAGCTGGAAGGTCTCTAAGAGCTCCTGCTCAGCTCAGTGCTGGCTGCTTTGCAGGGCTTAGATTTGGAGAGCTTCACTGTCAGTTCTCTGAGACAGTGCCACCTTCTCCAGCAGCCCTTTTCACTGCAGTGATTGCCCCAGGGAACATGCCACAGGGCTGGAGCCTGTGAATTCTCCCTGACACGGTGCGTGTTGCCAGGAAACATTCTGCAGCCAAAGTCCCTGCTGTACCCAGGGCCTTAGCAAAAGACCCCGCTTGACACAGCTGGGCTGATGGGATACTGAATCTGAGAGCCCATTTCAACAATATCCAGCAGAACAGGGATGGTTCAAATATTCCTAGTGAAATATTCTGCCTTTCACAAAGGATAATGGCTTCTGCAGACTGTGAAACATGACAGATGCATCTTGCGTCCTTTACACAACAGTACTGACTGACATACTGCCTTCATTTCACCGCTCACCTCAGCCAAAACTGAGGGAGATGTTTAGATTGCTCTCTTATCATATTTACTCCTCCTCCTCACATACTATTAGCGTCAAGATATTCTAGAAATCCACTATTTTGTCCTAAGTGACAGTAAGAAAAGCAAACCAGTGTCTTCACATCGTTTAATAAGTTTAGGCTCATGAGATCAGAACTAACACAATGAATGTGGAGAAGGAAATTAACTAGACAGTGAATACTGCGACCTCATTTAGGTGTCACTTGTCCCACCCCACCAACCTCCTGGCCAGCATATCTGGGGTGAGGTACTGTGATTATCCTTCTTTCTGAAAACACAATCCCGATTTATTAATCATTAGAGAAAGAGCAAAGTAAAAAAGAATATGCCATCAAAAAAAGATGAGGTACATTCTTACTAGCTTCAGACCCAACATCTGTGTGTCCTCCAAGACTTTATGACAAGCAAGCATTGTGGAGTGCACTTATTTTGAGACTTTCTTACAGGCACGTTGGAAAATGGCCTCCTTTCCCATTGACTTATTTTATGCTTCTGAATAATAAAGAAAGGAAGAAATCTCTCACCTTGTCAATGTTGATCCTGATTTGTTAAAGATCCATTTATCAGGGCTAACATATTGCTGCAGGATCAGCGTGCTAGGATTTACTCTTCACTATAAAGGTAGGTTCATTTCAGAAACTCAAGAAACTTCAGTTACCAGACTTTGGTCTGCCCTTTAAACTTAATTATAGAATAAAAAATACTATTAATCAGGTGCAGGGAGTACCGTGCAACACAGGGCAGTTTTCCATAAGGAGATGCTGGTAGTGAGACAGACCAGTTAAGATGATGCGATCAGAAACAAAGGAGCAGCAAATGACACGAGGACTGTTCCAAGCAGCCAGGTTGGTCCTGTCTTCTCCTCACCTTCAGAACCTCCCCCAGGACCCTCTGGCCTAGAGGTCTCACAGAAACTGGGTTGTCTCCATTGTTGGTGGCAGCAGCCTCGAGGCTGACCTTTCCTGCTGTGACAGTGAGTCTCGCTGCCCCCAGCCTGATTGCTGGGAGCCAGAATTTGACAAGGAATTGCTGTCTCTTTAGCATCAAGTGTTTCATCTCCTGCAATGCTAACGCACTGGCAGCAAGCACCTGGCTCAGGCTTTGGTCCAGCAATGCTCTTGCCTAAGAGAAAAGGCCACCAAGTGTGATGACGTGTATTATTTCATACAGAGAAGAAGGTCTGCTCTGTTTTCTCTTCAATAAGGACAGGAGACAAGCAGACTCGTATTTAACCCAGTGTGAGCATCCCTGCCCCCATCCCTGTCCATGACAACAAGAAAGCCTTTGGCTGCCTCTGGTAGAGGAGTATGAAACCCTCCCTTGCCCAAAGACACGAGCTCTGCTGTGATCCAGACCTCCTGCCCTAAGGGTGAGTGATGTTTGTACCACAGACTCTTCTAGTCCTTCCTGGCCATCCCTTCAAGATCATCTTCATGCTGGTTCTCACAGTGTCCACAGCTACTTGGCCCGTGCTCTCTCCATCTCTCACCTTGCCCTTACACCCTTACTCCACTGCCTTGGCAGAGTCCCTCTGATTTATGCCGTGGCCTGCAAGAGGAAGATCAGGCTCTCTGACTCCACCAGATAGCTCATACCAGTCCTGAAAACTGACAGCAGACAGAGGCAGCTCCAGGCTAATGTCACAGCCGCAGCTTCAGCACATGGCAGGGAGAGTCTGACCTAGTTCTAACCCTGCTAAATATGCAAGGAAAGAAAATCAGAGCGTGGGGGGAGAAACAGTCCAAGCTTTTCTATTTCCTCAGTACTTCTCTTCTGCTTTATCTTTTACACTCAAGCTACATCAAAACATTGGCACTGTCAGGTCTTCCTATGGGTGTGCCAAGAGAGCAAAACACTAACATTTGAAAGATGGGCTGTTTGGGGATTTTTTGTGGGTTTGGGTTTTGGGTTTGGGTTGGTGTTTTTTTGTACAAGCTTATAGGAAGGTGGGATTGTTCAAAGGTTAACATTTTGACAAAATATAAGAAGCTTTCAAAAACTTTTTGCTATCTTTCAAGCAGAAATATCTCGTCAGCTGTTTATTTTTCAATTTTGCTTGGGTTCTGCAGTCTTTTTGTTCTTAACTTAGTCACTGAGAGCTAAATGCTACCCTGCCTATCATTCTGACGGGCCTCTTTTTGTTGTTGCATTTTTAAGAAAATAGATTTTTGTGCACTTGGCTTTATCTTTGTTTCAACATCTGCCTTTCCCTTAGCAATTCTGGTTCACTTCCACCAGAGAAAATACTTAATCTTCAGCTTCTCTTCCTGATTCTCTACTAACTCTAGACCATTAGTGTAGTACATAACTACTTCATTGCTATGGAAATACTATGTTATTCGAAATACCTGCACAGTTCTGTTTACCTGGTTCTTTTGGCACCTTAATATCAATACAAAACTGGGCTCACTGATAGTGCAGAGGGCTGTATGAAGGGTATATGCAGCAAACCATTCTGGTCATGGTTTGGGTTGGAAGGGACCTTTAAAGCCCATCCAGTTCAACCCCTCTGCCATGAGCAGGGAAACCTTCCACTGGATCAGGTTGCTCAGAGCCCCATCCAATCTGGTCTTGAATGTTTCCAGGGATGGGACATCTACTGGCCAACACATGACAGTGTTGCACCCCCTTCAGCATAAAAAATATCTTCCTTCTAGCTAGTCTAAATCTTCCCTTTAAGTTTAAAACCATCAACCCTTGTCCTACTGCAACAGGCCCTACTAAAACGTCTGTCCCCATCATTCTTATCAGCCCCCTCTAAGTACTGTAAGGCTGTAATAAGCAGCCTTCTCCAGGCTGAACCACCCCTACTCTCTCTGTCTTTATAGGACAGGTGTTACAGACCTCTGATACTTTTTGTGGCCCTTCTTTGGACTTGCTCCAGCAGATCAATGTCTTCTGTGCGCTGAGAGCTCCAGAGCTGGACACAGAGCTCCAGGTGGTGTCTCACCAGAGTGAAGTAAAGGGGTAGAATTACCTCCCTTGACCCCTCTGGCCATGCTTCTTTTGATGTTACTCAGGTTGCAGTTTGCCTTCTGGGCTGCAAGCACACACTGCCAGCTTACGTACAGCTTTTCATCCACCAGGTCTGCATCCTTCAGTTAGTACTGATCCTCCTCAGCCAGGATCTGGTGATGCCTGAGATGTAAACGTGTCCTAATAGTCTGAGTACACAAAAGATGTTGAGCTAGGAAATACCATGATAGCAATACTGGGAATATTGCCCAGCATAGGGACCATGAGAACCTGTGGCAAAAAGAAACACTCTAAATATTTGCTTCTGACCACCATGAGAGAGAACAGATGTTTTTCTCATCCAGCATACCTAGATGAATGGATATCCTCAATGTAAAGCCAGTTTCCACCCTGGAGAAAATGAACACTGCAGAGCAGAACAAGCAGAGAAGAAGACATCATGAAGAGGAATTTCCTGGGAAGGGAGAGGATAGCAATGGGATGCAAAGACACAACCAGGTTTTGAATGTGCTCATAATGCACAAGGGACACTGACACTTGATAGCACATGTGGAACAAGTCCGAGATGTAGAGATCCTTGTCACGACGGTAAAGAAAAAAGTCAAGGACAGGAAACCATGAACACCATTAATCAGGAGACTGCAAGTGGTGGTGTTTCTGGCACGGGCTGAGACAATAACAGTCATTACAACTCCTATAAACATTCCAAACCTTGCTCAGGAAGGCTTTTAATGAAATTATTATGTCCCCCGACATCAACAGAACTCGGGCATATGCTTGCGTGCTGTCCTCAGCAAGGCTTTTTCTGAATCAGGATCTCCATGATTACAGTCAAATAATTATTTGAAAAGCATTTTCATGTGGGGTCCAAGCAATCAAATTAAACACATTAATCTAATTAAACAAATTAATGTGAGTTTGGCAGGACTTCATGCAAACAAAAGTTGCTCTGTTTTTGCACAAAAGTGGAAAATCATTTTTTGCTAACAGCCTGATGTACGAAATCTGCTGGTGCAGCTTCTCACTGTTTTCCCAACTTTTCCACTTTGCTGCAAAACTCTTGAAGCAGTTCTGCGCTGATAAATGAAACCCCAAATCTCACAACATCCCGCCTTTCGCACAAAACCTTGTAGAAACCAGAGACTGAGAAAAAAATGAATTGCTATGGTTTGCAGTAAAAGTTGATAAAGACAAAGAGCATGCTGAAAATAAAGGAATCAACTGTATGCCACTTTATCAAAGGAGATACAGCTAGACAGTGATATAAATCATAAGGCTTTAGAGCTATAGGAGATTGCAGGTAGGAAGGCAAAAGGAGTGATGCAAAGCAGAAAAAACTTGCCTGTAAGAAATACTGGAACCCAAACCTCATTTTGGGCAGAAGAGCAAACAGGCATACATCTACTTTTTAATGAAGCTCACAACAACAGTCTATTTGTCTCTTTACTCAGTGCTTTACTACAGAATTCACTTGATTTTTCCACCTGAACAGCTATCCTCACAGATCATTTTTCACAATGAAGCAGGGAGTACAGCACATCTAAACCTGAAGGCTATTTTTGGCTCACTGAATTAGAGTGCATCCTTTTAATAGAAGTTTTCATGAAAAAATGCTGAGAATTCATGGCTGTAAAACACGTCAATCATTAAAGACTTTGGAAATGTCATCAAGCTGTATTAGAAGAAGGATCCATCTTTATTAAATCATGATTGGAATGAGGAAAGTTAGGCTGATGAATTAAATCTTTAGTAAGCAGAGGGATATGAATTTTTGCAATATGCTGATGCAATGCAATAGCAGAAGCAATGATCGTAAATATTAATATTAGTTACAAACCAAGATTAATCTCTAAGATAAGGAGAATTTCAGGATAAAATATTTGAGTTAATGCAATATCACAGGAGGTGGCAGAGTTCATCAGTCTGCTTTCAGCTAAAGGAATCAGTCCTCCTTACTTGGAGGTCTTCATGGAGGAGACCTCACTTTTGGATCTGGGATGTCCCAGAGGTGCACACAAGCACTCAAGAGTAATGCAGAGCTGTGTGTCCACCAGTCAAGCCATGGAGCACTGGAATAAAGGCAGACAGGCTGCCTCTGACCCCCTGATGCTCCAGCTTCATGGGCAGCTAGAAGGCACTAGCTGACAGGACAGTGATGTAACCCGCAGGTTTGGGATCCCTCATGAAAGTTTCTTCCAGGCTCTCGAAATCAGCTCTAGATAATCAAAAGAGTGTGCGTGTTGTCATGTTAAGCACTCCAGAGCTCTTTATAGTTTGCATATTTTTGCATTGTTATTGCACAATTAAGCTGAAGACTTCCAGACAAGCTGTCCCAAAAGCAGAAGGAAAGCCAGAGGCAGTCCACTTGCAATCCTGTCAACTGGTAAAAAAAGAAACTCTTAGGGCCAATGTGTGCCATGCATGTTAGGAAGCTGGACTTAGCAGACTCTTTCATTAAGAGCTAAAGTTCTTTCAAGGTAGCAAATGTATATTAAGTGACATCAAGTATCACATATATAAAATTATACTTTCCAAGGAGCACTGAAGAAATTGTTTCGAATTTTTCTCTCAGGTTCCAGTGACAAGATTTATTTTTGACATCCCCAGCACTTTGTCTAAAAACACCTGTCTCATCAAGTTACCCTTTCAACCAGAGAAGGGACTGGAGAAGGAAAACAGATGTCTGATGCACCCGATCAGCACTAATACAGGAAAGCATGACAAGGAAACATATACCATGTATTTTTTTTAGAGTCTTTTCTTTCTGTTACTAATACCACGCAAATAATGTGCATGGGGATCTTTAAATGTCTTGCAGTCATTCAGCAAAAAATTTCTTAGAATAATGAATTCAGTACTGTGAATCAGCCACACAAATTTTATTACTTCTTTTAGTTTATATGTCACATCTGGAAACCCGGAGGATGTACTTTGGTGCACCTTCAAAGAGTGCTTCTTGCTTTTGCCCGAGGCTGCTCTTTCCTTAGCAATCCCTGCCTGTGGTTAGGACCTCTATTTCCACCGAGGAATAGGAGTAGGAGCAGGACACTCTAACCGCGAGTGGTGCTGTACTGAACAGCAGAGAAACTGCCTCATGTTCTTGGAAGTCAGCCCTGTGTTACACAACTGCAGTTCGAAGGTTACAAAGGCAAAGGCTTTGCCAGCAGACTCAACACTTCAAAGCGGTGGCAACAATTGTTGGATCAAACAGAGAGGAAAGAAGTTGCCTGAGGGTCCCCAAAGCAAACTGAAGTCTCAGAAGCAAAAACAGGATCCAGAAGAACCTTACTGAGAAACAATGCAAAAAGCAATGGCTCATTTACGTGGAACAAAATCGTGAGTCCTCAAGAAACTCTCCAAGTTGTTTCCACACCCAATCAATATTTTCCTAGCATATAAGGAATGAACCTCAGCCAACTTCCTCCTCCAAACATTCCTGTTTCTGACTATCTTTAGAAAGAAGCAAGACAGCGTATTCAACAAATCTCATTCATCCTTATGGGAGTTACCAGGCTTGGAGGGACAATCTTGCCATTCAGTTTTCCTGACTTAGCAAATTACTGCTAATAATCTCAGCCACAGATGTATCCATACTCATGCTCTTAGTTCACAGCAGATGCAAGGTAATGCCACAGAAACTCGGACCTCTAAGGACAAAATGAAAATCCAAAACCTGAAATTTCGGACAAGTGCAAAGGAAAGAAAGAAGAAATGTAAGACTGGTCATAGCTGACATGGGGGTGGAAGTGAAGCCTGGTCTACAGCAGCCACCTAAGTAAGGTGGAATTCCCATTCAATACAAGCCTGACTCTTCCTTACAGCCAAAACCAAAGTCACATCAGCTCAGGATCACACCAAATAACCTTGGCTGAGGCACAATATCAGCAACTGTGATTTGCCTGAGTATGGCCAAAGCTAATGCTGAGCTTAAGTATTCCTCTGCAAACCATTTTCCGCTCTTCCCTACCTCCTGTTGCAGCCAATCTCCTCAAAAGCTCTCTTTTAAGAAACTATTTCCTGCAAAACGAAAGCTAGTCAGACTCCTGGAAGAAAATAAACCCCTTCCACTTCAACCTCAACATCTTGAGGCTCAGACAACTCTCTGAAACCGAGGATTTTCAATTCACATGCTGCCATAGAAGACCTGCTGAGAATAACTGGCTTCCTCAACTGACCAGTCAGCAACATAGATGGTAGGTCTTCATCTCTGCTGCTTCAATGACTCATATTAACTTTTGTTATCACCAAAATGGGTTTATGCAGAGATGTTTGAAGTAGAAGGGCTGGGGTATGCATTACTTTCCGCTGACTTGCCGTAGCTCATCTGTTGGTGCCTCTAAACCCAGACCTGCAAAGTCAGTTGAGCACCAAATACTCCACCAAAATATGGGGTTAAATACTGTCTGAGCCTGAACTCATTCATAAACTTCATTTGATTGTAATGGCATTTATGCCCTAGTTGACAGAATGTGCTCTGGACCTTAGCTACATATGGATATTTGACAGAGAATTCAGACACTTCTGCAGACAATTTCCTATATTTTGATATAATTTCTTAGTTGGTTTTAGAAACAATCCTGCAGTTAGCACAATTCCTCCTGGAAAGGAGCATGTGTGTTGTCTCCCTTCACCAGGCCCTGGAAGAAACATAACAATTCCAAATATTTTAGAAACTCTGTGTCCACCGCAATGACTGCATTTTATAACTTTTATGGCCATTTGTGATTCACAAGAGCGTTTCAAAGGGTAAGTTTCAGATGACAGCACTCTGTATGTTAATTGCCAAGAGCTGATTTGAAGTTGTGGTTTAAGGGCCTCTTATAGGAATCTGGGAGAGAGGACGATATCCTAAAACCCAAGATTTTCTCAGTGTGCTGTTCAGATACAACACCATCGTTCTACGAGCTCCTGGGAAGAAAGACAGTAAGGAAAAAGAAATACTTGTGCCTGTTATTCTGAAAAGCGCTCTGACCTGACGTTCATGTTTGTGTGGCAGGTTGTCATGTCATGGTCAATCCCAACCACTGAATTTCTACAGGCATTAAGCAGCAGCTCTTATGTGGCAGCACGTATTCTATACTCCTCTCTGTCCTGAAATCCCACAGTTTCGCTGCCTCTTCGTTACATACCCAGGAAGCAATGCCGACTGATGCATTAGCATCTCATCCAAATCAGAAACCGGCATCATCTCAGACTCATGTGATTTACAACAACTGCTAAGTAAACTGGGATATGTTTTTTTAGTTCCTACTAATCCTTTTTTTTTTCAAAATAAATCTTGAGAATCCCAAAGGCCTAACAAACACACATTTACAGATGGCAGCAGCAGGTCATAAATGACATCTTTTCCTGGTACTATTTATGAGAGCCAAATAAACCGAACATACTATGAGCCATTTATAACGTTCTTCAGTAGAACAGTCAATGAAGAGACAGAGCTGAAAGCCTGTTGTAACAAAAGGTATCAAACTGAGGAGAACAGTAACTATAATTACAATTGCAGTGATAAAACAAGCATAGAAGATGGATTTAACACAAGATCACTATTAAATAAAACACTGGTTCGAATGCCAAGGCATGAATATTCAACAGGGAGTGAATTGAGTGGAAGCATATAAAGGCAGCAAATGTAGCTCAGCTAACCTAGATGTTACTTGCAAGCATAACCAAAAAGATCAAAATCCACATAATTCTCCACGCTGGTTGATCAGCCCCTCAGCAGCCATAAGCTTTCAAAGTATTGATCAACGCTTACACCAAGACTGGGATCGAGAACGCTGAAGGCACAGGATCCCGACCACACAACGCTGGTAAAGTTGATGTAAAACTCAAAACCCAAACAAACCCCAAAATTAACGATATCAATCTACAGAGCTTTTTCACTTACCACTTCATAACCTTTTCAGTTTTTCACCAGAAACAAACTTGAATTCATCTTTCTGGAAGCTTCACAGCTGTAGAATATTGTTTGACAAAACATGAGCAAAGTTACAACCTAAAAATGGTTTCTTTTCATTTTTAGAAGTTTTGAAAAATATTTTATGGCCAAAAGGGAGGCTGGAACTAATTGAAGTGAACACGGCTGCTTTAGAGCAGGGCCCCAGCTTTCAGTGGGTTTGGAAGCAGTAGAAAGGATGCCACTCCTAACAAGGCATTTTGAATAAGTTGTTATTTTTTTGTCAACTCACAGTGTTTTCTTAATTAAATGTTTCTGTAAATGTGATTTCAGTATTAACTATATAATATCTTCTTTAGCTTAAGACTCAACACTTCACAGATACATTTACAAACTTGAGACTCACCTGATCAGCTCTCTCAGGTAATTTATACTAAGCTACGATGTAAGGAGAAGACAAACAGTAGTAACAGCAGAGGATAAACAGTTATAGCAGCAGACAATACAAACTCAGAACCAATCTATACCATTACGATGTGTTATAATTTCAGAGTAAAAAGGCATTGAATGTCATAGAAGATGCAGACCTAAAATGTTCCAACACCTTCTCAGTGCCCCAGCCACACCCTTAAAAACTTAGGCTGCATCAGACAAATCCCTCTGCAAAAGAAATACAAACCATTCACCAGCGACTCTCAAATGCCTGGACTCCCAGCAGGTTAGTTGAAGGATTGGGAAAATATAGGAGTGGGGCCTGATAAACTACACGATGTTTAAAAGTTGCTTAAAAAAATCTATTTAAAGTAATCAGTTTTGCAATACTTAAACAGTCTTTACACATTTCAAGAAGAGATGGGAGGCACAGAGCCTTAGTAGTATGTGTATATATATGTATTTATATATATATGTATTTATAGAGAGATATATATACATATATACGTATGGCAACAATCCCAACTACAGCAATACAGTAGTCGCTGCCTTGTCTTCATTTTCCACTACTGCATAGGCTGATGTGTTACAAACGACCAGCAATACAAAACTGAGACATAAGAACAAACCCTGCTTTACCTAAACCCTTAGCTACTGATTATTTTGGGGAAGAAAATTTTATATTGGAAAACTGGGAACCTGTGCTTTAAGGCTTGTCAAATGATTAATATATATTTAATGGATGATTAATAAATATTTAATGGATTGCCCTTGGAGACTGCAACCTACAATTTACTAATTTAGACAGGGACGAGTAAGTAACATTAAGGTGTGGTTCCTCCTTTATCTTATCACTACAATCATATGTATGCTTTGTATGGAAAACTTTATTTGATAATAAAAATAGCATTCACAGACTTTCTCCTTCTTTGTTGCTACATCATATACATAGTGTCTGTTCCAAGGAAAGAAGCTTGTGCTGGGTAAGTCCACATCTACTCATACTAGTGTTACGTATAAACCCAGTAAGTCAAATAAAGCTATGAACAATGTAGTATTTATATATGCATAGTGTTTTATAAAAAAGATTGGCCCACATACTGCTTTTCATCAACACAGAAATGAGCGTTATGTCTATAGCACATTGCAAGAAATGATGACTGAAGAACATAGACTGCATACAAGTGCTTAATACATAAGCAGGCCCACCATGAAGAAATGAGATCCAAACCAACAAAAGCTTTAGAATTACTTATATAGTCTCCCAGTTTAAAACAGCTTTACATACCTGATTCAGTTTATATTAAAATATATCCCCTGAATCAATTTGTTCCATTTTCAGAAATATAAACACTTAATCACATTCCTCACAGCTAAATTTTGTCATAAATCCTCTTTTATACAAGAAAAAGGCAACAGTTTTGTTGTTTTTTTCCAACAGGCTCTATTAATTACAATTTAAACTGTACACACAATGATCGGCCATCTTCTTTCTTGGTTTTGTTTTTACAGTACCATGGCAACAACAGTGATAGACTTGCAATGTTTGTGTGTTCATATGGAAAATGTGAAACAGTATACATGTACACAGCAATGCACTGTAAAAAGCAGCAGTTTACTTCAGTGGTCCAACAGTAACGGCAAACATTTTGGCTCAGCTAGGCAGTAATCCATTAAAATCTTATACCAGTACTACAGCAGACTTACCACACAACTTGCAAATTTAAAAATACAACTTAGAAACTTGCAGGTTTCCCTTTAGCTGCTGTTCTTAAATTCAAATTTACAGCATATAACCAGTATGGATAGGCTTCTACAACCAGGTTGTCCCACTGATTGCCTCTTTTTGCCTGTGTTTTTCCTTTGATACATCTTTTTTTCTTTTTTTTCATCTTTTATTCCTGGGTTTGTTTTTTTTTTTTATTCTCCAAGCAAGTGCACTCCTTGTGTCTCAGTAAAGATGAACCAGTAAAATAAAAAACCCCTTAAAAATAGAGCAAGAAGAAGAGAGAGCTTTTGGAATTTGGCAAGATAAGACAAGCCCATTGGTCTTGCCTGAGCAGAAGGAATACACCTACTCCGAGAGGGAGGATTTTGCTCCCACTGAATTGTGCCTTGTCCTGGCATCCCGATCCCTCCCCTTGCTTCAAAGCAGACAAACAGTACCGTGCATGCTCGGGTTGCTGTCCATATACATCTAGAAGATGAGCAGGGCTGCGGTGGCTGCCTTAATGAAATATTGTTAAATGTTGCTGAGGCTAATGAGAGATCAACAGTCTACGTTAGTGTGCAACACAGGCATGGTGGATACCAGTCCTTCTGCCTCTGCGCATCCTGTAGCGGGGGCCTGAAAGTATAAACTGTTCATGAAACAAACTAGAAATTCCTTATCATAAATCATCTTGTGCTGTGTGGGTTTGTTGTTTTTTTTTTTTATTATTTTTTATTATTATAAATATCCTTCATTGAAACAGTAGTCTCTTCCAACAGTCCTTGCAATTTTAGGAACATATGTCTCTTTCCTTTTTAATTCCTTCAGCAGGAGTGCTCCATTCCTACTGAGATGAACAATTTTCTTCCTTCCCCACCCCCAACCCTTAAAAAATTTTCTACATACAGTGTAGCAGTGAGTCACTAGAGAACAGTCTGGATCAAATAATTCAAACTTGGTCATAAAATCCTTTGCCTATATTATATTACTGGCTACCCCCATTTACTATATTGGGGAGGGGGGAAAGCCAAATAAAGGAATTATTCTTAAGAAATCTACAAAGAATGTAGAAACAAAATTTTATAATCCTTTAGGACCAACATTTGGCAAGTAATTAAAAAAAAAAAAGCATACACTGAAAAATACTTTCTTTAATATTATACATCAGGCACAACACTTTTTTTTTTGTTATAAGATTTTATCTGCATAAAAGGTTTGTAGGATCAGCAGGTGCCGGACGTCTCCTCGCCTGTGAAAGCCAGGTGGTTTCAGCTCCCGCACTCTCTCCTCTACTCCCACAGCATTGGGGAAGGCGACGGGGACCCCTCAGATGCTGAGGTCGGTGCTGCACTCCTTGTACGGCCTCCTGCGCTGCTCGGGCGGGTGCCTGCGGCTCGGCTCGTGCTTCCAGCTGGGGTCTTCCCTCTCCCGGTGGCCTGCTCGCTCCTCCCTGAGCCGTCTGTCGGGCGACCTCTCCCTCCGCCGGTCGGACGATTTGGCCCGCCGGTCGAGGGAGTTCTCTCTTCTCCTGTCAGGAGACTTCCTGGGCTCTGTGAGTCTCTCCAGCGACCGCCGCCGTCGGCTGGGGGACCGCTCTCTGCGCCTCTCAGGGGAGAGCTCTCTCCTCCTCTCGTGTCGTTCCCGCCTCTCCAAAGTGTTGTCAGCACTCCTTGTCCCTTCCCTCCGCTTTTCGGGAGACCTCCTCTTCTGCCCGTTCACCACCTGCCTCTCACGCCTCCTTTCGGGTGACCTCTCCGTCCTCCTGCCTGGCACGTGGTCGTTGGTTTTAGAAGTCCCATTCCAAGTGTGGTGTTCATTGGGATGTCTGCTAAACTCTCTGCTGCCTTTTAGGTCTCTAACATAAGTCCTCTTCTCCCCATGTTGTGATGATTTGTGAAGGTCTGGTGGATAACTGGACTCCGATGATGGGTGCTGCCGTCGGTCGGATGGCACGGGTTTCATTTCCGATACATTTTGTGAACCTGTGGTGGGACTGTTCCTGTCACTGCTGGGGTCTGAAAGAAAATAACAGCAAAGTGTTTGGTACCGATGCCTTCCGCGGCGCTGTGACACCACTTATCACTCTTCAGACTTCATTAGTGACAAAAACAAACAACTGTTAAAGCAGTCAGCGAAGGCTAACCGAAGCTTTTGTTAATTTAACTGTGAACAACGAGAGTTACAGGTTAGTACTGGTGCTGCTCTGTTTGTTAGCCGAGTTTTGATCCAAGCTGATATCATCTTTACGCTCTTCTGGTCACGGGGCATTTTACATTTTCCCCGAGACCAATTCACAAAGTTTCAGTTACATTACTTTCTTTCCAGTGGAAAAGATATTGTAGTTTGGGTTGTTGGCTGATTTTTAACAGTTTCCAATAAAGAGGGCCTTTAGGAAATGACTTTTTTCTTTAAAGTCTTTTGAAAGAATTGCCTTCCAGGTGTGGAAGGCCTTGTTTCAAATGGTAGAAAACATACAGAAAACAGAACTGATTATTAAGTTTTCACCTTGTAAAATAACATTTTGAAGGTGTGAGAATTCGACTGCAATTATGCAATTTCCATTTCATTTCTTAGATATTACTTAATCTCACTTAGTTCTACCATGTTATGAAAGTCCTAGGGTAGATTTTGGTTTTGCCACAATGATTCAAACAATGATGACAAAGGTTATGATTTTTTCATATCAAAGCGATGGAAAGATACTGTAATATGTAGGATGGCTTTGATTAAAACCTAATCTCTAGTCCATTATTTTTAATGTAGTATTTCAGGTAAAATACAGCTGAGCTACCTCTGTGAGACAAACTGCACAGCAGAATTAAAACAACAACCCCAGCTCTAAAAACCAGCCTTGTGCTGTAGCTAAGCTACAATTACTCATGTCATTTGCAACGGATGTTTATGAATGATTCATTATAGACATGGCAAACATTAAAGTAGTTGTGCTGACTTAATACAAGCGTTGCTTTTCTTTGCTTATTGTTTTCTTTTTAATGTAACTTCTGCAGGGCACTTTGGCTGGCATTAGCTACGCTTCCTGCCACTCGCACCGAGACACCCGCCTCGAGGTGGGCTGTCCTGAGGGCAATGACTCAAAACTGATATTTTTTTTTTTACTCTTTTTCTCTTTTCTGTCTTCCCTCCCCCAAGCCAAACACTCTACATGTTCATTCTCTTGCCATCACGCAAAGCATCTCCCATTAGATGGCATTTCCATTCCTTAGCTTGGGAGGGTTGGTGCATGGCCATGATTCCTGTCATTTCCAGGTGAATCACGTGTGCATTTTTGCTTATTAGCATCTCCAGGCAGCAGCCGGGGACCACACTGCTTTTCCATAGCTGTAAGCGTGTGGCTTGTGGCGACCTGGCTATCACACAAGGTACGAGCGAGGTTTAAATGTGTCCTGTGGTGTACTTACAATTCACGGGACGCAGGGTGCTCGGAATGAGTTGCTGTACATATAAAATATAGCGAAGCGGAAAGCAATGTGAGGGAATTAGGCCACAGCACAAAAACACCTAATATTGATTTCAGCTACAAACCGTAGTTTGATTATGGCCCATAAGGTAGAAGCAAGACTCCCCGAGCTTGTCATTTCTCATACATGCAGCGATATTAGGAGGTATCATCGCTGAGGAAGGAAGAGCCCAGCACCAAGAAAAGTAAGAGAAAGAGAAAGAGAAAAGTAGAAAATTTAGATTCCCTATAATAAAGATGAAAGAAAGAAAAATCTTCATATTTTATCTTAGAATAAAGAAAGTTTATTTTTTCCAGTCAGATTGTCTAGGCTTCACCCAAATATAAGGCTGCAAAGACAGCAGTTGTTATTATTGTGACATAAAGAGACATCTAAGAGGTGATTCAATAACCCAGACAACGAGAGCATCCATTCTAAAAGACAGCTGGAACAGCGACACAGAATGTCATAGAAAAAACATTAACAATCAAACAACAACGAAAAATAAAGTCCACTAGAGACCACAACATTAAAAATAAGTACAAAACTCATTACAAAAATATACAGCCTCATAGAGAAGCACGTTCCAATCAAGTCAGAAAAATATTGGAACTTAACATTATTAGAGGAACCATTTGTGACTGCAGCGAACAGAACAAAGAGAGGAAGGAGTCCCAAATGTTACAAGGATATTCTTTACAGTAGTGCAACCCCTGTATATTAAATCCTTGCTTGAAGAATGAACGTTTAGTGGTTTAGCATTAGCCAAAAGAAAATCGGTGGTGGATTTCCATCCTCAGTGCAACAGACATATGCTTTGAGAAGTGAAGCACTTAATTTACAGGGTATTTATGCAGTCTAGCATATGATACAGTATTGTACATCCAAAGGAGTATAGGAAAAGACAAAAGTAGAAAGAACATTACAGAATTTCAGTGCCATCATTGAACCTTCTGGTGTGCTATTTATATTACAGAAGTGTAAACCCACAACTTCCCTTCCATATTGTTAAACACTTCAATTGTTTTTTGATTTTACTCTGAATTGGTCATTTAAAGTTAAATAATGAGCAGAGTGAGGAGAAAATCTCAAATTTCATAGAGGAAATGAAAAGAAAAACTAGTTCTTAAATTGTGCAGAAGGGGTTTGTTTCTGGTTTTAGACATGGAGTGAATGATAAACACAGAACTTATGGACACAGAAATAACCCAAATACGGGGAGAAAAGGATAAAGGACATCCCTTCAATCATCAGTTTCTATAGAAACCTCAAAGACCTTTGGTTGGGAGTAGCCCTCCATCGAGGGCACAATATTTGACAATTATCTCAAATAAATAAGACATAATTATAATATTAAATAGTGTGCTAAGTTAAGCCACCCAGCAATCCAACCTCCAGGGGAAGAAAAAGAAATCTAATGCAATTCTTAGTAAGAAACAAGGACAGAATGTTTCCCCCCAAGACAGACATCAGAGCACCTTTTCATAACCTCCTCACCTTTTCAGACCTTACAAATTAACTAGTTGAAACCAGCAGACAGTTCAAGGGGGGAGAAAAGGGCTCAGGAGGCCAAATCAATACAGTTTTCCAGTAAAGCTTTTTTTCCCCTTCTTTTTCTTAAATAACTTTATAAATATTTACATAAGTATTAAGGGAAGGCAAAAATCTCATAAGCCATCTCAGCATTCATGTCTATGGATACAGACAGGAACTAAGAGAAAAACCTAACAAAAAATAAAATCACTGCTTCAGAACAATAACTCAGGATCCCAGTTTTTGCATTGATTAGAAGTTGAGACCTATTCGAAACAACAATTCAGCCGCTGAGAAACAGTTTGGCACAGTTCAATGACATTCCTTTTGGCTGGACAAGAAAATAAGGGTTTTTTTGTTTAGTTTTCCTCTCTGATCACCAAAAACACTGCTATGATGTTCTCGCCTTACACTGCGCCCCAAAGTCCATGGAAGCAAGCAAAGGATGAAATGTGTAGAAAATTCAGCACAAGCGAGGCAATTAACCATATGTTGCAAAGGTTGGTAAGACACTGGTGAGAAAGGAAAATAAAAAAGAATTCCCGCTTCAGATCTTGAGACAAATCATTCATGGAGTGATGCCAGGGAAGAAAGGAATGTTTTCATAGTTTGACCCACCATATTCTGGGACAGAGCCATCTCCACGTTTCAGAAACAGGCGGACCCTGCGGCCACCATTTTTAATTAGTTCAATGGCCCGAGCGTGCTTCATATTCTTAGTCGTTTCTCCATTGATCTCTAAGATTTCGTCACCAATCTGTCAATGTAATAAAAGAGCCTAAGATTAGAAACAAGTCCACACCAAGGGCCACCACCAGACCAGCACAGCAAAGGTGGAAGAAAAACTATGCACGCAGTTAAATACACCAGCTCCTTCCAGTGACAGCCCAAAAAACCCCAGTATGCAGGGGCCTGGAAAACATGAAGATGAAGGGAAAGCTTGAAGTATCAAAGTATTCCACTGGTGTTCTGTAAAACAGTAATTACTGTACTGATCACTACTTAGACCTATGTTAGAACTGATGCTATTTTCTTTTATTTTGATTATTTGTAAAGTCTTTGACCAAAGTGGTTGTTTGTTTTACAGTCTGCTGTAACTGGGATGTTCAAACAGACCTGAAGATATGTTTCTCACTTGGATATAGATACCTACTGTGAATCAGTAAACCTGCTTTTGTAAATATAATTCTTTACCAGGATAGGAAAATGGGGCTTGGAAGAGCTTGTCAAAGCATTAACTTCCACAGCGCAGCACTGATTTATTTTCATCAGCAAAAATATATGAACCTATAAATTTACTCCTAGCAAAATAATTTTGAAAGTGTCCTTCACGTGATATATCTAGCAAACAAAAACACGTATACTGTAAAGCGACCATGCCTCCTCTAACAGAGGTGCAAGGAGTACCTAAAACTTGCTAATTTACTTTTTTCTGTAGGTATTTTATAACACATACCCTTGTTATAATGCTTATAATTTAGCTGAGATGTGAAGCAAACACTAATCAATAAGTACATTATGGTTTCATAACCCACAGGTCAATATATACATGTTCCCTCACCACTCTGCCCACTGGCAGAGGAGAGGATCAGGTGAAACACCCTTTTCTTTGCTCACAGCTGCAGCTTTCGATGAGCTGACAAAGGTTGTGGCAATTACATTTTTATTGCTATGCATTTCTTTGTTAGGCTTTAAAAGACAGATTATGTAGCAGAATTTGGAGACCTGGGTTTAAACTAGGGACTGTAATCTTCCAGTGCATACACACCGTTACAGACTGTACACGAAGAGTCACAGAAGCCATAGACAGAAGTAAATAAGAACCACTGCTCTAGACAGAAGTAAATAGGAACCATTGCTCCTTTCAGTTAACATTTAATTTTCCTCTCAGCCAGCACAGCAGAAGGTGTGCCTGTAGGGGAAGGGGCAGGGAAGTCAGCTTACTGCAAACCCCATGTTTTTTAAATCATTTTGAGCATACCCTCATCTTCCCACATCTCTCAGCTGGACCATCCTCAGCTAGTCGCAACACGTACAGATCCATATTATACTCCCGGCCACCTCGCAGGCTAAAGCCAAACCCTTTGGCTCCTCTTTCCAGCTCAACAGTGTAGAAGTCCTGGTCCTGCTGAAGGGAAGACAACATATGTGCATTTGAACAGAAAGTTAAATGTTGCTCTATTCTGATTTTTTAAATTATTCAATCAATGAGTATTATAATTGCTGTTACTCATAACTAACAAAAAAAAAAATCAATCAGTTGAATTCTCAGACACAAACTAGGACTTCCTGCTTCTTCACATTCCACCCTGCGATTCGGAGTGCCAGTGGTGGTCCACAAAGGGCTGTCTGGATGAATGGGCTTGGTCATGTTCCAGCTATTTATAGGCACTTCTATTACAGAACACCTTCTGTGCCCAGGGCTGAAAGGGGCATTTCTGGAGGGTGGTTAATGTTCCACCAACAGCAAAGGAAGGCAAGGGCAACCTGAGTTCCTTTGCCAGGCTCTAGCTAAATGTCTAAAGGTACTTGGGTTGAGTCCCTGCCATGGTGCCAGATTTTCCTTTTTCTTGCCATCTCATTTATTCCTTTGCAAGAAGCTCAGAATTAAGTGCATTGTTTTTCACAAATGCTGTTAACATAGGGATGTTTTGAATTCCCCAATGGAAGAGCTACTTCTGGGATGGCCAGTGGCAAGGCAAGTTAGATTGATAATCTCTCTAATAAGACGCCATCTGCGAAAGCTGAAACACTCCAACTATGGCCCCTTACTAAGTTCTCCTCTTTGCTGTCCCTTGAATTTACCATTTACACACAACAGTATTTCCTGGAGACACTCCTCAAAACATACAATTCAATAAAAAACCACACAAATTATTACTGTTGGAAAAATGTCAGCTCTTTTTTTTTTTTGCTTTTCTTTTGTTCTCCCTAAAAGTCTTGATGAAAATGTGTTGGAAATGTTTCTCATGTTTGCAACAACAGCAACACATATTAAGAAACTAATCAGCACATTCCTCTTTCTTCAGCAAACAGACAGTGGGAGAGCAGTTTCCCAGAAGGGATTTTCAAGAGAAATATTTGAACATAGCCCTCAAGCAGACTGGAAGCAACAGTCTGTGGTAAACAAAACAATTAGAAAGGTGCTCCTTACCTGTGCTGCTTGGGGTGGTTTGAAATCAAACTGGGATTCCTGCTTTGGTTTGGTGTTGTTCCTGCTGTAACGAGTGACAGAAAGAGAGAGAGAGGGGAAAAATACAGCTCATGGATGTGAAGATGATCAAGAAGTAACCAAAGACAGAGCATGTCAACATGCTCTCCTCAAGGAAAACAATCTGACCTGGTCTCCTGTGGTATTTGCTGAGGAGTATGTGTGGTTGTAATTGTAGCAATTTTTTCTGCATTGGTCAATAAAGTAGCATTGGAGGATTCTGCAAAATAAATTTTTTTTTCATTATGACAAAAGACCATTAGCTATTCATCGATAAAACAAAGGTTTTACAAAAGCATTTCACTGGAATGAAACTAGGTTGTTTGTAAAGAACTTGAGATGGGCTCAAACTTCTGAAATCCAAAAATTAACAGGATGAAGTCTAAGCTAAGTCATAGTAATTAGGTATATGAAACTGCACAACAACTCAGTTGCAGAGAAATATTGGTCTTTGAGTTGCACATTGAAACTTAACATGATATATTCCTCATGGCTCAGCTTTTTTTCTGCTATTTGTCATTAGATACACCAAATTACTGGGTAGTCTGCATTTCTTCTTTGTAAGAGAAAAACTTTTCAAAACCCCTAATCAGCTAGGAAATATTGTCACATAACTGCTGCTTCTGTATTCTAATGCTCTTGAAAAAGTCAAGGCTTTAGTGAAGGTGTCATATTTAGCTTAATCATGACTGCAAATGTTAATTAGCAAAAAAATGCATGTACCAGAAACCGACATAGCTACCCATCACAAATAGAGTAGAGCAGGAAGTCAAATATTTGTATATATTTATACAATATATAGTGTATTTATATAATAAATACGCAAATGAAGGGGGTTTTGTACTCTCATTAGTCTCAAGAAAACCTCAAGGACACTCAATTGAAAGTCTGGATTAGGAGCAACTCTGACTGTAAGACACACTCAGAACAAATACTGATTTGCGGAAGAAGGGTTGAAGAAAGTGTTGTCTGTTGTCTAATGACTTGAATTCCAATCATTAAAGTCTCCAAATATGGTAGGTTGATGGATTAATTTTATAGTAGCAGTAGCTATTCTGTGGATTATAAGCTTATCAGTGCTTCCTCCATCAGAAACTGCAATCTTCAGGAGGATTGAGATGTGGCTTTTATCTAATATCTCACAAGGTGATATTGAATGTGGCTAAAACCCAAACTTCCCTCAAATCGTCTTTGAAATACAACCCACTGCTGCCTGAGCACTCAAAGCTGCACACAGGGATGCGGAACTATCTGTACCAAATTCATCAACAGCTCTGGGTACCATTTACAAAGGGGCTCACCAAGAGACTCCAGGGAGGGTGAAGGGCTCTCAGCCCAACATCAGCCTGTGCAGATGCCGTATTTCTCCAGGCATAGAAGGAGGCGCTCTCCCAGAAAAGGTGCTCTCTCCTGCTTCACAAAACTGGGAACAGTGACTACCTAGACATTCCTCACAGCACGGCACAGGAAAATGGTCCCCATGTCATTTTGGAGGTATATCATAGACTTCAGTAAGACTAGAGTTAACCCACAGGTAATTTAAAATTCTGCCTAAAGGTCATGTACCTTGTTTCGTGACTTAATTTCTCTAGTTCCAATTCCACTTAAAAAAAACCCAAACCACCACCAGACAACAGCAATAAAAAAAGGGTGGAAACATTTGTCTCACCAACATAAAATTATAAGGTCTTCTACCCCTGCTCCAGGCATCCAGTAATTCATTTTATTGACTATGGAGAAATCTGCCATCAATTAACAGAGTCCAGCTGTAATACAACATTGCAGTAATGGGAGGGGGTTTTGTCTGAATTTGTGTGACATGGTAGTCTTGGTTTTACTTGGCCCTGGGAAGATATTTTATTTCATTGATTTATTTTAATTGTGAAGATATCTAGATGAGTTGAAGGTTTTCCTTCATGTCAAGGGAAGCCCACCAAAAGGGAAAGAGAAAAAGAACCATTTAAACAGATGGGTGCAATGAGAGCAGAGCTCCTTTGCCTGCAGCACTGTGCCCAAGTTAACATGCCCAAACCCTCATATGGAGCTGTAACATCTTCCAGACCAGAGGTGGCTTGTGTCTGGTGGCTCAGAGAGCAAGATACACTCCTGGGTCTGCCTGCACCTCTCAGGGTAGGCATGCCCAAAACAGGCCCTTAGGAGGATGTGCCACTGACAGCTGCCTTGTGGGAGAAGGAGATATCCCCACGCGTGCTTATACTATTGAATTTTAAGAAATAATTCTGTGTATTTTGCAAAGATGCCTCGATGCTAAAATTTGTCTCCAACAGAAGAAGGCCTCAAAACATGGTTAAATATTCTGTGTTCATCCAGAACAAAAGCCTCTGAAAGCCTCCACAAATATCTGGAGATCAGATGAAAATGGGCTGAAAAGAGAATGCAAGATTCCTACCCTTTAGTGGGTCACACCAAGAATACCAAGCAGAGCACCAACATATCTGTGGTACAGATGTATATTCATGCCACTGCACAGCATCTGTCTTTAGCCTGCCCTATCCCACGTGTTAGGAGTTGTGCATGACTTTGCTAGGTTTTTAGACACTGGTCCAGGACGCTTGCCAGCCACCATGCGAGACCGGAACAGAACACAAATACAGCAAACATCATCTCAAGTAGTATTACAATTGTATATTCTAAATCCTAAATATTTCATTGATTCCTTGCCCTGTTCTGCCCTAGAACACTCAGACACCAATAAAATGCCTAAACTAAGCTTGCCATTTTTCACCTCCCTGTATCCTTGCATCAGCTGGTAGTATGTTACAGCATCATAATTTCATTGCAAATGCACTCCTGCAGCGGTCTATGGCAATGAGTTGGTCCAAGACAGCAAAACCCCTTGGTGTTTTTAATAATGTTAGAAGAGATTAGCAGTGTGAGTTTATTGTGAGTCTTGTGGTGAGCCTTAGTAGCACATTCATCTGAGAAGCACAGCTTTTAATAAATTCTTTTCCCACCATTTAAGTGCACTGTTAGACCATTTATATTTACCAAAACAGCACCCCAAAGCAACAAAAAGAAAACAACAAATCAACAAAAACACCCAAAGACAGCAAACAAAAAGACTGAGATCAATTTCTTATTTTTTTTTAGAGCAAATCTCTCAGCACATTGAATGTGTCTGGTCTTACTGGCTCTTGGAAATTAAATGCAGGTAAATCTATGCAGAATTGGCAATCTGACTTGGAATTTCAAAGGGACAGTAAAAAGACTTCAAGCCTGCATGGCTATAAGAGAGAAGAGTTGACTCCTCCCTAGACTGCAGCTTTCCACCTTCTCAAAAATATCTGGTGTCAGTCACAGGAACAGATTTCCCTTCTAACCTAAGTAACTTACGGTATTTTGAACACACACATGCATGGCTGATCATTCATGCCAGGATGCTATATTCTTCTTAAAAAAATCTTAAACCATTCAAAAGTTATTTATCTCTTAGGTATTTTTGCCTTTAAAAGAATGATTTATCTATTATAAAGATTCACCTTCCTTGATTTTGATCGGATAACAAAATACAGGTAATGAACAGTTTTTTTCCCAGTGTACCTTCCAAATCTGGCATGCACAGTCTGCTCAGATGTCAACCTTATTCACAGCTACTTTATTTTTCATGAACATTCAATTTGCTGGAAGCAGCAAAGGATCGGATACTATTTGACCTGCTAGCTACTGAACAGCTTTATTCTGCTTTACAGGTACCAGGTTCCATTCAGTCACGCTTCCTCAACATTTCTCAATCACACTTTCTCTCTGTTTGACTGAATGCATAATGTCCTGTACAACTCTAGGGAATGCTCATTAACACTGTATCTGAGCCATCAAATCTTCACCCATGGATTCAGCTTAAAAACAGAGAAATGTAAAAAGATTTCTGCCTAATGAGTTCTTACTATGAACCCATCCATGGCACAGCAGGACAATGAACCAAAAAATTACTTACAATTTAGACCCACAGCAATCCTAGTTCTGCTACAAGTACTACATACATTTCTGCCCTGTTCTTATTTGGCATTACAGCCAGGGAACAGTTTCCTTAAACTGATCTATAGGACATATCCTTACTTTTATTAAATAGTTCAATGACCTGAAACCAGCACCACGTGTCAGCGTACTGTAAGGGATTCTGCATGTTCCCTCTGATCTGAAACAGTGAGATCCTGTCTAAGGTTACTCTTAGAATGATCAGCTGAAAGCGTGCAGCAGCTCCAGAGTCACTGCCATTTAATAAAGTCATTTCAAAATGTACCGAGCTCGCTCCCAAAGCAACTTACCCAGAATAAACCCAAATCTTCTTTTCAAACAGCTTAAAACCTGACGAAGTGTTTATCCCTTTCTGTGATCTCTTTATTCTGTAGCCTGATTGTGTTCACACAAAGCATCAGGAATCCCACATATTAACAAGAGATTCCCAAATACTCTAGGTCTGCATTTTAACCGAATATTCAAATAAAAATGTACTGAGATACACATCAAATTTACAGAAGATCATTTTCAGGAGATGTATGGAGGAATATGATAAAATGAAATATTTTTTTAATGTAGAACCTGCACCTCCATGTTCAAAAAAACAGGACTCCCATTTCTATGGAAGAAACAACAAATAAATCTATGGAAGACTCACAAACTCCCTTACTGTGGAAACTTTACTGTTTCCACTCCCAAAGTGGGAGTGGAAAAGAAGTCCTCCATGACTTTGCAGCTCTGACTGATGCAAAAAGCCCAGGAACAAAAACCAACAAGAGGGTCAGATAAGACAGCAGGAAACATATACTTTACCATCTCCTGGAATGATGCGCAGGGTGACGGTGTTTCCCGCTTCCTTAATGAGGTTGACGATGTCTGAATGCGACTTGTTGGTGATGGAGCACCCATTCACGGCCAAGATCCGATCGCCTACTTTCAGCTTGCCACAGCGGTCAGCGGGACTCCCTTCAATTATCCGACCTATTTTGTGAGGCATGGCCACACATGCATTTCCCGCTTTTGTATTGGTTTGGGGGTTGTTTTTGTTTTGTTTTGGTTTGGTTTTTAATTGTTTACATACGTGGGAGTATGGTGAAGGGGAAAAGGAGAAAAAGGGTTGAAAAGGGAAAGAGAAGGTTAAGGGTTAATTAATTAATGCATCAAGCAAAAGTTATTATAGGATAGCTTTGCTGCCAGTGTTCAAAACATTGGCAATCAACTAGTATGAGTGTACAATACTTTAATTCTGTTACAAAAAGGTGTTTTGTTAATAATTCAAAAGTCCCCCCTTGATTTGTGTTAAAAAACGGTGAGATTTTTATAGACTACAAATGCATCATAACCCAAATCCTGGTGTTATTTTCAAAGGAAAAAATTTGAAACTTGTTTGTTGAGAACAAAATCTTCCTCCTCCAAGATTACATCGGGCACAGCATCTCTAGTCCTTCTCTAAGTCAACTGCCATTCAAGCTTCTGCCAATGTTTTGTTCTTTCTCCATTTAGAAAGATAAAATTGTTCTAGGCCTAGGAGGGAGTGTGACTCCCTTTCTACCACAAAGATCCAATCTATCAGCGCTGCATGGGGAAGCAACATGAAACAGTTTTCCTCCATTGTGAATAAAGGTACTACCAGGGAAGGTACAGGACCACTACAGATGGGCCAAGACTGACAAAGGTAACCTGTTTGGTGCAGGCATCCACCTCAGCCTTTGTTAACCCTTTCCCTTTTATGATCTTAGATGGCATCAGGACAGGAATAAAGGACCTTCTCATTTACATACCTCTAAAACCACACACAAAAAGCCATTGAGATGTCTGACACACAGGGCAAGAGCACTTTAGGATGAATTGGTTTTGGAGACAAAACTCTCCTCCTATTCCATGCAATTGCTTGTACCAAAAACACAGGGTCATCCATAAAATGCAGAATAGGGACACGTGGGATACACAACTTCACTCAGATAATTCCAGTGGGCTTTAATACGGCTTCCTTGCGTGGGCAAGAGGCCCCTGGGCATGCAGTACATGTTAAAACCACCAAGTACACAGAGCATTCATGTGATACTTAGCATCCACAATACATTCACCCTCACGATGCACTTTCCCATTCGTGCTGCAGTCCTAATTTGATTAGTAGTTTTAGAGATATACATTGCTGCACACATGACAACACTGGCAAGACCATAAAGAAGAAAAGGCTAAGAAAATGAATGTGAGGCAAGAGAACAAGGTTGAAAATATGGGATGAAAACTGGCAGAAAGTGATAATGTTAGTTGCAAATGATAGAGGTACTTTTTCTTTTTCATTTTATTTAACTGTGATGTTAGAAAGTTTCTCTTTCTGGAAATACAAAGATACATCCAGTTTAAAGGCTGTTTTGAGGGTATGTGACATGAATTCCTACTCTGTCCAGTCCACCAGACACAGATGACAGAGCCCACACCAAAGTGACCAAGGTGGGTTTTAAAACCAGTTTGGCCCATCTCTAAATACTACCCATGAAAGAAAAAAAAACTACAAAGTAGGTCCAAAGCAAGCACCACACAGCAGAGGGGACACATCTCATGCAGAGTATTAGGGAAAAGCTGAATACACTTGAAAAAAATTAAAGGAAAGACAGTCACAGATCAACAGATCTCCATGAGGAAGGAATCCCTGCACAGAAAACTTCCAGTTAGCGAGTGTCTTGGGCTAAAGCAAACACAACTCGTTACAAACTCACGTCAAGGTTTCTCTGCAGGAAAGAGTTAGAACATAGTCTTCATACAGTAAAAGTAACTTATACACATGTTTGCAAATACTTTTAGGAGATAGAAGCTCCTCTCTAGTTTACACTTGGTTCCGTTTAATCTATTACACTATACCATTGTGTCCTGGCACCAAAATAGCTCTTCTGGAAGAGTAGTTTCCAGCATCAAGGACAGTGCAAGTAACCTAGCACCTGAGAAGTAACAGAACTCAATGCACTGAATTTATACTAGGTATTTTCCCCTTAAAATCTCTGCTGTCATGATTGTCTAGAACAGTGTTAAAAGCAGCCTGTTCTACATCAAAACCAGCAGAGATGTTGCTGCTGCCCTGATGTATTAGCAAGGCCACTGCTCAAAGGCAACAGCAGGAAATTTCAGAAAAAAGAAGCCTAGAAGAAAGGGAGAAAAGCCACTTATTGCCACATGCACCTTCAACACTCAAGTTGTAGAGGGAGACCGCAACGTATTTTGTCTGCAAACCACAATTGTGCTCTCAGATGTAGTTGAAGATGGTCAAGGCATGTGTTTTGTCTTTCCTTTCCCCCTCCAGCCCTGTCGCATGCCACAGACTAACAAGAAGGGAACACTTTCTTTTTCCCCTAAAAAGTATAAGTGGGTGCTGCCTCTGACACTTTTGGAGGAGATGGAAAGGGAAGACAATAACATCTCTGATGGGTTTCCCCCTTGCAATGACATTTCTGCTCTCAAGCAGGCTGTTCTAGGTATACTTGAGAACCAGCTCAGGTATCCTTCTTCTGCAGCAAGTGAGTGTCTGCCTGGCAGAAAGAACTGGCTTCAGTAAGAAAGTGAGTGTCTGCCTGGCAGAAAGAACTGGCTTCAGTAAGAAACCATGACTGCTTCTATTAGTGCGAGATATCCAATGTGCCATTGTGTGAACTTCACTTCCCCCTATTCTGAAGAAATGGATTTGGGAAGAGATGGAATGGGTCAAAAAAGCATCTTGTTTTTTTAACAGTATTCTCCATTTCATGTCTCACCAGCAAGCACTATTAATTAAAACTTTACAGCTATCAGCATGCTCACTCCATAATGAGGATTAGAATAACCCTGATTGCCAAAGAGAAATTAATCAGTTTAAGCATTACTGCTTTTAAATCAGCTGGCTCAGTTCCACCATCAGGAGACATATTTCATTCCACCTGCTCCACTTCTGCATTAGCAAACAGAATCACAGCAAACTCCAGACAGGGATCCAGCTAGCAGGGAAAGCTGGAGCTTCTGGGAGCACTAGGAACTGCCACCGGTGGCGTCCTGGCTCCTCAGGTTGGGATCTCTCATTTTGCTTTTCCTGACTCAGTTATGAACAAAACACAGGAGGCAAACACCTACCAAGTCTTGGCCTCTGATTAAGTTATTAATTACATTAATTAGGGCATGCTCATGCCTTTTAATTAAACAGACCCTCACTCGCCTCTTTGCGCTGCAGCGCTTAAATCTGCATCTCATTCAAGGAGTGCTGAAAAAAACCCCCAAGACTTACCAAACGTCGTCCCTGCCTCTGGCCTGCTCACCGACGAGACGATGACAAAGCCGAACCCCTCATTTTCCCCGCGGCGGATCTCCACGTCATAGGGCTGGACCACAGCACTGACGACACCACTGCCCCCACCACCACCACTGCCGATGCCACTGGTGCTGCCACTGCCTGAGCTGACAGTGTTGAGGGAGTTCTGGCTGCCCTGCGGCGTTCGCTTCTCTTCTGTCAGTGAGGCCGGCTGGTTGCTGCTGTGGTGGGAAGAGGCTGGGGATGGGACTTCATTCTCTGCCTTCGGAACTGGGGAGGAAAATAAGAGACCGTCTGAGTAGACTGCACTGTTCGGTGCTTGAAAAGTGCTGTCCGCTGAGAAAAAGGTAAAAAAAATCATCTGCTTTCATCTATAAATCATGGCTATAATGATCAAGGGCTCAGACTCCCTTTGGATGTCACCACCAGCAGCTCTGTTCAGTGACGGCACTGACCACACATGCTCATCCCCTCCAGTGGATGCTCATGCAGCCAAAGCCTTTTGCTGTGGAACTGCAGCAGCAGTCTGTTAAAACCCATACAGAGCTGCATGCTTGGATTCTCTGTAGCATTTCAAATCTGGATTACATGAGTTTAGAGGTGCCTCCTTTAGCTATCACATTCCCATTTCAGTTATATAGGTACAACTGTGTACATACACCCAAGCTGCGAGGAGAGTGAGTAATATCAAATACCTATCATTCAGTACCTGTGTATTTTTTAACTCAATGCTGTCACTCGTACCTTTGATTAATGTCATTTAAGCAACAGTAACAACCCAGACTAAAGCAAAAATATCTGTGAACCAAGCTTTTATGGATGGACAACCCATCTGTACAGTCTGGCACAGCTGGGGACAACCATTAAGCATTATTAACATTAGTACTAAAGAAGTGTTAAACAGCAACTGAAGTTGGAAGTGGTATTAGTTTAAAATCTGATCAGCCACCAAAAGGCTTGAAGAAATGTCAAAAAAATCACTCGGGCCGCACTCTGCTTGAGTCAGGGCCAACGATACCGTCAGTCCTGACAGATGTTTGTCTAATCTGCTGTTAAATATCTCCCCAGGCAATCTATCGGTTGCAATATCTAACTTAAATCTTCCCTGCTGCAACATAAGGCTATTATTTCTAGCTCTATCTAGCAGGCATATGGAGAACATATTATTCCCTTCCTCTTTGCAGCAGCCTCTTTGTGTCTTGGGGAGTTTAACACCTCCTCCCTCTTCTCTGCTTTAGGCTAAACAATCCCAATTTGTTCAATATTTCCTTGCAGACCATGTTTTCTAGAGCTCTCCTTATTCTCCGTGGTCCTCTGGACTCCTTCCAGT
Organism: Clamator glandarius; assembly: GCA_033459285.1. Taxonomy (NCBI): domain Eukaryota; kingdom Metazoa; phylum Chordata; class Aves; order Cuculiformes; family Cuculidae; genus Clamator; species Clamator glandarius. Next base: position 1,634,486 of record JAUNZM010000089.1, on the reverse strand, counting down.
TGGGCTCTTTCCAACTCCAACATGTCTGTCTTGAAGTGCTGGACCATATTGCAGCTAAGCCATCATCTGCTGGGAAATCAGGAGAGTTCCCCACTGCCTACATCCCAGCACAGTGTTTTCCTCTACCTGAACCAGGCTCAGTGGCCCACAATAGCTTCCACTTCTTGTTACTCATCCAGCTCTCCAGAGTCCATTTGCACAGATGACAGGAGGGTATTGCACTTGCCTCTATTGAATTGCTGCCTCCACTAATCAGGTCATTTCTCTAATTCAGGGAATCAAATTTAAGGTGAAGATCTTAAAAGCAACAAGAAGCAAATGGATGCCAAACAAAATCTAAATCTGTAAACTCATGATCCAAAGAAAAAGAACTTTAAAATATTCTTGGATAGAAGCACCTGTCTGCATTTCTGTACTCAAAGCACGTGCTAAATATATATTATTCTACATATGAAGAATACAGGAGTATAAACTTTCCCCTCTATGAATCTCAAGACATGAAGTACCCATTTAGGCAAAGAATCTTTTTCTGCTGGCATACAGATGAGAGGAGGAATAAGGGACCAAAATGCAGCAAGAAGCTTCTCTACAAAGTTATGCTGGAATTTAAAAGCCTGCAAATCTAAGGTGCAAGAAGGGATCCTGAATAATTTATCCTAAAGTAAGTGTCCACATTTGAAATGATTCAGAATAGCTCTGTCTGGAGTAACAAGTCCCTGAATGAAATATCAGGGGTTTTTATTGAGATCTCTCATGAATCTAAATCTTTCATGGCAATTTCCAGCCTGGAGGTTGTAAAACTGGATAGAAATTCTATGCAAAAAAATACCAAGAATTCAGCTGCCCTTCCCCTTCCTCCCAAAGCTCACCTCCTATAGCTTCTCTCACATTGGCAGCTCTTTGTCAGGAATGGGAGAGAGGCTATTAGGGAGAGACAGAACCTGGCATTTAATACATAATGAGAAAAAGGAAAGAAATAAGAAGTGAATATTTACTTAATATTGTACCAAAGCAGATCAGACCTGGATAAGAATACAGAGCTGTTTTAGAGGTATTGTTCTAGTCCTACCTTCCACTGTGGGGCTAATTTTCAACCCGATTGTTATTTTTATGCTCTTTAATCCTAAAGTACATCACTGCCTGTTTTATTGCTGCTGCCTAAACCAGGAAAACTATATAATGTTCTTTCTTCTGAATAAGTGAGTTAAACCAAACCCCACACTTGTGCTCCCTACAGGGACTCACAAGAGGCAGTACCCCAGTACTCTCCAATATTAAGCATAAGGTCTCATGTAATTTAGAAAGCTCATGCTTGTGTCTTCATCTTCTCGGCTAACAAGATAACAGGGAATTTTTGTGCCACTAATCTGGGTGCCACCAGGCAGTACCACTTCTCTTGGCATCTCCGTGTTTCTATCAGCTTCTTTTTGGTCCATGTAGAGCGTACACTTGTGCAGAGTGTGTGCAATGTCTAGCATAACTCAGCACACAGATACATCTCTATTATAGCAAACATGTACAGCCTGCACCACCAGAATCCTTGATGCTTAAGAGTTTTGCATCCTGCCATGAGATGACTGCATGTAGCAACCTCAGCTGAAGCTCCTTCTGTGCCTGGGGCATCAGCCATCAACCAATGCCTTCACTCACACCCTACCCCTGCTTCCCCTTCCTGTGGACTCTTCAGCATCTTTTCCCTCACTCTCAGTTTAACGGTGGCTGTCAGGTAGCCTAGTTATTTTGAGAATTAAATAGAAAACACAAGCAGTCAGGCACAGTGTCTGCTGCTGCTGCTTGAGTCCATCTAAAAATATATGCTCCTACTGAGCATTTCCTTGTTTTATAAGAAACCTTCACGAAGATCGGGCAAGCCAAATGAGATTGAAAGAGACTTGCATGAAAACAGAAATATTTGAAACTTATTCGATCAAGAAGAAAAAAAGACTAAAAACAGGCAAAAAAGGAAGAATAACACCACATCCCCTGAGTTTTCCCAGCATTACAAGGAGGAGCTTTTTCTCTACAAACCATTTGCTGAACAGATGGAGTCTGGCAAGAAAATCTACCCCTGCAGAGTGACACGGCAGCCTACCTGTGTAAACCACTTTGCGCCTGACGGTCAGATTGACATGACCTTGTTTGGCTGCCTGTTGCATAAGCTGGACCACAAGCTGGTGCGATTTCCCGATAACAGGCGTCCCATCCACGCAGATCAGTTCATCACCCGATCGCAGGCGGCCGTCAGCATCAGCAGCACCCAGCGGTACAATGTGACCAATGTAAATCTGATGAATACGGACAAAAGGAAGAGAGAAAGAAAGAAGGAAAAACAGTGATAAATGAAAAGTAGATCAGCCAGCTGGAGGCAAAGGGCACTGGTAGTTACACCCAATTTAGTAGGGAAATAGTTGACAAATGTCTGCTGGTTAGGAAAGTTGCTCCTGTGGAAGCAGCTCCATGTGAATACAGCCACATTGTGAAATTGTAATAAATTGACATCTTGTTTCTTTAGGCAGTCGATTCACTTTAATGACAGACAGCCTTGGGAAATGTGTTCAACCAGACAGTGACCAGACAGCAAGACAGTTAAAAGCACTGAGAGTCAGGGAGGCTGAGATTAAGTTGTCCTTTCAGTTGCCTCTAGGGTTTACGAGCCCTGTGCCACCTGCCTGTCCACCAACTCAGTCTTGGTTTATCTTCAGTGCATTCTGTGAGGTTACTCTAACATTAGAGAAATTCATGGCCTCTCTTTCCCCAAAAGAGCAGAGTAATTCTGGCAGGGAAATATGTGGAGAATTATGCTTCCACGATACAGCTTTGACCTGTGAAGTACATGAAATACCACATCTTCATAGTCTGACACCTTCCACAGGCACTGCATGTATGGTGAAGAAGTTAAGAGAAATCAAAGAGGGAATTGAGCAAATAGAAAACCTGACACTCTAAGATGAAAATACTTGCAAATCTGACCAGCACATCCCTTCAGATCTACGTGTTTTCATTTGGGCTATCACAAAAACAGGGAATAGGAGGGGAAGGCAAACCCATTTCAATTTGGGAGTTTGGGTTTGTGTTTCGGAGGGGTGATAGGAAGGAGTTGTGGGACACAAATACGTAGCCTGCTAGTTATTTTAATAGAGATGACACAGTGCAGTTCTGCACATCTGTATGTGCTACTGCTGTGTTTCTGGAAGATGTCGTGAGTTAAAGTAAGACCACTTGTAGATGTACTCACAGGTTCTCCAGGCTCATTTCCACCTAGAATCCTAAATCCAAAACCGGTTTCCTTTCTCCATAGAAAGATATCCTGCTCCTGGTAATCTGGAACTGAAGGGAAAGAAGGAAACTTTTGAATTTTAATCAAAACCCCACACCTTTATACCCAAATCAGGACTGTTCTGATGTACATGTTGAGGGATCTGCTGCACAATTTTACTCTAAATGAAGCAATCATCAATTTTTAGACTCAATTAAGAACATTTATAGGCTTAAATACTAAAGGATTTTTATATAAATCACTACTAAAAATTACGTGTTGGTTTCTACTTTTTAGGTGTCTAATTGTGACTTGCCATTTGTTTATCACTATAATACTTCTTTCCATCAATATTAGCATCATTACCCAGTGCAAAAACCTATTCCAAATCATCAATAAATAAATGCATACAACAGAGAATCACTCTGCCAGAAACAATACAGCTGCTTCCTCTTTCACAGGAGACAAAAGAACCACTTATTATGACTTCTACTGTTTAATTAACTTTCACAAGCACAGTTTGCTATCCGTCTACTGATAATGCTTTAAATAACGTGGGAACCAGCTGGTGTAAAACAGAAGGGCTCCACCAAAAGCAAAGAGGCTCTCCTGACTCTCACTTGCTCGTATATGGGCTCTGTAAAATCATTAAACAGACAAAACCAGCTGGAAACACAAAAAAAGCCCAACTTTACCTACTCATTAGTATGGAACGTGAGCAAGGTTTTTACAATGAATATTACATACAGTGAAGTACTAACCTTGAAGTGTGGTTGAACAGTAATGTTTTATATTAGCTTATTCATGCTTGCTTTCATCCCTTTTTAAAAATGCAAAATTAATTGCTAACATTAAATCATATCAAAGACAACTTCAAGTTCATTTAATATTTATTGGTTAGTATCTGTACCATTGACTCATTTTGTAATGATCCTCCCAAAATTTATAATTAACGATAAAAAAGTTGTTCCTTTGCAAGTCAGCTGCTTGTATCTTCAGTAAAGAAACCAAAGTGTATTGTTCAGGAATGTAATTTTAATACATGCACACTCAAATATGGGATGCAACATGTTTAATGAAACATGATCTAGTTTTCTGTATCTGTGAGCAGATACACTGGTCATTTTCCATTGATAGTGGCGAGTGTCACACTGGGCCCTAGTTATATTTCATACTGTCGGTGCCTGTTGTGCAAAGGCTTGGGTCTGGTCATCTGGTACTTTTCAGTGCGTAGACCTAGAGCTAGCTCTGACACTCCCTCAACAATGACTGAACAGGTTAAGACCTAAGAATATTAAAGACGAAAAGAACAGGTAAGTGCCAAAGCACAGATATCTGGTTTGGCATTTTCATTCAAACTGGCTCAAGTCATTTTTTTCGCATTCTGACTAGCAGCAGTTATAAACTATGCTTTAGAGCTGTGCACATTACCTGACTGAAATGGAGGTTAGTTGTTTTTTTTGTCCAGATACAACTACAGAATAATCAGGTGATGAACACCTGAAACCTGCATGGTTCATCTTGTTCAGGTGAGCTGGCTGACGGTAGCTCACCACCATACAAACCCGTGGCACAACAGCAACTTAGATAACAAATTAATTGGTGTTTGTCACTGCCTTCAGCAAGGGGGAGCATGAAGAGCAGATGCATTCAGAAGCGCCTCTCCAGCTCTTCACAGGCTTTTTTTGGCACAGGCTGGCCCTAAACAATTAATAGCACGTGTTGGATCTGCCAGCGCCACAATGACTTCTACAGGGAGCTTCAGCGTGGGCCCATTTCCTTGGCATCTCTCAACACCTTTGCGTTTGTCAACTCTCCAGCCTCATTGAACAATGCATTACACTCCTGATTTGGGTACCAGCTAGCCAATTAATAGCCGCTGGAGATAATGACAAGCCGAGGTGTAATGGTGGCGTGAAACGAAAGCAACAAAAAAAGACAAGGCTATAACCAAAGAAGCAAGTTCATTCATGGAATGCTCCTTCTGCCGGACGAGGGAAAGGCTGTGGATGTATCTTCCTGGACTTCAGCAAAGCCTTTGACACAGTTTCTCACATCATTCTGCTTCGGAAACTGTCAGCATCTGGCCTGGACAGGCGCACACTCTCCTGGGTGGAAAACTGGTTGTCTGGCCGGGCCCAGAGAGTGGTGGGAAATGGAGTTAAATCCAGCTGGAGGCCAGTGACAAGTGGGGTTCCCCAGGGCTCAGTCCTGGGTCCAGCCCTGTTCAATGTCTTTATCAATGACCTGGATGAAGGCATCGAGTGCTCCCTTAGCAAGTTTGCGGATGACACTAAGCTGGGTGGAAGTGTGGATCTGCTGGAGGGTCAGGAGGCTGCAAAGGGACCTGAACAGGCTGGACTGCTGGGCTGAGACCAACGGCATGAGGTTTAACAAGGCCAAATTCTGGGTCCTGCACTTGGGGCACAACAACCCTGAGCAGCTACAGACTAGGAGAAGCCTGTCTAGAAAGCTGCCAGGAGGAGAAGGACCTGGGGGTGTTGGTTGACAGCGACTGAACATGAGCCAGCAGTGGCCCAGGTGGCCAAGAAGGCCAATGGCATCCTGGCCTGCATCAGAAATGGTGTGACCAGCAGGTCCAGGGAGGTTATTCTCCCTCTGTACTCGGCACTGAGACCGCACCTCAAATCCTGTGTTCAGTTCTGGGCCCCTCACCACAAGAGGGATGTTGAGGCTCTGGAGCGAGTCCAGAGAAGAGCAACGAAGCTGGTGAAGGGGCTGGAGAACAGGCCTTATGAGGAGCGGCTGAGAGAGCTGGGGGTGTTCAGCCTGGAGAAGAGGAGGCTGAGAGGAGCTCTCTACAACTGCCTGAGGGGAGGTTGTACATGGCCTCTTCTCCCAAGTGAAGGGGGACAGGACGAGAGGGAATGGCATCAAGCTCCACCAGAGGAGATTTAGGCTGGACATTAGGAAAATATTTTTCACAGAAAGGGTCATTGGGCACTGTTAGAGGCTGCCCACGGAGGTGGTTGATTCACCTTCCCTGGAGGGGTTTAAGGCATGGGTGGACAAGGTGCTGAGGGACATGGTTTAGTGTTTGATAGGAATTGTTGGACTCAATGATCCAGTGGGTCTCTTCCTACCTGGTTATTCTGTGATTACAGAGAGTTGCAACATAGATACAACAAACATACAGACAACACACATTTACACAGTGCGAGTACAAACGAAACAAAGCTCCTTTTACCACTTTCGGCACCGACTCTGCAGTGTGGTGATTCACTGGCACAGACCAGAAAACCCCACCCACCTCCATGAATAGACAGCTGAGGTGGGACCCCCTGGGGCTCTCCATACTGGAGAACTGCTTTAGGTCCTCCATTATTCAGTAGAGATTTAGAGGAGCCACTTTCCTCACTTAAAGGGAAAATTTCATGGCTACGCCAAAACTTTGCTGAAAACAAATGAAAAATGGCCTCCAAGAGTCATTCATTGCATCTTTGTTCCTTGACCTGACCTCAGGAGTGTCTGACTCTTTCTGAAAAAACATATCCCAGATGGGTAAGACTTGCCAGTCTGTTCATCCTGAATTAAGACAGACTATTTGTCACAGAAGTGGTAAGAAGAGTTCTGCTGGGGAAGTGAGAAGGAATGGGAGGAGAGGGGAGTGCCACAGCCCTGTTGATGACCCATGTGGGCAGACTCACAAATGAAATGGAACACAACACCCCCCCGGAGCCTACAACATACGCTCCGTGCCAGTACACAGTAAAGCGAGTACTTTGCACCTTCATGGCTAACCTTGGTGTATGGCCCTGCCAGAGCCCCTGGTGATGAAGAGCCCCCCGCACAGAGCAGCAATGACACCAGAACAAGACAGCACAAGACACAGATACATTCTTGGCACAGTCTTACATTCTCCAAAACTCGTGGAACTGATTTCTCTCTCTCTCTCACCCTTGCTCAGTCCAGTTGCAGGCGAAGGTGACATAGCTGTAACATTAATTTTACAATTTTGCAAAGCTTAATGTATCTGCTTTCTTGTTAGTTCATTTAATTAACTTTGACTGTATGCATCATGTTAGGCTTTCATGCATATAGTTGCTAAGGTTACTGCTACTATGGATTAGCACATACTAACTTACACATCTATCTGCACATGCCTGTGTACATGTGGATATATAATACATGCATATACGAATTTATACATTTATGCACATGCATGCAGGTACATTTGAAGAAGTCTTTTTGCTCCTCAAAGGAGGGATCTCTTTGGGAACACCTTAAAAATACTTTTCTACAAAATGATTTCATCATCATGACACAGTTAGCTTTCCAAGTGGAAACATCTTTTTCTGATGCTAAAAGAAATTCTGAATACATGGCAATGAACAATAAATACAGTGCTTAATTACAGGTCATTTTAATCAAAGTTTCCTATACAAAGTTTAAGCATTACCTTACAGGTTATATATATAAAAAAATCTGCCCAGTGTGATATCAGTTTCAACAAAAGATGGATTCGAAACTAATCAGAACGTATTTGCTTTAGTCACCAACTCATCTGAGGCAGCAGCACTTTCGGTGACTCACAGCTTGGCAAAGTACAAAAGTTTTAAGGCCTAGATTCAGCAAAGTATATTGGGGCAAGTCTGAAATGAAGAGCAAATAGTCTCACTGAAGCCAACGGAGAGTAGCAGTGTTGAAAAGTCCCGAGATTTAGCAATAAATCTCATGAGATTCCATGTCTGCAGGAAAGCCCTGTTTTCTAAATTATCCCACTGCTGGATAATTCCAGTTTTTCTGGCTTTTTTTTTTTTTTTTTTTTTTTTTTTAATCAGCCTTTTGGGTGGCACGGAAAGGTTTTGTAAATTGGCTTTGGCAGGTTTGCTGACCAAGTTCTGCCACTGAGGTCCGGGGGAGGCACAACACCTCCACTGAGCCAGACCAGCCCTGGTGCCAGATGACAAGCAGAAAAATCTGCCAACGAACCATCTCCGTAACAGCTCTGCAGGCTCTGCTCCTCACGCAACCTCCTGTAAGTACCATGATCCTTTATAGCAAGCCATTCTCTAAGGGCACAGACACATCTGAGTGCCCAAGTGTATGACTGTAACTGTTTGTCTCCTAAGAGTATAATAAAAGGATATAACCCTACCAAAGGGCTCTTACTATCAACTTGAAAGCTGCAATTCCCCAAGAGTATCTTTCCTTTCTATTTTAGGGAGAAAGCACCTATATTTGATATCATTGTGCAAATATTTTCAACACTATGTAACTGCTGGTCAGTGAACGCTACAAGTAAGGTTAAGACTTGTTTGTATTATTTTAATTAGATTTGGGGAGAGGAAATCCTACCAAATAAATGAGACACCTGAAAATAAAATTCAAATATTAACGACAACTTAGAGTATTTTAAAAGCTTTAAAAATTCTTTATCTTGTTCTGCTTTACTTTTAATTAAATGCTTAAACCCTTCAAAGGGATTCATTAACACATCTGCAATTCAGATTAATTCATTTTGTCATTGCTGTTTTGACAGATGGCCATATGTAGGATATGGTATTTTGCAAAGCAATCAGGCCACATGAGAAAAATTTGACAACAGATTGTGTTAATCTTTAAGGAAGTTTAATAATACACTGAAAAATAAAAAAAACATATCATAAAAATATATTTTCAACAAAGCAATGCAAGATTTTAGAAATGTGGCTCTCTGATAAATCTCTTCCATTGCTGTATCTCTCACTTAGCAGTCTTCACATGTGTCATTCCTGGATCTTGGAACCACTTCAGTGTTTAAACTTAAGGGTTCGTCCTTCTCCATGAGTCATGTACACAGCCCCCACTGACAGCAACGAGTTACCCACGGAGAGGAGCTCAGACAGCTAAAACTTAGCACCAGCAAAGGGTGCATTTGTTACCGCCACCAAAGGATCTGCTTTCAGATTCATTTAACACTAAGCTAGCTATTCTTAAAAGTCTTAATCCAGCAAAGAACTGCAACTCTGGCCCAGACAGCATTCAAGCTCAGCGTTCACCTTTAAGCACCCAAGTCCTTTTGGGTTTACAGCCTGAAAATAAGCTTCCTTGGACTGGAACTCAAACACTCAGCACACCTTGCAGGTCTGATTCCCTCACCCAGAGGAGCTCAAGTGAAGGAAATTTAGCCCATATTTGTTGAACAAAGGTGCAATTCCCATCTGCTGCCAACTCAGCCACAGTCCAGACAAAGTTACAGAGCTATTATTTAGCTTTGTGTTATTAATTCTAACTTAATTTTTCTGCTTTTTTTCTCATTCCTTAAACAGGCAATGTCTGGGGCTCTCCTCCACAGAATCTAAGTATTATCTGATATTAAGATTAATTGGGGAAATAACAAAAATACATAGTTTTACAAAATTCCGCTATCCAATGGCTTCAGTGAGACAAGTCACCTCAGTCAAATACAGGTGTTTTTTTTTATATATTCGTCTAAAGAATACTCAAAGAAAGGCAGAACATACGTTACCAATTCTGAAAAAAAAATGTTGCCTGTGTGCTTTCCACATCTACATTATTGTTATTAATGTTAATAACAGTGGGACGCACTCCCAGTGAAAAAGGCAGCAAGTGGGCATTATGGATTCAGTAATACTTAGAAACATCCTGGAGACCATGTTGACACTGAATGAAACCTCTTTATATTATTATTTTAGATGGGAAAAAAAAATCTGTCTGGGCTAGGGCTAATGAATTCACCTTTTTGTGTCAACCGCACTTGAAAAATTGCACTATCTGCTCTTTATACTCAACAGTTTCACAATTGGGATGAAATAAAATACTGAAGATGATCTGATGCTCTAAAATTCTGCCTTTTTTAAGTCCATCATATACTTCAACACAAAGAGTTGTTGCTGTTTTTCAGTCCACTTGTCAGGGATTCAAAATCCTGCCTCTCAGAAAAACATTTTATAATCCTTTTCAGGTTTATTAAAATTTAAGGTCATGAATCAACAGAGTGCAAGCCCTGGACTGGGCAGCAGGGAGAGCCAGGCCTCTTGGGGAATGGGGACTTCTAGGACCCACCGAAAGCCCCACGTACAGAATGCATCAGTCATTCTCAGCACTGGCACTAAGGTGGCATCTTCCAGGTGACTCAGATAACCATTTAGTTCTGCTCAAGTGTTCATCAAAAGAATGCAGAGCACGCTATGGATGCCATGGGAGAAGAGATGCTAACCTTGGTCCCAAAGCCAAAGGGAATGGCTGCTCCAGCAAAGAAAAAAGCCATGATATGATTGAATGACCACCAGTCAAAGAAGGCTCTGGAGTTAAACTGAACTGCAGCTGGGCAAAAACATGAAGAACAGCACACGTGGAGCAGACAGACAGTGAACATAGAGGCTCAGGAAATGCCTTCTCCCATCCCATAGTCTGTGCTGCTCCATGTCAACAGAGCTCCCTCTGAGGGGCGCCTCCCAGAAAGCTGGGAAGGGACTTTTTACAAGAGCACATAGTGATAGGACTATGGCTTTAAATTGGAAGGGGGAGATTTAGATTAAATGTTAGGAAGAAATTCTTTACAATGAGGGTAAGGCAGTGGCACAAGCTGCCCAGGGAAGATGTGGATGCCCCATCCTTGGAAGTGTTCGAGGCCAGGCTGGATGGGGTCTTGAGCAGCCTGGTCTGATGGGGAGTATCACTGTTCAGAACTGGGTCCCTTCTAACCAAACCATTCTATGATTCTATGAGTGGTCCAAAAGCCACGTAGTTGGTGCTTGGGCAACGCTGGGATGTGAGTCTCGAAGGAAAAATTCATGTTCATAACACAGCAGTCATCAATTGCTCATGTTTCATGTAGTTCAAATATAGGGAAAGAAACATGGTGGCTCACCCCAAGCTCCTAGGAGAAAAGAGGTGCTGGGTTTCAGCTGTGAACCAGTCTCCACTGATGAGACTAATGAGGGGGACAAAAGGTGAGGGCTTGGTGTGGGAAGGAGCAAGAGCAGACCACTGACCTCTAAATAAAACCAGCAGTCACACCTTTGGATCAGATCATGACAGGAGACAGGGTATGTCCAACTGCCTTTTTCGCTTCAACTCTATCTTTCCTGGTTTTGTTCACATTTCATTAGATGTGCCAAAGCCCTGTTACAGGGTAAGAGTGCAGGCTAATCCCCAGGGAACGTGTTTCGTTCCAGCTCAAGGTCAGAAATTCATAGTCTCCTGGGCACTTCTACTGGCACTTGCTCACAAAGAGACATGACCACATCACACTTTTGCCACTGTCCAAAAACCCTCTCTGCATGAAACCAAGAAATCTCAGAAAACACCAACTTGGGAAGGAAATGATAATGGGACAAAAAAGTTGTAGAAAAGCACTGATGTCCAAACAGGGAGGTTTCATCTGGTAGAAGAGGCAGCAGATAAGGACTGAAGCAATAGAAGAGGACTGACCACATCACAGAGATGCTGGACCACGCAAAGGTGAGACAGGGAAGCTGAAGAGGCATAGCAGATCCCAGTCTAACAAAAGGATTACAGCCCAGGGAGAGATGGGGCACAGGAAACCAGCAGGTCAACAGATGGTGAAAAGGCCTTCTAATCACAGACCAGGATAAAAACTCTACAAGACACCTGCAGTCACCAAGGAAAGAGGGAAGTTTCAGCGCATGGTGTTGGAGGTGGACACAGAAGGGTGACCGCCTGCCTGTCTGCGCACTTCAAGATTTTGCCGATTCAGCCTTGGGTTTTATCAGGAAAGACAGGCAGGAGTTAAGGCTGCTAAGTTGATACTAATGACTAATTAGCATGAGTTAAACAGTTAATTAGAAATTAGCTAAGTAGCTGCAGGGGGTCAGAAGCAATGCCAGCACAGTGCCTACGGGAACACATGAGCTGAGCAAGGGTGATGCTGGTGCCATGGGCCGATGATGGCCTCAGCTTTGTTCGTCCAGGCAGGAGAAGGAGAAGCTTCACAGGGCTGAAAAGTCACCATCCCCTCTTGCCCCTTTTTCCTATTTCAAAAAGACACACATGTGAGTTCCATCACTGCACTCTCTGTAGATGGGCATCACCTGGCCCAAGAGCCCGCAGGGTCAGCACGCCCGATCCCTGGGAAGGGAGGCAGCACACAGAAGCTGATACACCTACAAACTGCATTGCTGAGACATTCAATTTGAAGTGATGCATCTTCAGCCAAGAAACTGTGACTCATGATTTAATTTTTTCAGGACATAAGATTTCAAAGTGATTCATCTGGTTAGGAAAAAACCAGTCCTACCATTTTTCATTCTGGGCTAATGTTCATTTCATACTGGTTTTATCAATTTCCAGTTAGCAAAAGAAAATCAAACTCCAGGTGATACTCCTACAGCACAAAAACTTTGAAGCTCCCTTTTCTGTAAGTAAAGTAACTATTGCTTTTAAAAATAAACCTGATACTGTAAGTCTTTCTTTAAGAAGCTTTTACAGATTTGATCATCTTCAGCAGTGCAATTAAAGCAATGCACGGTTATTTTGTTTGCAGAGAAGAAACTGATTGAAGCCATATTTACAGTCCTGGAGCAGAGTCAAAGTTCTGCTGATCTATCAGCCAAATGTGCAGATTATTAATTGTCATAAAAGCCACTTACAATATATATTTGATGTCTCTATTGTTAAAGTGTCCACTCTGTTCAAAGTAAAATGTCTCAGCTGGATTTTCTCCTCCCCAGAGTGAGACTGGAAAGCATCTGATATGAATCTCAGCAAACTAAATACTTCCCCTCCTTGCTGAAATTCCTATCCACATCAGATAACGAGCCTCAACCTCAAAATATAGCTTAGGATCTAGGTAACCAACCTGAAAAATCTCCTTCAGCTTAATTTAAACCCCCCCCAAAAATAGAGGAAAAGATGGGATTCAATTTTAAAGGGATTTTTCACATTAAGTTTTGGTCTAAGTGTCCTTTCCTTGAGATGATCTAAACTCATTCCTCATTAGAGAGGAAACTGCACCAGTATCAAGCAGACATCACTGACAGATACCAAATTAACAAACCAAAGCCTTATATTTTCAATATAAATCTACAAGATTTCGCAAAGAAAATACACAGAGAGCAGCTGCCAGAGCCGTAGCCTTAGCAACCACACCTGTTTCATACTCACGTCGGCTTTCATACATGCTCCTGGACTGGGCCCAGATTTTGAACGGATCTGGCTTTTTCTGCCCAGAAGTGTCCGGTTGATCGGCAGCCGGCGCCTCCGCGGCCGTGTAGTCCGGCAGCACCTGCGTGCTGTGAATGGGGGAAGCGGTGTGCCCGCTGCGGTGGCTGGAGACGCTATGCTGGGAACTGTTTTGGCTGTCTTTCCTTTCAAGTGGTTGCTGTAAGGAAGAAAGCAAGTGGAAAGAGAGAACAGACGGTTATTGGTCTTTGAGTGGGTGTTTTCCATCAATTTTTCTCCCTTCTTTGATGAGGGTTTCTGCATGCACATAAGTAAATATAAAAATCACAGTTTTGCTGCCACCAGCTAATACTGGGTACAGTTAAATTCCCAATGACTGATTCTGATAGACTTACAGAAAGAGATATGCAAAACAAAACAGGGTCATTTATCATAAAAAAAATACAGTTATCCATCTCACAGATAAACGAAATCTAAATCTCATTATAGGTTACTAGGTTTTTTTTCCCTACATTAAGGCAGAAAAACTCAAAACCCTTCTAGTCAGGTAACATTAGGCTCTAACTTGTGTTTGCAAGAAAAAGGAAAATCTACCAAATGTCACTGCCAAATTGTAAATACCCTCTCTGAAACAGATTCAAGCTCAGCCCTTGCTATGGAAGATCACTCTTCCTCTGCAGCTTTTGCAATCCCACATCACAAGTGGGTGGACAAGAGTACTACTTTCATGTCTCTGCTTCCCAGAGCATCCACAGGATTACAGCAGACCTTCACAAATGTGAAAATGCCTATTTGCAGCTTGATTTCCTTGTTTTAATTCAGTATATTAAACCAGGAAAAATACATCCACCTAAATTCAAGGCTTACTCAACAGCAGTATTTCAAGTGCTCTGCCTGTTCAATACTTACCTAAACAGGGTACATAATTCTTAACTCCAATTCACAACACTGTGCTCAAATGAAGCACAAGTCACATTTGCATTGCCAGGATTTGTACTACTGAACATGCAGCAAAATGCTCCCTTCGACAAGAGCTCTCCACACTATACAGCAAATGCTTTTAAATGCTCTTTTGAGCTGACCTTGGGGTGGCATCAAGGCTCAGTTCTATCGCCCACCTACTCCAGCAGAGGGAGCTGGTACATTCCTGGGGCTGCTGTGAAACAGAGAGTGGCCAGAAAAATAGCATCGTGTAAGTCCTGACTAAAAGGGATCAACCACTTGTACCAAGAAAACTCAAGACCAGGGCAGGGGGGCTGAAGGGCACAAGATTCTGGGGATATCTCTTCCACTTTGAACTTGAAACCTCGGGAAGCCTATGCTCCTTCATAGCAGGGCTGAATTCATGACAGAGCAGAAAATCATTGCATGAAAATGCCTTCTCTTTGAGCCTTAACAATAATCTTTACTTTACTTTGTCTTTTTTTAATTTAATTTGCACATATTTTTAGGTTTACACTGAGAAAAACCCCAGCTCCAACAGCCAAAATGATTTTTGACCTCTCAGCCTTGCATTCAAGCTGTTGATCCACCACCAGCATTTTTTTAAATGGTAGCTCATCGACTAGAATGTGAAATTGCTTTTGTCCTTTAAAGCAATTCTGAACAAAGCATACCTGCTGTGATTACTCATCTGCAGACTTTCAAATACAAATATCTGAACCAATTTCAAATATTTTTAGCTTTTTAAGTGGTAAAAGAAGCTAATTCACATGCAGCCCTTCAGTTTTCAAATGAGGCAGTTTTACAACATCTATGCTGTGTATAATCACTCCTTTGTAACTTAAAAATGAAAAAAAAAAAAAGAAAACACTTTACAACTTTCAGTCCAGCCATCTGGATTGTTTCGTTTGTTTGGCCAAACTACTAAAATAACTACAAGCATCCTGTGAAACTTCAGGCCAATCTCCCTGGAAATAGCTGGTTTACAGAAGTTTGCGTACAGGGACTCAAACGTGAAGCTTTATTCAGCCTTTGGGGAAATGTCGAGAACTCTCTGAAAACTTTCTGATTTAAAAAGAAACAAAGTTAGAACTTTAAAAAGGGTTCTCACTTTATGATATGAAAGATCTAAACATTGAACAAACGATGAATTCCGTTTCATATTTGGGTTGCAAATGGAAGTGTCAGCATACCTCAAGCAAAACCACCTCTAATTAAACTAGAGCTGAAATTGCAAATACACAGACATTTTGCAAGAAATAAGGGAAAACTTCAGAAGGAAAGTTGTTTTTCCAAAAAATAATTCCTTTTAAAAGCCAGAAACATCTCTGTTGAGGAGTTGAAGAGGAGAACAGAGAAAGAAGAACACAACTATGGAAATCAGAATTGCTTGGTTAAAAAAGACCTTTGAAATTGAGTCCAACCATACCTGTCCACTACTAAATCATATTCATAAGCACTTAATCTACCCGTCTTTTAAATAACTCCGAGGACAGGGACTCAACCACATCCCTGGGCAGCTGTTTCAGTGCCTGGTAACCCTTTTGTGAAAGAATTTTTCCTAATGTCTTATGTGAACCTGCTCTTGTGCAATTTGAGGCCATACCCTCTCTTCCTATTGCCTGTCACTTGGGAGAAGCGACCAACACCCACTAAATCACAAAAAATCATGAATATAGATAACTAAATTAATTCAAGATAATAATAATCAACTTTCACACCACCAGATGAGGCCCAAAAGGTTTGGGTCGATGTGTAAGACGTGCCAGGGCTTGCAGGGTTCCAATGGTCCTGCTGCCACGGGGACTGCCCAGATGAAGACGCTTCTGCCTTGGTGCAAGGGTGGACCATTCCCAAGACAGATTAGCTGATGATACGCAAATGAAAGGATGGCTTCTCTACCTCCTGCCTCATTCCTAGATGTGGGGCTGATCCTCCTGGGTCTGGTTCTGACCAACTGGCTTGCAGAGCTGCCGCACAGGCAAGAAAGCAGCTACAACAGGGCCAGAGGAGCATAAGGCTGTTTGGTGAGAAACCACTGCAGATCAGGCAGTTCAGACCTCACCCTGAGGAAAATGATCATGTTTTCCAGTACAAAGCAAAGCACATCAGCTGAATTGTGTTGACTTCTGGCAGTTGCAGTGGGGAGCACTGAACTACCCAAGCCAGCAAGAGCACCCTGACCCTCCAGAGTCCATAATCTTCTCCAGAGCTCTTGATAAGCATGAATAGCTTGCCAGAAAGACTACTGACCAAAAAAGGGTAGAAATCAAGACTGCACTGACTCTCTTGAGTCCACTTAGGCAGATGGCAGACTTAAATACAGGTAATGGGAAAAACTGTCACCGTGGTGCTGCATTACAACCATGACAATGAATACGTGGGAGACTGGAGCTTCTCAAGCTCTTCCCAAGCCCCAGGTCTGATGCGCATGGCCTGTGCCAGCACCCTTGCTGAATCTTTGTAGTGCTCATCCTGCAAAATACAAGATGAAGAAAACGTACTAGTGGGAAAATCGTCTTTTCTAGCTGCCCTTTCTCCCCTGGCTGAGGCTGACAGGAACATCAACATGGCCCAGATTTCCAAGTGCAGCTATGGGGGTAATTGCTGTAGAAGGGGGGGTAGCAGTAGTCAGGGTCTGGCATATGTCAGCCTTCCTGGATTTCTTCTCCCAGCTGTGCAAAGCCATTTTCAGCCACAGACGCTGCATTTGCCAACCCAAAAAGCAGCTTCTCCCTCAGAGTGAGCTCACACTGAGCACTACATCATCCTCTGATTACAGTGAGAGAAGAAAACAGCAAAGGCAACGTGAGCAGGGGAGCTTGAAGCTGTTGTGTTGCAAAAGCAGACCGGAGGAAAACTGTTTCCAAGTGCCTGGAAAATCTACAGATGCCCACATAGCAGAGATCAGATTGCCACTGATGCTAAATGAAGGAGTAATTAGATATTACTTTGTACAGTGACTGCTGAGACAACCGAGGCCCGTGACATGGCTGAGAAGTCGCTGCAGGCAGAGAAGGGACACTAATTATTTGCAGCAGTTGTACATGTTGGTGTCAGACAGAGAGAAACCCACAGCAGAAGAGGCAGTGGTGGCAGGGAACATGTCCTGCGGCAT
The DNA here is from genome assembly GCA_033459285.1 of Clamator glandarius. Lineage (NCBI taxonomy): Eukaryota > Metazoa > Chordata > Aves > Cuculiformes > Cuculidae > Clamator > Clamator glandarius. Next base: position 1,617,060 of record JAUNZM010000089.1, on the reverse strand, counting down.
GAACGGACACCAAAGCTTTTTGGCACGGGATTCTCCAAGCATAAAACTGCAAGAAGGAAGAGTTGCTGTGGTTTCCTCTCATTGCGTTTCAAGGTGGGGGAGAAAATGGTCTCTGATCGAAGAGGGATGTGTTGTACAAACACTCCTACTGTGGAATCAATTTCTCCTCTTCCTCTCTGTCCTAAAAAGGACACCAGCAGGGCCTCAACTGCTGCTCATCCACCCCAAATACAGGGCAAGTCTCTTGTCAGGGATAGGCTATGCATAGAAATTGCATTTTTGGCCACAATTCAACTATGCTGACTATACATATTTATTTACACCCAGAAGAATAAATGTTAGATTTCTGGAAGAGCTTAGCACTTTCTTCCCCCTGTAGTGATCTCATTGTTTGATGATCTAGCTGCAGATTTTGCACTCTAGAGCATTTTGGAGAAGCTGGTCCTGACGGTGACAGCAAACTGAGCTGGAAATAGGAATCTGTGCCCTCTTGTGGAGTATTTGGATGCAAGCAACAAGAAAAAAAAGTTTGTTTTCATCCATGATAGACCAGGCTTAACTGTAGGAGAAATTGCTATACTAGAGAACTTGCACACTGAAAATATACATCCCCAGAGGGTCAATACAGAAATATTATCCATTTTTATCTAAAGAAGAATCAATGGGAAACCAAAAACAAACAAGCAGCACAGAGAGCGGCTGTGAGCATATCTTTGTTGGTGGGAAGAAAGAACTTGGAAGTGCCCAGTCCTATGTGTGGCTGCAAACTCTTATTTTTACTGACTTACTTTCAACAAGGTTGAAAAACTCTCCTTGAAAATTGAGAAAAAAGAGCAAAGCTCACAGCCCAGGAAAAGGGAGCTCAAGGCTGAAAAATATTCCCAGACTGTGCCGCAGCCCCAGCACTAACAAACCTCTCCAAGGGGCTAAAACACCTCCTTCTAGCTGCAAGGTATCCAACAGCCTGAAGTCAGCCTTTTGGGAGCAAAGGACTGGGGCTGATAGCTAAAAATAGGGCTTGTTGGAGAGACAGCCATTGGCAGCAAGTCAGGAGTGTGTCTGGACTTTGGGAAAGGAGACGAGATAATAAGAAAGGGCTCCTCACTGCACTGAGTGAAGCAAGAGGATGGAGCCCTGAGGTTGTCTTTCCTGATGTGGCAGAAGAAACAAAGAATGAGCACAAGTTAGAAATGAGCCAATTGCTCCTGGCCTGGATGTACACTGTGCTCTAACCGTAGCTAATTTATTAGTGAAGGAATGCTGGAAACCATTCCCTGTGTGTCAGGCACAGGGAGCTGGGGAAACAGGCAGGATGTTTGACCCAAGACGCACTGCCAGCTGTGAGGCACTGGGAATAGCCCATGGGAGCACAGCTCAGCCTGCAGCTCCCATGTTCACCTAAGACCTTCAAGGGCAGCAAACCACCCTGGGAAATGCTGGGGCAATGAGAGGGAACATGCCAGCAGGGCAGGCCTGGCTCTTCAAGGCCAGGACAAGAGCAAATGGAGCTCGTTATAGCCAAGAGAACTGGGCTCCTCTCGCCCTGTGGCCAAGCAGCAGCTCTGAAATTAAACCAAGGAAGGAACGTGTTTAAACAAATACCACTGCTTTTATGCTTTTAACCATTGCCTTGGTTATAAGAGCTCTGAAGGTGTAAATGCACCCCAGATAGCCCTGAGGACAGTTTCCTCCTCTGCACATGGGTGCCCCTAGGTGCTTTGCTCCAGGTTCCATGCTCAACCTGCACACATCACTGATGCCTGGGAATGAAGGAGCAGCTGTGCCAGCTCCAACACACTCTGCTCTGCCCCTCTGAGAAGCGGTCGTCATTAAAGCTGCTGCACAATGCGGCAGTGTAAAACATTGCTGCTAATTACCGATGCAAATGATCCGGTGTGCAGGCAGGGGGAATAGAAGGCTCTGCTTTTTGTGAATCCTGCCCTTTAGAGGCAGCAGCACCACTTAGGGCTGTAGTAAAAATCACTGGAATGACTCTAAAGCATGGTGAGAGGGATTCAGGAGAGACACACGAGGGAATGGGACTGGTTTCCCAGGCAGAGTAAATAGTAAGGAGAAATGTGCTGTTGCAGGGCTACACCTGTTTGCAAGCAGTCTCTTTGTTCACCGAGGCAGGATTATCCCGATAGGGATTTAGATGCTGCTCAGATTTTCACAGTGCATCACTGCCAGCCAGAGAGGTGTCTGACACGGCAGGATCCCACTTTACCTGATGCCAAATGATCGTGTGGTAAAGCGGGAGCCTCCACAGTTTGAACAGACTGAGACTTATTGATCGGGGCAGGTTTAATGACGGGGTCAGAGTCCAGACTGACAGCAGCCACTCCTGCTCTGACTGGGGGAAAAAGTGAGGGAGGGAAAAAGAAACGTGCCAGGCACGTACATCTCTTACACACTCGCTTCTGTTTTACCGAAGGCTGAAATAATCTCTGTGTATGACAGCAGCGAGCGTGCAGGGTCTGACGTGCCTGCGATCTGCGAGGGAGCACACCCCGCACTTCTGCCTCTCAACATTAATGTGAGCTGACAATGGTAGAGGCCTGGGCTCACGTGACTTTAATCAGTGCTGCCCTAAGCCATCAGAATCACATTAATTATTTCAGGGCTTTCTTTTTTGGATGAACAGCGACTTGTATTAAAAGTAGAAGCCTTCTGTTCAGCCCCTTGAGAAACCTCCCACTCAGGCAGGCGGCACCATGGTCTGTGCCCGGCTCAGGTTTTGGCATCCATCAGGGACGGGTGCTGAAGTTTTGCATCGTCTTACAATACGGCACAAATCTCACTCACTCTGCTTCCCCAAAGCTGCTAGGAGAGAAATCTTTTTCTTCCCCTCCCTCTCAACAGACAACTGGAAACTTTCAGGGTTCAAGTATTCTATTCCCTTTAAAAATAAAACAGTTCTTTTTCTTGCATACAAATAGCACATTAATTTCTTCTGCGATATCATGCACGGGGCTTTAATGAGACTTTAGATCACAGCCTCCATGCTATTAGCTAACATGTCATCCAGGTAACAGCTTTACATGGAAACAGAATCAGAAGAAACACGAAAATATTGTTCTGTTTTTACTTTTTAAAAAAAAATAAGGAACCTCACACCTGCAGCATAATCCTGCTCGGTACGAAAATGCCTCCAGACCAAGCACTTGGGTAGCTAGCTGATATTTCCCAAGAACGGTAATCATGCTCCGTTCATGCTTTGTCTCTTGACAAGGTGCACGCTTTCTCATTCTGTTAATAATTCAGCTGAGGGTACTGAAGAAAACTCAGGGAGTTAATGGAAAAGGTTGGTGCCTGAGCGCCCGACAGGAATTGCTATCTGGCAAGAAGGTGGAGCCTCCCATCTTTCCAAAGGGAAACAATAGCTTTTTTGGGGGCAAGTTAAATGTGAGAGAAGCTCATCTGTCAGGGAAGAGGATCTGTAAACCTGCAGCTTTATTTGCAAACAAGTCCCCCTTCCGCACTGCATTCCTCTTGCATCCCCCGTGCAGCAGGAGCCGTGCAAGGTAATCACGGTTGCAACAGAAAGACAACTTAAAGCAATCGAGATCCACAAAGAAGACAAGCCAAACTCATGCTTTTCTCTTTCAAAGCAGACAAACAGATAAAAATAGTAGCTGAAAAGTGCTTACCGACTTTGGGCTCTTCTTTGGGACTGGCAGTCCTGAAAAATGGCAACAAGGGAAAAATAAACATTAGCATCTAAACGTTACCCTCCCTTCAAGAAAAATCCCTAGGTGTATCATCCGAACGTAGCCATCTGCAGAGTTATGTCAGCTTTCGCTCTCGCATCGGAGTTACCAGTCTGTTCATATCGAATCAAAGCACAGGGAGAGGGAGAGCGAGCGCGAGCGGGGGGAGAGCTCGATCTGCATTAGCTATGCTGACTTGTGCTGCAGCAGCCGGGAGGCTGGGAGAGAAACCCACAGCGGCTGCCGAAACCCAGCGCTTGGGCAGAATCTCAAATGCTCCCCTGGATTATAGGAGACTTAGCTTACAATTAAGCCCAGGCTATTTCCTTTTGACGCGATCGGCTCGGTGATTTTATCAGACCAATCACAGCAGCGCAGGGGAAACAGGTTGATTTTTTTAAAAAGTATTTCTCTAGAAATAGATTTTTGAAAGGAAAATGTGCAGCGGCTTTAGCTGGGAAGCATGGGCTGGGGAAAGGAAAACAAAAGCATGAAGAGGAATAAGCTTTTATGCCCAAAACCATGAATGCAACTGAGGAAACACATTTTCCTGCCTATCCATCCTAAGTGTAAACCTTTGAAGCCAGAGATTTTATCTGTTAGTTACAATTTGAGAGAGCTGAGGCTTGAAAGTAGCACTGCAAATGTCCTGAGCCTTGGGGAGGATGCTAGGGAGCTTGGAGAAGGGGGTCTTGAACAAGTTGCAGTGGATGCAAAGGAAGAAACAACTGGGAGGGCACCAGAGAAGGTTTTTTCAAGGACAGTTCTGCATTTTGGAGCAGTCTCTTACTCTCTGTGATGAGCACGAGAACTCAGCTGGGATTTCTATCAACTACTCCTGCACACAGCCTGTTTCCAGCAGTGAAGGAGATGCATGTCTGGGGGATTTACCTACAATGCAGGAAAAGCTCTTTCCTGGACATTTTGCAGGTAACATTCCTTTTCCTCCACTACTGGGGAAGAGGGAACCCCCCATATTTTGCTCTGTGTGACACTCCAGAACACAAACATAAACCAAACCACAGATTACACTCCACATTAAGTGTTCAGTAATTCAGATGTTTGAAATCTGCTTTTGTCTTTAGTATGTGATTTATGCGGCATTTATGCCACATTATGTTTCCTACATTATGCATTTTGTTTCTGCTAAAACCCATGCCCTCACCTAACTTTTACACAGCAAAAAAAAAAAAGTGATGCAAATGAATTACAAATCTGTCTAGGAAGACGCTCATTTTAAGGTAATGTGGGAGATATTGGTTCTGAATAGGGAAGATCCACAACTAAAAATGATAAACAAGAGCTCACTTCACTGCCTGTCACAAACTGAGATCAAACTGTACCAGCTATTTTAAATGAAATATTTTCAGCTTTTGAGGAATATCTGTGCTCTGCACATCATTCTGATGCACACCCAGCCAATAGCCGATAACCCTTCCAGGCACTGATTGATTGAGGGACAATGAAACATCAAAACTGTTTGAACTAAACCATCAAGACAGCAGCTTCATTTCTGCTGACAGTGACTGTGTTTGTATAATACACTTAAAGAGGAAAGCACTAATAATGGTCATGGCGAGTCACATTTTCAACAGGCATCGTTTATCACAGAGATAAACACACAGATAGAGATTCTCCCGCTCTCGCTCTCCTCTTCCACATGCATGCACACACGTTTACTCTCCCCTTCCAAGAGATGCTCTTTCCTATTAAATCAATAGGTAGAACAGATCCCTAGGCACGCACACACCCTTAAGAGACCAACAGGAGCCAGAAAAGGTATTACAGAAACTTAAATGTTCCCCGCAAAAAATAAAAGCAGAGATGCAGCTGGGCTGTGAGTTCAAATGGAACCAGAATTCAGTTTATTGCATCACAGGCATTAAAGGTTAAAATTTACTAAGTATGAACCACTAGGCAAACCTTTCCTTCCAAGTTTGTCATTAATTTTGGCTGTTTCGATCTAAAAACAGATGGAAAATGGTTGAAAAATCATGTAAAACACACCAAGGCCATTGTTTGGCAGGTCCTTAAGAGGTCGATGAATCTTACAGTGCCACTGCTCTGTGCAGATTTGCTGCAGAGCAAGCAGTAATTGACTTTTTACCAAAATAAGTGACTGCAGAACACGTTAACAAATGTTGGTAGTTTTTCATGGGGCAGGCTTATAGTCAGGGGAATAGCTTGCCTGTACATTTTCTGGTAGAAATGTTATTTATTCATCTAATTAGGGTATCATATTAACCCCCCCAATTTTTGACACAGCAGGCCAAATGAGCAAATGATAGGTATCCTATGTAGTTTTCATGCTCAGATGATGGAATTGATACAGTATTTAACAGGGATGAACACAAAGCACTTGAATTACCCCTAAATCCTGGGATCATCACTAGCAAGAAAACACTGAGCTTTAACAAAAAGCTTCTGGGAAAAGCAACTGCCTACATCTATGAGTTTGGGATGGTGATAACTATGAATTGCAACATTTACCTTTTGATTACATTAACCATGTCCTATCACCGCTCAAGCCATGCCTTGCTTGGTATGCTCATTTTCCAGCTGCCCCCTTCTCTCCTAAAGCCTCACCACAAGTTTTTCAGAAGCAAATGGGCCAAGCCTGGACTTAAAATCTAGTTTGCATCTCTTTGGCATTGTCCAGTTTTTTAGTGGTCAGTGTAATAGCATTTACATCCTTGACTAAGAGAAGCCAAAAGGCTTCTCCGCTGCTTTGCCCTAGAATCTAATAATGGAATACTCATCATTTATATTGACACTATCTGTAATATAATTCCTCTGTGATTTAGTGCTCACAGACATCTCTCACTACTACTTGACATGCATCTTCTAATTTTGGGAGGTTTTGGAGGTGCAGGTTAAGGATGGTGGAAGAGTCATGTAACTGAATGGGACTGTCGTCATGACAGTTAACAGTGTTTTAAAACAAATGAGCACATCTGGTAAACAATGTCAATATGACCTAAACTCCCTTCAATGGGCTCATTGTAGCTACTTACTAAATGTGCCTGGAATTAAATTAATTATTATAGAAAGCCCAAATTACTCCCCTCTAAATAACAATGTAATAAAGCAACTGCTTAATGAAAAATATCAGTGATCAGTGAGCAATCCGCAAGCACAAAAAAAGGGATTGTAATCAAACTAAATTCACAAGCTCGTCAGCAAGGCAAGAAAGGCTTCATACAAGGTTAGTCAAAAATGAGTCAGATGCAGGGATCTAAATTAAACTAATTATCACAGAGATCATTACATTTATCTTAACAAAAAACTCTCTCTTTTCTCCCCAGTACTCCCTAAAGCTCTGTGTACAGCTGGCTGCATCCATCTGCTCAACTGTGTTTTGTAACATAGGGGAAAAAAATGGAAATCATTAAGCAAATTTTGTAAAATGACTTCAGCACTCTTAATGCCATTACCCATCAGGAGCAGTATTTCTGCTGCGTGACACTGTATCATGTTGTGAGTGACGCGGTCCATGAAGTAAGGCCACAACCCAGGTTATTTCATATTATTTGGCACGTGTTAATTTTGCAGTCTTGAGCGGTAAAACCTTTGGAGCTAGGAAGCTGTCAAGTTCCCTAAGCCTACCTATGATGAGTTCATGGAATAATCCATGGGACAAAACCATGACTCCAAGCATTGCTGTTCCTAACGTAGTGCTTGTCAATTTTTATAGAAACATTTTCTCAATTCTTTTGTCTTTATGCAACCAGAGTAATGTGAGAATACCACAACACAAAGAAAACTCTGGTTTTGTGGGCATATACAGAATGCAACTTGTGACTACAAATCTATACCATAGCCTGTGCCAAACTCTGGTGTGAGCTCAGAAGGCCATAAATGCTCAAAAATTACCTAGATGGACACCAAAACCAACATGCCCTGTTCCACTGCCCTGTGTTTTAGAGACAGTGGATCAAAATGATCGTTAAGTCTTAAGGAAGGCCTAACTTTAGGCATCACAGGAGTCATCCAGCCAACCCATCAAACTGCTTGGCTACTTGAAGGCAAGTTGGCGTGAACACTCCTCCTTCCACCATAAAAAAATACTACATATTTCAATGGGATTTCAGCCCAAGTGGGAACAGTTCAGTACCAGTTTGAACTATCCACCCATAGTACAAAGGCAGTTGAAATTGCGAAGAGCCAGTCTCGAAAACGGGCATATCAACTTACTTATTGTGTACAATGTCTGTGGCTACTACTCAAAATTTTTCAGTTTTGGGGTGGTTTTGCACATGGAAGAAAAGAACAACTGTGTCTAGATATTCACTTTGCATGACTGCTTAACTCTTCCAATTAGGACACCCTGTGGACCATCCTTACCCAACAGCAAAAATAGCCACACATAAGCCTAGGTGAGAAGATCATCCACTTGGTTTTACCATTACATGGTCTGCAGCCTTGAATCATAGAATCAGAGCATAGCTTGGGTTGGAAGGGACCTTAAAGATCACCTAGTTCCAACCCCCCTGCCATGGGCAGGGACATGTTCCACTAGCTCAGGCTGCCCAAGGCCCATCCAACCTGGTCTTCAGCACCTCCAGGGATGGGGCATCCACAACTTCCCTGGGCAACCTGTTCCAGTTTCTCACTGCTCTCATGGTGAAGAAATTCTTCCTTATATCAAGCCTAAATCTGCCCCTGAATGCACAACAGCTGAAAATTAGGAGGAGATGAACAGAAACACAAGAAAGGAAACATTTCAGAACGTGTCACAAGGTTAACATTTACAGAGAAAATGTTCCTGCCTGGAACTAAAAAATAGCAAGCTTTCTAAATAGCGCTGCTTACATCGTGCTGAATAAAACCCAAATACTGTATCAAAGCAAACAGAAACTCAGAAAGATGAGGAGTAAAGTACTGGAGTCGGGGTACACAACCACATACCTGGCATTGCACATTGATCGCTGCTTTCTGTGTACAAAACAAGGAACTCTAAATAATTAACGCTAATGGCCATTAGTGCTGCTGGGGAACAGGGGAGGGAAGGTTGGTGGTGACAAAGCAATTCCCTTGGTTCTCTATAATCTGTTGCCAAAGAATTTCTAATAAAGGACAAATAACACCTGAAAAATAGATGAAATTTGGTCTTTTCCAGACTGGAGGAAGAACAAGAAAACATACCAGTATAATTTGCAGCAAGAGAGGCAAGCATGCACACAGGCATAGGGAAATCCAGTGAGAAGGAAACCCCTACCTTGTCCCTGCCCAACTTTCCTGCTCACAATTGTAATTTGGATGACAAGAGTGTCACTGCACTAGCAAAAGAAATTAGCTATGGAATACAAGCTTTAAGCGAGAGAATCATTTACACTGCAGGAATATATCCCTGCCATAACTCAAGTTTGGTAACTATCAAATACAGCAAAAAATGCCATGTTTCTAATGCTAAGGCTAAAAAAGCTATGTTTTTAAGAGATCATGTCAGGCATTATTAAGCCAGTGGCACTGGCAAACCCCATAATGAGGCACAGTATATTACTGCCAGTAACAAGAACTTCAGTTCTAGATGCTCTAAAGATGTTAAATTGTATTAGCCTCAATTACTCATTCTTGGTCAGGATACTAAACAATTCCTTGTAATTGAAGTCTCAGTCACGTTTTCAGCATCTCAAACCAAAATTGATTTTAGAAGCAATAAAGAAGATACTGGCTAATAAAATGCTATTTAATTACTATAAAAATATAAATTTAACTCTGTAGTAAGATACACGTGATAATGCTGAGGCAGTATGATAATAAAAAGATTAAGAATTAGTGTGTCAATTACCCATCTAACCTATGGTTGAAAGCATGTCAACAGCTCTTATACTTTTATTTTGAAGCTCATTAAATGGAGAGGTTTTACTAAAGCTCGATCTGTCGGTGTCACAGGCTGAGATGAAAATCTCTGTTAATATTTAAACAAATAAGTACACAGACATTAAGTTTCTGAAACCTCATGAATTTGAGGATGTAAACACCAGAACTGGAAAGTAATTAGAGATCCACATGTTCTTTTTACATAAATATGTGTCTGTGTGTGTGTACACATACAATATTTTACCGCAAGGGTGGTGAGGCACTGGCACAGGTTGTGCAGGGAAGTTGTGATGCCCCATCCCTGGAGGCGTTTGAGGCCAGTTTAGATGGGGCTTTGAGCACCCTGATCTGGTGGGAGGTGTCCTTTCCCATGGCAGGGGGGTTGGAACTGGATGGGCTTTAAGGTCCCTTCCAACACAAATCATTCTATGATTATATGATTGTATTTTTTTTTCTAACATGCAGAAGCACACACTTGTGGCTATGCATGAAGGTACCTAGCCTTTTCCACAAAACCCATAACTTGCAAGCTTTATTCCCAAGAAGCACCTCACAATGTTTTGGGTCTGCTTCAATGTTGAAGACATCGTGTCCCAACCCCCCTCCCCTCCTCAGCTTGGCGCCCCATGGCAGGGCCACGGAAGGATGACAGCACCTCAAGGCCAAGCTCATGTGCTGCTCTGAGCTCAGCCTGGAGGACACTGGTAGAGGAGAAACCGTATTTTGCCATGGTCACATATGTATTTATTCTGCTAGATGAGCGTGTTTGTCTTCAGCCTTATCACAGCTGTGTTAAAAGGTGTAAATCCACACGCTCCTACCCATGTGTTCTTATGTCAGATTGTCCCATTTCATTTTTGGAGAGCAGCCTGCACAAAGGGGACACCTACAAATAGGTTTCATGTTGCTACTAATAAATAACATCCCTTAATAATAAAGTAATACCTATAGAATGCTCAGCCAGATTCAGCCCTGGAGGGCACACAAGCACATGACTGTTTTATTCAAATACAGTTTTCCACTAAAAAAAAACCACAGTGACTCAAAGTATGCAACTGTACATCCCAGAAACTAACCCCTGAGGATGAGGATGGAGTCAAACCTTCTGAGGACTGATATTCACCTGTCACAGCCCTACGAGCATCACCTCCATGTGTCCCCAGCCAGGGGGCCCTGGGCTGCCCCAACAGTCTCAGCCAGCTGCATCATCTCCCTGAAGCTCACGCTCCTCTACCAAATCTGTGTGGGTCTACAAGCCCTGACAACTTCTCAAGTCCAATTTGTGGTACGTTGCAGGTCTTCTGGCACAAAAGACATCGCTTTAACAGAGTCCTAAAGCTGATATAGTTCTAACTACTATCCCCATCATGAAAAAAGCCCACCTGATCCAGAAAAAATAAACATGGAAATGAATAAACATAAAATCTCAATGCAGAATGTGGGCAACAAATTAAATTCAGAAAAGAGAGACCTAGAGACATGAGGATACATATTTAAAAACAATTTGTCTCCGAACAGAACCATTGACTAGTCCATTACAAAGCCATCCATCTTCCTCAGCTTTGCTCACCTGCTATTGCTTTTAATGACTCTCCAAATATATTTAATTACAGTGATAAACCAAGACCTTTCTTGGATTTCTGATACCTCATTAATTCTGTTATGACTGGTTGTTACGATGCCAAATCAGGGCAGCAGCCACTGCACCTACCTGCAACGTGGCTGATAAAAAACTCATTATTTGCAAGTGCTTGCACACCCAAATGCCACACAGGTGGTACGTAAGGGAAGCACGAAGAAATGAGTGGAATAAACTCCTCCTCACTGCACAGCTCCAAATCTGCCTCATTTCCTGCTGTGCAAATCCCGATGAAGATGTGGGAGGCACATCTCATCTCCAGCTAAATCTGCCTTATCTAATGCACGCTACCAGGTTCTGCTGTGCCACCTTGTGTTACATCACATCACATCTGATATAAAACAACACTGCGTGGGTTTGAGTTGCTTCACTTACACCACTCCAGCATTTCATACCAAAAGGAAATCAAAACATAAAGGGGGGAAAAAAGCCAACTTTCAAAATCTCAAGCTAAGGAGGAAAAAAAGAATTTCAGAGCATTCATTTTTCATTTGCTAAGCAACCTCCTGTTTTGTTCTCATCTAAGAGCCTACCGCTTTCTGCAAGATAAGGTGGTTCATGTAATAAAACATCCTGATGGGAAGATTTCAGACATTTTTTCTTCCAGCATTCAGCAAATACTTTGGGTTTCTTACTGATTTTAAAGCAGATCTAGATTCCCTGCCACAGAAAAGCAGCCATGCGCAAAATGTGCACAATCCCACTACTGTGCTGTCAGCATGCAAGACTATGCAAAACTGGAATTATTTTGCTATTACAGAGATGTTAATTGTTCACCTCCTTAATAATTTATGTACAGGTTTCCTCCTGGCCTTACACAAGCTTCATGACATTTCTCAAAACTTTAGGAAATTATCTCAACTCTAAAAATTAATGCAAAATGTGTAATAAAACGCCAAGTGATGAATCAGCAACTGTTCTATCCTATTCAACCCCTCCTAGTGACTCTGGAGCTCAGATGACACATAAATCTGGGGGACACAAGCAAGAGTATAGAGAGGCCACGCTGCCACAAAAATGCAGGGCAACTGATGTAAAATTAACGCTGACCCAAAAAAGCAGATTTCACAGGCATCTCTTCATTTGCTTTCTCACTTCTACAAGGGAATCAGTAAAAATGGAGTTAATGAAGAGTAGCTGGGGTGAAAAAAACTTGTGTCTCAAATGACTAACAGACTGGTGTCAGCACTTTATGTGCTTCACACCAGCAAGAGATGGAAATTCTATAGTCAATTAAAATGCCTACATAACAGTGATGCCAATGCTCCTTTATTATCAGAAATGTAATATTATAAAGCTGTTTGTTTTGAAATCAGGTGCTCTTATGACCAAGGGCTTTTTTAGAGTTTCTTAGCCTCCTAGTGTTTAGAAAAGGCCACTGAATATGTATACTAGAGGCTTGAAACAGAAAGACAGCAAGAAGTCTGATGTCATATATTTATATCTGGAATCTTGGGAGCTTTAAATCTGATTTGTAAGTGCTTGAGCTTTTTGCGGTTGATATCTGAATTTGTTGCTTACTGTTTCAACTGGATGCCTCACACCCAGAAACTGACCTGGTATCGCTAATTAATTAGTTCCTGTAAATGCACTATTTGTATTAAATCAGTAACACACATCAAACTATTTGGTGTCTGAATAAGTGACCAACAATTACCCTTTGTGGCTGCAGACATCCAAAACCTTGGTGAAACCCTGCTGCCTCCTGGAGTCTAACAGAAGCCTTGCCATGGACTTCAGCAGCACCAAAACTGTCCCCTTGGTGTTTCTGGGAGGCAGTTATCCCAAACCTTGCAAATTCAGATCATCAAAACCAAACAGCTAATGTCACCAAGATTAACACCTGTAAAGCACTTTGAAGGAGAAAAACACCGCGTAATCCAAAAATATTACATTATTTATAAGACGACCTGATTTTAAATGTTAAATTTGGCTTATTTTTATCACAAAGAGAAAACAAGTTCCCGCTAGCTTGCTTTACAAAACCAATTACTAGTGATCAGTGTATGGTGCTGCATAACAATACTGAGCACTGCCCCAAAAAGGCGTATCTAACACTCCTGAGCTGTTTAGAGGAAAATTAACTTGCACAGTGGATTGAGATACATACACATAAGCAATTCTAATAAGGGGTGTGTACTTCAAACTTCTTATAAAAATATCAAAATCTCTTAACATTTGCTTTATTTCCTGACTTCAATGGACTTTTGTATCTGATTCTTTATACACCAGCCCCTGATCAGAATAAAGCTGTAAGAGAATAGTAAATGTGACATCAAACTTGCTTTAAACTTGCTTTAAAATCATCAGCTTTTTTTTTTTTATTGGCCTTGTTAGAATGTAATTCCACTTAACAGAGGGAAGAGAATAACAGAGTGACTTGGAAGCGAAAATGAAGATGCAGCTACTCCTAACTGAAGGATCCTCCAGCCTTGCTCCTTCCCTGCACAGAAGTTTTAGGAATGTATTTTTACTAGGATTGCCTGTTTTCAGAAAATAGAAAAGTAACACTGCAAAACATTTTAAAGACATTTCATTTCATTTCATTTCTAATGCAGTCTGTAGACCAATTTACAAACTTTACTAATCGGATTCCCTTCTTCCCAAGCAAATTTTATAAGAAATAGTAACAAAAATAAACAAGTGGAAACAATCGAAGACAGATTTTTAATTGCCAAATGCTATTCCCAATTTAATCAGGAAATCCATAACTCCAAAATTATAAAGTAATAACCCTGGAATATAAAGTAATATAAGTGAAAAACAAATCTTAGCATTACGCATAGATATTTCTTTAAGCATACTATGATTCTGATATTTTTAAATATAATTTACTAACTAGTGAGGGGAGCCTGCAAGCTATCAAAAGTATCCCCCCATCAATTATTTCTGGACAGTATAATTTGTACTAAAAACTCAAGTATTTTTCAGTATACAGCTCAAAATAACCTACACTGAATGACAAACTGCTGAGAGATTGAAAAAGCAGGTTTGATGGGAGGTACCAGAGTAGAAAGCACTGGGAGCTCTGGCAGATGGTGGTGGTTGACAAAAGGAAAGGCAAGGAAAAATGAGGTGACTTGGAATGGGATTTCAATAAAATGTAGAGGTCAGTTGAGCACACTGGATGGCAGAGAGCCTCTGGATGAGGGAAGAACCTGAAACAATGTGGTGGATGTAGAGTAAGATGACTACCCATGAAGGTGGCATGCATGATGATCGGTGCCAGCAGCTCCATTCTTAGTGAGACAGGACTCAGGGGGGTTCTTACAGTTCCAAACACAGGACAAAGACCTCAGTATAACACTCTACTCCCTCTGTATTAGGAACTGAAAACAATGCTGGAAATGCAGAACTTTTCTTTCCTTCCCAGAAGCTTTGGCACAGGCAAACACGCTCTGTGGCAACTGTCAGATGATTCCTAGGTCGTGAATTTTGTCCTAAATGCAGTTTGGACTCCCTTTTTCTCTAATTCAGCAGCTGCTAAGACAGTTTGAAATTTCCTGGCAGATAGATGCTTAAGTGGCATGACTTTCAACTCGTTCTTCACTGCAAGCCTAAAGGGCAAACAGAAGTGAGTGGCTTGTTCAAAAGAGTTCAAGCCTGCACTGAAAAGCTGATTGCAGCTCTAATTACCATGGTTTTACATCATTAGGGGTAGCAACTGAAAAGGAGCTCTAATTCCAACACTGTGAGATACTGCTTGTTTATATTTGGCACTTACCACTAACTGATCCACTTCCAACACTTCTGGTAAGGACAGGAAGGAAAAATTTCATTTTCATGGGGGGAGACGATCTTGATGAACAAGTACAAAGACAATATTGATAGGGGTTTGTGGTGGAGGCAGAAAGGATGGAGTAGTGAGGAGACATCCTCTGAAACCTACAGAGGCAATGGACTTCCCTCAGCTGAGATATTTAACACTCAATGCCACTGCTTATTTATGCCTGAACATTGTATTTTGACACTGTAGATCTCAAAGAGCAACGTGATTTCAATTTAGGGGAGGTTTAGGCTGTACATTGGGAAAAGGTTTTTCACAGAAAGGGTCATTGGGCACTGGCACAGGCTGCCCAGGGAAGTGGTTGAGTCACCTTCCCCTGGAGGTGTTTAAGGCACGGGAGGACGAGGTGCTGAGGGACATGGTTTAGTGTTTGATGGGAATGGTTGGACTTGATGATCTGGTGGGTCTCTTCCAACCTGGTTATTCTATGACTCTATGAATTACGCTCTTATAACGTGCTTGCAATTATAAGTTGTTAAAATGCATTGTTCGTAAAGTTTTCCCACTGCGTTTAAAGGATCTTGTAACTCTCCCTACACTGGCTGGGAGAGCCTGAAGCTGCAGCCAGCAATGTAAAGAAAAGGACATGTATCTTGATATTATTATGCAATGTTTCGGTGGCATGGACACAAGATATATAGAGAAAGGAAAAATATATCCTTCCATTTTAGGCTACAGACAAAGCCTTTAAGTCCAGAGCAGTTGACTCTAGAAGGCATTTTCAGTACAAAAAGGAGGGATTAACTGCTTTCTGTGGGAAGTGGTGGAGGTTAATTATTCTCACATGTCAGTAGCACCACCAGAACAGCACGGGAAGGTCCACCTACCTAAGGAGACCTAATACGTTTATTGCTTTAGCAATTTGTAATTTGTTCCATCACTGCAAATCTCTCTTGTAGGTATATGTATCGCAAGAAGCTTCTCAAGACCTCAAGTCAAGGATCAAATGAGCAGAACTACTGTCACAGGCCTATCTCTGTTCTCACCTACTTCATCCCTCCCCACAAACACTGCCAGTTCAACCGAACCATGAACAGGGATTTGTCACAGACTCAGCTTTCATATGGAGGTAAGCACTCGGGTGCCCACTGACACCAGGAGATGTCATGTAGGTTCTTCTTCCCATAAAATACATTCAGTTTTGAAACTCCTGTGCATATATAATTTATTTCTCAAAAGACTGATTTCCATTCCCCAGCTTAATGTGAATCTGGTACTAGGGAAAGCTATTAGAAACTCTACTGGGTTTCCCATGACATGTGAATGACACTCCACGGGCATGCGTTCACTTTGATCTGGAGCTAAGAGGGAACACATCTTTGAGGGGATTGCACAGATCGCACTCAAGGTTTATGCTATTTTCAAACTTTTGGTGAATCAAGATACTGGCAAACACTAACTGTGAAAGCTTCGAAGGGAAACTGTCCATTCAAATCTGCATGAAAACTGCTCAGCTTAATTCTTGCAACTGAACACAAGCCAATCGATTTTTTTTGGATGACCTGAACGGAAGACTGTCTTTAAAAAAGGGGGGAAAGAAAGGGAGAAAAATAATACTCTTTAATCTGAGGTAATTCACAAAATACATCAATATGACACACAGATGTTCTCACTGAAACTAATATTATATTTCAGTCCCCTCAAACTAAAGCGCAGTAGTTCTGCAGAGTAACTGGTTCTGAAACAGCCCCTCACGCGTCCCAGCACAGACCCAACTCCCTGGAATAACAGTCAGTTGGGGAGCAGGGAAAATATTCTGACAAAATGTTACTTGTATTATGAATAGAATCTGTCTAGAATGGAGAGGTATTTCAGAACTGCTTATTTCAGTTGATTATTGCACATAGACAAGGCACAACGACAAATGGATTTCAAGTGGCAAATATTACTGCCGTCTTTCTTTGCTTCTTTTTTGATAAAAGTACTTTATGTACTTTGTAAGTACAAGGTTAAAAAAAACCTGTTCAGCTACAAATACTCAAAATAAAGGTGTGCTTTTAATGGCCTTATTAACAATAATTCTTTAAAATAACTGAAATGCGTAATCACATTGTGCAGTGCAAGGACAAAACCATATGCTCAATTCTGCATTTTGTGACCAGTAGCACTGATTTACTTGCAGGTACACTGTCCTTTTATGGTCTCGCTGGGATATCAAGCACCTCTGCTGTTACAGGCATCATGCCATATCCCCTTTAAGCGTGCTGAGCTCCACCTCCAGGCAGCAAAATCTTTATGCCTCCTCCAGTTTGACTTACAGGCTCTAATGGGCTGGCACTTTCTGCTTATTTCCAGTTTAAATTACAACCAAATGATATCCAGTTATTCTTCATCCAACTCTTTGGTTTAAGTATCTTCTCTCTCTCCTACCTGTTAGTTATATACAATAATTTTGTCCCTTCTGTCCCTTAATTCTACTAAGCAAAAGCAGCTTTTCTGATCTGCTCTCACATATAGCCCCATTAGCAATATTGCACTGTGCCTCCACTCAGAGATCATCTCTTCTGAGCCCGTCAAGTGTTGAAGGCCAACTCATGAAATATGCTGAGTTTTATCCAGCATTATGTACAGGTGAAACAGGAAAACAACAGTAATTATGTAATTAAGCCCTAGAGAGGGAAGGAGAAAGGGGAAAATAAAATCTTAAATCAGAACACAGATAACCAAGTTTTCTATGGAGCCTCTTGAAAGCAAAATCTCAATGACCTGACACAGTCCCTCTCTTAATGTATTTATCTCTCTGTCCCAATCGTGTAAAGGACTTTCAGATGACACATGAGCAGCCGAGCGCACAGAGGGGGCATTTCGGCTTCATCCTTCCTGCAGTCATCCTTTTGTTCCATCAGCAAAGGCCACAGCAGGACTCGCCTGCTCCCAGAAGCCAGCGCTTCAGCCGAATACACTTCACAGTAAATATTTTACAGACTGCTCTCAGCAGCTGTGGGTTTGCATTTTAACAATTAAACCTTCCTGTTGGGAGTACACGAGCAGCTCGGAGCAGGCAGAGCTTTTCCCATATATTACACATCTCTCTCTGATATTTTTCTGCCTGATTAGTAATCACTTCTGACAAATCCTTTCGACAGCTCTGAACACCAGCCTTAGTGTTACTGGGATGCTTCATGCAAAGCCTGACTGAATGCAAATGTTAGGCTAATGCAAGGATGCCTGACAGCGTCTGAGCATTTTCTTCACTGGACACCAGAGGGAGGAGGAGGAAAGGACAACTGGCAGTTGCTGCCAGTTGACAACTGGCAGAACTGCTTCAAAAGCCCTGAAGGAGCTTAACAGACACCGGAGCCAAATACAGTTCTGTAATCATATAAAAATAAATAGTGGCACCTTGTCTGGGGATGGTACTTCTGATAAAAAGCCTCAGCAGGGGTAACACAAGGTAAAGTTATGGAAGGAAGGACTCGTGTGCAGCACCACCGAGTGCTGGCTGCATTTTAGCCAGCTCCATCCCATAAAATTTAAACAAAACTGACCGGGTTTGATGCTGGGTGACTACCACTGTCTGTATTCTGCTTGGTTTCTGCACCATCACCCAAGTTCCTTTCCATCCAGCCTTTTTCTGGATGTGAAAAAAGCCCCATGTTTCAAAGATTAACCATGGATCCAGGGTCACCACAGTTACTGGTACCATAAGAGCATTAAATTTGGAACTGCAAGTGCTTTGTACTAAAATGGAAACACCAGGACCTTGAAGGAGGGAGGATGGCAGTTCAAGGAGATTGATGTGGTATCTGTCTAGGAAGGTGAGAGTAAAAGCTCAACATGTGGTTAGTATCTTGATTAAATTAATTAAAAAAAAAAATTCAGCAATCTTACCAGGGAACTATTTACTATCTTATTAAAACTAGGCTTTTATTTCCTCATCAAACCTTTTCATTATGCCTTCAAGGTATAAGGAGGATTATTAAATGTCAGCCACAATTCAAATAATTAATGTATGGTGTTACCAGATATATATGCACTCTTGAGGAAGATTAATAATAGCTGCTATTTTTCTTCCAACCATATTTTCTCCATAATACATATATTAATCATGAGAACACAGTGCATTTTTTAAACTTCTGTAGGACTTAAAGTCTTTAAGGAACTCATACTTTGAAAATTGGCTAACTCTTAATATATTCTGTACTCTGCCTTTTCAGATGACTTTACCCTTATTCTGTGCAAGAAAAGCATTCCTGAGGATGGGCTGAACCCATTGAGAGGTTACCTGCCGTACACGTTGATGGCCTCAGCAACACAACCAAAAATGAGCTCAACTCCTGACTGGTCAGTAAATACACATGTCCAGAACTCACATTCAATTCCTTGCAACTTGGAGAAGTTTAAATTGCTTCATTTACCCCAAAGAGTATCCCAGGTATAACCCTTCCCCAGAGAAAAAGTCATTGGATATCTGATTCTGAACACTTCAAATAACATAATGCATTACCAGCTTCTTTACCTCTCGAAACAGCTCATGGAAAGTCTACATTCTATTTAAAATAATTAAATTTTACAAGCATGAGATCAGAATTTCTTATGTCAGTGAAGGTGTAGCCCCATCACAACTTTGTGCACTACCAGAACATGTCTGAAGTGCATGTGTGCATGGGAATTACACACACATTCCCCAGTAAATAAATTTAACCATCTCTGTGACATGACAACTGCCAGATTGGAGAAGTTCCTACACCTCAGGACAAAACCCATGTCTACAGAGGAAGTTTAGGAAGCAGATCTGTCATGACGTGCATTTCTTTTAAACTTTCAAGAAATATTTTAAAGCAGTTTTTGACGACTCACCTCCTCGCTGCACAAGTAACGTGACTTCACTTCCCTTAGGACATTCAATCAGCATATCCACCACCTGGTTGTGTGTGAGGCTCTGCACATTCTTCTTGTTGACTTCGACTATAAGATCACCCTCCTTCAGGCCACGGCACCGTGGGCTGTCCACGATTTGTTTGACTCTTTGGCCACCCCCACCAGGACTGTCTGCTATAGTAAACCCAAAGCCCATAGGCCCCTTCACTATATGCACCGTTATGAGTTCAGGTTGTGTTGCTATCGAAGATGCCAAAGAGACCGTGTCATTGGGGTAACCATGGGGTCCGTTGGAAGATACCTCAGCCGGGCTGCTGGGTCTTGCTTCCTTTGTGCCATTTACTTTTCCTGTTTTACTACTGTGGCTCGCTGGGGAGTCGTAGTTCTCCTGCCCGTTCACAATGATCGGCTCTTTGTCCAAAATTGCCACGGATGTAACCAGGCTTGTGTTGGGATCATCGGGATCAAAGGGCAGGGGGTAGCCTCGGCACAGTTCGAGGTCCACACTGGCACCGATGGGGATGGACTGGAAGATCTTCACAACTTGAGCATGAGTATGCCCCAACACACAGGTATCGTTCACGCTGACTATGACGTCCCCTGCAGAGGATACAGACAGAAATACCAAACATACATATTGTGCACCCCAGAGAGGTGAGGACTGGAGCCTGTGAGCTTATCTGCAACTCACAGGTAAATAGTAGCATTTAAATAACTTTGCAAGAAAAAGGAGCAGTGACACTAGAGCATGCAAGAACTATCTGTACACAATGGATTCACTGCATAAAGCCTTTACGTACATAAATGTTTTTGAAAATGAAAATGGAATTAGCTCATAAAAAAATGATTCAATTCAAATGACGATATATGACCCATTTAACAGTTATTTTGAAGCCCAGCTCTCACTGTTATACACTGTACTACACTGACATATGCTAGAAACACAACTGAGAGCATGAGAGCTATAACAGAAGGCTCTCAAATACCAACTGCTCAAATAGTGTACCATGTGTCACGTCTCAGACATACTTTGGCCTGAAAACTAGGTATTGATTGAGTTACGACTCATGTTTTAACACAGGAGCTGCAACATAGGAATGTTTGATGTTGTGATGCTCCACCTGCAAGTGAGGAGTTGTGACCGTGGGTGAATCTTAACAGGATTTCATCATGCTGGGCCTGATCTCTGGGTGAACACATTGTCCCTTGGCACATCCACAAAGGGAAATGCAAACCAGCCCACTCCTCCACGCTGTCCTTGGGAGACAAGGCGAGAGGCACAGTAGATACGCAAACACCCGGTGAAGAAGCCCTACGAAAACACAGTCATTGCCACAGGAGGGAGCAGTAAACCCCAGCCTGATGTGGGACCCCAAAACAGCTGGCTCCTTTTTGCAAGTCGCCGTGGGGAGAGCAGGAGCTGGCAGAGCCCCAGGTGGATGTTTTGAAACCTAAGGTGAAATGCCAGCACATTACATGCCTTGCTATAACATCTGGGACATATCCCTCAATGTACCTTGCTTCCCTGCTTGTTGATGGGAAAGCTGACAACTTTTACTGAAAATGGGATGAGGACTAGTCCTTTATGAACTGCACATTAAAAGAGCTATAGAAAAATAAAACAAAGTAGTGGTAGTGATTTTGATTTAAAGCACCAGTACCTGTTTCCATTTTGCCATCCAGAGCTGCAGGACCATCAAGCACCAAACTTTTGATTTGGAGAAATTCATCCGGTTCATCCCCTCCAACGACGGTAAAGCCAAACCCTCTGCTGCTTTTCCTTAGCTTGGTGTGGATGAACTTCCCTTTCAACTCAGAAGGGTTTCGTGTGAAAAAAGGTTTTCCTGTGTAGGAAGTTTGGAAAATCTATAAACAGGCAGGCGAGCGCATTTGATCCATTCTTCCTCTGCTCCCCCCCGCCCTAACAAGTACATGGACAAACGCAGCGGTGTACAGGGACGGGACTGAACTTCACCCCAGCATCCTCTCACCTCATCGCACTCCACCCATCTCCTTGGATCCAAACATGCAGAAAAAGGAGTGAGCACAAACCTCAGTACCTGGTGCTTTGTTAGCTGTGGCTGTGCACACAAAAGCCTCAAGGCTACAAAGGGGAAAACAGGGTGTAAGGAATCGAATATATTACAGCTGGCAATGCTGGCATAGATATATGTCTTATCTCTGTCTGGAGGTGCTTATATCCACACGAAGAAGAATGGAAGAGGGGGAGCACAAATGCCTCTTACAGAAGTCTGCAGCATGCTTCTGCAGATAGGAGCATCATTACATTTCTCACCACTTGGCCCCCTCCCAACCAACCCACCAAGCAAAAAGCAACTTCTGAGCTCCGGCAAGACACTGAAGAGCCCTCTCCGCCCCATCAGCGCTATCACCCTGTGACTTCTTCTAGCAAAAAAAGGGGAGGACGCTAATGTTGTCCTCCAGACACCGTTTGAAGTCTTTTCTCTTGCCTTTCTGCTCCTTGCCTGTTGTGGATGAAACACTGTGGTTGTGAAGTACGGATCAAAGAGTGACCCAGGACCAGAGCAGCTGTGCTGAAGGGCTGTTAATGCCCTCTGGGAGCCTGGTTAAAGAGGGAACGAGGTGCCCCAAAGACAAAAGCACATCCTTGGAAAGCATGTTGCACAGGCACAGAAAAGGAATCATGGTTGCTGTACTTCACAGTGCCAACACTGAACACCTTTGCACTTTTAATTGTTTTTAGTGCTTAAAGGGGAAAAGACTGTGCCACTAAGCCCTCTGGTGACAGCTCCAGGATCAGCAGTGCATAGCACTGCCAGGAGAGCTAGTGTACTTTCAAAAACCTAGGCAGCATCGCCGTGGGTCTCTGTTCAGAAAGGAGACCTTGAGGAAGAGTGCGGGAATTTGAGACATGTAAGCTTTTGAGTGAGGAAAAAAAAAGTATATTTGAAGATTATTCATGAGGGGGCAGTGTGAGGACTTGTAGACTTCTGCCTTTGAAGGGTAGCACAGAAACACAGTAATCCTGCACATCATGGGCAGATGCTCTGCTCAGACCCCAAGCTGCAAAAAAGCCCTTGACTATCAAAGCACAACCCAACGTCTCAGCTAACAAACACAGCTGAGAGGCAGCACGCAGTGAGGCTTGGCCTTGTGTTCATTCCTGGTTCAAAAGACAAGTAGAACAAGCAGAGCTTGCCAGGATCTGCCTACAAATACAGGGAGAACTCATCCTGTAGTAACAGGATAGCAGCACTACAGGGTATGTCCCATCTACAGCATTTGGAAGGGGATCGCATTTTAAATGAGTGTACCTACAAAAACCCAGCAGGGAGAGCAGTGCTAGGGGCACAGGGAGGGGTCCTTATGCCTATGCCCCCACCAGCAGTGCCATCAGTGGGAGAGAAGGAAACCCTTGGGCACAGCAGGGGAGGGACAGGGAAGCTGGAAATAGCTGCTGCAAATGTGGGGTGAAAGAAGAGAAAGGAAGAGGAAGGAATGAAAGAGAGGAAGAGTCATCAGTGCGTATTGTTGCAGAATTTTGGTGGCTGGCAGCCGGGAGCGGGTGGGGAGCCAAGTGAGGCTTCCTACATCAGCACCTGCGTGATGCATCCTTTGCACAATCATGCATGGATGCATGGGCATTCCTTCCTCTGGCTTGACCACGTAAGGCTTTCACAGATGCCTACCTGAGGAAAACCAGCATTTTTGGGGCATTCAGATCAGATGCCTAACCCCAAATGCCTAGTGGTCAGGTTATCATCACAAGAGCTCCCTTGATTTTCCTTTCTGCAAGTCTGGATTAGTCTATACTCTAATATTCCTTGGGAACGCACTGGAGGCTTTGGATACTGAAAAATCTGGCATGCCTGTTTTCGAAGGGTCTGGTGCCACCTGCAACTGGTTCTTAACAGCAGGAAAGGCAGCCCAGGAGAGCAGTACCAGGCTCAGCTTTGGAAACCATGGCTGACCTGCACAGCAAGAGAGTGTTTCCCAGCTCCTGGGATCAGCCTCCCTTGGCCTCTCCCAGTTCTGGTAGGATGATGTGCTCCAGCCAGGCTCCCTCTCTCTCAGCTTTCCCAGCCTGGTTCCTGCAGACCAAGGCAACGGCACTCACTTACTATGCAATTTAGATGTAGCCAAAGACAAAACCTACTTAGAAGCACTTGTGACCAGAGAGCATTTGTACTCTAATAGGTACAAGTGGAACTCTCTGTCCTTGCTGGCAACCTGGTTTGGCAATGTTTCAGCTCATGCTGCAAATTCAGGAGTGATTCATGTCCTGTCTGGTGAGTTATTTAAGACAAGCAACTGGTCTGTGGGCACTTGTCTATACACAGACCATTGACACTAATAAATAAGGCTGCAATAGCCCAAAGTACTTAAACACATGTCAGCTTCAAAGTAGGCCTCCAGTATTTGGACCTATTATCATTGCCTCCTCAGAACTTCCCAGAGGAGCTTCAACTCAGATTTTTCAGAAACAGGATGTAATTTGTCGCTAATGTGTGGCCAAGGTGCTTGTGCTTCTTCACCCTCTGTTACTACAGAAAGGCAGACTCAGCACTAAGGCCTGTCAGTTCTGCAAAGCTCCCCAAATGGCAGAGGACCTCCTTCTTCTGGTGTTTCCCCAGCTCAGAATTTTCATTTGTATTCAAAGCACACAAAAAGGAAAATCCATAAAGTCACAAGCAAGATCCATCCCTGCTCACAAATGCAATCAAGGCTCCCAAGCTCTCCAAAACCAAGGTCCTGCCAATCACTGCCAACAACTCCTGTACATCACAGCTCCCAAACATGCTGACCAGTTTCCAGGGCTCTCAGACTAATGTAACCTGAAACTCTATCTGCCCGAAAATGCAGACATGGGATGACATTCTCTTTGGCTCTCAAACTAACCATGACCATGTTAATATTCGTCTGTGTCTTAATCACAGTGTAATGTAGTGAGCTTTCGTGCTGCTTATTTTGGAGGGAAGGTCGACCTGTGTGAATGGAAGAAATCTCTGCACTATATTTTATTATGACAGCCACATTCTAAACTCTGTAGAGGTTAGAAGATGTATAAAAGCCTAATCCTTGAGCACCCATACAGCTTTGTAGAAAAAGGTCTCTTCCTACTTGCACTTGCATCCACTGCAGTTGCTGTTAAATCCCACCGATGTTGTAACTCATGTTTTCACTATGCCTTTTCAAAGACTTGTAACACTACAGAGAATGGCCACAATCCTTCTTTCATGCACACAATCTCATTTGCCTCTCACATTTGGCAACAAATGCAGTCTCAAAACAACTAGTCTCAAGATCTGGGGGAACTCAGATAAGCAGGCACATGCCCTGGTGCGTGACACTACTAATGGAGGTACTCGATTTGTCGCTGGCTGAGAGAATTTCATTGCCAGGAAAATCCTTGCTGCACTTTTACAGCTGGTTTAACAAGGTTGTTACCTTGCACCGGTGCTTCACGAACTGCCTCTTGGTTGTTTGAAACATGGTTTGGAGCAGCGGGTGGTGGGAGAGATGGACACTCCTCTGTCCATTCTAGAGAGGGCAGAGAGGGAAATGTTACTCGTTTCACAACAGCACTATGAGCTCCTGCACATACACGCTGGGTGTGTGGGGTTCAAGGAGAAGAGATGTGAGAAGCATGGCAAGAGAGGAAACAGAATCACAGACAGAGGTAATAAAATGAATGGGACGTTCAAAAAACAGTTCTGGAGCCTCTATGTCCAGGTCAACTGACGCATCTGCTGGGACACCCTACCTCACACTCAGACTTGGGACTTGATTTGCATCTGAGTGGTCTATAAGAGATGTTCCCCATGGCACTCATGGCATCTAAGTAGAAGAGCTCATGTTGCAGGAAAAGGGGTTGCAGAAGGAAGGTTGAAACCTATATTATTTTCCCCTTGCATGATAATTTGGTGCGAACGCTATGGAAGTATCAAATCAAACCCAAATGCCATAGGCCACTCACTGCAGTTGGGCTGCATTTAAAAGGGGGGTGTGTGTGGAAAGAATAACAAGAAAAAAAGGGAGAATAAAAAGAAAAATAAGTGTTCTGAAATAATGAAATTACTTCAGATATTAGAGATGGACAACATCCAAAGGTCTTGGGTTAAGAGGTGTCTCATGCAGGGAGGTTTCTCTATTGCACATGTAAATGCACGCTACTCATTCCCTATGATAGCCTGAGTCACACACTGCAGACTGGAACAACCCTAGCTACACTGAACAACTTGATGGAGCAGACTAGAGAGGGAAAAGTGTCTTTTAGTTATTTCTGGGAAGGCTCAAAATTTCCCAGAAATAAGGGACACTAACAGAAAAATCTCAGTTCTTTACAGCAGGGAAAGCTATTAAGTTTAAGTGATTATAAGGTTCATATTTTCTCCTTTGTCACACCTTATGCGAAGGGCTCATGTAACCTTTCCCCCACACGTCGTTCTGCCTTTAAATGCTAAGGCCATAGAGAAAAGAACAAAAACACTGGCATGGTGCTGCCAAGGTGCAGAGAGCACGCTCCCTCAGGAAAACCCCAACCATCACGCCCTTGGTGGTGCCAACCTTCAGGTGGCTGTTGCTGTTGCTCAAGCTGTTTCTTCCTCTTTGCTTCAAGGACTGGGTTTTCATACTGTGTTTTCCGGTTGATGTGGCTGGAGACGAAAGAAAGCAATGAATTAGGAAACCCTTTATGTGACAAGCAGCAGGCATGGCCAGGCATGAAACTCCTCTGAGGAAAGCAGTAAAATATGAAACAAACCAAAAGCATTGTATGTGGAGCAAGGCTCACTCAGTTGTGCCAAAAAGCATATTTAGGAAAGCAAGTGGATTCCAGTGTTGGTATGATATTTTGAGTAGGAATGGCTAATTCCTTCAAATACATCACAGTAGTGATCTATCTGTGAAAAATGAGATTAAAGCAGAAAAGGCACTCTGTCTGATTGCATATTAAAAGACAGGTCTATATCACCCGTGCTTTAACCACATGCCCAGAGGTGCAATCATTCCCTGGCTCATTGAAGTTAACTAAACACAACCAAAAAACAGGTAACACCTGTCAGGTATCTGATCAATGCACACTACTAACAAGCTGTCTTAAAAATATCTGTGGGGATGCAGGTTATGAACTGAAAAGCTGGGCTTCAAATATATAAGAAGTATATCCAGGATTAGCCACCAGCAAATGATTCCAGTGGAAACCAGCAACTGGTGAAACTTCAGCTGTCATCCTTGGAAGAGCATCAGGCAGCTTGTGACTGACAGGAGATGTTTAAAGCCAATACTTCCTACCAGCCTCAGGGTGAGGGAAAAAAAGCCAGCCCAGCTCCAAACAGAGCAGACAAGGAATGCATACTGCAGAGCATTAACTATTTTACGAAAGCAAAGGACAGTCACCAGCAAGAGATGCTGGAGTGGTGAGGCAGAGGCTGGGGACTGTCTGGGTGCACTGGAGATGAGCTGCTCATCAACCCTTCAATCCAATAACAACTTTTCAATAGCAGTTTTACTTCAGCAGAGGAGCAGGTAGATCTTAGAAAATTACATCAGCTTAAAGCCCATCTCTGTATCCAAAGCAAAGTCTCTTGTCTCATCTGTCTTTATCAGCCCCCGCAAATCAACAAAAACCATTTCTTCCAAGTTAATTCTGATAGAATCGCACTAGATAGTTACATGCAGATTTTTTTCTGCTAAAGATCAATACTAAATCATTGGAAAAATATTTAGCTAATCAAATAAAAACAACTTAATGAGTTCTGTAAAAGATTGCCAATTTCAAGATATCTTCAGAAAGTTAAGAAAAAATTAAAACTCCTTTAAACATGATATAAACTTTTTCCTGATAGAGTTGTTTCTCTCTAAAAACTATTAAGCAGTAATAGAGTGCCTGAGCGACAAAGATATATGCTCATATTATAAACATCTTACTAGCTTACAGATAGCAAGTAAAATAAACTTGCTTTTACTTTTCTATTTAAATTCATCACTAAGGAGTGCCACAAAACTAATGGGCATATACATATAAAGTGACGGGGAAAAAATGCTGGAAAGACCTCTTGGCTTGGCATTTAATAGCTGAAAAATATTCTTGATGTCTTTGGTAAATAAATGTCAAGCCTTAATTACACAGTTTGCTAACCTTGTTTCCCTAGGCACAGATGGCAGGGTCAGAAACGAGCTAAAGCAGACAGAAACTGTATTCCATGTCTATTCTGAGGGCTATCATAAGCCATCCTACTAGACAGGAGTATACACATAATTAAAAATTCATTTTATGGGGTCAGTGATGAAACAAAACTCAGATCTCTGGTTTCCCAAGGGAGAGATCTGACATCTACATAAAGGAGAAGCTGTTCTAATTCCAGAGAGAGGCCTATTAAACCTGTAATTCTAGTCACAACACAGCCTGCTGCAAGAACTTCTGCTGTGGCTGTTTGGTCACACAGGCTCATCCATTCCTCTTTTGAACAACTGATTTGTACCTGAATTGGTGGTCTGCTTTGCACACCTGTAATTTTGATGGTAACACTAAACAAAAGGGATTGAGC
This sequence comes from Clamator glandarius, assembly GCA_033459285.1. Lineage (NCBI taxonomy): Eukaryota > Metazoa > Chordata > Aves > Cuculiformes > Cuculidae > Clamator > Clamator glandarius. The sequence goes on along the minus strand of JAUNZM010000089.1, from coordinate 1,588,749 downwards.
TCAGTTGATTGCAGATTTGTTAATATTCTCTGGACAAAAGTATTTTGAGAGGTGCTGGAGCACTTGCACACCCCCACCCCAGGGTGCTCCTGTCTCTCCTGAGCTCACCCCCACCCCAGGGCGCCCCTGTCTCCTCTGAGCCCATTCCTGCCCCAGGGTGCTGCTGCCAGAGCCCACCAGAGGATGGGGAATGGCAAGGTAGGACAGTCCTCTCCCAGCCCCTATAGCTCCCCCCAGCCTGTACAGGGGCAAGTGGCTCCTCCTCTTTGCTATGAAAGGCTACTAATCAAGCACCCAGATCACTGCAGAGGAAAACCTTCCTCTGCCGACAGCCAGAACCAGAGAGCAGCACTTACTCTACATAGTAGACACCATATACAGGATCCTCAATTTTCTCCCAGCCAGCAGGCAACTCTGGAAATAGAAAAAACATTACTGATACCTCCAATGCAGTTTTTCTTCCGACAAGCAGCTGCTCCTGCTGAGCACATAAAACTCCCCAGTAGCTTGGACTTCACTTTCAACACTTCTCAGAACAACTACAGGCTATTTGTAAAGGCTGGCAGAGCATGGCACCAGTGTCATAGACTCTCCAACCAGTGCTGGGTTAGCAAACCAGTGGGAAGATGCCCACGCCAGTCAACTTTAGATTTGCTTTTGCATTGAATGAACAAATGATCAACAAATTTTCTATCTGGGAGTGCCTCCAGTACCCTCCCGGTTTCACCGTCATGGGCAGAGTGGCTTTGGAAGGAGGCATCCAGTGGAAGTTGATGCAGGTCACAGGCATTTTAACACCAGCCTATGAAGAGGGGTGAGATTACAGCAAGCAATCGTGGCACACTAACAGAGAGACCCCTTTCCTCTCCCACACCAGTGCTGAGCCATTTCTGCTCACCACTGCCAGTAAAAGGGGATTTTGACCCATTTCTTAGGGATTTATACCACATTGCTCAGGCGTGAGTCCAAAGCAAAAGTGCATCTTGAAATAGGACAAAGTTAATTTAACGTAAACGCCTGGCATATGGAATCCACCCAAGTGGGTATGGCACACACAGATGTAGTTGCTGCACAGCACTCAGTGCAAAAACATACATTGTCACAAACACATGTAACAGGGATTTCCTTTTGTAATAAGCATAATAAACAAAAAACAGTTCTGAAGATGAAATTAACATTCGGAAACATATGCACTTTTTTCCTGTTGATTTTCTAGACTGCATATAGTACTTTAACTATGACTAGTGAATGAATTAAAATCTCTTCAAGCATCCAATGGAGGGTTATTAAAGCTGTATGTATTACTTAGGGGCCTGATCCATGTCCCATTCGCTTAAGAACAATGTTCCTGTTGGCTGTGGGTACTGAAATAATCATCCTATTAACGATACGGAGTGGTGTCCTTATGCAGTACTGTGAATCGACTTGGAAGAAGGTTCCACAATGCTATGGACTGTGTAAGTGTGGTTCTTGTCCCACAGACTGTATATATGTTTAAATAAAAGATAGTAATAATTTTAAAAGTCATTGTCAGATAACGCAAGTTTAAATACCACATGCAAAATAATTCCTCAAAATCTATCACTAAATTGACGAGACATGGTAAACAATCTACATTTGTTTATTATCAAATGCAAAGATGTATTTTCATTATTGACATCAATTGCTGAGCTAATACAATCAACAATGGCCCATTAATTAGATTAAGTGCAACTATCTAATTCTATATTTATAGACTTGAGCTATGTTGCCATAAGGACAGGAATATCTCCAGACTGTAGGTTAACAGAATCTATACAAACACATGTGGGCTAATTACTCAAAGTTTATGTTTGTGTTCAGAATTAGGTGGAGATCAGACGAAACCAGTTTTCATGGGTTTTGCTCTACATGTCCCTTATGTGCCGTTATAAGGTAAGTTTTCCAGTCCTATGGTTATTTTATCCTTATTGAGTTTACCATCTTTGGATTCCTTGAGACATAAGCCACTAAATGCAAGCCAGTGCTAACATTGGGGCATGAAATTACTCCATAATTTTATCTGTAGACAGATCTGAAATAAGCGCTTCAGAAACAGATATTCCTTTACATGGTGCAAGTGTAAGTAAGAAAGCTAGAGGCCAATCTTGAAAGTCTTTTCGCAAACGGAACTCTCAGGTTTGCTGTCCCACGTGGTAAAAACACTGTGGGAGTAGGTTAAAGAGGTTTAGTGCCATTAAATTATGACCTAGCATAAAATCAGGACAATCACAAGTTGTATGATTATTACATGTAATTCTTTGCACTATGGTGAAATAGAACAGTAAAGAGAGCAAGCTGGGGTTAAAAGAAAAAAGAATGTGGGAAGGGAGAAGTAATGCACAAATGCCTTAAAATGAGTTTTTGACAAATTTTCCTGCTAAATAGTTTGTACCAATTTCGGACTACTAAGTGGGGTATTTTTTATTTTTAAACCTCAACTAACAATGTTTTATTTTTCTTTTGTTCACAAAAAGTTTTAGTATTAGATTTTGGGGTTTCTTTTATTTTAAAGAATTTTCATGGAAGGTCAGAAAACCAGCACTCTCCTAACCCTAAAAACGGTGTTGTGCAAAAATCTTTCCAGTTTTCTGTCTCTACAGCTTTCCATTTAAGGAACACATCCTATGTTTTCAGAAGTAACAATACGCAAACCTGTAGTTTTCAACAAATTACTTGTTGATTATGTACAGGCTCTTTCCAACTTTCAAAAGCCTCTGAAACTTCTCTAAAGCAAAAGGCAATATTTTCCATAGTCACGCTGCACAGCTTTAAATTATTTATCTCCCTTCTCTACCTCTCATGCCAAGCTGAAGATGACCCAGTACATTAGATTTTATCAGAAATATTAGATTTCCAAAACCATCTTGCATCACTAGGAGTTTGAGTGAGCAATATGTTTTTTTATTCTGGTGCATCCATGCAGCACTGCAGTCTTGGAACATTTGTCATCAGGTGAATTTGATTGACAAACACCCATTTTTACAATTCCAAGCCTGGAGTAAAAGCATGGATTCCTACTGTGACGCTCTTGTTTAGATGCTCTTTTGATCCCACAGAAGGGATGGATGGATTCCTTAAAAGAACTTCTCTAATCACCAGGGAGTTCAGTTGCACCTTTACATCATCATTATAAAGGACCCAGAGCTGATTTCAGGATACTCAGCTCTTAATCCTCCCTCTGAGTCCAGGAGGATTTGCCCAAGTGTATGTCAAATTCTACTCCAAAGATTAAGTTTCTGTGTTCTTTTGTAAAACCTTCTGTTAAAAAAATAGGTGAGGAATTACTCCATAACTAACTCACCTCTTTGGGAAACAAGTTGTGCAAATGCTTTGAAGTTTTATTTTCTTACATTTAGAAAAGAAACTGTTAAACAGTTAAGGAGCTAAATATCTTGCTACAATCTGTTTATACTAATCATGAGTATGGATAGCGAACAGGCCATAAGTTTTCATGCTTCCTCCCTAACGCTGCCAAAACCAACTGAGCTATTTGAAAATGTCTCTCTTTATGCTGCAATATTTGCATCTCAACAGTATATTGATGGGCTGTGAGCTCAATAAAGCTTATCTGATTTTGAAACAAACAGAACATCTCATGATGTTCCAGCAGAACACGTGTGCACATGACTGCCTGCAGAACTGAGGTCAGGCTTATCAATTAATGAGTTTCCCTGCATCCATTCTTTCGGCTCTTCTACTCTTGCATTAAATCCTGATATCAGACTGAAAGAAGGGAACATCTCCATTTCATTATTGCCTCCGAGTTTGCTCTGAATTTTTTAACCTCTGTTATTTTGAGTCATCCTTTGTGAAGACCTTCATGAGAAATCTTTGCAGGTTGTTGGTATGCATCCATCTACTTCTGATGTTTATTGGTCTGCAGGTGATTATTTGTATGAGCTGCCCATAATGCTAATGTACCACTGAAGTGACAGCATCCTTTGTTAAATTGTCATTTATTTCAAATTCTTGCACTAAATGAAGTCAGGCTTCCACCCTTATTCCAGGCATATTATCCAGAAGAACAGTTGCTGGAGTAGTGTTAGAAGTCCACTCAATAGCGGCTGGCTGCTGATGCCGTATCAATCACACAGAAGAGGGAAACAGAATACACTGACTTGCAAGTCATTACAGAAACCAGAGGTTAATTCTCTGGTAATACAATCCTCCCATATGCAGAACTATAAACTGTAAATATCGTCCTCTTTAAAAGTAATAATAGACCTGGTGGAAATAAAATCCTATGCAACCTCATATGCCTTTCAGCTTTCCAAGTGCACTAGAGCATAGCTGAACAGAAACAACAACTACCTCCATCAGTATAAACAGAATGAGCACTGCTGAGATTGGATATCAAGACAGTATTCTTCAGAAAAAGATGCAGCAAATAAAAGCGTACCACAACATCGAAAATCATCTGTTTATAAAATCATCTACCGAGGCAAAATTTTCAGCTGTTTCATTCCCAAGCTCAGCAGAAATAAGCTATGTCATACGTAAACATTCTAAATCATGCTTTGCTTCTCTTGTCTTTGACCCCAATAAAGAAAACCAAAACACATTGTTATCTAATCGATTTCAACTTTGGCATCTATAAGCTTTTTCCTGGAGCCAGTGATGCCAGTGACAAAAATCCTGACTTCTGCAGAGTCCAGGAGGAAGCAACTTGAAAGAAACTTTGCAAGATTAAGGCTCTCCAGCTTTCTTCAAACTCTGAATTGCTAAGAAAACCACTGCAGAACTGAAGCTAAGGGAAGATTAATGCTTTGTGTGCTAGGGAAGTTTTGCTGATAAACAAGGCTTCTTGAAATAAAAAAAACTGAAATATGTAAAATGATACGAAAAAGAAAGTAAGTAATTAAAGGCTTAAAACAGTGCAGTTGAAGTCAAACATCAAAACGAGAGATGGATGATTTACCTAGTTCACTGTCCAGTTCCTCCGTGTGTACCCCTTCTTCTCCAAGGGAAGAGCAGTAAATGAGACAGAAAAAATTAAAAGAAAATTTCAGACACCAGCCCCAAGCAAGAAATTCCCTCCAGCAAACAGCAGAACCGGCACTAATTTTCTACAGACCGAGCCCAAGCTTTCCATTTACCACACTTCAGCATTCAGAATATTGATGGATCTGATGTAGACAATGAAAGAACTGGTTCTTGCATTCTCAAAGTACCTGCATCAATTGTCTACTTCCATACCACAGTTTGATAAGGTGAAGTAATATATTTGTGTTGTCTTCATTGAGGTGAAGTTTCTCTCTCAGATCTGTATGGTCCGACCTTCACAATCCATTCTGTAGACACATGGATCTATCAGAAGGCCAGACCTGAATACTAAAGAAGAAATCTGAGAGGAAAACCTTGCCTCTAAATAAGAACTAATGCAGCAAGGCTTACAAGAAAGTATCTGAATTTATGTGCATACAAGCTCCAATTGACTTCACTGTAACTACTCAGATGATTTAAGACATGAAGCAAAGTGCCTTGCTTAACCAGAGGCAAAGGTCCACACTGAAGTCCAGATGCGCTGGTGAGATACAAACAGGAATGCACCAGTTTTAGTGGGGCACCTGGGACAAAAAAATAATTTTTCAAACACACAAAGCCATCAATATTCACTTTTGCTCCATTTATCATTATCTGCTCCATATTCATAAGTTAACAGTGATACAGATGACTAAAGTATTGCTAGCCTATAAATAATAATAATGCAGTCTGAATATGAAGGATGATGACAAATACAGAACAAAGATGGTAAAAACAATCTTGGACCTAATACAGTGAAGCATAAGCCATGTAAATGAACAACAGAAGGAAACAGATGTGGTGTCACAGCATTGCTTTTGAAAGTCTGGACAGCTAAAATACCACTGTTCCACCAAAGCAGTTGTTTAGGACCATTAGTGTGAAATATGAATTGCAATTTCCTTTGATAGCCTGCACAACTTCAAAGAACCACAAACGTGTTAGGGACACACATCCTTATGAAGAAAGAACACAAATCCTCACGAAGAAAGAACACAAGGCAACTGCACCCAAACAAGTCTGAAACAACATCTGATATTTACAAAAACCACAAACAGGATGGGATTCAGCCTGAAAACCTGGGCACACACACATACACACAACAAACAAGACAGAGGAGGAGCCTCACTGACTTCAGAGGAAATAAACCCAACAGCAACCCTTGCCAAAACCATCCAGCTACTATGATGCAGTAAAAATAACCTTCTCCCTTTTTTGCATTCACGTTTCCTGAGATATAATTACTCTTATGCGCAAAGCAAGATCAGAGCAGCCAAGCAAAACAGTGCCGTGCACTGCTGTGCCTATGAAGCAACTGGTTTAACTACTGAATGCTAAAAATATTCACTAATGAGCAACTTGGTGAATGAAATGAAAGGGCGTGGTGGAAGATGAAATTAGCTGATTTTAAGGATCTGATAAACAAAAATTCCACTACTCTGCAAAAAATACTAACCTATTTAAATACAAAAGTACCAGCTGTGAGTTTCTAATCCCAATAAAATAAATTGTTCCGATGTTTGTTTTTTAATTGCTAAGAGGACAAGAGAAGAACTTCTCCTCTGTGAGGAGACCTTTTAAAACCATTGAAGGGAAGACCTTAGCCAGCCACTGCTGCCCCATGCTATGGTTGTGCCGTGCCCTGGCTCAAAGCACAGCACGAGGCGTGCTGACCCACAGCAGTGCTTGCTACTTAATGGCATCACCAGGGCTATTGATGCAGTGGGACTTTTGCTGGTAGAGAGAGCCAGGACAGAAGTTGTGCTTCAGAGAACACTACCCTCTGAAAGAGGAAAGCTTATGCTGAGACTTAGCAAACCCCTCTTTAAATTGCCAGTAATGCTTAACTGCAAGGAGGAGGGAGCTTTGCCTGCATTCGCTGTTTAACTTTCTTCCAGTTCTGATTACCCACTGACGTATGCATTTTTAGGTGCAGAGCAAGGCCTTCATTAATCCAGCTCCCTCCACTCACTCCTTGACAGATGATGCCAGTTGCTAAGGATTTGAAACAGGCTTCAGCTCGGTACACTCAGTTTTTGCCTGGGCTTTGCACATCCTTGTGCTTTGGGGCTATGCTGCATTGTGCACTAGGAAGCTGCTGACCTGCTTCATCACAGGAGTGAAGGTGGCACAGGCAGATTCTCACAGCCTGCAAATCTCACAGGTGAAAGGAAACAGAGGCTGGAAAATGGCATGTGCAAAGACAATAACATCAGTTCTGGAGGCCAGGTTTGAACCTTCCAGAAAAAAGGGATTTATTTGATTCTTTTCCAAAGTAAAACCATAATTCTTATTGAGCTGACTCACACCAGTAGGAGGCTAATCATGTTACAAAAAATAATTTTACAATGACAGCACCAACAGTGACAAAGTAAACCTTTCCATTTTTAAGATACGCCTACCATGATAGCGTTGTGCTAGCCAAAATAATGCATCAGAAAAACATCACCTTTCCTAGTCAGTAGACCAAAATTTCCAAATAGGTCTTCCCCAGCTTTTAAGTTATTTTCATCATGATTCACTTTTCCTTCCAGTATCTCCTAAAGGATGCAGGGAAAGAATATCCTTTAGCAGCCCTGCCTGTGGCTGCTCTAAATTGGACAGTGGCTTGCATTTCCAACATCTCAAGGAATACAAAATTACATCAGTGAAATTTTCAGTGGCGAAAATGTATGCTTTCAAAAGGAATTTGATTTAAGCAATCATAACACTAAGTGAACTGTCAGAATTTAACCGTAGAAGTCAAGTAATTGAGTTATTTCTGCTCAAACAAGGAAATAATAACACAACTCTTTCAATTCATGTAAAGCAGGTGGTTGAAGTGCAACACAATGGAGCACGCAGAGACTCAGTTGCTTTCCTCCTACACAGCGATCCAAGGAGCAAACATGTTAGTAAGCTTTGAGTCTTGTCCAGCATCAGTGACTACTCAAACGCCTTTGCAAAAACGAAGGCCTTTTACTTCTAAGACCTCTGATTTTTATTAATTATCTGCCATCTCGATGGCTATCTTAGATAAATAGACAGCGATTCTACAACAACAGAATGGATACTGTGTCTATGCACGTACTAATAAACCTTTTTTTTAAAAAGTATTTCTGAACACAGGTTATCAGAAAGGGGGAAAGTAAAGGAAGAAAGTCACCTAGAAATGGACCAAACACATTATTATTTCACTATTTTCAGTCTCTTACCATCATCTTCACATTCTTCTAGAGGCTTCTGCTGTTTGTTCAGGCACCGTGGATCTAACCAAGATGTTGTTTTTGTGTTATGGCTGGAAACCAAAAATGGAAACATGACCTTTGTTAATAAAGCTGAACTGAAGTATCAGTGACATAAAAGTATATATCCTCTTTATTATTCAACAGACCTGAAGGCATACTTTTGCTTCAGAAGAAATGGCATTACAACTTGACATTTTGCAAACTAGTCTACCAAATCACAAGAATCTTGGCATTGAAAACACAATGGTGGAAAGCGAAAAATCACAAATCAGCACTCCTGAGTGGAAAGATGCATGTGAAACCTGCGATATTACAGAATCACAGAATGGTTTAGGTTGGAAAAGACCTTTAAGATCAAGTCCAACTATAAACCTAATATCAATTTCCAGTTTTGTGTGTGGTCATTTGTTTTTTAATTCCAGGAGCTGTTTCTGAGCCTTTTGCCTCCTGGCAAAAAGACAGTTCCTCCCTAAACCATGCAGTGACCTTTGTTGCTGCAGACGACCTTTGACATTTGCCTACAGTTGACCCAAGCATTAGTCAAAACCAACACTTCCAGTGAAAACTTTTTAATTACACAAAAATGTTCTGTGAAAAGCCTTTGATGGAAGTTGAAGAGCTTTACTTTCAACTCTTCCTTTCTACAAGTCCCCTGATAGTATTGCAATGCCAGTCCCAGCGGAAGGCTGCATAGTAAACATGCTTAAAATAAATTTTCTAGAAATTATCTTCTCCCATAATTTCATATGCATACAGAGACAGTCTTGTAAAATAATGCCTCTTCTACAACCTGATGTCACTGTAGACATAACCTGCAAAGACAGTCCTCTAGTCCCTGAGGTATCGTTTATCTAGCTTAGCCTTTAACACTGCTTAACAGTTTAAAGTTTCAATACCGTAGTAATGCCATTTACTTCTCCTTCCAGGTCTCAGAGAGGTTTACAAACTTAACCTTAGCCTCACAACAGTCTCATGAAGCTGGAAATGTTATAATGAGGGCTATGATCTCTGAGGAACTAACACCCGACCAGCACGCTTGTATTTTATTGCAAGACGAGGGGGCTACCCTGCTCCTAGGATCCAAGTACATAAATAAAAAGTCCTTGTTTTCCTCATCCTGCTATCCAGCCCTCACAAGGCAGGATGAACAACTACACTTAATCCTTTTGTATGCTTTGGACCAGTTAATCACCAACTACATGACTGAATGGCAGAAATTCAGCAAGTCAGGCAAATTATCAGCAATAAAGAAGAGGGGTTCTGCCAATTTATAAATACGAGCCTGTAGTCTCACTGAGAAAGAGGGTGGTGAGAGGAGAGCAAGGAAATATTTGCATATATCTTGTCTCACACCAAAGGCTCCCAACAGCATGGTTTGCTGAGGCACCGAAAATAGAGCTAAACACCGTTCAGATCACACACTCAGAGGGTCAGAATCATGTTAGACCTGTAACATGCAGAGATCCACACGCAGGGTAATGAGGGACTGGGATACTTTGGGTAATGAACATATCAATTAAAGCACCAGAGAAACATATCTCAAGAGCCAAATTGCTACAGCTACAAACCATCAAGATCAGTTCTCTGACACGCAGTTCTGGTCCCACCGGACCTGTGCTGCTTCTGTGCAAGCAGCTGATGTTCCCGTACTGTTCCCTTCAGCATCCTGCCTTGATAACCCAAAGTGATGACGGTACTGACACTTGAGCCAGCTCGGGTCCACAAAGCTCATTAGCTTGCTCTCTTAATTTGATAGAAATCAAATAAATTGTTTCTAGGCTCGGGGTGTCCTTAGAATTAATAGAACTGCAGTAATTCAGTGCTGCATCCACACTAACATGTTCTTGCACAAAATTAGCCCCTCTGCATGTGTATCCTCAAAACGGTCAGTCTGCACTGTGGGGAAGGAAGCAGCCGGTGTGCTGCCAGATTTTCATGTCAGAGAGTCATGCACACAGGCTATATTTTTCCACCATGTCTATGATTCTCCTACAAAAGGTCTAGCGAATTATTTAAGGTGCTACAGTCCTGCATTGCTAAGAGGACACACACACACAGGGAGCATAGCAGCTGTGAGGATGGGTTTTGGGGAGAGTGGTGGCAGCAGCAGTAGCTTTAGCTGAAGAACCTTTATGGAAGGACAGCAGGGGCCCAGGTGGGGATCAAACAAGGAGCAAACAGCTGCTTGGGCAGCATTTAGCGCTCATCATGTGTCCTCTTCCATGGAGGAAAATGGCAGGCTAGATGGGCTATTACTCAGGCTGTATTATATACATTAAAACCAGAGAGTGCAAAAAAGAATGAGGCTCCCTGAGGACATAATGAGGCGCAAACCACCATATTCAGGATAAATAGCACAGTTCAGTTTCATGTGATATGCACCAGATGAGAATTAGCATTGTGCCTCCTGGACTTTAGCTTAAACCAAGGGTTCGCGAAGCCTCTTCATGCAATTGAGAGCACCCTGGAAAATGGCCTTTTTACAGCAGCCCTCTGCCCAGCTGGTGAAGAGCTGCAGAATCGTCCCAGCTCCTCCTATCTCCCAGCACTCTGCTCTGATGTATTGCCCTGATAATGCAGCCAAGGGCAACCCTGCTCTGATGAACCTGTCCTGGTCTCTGTCCCTGTACCCCCTGCTGATGAAGGAGCAGGACTGCTCCCCTTGCTGCCCTGAACCAGGCACAATTCCCACAGTACCAGAATGGGCATCAGCAGAGGGAGGTTTCTGTACTTGCTGGCCGCTGGTGTCTGGTGAGGAGAGGACTCCAGTTTCCAAGACCACATTATGCAGACCATCAAATCCAAAATTAATTCCTCACCCAGTTCCTCTACTCTGGCAGCTAAGGGCTTGAGTTTCAACAGCTAATTGAATTTTAAAGTGTAGTTAAACTCTGTGCAAGAAATTTCTTTCACTACCAGGTCCCATTTTACAAGTTACTCCTATCTCAATAAATCTAGACAAGTATAATTAGAGGCTATTATTTATGGCATGAAAAAATCAATACCATCATAAAACTGCTGACAGCACTCAGCTCTTAGGCAAAGACTGCAAAGCATGAGGCACTTCTTGCTTTTCCAAACTTACTGTGCCTGCTCTGCGCGGAGCTGTGCCTTCTGCAATCCATTGGAGCATGTTAACACGCTTGGCCCATTTGCTCTGACAAGAGGACAACACACAAAGTCCATTCCCTGGCTCTGCTGCTGCCTGAGCACATGACCGGAGGAATTCTCTCTGCTGAATTATGCACAGAGGCAGGCTCCAGAAATGAAGTCCCAGCCCTTTCAATTAGGAGCTTTCATTCCACCGGTGGAAAAAAAAAAAAAAGGCCTATATTTTTTAAGTGTCTGTTGCTTTTGTAACTACCCTTATAAAATAAGCAATTCCCCCTGCCTTTGAACTCAGGAGTAATTTGGATGTTAATCCAATCAGGAAATGCAAAACCCTTTCACAAGCAGTAAAGAACTTATAGCCTACAACATAACTGAACACACTAAATATTTAATACACACACACAAAAAACGCATCCATGGAGGTTTACTTATGCCCAGAGAGAGAGAGAGGGGTAGAGATGGAATTAGACTGAAAAGAATGTGCTTTACTCTATAAAATAGACTTCTCCGTTCTCTGTGTAGGCCATCTCCCAGTTTTCCGGCAGAGGACCTAGGTTATCCTCAGCAGAAGGAGGTAGGTATTGAGGGAGGTTCTGAGATGGTTCCGTGGTGGGAACGTTGGTGTGGCTATCAATCGCGGACGGTGGGGCTGTCTCTCTTACGATATGCGTATTATGCTCGTCTTGGTCGCCAGACTCTGCTGTAGAATAAATAAGCACAAACAAAATTGAAAATTGGTCGTCTTCTCCTCCCATTTGCTGCCCTGGGTTTATCCTTACAGTTTTCCTTTCCTTGCTCTTTAGTTTGCAAGACACAGCAACAGATGAACCGAGGGCAGAGATTCTGCAGTCTTTTTGCCAGCAGGGCCGAGCCTGCTTTGCCCACACACACCCTGCCAGGCAGACCCTCGCCAGCACACATCAGAAGCTGTGATCAGCTACTCTGTTCACTCTAATAAGCCCTGACGAGGTACCAGAGGCTTCCAAGCTGTCTGAGGCCTAAGCTCACTGGTGTAGATGAGTTCAACAGGCTTCTGAGCAGGCTTACAGGTTCACTCCTGCAGTGCAGATTGTGGGACAAGGATTAGGAGAATAAAATTTCCTGTCTGAAGAATGATCTAAAGGGGACATTTGTACAAGCACAGAAGGTAGCCAGGAGCTCAAAATCAACAAGCTAATGGTGAAGAGCTTTAGTGCAGTGCATTTTTTTAAATTAGAAATTAAAACAAATGTCACCACTACACCGTATGTTCACGTGTTGCTGCTCACCAGTGCCTGTTCAAGCTGTCTGAGGAGGTTTATTCTATGGCTCATCACTGTACCCTTCAAGTCAAAGTAATTCAGCACTATTTTATGATCTGGTCCTTCTGCCTCTAAGGAAACATTTCTGCTGCTTACATTCAAGCAGTTTTGAGCTGTATCCATGTAACACTGCTGCTCCTTCTCACCATCCCTAACCATAGTAAATGCTCTCCACAAACAAGGTCTGTGCCCCTAATTCCTTCACAGAGAGGTTTTGGCAACAACAAACAAGTTCTAAAATTACCCCTGAGTCTACCAAAGGGATTTTCCCTGTTTGGTTCTTGAAGCTGTTGAAAATTGATGACTGTGCTTCCAAAACACCTGAGACCATCAGTCTCCAGTACACACAGTGGGCAACAAACTCAGCTAAAGACAGAGAAATCAGTGCCATGCTAGGCCAAGTCCCCAAGCAGCAGGACTGAAAGGGCTTCACAGCCAAGACCTCACCTCCACTCTCTAGATCAGAGACCACTGACGTCCTCAGCTCACAAACCACAGCCCTGGGTTTTGCAGGGGGGTCATTAACTGCAGCTCCTGTGCTAACTGTGGTCTGTGTACTGCCTTTACCAAAAGGCAAGATACTGAAAACAATAAACTAGAAGAGGGAAGAGAAAGATCCAGACTGCACCAGAACCCTCAAGCTGCCTGCTTTCTAGCCTTCCTGGCATTCGATATTTTTAGGTAGAAGCTGACAAGATAAAGAAGCATGAATGAATCATCGCCAGCATAAGACTGCAAGTGTAAACATGCCAAAGTCTGGAAAACACAAGACATCGAGAAGTTTCCTAAGAAAGCAGGAGCATTTTAATATGGCTAGCACACTTAAATGTGAAATAAGCATAAGGAATCACTTTGCTACACAAGAAATACCTCCTTTCTTGATTCTGTGCCCATTTAATGGAGGCAAGGGGCTAGGGTGCGATAATGTTGAAACAAATGAACTGTGCCTTCCAGTATTTCATCTTGTGAAGGACAACAAGGAAGAGAAATGATGCTAGAGTCAGGGCACTAAATTGAGACAGGCAGCAAGGAAGCCGAACAGCATCTTCCACACCTTCCTCCCAGTCTTGTGAAAAGGGCTGAGGGTGTTGCCATGTCACAGCAGGTGAGAAACTGCCCTTACATACAAAAATTTGCAAAGGAGCTGGTAAGCAGAGACAGAAACTCCAGCCTGCAAGGGATTAGGCCAGCCAGGAATGATTTGGGTTAGGAAGATGCAACAGAGCGCAACTCTCAAAGCCATTTGACAGCTTGGCCTGCAGAGTGTCAAAACTAAATCTCAGCCTAAATCCTTTTAAAACTCTATACAGATGTTAAGAGTCAAGACTTGGGCAGGTAGGAACTGGCATGACAGCTCCTATGACTCATCAGAGGCTGGGAAGGGAAATTGTCATGGTGGTAGGAAGTGACCAGAGGACAAGAGACCAAGCGCCAGTGACTGTGAGCACCCCAGCAAGCGGCTGTGAAAGGTCTGAAGGTGTGAATAATGCTGCTGGCTAAGCACCTACCTCAAAGAGAACTAGGAAGATGAATTCAGTGTTTGAATCTGAGCTGAGGAAGTAATGCTCCAAGGACCGCAGACATGCACCAGGACTGCAGATATGGGGAAGAGCTCTTGCCCCTCAGAGCTTCACAACCTCCCAGTACATTTGTGTGGAAAGCCAATTGACTTCCAACAGTATTTTGCTCTGAATCTGCCTGCACAGCACTTGACTTTAGATTGCAAAAGTTTCCAGTGATCTTCCAGCCAATGCTCAAAGACAGCCATGGTGGGATTGAGATCTCTGTTCCGGACACAAAGCCTTCATAAAAACAGAGAACTTGTACCCATGCTTCAGATCTCACTGCTGCAGCAAGCAGCCCTTGGTTTGCTCGAAGATACCTTGGAGAAGAGGATCTAGTAACTCTATGTGATGGATATCTCTAAATGTAAGGAAAGGGAAAGGACAGCAACATATCCTGGAAGGAGCAGTATCCTAGTTGAGCCATTTCATACTTTTTATGATGAACAGAACTGTCACCGATAGCTCAACTCTTCTTGAACTTTCTGCAACCAACTGATTTAAGTTTTTCCCCATTTTTTTCTTATCAAGCTCAGTCCCACAGGCCTTTCTAAAATACACAACCATGTCACACCCAGACACCTGCCATCCCAGTGCTGTTGGCCAGTACTGTTTGGGTTTGACACTTTTAAAGCAAACCCATTAAAAACAAAAAGACAAGAAAATCCCCTTCCCAAAACCTTCCCCAGTATAGCAACTGATGGACTGTGATATTCTCACTTTACCTGTGAAGCTACTGCTCATTTCAGGTACATCATCCTCTTCCTCATTCTCTGTGTGCACTATGCCAGCATTTTGCATATCATTGTAAGACTTGGTTCGCTTTGGAGTTGACTGCTTGGAGCCAGACTGCAGGTTTTGCAAAGCATCGGTGGAAGTCACTTTCCCACTGAGGGGCTGGCTGGGAGGCTTGGGCGTTCCATAATAGTTACCTAGGCAACAGAAACACATTTGCATCTTCAGAAGAGAGCAGTTTATAGGAGCAAGATTTCTATTTTATTTTATTTTCTGTTCCAATAAAACCTCTGTCTCTTCCCCACAAGTACATAAGTAAATAAATAAATAACACGCAGCATTCCCGTTTTGGAGGGGCACATTTCATCTCTACAGCAGACACAGAAATATTTCTTGCCTTTTAAGTTATTTTTGTTGAATCTAAAAGGAGAAGCAATGGTTGCATTGTTTAGGTGCACTGAGCGTACAAGGGCTAAAACAAAAGGCAGTCATGGTGAATAGCAAAACTTCATCTCGTTACATCTGAATTTCAATTAGTAGCCTTTTTACATGTGTGCACCCACACAATGCTGTGGCAGATCTGGAGTAAGCCCTGCAGAAAATAAAAAATTCATGACTGCCATCACCCAGATAAGTGATGAAAGGCTCAATGGCCTGCTTTAATACACAGGTTCTTTTAGGGTGGATGTTGAATTTAAAAAGCAAAAACTATTCTCTCTCTAAAAGAAAATTTGTCAAAGGAGAGAAAAGGAAAGGTACCACGTGGTACTGCTTCCTTCAAAGAGGAAACTCAGCAGTTGGGTCAACTTGGGTAGAAGTGAACAAGCAGACCTTAAAGCGAAACCTGAAGGGACAAAGACGCCCCCACACTCATGCAAAAGCTCGGCTCTCGGCACCCATCTCCAGATGTGATGCACAGGGCAAAGTCCCTGGGATGCTTCACTGTTGTTGTGACCATGGAAGAAATAAAGAATGAGTGTGGGTTCATTGATGCCAGAATTGCACAGAAGTATTTCACTGCTCCTGTTTCACTTCACCTCAAACACCACAGTAGTGCTTGGCCTGCCCTAAAACGCTCTACAGGAATCTCAGATCTGGAATGTGTTCCTGCTGCACCGGGCATTATAGGAATTCAGGTGTATTGCAAGGTGCACTGTTTACTTTTTATACAATGATCTGTGATCTACAACAGTTTAACATGAAACTCTCCAAATTTTCCGTTACAAGAATTACCATTAATTTCTATTTCCCACCTTTAGATTCCAAGGGTGAACTTAATAATAACCATACCCTCTGACAAGACAAAATATAAAGGAGGCTCTCCCTTAAAGCATTGTATAGGCCCATGTTAGGATGCACACGCATAGCTTCAACTGTGGCAGCAGCACAAAATTCTTCCCTAACATATCACGTACATTTGATTACATTCTTCATTATTCTCCATTGGCTATGGATAACCTAAAAGCATTTTTCAATTTTTCAAAACATAATTACATTATATATTTAATATCCATTCCCCAGAAAGTGTACATGCCTCTTTATCACTCCTGTAATACGCCAGAGGCAGATTGTGCAAAAGCACTTTAAAACCTCACCTATGCTAAAAAAGCTTTTTTTTTCATTTATTTTCATAAGTATGCACATGTATTGTTGTTGTAGAATATATATCCACAATAGCATTCATACACTGAGCTATGACACTGAGTTTAAAGTTAGCCACGCAGCACTGCACAGACCTGCCCCACCGCTGCATGCAGTCGTCTCACTCACCTAAGACATTTCTTACTGCTCAGCTACCACAAGCTTGAGGTTTAAAATGACATCCTTATTTCAGCGTCTTAGTACTAGTTGTTTATCTCCACTTATCTTTAGCTGACTGACTTGCCTTTCCTGTTAGAGCATTTAAGTCCCTTACATCCCCAACAACACTGTGGGTGTTGTCAGCTGTAAGGTAAGAACACATGGATCGTGCATGCCCCAGCACTTGCAGACCTCAACCTGTGACTCTGGAAGCTCTCCAGACATATCAGGAGCAAGGGACGCCAGGAGAAGTCTGAGGAACTCCTATCTCCACACTTTTACTGCCAGATTACCAGGACAGCAACACGTGCTGGTTTGTCTTAACAAGGTGTGCTCGAGCCTGTGTACAATGGCGTAGATTCAGCTCCATAGGAGCAGCAACACTCCTCAGCTCTTTCATCTTCTGTTCATCATTTCAGAATCTTAAATGTACATTGATGCATAATTTATAGGGAGAAGGAAATTACTTCTTCTGGAAAGAGCCTCTAATGGGGATGGAGACTCCTTAAGCAGGTTGCAGTCTCTGCTAGAGAAATGATTCTTATGCTCTACATACTGCAGAACTATTTTATATAAAAAGAGGAGGAATGAGGGCGGGAGAGTGCAAAGGAAAAACACAAAGGTAGGTGGGCAGAAAAAGGATAATAGATCCCACTGCCATCCTATCCAGCATATCGCCCGAAGAATGCTGGTACTTCAGGGTTTAGTGGAGAGTGGGGAGTAGGTTGGTTGCTTTGGGGTTTTTTTGGTTTTCCAGACAAAATGTTTGTTTTCAAAGGATGTTAATTGCTCAGCAGAGTGCCACGTGTGCCATATATGTGAGAGTAGCTTTTATTTATGGCACTGTAGATCATTATATTGTGTGACATTTACTTCAGCTCTATTGTAAAGGGTTAAACCTTTTCAGGATGGATGCAACAAAGTCAATGAAGGGGATATTTAAATGTTGCTAGTGTAGGTTTTTATTTCTCTTGGACAAGAATGTAGCATAGATATTACCATCCCTCCCTCAATTATAGAGAAATATATGATTGTATCTTTGAGCTTTGCTCCTTTTCGGCTCCTCTAGTAATAAGCTGGAGTTCCTATCAGTCCACAGAGAGCTGTTCCTCAGCAGAAAAGCAGGCTCCTCTAAAGCATTTCAGATTTGCTTACACAGAAATCATTGGTCACTTTGCAAACCAGCCATGGTTGTTGGTACTACTATTAGTGAATTATTATTTTCTACCAACACAAGTGTGATATCTCAGAGGATCCCTACAAGTATATATGAACATACACAAAGAACAAATACGAATTTGAAGCTGAGTAAGGCTGTGCATGCGTTTGGTTTGGTTTTGCAGAACATGAAAAATGCAGCCACCGGGGCTGAACTTTTCCTTTTCCTCCACAGGAGGCAGATTCAGCCTGAGTTAATATTCAAAAAAAAAATCACAGCTCTTCTTTCAGATTCACACAAGGACAACAGGTTTGGCAAACGACTCAGCTCATGATGAACAACTGCAAAAGGAAGCTCTGACCCTGCTTCTAGGAGACACAGAACGAGAGAAAATGGAAATACTCCCTTTCCCTCGTGTTTCCTCGATGCAGTCACACCTATTGCTCTTCTCCAAGCACTTTTTTTTTAAAGATACTGCACGTGAGCCTGGGTGTGGAGGCAGACACACCATTAGGCAGGGACTGGCACTTAAAATGATCATCAAAACTTATGTTTAATCCTGGAAATTCACAAGAGAAAATATTTACCCTGTGACTCAGAAATCCAAATGTGCACCATTAATAACTGACAGTGAAGAGCCCTGCAAGAGTTTTAAAACACTCAGACTTGACATTATTAGTTAAAATTAAATCTGTCAATGTTTATGAAAAAACATACATTTAAAAATATGCTTTAACAGTGTTTTGTGCGCCACTTGTAAGACTAAAGAAGGGGCTAACTTCATACCCAGTGTAATTTGTACTGAATATCCAATCAGCTCTAATTATTAACAGCATGTTACATGTGCATACACAAGCATCTGTCAACCCAGAGGATCCCAAACCGTTTTCTGAAGTCAGCACAGTGGCTATGGCAGGACTCCTCGGGGTGCTGAGCTCCCCCTCAGCTCAGGCGAAGCTCTGCAGGACTTCCGAGGACTGTGTCCCTAATGAGATATCCCAAAGCTGGAACAGAGTTGCCTCTCTCCTATGTGAAGGAGATTTCTTGATGAAGAAAGTGAAAAACCTCTACTTGTCTGTAGAAATGCCGGTTCTGAAGCAGCCAACATGGCAGAAATCTCAATCACATTTGGATCCGCCTACAGCAACCAAATTAATAGCCAATAACAATACATTCACTCAGCAGATGCTCATACCATTAACTGAATTCCTTGTCATCACCTTTCACTAACTCTTCTTTTATTTAGTCCCTTGGTGCCTAATGCTTATTTAACCACAACACAAGTCTGATGGCAACTTTTACAGCCAAAACCATGACTTAATCCACGCACCCTAAAGCACCACTCAGGAGAGTGCAGAAAAATAACAATAACAATGAAAAAACCCAGAAAAGCTCTTTGGAATGAGTTGATTTCTTTTCATCTCCTTATCTCCAAGTGCCAGCAGCTTACACATTTTAGCATCATGCACAGTAATTAGACTTTGGTAACAGCTAATCACAACAATAAGACATGTTCTCAACATCATAACGCTTCTTCCTCTGCCAATTCAAGCAGTGATCATAATCAATGAAAGCAATCTGCAGCAGCTTCTACCCCATCCCGCAGCCTACGGATTAAAGCAATGCTGTCAGCCAAGAGAACTTTCTTTTGACAGTTTAGGAACCTAGTGGTAATGGAAAACTTATTTTATTTCAAACTAAACCCCATTTTTGTTAAATATTCCCCTGATGGGCTGTAAATTCACAGATAAGATTTTTTTTTTCATGTGATCTGGAATTTGAAATATAATTCACAGAAATATACCAATTAGCTACCCTTAAGTAAAATAACTACAAATCCAATCCCTAAAACTACTTGTCAATCGCCATTCAATTACAGCTGAAAGGATTTCATCCACCCAAAATGCTGTTTCTGGAATGGGTAGAAATGCACATGTCAAAAGAACTACAAGAATGCAACCTGAAAGGGTCTAAGGTAGAAAAAGATTGGAAAGTAGATGTTTAACCTTGCTGAGAGGGAAGCTGAGATCATGGAGGCTGCTGGGGTGGGACGGGGCTGCAGGGCTGGCATTGAAAGAGGAAAGAAGGTAGAGGAGCTGTGTGCAGGGTCAAACACGAGCTTCAGCATTAATCCTAACGGTAAAACATCAGTTGAAGTTTCTGGTCCCAAACCATATATTTCAGTCACTTTAATCTGCGGGTGCTGGCACTGCTATAGCTATTCTATTCCTCTGGGGAGGAGAATTTGCCTTGCTTTTCTGGTGTGAAGAGATTTAGGTCTGGGACTGGTAATGCATTTGCCTCTCAGGAAAGTAGCGAGCAGAGCTCTTGCAGTTCTGAATTTACTGACGCCCACTGTGAGGCATAATTTTGCCATTATAAAAACACCCAAGCAACTCAAAAGCCGCCGTGTAGCACAGAGGACTCTGCATCCAGGAGAAGTGCATCTGATCTTCAAAGCTACCACCCTGTGTTAACAAGGACTCCATTAACATCTCGTGTTTTTAAAAAGCAGTTCATAGGCTACTGTATTCATGCAAATGGGTATTTTGGGAAAGAGACTTGGAGATACGCAGCAAAATTAAGCAAGGTCTTGACACAAAGACTTTGAACGTAATTATGAATGTAATTGTCTTATTTTCTGAGATGCAGCCCTTCTCTGCACTGTAAAAGAAGCAAAACAATTGACCCTTAATTTTAGTAGAAGAGCCCCTGCTTATCTAATCCAGCAAGAGTGCTTGTGTTTGATTAGCACAGGATGAATTGATTCCTGGAGCTGAGCTCCTGTTACAGTGTTTTGTCTGTTCTCTTCCCAGACCACATTCTGCTACAGATTTCTACATTTAGATGACAGATCTGGCTGCTGTCTGCGGGATTCACCTATCTGCGACTGCACATTGATTAGCAATTGCCCTGAGGAAATTCAGAGTATCCAGGCAACCGGGATGCGGCTGCAGATACAGCATCTGGAATGGAAGCAAAACACAGGCAGCAAAAAGAGATCTCAGATAAATTAACCTGCAATATATGCAAATCAGATTTGCCTAAATTAGTAGATTCTCTGGCAATTTTTGCAGTTATCAATGGTGTGGTTAACGGAAAGATCAGTCTGAATTTCTTGTCAAATTAGTCAAAATTTTGCAATACACACACACTTCAATTTATGTCTGAAATTTAACACAGACATCAATTAGGATCCTTATAGGCAATGACAGCGTAGCAGAAAGTTACCTACAGATCAAATCAGTCTCATTTATTCGGATTTCTCCCGTGTTTAGATATCACTAGGTATTGCCACATGCTCTCACTAACGCTCATGTACAGCTACGTCCAAGTATATTTTATGCATGGAAAAATTTCTAACAAGCCCAAACAAAGCAAAGATGCTTAAAGTAACACATAAGTAGTGTTGCATGGGGCATGAGATGGCTGTGGAAGCTCAGGGCGTTTCCGGAGCCCAGTTGTATTACAGCAATTGTTATATCCACGAGCAAATACTTCAAAAAAAATTGCCAGGGAACACAAATGAGCAAGTGCCTGTGTACAGCTTATACAAAGAACACAGAAGAAGCAGCTGGAACACACCCTGCCTAGCACAAGGCTGAGGGAATCAAGAAAGTGCTATGTTAAGCCATTGTAATATGTAACTCTTCTTTTAGCAAATACTCCAATATCTACATACATACTCCCAACAGGAGGATGTGTCCCATTAACATTTTGCATCTCCAGAAGGCGGTGGGTGTATGGGCAGCAGCTTGCAGTGTGGGGCCAGCTCTGCAGCCGCAGAAAAATGCCACGGCTTACAGAGAAAAAGGGCTGTCTGGCTGCAAAGGGAGCTGGGCAACAACAGTGAGGAGCAGGAGATGCCAGAGATAATCCTGAGCACATCCAGCACCAGGAAACAATGCCAAATGTAGCTGGGTGAATGCTATCAATGGACTATGAATGACAGCCTTCAGTACATCAGGCTGTGGTTAGAGAATAAATAATGCTTTAAAACAACCAGAAATCCAACATAGGAAAAGAACAACCAACTCACCTTATCCCTTTTTTTGCCGAGTGTTTGGGAATAACCTCTTCCCTCAAAGTTTGCGTTTTAAGATACACCAAGAAACAGTAAGAAGCAGGACTACTAATGAACAATTTCAGACAGAGCCCACATTGGAAAACTTCTTATTCAAAGTGCATGAGAGAAGCCAATTAGAAATTCCACAGGAAATTCAAAGCTACTCTAAAATCCTATCAGATATTTGAGTATTTGCTTTTAGAGAGAGTTACTCAGCTCCTACTTCAGCTGTTTGTAGAATGATGCATTGCTAGCAAATGACACTTCAGTACGGCACCATGAAGGCTGAACACTGATAGTCCTGCACGTACGCTGGAACTTCTTTTTAATAGTGATTTAAAATATAATAATAATAATAAAAAAAGAGGGCAAAGTATAAAAGCCAAAGTTAGAACAGGAACTTTTCTGCAGCGCATAGATATAAATAAGTGAGTACTGGCCATGATACACTCATGCCTCTAAAGGAGCCATTATGATTTATTGAGTCAATCTGTAGTATGAAGACATTAATAAGCGCATCTTATCTTATTAAGTGGAACATGTTATTCTACTGCATGGGCATCCCCAGCATCTGTCATCCTTACTTGTCCAATCTTCCTGTCATGTTCTGCATGCCACAAGCACAATGTTCATGCCAATGTTGTGCCACGTTGGCGAGACCCACAGGCTGTGAAACCACCAGAGGAGAAGCACAGGAAACCCAGCCATTCTGCTACAGCAGCTGGGGGAGCGAGGTGGCTGCAGAGAAACCCAAGGAGAGCTAGAACATGAGATAAATTAGGCTAAAGGCATCTTGATTTGAAGCATGTTGCTGAATACACCTCACCAGCTGAAAATCTAACTGCACTATTAAGATAATTTATTACACTCATTAAGTACAACAATCGGAGACCCTGTCTACAGTAGCTAGTTTTATACACTTTAAAAATGTTAGCAAGTCACCCCATTACATCTTAGTCATGAGACTAATGCAGATTACTTATTACTTCTCTTGGCAATCACATAACGCTTGTCCTGAGAATGAAAGATGATGCCTTGACAATAATCCTCTATAATGTAATAACCCTTCATATGTTATAAAGTGTGGCACTTTTTCTTTTGAGGATCACTAAGTGCTGGGCAGGCGTTCATTAATACAGCCTTGCCAGACCCAGTCGACACAGCCATCCCCATTCCAAAGTCAGTCACCACGCTGATATTCTCATGCACCTCTGCACAGTGCCTATCTCCACCGTTACATTCGGCACAGCCCTCCGAAATACCAACACATCTGCTCTCTCCTTCCTGTCTGCAACAGGAGATAACTGCAGGCACAGAATATCTCCTGAAATATTAATGAAGAGAGAAGAGTTGTTTTAATATTCTCCAGGCCAGTAACCTGAAGTACAGTGCAGTTACCTGATTTGCTCAGGGCCACTCAGCAGCTGGGGAAGAAATGGGAATCAAATCTAGAAGCTGTGGTTCTGCTCAAAACAGCCTTCCCTTGGGGTCCCCGTGAGAGCCCACAATTCACATGCAGAAGTAATTGCTAAATAATTAGTAACCAACACAATTACTCCCATGCACCCATCAGTATTTTATGCCCTGAAGGATCAATCAATAAGTGCCTGCGATTACAATTATCATGGTTTCCTAACCACCAGAAGGACTACTTGTGCATCTAAAAAGATTTTTCCTTCCTGATGAGTATTGTCAATGGGAATTATTAGCTGGCTCGAGCATGTTGCGTGCAGCTTCACCAGCGCGCATGTGGTGCAAAACGCACCAGTGCTGGCTCAGTATCACAGCTTAGGGCAGGTACTCTGGGATTTTAGCTCCAGCTCCCGGATTCACGTGATCAATGCACAGCTTCTGTTTGGGGAGGGGAAAAAAAGGAGTTTCCAGCTTTATGGTGGAAAATCAGCATGATAAAACTGGAATTCAGGGATTAATGCTTGCAAATGTTCCCTCCCATCAGGACACACCTGATTTTTGGAGTATGGAACACACCAAAGGGGTGATGAGGGACCAGAAAAGCAGCTGCAATGCCTGCTCTGCCTTCACCAGGATGTGATTCAAAAACTGCCCAGTGGAACCTATTTGCAGTGCACCAAAAGAAACAGCTATGACATTATGCAGCCCAGTAGGGAGGTGGTACTGGTTTTGTCCTATTCAGCTTGCAGTTTCTCTCTTCGCAATTAGAGCGCTTTCAAAATCCAGGTTTTTCTTTCAAAACCCAATACTCTCCTACTCTTTTATGGTTTCCAACTGTTCTCTTCTGGTTTTTCTTTATTCTTTCCAAATCAATAGTATTTATATTGGCATCAAAGTCCTCTATATCATCCTTCTTCTGATGGCTCCCTGTTTTCTAATCTTTGTCCCCAGAAGATTTCTTCAGTAACTGTTACTAAACAAATACTTGTGTTACATCTTCTCCTACAAGTTTTTTCCCAACAACAGCACAGTATCTGTGTGGCTTTATGCCTACAAGAGGCAAACAACTGTCATCCAGCAATACTAAAACTCATCTTGATTGTTCAGATCAGAAATACCAAGCAAACACCCCCTGACCTGCCCAAGCAGATGTTTAGAAATAAAAGAACACAAGGGACCTTGGGACCTCAAACCACCATCCTGCTTGAGCCACCCAAGCTCGTGGCTGCCAAGGCACACAAACACTTCCCATTCATCACCACTACTCTCCATTTCATAGCATTTCCCTTCCCTCTTTTCTAAATTACCCAACTACATTGTAACAAAAAGCAACCCTCTTTGCAGTTGTTTGATTCCTACTCAGTACAATAGGTAGCATTATTAATAATAAAAGCCATGAATTAAAGGTATTATTTTATTATAAGATATAATAGTAGAGAAATAGAAGGATATTTCCTTTCATAGGGCTCCATCTCTCTAGCTTAGATACTTTAGAATGTGCCACTGTTGGCAAGGTCAAAGATACAATCAACTTCATCATGGTGGTACATTTAAAAACAACCAACCAACCAAGAAACAGGCAAAATGCAGCATAATATTATTATTAAAGTAACCTAGGACTATAAAGCTGTGCAGTAACAAAGACATGGACATTATAAGTCTATCTAACTTTGTGGTCTGCGCTTTCTGGCAAACCGTTTTTGTTTTTTTTTTTTTTAGAAAAAAATGCTGGTGATTGCAGCATTGAGTCTGAATCACACCATCTTCTAAGATCTAATCAAGATCAACACTGTCTTGATCAATACAGTTGTAAAATAAGATTTTCCAAAAAAATACAACAAAGCCATTAAAGAAATCTCAGAAGGCAGCAAAATCATTTCTTGAAGCTGCAAGTGAAAAATGAACTTTATTTATTTCACATTACAATCAAATAGTAATGTGTCTTGATGCATATGTGCACACATGAATCATCATTATTTGCTTTATTTTTATTGATTTTTCTTTCCATGGGCCAGCTCTGCAGAACCACTATGCACCAGTGTCACTGATGTCAACAGGGAAAGAGGCTTCTCAGCACTTCTGACAAATAATTTCTTTAAAGTTCAGACATTTCTATCACCCATAGAAATGAAGTACACATTAGGCTTATGAGAAATCATCCTCCTCTTCAGTAACTCAAAAGAGCAACCTACAAAATCTACATAATTTTGATGGTACTGCATGCAAACACATATGCAACGAAACCACATCATAGCTACCCTGGATGGGAAAAGCATTTCCTGAAAATTCATTCCCACCACATTCCAGGAGCCAGACCAGTTGCCTATTTTGTCTTTCCAAGTAGAAAGGTCACCAGAACAAACATGATCAGGCAGTGTTGGCAAGGCAGTACAGCTGATCTATTTCAAGCACGACAACAAAGAAAAGTAATTTAGTGTTATAATTAGAAACACAGAGAGGAAAAAGCTCATTTTGGAGAAGTGCTGCTCCTGGAACATTAGTGTTGGTGCTGATGGAGCTAATCAGCTCAGAGAAATGGAAGAGTGAAACCAAATTATACATTTAGCATCTTCGTGCAAACTGAGTTTGACACTGCAATTGTCTGCAGTTGGGAATAAGTGCAAGGTTTAAAGGTGACCTTACAGGGAATTTTTAAAGTAGTTGTCTAAACAGTGTTTCAGGACTTTTTTTTTAGAGCTTGAAAAATAAAACCACACATCACAATCTTTTTTGTTTATCTCTGATGAATACTTTTCTAAAACTATCAGCTATTCAGATGTAGTTCCTATTAATAAACGTATTTCATGCTTCTTAGTAATTGCTGCAAGAATAAGGCTTTTGCCACTTACAACAAGACGTATTTCACTGGAACAGGCTGCCCAGGGAGGTGGTTGAGTCACCTTCCCTGGAGGTGTTTAAGGGACAGGCAGATGAGGTGCTGAGGGACATGGTTTAGTGTTTGATAGGAAGGGATGGACTAGATGATCAGGTGGGTCTTTTCCAACCTGGTGATTCTATGATATTTAACTGCTTGCAAAAGGACACATGGCATGAAAGACCTGAAATACACTGGAAGGAATTCAAACCTGTAACATATTTCTTTTCCTTGCCTTCTCAAGAGGTATATTAGAACCTTCTAAGGGTTTTCAATTTAAAGGAGATATGGACTGCAAGTTTAGTTACACAAATCCTATTGTGTACCTAACTATGGCCAATTTGCCTTGCATTTTCTTGGAAGTCAAAGCTATCTTTTTCCTGCTCTCACCCCAGTGACATTTCAATGCCATTTCAGTGCCCCCTGGCCGTCTCAGCCTGTTGTTTGTAAAGCGGTGCTCTAAAAAGGATGAACACAATGACCCAAGTTAGAAGTAATTATCCAAGAATAAAGAAGAAAATGAAAGGCCAAAAGCACTGCATCATGTAGCTGGACAGTGAGACACAATTGGGTGATAAAGGGTATGTACTTAGGGAAAAGGAAGGGAGAGGAAGACAGCAGGAGGGAGGGCAAAGTGAACAAGGAGCTGTGCTATGGCACATGCAAAGAAAAGACAGTTTCATTCACTGCCTCGCTGTCTTCTCTCAGAATCCGGCTACCGAATTTCATATTGGATTTTCCTGACTTTCTGATGTTAAATTTTGAGGTAGCTATCTTGAAGGGAAGAGACAAAAGCACAGTAGTATTGGAATTTCCTCTCTCAGGGTACACAGAGAAAAGGGAGGCAGAACACTAGGATGAAAAGTGAGGTCCTAATTTGAGCTATTTAACTTGAGGAAGGCTGATACAAGTCTGGTTATTTGAAGTGCTTTTTCACTGTCTGTGTGTGAGAAATGTGGGTCCATACCTTCATAAGTTCCTACTTCCAAAAGGGTTCCACTTCGCTCCAACTCCAGAAACTCCTCCACTGTCAGAAAGTTATAGTCCACACCAGGCACTTCTCCTTCTCTTGGAGGGCGTGTTGTGCCTGAAAGAAAAAAACAACAGGTTAAGGTATTTTTTACTTTATCAAGAATTGAAAAGGACAGTAAAAAATGATCATGAAGTTCTAACACTATCTATAAAATACAATTTGGTGAGCTACACAGAAAGCAGTGTCAAGAGTTCAGTTAGAGGTTAAAATCAAGACACAGATCACAGGCTGAGCCAGCAATACCAGTTGTTCTACCCAACAACAATGTTTTTGATATTCCCAGAAAGACTCTCTGGCAAAAAAAAAATTCTCTCATATCACATGCAGAAACACAGCTGGAAGAGTCTCGTATCTGTGAATGTGCCAGCAATTACCTTCCTGCCATTAGCACAGTCTCTCATACTTCCAACTTCACTAAAATTGCAATCCATGTTCTCAGATAAGGCAATTTCTTTCTAGCTTCAATTACAAATATTTTTTGGCATCGTAAATTATCTTTTCTCCTTAATTTCTTATTATTGTGTTATCTCTATTCATGCTATTATTTTTATTCAGTATTGAGATGTACCATGAGACAGTAGTGATGAACTGTTCATGTTAGCTTACTAAAGAGACAACCTGAGAACTCCTCACAGAAGTTCACCTGTAAGCTCATTCCACTTCAAGAAATACCTTTTTTTTGAGTAATACTGAATCTCTAGTACTTCACAATTTAAACAGTACCCATGCAGAACAGGGCTCTGATCACTGGTACTCTGCTAGCTCTGAAACTATCCTCCCTTCTGACTAATTTACAGCCCTTCGAAGCATGATGTAAGATGAGCCATTTCATGCCTTTTTGATAAGATGGCTTGGGCCACTGCATTTTATGTCACTGAGCAAAGCTTAATTGATAGGATCAATTTCTGTTCAACAGCCTTTATTTTCTGTAACTCCAGAGGCTACAGGAAGGCTGGATTCTGTACATCCAAGATTAAATGTAAATGGTGGATTTGCAGATGGCACAGGCAACTGAACTGTAGAAGAAAGTGCAGCATCAGAGAGTTGGAGGTGCCCGAGTGCTGTGGCTGCAACCAATCTGGTGGCTTAGGAATAACTTTAGAGATGTGGAAACCATGCCTGATGTTTAATGAAGCACAATTTTTCACTTCTGCAGGACTCCTCTGGCCCCTGGGCCGTGCCCTCTCAGTGCATACAATTTCTTAAACCAATTTCTATAAAAGGACTGAAGAAAGCATAAAGAAGCTGAACTTCAGGAAACTAATTGGGATGATTTCAGCTTCCAGAGTTGAAGAAGCATAAATTTACCACGCCTGCATCTGGCAAATGTTTTCCTCAAGTGCCAGGGAAGCAGAAATTCTGCTTATACCCTATTCATCTGAGAGAATGCTCAAGAGGTCAGTCTTGACAGAGTGACACCCTTGGAAGACTATCACTAGATTAATTTCCTTGATAGACATTCATTTTCTCTAATACCCTCCATTTCTTGTTTCAAAATAACCTCTCTTTCTTTTATTATTTACCATTAGCCTTCAGACAGTCTATAAATTCCTGTGCTTTTTCTATCATTCCTTCTCTTGGAACTGTGTGAATGGGTGAAGGCTGGGGGGGAACAGTAAAAAAGAGGAAGGAAATTATGATGGATATCTTCATCCTACTAGCAGAATTGCTCTTGCCTATTTGAAAGGATTCAATTTTGCATGCTTTGTATTCTTGATTCCTCACAGCAAGACTACAACAACTTTTATTAAGCTGTTTGTAACAGAGGACAGATGTCTTTCAGAGACCTAGACCAGAGAAATCGTGGGACTGCTTCACATGCCCCTCTCACATGCAGGCAAGGAAGCTGAGCAGGCAGTGCCTACACAAGTCCCTCCCTGGCACACAAGAGGTGTGCACACACCCAGCATCAGGGATGAAGGCTCGCAGCCTGGGCACAGCATCTGCTCCCTGAGCACCAACACTGCTGTAGATGTTCAGGCAGCAAAGACCCTCACAAGAGCATGGTGGCCAGGCTCCTGTATGCCAGGTCTGTGAGAGGGAAGGAAGAACAAAAAGCCTCAGCAGTAAGTATATGTCCAGGGATGCACTGTAGCTGTGCCATGCTCGCAGCTGAATGGAAGTGAGAATTAGACTCTGTAGTGCTCCTCATCCAGTGCATCAGTGAAACGACACCCTGAGCCATGCAGCATGCGAGCCAACTGACAAAGATCGGGACGTACTTCTTCGCAGTAACTGACAACACACATTCATGAGACACAAAGATCAGGGAACTTCAGGATTCATTTTACCTTATCTTTTAAAGCTGCTTTCTTTTCTTTATCTAAATCTTCCCATAGCGAGTGTTTATTAATATTTTTTTTTCCTTCTGAATTTTCATAGCAGTGAAATCACAGTCAGCAGTTTACCAGTGCTGGCTGCCTATTTGACGTGACAATTATATCTCTGCCATAATTCCTCTGAGCCATTTTAATGGATCTATTTGTTTCATCTCAGTGTTCTTAATTTCCTGAATATGTTCAAGTTGAAAAATCACAGATGTGCTTGCTATCAGTGCGATTGCCTGCAACACACGCTGAATGTATTAGAAACGCCAAGTCGCTGCATAAAAGAAAAACATTGCATCACAGAGATAACATTTGTCACCTCACATTGGTCCTCAGCAACAGAGCAAAAATAAAAACTACGCTGGTTAGGATATCTTATCTGGGTGAAGGTGAAAAACCCAACAACTTTCCATGTTGTTGTCTGGAGCAAAGATTGCTTGCAGATGCTCAGGCTGTTATCCCGCTTCACATCTGAGCGAGTGTTACTGAATGCAATTCAGAAAAGCAGGGGGAAGGGAAAACCTGCCTTCATTTTTCTTGTAGCAGAATGACAGGCTGCCGGCTGGACACACGCCTGGCAGATGGCATTTCAAAGAGTTTTCATGAACCATCTGGGATGTGTACAATGATTACAAACCACGCTTACAACAAAGCCAGAAGGGCTGCTACACAAGAGGGAAGGGGGGGAGAAAGCAGGCAGAAAGAAAGGGGGAAAGAAAACAAAACCAAGAGGTGCATAAGCAAACTCAGTGACTTTTCTCAGGCACAGGATGCCAAGAAGAATCAGCACCTTCCACCTTTAGCCCTTCCACAGCCTGAAAAAACTGCTTGACCACTGTGCAGCATGTGTGAGCACAGCCCAGCACCATCACAGGCTGCAAGATACCATCGGAGCTTTCGGCTGGTAAATTCCAAATAGTAGTCAAGTCTCTCATCATTAAAGTGACTTAATTATGTCCAAAACTTAGTGGGTGGGTGTCCTCCTTCCTCCTCTAAATTGCACTTCAATATCCTGGTCATCACTGAAGGATCGGGCTATGGACATGACTGTGCTGTACACTTTATCAGAGCTAACAGCAGATCAGATCGCTACTAACTGCAAAAAGTAATTGAGCACGAGTGCTAAAGACAGCCTAAACAGGAGTTAAGATGCACCACTAGAAAAGGCAAGTCAATCGTATCTAAATGCATTAACCTGCCTGCCATGTTTGCACTGAAATATTAAGTGGCATCAAATCTTATTGCTATTAAATCTTGTTGCTCTTAGATAACAATTCAGCTAATTAATTTGAGCTTCATCCCACTGTGTGACTAGCTCAGAATTGGTAATGCTACAATAAGAAAGAACTAGAGGAGAAACTCAGTGGTTACTGACTCCGTCTGCACATTTAATGGTTCATAAACTTGCAGTCTCATTTGCCTTGAATGTCCCACAACTAGTTAGAGACATATTCACTGGGGAATTGCTCATATCTCATGAAACCACAGCAGACTTAAGAAAACAGATAAATAAAGGTGAGGCTACTGGTTAGAATTGCAGGTTTTACCTTCCCTTTTGGTCTGGGGAGATAAAACTACATATAACCAAACACTATGTGAAACATCTACCCAGTTGTTGGTTTCGTTGTCCCACCCAAGCTAGGTGCATCCTAGTTTATTCAAACACCACTGATGCTTGGGCCACAGAAGATGCATCTCATTGTAGGCTGGAGACCCCACCAGAAACATTGCTTATAGACACAAGTGAGTTTGCCCACACAGAGCCCAGTGCTGTACTTAAGCTAACTGAATTAAAGCTTGTCCTCCATGCCTAGAATAACTGGACTGTGGCTTATAAGTACTGATGACTATCTACTATTATTCTGAATAATTTAAGTGCCCTTTTGAAAGATAAATAGCTGCTGCTGTTACGTTGCCTATCAACCACGCTGAGAATAACCCAACATGAGCCTCAATTATACTGTGGCCAGATTGTTAATATGTGATTCAGAGCCTTTTTAGCTCCTTATCAATCTACCAGGGCCTCATGTTAAGCTGTTAATAGCCACTGATGCCCTGCCGCTAAATTAATCAGAATCTTGCTTATTGTAATCCAAAAATAAGAATTCAAAGGGACCATGGTCACTTCAATTACTTTCTTGTTGCAACAAAAACTGTTCTTGAGTGATAATTCTGTTACCATGTAGCAAGAGTCCCATGCAAGTCATTCAGAAGTTGACTTCTCAAGTGCATTCCCATTTGCACAGCAATGATTTCTGCAAACTCCTTATCAAATTCCACTAGCTGGCAGGGATATCTTGGTTAGCCACCAAAATACAGATGATCACAAGTCATTTGCTTCCCTTTTCCACTGACAAGCTTCTCTTAAAATAACAGAAAATGTAGGAGCTGTATGCTCAGAGTAATGCAATAATCTCTACAATGGTATTTTATACAAACTTAAGGTACTGTTGGTTATCACAGGTGAGTAGAACTGTAGTAAATAAGGTTTTAATGCAAAGCGTGCAGGGATGTAACTGACTTATGAAGCTGCAATGCCAAATGCTGTTGCTGCTGCTTGCAGGTGGGTTCAGAGGATGGATGTTCTTCTTACCACTGCTCTGGAAGATTGGTATTTTTATTCATTCAGCAAGAAGAAACTGCTCTCATCACCTACACTGAAAAGTATCTTCAGCTGCCAGGGGATAAATATATTAGGAAAACAGCCCCTCTTCCCTCTGCACGGTGATTAGAGGTCACCTTCTTCCTTCATGTCACAGGATACTTTGGAGTGCTTGCTTAGGCTCTCCTGCATCTGTCACCTATCGTGCCAGATAACAGGAAGGCAGGACAATCTCCACAGATCTGCTAAGGGCAAGTAGAAAGGGAGAAAGACAGACTATCTGACGCGTCTCCACAAGAGGCAACCTGATTAGCAGCCAAGCTTAAGGCAGAACTTACCTGCAACCCAGTATCAGAGTCTTAATCTACATTAAACCAAAATGAAGCAACCTATCTATAAGAAAACACTGTACACTGAACTGTTTTGTCTTATTGACTTCTGGGGTTAGCTTAACTAAGACTACTGACTGGTTTTTATCTTGTTTTTTCTTTTTTCACAGCAGTGGAAGCACTTGTATTTGAACAAGTTAGGATATCCACTATAGACATGTGTGTCCCCACTTACCAAAAGTAAGGGACCTGGGGGTGTTGGTTGACAGTGACTGAACATGAGCCAGCAGTGGCCCAGGTGGCCAAGAAGGCCAATGGCATCTTGGCTTGTATCAGAAACGGCGTGACCAGCAGGTCCAGGGAGGTTCTTCTCCCTCTGTACTCGGCACTGGTGAGACCGCTCCTCGAATCCTGTGTTCAGTTCTGGGCCCCTCACCACAAGAAGGATGTTGAGGCTCTGGAGCGAGTCCAGAGAAGAGCAACAAAGCTGGTGAGGGGGCTGGAGAACAGGCCTGATGAGGAGCGGCTGAGAGAGCTGGGGGTGTTTAGCCTGGAGAAGAGGAGGCTGAGGGGAGACCTCATTGCTCTCTACAACTACCTGAAAGGAGGTTGTGGAGAGGAGGGTGCTGGCCTCTTCTGCCAAGTGACAGGGGACAGGACGAGAGGGAATGGCCACAAGCTCTGCCAGAGATTTAGGCTGGACATTAGGAAAAAATTTTTCACAGAAAGGGTCATTGGGCACTGTTAGAGGCTGCCCAGGGAGGTGGTTGATTCACCTTCCCTGGAGGTGTTTAAGGCACGGGTGGACGAGGTGCTGAGGGACATGGTTTAGTGTTTGATAGGAATGGTTGGACTCGATGATCCGGTGGGTCTCTTCCAATCTGGTTATTCTGTGATTCTGTGGGTAATTTACAGTCATAAGTTCATGAAAACATGCAAGTTTCAGTGTTCTTGACTGTTACAAACCAAACATGCTCAACTTATAATTTTCTCCTGAAACTCAAAACTCAGCAAGCTCATTCTGGGATTTTCAATGTTGTCTATCCCCTCTTAGCCAGTGACTTGTTACCTATAAACCACAAGAATGCAATAAACATTCAAAAGTGTCTCAATGGCGGGGTAGAAATTCAGTCCAAAGGAGAATGTCGTCTGTTGCTAGAAATTAATTCACAGTTCTGTTAATGATGCATGTGCAGGAATAGATGCTGATTGACTCTTCCTGGGCACAGAGATAACTGCAGTACTAAAAGCAAATTTCTGTCACTGGTCAGCAGGAATGGCTGATTACACCCAGAAAACAGCTGACCAAGACCAACTTGTCTTTCTACAGATCCATTTCAGAGAGAGATGCATTTCATGGCTGTGATATCAAGTAATTTTTCTTCTACAGGGGGAGATGGAAGGGATTTGTACAAAGAGCTCAGTATCTCAGCAGCTTGTGAGGATGCCCTCTTGTGCAAAGGACTGTGACAGCCACTCATGTAAGCAATGACTGGTCGACACCCAGTGCATGGAAAAGCCACTCTTCCTCTTGCTGAGCTGCTGTGTCCAGTTGCATCCCCCTGGCCTTTTCTGCCAAAGAAGTACGGACTGCCTGAAGCCTTCTTGGATAATCGATTCAGCCAAGCCGCTCAGCAACAGCTCAGAGTTTCTATACCCTCCAGGCAGCAAGTTATTTTTGTCCCTTTTAAATCTATTTTTGGTATTTCTGTGGCCTTCACTGCCACCAAATAAGAACACTGGTAATCTTCAACACATTTATCCTTACAGCGCTTTGAGAAAGTGGGTTCGTTCCCATTTTATAGCACAAGATCAGCCAGACCCAGGCTCTCAAAGGACTTCAGGAGCCTAATTCTAGAGAAATCAATGGGATTTAGGGAACCCTACAGATCAGGATCAGGGCCTAACAGATTAAAAGGGACGAAAATAACTTGCTGCGGGATAGGGCTTTGCAAGCTCATTTTTATGTGTTGTGGAAAACCATGCCAAGACTGCACAAAGCCAATTCAGTATGAGGGGGTTCGCTCTGGATTGTAGTATCAATTATAAAAGAACCTAACAATCACATGATGACTAGAAGAAGCAAAGGTACAAAACCTGCAACACTCTCCAAGAAAGCCTGTTAAAGGATCTATGCCAAATATTCAAATACAGCAGCCCTCTGACCTGGAAAAGCACTACTACTGCAGTGGGGCAGTCGCTAGCGCAATTACAACCTCTTCTTGTGTCCTTCAGAATTACCCAACATGAGCCTCAATTACACTATGGCCAGATTGTTAATATGTGATTTCCTTTTTAGGAAAGATTTTTTTTTCCTAAGGAAAAAAAATAGTATTCTAGCATAAAATAAAACATAAATAATAAATCTTCTTGGGTTTTCAACTGTAGCAGCTCACCTTCTGGATTTCTTTTTTTGAGTGATCGCTTTGCTGTCACCTCACTAGAAACCTGCAGTTGAATCCCTCTCATTTCCCACGAGGTGGGACACCCACCAGGAAGATTAAACTTCATGAACTAATGAGCTTGCCATTAATCCTGTGTTCATGGAGTCCAACAGCATGACATCCACTAATTTAAATTGTGAACTACTGATGAAAAAGCAAACTATGTACCTCCCCGGCACAATGACCTTAGCTGTAACTATGCACAATTTTATTCTTTCTAATATATGGGTTAGTTTAATAAAGTGTAATTTTATAAATCAATAAAGCTGTAGCAATAAGATTGCACTATAATGTTCTGCTTTTAAATATTGGCACAGAAATGAACGAAAATTGCCATTTATGTAAGTGTGTGACTTATGGGAAGTTAAATTAGCTGAAAATAAATTAACAGGGTGATTACATACTTGCATTTATGCGCTGTTTCTTTTCTCTACACATTTTAGAACTGTAGATA
The DNA here is from genome assembly GCA_033459285.1 of Clamator glandarius. Taxonomy (NCBI): domain Eukaryota; kingdom Metazoa; phylum Chordata; class Aves; order Cuculiformes; family Cuculidae; genus Clamator; species Clamator glandarius. Next base: position 1,553,268 of record JAUNZM010000089.1, on the reverse strand, counting down.
ATGCTTCAACCATGACGCGCACACCTTTATTTCAAAAATTATATCTTCTATATAAAAATTGTTGTATGTCCTTTCAGTATAATTTTATCTATCCAGGGAAAGGTTACAGCTGAAGATAGTAAAATAAACACACACACTGGATAACTACAGAGCATCCTTGTTAGCTGGTTATTTTTAATCCTGTAGAAGAAGTGCTCCAGATTACATCAACCCAAGCCTAACCTGATCCCTGTAGCACTGCTCAGGGTTGCCCGCATCAGCCATCTCAAGCCTTGTCACACTGAGGCACAACATTGCATGCCCAAAGCAGCTGTGGAAAAGCAAAACATGGATTAAGGTGACTATTCCATATGAATGTGCACATCCATATTAGGCCAAAGGTGGGGCACGAGAGCGCTTAAAATCTACTTTGAAATAAACCACAGGAGACCTGGGAGTTAGGGTCACTACCACACAAACAGCACTTCTAAAATACCTCATTGTTTTATTTATACGTCCACATTATACGTAGTAGTTTATCTGAAGCCCATCTTGCTTTACATCTGTTTTTTCCCTGGCTACTTGGAAACCTATCTGATTTCTACAAATTTCCAAAGAGAAGGTGCAATCCAGTCTGCAAGTTTCAAAGGTCGAGGACTAGCATTAAAACCAAGCTGTGAACTCGTCACTAGAGGCACTCAGCCGCTGAGAAACAAAACATCCATCAGCTCTCTGTCAAGCTGGCTGAGGGGCTGACCTTAAGACAATGTAGTATCAAAAATTGTTTTTAATTAACTACTGGATCTTCATGTAGCTTGGTGCAAGTTTTAAGTAGGTCATATTTGAGTAGAACAATAAAATGGGTAAAAAACTCTCAGACCTTTTCCTTAGTGGCTGAAGAGTGGGAGGAGAATGCATTGGGAAAGATGAGGGGCCAAGACAGCAGTCAGGACTGGGTGTGCTGTAAAGTCTTCCAAGATGAATTGCCAAGTCACAAAGCAAAACGAGACACAAGCCCACGTAAGTCAGATGAAATGAGTTCACTGGCTTTCCAGGAAAACTTAAGGGTTTGTAAATGTTGCACAGTCCTTTTCACCCACCATGAAATACCGGAGAAGTTCCCCAGTTTGGTGGAAGAGATGCAGTGGAGTATTGAAGCAGAAATATTAACAAGAATACAACGGACAGATTTGTCTTGGATTTTTAAAAAAGAAATGAAAATTTATTTGGGCAATATATGTGACTGTTGTAACCACAGGAAGAATAAAAAAACTCACATGAGAAACTACTGATAGCCATATAGAAGTACATCTGTCTCTCACTGAGATTAGCAGTAGATCTACCCAGGAGCTAGACTGCCAGTTTGTTCCTCACAATGCTACTACACAGGCTGCCACCACCACTGGAATGAAAAACTTTAGGACTTGGATATCAAAAGTTGTTTAACTCCCCAAAACAATGTATATTATTTCCCATTCTCCTTCAAGTCTTCAGATGTGTCCTATGAGCAGATATTGTAATTAAGCTCATAAAAATGGATCATCCAACACAGACTGAACACCTGCAGTATTTCAATTCAGTTTTAATTGAAAAGAAATGTTTGCTTTTGACATCTGCATACATATGTGCACGTATATCCATGAAAAGATATTACACACTTTAAAGCCATATTAATAAATACGTGATTATTTTATGTCCAACAGCTCAGCTGCTTCAACAAAGATTACTTGCCTCTCTTGCTGTTTGTCTTCCAATGCTGTTTGTGCTGCCGAGATAAGTACCACACAATGTGGGTCATCCCTGGCTGGGTGTGATATAAAACTCTTTCTATTGACTTTAATTGCTCTTCTAGCAGACCTTTAATTTGCAGTTAAAAGTCTTAATAAAATACCTCACCTAACAGCATGTGCCTAGAACTAGATCAGCTCATTAGTCTATTTTCTGTAAAATTCCACCATAGAAGCAGAGAGTCATGAAAAACAAACACATTTATCTCCAAGGTATTGCCTGAAGTTTGTTTCAGTGACCACAACTAGTCTACTGAAGAGAGAAGTCAAAGAGAGAGGTTTTCACCTTTTTTAAATACAAACAAAAAACTAGAACACCATTTTATCACACTTCCACAGGATTTCAATAGTTATTTAAACCAGTCTTTACCCCTGAACAATGTACTGGATGTTACTGTCTCCATGGTATAATTTCTCCCCTAGCCCAGAGCTGCAAAATGCGATAAACCTAATGGACTTTCAACTGCGATAACCTCATCGCAGTCTTAGAAAGCCACAAGTCTCCTGAGACTCTTCAATTTTTGGCTCTGCCCACTCACCAACCCTTAGTTCAGATGGGTCTTGTTCCCTAACAAACCCTCCTTGACCTTTGCTTAGCAGTCTTCCAGCTTCATTTTTAATAGTGACTAATAAATGCAAATGTATCAGCTACAGCAAGAAGTATGCAGATTATTGAAACACGCAGTTATGTAGCCATATGGATGCATTTACTGTAAAACTCAAGGGAAGGGGACTAGAACAGGCAGCAAATCTACCCAGCAACATGCACATTTAGGCCCTATTCCCTACAGACACCATTCCTTCATTTTACCTGTTCTCAACCATTACCGATTTCTCTATTTGTTTCAGTAGCTCTGTATGCACGGCACGCTTTAGTTCTTCAGGACTGCTAATGCTTTAGCTGGCTGAAAACATTCTCCTGGTTCACTTTCTGTAATGTTGTGATTAGGCAACCATCCAAGATGATGAAAAAATGCCAAACATTATGAAAATGATTGGAGTTTGAGTTTCAGATTCATCCCCATTGAGAACTGGAAGTGTTAAAATATAAAAGAAAACAAATACGTTCATTTGAATTTTTTCCTACCTCACTGAAATAAAAACTATTACACATTTGATTATCTACAGTTCCCTTGCTATAAATTCCACACTCCCAGGTCTAACACAGAAAGAGTTTATTAATCCTTATACTTTTGTAAGTGTGAAAAAATACTTAGAAAATACAAGTTACAACACATTGTCCTCACTTTTAATTAAAACATTCACTGATACAATAAAAGCCTGCTGGTTAGATAGTGCTTAACTCTGCATCTGCAGTCCAAAGCTAACTGTCATTGTATTGGCAGCATACACAGGCTTCTTCATTTATTTTATTGCTTTTTCAGATCTACACAAATAATAAAAACCTTGCCTCCAAATGCTGTAATCACCAATAAATATCACAGGATATATACTCACAGGGTGTTCTACTCTGCCTTCCTGAAACCAACCCGCCTCCCTATAAAATATTCCAGTGATAAAACTGGGGACAATGACAAAGCGTTTGGCTTAAATGGTCTTTGCTTCATTTCACTTGATGACTTCAGGTTATATCGTCTCTCTGTTAAATATCCCTGTGTAGGTGTTTATAGCTCTACATTCACAAAAACCCAATTATTCTATCACATTACACACTCCAGCATTTTATTAGCATCCTGCAAACCATTTTCTACAAGTGCCACGATTTCAAATGACATTTTCAACTCATTTGCTGGTTTACCAACACCCTTCTGGTACTGACCAGCCAACAGACAACATGAGAAGCCACATGGAGCCATAGCGCCCGCAGCTCCTGCTTTCACTACAGTGAGTAATTCCAGAGCATCTCCAAGTCCCCACCGTTACTGGTTTGGATCCAACATAAATAAACAGCACACAAAAATTATCCTCATTCAACTGTCTGGCAACCTAAACAAAATATGCTCTTCCTTGTTTTGCCTCCAATTCCTGACAAATAAAAACACCATCAGGTTTTCAGTTGTACCTGTGTTGATATCACATCAAGGAAAAGTAAGCAATCCTCACACCCACAATTACCTCCTCGGCTTAGACACGGTTGGTGGAGGAAGTTGTGATTTGGGATGCTGAGAAGACAGTTTCCCCAGAAATCAGCTTTCTTGTGCCACTAGAGCTGTAAACGCCTGCAAAGTGAATGCCTGAAAACACACAATCAGATCTAGGCTTCAGAAAAAGACAGAGATGAGAGTCTCTCAAAAATCTCTATGTGTTTTTTCACTCAGAGGACAGTCAAGTGATTATCAGAGAGAGAGAATGTTTTTCTTCAGGGAAACGATGTCATATAGGAGATAAAACCTTACTAAAAAAAAAATTAAAGTTTGGATTTCAACTCCAGCAATTATTTTCAAGGCGTGAAGCATTTATCCTTTGACAACTGTGTCCAGTCCTTCAGATAACCAGCACAGGTGACACCCCTTTGCCAGACATGCTGGTACAGAAAGAAAAACTATGTTTTGTTCTTAGCTGGGGTTCTGACTCAGGACACTGCTGATTCAAGGTGATATGAAGTCCCTGCTGCCCATCAGACTGGAGGAGGCAAGGAGGCTGGCAGGAACCAGTGGTTCCACGTCCCAGACTTCACCTAAGGCCCATACTGACGTGCTGGGCTGTGAAGGGTAACACACTTTCTCTTCATGCCTGCTCTCACAAAGGTGACAACAGAGGCAGAGCAGCATGGCAATCAGAAAGGCTAGTGACATGTTACTGGATTTCAAGTAAATCTATGAGACACTGTGAATCAGAGCCTTGATTATCAGATTAGCCATTCGTTAACCTGTTAGGAGTCTAAATTACCAGTACAATGACATACAGGTGTAAACTGAGATTAAGTCATAAATGAAATATAGCAGCAAAGCTCAAACATTCAAGAGCATGGTGGTGTATTATTTTGTGAACACTGGAACGACCTTTTTAAAGAAACAGTTCTCTTGCCCCACCAAAGAAGCATTGCAGAAAGGCAAAAGAAATACCAGAGAGAAACCCCTGCAACGTCTGCAACAGCAGGATGAGAGTGACCAAAGCCCAAGGGATGTGATGTAATATAATCACAGGCATTTTAAATATTTAAAACAAAATAAACCCCCAAACCCTTCATCATCTACCAAAAAAACTGAGCAGATCCCACTTGTCGTTATATTCAAATGCCTTCAGGAGGGTGGGAAGATGAACCTGCACCCAACTTTGAGATGGATTAGGGAGGCACAAAGCAGCCAAGCTCGCAGCCCAAGCTCAGAGTCAATTAGGAAGCAAAAGAGCAGAAGGTCACTTGTGTCCCATGATTCTAGTTAGCAGACAACGTTTTGGGGCTAATAGCATTACGCGCTCTGTGATGCTCATCTGCTGAGATAAACGTGACAGTCCTTAGTGATGGCTTCATCAGAGGGAACTGCTGACTAAATATTTAGGCGTAACTGCAAGAGCTGTTTATGTGCATACATTGAAAAACAACAGATGAGTTCTGGAGCAAAACACATGGGTAAAATTCTCTCTCAAGGCAATACAAAAGAGCCGAAGAAGCTAAAGCACTTTCCCACAATGACTGTGTAGTAAAGTAAATGACAGCCCTGCATAGCAATTATCCATTATCCCATATATTTTTAGCAATTCTGAGATTAACAACTGGAAAGAGCCAATAAAACACCACTACAAGGAAAGAGACATCCTTTCAAGGAACTGCCACTCACTCCTTTCAGGTCACTTCATACCTCAACAGAAAATTTGAAGACTGAAACATTTGCTATAGCATTTTTCCTACCACTAACACGATTTATTTAAGTTATGCTTTATACTTTCTAGATGAATGAATCGCATTATTTTATTATTTTTCCCTTGGACTGTTAAGCCAAATTAGGCTACTTCCAGAGTTGAAGGGAAAAACATTATTATTAACGCTTCCAAACATCCATTGGCTAGAAAAATATGGTGAGAGGAAGGCACTGCCTGGAGTTGTGAGAAAATATTGCATTTTGTCTATTACACAAATACCATCCTCTCCTCTTATTGTTGTAGCTTTCTTTCACCTACAAGAACTTTACCTGAGATAGGTGAAAACTGTAAACAAGTGTATTTGAATCACAGCTCTGATACATTCTTCAAAACACACAGAAAGTCATTAATGCTTGTGTTTTGCTGGTGCCAACTCTTCCAGGTTAGAATTGGAGGACCTGCAGCTTGGAGAGATTCATCTGTCTTCCAACTCTATTGGTTTTTCCCAAGCCTCCGTGAGGCCACACACCCATTATTCACAGAGCTGAAGCTGATTTCCCGGATCATTTTACTCAATGGGAATCTCATTTATTATTGACAATAACAGAAACTTGACCTTCCCTGGAGACTTTTCGAGGAGTTCAGTCTGAAGGTGAATTTGTCCAGCCTGCATAATGCAAGTCAATTCCTCCGAGGGTAAAGCAGCATTCAAAGTGAACAAGGCTGGCAGAATTGAACTTTTTGTGCATAATTAATGCAACCATCGATCAGGGGAGCTCGGATTCAGAATTTTTCTGCAAGATAAATGCACAAGGGTGAACTTAGACTTTTAAAAAGTCTAACTTTGAAAAAGCTTCTTTGATTAATGTGAGTCTTTTTGCTACTGGCAACCTAAGCGGATATTTTCCATGGCGCATGCATCAGCGTCATTCAACAGAAATGGTTCACAGCAAACAGTGCTGATTGCAACTCTTGTATGTAACAGATCTAGATGCAGCATCTCTCAAGGACAATAAGTGATCTCCTGGACTGTTCTCCACTTGATGTATGCAAGCAACTCCCATTAGCACCAGTGGGAATTACGCATGTGGCCTTGAGAAGACACCGATGAAAGTTCAAGTGCTTCTTTGAAGGGCTGTCACAGGCACATCAGTAGCATCAGCAGTCCAAGCATCCAGCGTAACTTTAAAAAACAGCTCATTCTTTCAGGGCAACACCTTCCCCCATCTCCACCACGAAAAAGGCAGATTTTGAACTATTGAGGTGGTCCAACAAGGGCACCTACTGCCAGTGTTCAGGTACTGTCAGTGGAGAATCCCTACTGGCACCTACAATTGGCCCTAATGGCAGTCTCTGAAACCATTAAAGACAGTAAACCCACTCTCCCTATCCCTCCTTTCAGGGATGACACCTCGGCACAGTCACTCTTGCCTTGAGGTACAGGAATTGACTAAATGACCTCATTCAAGATTTCCTCTTAAGCCTGCAAATCACAGAGCTGGCAACACTGTAATCATGTAGCAGAAATTTCAGGAGAGCAGAGTTGTTCTAAATTATGTCACAGTTGTAGTAAAGTGTGCTGGTAGAATAGGATTATTTTCTTTTTATATAGGTAACCTAGCCAACTCATTCATTTGTTTAGAGGGTGCCTCTTTTAAATGAGTTTTTACAAAGTACACATCTACAATGCAGTCACCTGAGGATAGAGCTCAGCAGCCAAGTATTTTTATGGATTTGTTAGGGCAGGTGCTGCAGCTTGCCAAGGGCAAGAGATTGTGCAACTGGATTATGAGCAACCCTCAACTTCAAATCCAGTCAAGGACTTTTACACACCTGTGATCAACACTTAACTGTGTAGACAGAGCCACACACTCACGTCCACATGCAGGCTTACATAAATTCACAAAGCAGATTAAAGGTTTAAAAGTTTGTGAGATGCTGACTTTCCACGCAGACAAGCACGATGCCCAGCCAGTTCCTATCCCCTTCTCACCTCCAAGTGCCCTTTGCCCTCCAGGTCCACTCGCACATCACCACCTCCCACTGCTGGCTCATCCTCACAACATCCCTTCAGGCAGCAAAGCCTGGCAGTCCTCAGTAGTTGCATTTGGATTTAAAATATACCAACTAATTTTAAATATTATTCTGTATAACCTTGGAAACAGCTGTGTATGATGATCATGGTCCAGGCAAATCAAAGCTGCTAATAGATGACAGCAAGAACATGGTTAGAGTGACAAGGAGAGAGATGGATGAACCAAAATGCCTTTATTATTCTGCTTTCAGCTTTGTGCAGGGCTGCAGTTTCCTGGCTTAGCACGTCAGGAGACTATACTGAAAGAGTTTATTATAGTTAATTATTTTTCATACCAGTTCAAGGAATCCTCCCCCTCCCTTACAAACACAGTGTTTCTGTCCCTCTTTGGATAGGAACAGGTGAGATCAGAATGGAAAATTTCCTGTGTTTTGTGTAACTCCAGTATGCCAGATCTGCTCCCAACATACACTGACATTTTTGAAGCATGTTAATTGTTAAACCTCTACTAAATTAAGATTTTTCTGATGGCAGGGGGTTTGGAAGTAGATGAGGTCTTTAAGGTCCCTTCCAACCCAAACTATTCAATGATTCTCCCTTCCTCATCCCCTTCTACCTCAACATAAAGAGCACTGGACAACATCCATAAGTTTCTCCTGTATTTTGTCACAGGTATTCTGGTAGAAAAGTACCCTTGGCCCACATCTAATGCATCCATCACAGTCAAGTGATTCCACTTTTCAAATGCATAACTTGGACCTTGGATAAGGTCCCAACATTCTCACTAGTGAGGGATGAGAACTCCAGATGGGGACAACTCTTCCACACAGGTTGAAGAAACACTGGACCATAATGCCACTTCTACTTACTTCTCCCACTAAAGCAGCAGTGGCTACAGATGATGCCAGTTCCTGCACCCTCACACTCTGCTTAAAGACACAGCTCTTGTCAAAGCAAATGGAAGAACAAATCTGTCACATGGACTGTACTGATGTATCTGTGTTAAGAAGTAGGTCTACTTAAACTTGTCGGGTCATGCAGACACAACGGTGTTCTAAGTGATTAAATGCTGGAAGGTTATTTTTTCTCTCCTTTGGGAACCTGAAAGAAAGTCCATGTTGATGTTATCTCCTTCTCCAAGAGTTAGCTTGGTTCACAATCTCAGATTAAAGAACAAAATGCGTAATGGTCTGCATCATGTGTTCATACTTCAGTTATGAAAGCATAAGAGAACACCAGGGTTATGCTCACCACTTCTGGGAAAATATAGTCTTTTCACTTGCCAAGAGCTTCTCAGAGCAAGCTGCTAGCTCATTTTCAATGCAATCCCTCCCTTATTTTGCACACCTCCACATCCTGATTTTGTGAATGCTGAATTTGTGCAATATAAAAAAAGGCTGTTTAAAGGTGTCACTCATTTCCTGTGCACAAAGCTCAGAAGTAGAGAGAGTTTGTCACAGGACATCAAAGCACTAAAAACCTCTCACCACATTGTAGGCAACAAGTTTTTATGGAGGTCTTGTATGAGCAGCCTGCTGCCCTTTCCTCTGTCCTCATGCATTTCCCAAAGGGAACACAAACAGTTAATACTAATTACTTTGATAAAATGACAAACCTTCACTACACTGTATGTTTCACCTCTCAGTTCAGTGACAATAAGCAAGACGTGATTGCACCAGTCTAGATCCCACAAGCATACAAATAAGGAACAGCAGTGTTGAACAGGAACGGATTACAGGAATGCTTCAAAGCTCTGCTGACACATGGATCCAGGCTTCATTATCACCTCTGGAGTTTACACCACTGTTTGCTATAATTAGAAGCATGTCAAAGCTCAGGCAGAGCATTGCAACCATCACTGGTCACTTTGTTGGCATTAATACGACAGCCAGCATAGTATGAGGCAGGACTTTATCAAGCTTTTAAACTATCACCATCTTCTCCCATTTGGGAAAGACCATGTTGAACATTTTAAAGAACATCAGGCTGGTTCCTTTTGCAGGGACCCCAGGGACCTAGTTCAATGCCAGCCTCCCTCCCTGAACGCACGGTGTTGCAAACAGGGCTAGGGACAGCAGGAGGAAGGGGGCAAGCTCTGCAGTGAGGAAAGGGGTTAAATGTGCCACTGAAGAAAAACAACTGAAAAGCTGACCTTTGTAAAACAGACTTACACTTCAAGTACCATTTTCATAACTGAATATATGTACAAGTTTTTATGCAACTGCATTATTAGATTGTTAAATGTGTATACTCAAATGTTTCCTGGACTAGAACAGCTCCACAGGAGCCATTCCTCACCCTTAGTAAATATTTTCGCGCACTTGCTCCATTTTTCAAACTGGAACCCTTATCTATTGTTGTACCAACTAGCAAACCCTTCTGCCTTTGTGCACTATTGATCTTTCCACAGCCTTTCACTAGCATCAGATGCTTAATACTTCTGCAAAACCGGCATCGACTCCTGTGAGTAACAAGCTTTCTAACCAGGAAAGAAATATGTATTGCCTTATGCTCAAAATCTGCAGACTGTTGCACACTCTCCAGCCTAATGGGGAGCAAAGCTCAAGTTAAACAACACATTTACACAACTGAGTCCTAAAGAGTAATTTTTTGTTCTGGGTTCCTCTAATTGTGTAAAGGGTGATAGCACACAGTTTATGTCTCACCACTGGAAAGACTACAGAGCTACAGTGAATTTTTATATCCACATTTCAGGATATTTAAACTATGGGGCTCTAACAGAAATGCTGACTTCACCCAGTTACAGTGGTGCAACCTCTCTACCACAATTATGTATAGATGGAGACAATAAGCACAGCTGATTCAGGAGGAATCTCTGATTACGCTGGAAAACCAAGAAGTGTTGGATAATCTTGTTTCCTAAGAAGCAACAGCAGGTCTGAAGAGCATAAATGAAGGAGCAGAATTGGTAGGGAAACAACAACCAAGTTCAGTCATGAATCCTTAGAGATGCGATTACATTTTGTTGTTCATGTGACTGCAAGAGACCTAAAGGAGTCATTCAGGGCTTATGCTAAAAGGACATTGCAAGTCCTTTTAAAAAAAGAGCACAGAGCACTGATATTCAAAAGAACTATGTTCCTTCCCAACCTCTTAAAATATTGCAAATTCAGCTCCAAACATGAAGGCACATAGAAAAAAAATCAACACACATGCAGTACTAGAGTAAAACAGCCTGTATAACCTGCAAAAACTGCCTTGAAATGTATGATATTACATGGGAAAAAAGCCAAATAAAACTATTTCAATAAGTAATTTTTTTGTTTAAATAGGGTAGGGTCTTTCCCATCCTGCCGCTCTTTTTCCTTGGTTTTGGGGGAGAAGGAGGAAGGGAAGGAAGAGACAAGACTCTTGGCAAAAACTGTTAATTAGGTTCAGTGTTTTCTTCTACCCCTCATCTCACCAGTTCTCACTTTTTAAACATTTATATACTAAATTTCCCATAAAATGATAATTTTCTCAAAAAAGAGCTTGTTTGATTGATAGAAAAAGTTCCAAATGTGACACTGTGATTGGCTCTAATTACTATTAATAAATGCATAATGAATGTTGATAAGATTAACAAACCATTCCAAAAATTCGTTACTATATTCACTCTACAGCATAAACTCTAAATTAGCACTAATGCCAGCAGGCTCTTAATATTCCCAGATTAACGAAATGCAAGCAGATCATGCAAGGATGAACTCGAATTTTGCAAAACAAAATAGTTGGGCAAATATTTATCACTGAAGAAAAAAAGGTGTGAATTAGTACATGTCTAGCAGGGGGTATTATGGAAACAGATGGAGGGGCTTTTCAACACTTCCCCTAAAGGAGTGAATGTATTGAGACAGTGGAGCACAACATCCTTTCCCATAAAATGGTGTAGAAGTGCTCAGCGGTTCCTCGCTGCTGACAATCTGCTTTCGAGTAGCACATCTCCATGCCAAGCCCAGTCCTGCGAGGATGCAGGAAAGGAGTGCGGTGAGGCTGGCGGCAGCTGGGGGTACATGGGGGTGCATCTTTATGGCACGGGTGGACGAGGCACTGAGGGGCTTGGTTTAGTATTTGATAGGAATGGTTGGAGTCGATGATCCAGTGGGTCTCTTCCAACCTGGTGATTCTATGATTCTATGAGTAGGGCCCTCCAGCCCTGTCCAGTTTGGGATAAAACCTGTGGGAAGCTGGGCGAAGCTAACTGTCCCCATCACGCTCACTCAGCAGACAACCTGGTCCTTGCGCTATGTCACCAGATGGACAGGGAGACAGGAGTTCCTCTTGGTTGCTGCCAGCCAGATGCCAGAAATGGTAGTGCCCCAAAAGCACAGTCTCTTCCCACCGCAGCCTCACTCCCTGGGTACAAACCGATCCCGGTCTCCTTCCCACCCTCCACACCAAAACCACCCCGCTCCCCCTGGCACAACCTGCAACCTCAGCAGCTCCCAGCATCACCTACTGCACCACAGGAGAGGGGAGGGAGGAAATAAATACACACTTTCTGATTGGCTTCCCATTTGTCTGATGCCCTGAGGCACTTCCAGTTTAGTATGTGTTTCTTTTTAAAGTTAGTGGAATTGAAATAAATCCATACTGTTTGCCAATTTCCAGCTTACGTAATCAAAGTCAACTGTGCATTCGCAATTCCCCCCTTCTCTACAAGCTAATCTGACAGTAGCGGGGGGGAAATGTAATGGGGGAAAAATAATCTCCTGTGGCACTGTCTTGATTTCCCTGGGAAAATAAAATGCCTTCACTTTATAGCGGCCTGGTAATGAATTAAACATTTTGAAATCCATACTGGAACCTCAATAATAAGATCTTTAAAAACTGCAGACACAGTCAAAGCAAAGAGAAAAAAAAAAGAAGCAGAAATATGCTTGAAATTAAGCAGAGACAAATCACTAAGACACAGATATGGTGAAGCAAAGCAATAGGCACATCAAGGAGAAGGGAGAGAGTCCATCCACCAGTCTAGCGTCACGCAGTCAGCATCCACTCTCCTCAGACAGTAACAAAACCCAAAGTTACTGCAGCCACAGTTTTGTTGTCTTATCACAAAGACCTACCTAGAGTTTTAATATACAGAAATATCAGTTTTAAAACATTTTGTTTGAAAGCTGATACAGGTTCCCCAATTAAATAAAAGCCTATGACTCCACTACGTTGGGAGATGCCAAGATCCAGGCATTTGCATGGCTTAAAATGGCTGCAGCAGTTCAAGGCTTCTATAACTTACTCTACACAACATCACGGAGCACAAGAGAGGGGTCTCCTTCCTGGCTGTACCCTATTTTAAATTTAACAAAGGCAACATAATTAGTCCCAGGAGCATCCCTCCAGTAACAGCTTCAGCTCCCAGCACTAGTGAGTTGTATGCTATGCAGTAATTATGCTACCAAGCTGTCAGAGCCTCCTTATCTGCATGCAAATTAGTTCATATGCTATACATCTGCTCTAATGACAGCATTAAAACAAGAATTTTATAATGAAGCCATCCTCTTTATAGCAACGTAGCACAATTACTTTATTAACATATTGCACATCTATGTCTCTACCTGCTCTCAGCCAAATCGCCAAATTTTCCACTCCCTCATATAGCAAGATCTCCTTCACTTCTCTCTCCATCTCTGTAAATAAATACAAAGAACGAGAACAGGAATTTCTAAGCTACCTCTGTACAACACCACTCCTTCATTGTTCCTGGGGAAGTACTGCACCAAATGCCATTAAGTGTGGCAAATAAATATTCCCATAATGCTTCAAAAGGTTAGGAGATGAAACAGTAATAATCAAATCAGCAGCTGTTTGCTCCCAGCCTTGACATCAATCATCGGCTTCTGTCGACAAGTGGGGCCAAACAGCAGCAGGAGGAGGTGGCAGCCCCACCTCGCCCCAAACACACTGATGCAGAGATGCCAAGCAAAGAAAGAAGCACAAAGCAAGCAAAACCTTTGCAAGCGAGGAGTGGCCAGCGCAAACCTGACGCTTGGGAGGGCTTCTGCCCGGGAGAGGCATGCTGAAGCCAGCCTCCTGTGGCCAAGGTGTTGGAGGAGGTGGGGATGTGAAGGCGAGATGGCAAAGCGCTGCGGCTGCCTGCACCCCTGCCTCTGCTCTTCACAGCAGCTGCTGTGGCTCGGTGCTCTGTACCACCCAAGAAGCATCCTTGCCTCTCCAGAACACGCAGCAGCACTTCACAATACATCAGCATCAGCTCTCGGCTCCAGCCCTCTGTCAAACATCAGTGCTGGGAAAGTTTAGTGCCTTCTTGGTCCAGGGGCTATTATTTTTGTATGAGACATGCAATTGTCTGCACAAGTTATTCACAGAAACTTACCTCAAAGAAATAAAATCAATAGAGGACTTGACTAAATTTCCTACTGGGTATTTCATGAGCTTTTCTCTTCATTACATTGTGAGCCATTGCTCAGTTTTTCTACAGTTAAAAGTAAAAAAAAAACCAAAACCCAAACCAACCAACAAACAAACATAGAAAAACAAGTGATCAGCCCTAAACCTTCAATGGATCGTCACACCCATTTCTTTATTTAGGTCTATTTTTCAGCTTTATTACTACAAGCCGCACTGCAGGAACTGCCAAGGACCTGCAATCCAGCCTTCCTGCAAGGACATACCCTGAACCCAGCCAGCCACCTCTCTCCAGGGTAATAAGGAAAGGTGATTTCTAGTAACTGGGAATATCAGCTCTGGGATCTTGTTTTGCTTGATCTGACAGAGTTTATACTTTTGACCAACAGATTGCTTTTCAAAAGTCTGCTTGGGAACAAAGCAGTTGGTTTTCCAGGCAATCTCCACCAGCAGGAACAAAGGGAAGTGGAAGTGGAGGTAAAACCCAACAAAAATCTTTTTTCATGTTTTATTTCCCCAAGCACCAGAAAGGTGTGGATAGGTCTCAGCCAAAGTTTCAGCACTACTTTGTTCTTCATGCAAATCATCTCTTTCATCAATTATCTTAAACCCATGCATAAACATCGCTGCTGTTTCAAAGCCAGAGGAGATAGGTGAGAATTACCATGGGCAGCACAAGGATGTTCAAATACTAAACAAACTCAAATCTGCTCTTAAAGCCTATATTTACAGCTTTAGTAAAGCCCTGAGTACTGACACCACAGTGCATGAAACAACAAACAAAAGAGCTGGGGAAAGGCACAGAGCAATGCTTCTTTCTCTGCTACAAAAGCTTGTTTTATTTTTGTCAGCATAACCTGTAGTTTCCTGGGTTTCGGCGAGATCAAATATTTGATCAATTTATAAAAGGGATGATATTATGTGTTTGCCTGAGGGAACAGGGTCACTGGATTTCACGACCCTGGAGTTTATTCCAGCTCTCGGTTCCCATGAGAAAAATACTAAATTAGCCTTTTCCTCTGGGAGATGGGAAAACAAAATCAGAATATATCATAGTCCACCCATAGCTGCTAACAAGATATTCTGTAGCCTTTGACATCACCTCATGAAATAACGCAATACAAGCCATCTTATTAGCACTCAGTGTGCACCTAGGCAAACAAATTGTATTTTCAGAGCAGCCAGTTATGAAAGGAGCAGCTCAGTCTTATCTGCTAGAAACCTCTTCCACTGCTGCTCTGCTATTTAAATATCTTTTGTACTGCTGCTCATTAGTGTGAATTCTGCTGTCCCTTCATGTCTACCTAAAAAACCTGCCATTAGCTGCAGCGTGGCTTGGGTCATGTCCTGGAGGTGACAACTATCCCACCAAGCTCTCGAGGCTGACGAGGTAGACTTCTCAAATTGAGCTAGTGCTTCAGACTCTCAATGGCAAAACAGACTCATCCACAGCACCACTTAGGCCAACAGAAAACTTACGATGAGCTAAGCCACATTCCAGGACCATAAATTTCTCTTCATTTGCCTTAAAGGGCTTCTAGAACATTAGTTCAGATACAGGTGTCTGCACACTAGCAGGTGAGGTGAATGCTACCTATGTAAGGAGCCTAACCAACTGAGCATCATCGACCCAGTGTTACCAGCCTGGCTTCATCTGTGGCCCTGAATTTTGGTGTCAACCCCTCCTAGCTGCTTTATCACTGTAAGCCCTTCAGTACTTCACCTGACAGCCTCAGCTTCTTCATTCTCTCCCTGGGATTACCCATCCACTTTCCTCTCCCTCTTCCATCTCTTCTCCTGTGTCTGTGCATGCTCCTTCAAAACTGGATAGTTTCTTCAGGCTTACCAGTACTTTCCCCTCATCTCCCTCATCAGAGCCCTCTCCTTGTAGCAGGTTCTCTCCCCAGTCGCATTTTCATCATATACTACAAGTCTCTTCTCCACCGAAGATAGAAATAACACTTTCCACCATCTCTTCCAATCTCAAAGTTTCTTCCATCAACTGATCAACCATGAGCCTCTGGCTGTGGTTTGACAGCTGAGTTACTGTTACTTGCTTACATTTTTATTGCATTATTAAAGAAAAAATTTTGCCATCAGCATAGTAATTTGCTAGAAAATAAAACCACATGGAAATCACCTGCAAGGTGTGCTATTTTAGGTGGGACTGTTAATGTAGGTCAAGTTCTATTTTAAATAAATCCTAGCATACATATTTTGGAATGGAAAAGTTCTCCTCTGGGTTGCATCTGTGTTATTAAGAAGCCTCTTATGAATTCTGAATTTTGAATCTATCCACCATTGTTTTTTAAAGGAAAAAAAATCAGATAAGCACACACAATTCTTGTTCCCTGATGCCATCAAGCCAACAACATGCTTGCAACTCATGCAAATTGAATGATATTCATGAAAATAGAAATTATTCTTTCACACCTAAAAAAAAAAAGCCAATTTTGACAGTGAAAAAATACTCAAAACACTCAAGAATCGGCTCAGGATCACTTCTTGATCCTGTTACAATTCTGTCTGTCCAATTCATTGAGATAAGTATCATACAGGGTCTTTTTATAAGCAAATCTTCCCAAAGCCCACTCTACTCTGGCAGCCAATACTTGAAAAACTTCACAGTTTTCCATGCAGCTTTGGCATTTTCTCTTCCTTGTGGTATCGTTATTGGCCACAGATGGGAAATTGTGGTAGCACAACCAGACTGCAGAACCACCTTGAAATAGTGAAATATTTACGTGACCTTATTTCTGAACATATCATACTATATTTAGTGTTTACATGACACACATTAAAACTTAGGGGTATGGCTTTTTTTTTTTTTGCGCTAAACAAGTGAGATTGCTATAGCTCCTGAACAAACTTTAATCATCATGGTATTTTAGTTTTGTGATTAAAAAATACAGAAGCCAATCCTAAACTGGGAGTATGATGGCTGCATTTCATAATGTAGAGATCTGACAAGGGATAAAGTTATTTATTCACTCCCACTTCCTCCACCTCAAAATTAAATTCTTCACCAAAGATCATCAAGATATTCAAGTCTGTAGACAATGACAACCCTGGCAATGTCCTCTGCAGAGCAGAACAGCTGTTCAGTTGACAGGTACCTTGTTCCAGAAGGGAAAGTTAAAGCATTTTCCACTGTAAATGCTGCGAGTTTCTGCTTTCTGAGCAGTCTTACGTTACACCTAGCTTGCAAGAGAACCCTGTACAGAAATATTGCCACCAACATCACAAAGGCCGTTAACCTAAAAAATTGCTCTGTTCTGAAATTTGTTTTGTCTTAAGCGTATTTAAATTCCAGCAAGCATTTACACTAAAAGAAACCTTAGCTGCTTTCAAAAATTAACGGAAACAACAAGATTGTGTTGTGAAGATTGTGAGATTGTTTAGTGCTTGGATCCAGGTGCCACCATTTAGCACCAACTGCGCAGCCCAGATGTGCTGCAGCACCTCACCACTGAGTCCCTTTAGACCAACTACTCAACTGACCCAAGGTGAGGTAAAAGAGGAAAACTCATTTCACCTTACTGTCACACTGGGCTAAAGGCATTCAAGTGCTCACATTCTGCAGCTCACCTGACTGTTTGTTTCTAACTGTAATATCGTCTTGATGAAACTTTTGTGTTGGTCTCCCAGACCTCAGCAGAGAAAAGAGCGCAACGTCTTCCTCCTGGACATCAGGGAACTCACCAGCCTACAAGCTTCATGTGAGGTCTCTGAAATCTTTGTTCCTGCAGTGCTTCCCCACACTGGTGTTTACAAGGGAAAGTAAAGTAGCATCAATCTCAAAAGACAAAAAAATATGACTCTGAAAAACTGTTTTCCCTTTACCTGATGCGGTTTGCAAAGAGCTTTGTACTGCTGGCAAAATAAGCGACGTTGAGAAGGGGAATTTTGAAGGGTTTCTCACATCCCATCTCTAACCATCCCAAATGGGTCCTATCTCGGTTTTCCTTTTAATCTTGCTGGAGAAGAAAGGCACCTTACATCTAGCAACATTTCATGAAAGCCATATGGCTCGGGATGCAAGCAGAGCAAAGTGACTGTTCTTTTCCTCACACCTAAATGATACTTTACTATGTATGTGAGAGACAAAGTTTGTCTACAACCCTGCTTCTACATAAAACCACCTTTTAGGAATTACGCTCGAATTTAGGAATTTAGTTTTGGCATCTCAAATGGTATAAGGTTAGCCAAAGGATAACAGGGAAGATATGGATTAAAACCTAGTTTCAGGATCCCACTTCTAAGGTTTTTTTGGAAATTAGGCGTTTAATAGAAACACAAAAGGTAAAAGCAACAGTTCTGGTATTGTTTATTACCTTGTATGAAGTGATTAATATAGCAGTTCACTGCCTCTGTTGCACAAAAGAACTACGTGCCAACAATTCTGGCTGAAGAAAAAGCATCACGTTGCTTTGCAATCAAAACCAACATGGAAGAGTGCCAAGGGTGAAAGGTAGAAGAATTCCTAATCTTCTTCAAGCAGAAGGAAGGAAAAAACAGAGGAATGGCACAAAATCTCTTTCTACCTTTCCTTCTGCTGCTTCTGAGATTATAGACAGTCACAGAGAGTCCAAGCAGGGGTGAGAAAATCAAAGTGGCACCTGTTAACTCCTCTTTCCAAAGCAGAGGGACCATTAAACACTAGTTAATGCAAGACCTTACTAAGACAATATATGCCTTTCTGTCTTAGATATTGTTATTTCACGTTAGGGAGTATCCACTAACAACTTATCCCATTCACTTGCCTTTAGCAGTGTTTTCTCCATCCGCCTACACACTATTCTCTTCCGCTTATAATAACACTGATATGCATCCATGGTGAGAAGCTATGAGTACTACATATTCGTTTCCCAGTCTTCTTTCTCCATAACACTCTTAAAATCAAAAGACATTCCTGACAGTAACTAGCTTGTAATGGTGCTAGGACCACCTAGTACTGCCCAACAAGATGTTTCCCAAAGTCTCTTCATTTTTACATCGGTATGTATCATATGTTGTTGGCAACCTTGCATATTGATTCCGTGCTGAGTGCCTATAGCACTCGGCACAGTTCTGGGCTGTAGGATGCCCTTCCCAGGCGACTCCACACTATACCAAGAATAATAAGCAGTGAAACAGCTTTAAATCTGCTGTCCAGTATGCCAAGTTGTCTTCTTTAGCTTTAAGTTTGAGCTATATGAAAGCCAATACGAACGGGATTCATCAGCTGTTACAAACCTCGTTCACTACAGCCCATCTGCAGATACAGTGGTTACTCCCAGCACCTGTCTCTGAAGCCCTCTGCAGATTTTCCATCTTCTACAGTGATGCACAGAAAATTCAGAGGGACTCTGGTTTAATAAAAACATATGCACTGCACTGAAACATCTTTGCCTTGATCCAGAAATTCAACAAGAAAAAAAAACCAGTAATAAAATGAGAGCAACAGCTTTCAATCTGATTGCATGGTTCTTTCTCAAGTCTAGGTGGGTCTCTCGTAGGGTGAGTGAAGATTTCTATGTTTCAGTAACATACAGCTCTTGCTTCTCAAGCTCTCTAGGAAGGCTTTTTAAAACCCATGCATCTTTGCATCTAGACAAGCCGTGCTTGGTGTAGGGTAAACCCACTCCATGCTGCCCTCAACTCTGGTGAACTGAATTTTGTAAAGAAGGAGGAGGATTTCCCAGCTATCTGTGTGATATTAAAAATGTCATGTAAAAGATTAATTTGTGGGCAGAGAACAGGAAAGAATAATTTGCTTTTGCCAGAAACAGATTCTTCTTCTTTTTAAGCAGATGTCAAGTTCAAAGTCCAGCTGAGATGGTGAGTTCAAATATCTATGATAAATTTATCTCCATTATCACAACCACATACTTGCTATACAATTCACATACAAACACATATTTTACTCTACAGAAGCACATTTTACACAAGAAAACCACTCTTTCTCTGAATCCTAGGATTAATCTACATAACATGCCGGTAAAGTCCCTTTTAAATGTGTTAATTCCTGTTAATAATGAAAAGTTGCAGGCATAGATTTCAGCCTGGTACATGCTGCAGTTCACCCCCCAAAGAAGACTGCAGCAGAATCCCCAGTAAAATAGGTATTTAGGAGCAGAATGGCTGCTTCTTTCTGATCTGGAGTCTATATGGAGATAGAGCCTATGGATTGTGCATTATTCACTATTCATGAAGACAAGGAGGAAAATTAAAGGATTTTATGACAAACCTGCAGCAAAGCCAGTTGCAGAACAGGGCTTTGGAAGCCATCTCAAAGGATGCCCAAAGGTGCTCAGCTCCCACTGCACCCAGATGCTCCTGAAATTCAGTGGCAGTCAGCTACCATGGCAGAAACCTTGGCACTTTGTCCTCTGCTCTTACTTCTTCCACATATGTTCTCTTCAAAAGGCGTTTTAAGATCAAAGGACGAGCCAAAAACCTGGGGAGAACTTTTGATCATTCCCAGCATGGGAGGTCTTATGTAGCATTCCAGTTTCTGCAATAGCAGCAAACAGCAGCAGCGTTGCCACTGTATCTTTGTTATAACTGAAGAAACCTACGCTCAGAATTTAAATGAATTTCCATTATACATCGGCTATGCCTTCTTTCACTTTTTGCTTCCTCCTGTCCTGTCTCCTTGAGGTTGAAAGGAATCCCTCCTTGAAACAATCTTGTATAGTACACAAATGCATTCTGAACTCTATTATACCTCATAACTTGAAATATTACAGTGGCTAAAACTCCAGACTAGTTTTAGAAGAAATCGGAGCTGCTATTGATCAAGGTTATAATGTACACTCACTAGATAATAATTTATGGACTACAAAAACTACTTGGTCTTCCATGGTTCTCAATTATTATCAACACACACTCCATACGAGATTAACATAAAACACCAAGCAACATCAGAAAGCCATAAATTTTCACAATAAATCAGCCACTTCCCCTTCATTAGGTTTTGCACAGTTCATATTAATTCCTTTCTGGAGAAAATCATGACTAGTTATTGTCTGCTTCAGGAACAAATCTATCGGTAATATTTCCACGGGGATCATCTGAAATGGATTCCTAATAATGTACAGGTTGAAAGGTTTCCTTGTTCTCCCTTTTCTGCATCCAGGACTTAAACTTTATGGTCCCGATGACACTATAAAGGCACATGTGTTTAATAACAAAACTAGTAAAGAAGTATGTCTTAAAACATATAACTGCACACTTAAATATAGAACAGACGTGAACATGGGCAGTCACCTAATATAGAGAACAGGTTCTATTTATTCCTCCAGCAGCCAGCCTCAGCATAGGAATAACTGACGTGTCAGATAAAGGCTCTTATCCTGGGCTGGTTGTATATAGCACTTCATCAGTACACTTAAAGGTACTCTACTAGAGCAGGGGATGTATTATTGTCCCTATTTTACAGGAAAGGAAAAGCTTCCCAAGGTTACAAAAGCAGGTCATAAGCACATATCTGCAATCACTGCCTCCACACCTTAATTCCCATGCTCTGTCCATTAAGCCACACTGTAAGAGCTTCAGAGATTGATGTTTTACGTAAGCAT
Organism: Clamator glandarius; assembly: GCA_033459285.1. Classification (NCBI taxonomy): domain Eukaryota; kingdom Metazoa; phylum Chordata; class Aves; order Cuculiformes; family Cuculidae; genus Clamator; species Clamator glandarius. The sequence continues at coordinate 1,531,774 of JAUNZM010000089.1, read as the reverse complement.
TTAACTCATTTCTCAACAAACCTATGAGCATTCACATTATTTTGTCTTCTAAGTTGGACTGAACTAGACCAGGCTCTACTTGTATACAAGTACATAACACTAACAGCCCATCTCTCCATCTCTGGAAATACAGAGGGTGGTAGTGTTACCTTTGCTTAAAGGGATGGCCCTGATGAACCTCACTTAAATAGAAAGAACAGGAAGCATTTCAGGTCTTGACAATAGAATTTTAGATGATACTTGATAAATCTCAAAGTGGAAGTCACAAGAGTCAGATTCCAGATTCCTCTGTTAATTCATTCACACAAGTTTAATTCCACTCTTTTTTTTTTTTTTTTTTACAAATAGCAGAAAATACCACAACAGAAGTTCAGAGTGACACATACAGCAAGTCTGTCTCTGCAGCTGAGAGTTCCTACTGTTCCCTGGGAGGGAGGTGACACCCAGAAGATGTCATCCTTTCTGGACCATACCTCCCCCCATACCTCAATGGACCACAAAACACGGCTTGCAAGTGTTGCAAGGCAAATTGCCCTCCATTGAATTAATTTTGACCAGCCTAGCTGCATATGGCAATAACTTCTGACCTCCAAAGGCACAGGGAAACCTCAGAGCACCTCTGATTAGAATATTCCAGCTGAAATGTTCTTTTTAGTGACTGTTTTCTTTGGTTTCTGCTAGCTGCCAGTGGCATGCTTACCTTTGCTGCCTTCCCTGATTCTTGAGCAGGGCATTATCCTGACAGAACAAGCTCAGCCCAGACATGGGAAGGCTCCGGTGTTATGCTGCTGCCTTTCTGCTTGGCTTTCCCTCTTCTGCCTCAGTCTGCTGTCTTGTTCTATACGGCGATGACTAAAGAGTACATTTTTATAAAGTGCTTGAACAGGCTATTTGATACGAGCCTCATTTTTCAGAGGTGTCAAACACCTCAGCTCCTGCTGAGCACAAACGCATCATCACTACTGAGCATCAGGGAAGCAGGACTCTGCTTGGCCACAAAAGTGGGGATGAAGCTGGGCTGTCCCACGGCACAGGGCTGCTGGTGGCAACGCACACTGCTTGTCCTGGGAAGTCTCACCACATTCCTGGGAAGTGGGCAAAAACGAGCAATGTCATTATACTTTGTCCAGAGAAGTCGTGCCACCCCTAGAGGTGTTCAAGGCCAGCTTGGATGAGGCTTTGGACACCCTGATGCAGTGGAAGGCATGCCTTGCTGGAAATGCCAGACTGAGTGAAAATGCTGAACCATTCATAAAAGACTGTAGTTCAAGGATAACCATAGCCTTTATTTACAACCCTCTGCTTCACTGCTCAGTCACTGAGGCGGGCCCCAAAATGTAACACAATTACCACATGGAGGGCTGTATTTTCTATATCTTTTCTTCTGAAATACAGCAAAGAAACAAAAGAAATGAACAAGCAACAGCTTTCATGAAGAAAGCAACTGATAAGCAATTGTGCTGGACTTTTCTGCCCAGACCTTCCTGCCGGTTTCAGTTGTGACAAGGTGGAAACAAAATACAACCTCATTCTGCACAAACTCACATCTCCGCAAGCTAAAACTCACGCTGACACCTCCGCAGCACTCAGAGGAAGTGGCTGAAATGTTAGCATTCACCAGGAATAATTCCAGAAATAATGGAGCTACTGTTCCTAGTTCCAATCAAGAGAAGTGCATGGCCCACAAGCACCTACATTGAAAGGCACTGCACTAACAAAGGCAGATCCAGCACATAAAGATTTTTCAGAGTGCTGCTCTTGGAAATAGTGGGGAAATAGGATACTCTGGACTCTCCAGAGATTGGTTTCTATTTTCATGGCTATTTTTCACAAGCCAAGGGACTACAGAAAGGCATTTAAGCCAACACACCCGAGCAGTAACTAAGGTTTACAGGGTTTACTGAGGTCAGAAGACCGTCACACCAATTTTTACAAAATGTGAACAAATTTACAATCCTAAAAAGACTTGAGTGACTGCCATGGCAGGCAGTGAAACACTAACATTTCTTCCTATACTAAATTGTTTCTGATGGACTCTTACTGTCTGAGAGCTGCAATACTTTTGTAAAAGCAAAAATCACTGTATCTTGATGAAACAAGAGAATGAAAGTAAACACCTTGTGCAGTTGTGCTCAGATGATGGGGGACTGGGAGAGGTGGAACAATCCCTCCCCACCATGCACAAGGAATTTCAAGTTGAAAACCACACTGTGGGGAAAGACGGGGAAGGGCAGAAGGTCAGAACCTGGCTACAACAGAAAACAGGTTTGCAGTCTTGATTACAAAGTTGCTGTTAAGATACTGTAATATATATATATTTTTTTAAGCAACTTCTTACCAATTTATTGAACACTAGGGCTTTTTTGAGACCATTGGAGATTATTGTTTAAATTGCTGTTTAAAAATGTACTGGCTCACGGCATGGATAATTCATTCTGATGCTAATACAGAAACACACATACTGTGTGTATATAGCTATATTACAGCTCACTTCTAAAAGTGATTCTGCATACAAAGTAAGTGTGTGTTTTCACATCTGGACCATGAACTAGATAACCTCATTTCCAAATACCAAACTATAACTTACTGGAGCACTAAATGGTACTTCTAAATAAACAAGAATTTTATCTTGACAGCTGCATACCTTACACAGGAATAAGCAAAGTCATTAATAAAGGCAAGAAGGCATGTCTCTATGCTCCAGGAGATGCAGGACCGTCACCTTTGTGAAAGGGTCGGGAGGCTTTGGAGAGAGGTAACCACCTCATTAAAGCCTTTAGTCTGTCTGGAGATTTTCTCATTTGTTCGGGACGAGACATGTCTTGCTTTTTTTCCAAGGGATTAACAACCAGAAGAGGAGCAGTGCTTCTTTGTCTAACTTATTATTTTTAATAAGAAAAAAAATACTAATTAGAATACAAACCAAAAGCAGTCCTGATGAGGCAGAAAAGTTTTTCTCCCTCACCAATCAACAACTGGACCACAGAGACTCAGTAACTATCCAGCAGGTTACACTTAATTGACTGATATACTAGAAACGTTAGATAGAGTGGTCAGTTTGAACTTTGGGCTCAGTTAATGAGCTCTCAAGTTCACTCTTTGACAGAATGAAGCACAATGGTGCTGCATGACTTCATTTTATAATTACAAGCCTGTTCTTTAATATTTTTCCCCATCTTATATACCCCTTTTTCAAAGCAAAGCTAAGGAAAAAGAGAAATTAAACTCCTTTTAATGAACTTATGCAAATATAAACCTGGTGAAACAAAAACCACAGACCTAAGCAGAATACTGCATTGAAGACATTTGTGTGTTTTATGCAAAGCTCATCTAAATTTGAGTAATTGGAACTAATTTGGCAATCTGCACAATCAGTTTGCAAACTTCAACCACTGGATTTTAAGTATGAGCCTGAAAAATCATTAACACTTTTATTTATCACAGTGGCCCCGATCCAGCACAGTATTAAAATCTGCGTTCAAGTGTTTTGAACAAGGTCTTAGCATACACACAGCATCCAAGAGAGTATCAGAAGCTCTGATTACAGAGAGAAGTCATTGATATGTTCAGGTCACACAATTTTAATCTCAAATCAATCTGAAATCTCAACTCAAATCTCAAAACTCTGAAGGGCGGGAGTCTACCTGGAAAAAGCCCACAGTTTTCATTCCTCATCCACACCACGCTATGTAAAACCGTTCCCCAGATTAGAAACATTGCTCTATTGCTTTTCATCTCCACCCTCTCCTCTTCTCTGAGAGTTTCCATTACCTGCTGTTTCCCTCCTCAGGAAGATGTTAACCTGGTCCTTTTCGTTGCTGTGGGCACCTAGTCTCCACTTAGCAGTCCAGGAACTGGATGTGCTTTTCATGCTCCAGGAACACAGCAAGAGTAACAAATCTGTTCATTAAATGTAGTTCTCCCATGCTCTCCCCAGCGTGTGTTTTGGCTGCAATGAGGGTTAGTGTCTCATCTTGCTTCAACAAAAAATGCAGTGGCTACTGAACTTACAAAAACATTCTTGCTCCAAGTATGTTAAAAAACTTTGTAGGAAAGAAAACTTTCCCATTCAACTTAACTCATTACTTGTGGGGTTTTTTTTCTGAAGGTATCCCCTTAAAGAGAAGGCAAAGCACATTATTCAAGGTGAAAACTGCCAGTCTGAATTTGTAGTTCAAGTCTATGAGAAGTGTCCCAGCATCCCAGCAACTTATTTGAACACAGAGGCACAAGCAACCTGCACTAGCATCATGAATCCTCTCCAAAGAACCAGACCACCAGCAGAGTTTAAATATTGTTGTGTGTCAGTAACACAATTTTAAATCATAGGAACAGCCTATTAAGGCAGAACTACACTAGATCACATGCAAGTTCAGTTTCTCTCCATGCATCTTCAGGAAACGTGTTAATTGCTCACAGCTCTAACACAGATTTTTCAATACATCTGCAAGACACAACAACATACACACTTGCTGAAGGGAAGGGGAAGATCTGATTCTTTTCAGTGTACAATCTACAGGTATTCAGCACATTTTGGCATCGTAGCTTTACCCTTTCTCAAGCCTCCTTCTGCTATGCACCATTTCTTTCCCACTGGCCAGAACACCACTGGATCCTGGGTACACACTCATCACCCATGTGGTGGGATGCACCTTGCTCACACATTCAGCCACAAAGCTTGACTGCCCTCTGGACTTGGTACAGGGATTTCTGCACCAGTACATGGCAGTGAAAGACAGAAGTAACTGTATAGTGAAGAGCTAACACTGCAGACTAGCACCTTGAATCCCAAACAAGTCCTGCCTTCTCTTCTCTGCACCTCCAATCAGTTTCTTAAACACTGGATCAGAAATTGCTGTCACAAATTAGATTTCATCTTTTGTAGGTCATTTTAAGAACCAAAATTTGAAGAAATTTGATTTAAGGAAGAATTCAGAGGAACATTTCCCCAAATAGGACAGTGCTGCAAAGGATTCCTGTTGCTCCTAGGACTTCCACAGCGTAGCTAGTTAGAGACATCTGCTTTCTCTTTCAGCATTATCATGATACTGCTGTAGACAAATTCTCTCCAATTAATCTGAGATTAGTAAAATCAGACATTTTATTTTGCATCAAGAGAAAACTTTAAACATACTTAAGCTCCAAAATAATTGCTACTTGGGTGGAGAGAAGCCTCTGATGGAGAGAAGCTCAGGCTAGGTCCAGCTGTAATCACACAGGCCGTGACCAGGACCATCTCACAGACCCAAGTATCTCTTCATTTGGAATAAACTGACCAGCCAAACCAAGCTGCATGTTCAGGGCATGCTGTTCTTTTGACTGGGAACTAGCAGACACTCACTAGATGGGCAGGTGAGAAGGTATCTGCTCTGACAACATCAAACCTGAGAAAGAGCCTATCTTCTAAAAGAAGTCTTTCTCTGTCACTACATGGCAAACGAAGTCCCTACCTCTCCACAAGTAGTTCATCCCAGTCTCTTGGGCTGCAGAGAAAGAGCTGTGGTGGTATTGAATTGGTTTGAAATGGGGGATGTCACTGGAATTGAAATTTCAAAATACACCTGAGCAACACAGCTCTCTTCACTGCTGAAAAAGAGAAATGACAAGAACTAATGGGGTTTAATGGGAAAAACCCAACTGCTAAAAGATAACTGGGAAAACCCACTTTTCAAGTCATGGCACAACACAGTTGCATCCATGGGAACTGCATTTCACCAGCTGGCATGAGTTTAAACCAAATAATGTTGTAACTCCCTCCAGTACTCAGTGCAGGCTTGTGCTTATCAAGCTCCAAAGTTTCATCATTAAACCACATCCAAAAATGCTGAGAGACTATTTCTGTCAACAAGGGCCCAGTCAGGTGTCTTTATTAATCACAACCAACAAATATTTTAATGCTGGGACCTTCAGGAGGAAGGGGTGGAGTGGGGCTATGTGCTTTGTTTCATACAAGATGACAACTCAGATCTGCAGTGCCTGATTAATATTTTATGATTACGATCCACTGGGTATGCAGTGTAATCTGGTGGCTTGCTTTGCTCTACGTTTGCTGCATCTCCAATGTTATTTGCAACAGCTTCATGGAACAACAACAAAAAGAGGTTTCATTCCCACAGGAGAGCACTGGCTCACCTCTCTCATTGCTTCATGTAATTCAGAGGGAGCAACAGTTAAACAGGAACTGAAAGTGCTTTTCAACATTTAAAGGGAAAAAAATGGCACCATGGATTTACATATAGATAGCATTTCAGAGAATAATGCTGACTTCTCCTGTCTTGCATTTATTTACCAAGTCAACCTAGCAGAGCAGTCAGAACACAAACCTGCAACAGGGCACTGCTGAATACACAGCTCCGTGCCATCGCCAACAGTGCAGCATGATACCATTAAAATGACATTAAACCGCAGCACAATCAATGAAAAGAGACAATGAAAGCAAAACGCATAACTTTAAGCACAAGTCTACAACTGAGGTCCATCCTAGGACTCTGCAGAGGTCCCTCACCTGACTTATAGTGGAAGAGGACAGTAGTGATAGTCCCTAAAGATGGGCATAGTGGGGTCTGTCTCACGTCCAGGCAATCACTGCATCCCTGAGCCACCAAAGCAGCCCAGACACCACATCAGCACTAGCATGAAGTAGACCCACTGCCTTCAGGGAATGCAATAACATAGATGACTGTTCTGAATCAACATCATCTTAACACATCTGAGAGCTTTCTGGTTTCATTGCAATGTATGAATTGAAGGGGGCGGATGTGTATTTTTTTTTCCCCCTGCTATTCAAAGACCCTTAATGGCATGTTACTCAAAAACTCATTCTCTCTTAGGAATAAGAGCAATGCTTGTAGTGAACTCTGTCTTAAGAAGGTATGTGTCACTGAAAGACTAAGATATTTCTAGATCTCCAGTCTCTTTATGCAGCTTAATGCTAATGACAGGAAACCATTTTTTTGCACACAGTGAATGGGAACAGATGGTGTCACAGTTCTGCTGTGGAATTTAAGCAGAGTGACAACCTATACAGCAGATTGTCATGGGTGAAACTCTTTTTAAGCACTAGCATGGAGGGTTTATTTGTTTAGATTTTTTTTATTTACTTATTACTATCTGATGTTTTGAAAATCTTTTTTTCTTTCCTTTTTACAATGAAATCTAAGAAAATGGTATGACAATCTTACCTCTCAACAAAACCTCAGAAGAAACATGAAGACCAGTATTCTAAATAACACAGTGAAGGGACAGCTGAAAAACAGCACCTCACATTGCAAACTGTGCTCTTCCAATCATGTCCATCCAGACAGCGGTGGCTGGAAAGCAAACCAATGAGGGCTTAAAATTGACACTGTTAGGTTGAAAATCACTTCTCTCTTTCAAGTCTGGTCCCCAGTTCTGATTATGCCTGCAAGGCAGATTATAGGGGGAAAAAGGAGAGTTGGTTTTTTTCTCATTTTTTAATAATTCTGTATTTTACACTGTCAGTTGGCAATATTCTGTGTACAGTTCACCTTTCCAGGCTAACCTGCCTTCATCCAGGAGAAAAAACAAAGGTTAAAAAAAGCAGATAAAAAACAAAGGTGTAAATTTACCCAGAAATAAGGAATTTAAAAGAGGCTTTCTATCCCATAGATTTGTTGCTGCTGTTGCTTACTGATTTGTTAGTTACATTTTCCTGACCCTACTGACAAGTAAGTCAGACATGATGTTTTCATGTATTGATCCTACCAGAGGAATCTGAATTCCCACAAAGCATCTCGACTCTGGTCAGACAATCCACAGGCAACCTGGAGTCCCACAGTTTTTACTGTTTTCAGGTTTATCTTTTTCCAGCTTATTTCAGCTGCCTGTATTAGTATTTTATAGTGCATACCACAAAAGCAACAGATGATACATTCATCCACTCCATAATTCACAATGACAACACCCAATCTCTGCTCAGCCCGTAGTCCATAAAACAAGGGATTAATCAGGCAGCAGCATCCTGGGAGAATAACAAAGCACAGGCTGCTGGGTTAGGGTTCAGACCCCTCCAGGAGTGGTCTGGACCCACCCCAGTCCCCCTGAAACTCTGGAAAACGTTTGCTTCATGACAACCGCATTTTGCACGGAGTTGGATGAATTGTGTCCAGAATTGCAAGCCTTATTAAGTTCTTCACAGTGAGACAGGGAAAATCAGCTCTTGGATTCATCTATAAACTCAAATAGTGTTACGGACACATTGCTATTTGCAACATGCTGAAGTTGGACTGTGAGGGACAACAGTAATCAGCCTGTAAGATGCTGTGAAGCCAAATTTATATCTTCAGGTATGAATCTGCATAGGTGAAGGGCTGCAGATCCAGGGAAAGCAGAGCAGTGCAAGCACCACTACACTAAGTGCTCCAGTCTCCAGTGGACAAAGGTGCTCAAGGTATCGTGCTCCCCCAAGTCTAAAGTCTAAAACTAAGGTCTGATATTAAAGAGAAGCTCCACTCTACAATGCAGACAAAGACCACCTTAAAATACCCCATTTATCCAGGATATCTATCTTTCCATGTGTATATGTGAGGATAAATTAACATTTTCCCATGAAGGCTTTCTTCACAAAAGGGGATGCCAGAGCTCCTAGAGAGACCTAGCACCTCCAGTAACAGAGACCGCAGGAACCATTAATCCCACAACAGCAAATCAACCTCAACCCTAAAAGTGGCAACGCTTACAGGAACGATTGCATAAAGATGTATTTGGGATGGGAGCACTTCAAAGGTGAAAAGTGGCAAAATATTCAGTGTGTGAATTCTAAACTAGTTCACAAGATGTAACCTGCTGATTAACACGTCCTGCTACATAACACAATGCCTTCAGATGCTCCCTTTCAGGAGAAGTGAAACACTCAGTTTTTAAGTCATTTACAAGGCATTTCTTAAACGTGTCAGTTAAAATCACTACTGTGCTCCAAAGCACCCAGGCTCCAGCTCCAGAAACTCAACTGCTATTACACAGCAAGTGTGAAGTGAAGAAGCAGAAAGAGAAGAGATTGTCCGTAAATAGGGTTAATCCCTGCAGGTAATACCCTTTCCGTTAAATTGTGCAGCATTTTCCAGTCTGTGGATTCTCAATCCCATTTAACATCTCTCTCACACTGCAAGCAGACACATCTGAGCTCCCCCCTCCAATTCTGAAGGGCTGTTTTTGCAGGCAGCAGCCAGTAAAACTAAAGGCTGCTGGTACTACCCCGGGAAGCTGCAGGGGGGTGGGTGAGCTGCACAAAAGACCTCAACACAAAAGGCCATCCCTTTCACCCTTTCTTCTTCTTCTTCCTCCTCTTCTTCTCCAGCTGAGCCATAGCTGTATTCAATCAACACTTAAAAAAATACATGCAAATGTGGGAGGGAGTAGGGAGTGGGGGGGATGATATGGGGCAACATGTATTTTCATACAAACAATCAGATTTGGTGGGTGAGGGGGATGAAGTCTTCAGCGCTCATCCTCTCCCTGCTTCCAAATGAGCCCTTTAGCTCGCTTCCCCAGCGCTCAGGAAAATCCACATAGCATGCTACAGACGTTTTCCAATTGGTTTTTTTGCCAGGAGAAGATGTAAAGGGCCTGACACCAAAAGGACAGCGAACATCTTTGCATTCCCTGCAAGACCCGCATGATGTACATAATCATATGAAAAACATGGCTGGCTGGTGCATCGACAGATGCAAACGAGAAACAGCAGACTTAGCCTTATTTAGATCACAGCAAAATTAAACGAGGAGGAGAGAGGGAGGAAGGGAAATAATTGTGGCTGTGTAACATGGCTGCACAATTTTCAAAGCCTCATGACTGCCAGCTTGCAGGGAGCAGGGAAAATGTGTGCCTGCTCTAAAGGGAGCTGTTGTGCCACCTCTGCAGCGCAGCCCCTTCAATCCACTACCCACCCAGCCCGCGGGCACGCTGGCCGGGCAGCACCAAAGGCAGGGAAGAACTAAAATAGTTTACCTGATCAACGTAACTTCACAGGAGCCGTAGGTAGGGATTCCAGAAGAAACACAGCGAGGAAGAAAATTATCTGCTCGGATCCTTCTGGCAGTCCACAGACTCATCTACATGCATCTGAGCAAGCCCTTACCAGCAGCTGCTTCTTTTATCAAGCCCACAGGCACAGCAAATTAGTCCGGTTAGACAGTTCAGTCAATGTGGGCTATTCACAGCGTGGCTGTTGTGCGAACCCGGCTTCTCCTGTCCCCCTGTCCCTGGTAGGCACCCGCCCACCTCCACATGGCCCTGGATAAACACGGCTCTCGCAGCACCCACCGAGCAAACCACATGATCCTGACAATCAACAACGCGGGCAATCGCTGCCTGGACCTCTTGCTTCACCAGAGCAAGGCACCGCAGTCTGGGTAAACAGGCAAAGCCCAAGAATGGGTTTACTGTAAAGGGAAAAGCCTTCTTTTTCTTCTGGTTTTTACCTTTGAGTTCCCCCCTCACCCCCTAGGAGGAAAAAAAAAAATAAATGCAATAAATGCAAAGAACTGAAGATGGATAATGTCTTCCAAACCAGCTCAGTTCTGACAATGAAGCATCACTCTGAAATGAAGTGTCATTCAGATTTCTATTAAACATAAAGCATTAGACAGAGACCCTGGATGAAACCTCATACAGTCCTGGGGAGAGATGCTGTCCACAGACAGTGCATCCTTGGTCCAGACAATGCCAAGGATTTTCAATTTTGTCATTCTAAAAATGAAAATGTAACAAGCCTTCCCCCCTCACCCCCGCTTCTCCCCAACATGAACCATCTTAAGATATGCATGCAGAAATAAACACATCCACTGAAATAAAGCTCTAATGATCTGGCAGGCAGCACACACTGTCTGGCATCCCTGGGAGAAGGGAGCAAGTCTGGTGGATGCAGCACACAAGAGGCATAAACCTCTTACCCTTATGAGTAGGATCCACAGGGTCAAAAATGAAGAAGAAATATTTATAAAAGCCATTTGATTTTCCTACCATTGCACAAAGGAGAGGAGGACTAAGCCTTTCTCTTTTTCCCCTGCTCCCAAACATATCAGTAGGACTAACAGTGACTTATTCCTACCATCCAACATAGGAAGGAAAATAATGCATATGAAGGGATGCTATAAATATGCACAACCATATTCATCTCCTCTAAACACAGTTCCTCTTGGTTATCTAAACTCTCTCTTGACAAAATAGCACAGCTAATTGGTAGAGTTCTCCAAACAATCTGGCTGATCGCTGAAGGCTGCCTACTTCAGCAGCACTTGCACTCAACTAGGAGTTAGCGAATACCATCCATGCAAACCATAGATAAACCAGATAAGTATTCCATGCTTAAAAAAACCACAGGTTTATTAAAAAAAGGGAATACACCATCACATAACACCACCCAGCCTGTAGTTAACTTAAAATCCTGGCTCCTGGAGCCATCACACGCAAACCACACAAGCACAAACCTCCATAAAACCTTTTTCCTCTTCTAAAAGGGAAAGGAGTTCAGTATTTTTATGGCTCTGAAAGAAAAGTTTGTACTGACTCTCGAAATTCCACAGAGGCTTAAGAAAAGAGAGAAGAGAATTAAGGGGGAGGGGGAAATAATAAAGAAAAGAAACAAACCTCATGCTTTCTATGCCATTCCCAGCTTCATAGTGTTGTATGGCTGGTGATGCCCAAAAGCAAGTGAAGGTTTAAATGAGGACCGTTGTCCTAATGTGACTGTGGTCAGAAAGAAATACCTCAACAATGGTAAGACTGAAGCAAGGAAAGCTCTTGGAATTGGCTGTAAATTCATTTCAAATTTTAGGAGAAGAAATAAAACACATAAACATGAACTGGAGGGGCAGGGAGGAATAAGGGCCTTGGGCAATCCTGAAAATTAAAGCTGTTTCTCCACCTACCAGCAATTTCCAGTGTCAGCAATCAGCAGTTACCTTTAATTTGCTCCTGCCTGGGTGGGGAGGACTGGTGCCACCCCCCTTCACTCATCTCTGCCCATTCATTACCTCTCTTGCTTGAAAGGTGAGAGGAAGCAGGAGGCAGAGTTGAGGACTCTTCAGGATTGTGTTAAAGACTAATAAGCTCGACACATCACTGTCCCTCACCCCACATGGATACACGATCCTGTGTAAGAGCAGTTTATACTGCTATTAAAACTGCAGCTGCTGCTCACGTTAACATGCGAACAGATGGAGCAGTACAGGGGTTCAAGTACATCCACCCCAGAGCTGTGGGCATGGCTTTGATCCTGAGGAGGACACAAAGCACCCCCATCCTGTTTTGTTTCACAAACAGGAGCACAATCTACATGACTGCAGGAGAGGTGAGGGATGCTGCACCCCCAGTGCTGCTCCTGATGATCAGATCACAGTTGGTACCTCGCAGGAGTGAGCACCCTCATCTTCCCCCAACACTTCAGCAAGATCCACTGCTCAGCATCTCGGAGGGACTCCAGGTGCCCAGAGCACAGGGAAAAAGGTGGTGAAAATTCAAGCAGGAACAAAAGATTGAGTATGCACAATGCAAAGATATGCAGGCCAGGTGTGATACCCACAATGCCAATTTAGTGTTTATAAAAGGCCAAAACATTCTCCCAGTTTAGTCAATAAGAGCTTGTCCTTGATGGCAGCAGGAAATGGGACATTAGGAAAGAAAAGGGTCCAATTCATCACCTTGAATAGGTGAATATGAAAGTCAATTCTTTACATCTCATTTTATTCCTAAAGGACAGCTTTGCTAGGATTTAACTTAAGATTTCTTAAAAATAATTTGAAGCAGGATAAAGTGATTTAGAAGTCATTTTCTCCCATGTTAAAGGAATGCAATCTAGGTCTCAAAAAATCCTTCAAGATCTTTCTCTCCAGGGATCTCAGAAGCCCTGATGCACCGCTCAGACCAGCACAGGCTGCAGTGCCTCTCCAGTATGGGTAACACACGTGTCTCCACATTCACAGTCTCCTGCTGAAACACTAACGCTCACTGTGTAGTTCTGGAGTTGGCCCACACTCTGCAGAAAGGAAGGAAGGGAGGAGAGAAACATAGAAACAACCTTAAAGCAGCCTGAAAAAGTGACTTCAGAGGAAAACCAGTTGGAGTCTACGTCCATAAGAGTGCAGGAGGAGGAACAAAGCCAGCCTCATCCTTTGGAGCTGGCTGGCAGCACAACTTGTTGGTTCCCAACTTCTCTCAGACTCTGATCCAATGCTTACTTGACTGTATTTATTTCAGGCAGGACAGGAGAGGAAGAAAGATATTAAAGTCTGTAATACAGACCTCTCAAAGAGAGGAAGATCTCAGTTCATTGCCTCATGTGTGAACTCATCCTTCATATCCATACTCTGGCTGAACAGGGAATACATGCAGGTGTCCTGGGAGAGCAAACCTCACTTTTCTCAGGAGACTACACAAATTGAGGTGAAAGAGGCATAAATCTGAAAAGCAATAATCACTGTCAAATCAACCATGTGCATTGTTACACACTGCTTTTTTTCTTATTTTCGTCAATTTAGTAACTGATCGTTTAATCTGCACTGCATAAACCAGGCCTAAAAATTCAATGAGTTCCTCTGGTACTGAGCCCAGGCAGATAAAATTGCAGAACTATTATCAGCTTGAAAAAGACCAAACCAAAAGACAATGTTTTGATATTCCTTCTTGCTTTTAAATAAACTGTCTGGAAGCATGTATTCCAGTGACTTCCTATGTACAGTAATATTTTTACTGATCAATAGAAGTATACTAAATACAGATCTTGAAAATGTCTAGTTATGAAAACACACAAGCTGACACTGGTACGTCTGTTACACTTGGACATTTCAATGTGAATTCTTTCTTTGTTTTGCAAGAGCAGAAGCACAAAAATTTTTGAAGTGTTACTACAACACTAAAATTTGTCATATTTTACATTTTCAATGGCTTTGTATAATAAAAATAATCTTTAAGGATATCCTCCATACCATGAAGTATCTCAGCTAAGCAGATTCTAGTTGATATCTAGTAAACAATACTTACCATGACCAGAAAGCAAGACGACAACCTTCCATCCAAATAAAACTTTCTATTAAAGGAAACGGTGCTCGCTGAACTGAATTAGAAAAGCACTTCACTCAGATGGTCAATGACTAATATTTCACCAGTATGCAAACCACAAGCAAATTATGAGATGCTATATTTACCTAGACCTGAAAAGCCCCTTCTCCTCTCTTAGGAGATGCACAGCCCCACTGAAGAGCAAAAGCATTTTCCCCATAGCATCACATAGGCAGCATTTAGGTTTGATGTTTATAGATGTAAGTAGAATCAATGATGCTAAAAGGATCTTTTACAGTTTCATCTCGGTGTTTATTGCTGTATCCCAGCCTCCCTCAAACTGCCGAAATGCTCTGCCAAGTATCATTTCAGGTTTGCTTCTCTGCCACAAAGTCTCTTTTTTTTTCCCATTAGGAATGAGCAAAAAAAAGGACTGATCACTTTTCCAGTGCTTAATAGATTCTGGCACAACCTAGCCTCCCCTATAAACAAATAGCCTGAGCACATGAAACCCCTGAAGACTGATTAAAAGGAAGCCTGATTTCATCTGCACTGGTTGCACGCAACCATTAATATTATTAACACAAAGCCTTGTGTTCTGCGTAGCTGGAGGGCAGCTCACTTTGCACTCAGTTGAGGCACCTTTGAAGGTATATTCCCTGCCAGTGACATGTACGATTATGTTAATGGTGCTTAATGTTTCTTTAACATAAGGAAAACTAGGACTAGCAATATACAAATTGATACTTGGACTTAAAAGTGATGCCATTGAGTTCAGGGGTGGAAGTGTAAACACAGTCCCTTTGCGGGAAGAAAGTACCTGGGCTGTGACAGCCACAAGTGATGGACCACAAGCAACCGAGCTTCCATGCAAAAGAGCACTGCCCTGCTTAGGGCTCAGCTGATTTTGGACAGAAGGAGATGGAAATATTGAAAACATTCAAGACAGTGTGAGAGCAAAGGGGCACTAGGACAAGAGCCAACTCCCTCGGGTCCTCAAGACCTCAGGTGGACTTCTACCAAGGCCTGTGCTGGGAGGAAGGTTCAGACTTTCCTGTGCCTTATGTCGCTTTCCTAGCACCAATTCAGTGTTCTGAGGTTGGAAAATTATGACTGGTTTATAGTCTGCCAGGATACAGGTATGTGCACACCATCCAACTAACAACTCGGTGCCCGGCTGCTCCTCTCAGAGGAGTTACAGAGTTATTGCCGCTGTAACCCTGCCCCTTGCTATTTCTTTACTGGCCTAACAGAAGCATAATTTTAAAACAAAATTAGGTGATGCAGACTCTAGGGGAAACCCTACAGACAAAATGACTAAGAAAAAAATTCTTCCTGCCATACTGAAACATTAAAATTTAAGTCTGATATTTCTAGAAAGACATAGGCGGAAGACAATGCTATCCTCATTCCTCCCCATCTTCATGTCATCTTTAAAAATAAACAGAAGAATAAACCAAGCATTTTAGAAAGGCACAGTCACAATTTACTTCATTACACACTAGATGATCCTCCACCCAGAGATCCATGGGAACGCCGCCTTGCTCACACCTCCTCCTCCCGACACTAGCTGTTAATGTGAGCCAGGCTCAGATATGCAGCCGACTGACATCAAAGGATCCACTTGATGCAATTTATTCCATTCTCAACCATTTCATTTTAATGACCACTGTGGAGTTGTGCTGCAGGAGGCCAGACTTAAACCTAAACCAGTGCAAATCAGATCACAGCTTCCAGTCTGCCAAGATGAGCCGTCCATTCAGAGATGCTCTGCAATCTCACTGACTTTAGATGGCTTGATGCTTCTTATAAGTGAAGGACACCAGGCAGCAATCTACTCATCTGCATAGGGTTCAATCAACAACAACAATAATAAAAGCTTGCATTCCTGGTGATCCAGCTGCAACATACTCTGCCCTTTTGGGCCTATGTGATCGCAAGCACTGGGAGCTTAGCTCACTCCTGCAGGGGCAAAACCAGCTCTTTTTCCATGAACACTGTGGCCTCACAAGCTGTGCTGCTGAAAGCCACAGGAGTTTCCCCAGCCAAGGAGGATGTCTCCTTCTAAGCAGAATTGTGAGATTCTTCATACAGGAGCAAGGATACTTCCTTGAGCACAGATGAATCAGGGCGCCAAGTTTGATTTTCCCAGCTCCCTCAGCTCCTCGTTTCCAGCTGACACCTACAACTTCACACCTTGCTCAGGAGGGCCACGTAAAGGCAATTCTACATTCAGCACTGCCTTGGCACAATGCAGCCAGGCTGTTTATATGCCGTTGCCAGTGACTGAGCTTTGCAAACCTGCGAAGATGCCATGAGACACATCCCATCAGCAGTTCACAGGCACGATAAGCTCTGTTGCTCCTCTGTGCCATAAAGCCAGCCCAGACCTGCCTGTGGGCCCAAACAGACCTGCCAGCAGGCAGTCCCCCAGCTAATTCCACACGCCTTGCTGGGGATTTGGATTACTCCAGGCATTCGTCCCCACCCAGCCCAGATGGCCATCATGCACTGCAATTCAGCTGCTCAGAAGGGGCGAACAGCTCAGAAGGCACAGGCTGCCCACCCACCCCGTGTTACCGCAGACTGAATTACAACCCATCTGCAAGTGGTTCTTTTAATTCTGTCTTACACTAATATTCTGTGATGGAAGCTATTCTTATTAATTGAAACACAGGAGAGATCAGGCTGAGGATTAGAAACCACATCTCTAATTTTTATTAGTTAGGAACATGCAATACTCATTTATTCTTTCTTTTATTATTTCAATCTAAAGGCAATTTCCTCAATTCTGCTACCAAATATCAAGCACTAAATAGCTCATTCTTTTTGTTTACACTTTGATGAAATAATAGGTAATAGCAAGCCCTTAAATAGCGCATTGACTCTTTGGAATTCAATATGCTCTGTAGGAGAACTGAACAGCATTCTTACTTATTAACAAAGGACAAATACAAAGGGACACAAAGGAAGAGAGGCTATTTTCCTAAAACCAAGCAGCCAAGCAAGGGCAGTGCTGAGATCTGGACCAGTGGCTCCTGAAGGCTCAGTGTGCTGTCAGCCAGGACCACGTCTCTGCCCAAAAGCTTTGGCCACACTTGCCAGGCCAGTGGCCCCAAGAGCTGAGAAGAATGCACAAGCGAGGCGTGGACGAGAGGCATGCATCTACCCCTGCACCTAGAAATTCTCTGCCTGAATACAAATGCATCCCAGCTTCCTTGCGGAAAACTGCAATGATTAATGCCATAGACCAGCCCACTACAGGTCTCCCATTAAACCATACCCAAAGACAGATATGGATTGATTTTGGATTTTATTTAAAAGATAACCAGCTAGCCGTAGAACTTTTAAAGAAATCACCTCCCTACCAGACGCCAAAAAAAATCCCCACCAAAAAAACAACAAACCACAGTAGTTTGTATCAGCAGCTATGATCAAGATGGTTATTAGAAGTAAGAACAAGAGAAGAGCTGCTATGCATGTCCAGCCAGATCAGATTACCAGGAAGCATCCCAAGAAAGGCAGGGAACAATACCGCTCACCATTTGTACAGGGGACAATACTGTTGACCATTTGTGAGGTGGAGCACGTGATTGGTTCAAATGAATGCAGCATTTGAAGACATGCAAAAGAGGATGATTTCTGGCACCAAAGCCAGACTCCTTCCATGGCCTTGTTTTCAGAATGAAAGCCTGGCTGTGCCTTTGTCTCTACTCTGGTGCAGTTATAGCTCAGCAGCCAGCTGCATAGAACAGAGCAGTAAGAGCATGAGTAGGATTTGTTTTACAGCCAAACTACAGACCAGGTCCACTTTCTGGAAGATGCTAATAAAGAATAATGGGACTGATTCCTGCTCCAAGGCACATACAGTTGAGCCCCAGACCCATTGTGATAGATGTTGTTGTCAGTCATTCAAGTCAGGGGAACGTGCATTCGATGCATGTGATTGCTCACCCAACTGTTGTGAATTATAAAGAAACGTCTGTCTCACTAAGAAGAGACCAGCAGAACACCAAGGGCTTCTCAACAGAGAAGAGTGCTCCAACTTCTGTAACAGGACAAAATTATCTCCTGACACTTTTACAACATGATTAGGTCAGATTCTATGGTATAGAATTCCATGTTAGATTTATAAGCAGTTACAGAGCATTTACATTTAAAAACAGAACTCTAAAGCCTTGACTAAGAGTTTGAACACCAGAGATCCAGCAACGAACCCACAGAAGTTAACACACTGCTTTAAAGCCAAATGCTGTGGTCTTTTAATGCATGATAACTGGGAAGTAAAATATATAGCAAAGCATAAAACTAGTAAGCCTCACATCTTAACCAACAAAAAGCAAAACAGCAATGTAAATTACAGTCATAAATCCCCCCCAAAACCAGAAATAATAGTATTTAGAATTTTAAGTGTTATCAGTGCAAATAAAGGTAAATTATGTATCTCAGCATGATTTTTAAGCTGACTCAACATCCTTCTATAACTATGTACCTGCTTCAAATTGAAATGCCTTTGTGGCTGAGAGGAAAGCCAGATGAAACACAGCGTGAGTACCTCTGTCTGTGATGACTCTGGTGTGGCACCACTGTCCTTGGCCAGCAGGGAACTTGGGAGATTGTACATCACTGTCCTATGCATCAGCTTCCTTTCCAGACAGCAACTACCTTATGGCCTTCATCTGGAAAAACGCAGTCTATAGGTGGAAAGCACCAACCCAGTTTATTATTAATTCTTCCCTTCTTCCTCCAAGTATCTCACTGCTAATTACAAAGCAAAAAGTGTTGTTTTCACACCTGTAAAAGCAGCTACTTTACACTGCTTGTCTTATCAGAGTGAAGATGAAACCACACAACCAACGCACAGAAAAGAACCTGTAAGGAGGATGGGTGGGAAAAGAGTTGACCTATTCTCATCCCCGCAGCCAGTACAAGGGACAGGCAGCCAGACCTGTCCTCATCCCACAGCTAATCCTAATATTTTCAGAGGCCTTGTGATGTTGGTACCCAGCTGTGAATGAAGTGAACCTTCATTCCCATAGGCTTTTCTGACAATCTAAGACTTAGTTAACTGCATCTTTTTGAAATATGGAAATGTGTGGGAAGAGGCAGTGAAAACTTTCAAAAATTGCAGTACTTTGATCCTAATTAACAGAGTTGACTGAAAGCAAAATATGTAGCGCTAATTTTCACAATATTTTTCCACCATCCCTAGACAGAGCCTTTTTCCTGGCACTGTTTAAAATTAATGAAGTAAATATGTTTGCATATTTATTTTTTCATTACATGGAAACAACAACAAGGAAAACAGATTGAACTGATAGTAGAATCCTTCCACTCCAAAGCAGTCTGGATGTGGTTTTTGTTTCAGTGCATACAATGCAACCCAAATCAAACAAGCAACACGAGTTCACTGGCCACGTAAGTAATCAGTTTTATCCAACAGAACTACTACAAAATAACTGCCGTAGGAATTGATCCCTTCATGTCAATTTTGTCCCTATGGAGAGATACTGAAATGGTTTGCAAAGAAGGAAAAAGGAAGGTTTGCAAGAAGGAACTCCTTGGAGTTTAAAAAATAGAGCACATGCCAGTTGCTGCTGCACACAAGTAACAACAAATATATGGCAAGTCAATTACTATCGTATGGCTAATAAACTAAGGCAATGGAAAAATGAGAGAGAACATTGATATAGGTTCATTAGGACTTTGGATTAATTCCCAAAGAGATCTTTTGTATTAATTCCCAAGCAGATCTTCCCATTTTTTGGAACCGGTAGCCCAGATTCTACAAATTGTGCCCCAGACATCAGTGGTCCCCATGCCACGTTGCAAACCATGGTCTGGTCAGGATTCTACACACGTGGGATGGGAGGAGCAGAAGACTCAACCTGCAGGACTGAGCAGCAGCTTGAGCAAACCCCATGCAGAGAGACAACCAGCTTGTCCAAGTCCTGCTCAAAGCTGCAGGCAGGTCCCAGAGTCAGGAGGAGTGGGATGTGTGCAATTAATATGTGTGCAGATAAAGCAAGAGCAGGAGCTTGGCCTTGCAAAGATGATAAACAGAGGCAGAAGGTAAAGGACCTTCCTTTGAATCTGAAAACTGCCAGTTTGCCCCTAGCTCTGATCAGGCTCAACATCCTCCTGCCCAGGAAGATCCTACTCATTCCTGTGGCACAGCACATGGAGGAAGGAAACTCTTCCTCCAATCAAGTCCCTTCAATTTAAATGTACCCCATAAAATACCCATTACATTACAAGCTAGGCATCCTCTGTCCCAGGAGGCAGAGGGAGAGAAGATTGCATCTGGCAGCAGAAGTTGCCACTTCTTATCCTGTTTTATTCTGCCTGTAATTAGCATGGGTACAATAATTCAGTAAAAAACAGGGGTCACAAAGGCTAAGTAAACGTGATAGATTTTGCTCTACTCAATGATTCGTAGTTATGCCTTGATTATTGCATCGATTGCCATTACAAATGCTGAGTACCCATGACTGAAATGATAATTAAAAAGGCAAGTCATACTCGGCAGTTGTTCCTCTATTATTACAGAGCTGTAGGTCTTGGACTAGGCTGTTCGCAACAACAATTACATGTGCACATACACAAAAACCTATGGAAACTCAAATTTCAGAAACTACAGAAATAAAAATAAAGAAAAAAGAACTATTATCCTCTCTCCATCACCACATATTAGAGAATTAACTAGCATGCAGCGTTATTAGCTTTAGTCTACCTGGAAGAAAAGAACAGAAGAAACTTTCCACCCTGATGACAGCATTTCATCCATGAAATCTTGCTCTGTTTTCAAGTCTGTGACGCTCTTAGAGAGATCTTGCTTTTGTAAAACTTCACATGCTGTACAGCTTTCATTATAGCTCTGGCCCTTAGAGATGAAACTACAAATATGTCGTTTCTTCCTTCCCTCCTAAATGGCCCCATGCAGATGTCAGCTACTCCATCATGCACAGAAGACAAAAAACCCCAAAATACCCTTCCATGCTTCTCAGTCTGTTTCTGATCCATTGGTTAGGAAGTTTTAGCTTTTCTGACAAAGTAGTTTTCTTTTTCAAAATACGAATGAGCAAGATCATTTAAGTGACACTGTGGTAAATGGCATGGTAACTACAAAATCCTTTGTTATTCTCCTGCCACGAAAGTCTAAGAAATAGCGATGGATCTCAAAAGTAAATGCTGTCTATGTGCATAAAAGGGTTTGCTCTTTGAACTTCCCTAAGAAGACACAGTCATTACTATATGAAAGCATGAGCATTTTCTTATATTTTGCAACGATTGTCAAGCAAGCAAAAGACTTATTTGATTTTCATTCGCATCTGAAGACAAGATTTAGTACTTTAGTGGAACAGACCATGTGAGAAGGGTTTTAAATTGTAATGCTATCACTTTAACATCTTTAAGGCACTTTATATAAGATAAACTCATCTGCCTGTAATGACTAAATGACACTGTAATGGAGAAAAGCTTGAGATTTTCTTATAGTAATAAAAGGGAATACTTCACCCAGAGAAAGAAAAGCAGAGATCTATGCAATTCTTAGAAACACTTTCAAGAGTCTTCTAAAATAATGGAAAAATAAATACATATATTATATTTATACACACACACACAGACTAAACCAGGACTGCTGTAGGTCTAGATTTCTGACAGCAACTATCACTTCAGAGAGGCAAGAGGAAAAAAACATAAAACACTCAGCAGAATACTTGATGGAGGAACACAATTCCAGGGAGGAATTGGCAGGTGGTGGTCCTAAGATTGGTGAGAGGTGTTGGCCAATACTAGCACTCCATCAATTTCCAAAACCACTTCAGTAATATAGCATAAATATAGTATATACGATGCACAGAAAAAAACCTGTCTTAGCTGAAAGCCCTCAAAGTAACATGGAAAACCACCCCACTGCTTTCACTAATCCTCTGTCAAGCATCCAGGCTCTCCACAATGCAGTTAGCCTGTAGATCTTATTCTCTCCTTCATATCCATAAAGAGGAAATATTGAACAAAGGTGCTTCACTCTTCTGCAGACATGAATAGCATAAATCTAAGAAAAAGACTTTGCGAGTGTGTACACACAGTGATCTGCCTGTTTCCCTGACTGCTGAATTTGTGAAACTATTGTCATTAGAAAAATTGCTCATCACAGTCCTATGTGGTACAACAAACACTGCATAAAATGTATTTCAAGGCATGATTTGCAACTGAAAGCCAATCAAAAAGCAATGAGCACACTCCAGCAAAGCTAAATGAAATAGCATGGCTCTGTCAGCCAGCACGTGAACCCAAAGATTATACTTGGCATCTGGCAGCAGGCAAAAACGTGCTTGGTGAAGCACAGCTCCCAAAGTACTTTGCAGAATATCGATACCAGGTAAGTAGGAATCTAACAAGAGCTGGACTGTTAGGAGAACACAGAAGAAAAAGAAAACACATTCTTTTACAGAATAACAGAATTGTTTAGGTTGGAAAAGACCTTTAAGATCACAGAGTTCAACCATAAACCTAACACTGCCAATCCCATCACTAAACCACGACCCTAAGCACCATATCTACATATCTTTTAAAGCCCCCCAAGTGATAGTGACTCTACCACTGCCCTGGGCAGCCTGTTCGAATGCTGGACAACCCCTTCAGTGTAGCAATTTTTCCTAATATCCTGTCTAAACCTTCCCTGGCGCAACTTGAGGCCATTTCATCTCAGCCTACCATTTGTTACTTGGAGAAGAGACCAGCACCCACCTCGCTGCCACCTTCTTTCAGGGAGCCATAGAGAGCAAGGTCTCCCCTCAGCCTCCTTTTCTCCAAACTAAACGGCCTCAGTTCCCTCAGCTGTTTCCCCATAACCCCTGCGCTCCAGACCCTTCCCCAGCTCCATTCCCCTTCACAGAATCACAGAATCACTAGGTTGGAAGAGACCCACCAGATCTGTCGACCAGCACACTCAAGTCCTTTTCCACCAGACAGCTACCAGCCAGACTTCCCCAAGCCTGTAGCGCTGCATTGAGTTGTTGTGGCCCAAGTGCAGGACCCTACACCGACTCTCACTTTTAGGTGAGACAGGATAGCAATCCCAATACAGATTGTACAAAACCCTCTTTGCCCTTCGGTTAGATTCTCCATTTGTTTGCATTATTCAATTCAAATTCATTGCAATAGCTGATCACTTAGTCAATACTCTCCAAGAGTGGAACTCTGTTTTGCATATATACAGATGCCAAACAAAATTCTCCATTATAAAATAACAGTTGCAATCCTTTCTTCCCAACTGAGCGCTAAAACATAAATATGCCCATTTAATGAGAATGCAGGACCATGAATGTTTATTAAAAGCACAGAAGACATCAAACTGACAGCAGAAGCCAAAATATACATTATGATTTTGGTATTGTCAGTACTTGCATGCTTAAATAAGTAGGAGATTTCATACTTCCCATTATTCCCACTTAAAAATTGTCACAATCCTGTTTTTCAGTTTGAAAATTATCATATATATTTTCCACAGAAGATTCACCGATATTTTATATTACATAAAGGGCAATTCCTTTGATATTGTCATGTCAGGTCATGTTTAGCAATACTTTCAGACACAAATTCAGGAAAAAAAGCTATCCATATGTCTTGCAAAACATCTGCAGCTTTGGGCAACCAAAAACATGCTCTTCAATTTCTGTCTGTTGTAGGAGGGTGGTCACTAGTGTTGTTCCCTTGCATCAAGAACGGAATTGTTGTCCCTGACGTGGGGCACTGGCCATGCTATAATGAAAACATGGTCTTTCTGGCTTTTGCATTTTTCACCGTGGCTGTTTCAGAAGATATTGCCAAGACAAAGCCAGGACAAAGCCACTCGGTCTTACAGTGAACCATGCTGCAGCCATCGGTTCTCATACAGGTATCTTTATATATATACACGTAATTAACAAAAAAAAAAAAAAAAAGACAAAATCTATGTGGTTTTTATTCTTAGCTCTGAAACCGTATCGTGGTTTAGAGATAGCAAATCACTGTAGGTGTCTGAGTTTTGGGTAGGAGAGGGAGCAAGAGAATATTACTGGTACCTCAACACCTGGCGATGGCCACATTTTATAAAACAAAGCACATGTATTGAATAAATGATGGGAAGGGACAAGATTAATTTATCCTGGTAGGACAGATGATAAAATCTGCAAATATTAGGTTTTGCTGATGGAAAACCTTTACTGATAAAAGACTTCAAGAATAGGCACCACGCTTCTCCCTGGATGCATCACAAATTGGCATTTTCAGACCCACTGGCTGTTGGCCTCTGTGTTCCCTCTAAAACTAATGGAAAAACTCCTCTTTCCACTGACTGGGGGAGAATCAACCCAGGAAATACAGCTCAAAATTAAAACCCTTGGCTCAAAGTTAAATAATAAACTGATGTTCCTTACTACAAACTAAATTTATTGCCACTGCAAGAGCATAAACTGCAGCAAGCGCAGCTGCAATACTGGAAGTTCTCTAATTTGACCATTCAGGAGCCCACGGATATTGGGAAAATGCCACTTCCACATTTTTCCATAAATACAGGATCAAAATTAACAGTTAACATGCAGTGCAGAGCATGGTTCAATTTATACCACCCTCTGACTACATGCTTCCCAAACCTGATCCTGACAAGACCTTGTTTCATGCAAGTACAATCCATTATATCAGCACAATTCAACTTATCAGTATCAAAAAGTCAGTGAGCATCTGGAAGTATTGATAAGGTTGGAGTTTACGGGCACTTTAGTGGAGAAACTGCTATTTTCTTTTACATAATGATGCAGCTATTATGGATTCGGGGAGGTTGGGCTTGGGGGCTTTTTCCCTTGCTTTCAGTTTAACAGTTTGCTATACCTTCATTCAACATACACGTGAGATCAGTGGCACTGAATTTATTCCAGTTTTAATCTTGAAATACAGGAGATATATATATATATATATATATAAAGAAGCTCTCTCATCAGTTCAACAGCTTGTCTTATCCTGATGCATTGGAATCAAGAGACAGCTCACTTTGGCCATATGTTTCAGTTGTTCCTCTCACTCCCCCGCTGCCTTTCCACACATAGCATGACCGTGGACAACCTCTCCTTAAGTGGGCAAACAAATGGTTTAACTCAGATTTGCACAGTGTTTGCTGACTTGTGTGGGCTCCAGGATCCAGCTCAGCTTTTTCATTTCAGGCAAACATATTTCTGACAGACACCGTGGTAATTAGAGCAGCTCGATTTTATTAGATTGATGACAGATTAAAAGCTAGGATCTCAACTAGCAAAAATTAATGTTGGTACCCTGAAATCCATGGTGCTACACAGATCTATGCTAGCTACAAGCGTGACCCCAAGCGTTTTACATTATTTTGTGTCCTTACTTATACAATCTTACGTAACAAGACTTTTAAAATTAAATATTTTCAAGCCTGCATGTGTGGTCCATAACCTATTTGTTCAGTGTAGGACTCAATAACATTCCTGGATTCAGTTTCCACTTCATATTGTCTGCCCCACCAAAAGGTTTAAACTCATGAAGAACAACATAAGTGAATTTCAACTTAAGGAGTCTTTTCATCCCTATACAATTGAAAAAAAAAAGTAACACTCATCATTTGGGACCTCTGTAGGTGTCAATGGCTCTGGACGGACTGTTCCTGGTATTCATCTGAAACTATTCAGTGCATGTCTCCTTTATATTTTGCATCCCTACCATATGAGCTACCTACAGTTTGAACTGATGCCAATATCTACTACGGAAAACCCCAGAACTGATGGGCTCAGATCCAAGATCCATTAGCACAAGCCTTGTTTAAGCAGCATCCTGGTACAGGCACCGAATTCTCAGGGAACAGAAGCCTAGGCACAGGGATTCTCAGAACAACATCATCTCAGTAAAAAGCATGCATAATGCTGGACAAAATCCTTAATTAACGGGAAGCCTCCTCTAAAACGCTGTTCTATGCTAGGTCTTATGGCCCCCCAATTGGTCTTTATTAGATGTTTTTCAACAGGTAACAGTTACCCATGTACCAAGCCTCACCCTTTATACAGCTGATAGGAAGATCCCCACTATGCGTGAGAGCGTGCAAAGGAGGCCTTTTACATCAGGTGGGTCCATGCCCGTTGTTGCAACCACGGGCTCTAGCAAATCTCATCAAGCACCTATATGACCTCATACCAGAGGTGAGCTGCATTTGTTTTGATCAGGGAAAGAAAAGAGGATAAAAATCCATTAAAATGAACCAACTGTAACTGCCAATTGAGACTATCCCATTTATTTGAAGTAGACATTATATCACAAAACATTTCAAGAGCTTTCTGATGTTTGGTCTATTTTTAAAGACTTTCAGTTAGTCATAAATGAACCTCAAAACACTCAGCAGTTTGGGATGAATAAATATGCTTATCCAAGCCTGTGACCTGATATGAAAAAAGGCTGGAGTGATTTATGCCAGCTGAGGAGGTTAAACTAGGAGATGGGCCTCTCTTATGATGCATGAGCATTTTTTGCTGTTACGACCCAAGTTTAGAACAATCCAAAAGAAAGAATCTTTTTCTACAAGAAAATACCACTAGTATAATTTAGTCTCATCTCTCTGGACAAGCAAAGATTTCTCCATCATGGTTATAACTTCAACAATACAGCAACATTTGAGACGATATCTGCAGCATTTAGATGTCTCCAAGACTAGAAGAATCCAACTTATCCCTTCAGAAGTTCACCAGGATCTATTTTAGAGGTATGACACAAAGCTAGGATATATAACCAGTTCAAGAGACAGACAAGAGGAGGCTTTCTTTGTTATTTTAAACCTCTAGCTAGAGCTCTGCAAAACCCACAAGGCTGAGGCCTTTCCAGAGGGGCAAGAGCTGTCCTGAGGGGTCAGTGCTGTCAGGTACCGGTATCAGAGCAGCAGTTCTTTATGCAAATAACCATGTGCATACATTAAAGATGACTCCCACCAAATTAGCAGCACAACAAATAAACAAATTAAAGCCCAACTGATGAGCACACATTGTAAATTAATTGAATATCACCCAAGTCAGAGGATGCTCATCTGCTGGAATAATTCTGGAAATTTGGCAGCAAGTGGCTTGAACCAAACTCTAAAGCTGGTGAGAGGCCACTAAACAGCAGTATGTGAGCTGGAGACCCTCCCTCCTCCTCCCTCAAAAAGCATCATCAACAGACCCACTAAAGCAACCAAGCCCTAACCTGATGCTCACCCGAAATCAATGGGCCCAGGCCAAATGCAAGTGCCCTGTCTCTGTTGTGCACCTTTAGAACACAACTGTCCTCTCTGATACTCCAAAAGCACCTACCAGAAGTGAATTAAGACAAATTATAGTTGGAAAACTCAAACCTGGAAGGCATCATGGCCGTAAAGGAAACATTTTCCTCACAGTTCTCCGTACAAAGCCATTTATAAGCACGCCAAAAGAATACTGAGTGCTAAAATTGCAGTTTTACTCATTCCAAAACAAGTTTCTACAAGCTCTCTGTAGCTATTTAATTTTCCAGTATCTCTTGCCCAATAAAAGACAGGTTTTAAACACCAAAAAGACACCTGCCTGCATTAAAAAATAACTACTTGTAAAATGACATTTTTTTTTTACATCAAGTAGTTTTTTGGCAGGAACAGAACTTTTCTTTTGGCCACAGTTCTGTAACTTGCAAATGTTGTAACTGATTGCAGTCATATTTAGTTGAGCAGTTTCATCTAGGCTTACAAATAAACAACACAAATCTCACATGAATTTCTAAACAGTTCCATATCAAAAAAAAATCTGGAAAGTTGGGCAATTAGAAAGCCTATAAAGTAACTTTTTAATCATTTAAATCGTCATCATGTGGGCTGCCCATATGAACACTAGCTAATCTGTACATGGCCATGCATTAGCTTTTTTACAGCTGGGTGATGGACAGACTTATTTGCTGTTTGATTGACCACAGCTGATATCACAGAGGAAAAAATGAATAGCAAGCATGAGTGACTTGGCCCAATGCATAGGAATATAGACTTTTACCCTGAAATACTTTGCTTTTATTTGAGAGAGAACTGACTTCCATACCTTCTTCCCCCCCGCCACCCCCATGGGTAATCCCATAGTGGTGACAATATCATGACTTTATTATTCTCATTTTCTAAAAATTTGCACACAGGTAGGGTTTAACTGGAAATGAAGGTCTGAGTACTGGTGTTTTGAGCAAGAATTTTACCTAGTGGCTTGGATGTTACTACAAAAAATTACCTATTTGCTAGTTTTCACTATGTTTTATCACACTTTCCAGCATTCTGGAGATCAGCAAATCCATGTGCTCAGCAAGGCTGAGTGCACATGGGCAGACAAATGTGGCTTTTTTTTTTTCTTTTCCTTTTAACTTCAATATTACAGTCTTCACCTAATGCAGTATCATTTTTACTTCCCATTTTCCAAGAAAACCATTAAACTATCTAGTATGGCAGGTTATTTAGGAAAATAAATTTAAGTGATGATTAGCTACTGAATTCATTGTAAAAATATAAAAAGCACATAGGCATGATTTAAATGTGACGTCTTCAGCTTCTACGTTGTTTAAAGTAGGTAAAAACTGTATTTTGAGATACAGTTCTCAGGCAAATTGCATGCAGCAGAGCTGTTTCAGAATTTGCAGCCTTCTTTTTGAGAGCTTTGACTTCTTTCATCTCAGGAAACAGACAAGCATTTGAACTTAATGGCTTGAAAATGCTATGACCAGAAGCGCATACACTGCTAAGACCTCAATGTTACATTGTCCAACCACCTCAAGTCCTGAAGACAGACAAGTGGCACACGCTGGCATCACTTGCTTTACTTCATTTAATTTTTGCCCAGACCTTTTTAATCTTTTTTATACATTTCCATTGGCATAGAAAACTTCTATGCAGCTGCAACACAGGCCTGGTTTCAGTATGAGAATATACAGCAGAACTGTCCTTTTTAGTTTTAGCTTTAACAATGAAAGTCAGATTTCCAAAGCTCCATCTATAACACAATATTTTGCCAAGTGAATATATTTTTTCCCTTCCTTCTAAAGGCAGCACTGCAAAAGCTGCACTTTAATAATGACACAGTACTTTTCATCCACCGATCCCAAAGAGCTTTAAAAAAGGAGCATATCATTAGCCTCAACTTACAAAGGGAGAAAATAAGGCAGAGGGATGAATTCTCATCATTATTTTGGGGGTGTGTGAGTAACTCTAATGCAACTAGGACCCTACAGCACCATGTCTTCTACCTAATGCTGAATAATGGAGGGTTTTGCCCCAAAGGAGCAGTCAATACTGGTGCAGCTCTGCAAATTCAAGCCTCAGGCCCTCTGTTAACTCCTAGTCATTCACTCTTGCTCCCTTCCTTGCAGCATGCTGTGTCATTCTGGCCAAAAAAGCTATCAAAAAAGCAGGTAGCTGTTGCTGGCACCAGTTGAGCAGCAGCTGCGAGTGTCCTGTGCAGGACAAGGGAAGAGCCCAGTTCCCAGCACCCTGAGCACCCAGGCGCAGGGCATCTCTCTCCTGGCCAGAAAATGCTCTGCCACTCTGTGCCCTTTCCCACTGCCCAGGGGACCCAGCCGCCCTGGGCATCACAGCCTGATGTGCTCTCTAAACTCAATAACTCTCCTAGACAATGGCCTGCTGGGAGCTGGGCAAAAACCTGCTTTAACAGTAGTGCTGCCTTTCTTCTCCTTCACTCCTCCAGTCTTTTGAGGAAGATAACAGATCAGCAATTAAAGCAACCAAGCAGTGCCTGTGCAGGAGGCGCTGTCTATACACACCTTGCCACCGTCATTGTAACTGTGGGTCGGCTCAGAATGCTGAAAAAGTTAGACTGATAAATTTAATATCAGGTGGCATTTAAGCTGCTGACAGCCTATTAAGCCCACTGTGCTCTAGGATGCTGGCACTTAATTACTGAGATGGTATCGGACCTCACAGTGTAGCGTGGTACGTATTGGCTTGCAAGCAGTGCCCAACAAACCTTTTTTAATAAAGCTTTAAGCTAGAGCAGCTTTGAATACAGAGCTGGTTTAGCCTTACTGCTGCACACAGCTTGGACAGTCTGTAGGCTGTCAAGCAGCAGCAGGGACCAAAGGAGCAGCCACACCAGCTTCTACAGCATTTTTCCAGAAAGCAGGATTATTCCTTGCTATTATTTCATGTAACATTTGGAAATTTATCTTTCTTTTTTTTATTATTTTTTACTTCTTCTTGAAACACAGCCAATGCCTAACAAAACAGCCCTTTAGAGGGCAAAAATTACTCTCTGGGTTGAGGTAAACTGTGGAAGGATATGCACATCGCAGCTGAGGGAACTGGGGTTGTTTAGTCTGGAGAAAAGGAGGCTGAGGGGAGACCTTATCACTGTCTACAACTGCCTGAAAGGAGGTTGTAGTGAGGTGGGTGTTGGTCTTTTCTCCCGGGTAACAAGGGATAGGATGAGAGGAAATGGCCTCAAATTGCATCAGGGGAGGTTTAGATTAAATATCAGGAAAAAATGTCTTCAGTGAAAGGGTTTTCAGGCACTGGAACAGCTGCCCAGGGAGGTGGCTGCGTCATCATTCCTGGAGAGATTTAAAAGACAGGTAGATGAAGTGCTCAGGAATACGGGTTAGTAGTGGACAGGTACGGTGGGACACAATGATCTGAGAGGTCTTTTACAATCAAACAATTCTATGATTCTATGAAAAGATCAATTGCTGCACTCGGCTGTAACACTCCCCTGTTAACAAAGCTTGCAGTATTCTAGGATGGGTTGTTTTCTCAATCCCCTTTTTTGAAGACAGATAAGGCTGCACCTTCACCTTTGCAGAAATGAAGCTGCCTAGAGAGATGGCAGAGTCACCATCTCTGCAGAGATGAAGGTGGCCAGTGCAAAGACAGGAAGCTCCCAGAGAATACAGAGGTAGGAGATGCCCATCTGCCTACCCTAATTGCTGTAGGCCCATCGCAGACCATCGCTGGTCCAGACCACCAGCTCCCTCTGCATGCTGCCACCTCTGGCTGCCACAAGTCTCCGCATGTAAAGATGGGACTTGGCAAACTTGACTGGTACAAATAAAGAACCAGAACTGGCAGTCTCTGAGCATCTTTTTCTTAGTGCCTTGATGCATCAGAATAAAACCAAACACGGTCACACAGGGAGACGGCATAAGAGTCAAGGCAACAAAAACAGAAGGTTTAAAGCCAGTGATGCTTTCCATTTTGGTAAGAAGGACAGACCACAGATTCTTGAAGATTCTCTGCAGGAAGAGATTCAAGTCCCGAGGGGATGGTCAGCAATATAAATAACTAGACTACAAAAATTAGTAGTGTTGGACTTATTTAAATGTGTATTTGTAAAATGCATTTAAAACAAGGAACTCCTGAGGGAAAGCGATCAAAAAATAATGTAATTAGACACGAGGTCAGGAAAGACATCAAAGGAGTTTTAAGATTTCTTCCACTCCACCCAAGAATATCCAAGGAATACAGTTTCAAAGCCCAAGGCACAAGTGCAATTGTTTGTTCGGGTGCTGGTTACGTACCCTTTATTTCTGTTGCTGTAACACTATTACAAGCCTCAAGTAGCACCAGGAAGGGCAGCTGCCTACCACCATATGGAGAACAGAAACATATATTTGCTTTTAAAACTCTTGTGAGGTTATAGAGAGATGACCAAAAGAAATCAAGTTACCCCTGCCCACACAACAGCATCAGGACATCCCAGTACTCAAGCACAGTACAAATTTTTCAATAACAAAAGTTTAAGACTTTAAACTAACTCATCTCATTTTGCATTTGCTGAGGGCAAGGAGTACATACATGGGTAGTGACAGCAGCTCAGTTGATGAGCAGAAGCTCCCTAAGCCATTTCAGCTGAAGCAACTGTGCTGCGCAAAGATATCTTGATTTTACACCACTATCTGTTTTGGTAAACTCATTCTATATCAGCAGTGTTGTTGTGTGGAACATCGGAGGAGTCAAAAGAGCAAATTTGTTAAGCTTTTTGAATACAGAGAAATCGAGTAAATGTGATACACTGGTAAAAAGCCAAAAGGGATCAGAGAACAGTTACCATAAAACCTCATTATGAAAGCACCCAAGAGAGCCATCAGCTTGCACTATTACTATATAAAGACTTTTTGTTGTAATGGGGATATCTGAAATAATGCTTAGTGCAGTGGGACACACTTTAACTTCACAAAGAACGTTACAACAGGCAACTATTTAATAAGGCTGCTGGAGGATCAGGTCAGCAGGTAATTCACCAGGAATGAGCCACTTTAAAATATTTTACTAAAAGAACACACTGAGATACTATTATCTCATTTACCAGCTTGCCCTTAAAGATGATATCACCCTCATATCTTCTTTCCAGTGAAGCAGACCTTTTGCTAGAGAAAGGTCCTTCAATTTAAAAATCTCCCTGTGGTGACAGGGTGCCATTTTGCAGCTAGAGATGCAAAAAATTTTACATGTAAAAGCAACATTTGGGTGGCATTAGAATCTCCTCTTGCTTAAAAATTTAAGCGCTGCATGTGTCAGATGCAGCCAGCGGCAACATCTGAAAAGCTCGTTCCACACAATTCATTATAAACTTCTGCTTTCTGTGGCTCCCTTTTGAAAGTTTTCCAAACTTTAAATACCGCAGATGAAATCTCTCATAGTTGTTCTCTGCTCCTCCTTAACAGCTTACTTTCAGTTTAGGGAGGAAGGTAGAATGTTGAAATTTTGGGATGTTCCTTTGCTCCTCCCTGCCTTTTTAAAAAGACTACAATATTAGACAGAAAAAATTGCCTGCAAAAAGTATCTCCCAAATTAAGTATGTCCAAGTCACCAAAGGCCACATCCAGGTTTCTTGAGTATTTCACAAGGATTCTTCCATGTCGATGCTGGACATTCTTATTTCACTTATAAAACCTATTTCTCACTTCATTTAGTGTGCAGCAAGGAATAGCAAATGAGGCAGAGAGTTACCACGAGAAAGCAAGTCCAAGCAAGAAGAAAGCTCTTGCATTACATGTCTGTTTGATGAGACTTTCTAGGATAATGGCAGAACAAAATACGTCAAATGGTCAAGTCATGGCAGCATCTATTCTGAGACTTCCTACCCCTGGAACCTCAAACCATGTCTATTCAGCTCTGACAAGAGGTGGAGCCTGAGCTAGGACAATGCCTCATGGATGGTGTCCAAAAAGGAATGGCCCAAAATATGAGCCTACCAATACAATGCTAATTCTTCCACAAAGACTTCTGTTGGCATAACAAGCTCCCTAAGGAAGCTAATGCCATAAACTCTTCCATTTACTTCCCTTTACTCTTTTATAATGTGGAAGTTCAAGTCAATCATGCTTAGCCTGTTTATCTTTCCTAGGACTCTCCAGGATCCAACAATATATTTTTAATTGTGTGATGGTACATTTCTCTATTTTAGTTAGGTTGGGGACGCCTCACAGGCATGTTTCTCTACACCTCTTTTACAGGGATCCTACACTGAAGCAAAAACTCTGCAACATATCTATTGAATGGACTCCTGCATCTGCAGAGAAGAAATGGGTTTTAATTCACCACACGATGGACTCACTGACACTGCAGCACAGTGCAGTTCAAAATCAAACTGCACTGCCTTGGAGAAGCACAAGGAAGATGAGTAGGGGTCACTAATATTTAGTCACCAAGACCTTTATAAAAGTCAGAATACTTAGACTGCAGTGACCCAAAAAGGCCACTGAACTAATAAAACAATAGAATATATGAAGTATGAGAAAGAGAAAAATGGATAAAAAATTGAAAAGAATCCATCAAATCAGACGACGTCTAAAGGAGCTGATAAGGGGAATTAAATGCCCTGTGTTGTACCTTAATAACCAAAAGAAAATCTGAAGCTTCATGTAATGAGAGCAGCAGGGCTCAACCCTCACACCCCCCCAGATGACATACAACTAAAGATGGGTTCTCTCTAAGGGGTGAGCAGCTGCTTAGCAGAGTGATGGTAAAACTAGCTCAAGCACTAGAACTCCAGCTTCGCTGTGCCCTTCTAGGCCCTTTCCAGTTTTCCAGCTGTTTGGCACTGTGACAATACTTTCTGGGGCATTCAGCTCCTTCACAAAAACATCATCTCATCAGCAGGTAATGTGCAACATCCTTGCTGACAGTCCCAGGAGCGAAGGGAAGGATATAATGAGCATAGACTCTGAATCGCTTCCTGATTAGGACTCAAAATTAGTCGACTTCATCTTCTCCGTTAAAAAAAATAGAAATTGAAGACTTTGTGTAAAAAAGGCAAAGGACAGTTTTAGCTAAATGTGGTAAACTCTTGTTTTCCCTCAAGAGTTTAGAAAGACAGATTATCATATGTTAAAATATTGCCTTGTCAACACCAGGACACTAGGCACTTGTCAGCTGAAAGGTGTTCAAAACACACCTTCCACCAGCCAACGCTCTAGCACTGCACAGGCAGCTTGCAGGGCTACAGCCCACTCCCAGCTTCTGCTATAGAAAAGGACTTGGGTTCCTGAGACAGCCTCAGCCTCAGGCTATTTCAGTGATCCACGTCGGGAAGAGACTTTTTATTTTTCCCCCAGCCACTTCCCGCTGTTATCGAGGACTTGCATTCTGGTGCCGAATTGTTAGCGCTCCATCAAAGAAATGACACACTATTAATCATCACCGCAGTGTTGACGACGTGTGCATTTCCAATAGCACCTTCTACATGATATTATTCATCCTGCTCTCCATTCATTTAAATTAATGTAAAAAAAATCAACTCCAGTGTTCTCAATGCTAGCGATAAACCTCCCAAAGGTGCTGGTGTAACCTGTCCTCAGAGGGAGCGCAAACAGGGAAAAAGAGAGGAACAACTTTACTTTTTTTCTAATACAACACGTTGGGCTCTTTCAAAGCTTTTATTTTTTTGTGTGCCTTAGACTAACCTTATCTCCAAATGCATTAAAAGGCAGTGTTTTACCCTAAACAAAACAAATCCAAACAAAAATTTCCAATCTTCAATAGATCAAGAGTTTTCTCAGGCCAATGAAGGAGGTGGTAACATTGCTGATTCCAAGTGGGACACCACCTCTGTTTAATAAGCTACTTTTCAATACAGAAAGTGATCTCCACAGCCATGTTCCAGTTGCTAACAGGACTACACTATTCATCTAGAAGATTTTACTCTATTCCAATAGTGATAATTTGCAGAAAAACTTATAACGAAGTCATTCAGGCACAGCTCACCTAGGGCTGACTTTACACATTTTTTTGGGGAACTCAAGCTGAAAGAGGAGAGATTCAGATTAGATATTTGGAGGAAATTTTTTACTGTGAAGGTGGTGAGGCTCTGGCCCTGGTTGCCAAGAGAAGTTCTGGATGCCCCATCCCTGGAGGTTCAAGGCCAGGTTGGATGGGGCTTTGAGTAACCTGATCAAGTGGGAGGCGGCAGGGGAGTGGAACAAGATGAGCTGTAAGGTCCTTTCCAACCCTGTGATTCTATGACTTTGCCTCATTGGCCTCAAACTGCTGGGTCAAGTATTTGGATGATAATATTGGATTTAATTCCCTTAATGAATCCTTTGAAAATCTATTAAAAAGCAAATAATAATAAACCAAAACCAACACCAGTCAATCTCATCCAAAGAAAGATGTGGGAGATTATGTATTTCCAGTTCATGAGATTTTGGTATTAGCAGTTAAATGCAAGTGTGAGCATTTACACATATATGTCTAATATAACAACCCATGCAATCAGCCAATTAACACATTTTATGCAAGAATGTTAGTCTTGCTACAATGTCTGTCCCATGGGTGAAATCAGCAGTGGTAGGGGAATCCACCCGAGGTTAAACTATCCCTCTTCTTTACACAAGCTTTTCTACTACATCTGAAACGCGCTCTAGTAGTAATTTGGAGGTGATACGAACTGTCCTAAATGGGAAGTTTTTTCCACCATAAAGGGACAGATTTTGCCAAAGCACATCTCCCACAGGTAGGTCCAGATTTAACACCTACCCCCCCACAAAAAACCAATGAAATGAACAACAACAGGAAAACGCAAACCCTAAAAACTCACATCCAAAAAAGTCAACCAAAAAACCCCCACTGAGCAAGGAAAAAATTAGAAAAATCCAGTAACTTTTTGGGGGGGAACTCTAGTAACTACAGCCATCATTATCAGCTTAATCTCTTATTAATGAGAAGTCATGACAGAAATTCTGTCACATCTATGTGGATTTAGAAACTTGTTTTAAAGTTGTCTTTTCTTCCAGATTTGTCTACAGTTGAAATTCCTGAAGACATCCTGGACAGAGCCAGAGCAGGCCTTAAGACAGGGCACAACAGATCAAGGCTATTTTTCCTACTTTTCCAGGTTTTATTTTTCAGGTGGAAGAAACTCAACTCTCATACTTCAGAAGGACAAAAAAGAAAGAAGAGTAGCAAATTTGATCAATTATCTTCTAGTAGTCAGTTGAAATTCTACTGGATATCGTCAAGGGCAGGGGGAAAAGAACCTTATGTATATGCAGAACAGCAACAACAGCTCAGGATTAGCTGCAGACAGAAAGACCATACAGGATTAACACAGTGAACCAGTCATCGTGCTTACTGGAATATTCAAGAGCAAAATATTCAGAGGATTTCTGGACAGGATTTAGCAGAATTCAACTGAAAATAGCCCCACATTTTGAATAAGCTTTATTGCATACCAAAGACTCAATGCACTAGAAGGGATGAAAAGCTGTCAGAAAGGTGTCTACACACAAGCTTCAAAGTGCAGGCAAAAGCCTCACCTGCAGCATATGAACTTCCATGACCAAAACACAGGGTACTTCTTATTACAGTCAAATACAGAGTCAAGAACTCAGCACCATTTGATCAGCTTCTGCTGCTGAATTAATAGCTTGAAGTGCTGCTTCGTCCTTTTTGGCAACACTTGGACTGCTATGACAGCCTTTCTGGTGCTAGGGTTGTCAGTCACAGCAAAAGGGATACTCTAAGCTCCAAATTGCAGGTTGGATTATCTGCATTAGAAGAGCTAAGAAAGAAATTCAACCTTAAAAGGCTTATTGCTGTGATGGCAAAACCTGGCTCTGCAACACTTCGACAGGAAGCAGCTGAAGTGCGCTGGAGCAGCTGCCTGTGCTCTCACACCCCTTTATCAGTTCCCCAGAAGGAAGTGAAGCATCATTTTTAGATCTACATGGATCCATCGTTGCTTCCATTTGACAGGAGCTAGCAGTAGGCAACAACAAGTGGAAACACACTGGCAAGAGGGAAAACACTCCCCGCTCTTCTGCACCACTGAGCAAATCCTTGTTCTCTCCAGAGCAAAGTTACTCCTCGATATCATTTCCCACTTTGCAGGAGGAGCCACACATAAACAGGCAACAGGTTCACAATCTGGCCCTTTAATAAGGCAGACCCTTTAACAGAAAAGCCGTTCATGGCAGACCACAGCCTCTTGGGACTGAGCTACACTTCACATTTTGCCCATTTTCCCTTGTGCACTGCAGAGCAGAAAATAAGTGAGTTAACAACAAAAAGCTCGAGCTGTTGAACCTGGTTGTTCAATTTTAAAAGGAGCTCCATACATTTATGCAATGCAAGCGTGTTATAAGTCTTATTATTCTCTTGGGCGAGCATTGCTTTATATTTAGATCCTTTTTGGCTGCTAATTCCAGCCACTACACTTGTAAACCATTCCCATTCTCATGCACACAGGCTGATACCCAAGTAGCCAGAGCATTAAAAGGGCAGTAAATAGGTAGCAACTGATAACACTGTTGATGTCAGATGATACTGTAACCTAATGCAGCACATGCACTCTACAAGTCCATCCCCAAATAGTCACTCTGATAGCTGGCCCTCCTGTAATTGCCTTTATTAATCTGTGGTCTTGGTCAACCTTTGAAAACACACACAAGCTTGTCCATCTCACAGACTCCTGGTTTATTTTTCTAAACTCTTGTTGGCGGTTTACACAGCAGTAAATGATCAAAGGTGCACAAGGACTAAATCCTAGTTTGTGGTCGACTTGGCCATTCATCCGCAGACAAGGGATACAGGGAAAGGCAGCTGTTATACGTGAAGCTGCTGCAGGCATTGACCATGCTTTACCTGTCCTGTGGGCAAATGAAGCTGATCACTCTTCACCACTAATAACACATTGATATGTAAAAACAAATAAATAAAACAAGACTTTGCCTGTAAATTCATCTGAAACTCCTGGCAAAGAGAACAGAAGCCCTTCCCGGGGTAGCAGTGGGCACAGATCACCAGCTAAGTTAGCTCTAAGGGCAAATATTCCAATTTCACTGAGATGCAGTGTGCCATAATATGAATAAGGAACAAAGACCCCTTTCATTCTGCTGACAAATACAGTATAGCATGTCACAAATCACAAGGGGAGCAGACAACACAATGGCAGCAATTAAATGGGTGTCTTTTTATTAAGAAATACATATAATCATGACAGGCTATGAATACTCCCCCTCCCTCCCCAAGCCTTCAGGAATTACACTGGTTAGCGTGGCTGTGAGTATTTAGGGCTGTTAATTCTGTTACACAGAAAACTCTCCTAAGGAGGGCTATATCCAGCACCAGGATACACACAAATGCAGAAATAGATATTTCCTTTTGTTTTATAGATGTTGTACACCTTGTTCACTGCAATTCACACACAGCTTCTGCAACTCATTCACAATTAATGTATTTCTGAAGAGGCTGAAAAAATATGCCCTTTTTAACTCTCTCGCTGCTTAATTCCAGCTGAAACACCATCTCTGCCTCCTCCCTCCTTGCCCTCTGCCGTGGTGACCCAGCCTGCTCTCAGGAGATTCACTTCCCAGCCCTCACACCTGCTTAGTTTAGGGATGTTTTGCAGAAAAAGGGCCCTCCTGGCCCTGCGATGCCTTTAAGCTGCGAGCAGCCTCTCTCAGCCTGCCCTCCCCATCCCATTGCTTGCTGGAGCCAGCACAGGGCACCACTGCCCGGCTCAGCTCACAGCAGCCAGCACCTTGCCCCACGCCGTGATCCCCAGAGTGGAAACGCGCGCCGATCCTCGCCTCCCGCTTTACTTCTGTCACGCGTGGCCATCTGGGGAGTGGCTACATTTCTACCCCAGATGCGTGCATCCCTCGCAAAGGTCTCCTTCCTGCCCCCTCCTCAGCTGAGCCGTGGAAGAACAATGCGGGGACAGACATTTAGCAACACCTGCTATATCGCATTAATATGCACAGGGATGTATTGATGGTTTTTCCCATCCAACACTAAGACCGCATTGTTCGGGGCGATCCATCAGTGGATCGCTCCCCCCGACACTGGCCCCACAAGCCCCCTTCTGACATGTCCCCTTGTCTCTCAGCTCGGGCTGACGACCACGTTTAGGAATGCACTTCATTAAATCGGAGCTGCCCCATTCCAACCTGCAATGCGGAGGCAGTACAAAGCCAGCGCCACGCTTCCTCCCGCATTTCTCTCAAAAGCCCCATTGTTCGGCAGGCATCTGGTCCTGATCTCAGCCTATTCGTGCCCAGTGACCCCGCTTTTCACAGCGCACCCGCTCGCCAACGGGCCTCACGTAAAGCTTGCTTGATGAATTAAAAAGCAGTACCAGCCATCTGTCCTCTCGGGCTGGGCTAAGGCTGTGCAGCTCTGCTGTGCAGCTCCCTCCCCAGCCCCACAGGCTCCCCTGTAACCCGCTCGGTTCCTTCCATGCACAACCTGCAGCTGAGGAGCCGCTGGGTTCGCTCAGCAAACACAGACCTAGCTTATCACATTCGCCGCTTATTATTTCCTACGTTAGCATCTAGGAAAGAGAAAAAAAAAAAGAGAGAATACAACAGAACATTCTCACTTGCCTGGGTCCTTCGAAATTCAAGCACAAATACAAGATTAATCCTTCCTTTGTGAGGTCTTGTCTTTAAGTCGCGGTATGTAATGATCCTCAGCACTGCAGCAGAGGGGAATAAAAAATGCAGGGATCATAAGCAGGGGGAGGACAGGGCTTACTTACATCAGGGTTTCTGCCACATGACAATAGGTTTGAGAGGGAAGAATAAGCTGGCAGCAGCAGCTGACAGTGCAAAAGGGAGAATGCAGAAGGCTGCCTTTTATATTATTGGTGACATTTCTAACACATGACAACAATTTCCATCTGTATTTAAGCCGGGAGTGTGAGGAAAAAAGCATTACATCACAACTCCTCTATTCCTAGGGGCTGTGGAATATGTAGGCCAGAGGGATTAAAAAGCACCTGGGTATGCTGGAGATGTGAAATACCACCAGGCAGATTTCCTTCCCTCCCCTCCCCTCTTCTTTCTCCCTCATCCTTTTTATTTCTCAATCACCTTCACTGAGCTGCTGTTTGCGAATATGCCCAGGGAGGTGCACAATGGTATTGTCCTAGTTTGTGAGGCTGAAGAAAGGGGGAACTATGTGTATATTTATTCCTGGCTCTGTCTCCCTTTGTAGGAGATGCAGCACTCACTTCTGCAAGCAACGAGACAGAATACAGAGCATCTTTCTGTTTTCTGCTATGCTTGTCCCAAGGGCTTTGAGTTTCTCTTAAAGCAGAAACTTTCATCTTCCTTTTAAATCTGCAGGGAATTTCAGTGACAGTAGCAATATTGGGTTGGCTTTATTTTTCCTTTCTTTTTCAGCCAACACATGCCTGTATCTTTTTAAAAGTAAACATCAAGAACAAGGGCCAAAGATATTTTGGAAAAAGCACTTGACTGCTTCAGAGCCAGCAGGTGTCCGTCTTGGATGCTTTCCACATATCTCACAGGACAGGATTGCTTAGATGCAGTACTGAAATCACAGGGGACTCCAGCCTTGCAAGGAAACCTGCTCCCCGCTGTTCAACAGCCACTCCACTGAGGCAGCCGGGATTTGCGGATCTTGAAGAACACAGGGGAGATGCCAGCAGGACATGCACACACAGAGTGCTGTGCTTCCATGGACCAGAGGTCAGGCACGGCGGGGACAGCGACCACCACTGCTGCTGGAATATACAGATGTTTTGAACCACACTAGCTCACAGCCACTGCCTGCAAAGCAGTTTGGTGCTGGTGTGGACGCAGGTAACTGCTCACAAGTATGTGAGGGCCACGCAACGTAAGGAAAAACCATCACCTCTCTGTTCCATACAGCAGCTGCTCTTCCTGAAGTACCTGAATCCCCAATGTGCTTGAACTGAGTAGGGGCAGGATGCCACCATAACAGATAGCAAGCCTTACACTCCCTTTATAAGATGAACAGGCACACATCAATGGGAGAATGGCCTAATTATAAATAAATAAAACACTCTTAATTTTATGAGGCATAAATATTTTCCTGAAAACATCATCTGGCCCAAGGCGCTGGCCCATTATGTGTCTCTTGATTGAAAAGAGAAAAATTCTTTACTCAAGATTCACCTTCCATTCTTTCAAACAAAGCCTCACTGGGGTGTAGGTTGTTCTTTGGGTATGTGTCTGGTCAGCTAACGGTCCATGCGAGAAGTCTAAAGCCTGTGACGCTGATGGGTTTGGAGTACTGGATACCCTACATTTGAAAACTACAATATGAAAATAAGTAACTATTAATTCCTTTCCCTCCTCTTCATGTCCACAAAATATAAAAAAAAATCTGCACAAGCCAGACCACTACTCTCTCACCAGACGATGGTTCATGGAGGCAAGTGCCTAAATGGGGCATTCCAGAAAAAAGCCTCTTCATTAAAAAAGAAACAGAACTTTTTTACTTTACATTTATTCAGAGATGCAGCTACCCAATCATTTATGAAAACTCTTTCAAAAGATGTAGAAGGGGGAGGAGGACGCAATGAAATGACTTATTTTTAATCTGGTGTTTAAAGGCTTTTTCTCTTTCCAAAAAAAGTCCCACACACAAAGAAAGATATTCAATGCAAACCTCTGTTTCTGTATCATGAAAGCCCCTTCCAGCACCAGAGTAATCAATTTCTCAGAGCTTGTGTGGTCTACAGCAAAAGCCAAAGAAGGTATTTAAGTTTATACAGCCTTCAGCATTTTGATGGCTTGCTTTTGAAATACAACATTTTTAAATTTTATATCCTTTTTTACAGTTAGTTATGTCTGAAGAAAATGGTTACTGTCAGTAGAAAGAATAAAAAACAAAGGAGAATAAATGAAATTCAACCTGGTTGAGAGCTGCTTGCTCATTCTAAAATCACACTAATTCAAAGTTGCACCATGAAAACTGTTACAATTGTAATTACAGCACCTTTCATTATGTTATACCCAGTATTATTTTAGCATCAAACCCTTTGGCTCATACTAACAAAGAAAAACTATTAACTAAGAGTGGTGCTGCAATACAAAGCACCACCAGACAAACATCCGCATCAATTTACTGGAACAGTAAAGCAAATACTTTGTTAAATGTGAGAGAACTCTCGACCTTTTCTTGAGTAGAAAAGCAAACCATAAAGCATTTCAGGATGGGGAAAGGAGCCGTTGTCCTTACGGTAACCCCAGCTTCCCACCATGAAAGAAGACCGTCTTGAGGCAAGATTATACAGCTGGGATTTAACTCACAGGGTGGAAGAAGTGTGAGAGAGAGCACTCTTGTAGGTAGGAACAAACTTCTCCAACAGACTCCTCAATCTTTCATCAGTACAGTTTGGATCCAATTCACTTACCATGTGGGAACAGCAAATGGGGAACAAACTGTGAATTCAAATAACTGTAAACTCAGCAAGATGTGGAAATAAAACACAGATGGTGCACTTCAGATTAAGGGTCAGCATTTTCAGTGCCGCTTTCCTCTTTTACATTGTGATAGGTGATGTATAACAACCACCTCCTCCTTGAGACAGCGCTCTAATTAAACCATGCCTCACTTAGGAAAACAAGGAGCGAGCGGTACCTCCACAGAAGCCTCTCTGCCAGTGGAGAGGGTTACTTTGTTAAACTGTGGCTCATGGTTTGGCTGCTTGAGGATTAACTTTTGGGAGTAAAAGTTGTGCCTGCTAGAGAGACAGAGCTGAAAATGGCTTCTTCAGCTCTTCCAGCTCCCAAGCAGGCTGCA
Organism: Clamator glandarius; assembly: GCA_033459285.1. NCBI lineage: Eukaryota > Metazoa > Chordata > Aves > Cuculiformes > Cuculidae > Clamator > Clamator glandarius. The sequence continues at coordinate 1,488,702 of JAUNZM010000089.1, read as the reverse complement.
GCCGGGCTGCTCTGCCTTGCAGGGCTGCACTCAGCACCCACCTGCCCCTTCACCACCTACATCTTCAGCGTTAGATTTTTAGATGCTGCTCTGATACCTGTTTGCAAAAGCCGAGAACTCAACCACTGCAGCCAGCAATACCCTGTATCAACCCTTACACCTCTAGAGACCCAGGAAACCATCAGGTTCATTTTATTCTCTAAAACCGATTTTGTCCTAAAACTCAGGAATGGAATTTAGGATGACTTAATTCTTGCTGTGAAGTGTTAATTGCAAGCCCAGGGCCCTCTAGGAAAAGATCTGCTTGTGAGCACAAGTTCAAAGAAAAAAATAAAGGAGTAAGTACAGATTAGATGACAGAAGAACTATAAATCTATAGGAGCTTGAAATACCAGAAAGAGAGGAGCAGTAATGATTGCAAGGTGACTATTACCCTCAAAATATGCCAGAGGTTGTTTATCAGATCAGAGTTAATGAGGGAGAAATCTAATAGTACTATAATATTAAATTCACCATTTTAATGGTATCATCAATGCTCTGTAATGTGGGCAATTTGCAGAATGTCTGTCAATGTGTGGTTACACAGGAGCAGCACTATCGCATCTCATCAGCTGCTCCCTCCCAGAAAACACAGGGTGTTTTGCAGAGCATTGCAGAAGGGTAAGGTAGCAAAATATACATTTAAAATTATGGGAACACAAAGATGGGAAAGATATTTACGGACATTATGAGATGTGTACATTGCTCACTGTTGAGTCCCATCTTCCTACGTCTGCATTGCCATTTAACGTACTGCTGGGTTTTCTCAACTCTATTGCACATCTTGCAACACTTGTCGCTTTTCTCAAAACTTACATACCTGGATTTAGGAGAGCTGAAAATAACCTTACTATCCATCCAGATTTTCAGTTCTCATGTATTAGCCTCCTCTGAACAAAACAAAACACCAAACCCCCACATCTTAGGGAAACATGAGCAAAGAAGGCAGTAAGGGGTCAGAAACAGGTACTGTTACTACTGCTGCATTCAGTTCTGGAGTCCTCAGCGCAGGAAGGCCATGGAACTGTTACAAAGAGTCCAGAAGAAACCACAAAGATGATCAGAAGGCTGAAGCACCTGCCCTACGACAACAGGCTGAGAGACTTGAGGTTGTTCAGTCTAGAGAAGGAAAAAGGTTCTGGAGAGACTTTATAACAGCCTTCCAGTGCTTAAAGGGGCTACAGGAAAGTTGGGGAGGTGCTGTCTATCAGGGAGTGCAGATATATGATGAGAGGTAAAACCTTTAAGCTGAAAGAAGAGAGATTTAGATTATTTATTAGGAAGAGTTTTTTTACTGCGACGATGGTGAGGCACTGGCAAAGGTTGCCTAGAGAAGTCCTGGCTGCCCCATCCCTGGAGGTGTTCAAGGCCAAGTTGGGATGGTGCTTTGAGCAACCTGATCCAGTGGGAGGTGTCTCTGGCCACAGCAAGGGGATGGAACTGAATGACCTTAAAGGCCCCTTCCAATTCAAACCATTCTATGATTCTAGGAAAATGAAAAGAGTCAAAATATCTAGTTTCAAGTTTTTGATTACTGATTCAACACCCATGAACAGCAGGAGATGGTAATGCTGCATTTATAAATATCCATCTCCTCAGGTATTCAAGGAAGAGTTTGCTAAAAGTAGTAGCTTCTTAATTTGGAGTTCTTCCTTCCCTCATCACCTGCCCAGTCCCTCACTTGAGGTTTGCCAGTTCATAGCCTCAATACTGCAAAGATTACCTGCACATTTTTAGTATATGACAATGGCTCATTAAGTAGTTTTAAATTTGGAAGGAAAACTCTTACTGTAGTGGCAGTATTTGAGTTGCCATTATGGTCTGAGACAACAATGAGGTATCATCAATTTACCTAATAAGCAATGCTACTTCTTCCAACAAACCTCCTTTTACCAAAATCATCAGTTGTTCATTTTTATCCCCCCTAATAAATGGAGTTTTAAACCTGAAGTTTAAAGAAAAAGTGTACATAGTGAATGAATGATGAAGTATGAAATATAATTCAATGGCAAATAATGGTTCCAAGGGTCTTTGATGTTTTTCCCTATCTTCTGCTCCCAAAAGGACCTGCAAGAAGAACTGCTAGATCACTATCCACCTGATAACTCTGTGATACACATCTCATTATGAAGATACATTAGCCTTTCAGAGAGCCATTTTTTAAACATTTCCATTTAAATAACAATTTTCACAATCCTCACTTAAACAGATGTATTCTGTCCTAAATCACTAATTAAGAGCAGTCTGGGATATTAAAAAGCCCTTTAAAAGGAATTGAGGGAACTAGAGTCCCCCTTAAACAAATCTGCTCTGGCTAAGACCCAGGAATCTTGACTTCATAACTCAAAGCTCTAATGATTCAAGAGGATACATCTAGACCATTTTGAGCAATAGGGAAGATTTATTTCTTCTTCAATAAGGGTAGAACTAGAAATATTTGTTCTATTTTTTCTGCTTCCTTATTCACTGGGGGTGGGGGAAAAGAAATCAATGAAGATTAATTCACAGAGTTACTCCTAGTAAAGGTACTGGGTATGACTCTCCCCAAAGAAAACCAGCTAGAAGAATCTAAACAGCTTTATAAATGATTACACAGCTAATCTCTCTGCTGAAATAGAGAGAAAGGATTTAGAGGACCAATACAGCATGCTTTATGCGAAGAAGCACGGTAATGTTAAAAAAAAAAAAAAAAAAAAGGATAATTGTTTGAAAATGAAGTTTAGCAAGTCTGCATCCCTATCAAACTGTCAGGAGTTTGCATCTGCCATTGCCCTCCTGGGCTCACAGGCTGTCACGGCAGAAACAGATGTGACTGAGAATCACATAGGCAATTCCTCCTCTGCAATGCCACTAGTTTTGCCCGTACTACATTGCAGGTACTGCACTGGACCAGAATAATATCATATAAATAGAGTTTTATGGTTTCCTCTTTTAATTAATGACATAATTGATGAAAGAAGCATGGGACTTTTGTAACTGTGAAACCACCATGCAAACCAACACATCCAAGCACAGACATGCCTATACACAGCAACGGATGCTTTCTCAAGGTGGTTAATCATGAAATATCAAATATGAATCCCACACATAAACAGAAGTGGAAGAACAGGGTAAAGAACAGCTACACATTTAATTTTTACTCATTTGAAATTTCCTTCTGCCTGATACACTCATTCTCTTGGCTTGTAGCATAATCAATACGCTGTAAACCTTGAACAAATACATGGTGGTAGTTAAAAAGAAATGAAACCACCACAATGAAATGAAAAGCTAGGACACTGCAGCCATCACAAAAGACTTAATCAGGAGCCTCAGACATCATATGAAAAAACTATGGCAAGACAGAGCCAGTTTTGAAGTAAATAATATGGGGCAATTCATCTCCACCCCTTCAGCCTCCTAAGAGCTGCAGCAGCTCTCTGCTCTGATGTGCCCTCTGCTTTCCCAGAGACTCACAACCTTAGAAACGTTAAAGTTTTAAAACATATGCACAGCCATTGTTCACACTACCTAAATACTCACTCGCAGATGCCTTGCCATAGTACAAAGCAACCACGATGAAAAAACACGAAATTAAGTACACTAGAGACTAAACAAAGAATACAAAGAAAAATAGCCGTGTAATCTCTTCCCACACTTCTTACCCAAATCTTCTTTGGCAAGTGGCATGGGAGAGCCTATAAGGCTGAGCTCTTCTGCTTTGTACTGTTCTCTGGTGCATCATGCAATTTCAGCTGGGTGTACAGCGAAATACAAAAAAAGCTATTCCTCACAAATGGGTAAGCAGATGGAGCAATATTTGCTATCATAAGTGCTTTTATTTCCAAACGTGGGGAAAGGGAAAAAAAAAATTGCATGATAGTTCAACCGGCACAAAATGCACTATTGATCTGGAAGGACAGAGCAGATGGAAAAAAGGTCTGAAGTTTCCTAGATTAAACAGAAATGACTGTCTATAGAAAGGAACTAAACTACAGAAACATTAGCCCTGTTGCTCAAAACAGGGCATTTTTCTCTCTCAAAAAGTGAAAACACGTCTGGTTCACTAATACATGAAATAATTATATCCCTGAAAACTGCAGGGGACTCTGATGCAATTCTGCACTCCCTGGGACACAGCTATAAGGATTTTCTAAACCTACTCGTTGTGCTCAGTCCCTGCTGAAAATACAAGAAAAAGTAAATGTGCATACATTAGCTGGCATGGAAAATATGCTTCACATTCTTCAGAGTTAGACTGGCTCACAAGCAAGTGTTCTTGAGGAGAATTACCTTTACATACTGCCAGTACCTGCCTGTTCTATCCTAGTGATAAGGGCACCATTATAAAAAATATTTAAAACTTTTTCCTAACATAAATCTTGTAAAACAATTAATTATGTGTTGTGTGTTAAAAAAAAAGATCAGTCTGCTGTTCACCACCTTATCAGTGCAGGCCATGAAATGAATATTTCATGGACACCGCAACTTTTTCTCATTATGAAAGCAGAATCACATCTCTAGGAAGGGAATTGCAACAAAAGGTACTTGAATAATAAATATGGCTGCAGGTCTGGAAAGCTTTTGAGAATTCAAAGAACATTTGTGTACATAAACTGATGATTTATTACCTGCGAAGAAAAATAATGTGCACTGTCAGTGATTCTGTTTAGCCTTAATAAAAATTGGTAACTAAAAATAACTTGAAAATTGTGACTCAAATATCCCCACATGTAAAAACCACATGCATTTGTATCAAAAAGGTCTTTCTGCTTCATTTCAACAATTTTTCCCAGTATACTGATAGACTATTATACTCAATATTCTAAAGAAAAGAACTTTCTGTAAGCTGGTTTGCATATCCCTTCCATCAATTCATTTTGAAGTTCAGCAATACTTATGGGGAAGCCAGTACTACAGGACTTTAAAAGCTACCCTGGGAAATCACCTAAGTCTGCATGTTTGACAGCAGTTTCATCACAGCGCAGCCCACTGGGTCTCTCTAGCCCTCCATTAGCTGTGGATGATGGTGGTTATGCATACAGCAGCTCACCCTGTTCCTGGAGCAACCAAAATACCCTTTGGTAGCTCAGTTATCCATGAAAACATTTAATCCACATAATGAAGTTCAATGTGCTCTTCTACATCCACTCAAGTATGTCCAGTAAATACTGTGAAGCTTCCTTTTACAATATTGGTTTTCCTTAGAAAGGAAACTTTTCTTTAGCACCAGCAGATCACTTGGAATAAAGACACTCACTCTCAGATTTCCCACTGGTATGTGAGCGCTCAGACTAGCCAGGTGCCTGGGTGTCACTGCCTTTTTCTGAGCCTCCTTACAGATCACTGTACTCTTACACTATTGATTTTTATCTATTCCTTTCCATTTCACTCCATGTTCTCCCATAGCACAGTTGGAGCTACTGTGCTGTAATTGAAGACAGAGGAACAGATCAAACTCCAGGAAGGTGAGAGAACAGACAGCAGACATCAAAGTAGTAAATCTCTAACATTAAACTCTCCAGCCAATTAAGCTAGGGGCATATACTTGTTTTGGGAAAGTGAATCAACTGTTGATTGATGACCTCCTGAGGTTTTAAAAGCCAATTTTGGGAAGAAGAAAAAAAAAGATTGTCACAGAGTGTCTAGGCTGACATCTAAGACTTAACTCTAGGTTAGCCATCACATTGTCCCTGCTTCACCTACCATCAGAAAGACCTTGCATTTTCTAGAGTTTTGCTTAATAAGACTGCAGCCTGGCAAAAAAGAAAAATTGCATGGCACAAAATAAGACACACACAGAACACACATGAACAAAGAGGTGACCTGCCTGCACCAGGTACACTGTTTTGACAAGTAAAGCTGCAGATACCAGAGCTACCACAGCTGCTTCTGCATGTCCCACAGGACTCATACAAGTGGAGGCGCAAGTAAATGCGTTCAGAGTTAAAAAAAAAAATTAAAGCTTGCTGAGACGTTTTACAGAAATAATACCATCTCTGTGATTTTTCTCGATACACTGTGAAAAGAAAGCTGCTGTCAGGTTGTTGAGAAAAAGCAACTAGGACAAATGGCCAGTACTTGTTTATTTTAAACAGATGCCCTCTACCATCATTTCAAAAGGAGGAAGATAATCTTGTCTGTTCAGCCTTCCATGAACAGTGGTTTAGACATGCTGCTGCTGCACTGTAACATTAAAGTTGCTATCACATATCTTTCTCAATTAACACTACTGCACAGATATCCCAGGGTAAGGCTACTATTTAATAGATATATTCTTACATGTACTTCCAACTCATCGCATTTTCCACTAAGTAAATCTTCAAATACAACGATCCTAAGAAACACTCTGTGAAATCTAATGCCAGGCTGTCAACATGCTCTGCACCATGCACTCAGCCTCCCCCCACATCAGATGTAGTACAAACCACATCAAGTTCTCATAGCACAGGTGGGCTTGGACAAGTCACAAGGGGCCCCAGTGAGATCCCCCATGCAGTTGGCAAACTCACCCTTTTGTTCTTAAGAGCTTAGGCTGGCAAAATTGAGCTGGAATAACTGAAATCTGCACTAGAAATAAGCTGTGGGCAAAGTCTCTGCATCAGTCAAAGCACTTCTGGTACAGTCATGGCCAATCAGTAATCATCAAACTGTTGCCAATTCACAGTCTACTGCAAGCTCAATGGAGCCATCAACTAGCCCACAAACAGAGCATTATTTCTGGTGATCTTCATTAGGCACATCAGACAGCAGGAAAAATGTGGTGCCTCAAAACAAAACGAGGCAAAGGGGATAGCGCGAGTCTGGACCAATATCTCGCTAATACAGATGATGCATTTGAGGGTTTTTTTCTAGTTTTGACACTGGATCCTACATGTTCAGAATAAGAACAGTTTGTTTACGACTACATAAGGAGAATAACTTTGCACAAGTTTAAGGTGCTGTTTTTTCTTAAGCAGAAGGCAAAAATACTGTAAAAGCATATGAAGTTAACAGCGAGGTGAGAGCATCAGGCAGAAAGTAAGGGAAATAGCACACAGCTGAATTAAAAGCTAGTTCAGTGGCTGAACTGTACTAACACTTTCAAAGATTTGTAGAACATAAATGCATGGCTTCCTTAGCAATTAGGCACCATCCAAATGCACAAATAAGAATTCCTGCCTCTCTCCCTAACTCTGGATTGCTTTTAGATTAGGGCGCTGAAGTTGTAAACTCCAGAGGAGAACGCTTTGGGTCTGTAAATAAACTTGTGGGTTTGGTGTGATAGTAACAGCAGAACACTCATGATGGCATGACAACAAAACTCAAAAGCCACCTGGAAGCTTCTCACAGCTGTTGTTTACTACAGATCTTTGTGGGAAAGAATCTGCTCAATGGGGAGCAGGGAGCTGAGGGTACAAGACTTTGAGGAAGCATGCTGGATGGCACTGAGAAGCAGGGGAAGACTTCAGCTTGGAAAAACAACTGTGACGTTCATTGTTGTATTTCAATACTTTTGTGTCCATTTCTTTATGACAGCTCCACATTTAAAGATAAAGTCCTCTGGTCTCTCAGAAAACTGTCCCTTTGTCACCCATTTAGGCAATGCTCAATGCCTTTGGGAGCTGCATCAATCCTCTCTCTTACCCTTGATTGTTCACCAGAGCATAAAGCAAATTCTTAACCAACTCTCCCAAAGTAAAAATCTAAACGATGCTTTACAAGCACGTCAGTCATGTAATAACAAGGTCAAGCCAAACTTCCTGCACGTTTCCTCCCCTCTGCTTGACCTCTGTCTTCTACAAAAGCTATAGTCGTGTCTTCACGTGGTTCCTGAGTTAGCTGAGCAACCAGCATACGCTGTGTGGGAAACAGAAGCCCTCTGGGTGTTCTCACTGCCTGCACCAAACTAATCAGAGCTGAAGCACACAGGATTCTTACTGGGGAAGAAGTGGTTAACATCCCTTTCTCCATTTTGCATTCATTAATTATCACTTCATTTACCCTTTATATTAGGACAACAAAAAGCTGCTGTCAGGCCAAGCATGCTCAGTCCAAGTGACCTTGTGTTCTGGTTCATGTTTACCACATAATCAGCAGGGAATTCCATTTTCAAAATACAAGACTTCATAATCCATTAGCAGTAGAGATTGGTCCAGGGCTCTGGATTTTCAGGTCACATGTACCAAGGAATAAAACTACGACTGTACAGCTAGATTAATCTTGCAACCTGAAAAGCATTCCAACCCACTGTGCGTGCAGTCTCATTCAAATTCACATATGAACATTAGCATTATTCATAAAAGCTACCACTAATGCCATTCCCACAGTACACGAAGAAAAGAAATTAAATGCTACCTGCTTTACAATGCAGCAAGTATGGAGACACGTGATAACGGACTCTGCTTCTCAGATTTTCCATTTGTTTCATAAATGGAACATAAGTACTGATGTTCTTCTTAATACATTGACAAGTCGTACCTCCCCCAGCTACTTCTAAAAGGCAGGAATCACTTTCACTGCTCTTAATTTTAAATCAGAAGTCTTTAGTGAGTCCAAGCAGTTTAGCTCACCATCAAGTTCAATAAATCAGAGAAAAGAATCAATAGGAAGCATTTCAAAATGTCACCTTGGCAACGCACAAAATGCTTCCACAGAACTTATGCTCATTTGCTTTATTTGCTGCTTTAGAAATTGGAATATAACACATAAGCAGAAGGACATTAGCATCACGACATTGCATTTCCCAAGCCCAACATTGCCCATGCTCTCCTAGAAGGCATTTTCTGCTGTATGCTTTAGAAACCTGCAGCTTGGCAGGTTAGTTGATTGAAAACTAATCATATTTCACATTGACAAAATGGAAAATGGAAGTGTTCAATAGAAAATAATAATCCATATTTATTCTTTATGTCCGTGCACAACACTTTAAACGTAATTTGGTGCATGCTTTCCACTGATAAAATGAGAGGAAACTCAATGGTGATATACAGCATCTGCCATTTGAAGAATCAACGTTTGTCAGCGTTACCACACAATTTTAACTCTGGTCCTACACAGTTCTACTGCTTGCCACACTTAGATCGAAAATGGCTATTACTCTGTGTACCATTATCTGATATTTCTTGGCAAATATGATTTCTGAGTGGCAACATCATTATTCAATATTTATATAAGTCTACCAGGATAAACAATCTCTGATTCACGTTGACAAGGAAAACTTGAAAATACTTTGCTGCTCATCTCAGTAGGCTATAAACAAGATACTTAGTACTTTTTATCCCAGTCTGATCTGAAAGGTATACCATTATCCCTACAGCTCATCAAAGTTCAGGCTGAAAAACCTTGGCTTTAGAACAGCCTCTCCTGGCAGCTGGGTAACACCAAACAGCAGTGCAATGAAATTGGATCATTCTCCACTCTTAGTATATCTCCTCAAAATATGAAGGATAGTCTGATTTTCCGTAAAAATTCTGAATTTCTAAAGATTATACTCTCTAAACTTCACAGTTTCCCTCCTGGTTGCTTTTTTTGAGTGAAAAAGAGCATTTTTTTCTCAGCTTTACTACCTCTCGCTGCTATCTCCTACCCAGATTGAGGATGACCTTCCAAAAGTGGCAGTGGCTTGCTGAAATGGCACCAAGCCATAAAATGCTGTTCAATTTCACAAGTTAAATAAGCATCAGACAAAGTTCTGCTAAGGAAATAAAAATACAAGCAGGTTTTTATCCTTCATAGGTTTCAAACCAATAAAATAACATCCACCATAATGATATTAATCAAGACTACTTCTAAGACAAGTACTCAATTCGTGGCTGCTTTTGAGTGTTTTTTCTTTGCAGTGAGCATCACAGGCCTGCATCAAACCAACAACTGTTCCTAAAAGGTATCAAAAAAGCACAGTGCAAGGATGAACTGGCTTCCTTTTCAGCCCGACCTGAGTCCTCTCTGCTGTCACTCACAGACATCTGCCCAAGCTATAAACTCAGTCTCCTCTGGAGCCACACATACCACCACATGAAGGCTGCCTCAAGTAAAAAATCAAATTCTACTACTTGTAAACCACCAGGTCAATGTTTTGTTACTTACAAGGCACAGCATGGCGATAAAGGTTATCTCGAATAGTCTGCTGTAGATCGTGATCTGGCGATCCTTTCTGAAACCTCTGGCTGAGGTAATGTCTCAGGTCTTTGTTCAGTCTGCTCCCTGCAAAGAAAAAAAAAATCAGCCATTTGTTTATTTCTAAACGCACACAATTAACATTTCCAATTCAGGCAAACGTTAGACTTCCATTCAGAGTCCCCTCAATTACGGCATGCTGACTTTATGAGCAGAGGCTTATCTTCCTCTACAAATGGCTAATTACCAAAAATAACTCGCTGTAAACAAGAGGTCTCTCTTGTCTCATAATGTATCTTTCTTCCTGTGGTGTTAAAAAGATCATCATTCGCTTTTATCACTTATTTGTCTGAGCAAATGGAGAAAGACAGATGATGTGAAAAAGAGGGGAAAAAATAATAAAGGTAGAGTATGGATTTTGCAACTCACTGAAGAGTGAGCTGGGCAGACAGACAGAAGGCAAAGACTGCTCCCCTTAGGGGCATTAATACAGCTGAACGTGGCACAAAATCAAACAAGTGCTATACTTTGCACTTGTATCTATCCCAGCACACAGCAGGAGTTAGGAAAAAATTGACTGAAGGAGTTAAGAGTACCCAAAGTCCTTAAAAACAACAGAAAAGCAACCAACACTTTTCCTTAAATCTATTTATTTGCCCATTCAGTTTTGAACACTTTCAGAAATAAGAATAAGGATAAATGATTGAAAACAGAACAAACAACAACAACCACCACTAAAAAAAAACCCAAACAAAACAAAGAAAAAAATAAGTCATTGTTAATGAACATTGCCAGTTGCTGAACACCAAATCCTTTCTTGTAGCAGAACATATGAACTGGAGAAACTTAATGAAGTTGTTTCCCAGAAGTTAAATCCTTCCAAATCTGGAACCACAGCAAAACGCACCCCACAAGAACATACAGAGAACAGGGACAAGAACTCTTCTGTTCTAAAAAAGGGAAGTTAGGGAAAAAAACCCAGACCACTAGGAAAGCTTCAGAGAAACACAACCAGAGTGATCAAAGTCTGGAGCAGTTGCCATACACGCACCAAGAGAGCGGGCTGGGATGCTGCAGCCTGTGGTGGATATCAGTGTCCAACGTGCCCAGAGGGCAGGTGGGGATTGGCTGCTCCTTGCCTCTCCAGTCATTCAGACTAGGAGACACCAACCAAAGCTAACAGGAGCTCGGTTCAAAACCACCACACAGCAAGGGCAGTAGCTCAGTAGCTCAACACAGGCTGTGGCGTATCTCCTCACTGGAGAGTGCTGTGGGTGTAAGAAGCTTACTGAGGAGCTCCATAGGAAGACTGGAAAAGCACTTGGAAGATGGACCCACTGGTCCTATGAGGGCGTAGGAGATCCCTTGATCTGAAAAAGAATTGCTGGTGGCTAGGAGATCTGGGAAAAGTAGTGGGGGAAAATACCAAATATCTTGTTCTTTTCCTTTCGTTAGGCATCTTATGGCCACAGCTGTAGCGAAAACACTTGGCTACATGAACCTTGGGCTGAACCACTCCATCTGTTTCCATGGTCCTTTATAATTTGCATTATGATTTTTTGGATTGTGCATACGTAATGCAGAGGTCATGTGAATATGTTTGACAGCAAACATAGCATCACAGTCACAGATTCCTGGCTGGAGTCTCTGAGAATAACTGAAAGACAAATTAAGAATAATAACATTGCAATGGAGCACAGTTGGGCAGTGGGTCTGGGAGGCAGCAGTGGTATCAGACAAATGCAAAAGAATGAAAATAGAAAATTACCATGGGTAGGTACAGCCTACCCGCCTGACAGTCCTGCAACATTTTAACAGCAATGTTAATTTAAAAATAAAACTAAACACAAAAATCCCTAGTCTGAAATACTAACTCAGATTCTGAAAAATAAACAGGTGATTTGTCTTTAGGTTCTCTAGTCAGCTTTTATTTTTTTAAGATTAAATTTCTTATTGAAGAAAGGAAGGCTTAAGCAGCAGGCCAGGTATTAAAAGAAGGAAAAAATGTAAAGGCCAAAATGCTCATTACAGAAACGGGTCAAACACCACCACTGAAATTAAGGCAGATAAAACGGCCCATCAAACTTCCCTGAGTTACCAAGAAACACCCTTCACTCTAGGAGCAGATTATCATCGCATTTCCAAACAAATGGTCTCTGGTTACTACACACTGGAGGCACTTGGAGGGCTTGGTAAACCCATGGGCTACAGTTTTCTGCTTTCAGAGCTGACCTTCCAAACTCCAGATGTTTGATTTCAAACCATATTGTTTTACTCCAGAGGAAGATCGGGCTGAAATAATAAAGCATGTCTTTCTCTTTCAACTAAACAGTCCATTTTTTAAATATTTTTTTTACAAGGTGATTTCTCATAGCAGAAAGAACAAATAAGACAAATAGTTTGGACATAATGCAGGGGCTTGTTCCAGTGAAGAAATTAATGCACTGAACTGTATGTATCCCATAACGGAGGCTTTCTCCTGAAATACTGTGTGATTCATGATTCGATGATTTATGTCATAATAATGTCTAGAGGTGAAAAAAGCTCTGCTGAGCAAGGGCTTGTTTGACCACAGAAAATACGCAATTTACAGATGATATCTGCTTTTAGCTTCCCTTTGTGCCCATTCCATCTAGCGTCTCAGTCTATTACAGCCCTCACTGGAAAGTTTGGTTATTTGGTTTATGCAGTAGCTGGGATTTCCCAGCTGAGTCACTGATGCAATAGCCAAGATGGCACTTGCAAAAACAGGGGCTACAGCAATACTTGCACTCACATGATTGTCCCCTCAGGGAGTGCACAGTGCTGCTCATTCCTATCACATTTATTTTAAATTGTGGAAAAAAAACAAACCCCAAAAAACCAAATGCTTGCTAAGCCACATTTCTGTTATTAAATTCCAGAAAATTCTTGGAAATAAAGGCTTTTTGCAGCCTGAATGATCTCTGCCAAGCAGCCACTGAGACCACAACTATGGACAAATGCAGGCTCACCCCAAGCAAATCACTCTGAAGCATGGAAGAGGAAAATAGACTAACACAGAAGCTAACACCACGTAGAAAACTACCAAACGGATCCATCCTGGTACATGTTGGATTCTGTACCATTTGAAATAATTCGATCCATTCTGATTATCTTTTGCAAAAAATCTCCTCAGACAGAGGGCATGTGCATTATTTAGGAGATTCCAGTGCTAGACATAAGCTGATAAACTCTGATAAACTCTTTTGTACCTGAAGTGTATGTACTCACAATTCCTAAGAATTAGAAAGATAGGCCAGTGACATTTCAGCTACTCCCATGTGCAAACCGTACCAGTAAAATTCATTCTGATCATCAGGAACATCCCTTGTTTGTGCACGCTCCCACTGAAAATGAGTCTCACCTTCTGATGGGTTCTGTCCATACACCAACTGCCACCAGAATGGGACGAAGGGCAGGTGCCCACAACCACCTGATGTTATGCCGAAGTCCTCCCTTTTTGAATGGATAAGCTCTGCTCAAGAAAATACCTGGCTCCAGTTTCCCTAGAGATGAGATGTGTTAACCAGAACTACACTGCAATCCTTCAAAAGACTCTTCTGTTCTCAAGGAAATTGGATCTTATGTTTATTACTCTTTTGAGATCCTTTCTTTTCTACTCTGCTCAAAGCATCTAGAGATCCTACAGTTATAACAGCAGCAGAAGAAAAGACGCAAGGCAGAAACAGGGGGTTTCAATGCAGAAGGGACAGGTCTTATGAGTCAGTGCTCAGTTCTTCTTTCCTGCTGGGCAGGATATGTTGGAAATGAACTTATTTGCACATAGGAAAATCACCTCGGTTTTTTGTGTAATCAAATCTAGGCTGGTATAGTTACCTTCAGAAAAGCAGACATAGAAAATGCAAAAATAAATTCTTAAGTATTAAACTCACCAAAACTCATATTTTTGAGAAGTAAAGTACGTTCAAAGATTGGTTTCTGTTGTTGCAACAGCTTCCTCCCTATTTTACCCCTGCCGAACAAAAACAGTGCCGTTCCTTATGTGAAGATACAGTCAAAGAACCAACTTTCCACTGCTTTGCTCCCTATTGTACTACTCCAAATCTGTGATGTTTCCATCATTATCTGAATCCCTCTTCACCTTTGAATGAAACACAGTGTGACTCACTGAATGGCTGGGTTTCTCAACTATTCTTAATTAAAGCACTGCATTTTAGAGAACATCAATTGCCCTCCCAAAGCATTGCATCATCTATACCTGACTAAGAAAAACAAACCCCAAAGGGAAACAAAATAGCTCTCATAAAAAAAATAATATTACTGACATACAGTTTTGTGAGAAGCAGTAAACTCTACTTATCAAGTTTGTGGAGATAAATGTGTAACCTAGATGTCTTCATGGTTAATGAAAAATATTGACTGTTTCCAAATACACTTTTTTCAAATCCTCAGTCCACTGTCACACATTTGTCTTTCACGTGTTACCTAATATTAGAGTCACTAGAGAAACCACGCTTTGAATTATGCTCTGATGCTTACTGCTTCAATTTCTAGTTTCTGCAGGGGAGAAGGCTGCATATAAGATTATCTAGCACTGTCCTTGCTGGATAAGAACATCCATCTCTCCCAGACCACTGCCACTAGCGAGCAGCAGTGCAAAGACAGGGGACTGAAGCCTCTTGCCTTAGTGACACATGGGCTTGCAAGAAGGAAAGCAAACTGCATACGTGACCAAGCAAAATCCAATTTTTTTCAAGAAAAACTAAGCATGAACATTGTGGGGCTGACAGCACCTTCCTGCCAGCTGGTAGGCAGTCTATGCCAGAACTCTGCAATATGGATTTTCTGAAGATGTATTTTGAATTCATGTTTTATGCATTTGGAAACTATCATTTTATAGTTTACGTTTATATTAATTGCTGCAGCTGTTATATCTCATTCAGGTTTTGGGATGGTCATAGATAATCCCGATAAAGAGCTATACTCTGACAGAGCTCATAAATGCCCAAGTGAAGATGGGTCAGGGTCAGGCCTGGGACACTATGGTCTCTGACCTTTCTTACACTCCTCTACGCGGGTTTACAGGAGTAGATATTTTTTGCTTTTCTTTCCTTTGGGAAGGCTACCAACTGCTGCATTCACAGCGACTGATGGCATCTGAACTGGAAAAATTCATTTTCCAGCCCTGAATTGGAGCAGAATCCCGCTTCTTGTGTTGGGATCTCCATTTAAAGGCATCTTTAGCAGAAGGATTCTCTGTAGGCAGACAAAGACCATTTCAAAACAGCAGGGCCACGAAGCAATGAAAGGTTAAAGGCCTTGCTAAAGGGATAAAAGTGCAATAGAGTCATCTGGATTAAGACCCTCTCTTGCTGCCCTGATATCTACATTGAGAGGGAAGGATTCTGTTTTTTTTAAAGACACAAAGATTGCATATGTTGGATTTGCAGTATAAATCCCGATTATAACATACTGCCTTTCATCAGAAGACCTCTATCTGTAGGTATTTAACAAACATTATTCATGGTAGGCACAGTTTTATTTCTCTCCTACAAAACACAGAACTGCAGATAAGGGAAAAAAGAATTCAAACCAAAAAAACCTGCCCCATCTGTTTAAGGGCAGGAGCAGAGAACTTGCAGCTCACATTTTCTAAAGCAGTGAGGGGATTTGCAATCTCAACTAACTGGCCTTGCAGGCAGCGTGACTTCAGCTGTGCTCCTTTCTTCAAGGCTGCTGCTCTACCCAACAGACAGTACTCAACATAAATTAATCCATAATTAGAGTCAAAATAGCTCCCCTTAACAAAATAGCAAAGTGTTTTAAACCCATCATCTCCCTTACAAAAATCACCTAGTTTCTTTTTTAAGAAACGTTAAAATATTAATAAAGTAACTAAAGGCAACTTCTATATTTGCTGTTAAATTCTTATTAAAAAGAGGGGTGTAGACAGGGCACTGGGAAGCAGAAGCCACTTCTCAAAACTACTCTGTACAGCACTTGGCACAACAGTAGTGCCAGGGCATCACCACTATGTCTTAATAATGCTTGCAGTGGATTTTCCCCCTCACATAAAGGTGGTCCTGATACTCACAGATGTATTTAATAGATGTCTGAAGAGATTTATATTCTGTTTCTGGATCAATTAGTACGATCATTTGCATGGCAAGGTCCAGTAGGCAGCAGCCAATCTTAGAAGACAAATGAAAGCGGAGTGGATTTTTATCATTTAACAAGACTGCGCTGGTAACCACATCATCATCAAATATTCCTAATCCTAGCAGTGGCTTCACAAATGATCATAGTTTGTGCCATATCATTCCATTCTGTTCCATCCTTGTTTCCAGCTGCTGTCCAAAAGTGATTATAAATAATGGGGCTATAAAAGCCATTCAATAATTAGAAGATTCACTGGCCATATGCCAGCGGTGACAAAAGAGAGTGATTTATGTAAGATGAGTCTGTCACATCTGCCAGATCACAGTTTCATTACGCCTGTGGCTTTAAGGTCACGGTTTAACACTGTTCCAACAGCCATTTGTCAAGGGGTGCTGGGGAGAAGAGGTGAAATACATCATGCCTTTGTTTGCTTTCTTGTTTTAAGAACTAAGTAAATAAGTAAATAAAGTCCAGTACCCACATTTGTTATTTCATGTCTCTTGTGAGGTCAAAGACTCAAGGACATGTACTAAGACACAAATTCATTGTTGTTGGCCAGAGATCAAATAAGATCACAAAGCAAAACCATCCAGTTTAAAAGCCTTAAGCATTCATGTGGCCACTTAAATTCAATATAACCTAAATATGTTCTACCTTGCAGCCACGCATGAAATGAAGGCACCTTGTAAACACATAAGATGTCAGTAAATTAATTGATAATACTTTTTCCTGACACAAGTAAACTTAAAAACCTTTTATGTCTCAGTGTGCTAAAAAGATATTTAAACATTGCTATGGGATTTCAGCTCAACAATGAACATGGCTCAGTAGACATTTGATTTCATTCCAATTCTATTTCTTCCTCTTATTTTCTCCCCTCTATTAAAACAAACAAACTGAAAACATCAATGAACTTATTGCTGGGTACAAACGAGTCCTATAAAGTCCAGATGTTCGGATGTCCAACATAAATCCCTCAAAAGCCTCGCCTGTCATTGCCAAAGATTGTTCCACACCAATCTGGAGAGTCTCCGTTGACAAAAACTACTGGTTTGAGGACAGAAACTGTAACTTTGTTGTAAATGCTATATCCAGGCCCAAGCAGTGTATTACTTTAATTGTACCTGCTATAACTGGACGCTAGATACATGAACTGCTCAGATCAGAACCTAGAGATTTCCCTTTTTCCTAACAAATGCATATCCCAATCAAAACAAAATGCCCATTCTCTACCACCACTTTCAATTCTTATGTTTTAAAACCTGCTCAGAACAACAAAGCCAAGTCCATTGCAAAATCCTTCAGTAGGAGGAAATTATGATAAGCTGGAGGGTTATGCGATAAAGAACTGCAGAAAGTTACAGGATGAACTACCTACACAGCAATAAACCTCAACTTTGATGGAGCATGGTTAAGCCTTCAGCAGCAGCCTAGCTGCTGACTCAGCAGAGAACTTCAGTGCAGTAAGTAATTCTATCTGAAGAATGAAATAACACTTGTTATTCTATTCCTAGCAGAACTTCTTAGAATATTATTTTAGGTGTAAGCTGTGAATCTGAAGGAGACATTTGCACAAAACTTTCGGATCATGTACAGAATCAGGAGCAGGCAAGAGCTTTCTTGGCACAGTACCTTTTGGTATCACTCTCAGTCTGCATGGGTGAATGAACAAGCACTGAAGGAGTAATTCAGGATTTGCTGCTACAGAAATGCACTTAACAGATCATAAATCCACCAAGGAACTATTCTATGAGCACCTAACCTAATCTACTGTAATCATAGGGTGCTCCACCTTACTTGCCATGCATTAATAGTGATTCATATTTTTAGTATTAATTTAAACAAACAGCTGAAAAGTGCCAGGAAAAAAAAAAAAAACCCAAAAAACCAAAAAACCCAGATCACAAGCTTGGAGGTTGAAAAGCAAAAATGTTATAATTTATACACCAGACCTGAAAACTGTGAATGCCTGTGACAAATACACTTCTGTTGCCACCAGCAGAATTCATATCAGCGCTGCCAGCAAATCTAGCAGAAAGTCCAGCCCTTCTCCCACTTCAGTCTCTTCAAGCTTCTGATGCCCTCAAGTTTAACTCTTAAATTTCTCAAAGCTCCTGGAGAAGAAACATTCCTTCATCCTCTGATACATTTCAGCCCAGGACAACTCTGACCCAGGAGAGAGAGAGACCACGCAGCCACAACAGCTTCCCAGGAAGGGGAGTGTGGTCTGTCTTGGACAGTTCCTGCACAAAAGCTAACCACTATCATCATGTCCTAGAAGGAGTTTGACAGCAGGATGTCCTATAAGCCTGGCTAACGTTGACAACACTCTCAAAGAACAAGAAAAAGTCTCACAGCATTACTGCAGGCAAATATGTCTTGAAGCTTTAAGCCACTACACTATTTAAACACCTGTCAATTCAAGCTTTCTTTTTGTGAGGACTCAAAGGAGAGCCTGGATAGGCATGGTGCAGTCATCCAAGAGCAACTGCATGAATGATGGCATAAAACAGATCTTTCTACTTCAAAAAGAAACAATTTTATTATTTTCTTCCTCAAAATAGCAAGGTTTGAACTTTGTTTTTTTAAAAAGTATCGTTTTACTACATCTAAAGTCCTGGATCCCTTCTGTGTCTGAGGAGATCAAGTGTCCATGGTGTTGGCAGGCGACACAAACTGCTGGGTGTTGCTAACGCTGTGGCCACACAAAGGAAAAACCTGATTCTGTTGATCTTTGCCACAGCATGGCTGCAGCAAGTTTCCATGCAGAGGGATCCTACCCCTAAGAAAAGTCAGTGATAGTAATGTCTGTTGGTCATGGATACCCCTGAACACAAGTGAACTGGTCAGGCACAGCTTCAGAAACACAGCTTTATGCATCCACATAGGTGCTGGCAGATGTAGAGCCAGCCATGGTGCTTCTTTCCTACACATAGTTAAACATAAACCCAACTAACTAAAAGCCTGAGATTAACCACTACTACTCTGCTGTTGACTCATGGGAATTGTCCTTTCTTTCCTCATGCTATTTCCTCATGCTGCAAACTCTTCCTCAGCTTTTTGTTTTCCATTTTTTACTTTGAAGACTCCACGAGAGAATGAGGGAGC
Organism: Clamator glandarius; assembly: GCA_033459285.1. Lineage (NCBI taxonomy): Eukaryota > Metazoa > Chordata > Aves > Cuculiformes > Cuculidae > Clamator > Clamator glandarius. The sequence continues at coordinate 1,469,337 of JAUNZM010000089.1, read as the reverse complement.
CCAGGTTCTCAGGTGGTCTCTGGGAATGACAGCAGAGAGCAAGGTGAGAGAAAGGACTTGTTGGGATCACAAATGCAGGATATTTTCCTCCTCAAATGAAAAATCTGCAAGATAAACTGTAATACTGATTAATAGTCACACATGCCATAAGGTTTTCAACGGAAAATCTGGGGAAGTAGGCGTGCAACATCCTCTATAGTTGTTTTAAATGAAACCTGGATTAGCATTGCACTAAGTACTTTAGACAGTTCTGTGGCCAGATCAGTGTTGAACTAGAGGCTTAAGTTAACTGGCTGAACAATCAAGCTGTAACAATAAAGTCATGTCCATAAATGTTTCCTCTTGGTGGTGACCTTAAACCAAGCGCCTAGGGCAAAGCCTCAACTCTGCAAAACTTTCCAGGAAGCCAGACCCAGAGGTGAACTTAGGGAAGCAAAGACATTCCTCTGAGGAAGGCATTTTGTCTTGCACACAAAGACACTGCTATGCTGGGGCTTTTTGTGCTGCATGTTCCAGCAAGAAAGAGCAACGAGGAGTAAGAAGCAGTCATTAGTAGCAAGAATCGTTGATACTGCCACGTAGGCTTTTTAAAAAAAATCAGAAAAAGTAAAAAAGAAAAGAGAAAACCTCCTACACATCCGAAGTGAATGCAGAATGAAATCATTGTAAGAGAGTGGCATTGGATCCAGCCTTTTTCCATGAGTGACTCTAAAAGATTCAGGCTGAGTGGCTCAAGCCCTGTCTTTGCTAAGCCTCTCCATCAACAAACACAGATTGAGCTACGTGAGCAACCTGATCTTCCGGTAGCATTTCATCCGGAAAGCATCATCTGCTTGGGAGCCACGTTTGTCACTTACACCTACTCTGTAAAACCATGTTGCATAAAGCAACAACCTGTATAAGGGAGCGTTGTCTCTTTTCCTTTGCTCCAACTCAAAGCTGCCAGTAAGTATTTTCTTTTGTAGGATGCAGGGAGGGTTTACAGGAGACAGCAGAAGCGTGGCAGAGGGTGAAGAAGAAAGTCTGCATAGAATAGTAAGAACAGGAAAATCAAGATGAAAAGCACTTGCAGTCTCTCACTCAAAGGCAACAACCCGTTTCTGGAAATTAGATGCATATCTCTGTATGCCTCCTGAAAGAAGCTACCATATGTTCTAAAAGTAGGGTATAATATTTGAGCTGTAAAAGCCAAATCAGCTTGAGAAACAGACGGCATTTTACAATGCTTTAGCAGAACAAGCCCCACATAACAACATGCCAACAAACTCATTTTCTAGAATGGCACTAGGAAAATATTTGCAAAATCTGAAACCCATTCCCTAAATACAGCATTTGATTCTTAAAGAAAAGAGGGGGGAAAGTGATGTATATAGCAGTATTGGGGGATTCAGAGAAGCTATTTGTATTCTTTGATTTTTTTGCTTGCTCTCCCTGTAATTTAAGCATGGGTAGTGGGTTTTGGTGCTTTTTTAAAAACCTGACCTCAAACTCCTTCAGCAGCCAAGCTATGTCCCTTGTCATCCTTGTTCTCCCTCAACTGCTGCAGGGACAAGCTCCGGTTGCCCAGCCGGGTCACCTCTGAATGCTAATCACAGCTTTACAGTTTTTCACTCTGCCCTCACTAGCTCCCGGGCATATGTCAATATTAACTGCCTGATTTCCAGAGGTTCTGAATACATAAATTCTAATGCCGAGAACCTGTGACATTCAGGCCATAAACACACACTAAATGGAGACACAGAAGTTTACTGCTGCTTTTTTAATTATTTTTTCTCCTCATAAGTATCTCTAGAAGACAGAAAATGCTGGAAGAAACATTCGTGGAAGAAACCAGCTTTTACAGCTGCATCCAGCGACGAGACGGTGAGTTCTTTGGTGGGGTGGCCACTGAAGGCGGTGGAGTGGCCATTAAAGGCCGTGGGGCGCTTCCCTGAGGGGGGAAAAGCCTAAAACACTTGATCGGGGGGGGGGGGGGGGGGCGCTGGGCTCCGGGCTCAAGGGCCGCTCCGGCGCGGAGCCTGACGGGAGGGGGCGGTCCCGGGAGCTACCGCGGGGGGTTTAAACGGCCCTTAGGGAGCACAGGCAAAGAGGAGCAGGGTACCTTAAAATAGGGCAGGGCCTGGAGCACGGCCAGAAGGGACTGAGAACCATGGTGCCTACCCGTCAAAAGAATAAGGCTGCACCAAGCATGATGGAAACTGCCACGCAGACGGAGCCCCAGTGGGCACATGCAGCTCCCCAGACCCTGGGCTGCAGGCAGTGCCCCCTCCCACAGCAGCTCACGCCTTTGGCACTGGCTCCACCTGTGAAAGCTGCACTCACAGAATCACAGAATCACCAGGTTGGAAGAGACCCACTGGATCGTCAAGTCCAACCATTCCCACCAATCCCTAAATCATGCTCCTAAGTACCTCATCCACCCTCACCTTAAACACCTCCAGGAACGGCGACTCAACCACCTCCCTGGGCAGACCGTTCCAATGCCTAACCACCCTCTCCATGAAGAATTTTTTCCTAATCTCAAGCCTAAATCCCCCCTGGCAGAGCTTGTGGCCATTCCTTCTCATCCTGTCCCCTGTCACTTGGCAGAAGAGGCCAGCAACCTCCTCTCCACAACCTCCCTTCGGGTAGTTGTAGAGAGCAATGAGGTCTCCCCTCAGCCTCCTCTTCTCCAGGCTAAACACCCCCAGCTCTCTCAGCCGCTCCTCATAAGGCCTGTTCTCCAGCCCCTTCACCAGCTTCGTTGCTCTTCTCTGGACTCGCTCCAGAGCCTCAACATCCTTCTTGTGGTGAGGGGCCCAGAACTGAACACAGTACTCGAGGTGCGGTCTCACCAGTGCCGAGTACAGAGGGAGAAGAACCTCCCTGGACCTGCTGGTCAGGCCGTTTCTGATACAAGCCAAGATGCCACTGGCCTTTTTGGCCATCTGGACCACTGCTGGCTCATGTTCAGCCGGCTGTCAACCAACACCCCCAGGTCCTTCTCCTCCAGGCAGCTTTCCAGCCAGGCTTCTCCTAGTCTGTAGCTCTGCTTAGGGTTGTTGTGCCCCAAGTGCAGGACCCGGCATTTGGCCTTGTTAAACCTCATGCCATTGGTCTCAGCCCAGCAGTCCAGCCTGTTCAGGTCCCTTTGCAGCCTCCCTACCCTCCAACAGTTCGACACTTCCACCCAGCTTGGTGTCATCTGCAATCTTGCTAAGGGAGGACTCAATGCCTTCATCCAGGTCGTTGTAAACTCAAGTGGGGGACCTCCATCATATGGTGGAGGAGGTAAGGGAGGAGGTGAAGAGGCTGAGGACCATCAGGGAGTCTGAGGGGGGGGTAGACCAGTGGAGCAGTGCCCTCTCACTCATTCAGCAGCCTGCTGGAGCTGGTACTTCCAAACACCACCCACCTGCTAACTGCAAGGTTGGGGTTACAAGAGATGGGGAATGGAAACAAGTTCCTGCCAGATGAAGGAAACCTGCTCCCCTCAATCAGACAGCAAAACCCGAAATCCCCCTGATGAACAAGTACCATGTGCTGCAGGTGGAAACCTGTCCTGAGGGTGATGGCTCCCATAGCCTAGAATCTTTCCCTAGGCCGCACCATCGTCAGAAAAAGATAAAAACATCCTCCATTAAGAATAAGAGGAGGGTGATTGTTGTAGGGGACTCCCTCCTAAAAGGAAAGGAAGGATTGCAGACCGGACCTGCTCCACAGAGAGGTCTGCTGCTTACCAGGGGCATCAGTGAAGGAGGTAGCTAGAAAACTTCCTTCCCTGGTCCACGAGACAGACTACTATCCTCTGATAGTAGTCCAAACTAGTAATGATGACCTAGTAAGCAGAAAGAACAAACACATCAAGAAAGACTTCAGGGCCATTGGGAAAATAATGGAGGGCTCTGGGGCACAAATAGTATTCTCCTCCATCCCAAGGCTAAACAGAGAGGACCTGGAAGTCAGGAAGAAGAACTCGATTAATGCCTGGCTCTGAGCCTGGTGTGAGGAGAGGGGCTTCAGCTTCTTTGGTCATGGGGCGGCTCACGCACCCCCAAACTTTGTTGCTAAGGATGGGACATGTGTGACTTCTTGGAGGGCTGAAGCCCTTGCTAAAAACCTAGCTAAGCTCCTAAATCAAGCTTTAAACTAGATGTGAAGGGGGAGGGGATTGAGACCAGGCTAGACAGGAGCAAGCCTGGACATGGGGCACTGGTGATTCGGAGAGGGTGTGCTAGAGAGAGCCACCAGTACAGCACCACACAGAAAGTGGGGGCAAACACACCTGGGGGTGGTAAGGGAGATACAGGCACTCTGGTGCTGGCTACTAGGGCACCTAGGACTAAGCGATCATGAGATGATAGGGTTTTCTGTTCTAGGCGAAGTGAAGAGGGTGGTTAGCAGGACAGTAGCATTAAATTTCCAGAGGGCAGACTTTGAACTCTTCAGAAGGCTGGTTGGCAAAGTCTCATGGGAGACAGTGCTTAAGGGCAAGGGAGCCCATGAGGGCTGGGAGCTCTTCAGAAAGGAGATCCTAGCGGCTCAGGAGAAAGCCATCCCCATGTTCCGAAAAAAAAAGCCGGCAGGGGAAAAAAACAGCTTGGTTGAACAGTGAGATCTTGAGGGATATCAAGAAGAAGAGGAATGTTTATGGGCTCTGGAAGAGGGGACAGGCCTCTTGGGTGGACTACAGGAGGGAAGTGAGATTGTGTAGAGAAAAAATCAGAAGGGCAAAGGCTCAACTAGAAATCAGATTGGCAAAGTCGGTGAAAGATAACAAAATAACTTTCTATAAATATATAAATAATAAAAAGAGGACTAGGGAGACCATACAGTCCCTACTGGACGCAGAGGGAACAACCGTGAAAGGGGATGAGGAAAAGGCTGAAGTACTTAATGCCTTCTTTGCCTCAGTCCTTTTGTAAAGAAAGTTGTTCCCTCTGTGTACAAACTCCAGAGCTAGAGGAGCTACATGAGGTTCTCATGGTCCAAGAGGAGGTGGTCAGAGCCTTGCTAGCCCAACCAGACGCCCACAAGTCTATGGGGCCAGACAGGATTCACCCAAGGGTACTGAATGAGCTGGCAGATGTGCTGACCAAACCCCTTTCCATCATCTTCCAACAGTCCTGGAAGACTGGGGAAGCTCCACTGGACTGGAGGCTGAAGTTGTGCCCGTCTACAAGAAGGGTCGCAGGGAGGATCCAGGGAACTACAGGCCTGACCTCAGTGCCAGGGAAAGTCATGGAACAGGTGATCTTGAGTGCTATCATGAAGCACATGCAAGACAACCAGGTGACCAGGCCCAGTCAATACAGGTTCACAAAAGGCAGGTCTTGCCAAACTAACCTAATCGCCTTCTATGACAAAGTGACTCAGCTGCTGGACGAGGGAAAGGCTGTGGATGTATCTTCCTGGACTTCAGTAAAGCCTTTGACACATTTTCTCACAGCATTCTACTATGGAAACTGTCACCTCTGGCCTGGACAGGCGCACACTGTCCTGGGTGGAAAAGTGATTGGACGGCTGGGCCCAGAGAGTGGTGGGAAATGGTGTTAAATCCAGCTGGAGGCCAGTGACAAGTGGGGTTCCCCAGGGCTCAGTGCTGGGTCCAGCCCTGGTCAATGTCTTTATCAATGACCTGGATGAAGGCATCGAGTGCTCCCTTAGCAAGTTTGCAGATGACACCAAGCTGGGTGGAAGTGTGGATCTGCTGGAGGGTCGGGAGGCTGCAAAGGGATCTGAACAGGCTGGACTGCTGGGCAGAGACCAACGGCATGAGGTTTAACAAGGCCAAATGCCGGGTCCTGCACTTGGGGCACAACAACCCTGAGCAGCTACCAACTGGGAGAAGCCTGGCTGGAAAGCTGCCTGGAGGAGAAGGACCTGGGGGTGTTGGTTGACAGTGACTGAACATGAGCCAGCAGTGGCCCAGGTGGCCAAGAAGGCCAATGGCATCCTGGCTTGTATCAGAAACGGCGTGACCAGCACATCCAGGGAGGTTCTTCTCCCTCTGTACTCGGCACTGGTGAGACCGTTCCTCGAATCCTGTGTTCAGTTCTGGGCCCCTCACCACAAGAAGGATGTTGAGGCTCTGGAGCGAGTCCAGAGAAGAGCAACAAAGCTGGTGAAGGGGCTGGAGAACAGGCCTTATGAGGAGCGGCTGAGAGAGCTGGGGGTGTTTAGCCTGGAGAAGAGGAGGCTGAGAGGAGGAGACCTCATTGCTTTCTATAACTACCTGAAAGGAGGTTGTAGAGAGGAGCATAATGGCCTCTTCTGCCAAGTGACAGGGGACAGGACGAGAGGGAATGGCCACAAGCTCTGCCAGGGGAGATTTAGGCTTGACATTAGGAAAAAAATTTTCACAGAAAGGGTCATTGGGCACTGGAACAGGCTGCCCAGGGAGGGGGTTGAGTCACCTTGCCTGGAGGGGTTTAAGGCAAGGGTGGACGACGTGCTGAGGGACATGGTTTAGTGTTTGATAGGAATGGTTGGACTCGATGATCCAGTGGGTCTCTTCCAACCTGGTTATTCTATGATTCTATACCAGCTAAAAGTCATAACGCATCTTTATAAAGCTCTATCCAAAGCATGTGCTGACTGACAGCCCATTCTCCGATGATACACACTCAAGTGGCTCACCAAAGAAAAAAAGATATTTCCCCCCCCAATATATTCATTTAGACAGAGAGCTACTGATTAATTTTCCAACCTGCTGTAGCAATTCCCCAGAAACAAGATCTGCCAAGAAACAAAGCCAGAAACAAGACTTTCTGTGGTCTCACAGTAGCAAGAAAAGGTCGTGTTCCTACCACATTATTTTCAGAGAGCTCATATCTAAACTCAACTTGAAACGGACCTGGTTTAGGTTTTTTTGGGGACATTTGTGAACATATAGGAGAGACGCCACCAAACCACTAAGATACAGTACATAAAGGAAGCCCGAAGGAAGCAACACTTCGCAATTTACAAAGTCAGGCTCTCAAAGCTGAAAATAATTATGAGTAAATCTGTTAGGGAAAACACATTTAAAGAAAAAAAAATCCACATGTAACAGTTGGGAGTTGTCAAAGCACACTTTACAAGAGGCACAAGAAGCCACATAAATTAAGTAAGAAGGTCACAGCAGTTAAAAAACCAACCTGGTTTGCAAGGAAAGTAGCTGCAGCTTTTCTTAATTTCATATTGCAGACAAAGAGAAAACAAGATCTAAGAAACTGGACTGGCTCTGGTTTCTTATTCTAACTGCAAATATTTTTGTTTTATATTTAGGCTACCATTGGAATAGTTTTCTGATGGCTGGGGGATATTCTTCATCCCTGGAAAATGTTACATCAAGATTGAATGTTTTTCTTGAAAAAATAATTCAAGTTTAAAGTGGAATTGATTAAAATGAGTTCTATAATGTCCTGAGCTATTACTTGGAAATCTAATTTAGCAAGTCAGTGCTGAACAGGCAGGTAAAGGATATGGGAAAATGGGAGATCCAACATCAATTTTAAAGAATTCAGAGCAAAATGACTCAATGAGCTAAATCTTTTCTTGGTCAGCGCAGCAACTGAACCTACAGAAGTTCAGAAAACCATAGTGGCAAGAGGACAGCGTTAATGTGCCAATACTGTTGTAAAATCAATTCAATACACAGCATTGTGGGCTTCCCTTTTGTGGACAAAATGGAAATGAAATTCTAAAATAAGATCTTAAAGCACTGACAGAATAAATGATTTGGCTAGAATGAGCAAGAACTATGTCAGGCCAGTTTATTATGAGTTTTAATAAAGTACTACCATATCTTGTTGGCAAAACTCGAATTGTCAGCTAAAGTAAAGTGAACAAGGGCAATGTTGCTGTTGGCTATTCCCCATACAGTCACGTAAAACAAGAATGCTCTGATTCTTGGGACTGTCTCTTCCACACAGAGCAAGCATTCTCCTCTGTAACCACAGCTAAAGTATCAAAAAACTCACACTGAAAACCAAAAACCAAATGAGCCTTGAATAGCTTTGCTTTCCAACATAAATTTAATACCTCATATAAAGTAAGTTTGGCAATAAAAAAATATATTAACGTACATGAAAAATCTTACTAGGCTCTGCAACATTTTTTCTTTTTTTGCTGTGGTCACAGTCTTGTTTTCTTAATGTGTTTGGGAGCGCCTGTATCATGTTTCTGTCACCCCAACTTTTCCCCCCCAAGAAATAAATATGCATATTACAGATGGCAAAACCCACTTTTGCTCAAACAGGAAATAAATGTTTATATGTGGCATATAGCAAAACACATATTTCCAGAGACAATAGCTACAAGATTTAGATTTATTAGCGCAAGGCAGGAATTTTTAATACAAAACACAGTTCTGGGGATAAGTATTTTAATGACGGAGAAGCAGCATACAAATGGCTCCTTTAGATTTAAAGCAGAGCAGTTCTGCAATAGAATCAAAAAGACATGGTCTTTTTTGGTGAAAAATAGAATATGAGAATAAAGAGAGAAAAGCTCGACTAGAGTGTATGGCAGCTTAGATATTTTCCATGGAATGTTTTTGATCACAAAATGGCATTTGTCAAAATGAAGATATTCTGCAGGAATGTGACATTTCTATAGAAATCAGATAATAGAAATCAGATATAGCTCTGATGGTGCCTTCTCAGCTCATGCCTTAGCTTGCCAGGCTACCCTGATCCTGCCAACCAGTTCATAGGTTTCCAAGCTCAGTCCAGTCAAGCCCTTAGGCCCACATCCCTCAAAGCTCTCCCCTTCTTTCACTCCTGCAAGAATAAGAATTAGCACACTAATTTGAGAGTGGTGGCTTACAGAAGGCTACCAATACCCAGATTAGAGCTTCACGTAGCAAACAGAGAGAGACAAAGCACCAGGTCACCGCTGACAACACCAAAAACTGGCACCTCTAAAATGAAGTTTTACAGATTCTGGTTTGGTAGGAAAAGAAATACAGGCCTTTTTAAAGCAAGTGAGGCCTCCCTCGTGTAAACACATCTACTTAGCCACAGGCATCTCTCACAAAAAAAAAGCAATTAAGTGGAAAAATACAAGACCAGAAGTGTTCAAAATACCAGTTTCCCAGAATTCAAAATGAGAAGAAACACTGGTTTCATTCCCTTTACATTTCTGTTTCTTGGTACTTTTCTCATATATCCACAATGAATGGCTCTTGTGAAAGATTACCATGGAAAGCAGAAATGAAAAGTTTAATCGGGCTTTGCTGCTGGTTTTGGCTTCAGCTTCATTGATTTTTCCCATTTTCCTGGATGCAAGTAGAGCTGACCATGATTTATTCCCATTTTTGCCTGATAAGTATTGGCCTTCCAGACTCACGTGGTTCTAACCAATTTGCAGTTCTGCCAGAAACTCTGCATGCTCAAGTATCAACTTTACTCCCATTGCCATTAAAACCACTAGCCACTATATTCTTTCCATTATTTTAATAAGCACTCTGATGACCCAGCTACAGAGAACAAGAGATGCAATAGAAAGCAATAAAAATCAGCATTAAGTATCTAAATACTAATTCTTCCTCCTTAATTTGTTATTCTTCCTGTTCTTATTATCTTGGAGAACTCTTGTATTTTCTCCATTGGTTTGCTAAGAAACATTTTTCTGCTCCACTTAATCAAATGCATGTGGATGGAGGTCTCTCACTCTTATTCTGAAATGGAAAGCTCTAATCAGCTCAGCCTCAAATTCATTTTATGGTTCTCTTGGTTTTGCGAGTGCGAAGTCAAAGCTCTGAAAGTTCTGCAAGGCTAAAAGGCTTTTTAAGCAACAAGTCCACTAGAGTCCCTTGTACTCCATCTGCTGCTGGAGGGGAAAAGTATTTTGGATAGGTCAAAAATCTCTTGCTAGAGATGCAAGGAAGCACAGTATTGGCTTCAAATTTTTGCTGGTTGAATAGCACTGCGGTTTCTGCTCTGATGTTACTTTGGACTTTGGAAAGCCCCACCTCCACTCATTAATTTATTCATTGTTTTTCTGCTGACTTAAAAGGACTTTGGGTCAGGACCTCCCAGCTTGGCAAGAAAAGGTATCAGACAAATAGCATGCAAAAGGAATGGCTATTTATCAAAGGAGCAATCCAGAATAATGCACTACTCCTACCTGACCACAGTCCCACTTGTATCTTAGTTGGGGTAGATGAATAAAGGAGGAACTTTGGAAGATAAGGGGTTTGAAATAAAATTAATTTTGAGCATAATGCACAACAGGCATCTAGAAACCACAGATGAACAGCTCACACAGGGAACCCAAAATCCTAAGTCTCTTCCAGACAAGAGCTGCACTATTGTTCACAGTTCTGTGCCAATCACACTGTCCTGCTAACGAGCCCTGTGGGGAAGCCCTTAGTGTTCCAGGACTAAATTCAGCTTCTGTTTAAGAATAAGTCCAGCCAGGCTGGCCTGACAAACCTACCATCTTTGAAATATGGAGGTTTTGCACACTTCTGTCCTGGAAGTTTTTAAATGATGCACCTAAATATTAATTCATTAGTCTAATTTTACCTTTCTTTGGTTTTGGTCTTTCCTTTAACACACAGACTGCTTGATTGTCAAGGTTTAAAAAGTAGCTCAGGCCCTTTTGTAGATACGATGCTCTCCTGTTGCTGCCTTTCCACCTACGCCCAGATACAGATGTGTTATTGAAACAAGGTACCTCCAAAGTTGTTGGATAAACACTGCGTACACACAAGCCTACGCTGCCAGCACATAAATGGCAGATGTGTCTACACAGGCTGACAATTGATTTACTCATAATTTGCAACCCCTTCCAAAGGAACTAGACTTCCTAGCAATCAATGAGAAAATAACCTTGTTAGCAAATAAACCAAGGTTCTTTAAAATTAATCAGTTCTTTTTCATCCAAACAGTACTGATAATGAGAGAAATAATGACATTTTACATGACCTATAAAGAGTAGCTTCTATTTTAGGCTCTCCTTCATAAGGGTGCCAGGATGATTATGTTTTGTTTACTGGACAGAATAATCTTTTATTTGTTAAGGCTTGAATGCAATTTTATACAGTAAAAAATTTTATCTTCTATTGTCTTAATTATCATCTGGAGGGTTGAAGCATGAGAGGATGGCACAGAACAAATGAATATTAATGTATTCTATCTGCAATTTGAGGAGCTAGAACTTGGAGCTTTCTTTTGCTTTTGTGCTTAATGTGCTGCATCAGAATAGTGAATTACATCCCATTTAGCTGTTACTGAGTAGCAGGGAGACAACAGACAACAGCCTTCTGCAGACTCCCTGCATTTTCAGTGTTCCAATACAGATAATTTTCCTCTGATTTCCTTTTAAGTCATTTACTGAAAAGTTCTTAGATGTTTCCTGCTCAATGGTGCTCAAGGCTACACTGCTGTTAATAAAGCTCTTCATAAGATGTCTTTATCACCTACAGCATCTTCTCATGTCACTGTGAAGGTGTGGGCAGCAGGAGCCTGCCTCTTCTCTCATTTAATTCATCTACATCCTAATGGAGAGCAAATTTAGTGTCTAGAAGAGAATGGCAGATGTGTCCAGGGAGGAAGTGGAGAACAAGAGAACGCCTCGGATGGGGCACAGTGACACAACAGGGTTTTCTGCCTTCCAAGGGAAAATCCAAGGGAGTTTAGTGTGCTGAATTTTAATTAAAACAAATATATCACATGACCTGACCAGTTTCAGAATTATTTCAGAAGTATCGGTAGGGATTGAAAAAGACAAGGCTTACAAGTAATGCTACATGGTGTAATTCTTTCACAGTTTCATCCTGCTGCATCAACTCTGACCTTTTGGATCTGAAAAATGGAAGAACTGAAAGGTTTATTCTTCCCTTTTTTGAACAGGAGAAACCAGGCTGGGTTTTGTTTCAGGGACATTTTTAGCTTCGCACACAGCATTAGAAATTTAAAATAATTAGCAAAAAATATTGAGAGGAAAATCAAGTAGTAGCAGGTTGATTTCTAATTTTGAATTGATACAACAGCTATACTGACACAAAAAAAAAACCCAATCCATATTTCAGGGATAGAAATTTAAGAATTTTCTGAAAATATAGAAACAAGGAGTTTTCATGACTTATCAAAATAATTCTTTTTCAATTTAGTTTAAAGGAAAAGGAAAAAATAGCTGCATTAAGGCATATGTGCCTCTGAGGCATCCTGCACCCACTGAGAAAGTGAAGCAAAGTCTCAGGTTTGACTTGGCTGTTGTGGACTCTAAGGGTAACTGCAAACACAGCAATGCCAATATAAAAAATCCTTATGCTTATGCTGTTCCATGTCGTGACTATTTTAAGGCCAAGCTGACATGCACCTAAGCAACAACTACACCATATTTTTTTTCTTTGAGGTTCTTTTTGTTTTTTACTACTCTGCAAAACCCCCAAAATGCATAAGTGGTGTTCAGAATACAAAAACATTTGTCATCAAGGTGTTCCTGTTGGAAGCCTCAACTCACTGAAAGTCAAGACAAAATGAAGACATCACTATATACACATTCTGTCACCACTAGGATGATCTGCCTGGGGCAGGAACACTCCGTGGCCCAAAGCCAAGGGGGCCACAGCCCCATCTGACCAACAGACTACGCTCCAATATAGTCACCATGCAGACTTAGAGATTAAAAAGGTAGAAAGTGGGTTTTAAATGTATTAAAAGTTTGAGGAAACCACCTCTATAAACCACAGAGGAGTGTAAATTGTGTGCTAATAATAACCACCACTACACTCAAACCCAACAGGAGGCAAGCGCATGGGATGTGAGGCTTCTCATGGCTACAGCTTATGGGTTAGGGGAGTGGAGGTTGCTTGGGGTTTGCAGTGGTCTGTCCCAGAACCAGCCACTCCCATGACATCAACACTTTGCTCAGCGGGTACAGAGCCCTGACCCTTTCTTCCCATAGCTAGTGGCTCCTCTGGAAAACTCCACTGTCCTTTTGCCCATCTTACACAAGCTTAAAACTGCAGGTCACCATAATCTGTGCAAGAGCTCATACACAAAAGTCCTCCTACTGTATTTCCAATTTGTTTAAACACACAACAGCATGTGCAGAAGCACAAATATCTCCTGCTTATTGGATAACACAGGACATTACATGCCTGAGCACCTACAAATGACACTCATTACTTGTACACGTGCAATGCCACTTGCTACAGTCAAAGAATACAGCCATGGTTGGACTCGATGATCCAGTGAGTCTCATCCAACCTGGTTATTCTATGATTCAAAAACATCCACGTACAATTAACGAAAAAGAAAACGACAAAAAAGAACGGAATGAGAAGTATAACAAAACACAACTGAGAATGCAGTAAAGCTGACTGAGGTAAATCAAGAGCAAAATGTATCTGATAAATGATCAAATCATTCTGTCAAGCAGATTAGCATCTACTGAACAGAAAGGCTGGGGTACTCCTCATCGCATTCAATATGTGCTGCAGGAAGCTGGACACCCCCCAGTGCTAGAGGAGCAGGGGGTCCCACCGTACCTGCACGTACAGGAGGATGCCTGGTCCAGTTCCCTGGTTCCAGCACCTCTGCTCCCATCCGAACAAACCCTTCCTCGCAGAAAAGGTGCATGTGGCATTGTATGTAAAGTTCCCGTACACATGAGAGCAGCTCAAATGGCTTCTGCCAGGGGGGTCCAGCACCAGGCAGCTGACGGCTGGTGATAAAGCACAGTGGTAGCATCAATAGGACAGGACTGATGATGGTGGGATGGGGACGTGTGGGCTATGGAGCCAGAGGATGAGCTGCCACGGACTAGGGGTGCTAAGGGGAAGGGGATACTGGGGAAAGCAGTCTGCAACAACAGAGCACTTCCAGACACCTGTAACAGTCGGACTAGATGATCTTAGAGGTCTTTTCCAGTCTTTATGATTCTATGATTCCAATTCAAAGAACACAAACATTCCAGTGTTATAGCTACAAATCAGAGTTTAATGAAATGATAAGCTATTTATGCAAAGCATTCATAGCTATGACAATTCCTTTGCACAAAGTGAAAACAGAGCAGAAATTTGTCAAAATACAAATACAACAGTGACCTTTTGACACAGGGTCAAAATGCAAAGGCAATAATCAAGTTCAGGACATAAAGGCTACAATTACTGCAATGTTCTTATAACAACGTTTCTCTCTTTATGCTGTAATTTACCATCAAAAGGTAGATCTAAGGAACTCATTAACACAAAGAAAAACGAGGCAGACATTATTGAAAAGGAAGCAATAAATATGCATCTTATAATTTGAATTAAGATTTCCTGCCTGAGAATGCCTTTATCTTTCCAGGCAAAGTAGCAAAGTGATTTTGTGGAATTTAATTTAGAAATACAGCAGACAAAAGAGCTGCTTATATGCAATACTGCAGTCCAAGACAGAGTATAAATCAGTCCTCTGGACAAAAAATGAGAATTGCACATCAAACAATGTTGCCAAGTGTCACTGCTTATCTATAAAATAGCATGTTTAAATCAGTTTCTAAGGAAAGTCACATTGCTCCCCCAATAGAAAGGCAATTACTTTTAAGTAAATACAGTTATGATATACTAAACAAATATATCCATGCCAAAGCAAGAAAGTATTTGTATTTAATTGAAAGTCACCAATCTGGTTAAGATGTTGGTATTCTGACCACCAGGTATGATTTTGGAAGGATTTGAGCAGCTTTACTGTCCAGCAGCCACAAGTAATTCCACGCTTGAATACTTTTTACAGCTGTACATGAAGGAGAGCACCCACTGCAACATGCAAAGCACTCGCCATTCCTCTCTTGGGCTTTATTACACAGGCAAATTAATGCCAGCTAAACAAACTACGCTTTTCTCAAGTCCCCAAAGTGACTTTTTTTTGCTATATACTTGTATATATACGCACACCTTTTTTTTTTTCTTTTCTGAAACATTTCAGCTTCCATAATTAACACAAAAAATTGTTTTGATCTTCCTACCAACAGAAACAAATGGATTGGGTATTCCCTCTGTACTTGATAGTATACATGAAATAGATGGTTTTGAAAACTTCTGCATCACTTCAACAACCTGTTTTAATAAGAATTCACCTTCTACTTCAGCCCAATTTTGCTTTAAGATAACTCTGTTCAATACTGCAAGCAATGCAGCTCACACAACAGAAAGAATTGCTAATATCAGGAGAAGCCTGACTAGGGCAATAACAAAGAACTAACCTGGGACTCTTAAATACACTTGTGCAAACATACACAAAACTACTCACTCATTTATTTATGGTCATGTTGTGTTACCTCGTTTAAAGAGCATAAAATGGTGAGAGGACTACAACAGTTCAAGAGTAAGCCAGAAAAAGATAGGTTTCAATTCTGTGCTTCTGTCACCTATTCCAGGAACATGAAAGGAGTTATGGCTATATAAGCTCAAGAAGAATCTGAACAATAGCGCAAGCTGCCTGCATTAAAGACACCCACCTGCTGTGGTTGTCAACACAAGGAATTCATATGTCTCTGGACAGTGTCTTCCGCAACTTTTTGCTCATAATTTCTCACAATGGATATTCTCCTCTTTCATATTTTACAGCTTAGAACTATATAAAACTTGCCAATTCCACCTTGGTTTTTCCTTCCTGGTAAATCATTAGAAAAGACTGACACAGTTCTGTGCAAATGAACTCACTGCCATCCCTTCAGCTCCCATTAAATGCCGTTCTGAGTCTTGTGTGCCCTGAAACTGAAAATCATACCCAACACCTTCGAAGTCCTTCACCTAACCAAAGCAGCAGGCAAATTTCTCATACCACAATGGATTCTCAATTAAATATCACAGCAAACATTTCTGCAGTTATACTTCAAATACGGTATGTGTCACAATGTTGTGGGGGAAGTGAAAAGAGAAAAGATGAAAACAGAATGGCTTGTCATCACTTCCATAATTTCATTGAGAAAATATTTCATAAGTACAACACTGAATGGAGGGAGTTCTAGGAAGACATGGTTCTTTTTCTTCAGTATCTATAGTTTAGATAGAGTGGCAAAAAACGCTAACTGATAAACTCTTAAACCACACTGAGGTCCTTCAGTGGTTCAAGTTTGCCCTTTAGTCTGCTGCTTTTTCAAAAGCTCCAGACAACCAAATGAGTGATTGCTATTCTTATGAAACCTTCCAGGACCACAGTCTCCTTTTACTGGTATGCTTCAAATGTCATGTTGCTCTTGCTAATGCATGATAAAATGCTCCACAACTCAGGAAAAATAATAGTTCTTGCTGCTTAAGTGCCTAGTGACTGCAGATGTAAATGACAGAAGGTGTGAGAGAGATACAAATACATGATGATGAGGGCAGATAATCTTTAAAAGCAAAGAATGTTTTTTAACTAGGTCCCCCTGCCCCCTCCTCCCCCACCTTTTCTTTTCATAGAATCATAAAACATGTAGGTTGGAAAAGACCTTGAAGATCATCAAGTCCAGCTGTAAACCTAACACTAACTTCTTTTTTCTCTTTTTTTTTAATCTAAAAAGAGACTGGATATTTTTCAAATAACCCAGATTCAGTTATCACACTTTGCAGCTTGCTGTGTTTTTCTTCACCAAAGCCTTGCTTCTGCTCAGATGAGAAGTTCAATGAACTACCAGCCACCTTCCAAACTCACTCATGCAGTACACCAACCACTCTGAGCCTCATACAATACATGTAGCAACATCTACAATTCAAATACACAAATATGTGCATGCTACGAGCACAGTGTCACATCCTTTTCTTCTACTTGAGGATACAAGCATTTTGGGGACAGATTTGTATTTGTTCTAACTTCTCCAAAAAAATGATCAGACATTTCAGGAATAACAAGGATATTAAGAAATCCAAATAACCACTTCTGGGTATCCTCATGTGACTGAGCAGAAACAGTTTCATTGTTCCACTACAGGACAGTACCAGGCCTGCTAGCCTGTTTGCTTTGCTGTGAAATAACCACATAGAAAAGCAGATATAAAGAGTTACTGTTATTACTATATGCAAAGTGCAGAACAAAGTTATTTCCCATCAGTTCTGCTACGAAGAGAACACGATTCTAGGATTATAGCTTTTGTGCTGAATAGCATCACTGAAACTAAAGGCAATTCCAAATAGACCCATCTAATAAAACAATGAAGAGAAAGCAAAAGTCTGCTGTAGCAACACAAACTACCAGACTATACAAACTGGCTGAGGCACAAAAGGAGAATGGGTTCCAGTCTCAGCATTAGAGGTGGTGGTTAAAATGGCTGAAAAGCTTACATCCTCTTCATTGTAACTTATTCAAGATCTGAGAACATCTTGAGTTCCTTATTAGCTGCAAGAAAAATGTTGCTAATAAAAGGACAAAAAATTACTAACATGTGTTTGAGACTTTTTTCACATTGTAGGATTCAAGTCACATCTGTTATTTCACTGACCAGAAAAACCTCATAACTCCACTATGTTAAGCTCCCATTTTATATATATATACACTTTACACATATTGTGGTTATAGCCTGCTATGCAGTTGTATCTGTAACATACATTGTGGATATTAATGCAATGTATTCTTATATGTAGGGCAAGGAAGCGCTCATTTTATATATGAAAAATTTTGCCTCAGAAGGACATGTGGAATACATGCAAACAGAAGAGGATTGCCTGACCCAAGTGCTCTTACCACTCTTGATCTTGTAAGAGACATCACAGATAGCAGCAGGGCTACCAGCAGTCATACACAGCACTCATACAGGAACTGCTGGGGGCACAGATCAGTTATAAAACATTTTGTGAACACATTCTTCCATTTCAATTCCATCGTCTCGGTGTGGTTTTATCACACAGCACTATAACGATTCATTACATTATAAATTATTTCAAGACCAAAGACTAGGACTGTGCATTGAAATCCACAGGGCAACCATGAAAATCTCAAAATCTGTCAACAAATGAAGCTCATTTGGAAGAAATTGAATACAAAGGGCAGCTATGAAACCACACAGTGTAGAGCAGCAGGGAATTGGTGCTATGGCATGAACTTGAAAGTAACTGTCAATTTAGCGTTTCTCGTGACTGAAAGCCATACAGACCCGGGGGTCTGGAGGCCAAACAGAGCTGTCTGCCTGGGACAGGAATCCAACCCAACCACACTGCTTCCAGCTTCAGTCTGCAGCTAACTGGGAAAATGTTCAGAGAGGCACCAGCACACTATGTCTGGTAAGGGAAGGGATGAATTAAGGCGCAGATTACATCTTCTCTTATTCACACAACCCCACGCTTTGCTTCGCTGGATAGCTAACTAAAGAAACCAGTAGCAAAGACAAAAAAACAGAAAAAAAAAATGTCTATGTGGAGCCATGCTAAAACACTCCCTGAATAGGTAGTAAAATTGTCATTTTTCCTCTCTAAATGACTAGAAAGGAATCACTCTCCATCTGCCCCTACTGTTAAGAGTGGATGATTGCATCATCCAGAAAATACAGCCAGGGATGTTCATTGTTATTGCAAAGTCAGTATTTCTGCCCATTTATCTTTCTTACCCCACAGATGTGAAGTTCTAGGCAGTTCAGCTGCCTGCTTTCGTCATCCAAAAACTTGTAAGAGTCATCAAGAAGTTGTATTTAATACACTGGCATCGTTATACTGCTACTAAGCTAATGGATTGTGTAATCTACCTCATCTGAACATAAACTAGCAGAAATGCATGGCATTTTTTAAAGAAAAGCCATCTGTCCTCTCTCCTTTGCTAGAACAAATTCATCCACTTCTCAGAGTAACAACAGGCTAAGACAGACCCAAACTCTTTGAAGACATTGATTCATAGCCTACCGCCTCAAGGACTTTTCACTTGTAACAGCCTTCAATAAAACTTGCATCGTTTTTTTTTCTTCCTGTAAGGCAAGCTGTCAACTTCTGGATTGCAAACGCTCAGTTTCCCACATTTCATTCACTTTATTGTAGGCAAGGGGCTTTGTCCTACTGAAGCACGCCTGGGAATGCTTTGGTTGTCATTCTAATTCACTACATTTGTAAGAGGAGAACCACTGTTTTCCCAAAACAAGATGAAAAAAACTTTAAAGTCTCTGGGTAAGCAGGTTAAAGTTAGAACAGAGAGGTTTTATTGCGATGGCATCCATTTACACCAGCAAAAGTACCATGGATTTGAATCCAGGCTGCCATTACATATGCACTGGTATTCTATTTAATATTCTTTTCATGGCACTTCTAAGTATATTTTATCTCTTTGATAGCTTCTTGGAAATACTTTTTCATTAGAGTAATTACCTAGAAATCTTTTAATTTTTGTTTTAATACACACAAACTTATTGTGAATCCAACTTAAATACTGCTAAAGCCACTTGGAATAAGGAACTCACATGTACTAATCTCCACAAATGCTACCTTCTGAATACAACTGTTTGAATTGCAGATTGGATGAAATAAAGATGACTAGGAACACTTAGGTACTCTTGGTCAGCAACAGAAAATTACTTTTCCCCTTCCCTAGAAAAGATTTCATCTTAAAGAAGCCAGCAGGGATTTCCAGTCTGCAGTTAATAATCAGGTTTGTTTAGATGTTCATTTCACAAAAGAACCACAGGCTGTGAATGAACACAACAAACTTGCAAGCTGAATATATTGACAATTTTGTTCAACAGTGACTTTCCTGAATCTCAAATCCAGAGTTTTCATTATATACCTGTCACATGATGAAAATCTGTAGAAGCAGCAGATCATAGTACACCTCAGCAAATGCAAAGACTCTAATGCATACTGCTGAAAGATTTGCTCTTCTGCAATCTGGAAAAAGGCAATGAAACCAAATTCCTAGGAAACCAGGGTTAGAGTCATATGCAAATCATTGCACTAGCTACAATATGACTCATTTAAATTGTTTCCACTTAGCTTCACCCTTGGGTTTTGCTATGACACACAACACTTTCTGGTATTTGGTACTGACTGTCCATTCAAATTAGATTAAAGCATAAAAAAATGACTGGGAGACCCTGTCTAGGAAGGCCTAGAAAAAAACATTACTTGATATTCCAGAAAAATAAATCATATTCCACTGCTTTGGAAAAGCCTGGGATGGCAAGAGCAGAGCTGTCATCTGCTCGAACAGAGAAAAATTAACACCGCTCTGTCAGAGAGCCCAATATAGGACATTGTATTATGTATGGTCTCAGGATGTCTTAATAGCTTCTTGCTCTCCTAGAAGCTTAAAGCTCAGACCAAATTCTACACACATAATTCTTCATCCTACATAACGAGGTGATTGTTGCATCATTGACAAATGCAGAATGAAAAACTCAGGCTTTGGTTATGAAATATGCTAACTGAGAATCAAAAATGATTAAACCCAAGCAACATGAGAGGACTGATTTACTTTGCATTCATGAAATGCTAAGTCATTTACATAGCAAGTGCAAGAAGCATTTATAATAACTATGCTAACATCTTGCCTTAAAATCCTCCAAACCTGCCCTGGGTCTCCTTACCCAGATCTCTCACACGAAAAGAAATGGCACTGGTGTCTCAGTGCTGGCTGAGAGGAAAAGGTGAAAAGTGTGAAGGAGGAAATAAGACCAGATATCACACAACTTGAGTAGTTTAATTGACAAAGAACATTGTTGTTGCATGTTGATCTCTGGGTAATAACGGTTTACTGCATAAACTCAAGACTTGCAGAAATATTTCTTTGCTGATTTAATGATTATCACTGTTGCGAAGAACCAGAGCTTAATGTTAGAGTGTACTTGCATCTGATTATGCTGCTGGCAGGTTTTAAATTTACGTAGAGAAAAAAAAAATGACACTAATATTCTTCAAAGTGCGACATCAAATCTTCCTGTCAAGCAAAAGCAGCAATGTCATTCTGAGACACACTCTGCAACAAAGCGACTCTATTTATACAGTGCCTTAAAAGCATTAGAAAGTTAATTTAGCAGCTGTACCTGTGACTCCAGCTGTGCCCAAACTTACAGAGCAGCAAAGCCCAGGGATGCTTCTGTGCCCTGGGTCACAACTATCTATACTATTGCACAGTTTGAGAGCTGGCACCGTTTCCAGTCCTATGGGAATGTTTTGTAGGTTAAGAGACTTGTAACGGTACGGATGTGGGTCATTCCGTACCAGCTGGTCTCAGTGCCCAGAGCATTCACAGGCACATTTACCAGCACAGAGGTAACTTCTAATACAATACTGATAGCAGAGTAAACATTCTTGTGGGGCTCCACCTCCTCCCCCCCCCCAAAGTTCTTGAGACACTTCGCAACACTGAAAACTACTAAGTTTTGAAAAATAAATTCAGAGTTTGTTCAACAACAGCCATTTGCAGTATTTGTACCTTGGAATATCCTAGAAATTCAAGGTAAATAAACAAAAGCTGGTAGCATTCAAAGTGCTCTGATAAATGGCTGCTGAAATCTTCAATGCTTCTGCTTTGGAGAGCTTACAGAAGCAAAGGCATTTATATTCTGAAGCTACATTTGTAAATTGTTCAAGCATCATACCATGACAACAATCTTATACAATAAAATAATCTTTAATAACAGGGAGAGTAAGACTGTGTTCATGCTTCTTGCTTCTAACAAGCATCAAAGCTGACTGTCCATGTAATTCAACAGCAGTCTTTAAGTACTAGATTTAGAGCCATAATGCTGCAAACACATACGTGAGCAAAACTTGGCACAGAGAAGCTGCCTAACATAACTACTTCTTATCTGTTTCCTATATTCCAGTCATTCATGATACTCTTTATGGGCATCTTATACCTTAACAGACCCTACTGTCAGTAGTGCTCCCCAGAGAAATCTGCCCAGGAGCAGTTTGTAGGACTGCAGCATATTCAGCCCCACTAAACTGAGTAAAACTACTCTACATGGAAAGAATTTCTAAATCCTGCCTTCTCCTATTGGACTGCACTACAGCTCAAGAGAATAATAAAGGAATACCTCTGAGCATGCATGAGCAACACAGACAACACGTATGTGGACAGAGGAACACCACGAGAATGGCAAAGGTCATTAAGTTCACATCGATAAGTGGTTGCAGAGGAGTGATGCGATGCGCTCTGTATTACTTTGTGGCTTTGTCAGAACCCAAATCCCTAACAAGCATCCATCCTTTCGGCTATGCTGCTCCCCAGGACAGCACACCTCTCTCCTTTGGCACACATCATCTCCAGAACACAGCCCAAACACAAAGATGGGTTCAAACTTGCCTGAAATGGGATTTAAATTTCCTTTCAGCTAAATTTCAGAATCTGGAAACTGGGCTGCTTGCAGGGCTTTCAGCACTGCTGTTCCTGGAGAACAGAAACTTCTCCTTACAATAGAGGCAGCTACAGAAAAATCAAGTGGCTTTTTTGCAGCCTACCCATGAAAAGAACTGAACCACAGCAACAAAGAGAAGAACTTATTACCATGGTTATTGCTGCTATTTCTAGACAATGTGAATGGGCTTTTTAGGCTTTCATGAGAGAATTTACAGACTCTGGGGCAAGCGCACTGTTAGTAATTACAGTTGCATTCTGCCACTTGAGTATTTTTGGCAATTGAACTGTCAGAAACCACTTGATAGAAAAATGTCTCCACATCATTAGTGCCAGCAAGGAGGATATTATGTGCCAAAGTATGAAGTGAGAAGTACTTCTGTTTTTACAAGCGCATCTTCTGCAGCTCACAGATTTCAACTCTGAACCTCCTTCCTGGCCCTTTGCAGAAGCTAAGCTCTCAAGTTGTCACATGTGCTACCAAGTCCTTCAAAGAGCTTTTTGGTTCTACACAGCAAAACATCAATGTTCTTCATTCAAATCCAATTGCTGGCTTACCTGCTCCTCTTAGCCCTAAACGAATACAGTATTTCTTACATACCACAGCCTTTCACAGCAGATCAATTCAGTCTCTGTTCTCTCCTGTTTAGATCTCTTCCTATCTCTAACAAAGCATTTTAGTTTACTAAACTGCAACTCTCAGCGAAGCCAGCAGGAGCTACTGAATGTTCAACATGTTTGAATATTGCATTACTGAAAAAAAGAGGCTCTGAAACACATTGGAAAATTCTGGGCTGCAAAATTAGCAACTAAATAAAATCAGATTAATTTTATCATCCTCCAGGGTTCCTTTCAGATTTCCCTTTTTATGATATTAAAATAAATTATTTATTATTTCTGTTTTATAAACCAATAACTACAACTGAAGTTTCCTCAGCTTGAACATTCAAGATGCTCCTCAGCATTTAGGTATCAGCTCTTTTCAATTAAAATCTTCTAATTACTTTAGAACCATGAGCCTATTTGTCAAGATTTATGAATCAACATATCTCCACTCCAGTAAATGGTTCTAATCACAAAGAAACTGCTCATCTTCATTTTACGTACTGTTCATTCAGTCCTTTCTTTTCAGTCTTGCTTAATTTCTCACCTGCTCCATAGCTTATGGACTAACCACAATTTTCTTTTAACGAGTGCCTGCATGCAGCACTGAATTGCAGGAGTTGTAAACAACCAGAAATACATCCATTTTCATGTTTACTTGTGTAAGGTTGCAGACTGGGAAAACAGGTGCTTATGCTACCAATTACTCATATTTTGTCTAATGAAAACTGTGCAAGGAAAAAATAGCAATTTTGCCCACTTTAAATTTAAGCGCATGTATTATTATATCAATTATACATTAAATAAAGTGCTACTAAACATTTGAATAAGATAGACAAGACAGGGGCTGATTTTGTACCTTAGAATTTGGGAAAGCAAGTGATACTAACGTAAAACAAAAGGATATGCAAGATTTAAATACTAGCAAGATAGGAGCCACTGGTGGCTACACTTGCCACGAAACTGCACATTACAGTGCTGATAGTGATTGAACAAAAGGGCTCTGGCAGTAACTTGACCAAGGAACTTAAGTGGTTCTTTTAAGTGTATTTTAAATCAGAAGGGTTTTATACTGGCTTTATTGATTGCTGAGGATAACGCACAGTTCTTCTACATGAAAGATTCTGGTTTGCTGTAATTGGTATGAGAAACTCTACTATTTTGCCTTATCAGTGGATAATTTTTGCTAGAGGAACCAGATAAATGAACCAGGATATCTAGATTTGATAGTCAGTTCTGCCTCAGACTTCTGGTATATAGTTAATCTCCTTCAGCTTTAGCAAAACGGAGATAATGCTATTTCCTCCAGATCCTGCCTGTCTGAGCTGGTGAGCTTACAGAAGCAGATCCACTTGTCATGTGTTGGGCACCACCGCGATCCAGCCCTGCCAGGCGGAGAAGCAGAACCAGGACAGGGCTGTGGTGCCTCCTCCACCACTAACAGCCAGTTCCCCGTCCTCTCCCTTACCTCAAACTGAAGGTAAGTTTGCCTGAGAGCTCTGCTCCACCACTAGGCTGCCCAGGGAGGTGGTTGATTCACCTTCCCTGGAGGGGTTTAAGGGACAGGTGGACGAGGTGCTGAGGGCCATGGGTTAGTGATTGATGGGAATGGTTGGGCTCGATGATCCGGTGGGTCTCTTCCAACCTGGTGATTCTATGAGCTCCTACAGACGTTTTCAACAAACAATCTGCAAACTCCAAGGTATGGAATATTGCTGATTTTGCCTCACCATCATTGACGCGTATGCCTGCAGTAATTTGTGTGGTTGGAGGGGGACCTCATTGAACATACAAAGCAGCCTGAGAAACTTCAGTGAAATCAAATATAGAAATAAGTTACAAATACAGTTTAACATTTACGGGTGCATACAAAACCAAGGAATATGAAACACTAAGGCCTGCAATTCCTGTTTATGTGGACATAATTAAATCTGAGTTCCAGAAAACTAAAAAGACAAAATCAAAATGCGCACTGCTAACTGCAAACTCTACCAAGATTATATTTTAAGCAGCACTGGATTGAATCAAAATACATAATTCAGAGTTTCTTCCTAATCCATTTCAAAGTGAAATATTAATCACAGAAATATTTCATTCCACCATTTATTTCTGTTTCTCCGAAAAAATACACTTTATACCTCTCTCCTTTATTGCTTTGCAGAGCTCTAGGGCTCAAAAGTGCTCATCACCAGCTTACAGACTTTGCTCAGGCCTACGCTAAGCGCCTTCAAAGCCAGACTCTAAACCACTCTGAGTTTGAAACTTAAATAGAAATGAGTTTGCCTATAAAAACAGAGTATCTTCTGTATGTTTCAGATCTTAAACTGCAAGTTAGGATGTTCCACTGAAACTTTTGACTTGAATGAGATTATGGCTTTGTTAAGAAATTTGATTTTTTCCCAACTTGAATTGGTTAACTCAAAGGCCAGCATATACAAAGTAGCGCAGACTAAATTTTAGGCTTCTTTCTAATCCTTAAAATCCTCTATTAATGCACTTGTAAACAACAGAGCCGAGCATCATCCCTAGGGTTTTATTTTGAGTTAGTTACTTTGGAAAATATGTAGCCAAAAAGTGTCGGGCAGACAGAGGGCAATATCTGACTTAAAATATAGATTATCATGTGAGGCAATCCCACTGAAATTCTTTTCCCTAAGGACTATGGTTCCTACCTGACCATTTCTAAACATTTTTTTAATCTTTCCCAACTTCAATGTCTTTGTAGAAATACTCTATAAATCAATTAAGCCCTTTTAAATTGCCCTCAGCTATCTTTCATTGTATGTCCATCATGATATATAACAATTGTCACATAGTTCTGAGAGAAGAAAAAACTGCCAGATCTTTTCAATGATTTTATTAAGAGTTCTCTGGGCTGATACACAGTCAAATTCTTTCCTTTGTCCAAACAAGATATGCTATTTGCTGTTACCAGCCTCCAGAAAATGATGGGCAAGGCAGAACTGCTACTGTTCTATGCTTGCAGATCACAGGCAGGGCTAATGTTGTGACACTCTAGGCATGCTTGAAAGATAAACTGCAATTTTTAATGTACTGCAATTTTTAATGTACTGCAATCATGTTTTCACTGAATACCCTCAGGCTTCAGAAACAAATGACTCTTTGTTAGGGTGCCTCCAGATCAATTGGGATGGCTGTTTCATGGCTATTTCAGCTAGGCTGGCTGTGTGCTTTGCTGAGTACATGCTTTTGAAGGAAAAGACATCTGTGACTAAGGAGAAATAGCTGATTAAGTGCCCTCTCCCAAACTGGGATGTCATTATTTATCTTGATAAATAGCCTCTCCAAGGAGGGAGAATCAAGCCAGCCACACTTCCAGCACACAGCTCCCCCACGACTGGGCTCAGCGCTGTGCCTGCACCCCTGCACCCCACTTCTGGCTGCTGTCTCATACTGCTGCTGACAATGAAGCCAAGAGTCAACACAGCCCACCTTGTCAGACCACTGCTGTGTGTCCTACCACCACAGCTAGGCGTGAGAAGAGAGGTTACAAATTGTCTTAACCATATCAGCTAGCTTACAGGCTAAACACAATTAAGACAAAGTCCAAAATCTGATGAAGAATGCATACAGCTTATCTGAAAATGTAATTTCTGCATCTCAGCTCCAACTTTCTGGCCAAACACCTGGAAGCTCTTCTCTAAGGGGCACGCAGCTGCTACCAGTGGGGCTGGCTGATGTTTCTGGCAACGCTGGTAGGAGGAAAAATGAACCACAGGCTATGGTCCAAGAAACCGCTGCCAGCACTATCCTCCCTTGCCAGCCTCATGCTGGTGCTTTCCCCAGTCTTGGGGCAAGACAAAACCAAGCATCTTTTTGGGGCATCAACAGCATCTTTTGACATTTTCAGCCTTCAGTGAGGATGTGCTGCACTATACTTCGTGTAGGGACCACTGTGCCCAGCACAGCCTGCTGTGTTTGAATGATACTTATTTAATGACAACCTCGCCTTCCTCTGAGTTATTTATCTTGTCAGACTTGAGGCCAATTACTAACATCATCTTTGATGTGAAAAATGTGCCACAGATTGTGTCACTCCTTCAAGTAGAGCTAAAAGTAGCAAACTAGCAAGTGAGGACAGAGCATCCGGCAGGAAAACGCATCCTCTGCTCTCTGCTCTGTGTCAAGAATAGCAGCCAAACACAGCAGGCTCACTCGGCAAAAACCCACACATTACTGCAGTTGGTTATCAGACAACCCACTTTAGTTAACTTGAGTTAACAGACAGCTAACTCTTTTAATGACCAATTAACTTCTAAGCTGAACTGCTAAGCAGAAAGGCTTGATTCAGTGCACATGAAACCACCAGAAAAAAAAGTTAAGTCCCAATATATTCTAGTACCTCAAGCATAAACTGTGTTATTTTGGCTTTAATTCACAGAACAAGGCATGAAAAGACAACTGTTAACAGAAGTAACTGTGTTTCACTTCTCACCCATCCACTGCCAAGTGACAGTAAACCAAGTTACCAAAAGCTGCATACCAGGATAGCTACCACAACTCACCTGCTAAGCCACAATCACAGATTTAAGACAAGGATCAAGTCAGCCAGATGATAGCCACCATTAAGTGTTTATTTTCTGGCACAGGAGAAAGCAAGCTTTAGTGCTTTTTGAAAACTGAGACTCGCGTTAAGCCCAGCAGAAGGAGCAAAGAGACAGAAGCGAGTGCTTTAGAGAAATCCCACACTTCACTTCTGGAAAACTATTTGCAAGACAAGTTAAGTTTTGTCCTGCTTGCATTCAGCATGAGCAAAGACAGCAGGACAGGGCTTCACACAACAGTCAGGCTGACTTGGCAGTGAGAAGTTCAGGTCTTGCTTTCTATCCCTCTCTGTTGGGTCAAAATGCAGCATTAGATCAAAGGATTTGGTCTGCATTCCACGTAGCCCCCACTGTACATAAGAAAACAAGCTCACTGCTATCGAGCTCCTCTGCTGTGTAGGATTTATACTTCCACTCAAGAACTTTTAGGCATCCATAAATCCCTGAATTAGATCAACCCTCTAGTGTTTGTTAATTTAACTTCCAATTCCTCAGCCACTAGCCTGATTCAGAGACTGCCATCAAAAACACTATTTCATTTATCCGTGTCTTGCTTCAGATTTTCTTAATGTACTTAACTACAATCTCTCACACACAGAGTGTGGTTTGGATAAATCCTGTAATCTAATCAATCAGCTAATTCCACTGCCAGCCAAAAGCAGGGGTGAGGGAAAGCAAATCCTAAAACTTTTCATTACATACTTCTCTCAAAAATAAATCACCACCTAATGGATTGCTAAATTCATGCACAAGTAAATTACCAGCAGATAATTAAGAATTAATAGCCTTCTGTGATCAGAGGTTGCTATTCATAACGGGCTGACTGAGAGATTATGAAAGAAGGCTTTTTCTCTAAAATAAATTGAAATACAAATGCTTCTACACCACGCTGTGTATGTAAAACAAAGAATATCAGAAATGAAATCACATTTACTCATTCTCTCCATGGCATATGAGAATTTTAAGTAAACTGTAGCCTTATTTCCATATTTGTTTGCACTGCAACATTACAATCTCATTGTTGTTAGCCTCAGCTATGAGCACTGAATGAATCTCCAATGACAAAGAATGGCTGCAGTGGTTTCTTATAAACCAGTTACCTCAGATATCCAAGATGCATTTGTACATGGAAAAGAGCGTCAGGCTTACCTATACAAACCATGCAAAACCCATCTAATTGCTTTAAAGATAAACATGCAGGTACACAGAAAACACACAGCATAGCTGGTACCATTTGTTATGAAAAAGATTGTGAAGTAGCTCATCAATGCACCTTCAGTTGTGTCAGGATACCTCCGCAGGCCAGGATCGTACATCCAAGACCTTCACACCAAACAGCAATGCTGGTTAAGGCCTCCAGTGCCCAGGCAGCTGTTCTGCATCAGCAAATGCTACTAACACTGCCAACACCTCTGTGAACTGCTTCTGCTCATACAGGTCAAAGCACAGTCAGCAAGGTGCTGCATCTCAGGAAGTTACAGCCTCTCAGAAAACACAAAATAAATCAGTTCAGCTTGAACAACGCCTCTCTTGCAACTGTCTGGCCCTGCCCCACACAGCCAGTTACAGGGTCTGTGCTGGAGATCAGTAGCTCCTTAAGAAGCACCAATTTCATTTTCTGTGGACAAGTGAGCTCAGCTTAAATATGGAAACCTCAATCAGCCTAAGATGATCTGGACAGCACAGCTGCCGAAAGCATCAGTCGCCTTCCGTGCACCTTCCCGTTTCCTGTGGTCCCTCTTTACCTCTTTACTTGCAGCCGTGGAGGGATGCCAAAGCCATGGTGCAAGACACAACAGCCATAAAACAAAGCAATTAATTCTCAATCACTGAACCCACTTTCTCTGCTGCCAAAAGAGAGGCAAGACCACCCGTTTTAAAACCACATTCAAGCACAGCAGCACAGTTGTGGTTTGGAGTGCCAGTGTTCTCCAGTACAAGGCTGATCTAAACCATCTTCAAAGAAACTTTCAGACAGTATAGTATTACAGATTTACAATATACAGCAGTGTTCTCAGAAACAAGCTCGTTCTTTTCTCTATAAGGCTGCAAGTCATAGAAGAGGTTAACAAGAATTTACAGAAGATGAAGCGTAGACCTCTAATGCCATGTTTTACTCCACTAGGCCTTCAGACTTGTGATCTTACAGACCAAGATCAGGGAATAAGAAGAAAAGTTAAAAATAAGAGCTTTAAGAAATAGAATTTTCTTTTTTCTCCTCCCAATTTTACTGGAAGACCATCAATATTGGATGAACTTCTTCAGATGTGCTGTGCCCAGAGCCACTGAATACCAAACGCTACGGTAGCTATGCTTCAAAGAGAATATTCTGTCATAAGCTGAGTTTTAGCAAAGCTACCTCCTGATCGGACTGCTGCCAAGAGTCTCGCCAAAGAAACACATCCATGAAGGCTGCGTTTCATTATTTCGTGATGAATACTGCCACCCCACAAACCAGCACTCATGAGGCAAAAGTACCCGATAGCATTAAATGGCACAAGAAGCAAAGACAAAAGCAGTAACAATGAGCAAAACCAGTCATTTAGTGTTGCCAGTGGTAAGGGATTGTTTTTATCCATGATTTGGCTTTCCTCTTAGAAGATGCTTGCATGTGGCTTTGGACAGCCAAGCAGTATAGTTTGCAAAGAAAAAAAGCAGATAATATTCACTTCAGCTTTGTGTTGGTAACCACTGGACCATAAGCTTCTGGAGAACTAGGGGACTGTGTGCGGCACAGACAACAATGCTGTCTCAATTCAGTAATTAGTTCCAGAAGCAGAATTAAAAAGGCAATTCTTATTAATAGACCGGTACAAAACTTCCTGTCCTACAAAATTTTGGGGGATAGGAGCAGGAGGAATTTCAAAAATTCCCCCTTTTCTGTGTAATCTGAGATTTCTGTTTTCTACTTTTGTAAAATAGGCTTATGTGTGCATCAATGCACTGTTGCTCTGGTAAATCAGCCTTAAAGGAAACTATCTCTAAACAAAGAGCAGCAAAGAGAAAACACTATCCAGTTTCAGTAAGCTCAAATCATGCTCAGTCTGCCCTGGCTCACAGAGACATTAAGGGCATTGAGAAAGGCATGTACTTCCCTGGACAATTTTGCTCACCTCTACCTATTTACCTGAAACAGATTACTTTATTGATCCACTTTAGGAACGGTTCTCTAAATCACTATTTATATCACAAAAAATAAGATTTCCTTTGTCTCTGCAATTTGTCTCCAGCCCAGAGAACGGGTCGGTTATTGTAGCCTACCACACAAACCACACAGACCAGCACTCTGCAGGACCATAAACCTCATAGCTTGCCCTGGAAGTTGTCTCATTTCTTCTGCAGCAAATGGCCACAGATGTTCTTCCACATGAAAATTCTGAGATTATTTCCTAAGAAACTAAGTTGGTCCAAACGGCCTCAATATTCTTCCTGTAAATTCATGTCTCCTGCTCTTGCCTAGTTAGATGAAATGATCAATTGCTTGCATCCTCCTTCCCATCCATCTCTCACTATGCTACAACAAAACTGTCGAATAAGATTTATTGCCATAAAACTATAAGAGCGATTCTAATCAATGCTTACTATGGAAATACTAAAAATGCAATTCCCCTTTTCCCTTTTCTTTTGCACGGTGGTCCAGTGAGCGGCACCTAAAAGTACACCTCTGCAGAGCAAACCTTTGCTCTAACTTCTGCCCTGGTCACTTCAGTGATTCCCAGAAAGTTACAGTGTGTCTACAACCTTCAATATCTCTCTCTGAAATATTTAATCTTTTCCATGAGCAGGCTGAGAATTACTAATTATTTGATGGGTGTATTTTTCTTTTTATTCTATTATTTCACTGATGCCCATGAACTATACACAAGACATACAGAGTGAGACAGAGAAACCCTTCTTCTTCCTCCCCTTTTTCATATCTCCAGGTCTCTAAACAAATGTTACCAAGGATTTTTGTAGTAGGAGGTTGCTGGTGTTTCTTTTATGCAACTAGAAGCTTGACATACTTGCATAAGTTCACAATCAACTCATGAACTGGCATTTTAGTGGTATTACAAGCTTGCTTCAGTTGCTTCAGCTGGCCGTAGTGCTATGCAATTGAGTTACCTAGAAGACAGTTGTGAATTAGTTGTGAGAGAGAGAGATCCTGTGGCATCCATCTATGCATATACTTCTATGTCAGAACAGCTTCCTAATATATCATAATTCAGAGCTCCAGATGGAGTATTGTGTCCAGTTCTGGAATCTTCAACATAAGGAGAATATGGAACTGTTGGAACAGGTCGTGAGGAGGGCTACAAAGATGATCAGAGGGCTGGAGCACCTCCCATATGAGGACAGGCTGAGAGAGTTGGGGTTGTTCAGCCTGGGGAAGAGAAGACTCTGAGGAGACGTTATAGCGACCTTCCAAAATCTAAAGGGACTACAAGAAAGCTGGGGAGGGACTCTTTACAAAGGCTTGTGGTGATAGGACAAGGAGCAATGGATGTAAACTGGAGAGGGGCAGACTTGACTAGACATAAAGAGGAGTTTCTTCAGTATGAGAGTGGTGAGGCACTGGAACAGGTTGCCAAGGGAAGTTGTGGCTGCCCCATCCCTGGAGGTGTTCAAGGCCAGGGGGAATGGGGCCTTGGGCAGCCTGATCTAGTGGGAAGTGTCCCTGCCCATGGCAGGGAGTTTGGAACTAGATGAACTAGGTCCTTTCCAACCAAAACTATTCTATGATTCCAGTTTTCTAGCGGTATTTTAAAATATCTACCAGTACATACACATACATGTCTTTAAAAGGGATAAAAAATACCAACAATACTAACAGAAATTTAATATATTTACGTATGCTAAGGACTTCAAGAAAGGTTTCCTAAGAACATACCTCATGCCAATACCATGCACTCCATCTCAGTGCCTTAAATACATTATCCTCTCACTAGGAGTACACACATCACACTGGTGAGATTGAGGATCACAGCCCAAGAGCATGCAGCTGAATGCACAGCAAAACTGCAGAAATTTCAGGGATGAAACCACAGTATCAATGAAGACTGACTTGAGCTGGCAGGAGGAGAAGGACCTGGGGGTGTTGGTTGACAACCGACTGAACATGAGCCAGCAGTGGCCCAGGTGGCCAAAAAGGCCAGTGGCATCTTGGCTTGTATCAGAAACAGCGTGACCAGCACATCCAGGGAGGTTATTCTCCCTCTGTACTCGGCACTGGTGAGACTGAACCTCGAGCACTGTGTTCAGTTCTGGGCCCCTCACCACAAGAAGGATGTTGAGGCTCTGGAGCGAGTCCAGAGAAGAGCAACGAAGCTGGTGAGGGGCTGGAGAACAGGCCTTATGAGGAGCGGCTGAGAGAGCTGGGGGTGTTCAGCCTGGAGAAGAGGAGGCTGAGGGGAGACCTCATTGCTCTCTACAACTACCTGAAGGGAGGTTGTGGAGAGGAGGGTGCTGGCCTCTTCTCCCAAGTGACAGGGGACAGGACGAGAGGGAATGGCCTCAAGCTCCACCAGGGGAGATTTAGGCTTGAGATTAGGAAAAGTTCTTCACGGAGAGGGTGGTTAGGCATTGGAACGGTCTGCCCAGGGAGGTGGTTGTGTCACCATCCCTGCAGGTGTTTAAGGTTAGGGTAGATGAGGTGCTTAGGAGCATGATTTAGGGATTGGTGGGAATGGTTGGACTCGATGATCCAGTGGGTCTCTTCCAACCTGCTTATTCTGTGAGATCTCTTAAAAAAAAAAAAAAAAAAAAAAAAAGACCCTATTGTGTGAATTTAACTCTAGAGTGAACAACAGTTTGTATTTCCAAGCCAGGCCACTATGTTTGCCAGGAGGTCACCACACAAGATAACCAGTAAGGGTAAAGCACTTCCATGTCCTGGAGATCCTCATAAGCCATTTCTACAAATCCACCTCCAGAACAAAAAGTCAATACGCAGTTGGTTTTCTATCCACTCTACCCCCTCACCACTCGTTTGATATGTACTTTCATTTTAATTAAAAAGATATATAGTCCCTTCAAGGGCAGTAAAACAGAGCAACTGTTTAGAAAAATCAATATAGGCAGGCTTGTGGCTCCCTATAGAAAGCTTAAGTGTTGACAGCAGATCTGCAGCAAACCAGACAAGGGTATGAAGAGATCCCCAGTGCTTCAGCATGGCCCTCTCCAGGCACCCCTGCAATAACTGCATTGAGTTGCACCATTCAGGTAGCCTTTGCTGCAGCTGAAGTGCCCAGACTGAGGAGCTCCAGAGAATTTGGTGGTCACTCAACAGTAATAAGAGACTGAGAAGCTGGAAGTGTGGAGAATTGTGTTGATTATAAACCTGGCTGGCCAGACCCTCCAGTTGGAGATTGAGAGAGTAAGGAGGAAGGGAGCAACAGGCAAACGTCACTGCTGACACTCCCCAGTCCTTTTATGTGGGCTCCTCTGGAGAGTTCAACAGTGCCTTCTTACTAGGAATTGAAATTTGTAAAAAGGGAAAAAGAGTAGCTAATAAAGTGCCTGGTATTCACGATACAGATGTGAGAAACTTATTTTGCTAGAATGGCTTGATCTATCCACTTAGCTCAACATAAAGCTTTCATTCCTAAATGAAGACATCTTTAGGATTGGGTTTTGGTATCTGACTTAAAGGAAAACATGTAGCTAAGCCTCAAAATTCAGTGCAAGAGTATTCACTCTTTGCTGCTTCATGTTCAGTCTCAGAGCACATTCCTCAGATTTGCTAACCTCAATAGATGGCTGATATCTCATCTAAAATAAGGTGTGGTTCAACAGCTGGCATAGGTGGAAGGAGCAGTGTAACATGCCTAGTGGGCCACAGTCCCCAGTTTTCTCTCCTTTCGGTGGCTCTCATTAATTTGCAGGTTAGCATGAATACAGTATTGCTACAGTATCCTCCCTGCTAAACCAAGACAGCATGTTTTTGAAATCATAGAACAAACTAAGATGTTTTAAAACTAACCTGATTGCTAAGGATGGGATACACTAGCATTTCTTTTCTATAACCCCTATCTTTAGTTATCCAGACTAATTTTAATGAGTTCCTGTGACTGACAGACGTAAAAACGCATCCAGACACTAAAACTTGGAACACACTTCTAAATAAACTCAATTATAATAAAATCCATCTGACTCCATCAGCAATTTGTTCTCACGGCTGTGATAAGTTACAAGACCCTGAATTTTGTCTATCTATTCACGTTGAAAGGAATAACGCTACATTTATTTTGGTGTTTTCCTCATTCACCTATATATTGAAAAAAACAAGTCTGACATAACTGCAGTGGAAGGATAACACTGAATTTTAAATTCAGACACTTGGAATTGGCTCAAGAAGTAAGTGAGACTTAGAAAAAAAAGATTTAATTTGAACCCAAATGTCTCCCTTCTGGAATCAAAAGTGATTCTAACTATATTTACCTGGCTTATTAATTACAAAGTTAAAAATACAGATACAAATCTTTTCCCATATACTTTTTGTGTCCAAATAGATCTTCAAACATCCAGATACAAATTAAAATGTTCCCTATTTTAATGGATTTGAAAGGTTGGAAGGGATGTTCTTATTTCATATGCCTGCACTGGTTGAAGGTAAGGTATTTATGCCTTGAAAAATGACTGGGTAGAAGGGAAATAAATGGTGCATGCCATGTATATAGTAGATATAGCCTTCCCAAGTACTATGTACAGTTAAATACCAGCTTCTCAGTACTAACGATGAGTCTCTGAAATTATGCACATAATAAAAGCACAAAAAAATGCACAATGGTGCTGCACCATAATAGGTATTCTGACTCTATGGAACTATTCTAAATGACATAGCAAAATTAAATTTCATTGCAACTCACTTGATCAATCAAGTGGAAACAGCAATACTTTTAACGTTTCCAAAAGCCATCAGTAGACTGCAAGCAAAATGTCTTAGCATTTTCCTTGCCTACATAAAGAGATTTTTTTTAACTGCAAACATTGGAAGACTTTACATGAAATACCAAAATGATTATTCTTAAGACAGTCTAAAACTTGTTTCTAGCAATCACTGACCCCAATAAGAAAGACCTTCAAAGAATGCTAACAAGTTATACAGTCTACTGAAATACTCTAGAAACCAAGTCATTTTTTTGAGACATGTAAAATGAAATAAACTGCCTCACTGAGAAATGCTCACACAGGAAACAGTAATGAGATAGAGCAGTAAATCCTACAACATGGGTCACAAGCAAAAAAAGTGCTAGGTCCACCCCTGTTCAATGTCTTTATCAATAACCTGGATGAAGGCATCGAGTGCTCCCTTAGCAAGTTTGCAGATGACACCAAGCTGGGTGGAAGTGTGGATCTGCTGGAGGGTCGGGAGGCTGCAAAGGGACCTGAACAGGCTGGACTGCTGGGCTGAGACCATCGGCATGAGGTTTAACAAGGCCAAATGCCGGGTCCTGCACTTGGGGCACAACAACCCTGAGCAGCTACAGACTGGGAGAAGCCTGGCTGGAAAGCTGCCAGGAGGAGAAGGACCTGGGGGTGTTGGTTGACAGCGACTGAACATGAGCCAGCAGTGGCCCAGGTGGCCAAGAAGGCCAATGGCATCTTGGCTTGGATCAGAAACAGCGTGACCAGCACATCCAGGGAGGTTATTCTCCCTCTGTACTCGGCACTGGTGAGACCGCACCTCGAGTCCTGTGTTCAGTTCTGAGCCCCTCACCACAAGAAGGATGTTGAGGCTCTGGAGCGAGTCCAGAGAAGAGCAACAAAGCTGGTGAAGGGGCTGGAGAACAGGCCTTATGAGGAGCGGCTGAGAGAGCTGGGGGTGTTTAGCCTGGAGAAGAGGAGGCTGAGAGGAGACCTCATTGCTCTCTCCAACTACCTGAAAGGAGGTTGTAGAGAGGAGGGAGCTGGCCTCTTCTCCCAAGTGACAGGGGACAGGACGAGAGGGAATGGCCTCAAGCTCTGCCAGGGGAGGTTCAGGCTGGCCATCAGGAAAAAATTTTTCACAGAAAGGGTCATTGGGCATTGGCAGAGGCTGCCCAGGGAGGTGGTTGAATCACCTTCCCTGGAGGTGTTTAAGGTGTGGGTTGATGAGGTTCTAAGGGACATGGTTTAGTGTTTGATAGGAATGGTTGGACTCGATGATCCGGTGGGTCTCTTCCAACCTGGTTATTCTTTGATTCTATGACTGCCAGTAGAAAGCAAGCGCATCAGTCTTGGAAGGATGATAAACAATGGCCCAGGTAAGTCCTTACAGCACAATTCAACTTTCTTGCCCAGATGAGGCACAAAACCATCATGTTGGACCCCACAGTGGACCACGAAAGGCCACCATGACCACTGACACACGCTTTACCCACTGCCACCCCCAGCCAATGAGAGGAGCATCCCTTCTGCATGCAAAGTAATACATTAGGGAGAGATGTGAGCGTTGGCTGGATGATTGTTTGCTCTGCCAATCCTGCATTCCGCATGGCAAGTATTGAGCCGTCCAGGCTGGGTACCACCATAAGCCAAGGTGAGGAAGGCCACAAGGACATCACTCTTCTGGTAAGTCTGGTTGGATCCATAAAAAGAAATTAAGGAGGAACCAAGTCACAGTAGTAGAGCGCCACGTCCATATGCTTTATATATTAATACATGATGGAAGTAATAAGGCATAATTAAAAGAGGGGAGAGACCAGTAAAAGTTTTTAGAGCACAGTGAACTTGCGCTGTTTCTTGCCAAATCAAACTCTTGAGTTCCATCTGTTTTTTTTTTCCTCTTCAAGCTGCCCTTCCTTTCACCTTGCCTTTTATGAGGCCCCATTTCGAAAGGTGATCCCTGAACTCACACACTTGGTCTCTCACAAAGCTCAGAGACAGAGCAGTTCACACGAGTACAGGCCATCAATTCTGGAAAGAGACCTCTACGCCTGGATTCAAAAGGGAAGTTGCTAAACAGCCTTCCAAAAAGAACACACTTTAAAATGTGTGTTTAATGTTTGGATTAAAGGGAGCTGGCCTGTGCTGCCAGCTCAAGGGGAAAATAAGAGCTCTGACTTAGCAGTTTAAAGCACATTATTGTAAAAGCCATGAGGAAATCTTTCGCTTGCATGCGTAGCCAGAACACAAACACAGGCATGTTTTGTGCTTTTTCACTTTCAGTTAGCAAGCTTGTGGGACTAAAATAGCCAGCTAAGATGTTACTTTACATAGCTGGTCTCTGATCCATTGTTTGGGTGGCTTCAGGCTGATGTCACACACACACACAAAAAAAATATGCCCAATGCTCGGTAAATAATTTAAATGTGCAGCCATCAAAGTGGCCACATGACTCCCTGGGGGTGAAACTCTTACTCAGACAAGGGGAGAAAATCCTTACTGGCTGAGAGCTATTTGAAATTTCTTGCAGTTTTTAATGTGGTCAGCAAACTGGGAAACCCGCTCTGATGTGCATTTCATTTACAGTCACACGTGCTTTTATTGCAGAAAATCGGGTAGATTCAATGTTGGCAAATAGAGCTAACATAGAAGATTTGCCCTTTTGAATTTTCTATGGATAGGCCATTTTGGCTAAATACTCTGTGCCTAGGAGTTCTGCTTAAATTGCAAGTGACTGGGAAGTGTTATATCCAAAACACGGAACAATCTTGAAGTGAC
Source organism: Clamator glandarius (assembly GCA_033459285.1). NCBI lineage: Eukaryota > Metazoa > Chordata > Aves > Cuculiformes > Cuculidae > Clamator > Clamator glandarius. The sequence continues at coordinate 1,431,332 of JAUNZM010000089.1, read as the reverse complement.
ATTCAGAGATCAGACTCTGAGACCATGCGAATTAGGTTAAATTGGCAGTTAAACCCTTAAACTAGGAGTCCTTGAAATACTGAACCACATACTCCTATCATTTACATTCCTTCTGAACCACTGACAAGTGGCACTATAGCTCATTTACTCACGTTTGACTGAGAGGCGAACCGAGAGCAGTTTTATAAGGCATTCTTAAGTCAACTTTCAAGTTTCAACCATTCACTCCTAGGCTATGGCATGGTCATTATTTTCTTAGAGTCTTTCTATTATAATCACTACATTGGCACAGCTCATAAAATAGCTCTAACCGCAAGTCACGAAGATAGAAGCTACTCCAAATGTGTTTGATTTATTTTGAATATGTGATTTCAGACTGCAGACACAGAATACACCCAGGCAATTACAGAACTGAGAGAAAATAACATTTGTGATCCTATACCATTAGACTGCAAGCAAAGATAGTCACATCTCCACATAATCATTTGAAGAACATGATGCTGAAGGCCATAATCTCCGTCAAATCCAGTCTCCAAAAAATTGCAGGTAACCATGACATAAGGCATTTTGCCTGCAAAAGCCCACAAAATATATCCTCCTTCCCCTGTTACTCACCGCAGCAAAAGTCTGATGAATGTCATGCATTTAGTGGCACAGGGTTGGCCACAAACTCTTTAATGTACCAGAAGAAGAACACAGAAAGGTCAAGGACAGCATCAGGATTGGATTCCTACAATTTCAGGGAAGCTGAGTTGCTTAAACAACAAAATTGATTTTAAAACTACTAGGAAAGGCAGGCTCTTACCACCTTCTTTAACAACATGCATCACAGTCTCGATTCAGAAAGAAAATCAAGAACTGAGACAAGTTCTCTTCAAACCTTAAAATACACCAACTTAAGCTTATTCGCAATTCATTGCAGTCTTTTGAAAATGAAATATTTTCTATCAATTAATGCATACTCCTTTTCGTACATTTGACTTACCAAAAATCCTACAGAAATCTCTTAGCACTCCTCTTGCACCTCATGCAAATGTTATGCAAAGCCCTGGGTTAGCTACAGGCAGCCAAGCTCTACCAGAGAGTGCCAAAAGCTGCACCAAACACCAATTGCTGTTGTACCTTCGGTTACACAAACGTATAACAAACAAGAATGGCCAGACAACCATAATATGACAAGAAATTGTAATTTCTTGTCCAAGTTTGGAAATGGTTCATAACCCTGGACATTCACTCTCTTTTTTTACTACCATATGCCTGAACTTGTTGGACTCTTCTGGTATTTTTAATTTCAATTTTTTATTGACTTAAGTGTCACTTGCCTAGACTGAAAAAGACTACTTCTTGTTGAAGCTTAGCATTTGAGATTGGTACAAATTTCTTAAGCTTATATGACAGGCTAGAGACAAACCAGAAGTATTCAGCCTTCTGGGAAACATGGACCTCTAGGGAGGATGGATGCTGGAAATCTGAAATACTTTGTTCAACTATTAATATTGCATTTCGAAAGCCAGGAGAGAAAGCGTTATTAACTTGACAAAACTCTAAATGCACTGTAGTCACCTGAAAATGGATCCTAGCACTAATAAAACAGTGAGAATTACACTGATCTGCAAACTCATGTAAGGCTACAATTCTGAAAAGAAAGCCATACTTAAGTTTCTAAGTGATGATCCTTTTAAAGTCAGTCATTTAAAATTAAGGTTCAAATATAGTAAAGTAACTGTGTCAGGATTTTAATTCTGCAGGGACAACATTGATGATGCTTTAATTAAGCCCTCTGCTAATCCTCAAGTCTTGAGTCTCAGTCTGTCCAATTCATTTGGAGAAAGGCAATATATTTAAACAAGGAACGTCATGCACCAATTTTAGATACTGGTAGGGTTACATGGCTTTATTTTTGTTGAAATTAGTTTATATCTTTGCTGACATATTCAGCTATTTTAGTAAGGATTGTTACCACACCCTGAGAAGCACAGAAAAACAGGTACTGCCAAGTTAACAGTATTTTTCTTCTCTTTGTTGTTGAAAAAGCAATGGAATTATGAAGTTGCTATTAGAAATTTGGCAGCTACAATCCCTGTCAGTTTTCCTTGGCTGCAATATATTTAGCATTCCTCAAACAGCTTGCAAGAACCTGTGTAAGTCCAGAAAACAACTTCTGGGGTTGTTTAGCCTGGAGAAGAGGAGGCTGAGAGGAGACCTCATTGCTCTCTACAACTACCCGAGGGGAGGTTGTAGAGAGAAGGGAGCTGGGCTCTTCTCCCAAGTGACAGGGGACAGGACAAGAGGGAATGGCCTCAAGCTCCTCCAGGGGAGGTTTAGGCTGTACATTAGGAAAAAAAATTTCACAGAAAGAGTCATTGGGCACTGCAAAGGCTGCCCAGGGAGGGGGTAGAGTCACCTTCCCTGGAGGGGTTTAAAGCACGGGTGGACAGGTGCTAAGGGACATGGTTTAGTGTTTGATAGGAATGGTTGGACTCGATGATCCGGTGGGTCTCTTCCAACCTGGTTATTCTATGATTCTCTGAGTGAGCTGATTTTCCACAGTGACAATGGAAGTTTCATGCCCATGAAGTCAATTTGATCAAGAAATCTCCCTGAAACTCTACAGAAGAAAAGTAACCGCAGATATCCTGTATTAAACACAGACGGAAAATCTAATTTTGTCTAGTCATGGCTTGATCTAAAAATCACTTGTTTAAGAGTCATAGTCAGCATTTCCCAAACATCCCCTGTCCAGAAGCACTGGAAGTATGTGACTAAAGTGGCTGATCATCTTTCATTAAAGAAGTATGCACACTGAGAATGGGAGAGAAAGGTGCATCCAGAGATAGAGCAACCACAGAAAAGAAACAGAAGAGCCAGCAATCTGTTTGATTAGTTTCTTTTCATCTCTTGCTCAAATATGCCATTTACTGAGACTGCAGCATCCCTCCTGTGCATAGGCCCGCTCCACAGCTGCAGGAAGGCTGTTTTTCCTCCCGTTTGATCCTTTAGAAAACCACACTGAACACTGTGAAACGCTAACACACAGAGCAATATCTGTGAACAAGGTTTGTCATCCATGTTGCCCCTCTAGCAACCAGAGGAAACCATCTCTCTACCCAACAAAGGTTTTGCAACTCCTCCTACATGTAGCTATAGCTCAAAACAAAATCATCAACATCAGACATGAAGCTTTAAATCCAACCAGCACAGAAGCGAGTATGTTCAAGCCTTGTTGCTGTACCACCCGAGGTTGCATGTTGAACATGATTTGGAGGGAACGCAGACATGTTGCAGGTCTGCTGTGGAAGGCAGGAGACTGACAGTGAGCTTAGCAACACCAGTGAAAAATTGCTTCAAGGGCTTGCGAGATCCTCAGCAAGGCAGGATCAAACGGCACGTGGGGAGACTTCTGCTGGTGGCTGGGTGCTGGGGTCAAGGAGCCTGAGGGCAAAGGTGATGAGAGATGGAGGGAGACAGAAAAACTCTGAAAACTTAGGACATCACCAATGAAGCATTGGGGATCTGGTTTTCCTGGAAGTCTAAGGAAGCTTGGAGAAAGGCCACCATGATCCGTAAAGATTCACAGAATCACCATGTTGGAAAAGACCTTCTGGACCATCAAGTCCAACCACAAGCCGCACAGGTAAAATCTCTCTCTGAACATCCCTCCCTTTATTTTCTTCTTAAAGAAAACAAACCAAAACTTGGATGCACAGTTAAATTTCAAGGAATAGCATGGTTTCAGAGCTCCAGACGGTGCAGCGTGTGTTAGGACTTCAGCTTCTGCCCCCTCACAAGAGCCAGCAGACCCCTCTCCATCTGACAAACTCTGCTCAGGCTAAGTGGGACAAGCTGATCAAATTGAAGCCAGGAGGAAGAGGCAAGTCTGACAAACAGACCTGTAGTACTCCTTGATCAGCAGCTTTTACACAAAACAGACCTAAATTAATCTACGCTGATAAGCTGTAAATTGCAGGCATTAAATTCAGCCACATCTCACGGGAGTCACAAATGGTTATGGTGCAAAGTCAACAGTATTGACAATTACAGCAGTGCATGAATTTCAAGACCTCTGCTGTGTAATTTGGAGGGTAACGCTGCAGAGGAGTTGCAAGGGCTGCAAAAGAGAATTTCAGATATAGTTTTAACATTCAAATTTCAAGCCTGACAGCTATTTCTTTAAACAGAAAATAAAGTTGATTCAACTCAAAATTTGAATGAGTTCATAAAAAACAATGTTTCTCTGACCTGGCATTTAAATCCACAATATTATTTGGATGCATCATTTTAAACTACTGGCAGGAGAATCCATATTCAATTTGACTGTGTATTCTTATTATTTTTTATCACAATTTTACCCATATAATGCAAAAAATCTTCTAAAATCTCCAGCAGTGAATCTAGCTCAGCTAATGCAAATACAGGACAAATTTGCCTTGCTTTTTTCCCCTTAAATCCTTCAGTATTACTGCTGTCTTCGGCCACTCCATCAAAACAGCTTGATTAAGCTGCTCTTCAGGCACCCACGATTTCTGTGCCTGCCACTTTCTCATTGGCAGGACTTGCTGTTTGCTGTGACCACTGTGACTTCCATGGGTTACTCGACTAGTTTAACACAATATCGCCCTCTTATTTCTCTTTCCCTCTCCAGTTTTGCACAGCCATCAAAACTGCAGTCATTACCATGGAAACTAGATGAAGAATTAAAAAAATAAGAAAGAGCATGCCTCATCCAAAGCTAGTACACTGCCACCCACTGGGTACCGCATTCTTAGAGAGCCTTGAAATACAAAGCAACCCTGCTCAAAGTAAGCAAATAACCACTTAATGCAGTAGTCTGCATTCAGACCCATATATACACATTTTGGGGGTCAATTCTTTTCTCATCGCATGGCAGAATTTGCTCATAGCGCCAAGATCACTCTAGAATCTCTGGTTTTCATGCAAGTTTAATAAGCTACGTATCCAATCTGGATGTAGTCCTTCATCCTCTGCAATGGCTTATTTATTCCCAGAGTGCAGACACGGGCATCCTGGGAAAACTGACCCATAGAATTCCAGAGAGAGTTGCAGGATTGGGTTTCATCAGGGATCAGGCCATGAACTGGCAGCTTCTCTATATGAGGTATGTAACACTCAAGAAGATTTGGGATTTCGGAGCTGGCTTTTGTTCATAGAACCACCAGGTTGGAAGAGACCCACTGGATCATCGAGTCCAACCATTCCCACCAATCCCTAAATCATGCCCCTCAGTACCTCATCCACCCACACCTTAAACACCTCCAGGGAAGTCAAATCAACCACCTCCCTGGGCAGATCGTTCCATTGCCTACTGACCCTTTCAGTGAAGAATTTTTTCCTTATGTCCAGCCTGAACCTCCCCTGGTGGAGCTTGAGGCCAGTCCCTCTCGTCCTGTCCCCTGTCACTTGGGAGAAGAGCCCAGCTCCCTCCTCTCCACAACCTCCTTTCAGGTAGTTGGAGAGAGCCATGAGGTCTCCCCTCAGCCTCCTCTTCTCCAGGCTAAACAACCCCAGCTCTCTCAGTCGCTCCTTGTAAGCTCCTTGTTGATCCATAATCATAATTAGGAAAAAAATTTTCACAGAAAGGGTCACTGGGCACTGGAACAGGCTGCCCAGGGAGCTGGTTGATTCACCTTCCCTGGAGGTGTTTAAGGCACGAGTGGACAAGGTGCTGAGGGACATGGGTTAGTGTTTGATAGGAATGGTTGGACTCGATGATCCGGTGGGTCTCTTCCAACCTGGTGATCCTATGATTCTATAATGCTTTGTTACTGGCCAATGGCAACTAATATCAGACTTTACTTTAGGAAGATCTCCATGGTGATCTGAGCCTGCTGATATCAGCTGGGTTTTGGTGTGGATGCAAGAATAAAAAAATATAGCCTGATTAAATGGGAAAAGACCTCAAAAAATTGGACAAAGGATGAAGAACTCATATATACGCTGTAGTTCAGTTTTGTCCTCCACACGAGTGAAACACAGGGATTTCTTATGCCACTCTGACGTAGTTGCTGTCTTTAAAATTATAAAGAAAAGCCCTGACTTTCTGGCATGCTCTATCATGTATTGAAAAACTAATAGAAATTAGCTGATGGGAAAAAAGTGAAAACAAAATATTTAAAAAAAAGAAGAAAAAAGGCTTAAATCTCTAAATATAAGAATCTAAATATAAATCTAAGAATACCAGCAATTCTTATAGCAGTTTAAGAGTTTTTTCACACCTGCTGCAATATTCTGTATCAGCTCTCAAGCACAAATCTTTAAAATGAGAAGAGGGGATGGAGGAAGGAGAGACATTTAAACCATATTTGTTCTCTTTGCTGTATGAAAACTTACACTTCAAAATACCTTTTAATCAGGTAAAATGCTGAGTTGTTCACTAATTTGAAATAGCATTTTCTGATTTCATGTCATGTTGCCAAAAACAACTGGATGTTTTTTTCCCCTGTGTGACTTGAATTTTTCTCCCTCTTTCTTTTAATAGGATTTACAAACACATCGACGCACTTATTTCAAACTGACACTCCAGAAACAAATTAAATTTTGTATTTTTATTAGGCACAAGCCAAGCAAGAAAATAATTTCAAGTATCAGGTAATTACACCAATGAAATATTTATGGAAACTGATTAAACCAAAACATTCATCTTTATTTCTGGATATTTGTATCTTACATAATCATGGGAAAAACCCCAACGAAACAACCAAGTTTAGGAGTTATACAAAGTTATAGCCCATGCCTTTTACAAATGAGAACACAGATAATGGTTTCCAGAAGGCTGACTGAGTACAAGCCACTGTTTGCAGTAATAGCTGTACTGGGGAGGTACAACTATGAGAAAGCTGTCTTCACCAGCCCTGGAGGAACAGCAGCATTGAAAGGCATCCCTCCTCGGTGTCGGCACAGAGTCCAGCGTGTGACGGATAATGCACAGGCTGAGGTCAGGCTGGTGCTGAGGCACTGCTGGATGATGCGATCGCTCACTTTTCCCAGCCAGCCTAAGTGTGGTCTTGTATTTGTTTGCCCTCTGAAACTGAACTGCATGGGATGCACATCACCTTTTCAATGCCTGCTTTAGCTGCACAGGGTCTTGCCCTCAGGAGAACTCCCAGGCACTACGGCAACACAAAAATTAATGCTGAGTTCAAAGCCCAGCATGATTCAGCACCCACAAACCACACAGCCCATCACCAGACTGTGAGCAGCCTTCCTAGAGAGGGAACAGGAGAGAAGGACTGGCACAGACCCCTCAGGAATAGCAATGGAAAGCCTCTCCCTCAACGTAAGTTTTACACTCAACATTACAACGTGAAATTAAGCACTAATTTTTCTGTCCATGTTAACTTCAGAGTAAGCAATGCAGACAATGCTTCTCTATTGACACTTTCCATCATCTTCCAGCGGTTCTGGATGACTGGGGTGGTACCACTGGACTGGAGGCTGATGTCATGCCCACCTATAAGAAGGGGCACAAGGAGGATCCGGGGAACTACAGGCCTGTCAGTCTGACCTCAGTACCAGGGAAAGTTATGGAGCAGGTGATCTTGAGTGCTACCATGAAGCACATGCAAGAGAACCAGGTGATCAGGCCCAGTCAACATGGGTTCATGAAAGGCAGGTCTTCCCAAACTAACCTAATCGCCTTCTATGACAAAGTGACTAGACTCTTGGATGAGGGAAAGGCTGTGGATGTATCTTCTTGGACTTTAGTAAAGCCTTTGACACAGTTTCTCATAGCATTCTGCTTCGGAAACTGTCAGCCTCTGGCCTGGCCAGGCGCACACTCTCCTGAGTGGAAAAGCGGTTGGACAGCCGGGCCCAGAGAGTGGTGGGAAATGGAGTTAAATCCAGCTGGAGGCCAGTGACAAGTGGGGTTCCCCAGGGCTCAGTCCTGGGTCCAGTCCTGTTTAATGTCTTTATCAATGACCTGGATGAAGGCATCAAGTGCTCCCTTAGCAAGTTTGCAGATGACACCAAGCTGGGTGGAAGTGTGGATCTGCTGGAGGGTCAGGAGGCTGCAAAGGGACCTGAACAGGCTGGACTGCTGGGCTGAGACCAACGGCATGAGGTTTAACAAGGCCAAATGCCGGGTCCTGCACTTGGGATGCAACAACCCTGAGCAGCTACGGACCAGGAGAAGTTAGTCTAGAAAGCTGCCAGGAGGAGAAGGACCTGGGGGTGCTGGTTTACAGCAACTGAACATGAGCCAGCAATGTGCCCAGGTGGCCAAGAAGGCCAATGGCATCCTGGCTTGGATCAGAAACGGCATGACCAGCAGGTCCAGGGAGGTTGTTCTTCCTCTGTACTTGGCACTGGTGAGACTGCACCTCGAATCCTGTGTTCAGTTCTGGCCCCCTCACCACAAGAAGGATTTTGAGGCTCTGGAGCGAGTCCAGAGAAGAGCAACAAAGCTGGTGAAGGGGCTGGAGAACAGGCCTTATGAGGAGCGGCTGAGAGAGCTGGGGGTGTTTAGCCTGGAGAAGAGGAGGCTGAGGGGAGACCTCATTGCTCTCTACAACTACCTGAAAGGAGGTTGTGGAGAGGAGGGAGCTGGCCTCTTCTCCCAAGTGACAGGGGCAGGATGAGAGGGAATGGCCTCAAACTCTGCCAGGGGAGGTTCACGCTGGACATAAGGAAAAAAATTCTTCACTGAAAGGGTCGTTAGGCAATGGAACGATCTGCCCAGGGAGGTGGTTGACTCGACTTCCCTGGAGGTGTTTAAGGGACAGGTGGGTGAGGTACTGAGGGGCCTGATTTAGAGATCAGTGGGAATGGTTGGACTCGATGATCCGGTGGGTCTCTTCCAACCTGGTGATTCTATGATTCTGTAGTGGCTGTCAGCTACCCTCCAGTTACTTCTAATCACGAGGCAATTATCTAGATTGCTAGGCCATTCTGGACCTCCCCAAAGCATTCAAAAGTATGTTGGTAAATCAAAAAAAATTGGCCTGTGTGAGAAATGAGTGCACTTTATGCCTTCAGGAAAACGAATGTTGGATCTTTGTGTTGCTGTATCTCCCTGCTTCTGTAAATGTGTCAGCAAAGCTTGTGGGAAGATGTTTCAGGTCCTTATAAAGGCTACATAGTTATATATAGCATGAATTCTTATGTAGATGCTAAAAATGGAAAGCAATTCCCATATGGATCAACAAATAAGTTTCGATAAACACAATACACAGGGGCTGGAGTGGAGACATATTTAATTCATTCGAGACCTAAACCACCATTTATGTAACAAGCAGCAGTGTAGATAAGCAGTTTTCACGCCAAATACAGTCCCCATGTTGGTGCCAAGGCCAAAAGAGCAAGAGCAAATGGAGAATTTTGCAATTCTTTCCTTGGGAGCCTTTCACAACAGCCTGCAAAGAGCAGATGGGAAAACACCACTGTACCCAGACAGAGCTTCAGTGCCCTCCAGCAACCCTAACTAAAACCCAGGTGCTACTGGTTGTACCGCCAGGCGAATCCCACCCTTCCCATACACATCCAGGGGAGAAAGATTGTCTGGCTTTGTCCCCTGCTGTCCTTCTGCTCAAGTCCCCAGCAAGGGTCACCTTGGGCTACAGAGAAATTTGCCCAGACTTTGCTTAAAGGATTCCTGCAACGTCTAAAGGGCCACATACTTAACAGCAACTACAGGGTTTCTTCTGAAAGCAAGACGTATAATAAGTCATTGGAGCAGACATGCATAGAATATATATTTGAAGAGTAGGACAAATTATTAACAAGAAGTGGGAGAGCTTTAAAAAATGGCCTTGCATGGAATCAGCAAAATGAAGGCTGTATGATTTCTGCTGCCTTCACCTAGAGAAAAGAAATTGCCTTCTAACGATCCCTGGAGAGAAAACTTCAGGCAGAAGGAAAGATGATTAGTTCACATATTTGCCAGCTTTCCACTGAACAACAGTTGATGACAGCATTAGAAATAGAAAGGAGCAAGAAATTACGGGATAGGCAGCACAGCAAAAGTCACAGGATAAACTCTGCATGGAAAAATATGGAAAATTTGAAGTCAAAGTGTTAAATATTTAAAGTTTATCTTGGAGGTGAGGGCAAGGATGCCAGCTTTTCATCTCATATTGTAATGGCACACTCTCCAAAGAAATACTGCACATGTGCATCAGTGTTTCTGAATATTTCCTTTGTCCATATGGGGAACAAGTTCCCTTCTGAGCATCCTCTTCACTGCTGAGAGTCATTACAGTTCCCCTTTGTAAGTATTGTGCAGTGTGTCAGGATGAAAGCTAAATGTAAAAGATACAGTCATTCTAGAAAAGTATAAGCAGCAAGAGTGACACACAGGAATTAGAGAAGTCCCTCGATTCCACAGACTGGAGAGGCTATACCCATAGTTCCCAGAAACACTGCTGCAACTAGTAACATAACCAAAAGTTGAAACTAGCTTTACATGCTATTGCCATATAGAACACATGTTTCTAATTTAAATCGAATGAAAAGTGGGTTCCAAACTAGGGCAAATTGAATAATGAAGATATAGAAATCAAAGACAGGATTTATATGTTATGACTTTTGAGGAAGGACAGATGCCAGTAGACACATTAAACATGGTGACACTTCCCTAGAGAATTATGATAATACTTCAGCCTTAAATAACACATTCAAAGTGCTTCACAGACATTAACTAATTAATCTTCAATCCTCACGTGGCTGTAAAAATTATACAGTAGGGAAATAAGGTCAGATCTTCAGAGGAGATCAAGCTGAGATTAATCAGCCTGTCCTGAGGCTACGCACTGATTTGACAAAAGAAAGAGGGTTCCAGCTCCCACGTCCAACAGCCACTCGACCACCAGAAAGCCTTTGGAAGGAGCCCTAAACATCTCCAGCAGCTGCCCAAACACATCAAGAGGTTTAAGGCTGGGTCAGATGCCTCCCTGTGCTTGAAGACAAACCCATAAACATGGCTCAAGGGACAAGAAGTTAATTCTGCACGCACAGATCTCCCTATCCCACTGCATCTATGCAAACCAGCATGGGCTGTGGGTCAGTGGGAGAGGAGGTTTCTGTAGCAGTATCCACCTCTGCTGGCACCTCCCCAGGGCTCCTTCCTCCCATATTCAGATTGCTGCATGCCAAGTACCCATCATCACTTCAGTTTACATGAGGCTTCCAGTACCTGCGGCACATTTTACAAACTATACAGAACATGGTGCCAATTACCACCCAGCCAAGTCCTATGCACTAGTGTCTTTCATAGCTTCTGAGTATTTAAGATTATTTGAGAAAAGGTGACATCCAGGAGAGCTGAAAGCACCCAGGCAGGACACAGCAGAGGATGCACTGACACACTCTTTCTCCTGGGAAACAAACAATTCCCAAAACATGAAGAATGGGCCTCCAAGCACTGGAGGAGATTAAGACATGCATCCTGCAGCAAAACATTCCCTATGCACAGGGAGACCAAGGGGCACAGCTCTGTGCTGTTGCCTCCTGTGAACCAAAGCAGTGTAGTCAAACCTATCACCTATGTGATGTGCCACACAAGCCAACAGTCAGACTGAAATTCAGCTTTACTCTAAATGAAGGTCACTTTTAGAAGGAACAGAGTAATGACAGCATCCCACTCTGTAAAACTCTCCAAAGAGGGCATTAGGGGCAATCCTGAACAACTGCCCTGCTCAGAGAGGCACCACAGCACTTAAAAGTGCTTTCAGAGTAAGGAAGCTCCAAACACAGAATGGCTACAGCAAAATATTGCGGCAAAATCTGAAAAAAATAGAACAAGGACAGAGTGCTCGTGGCCTGACTAAAAGACGTCACCTCAAAAAAAACCCAAGCTCTTCCATTTGTTGTGGCATTTGAACAGTTGCAGACAGTGAGAGCTGCTGGGTTTGCCCACAGCCACGATGCCAAGCACTATCGACTCCTAAATTTTGAAGAAAGTGCTTTGAAGTACTTCAAAAGTCACAGGGCACTGTTTAAAAGGTTCTCACCGCAGCATTGTCAGAAGATTAATCAATTAAAAGCCGTACTGCTGCAGGCAGCAGTCCTGAGCTGCCTTTGTGTGAAGATCTGGTTTCATGAAGTAAACCTGTTTCTAAACTTCAGATTAAGAAAATATAATTGCTAGAAAACTGGTCCTCGTAGCCCTAGCAGAAAGTTATTTAAGCAGCCAAGGGTCTAAATGACATTCTTAGGTTTTGCCCCTTTGGATACTGCTTTAGGAAGGAAGAGGAAATAGGTTTTGCTAGGCTGCACCAGATTCAGTCTTTGTGCAGAGATACCATGCAAATGATCCATTAAAAGTTTACTTAGGAACTGAAAATGATGGCAATAATTCTGTGTTGCCTCAGCAAAACCAAAAAGACTTAGCAAACTAAGGCTAGGAAAAAAGGCATTGGGTGGCTGTCACATCACACTTGACAAGACAACTGATGGAATACATTTCCACACACTGAGAATAGCAAGAATTAAAGCATTCCATGCCATGCAGACCAGAGAGAAAGAACAGATATCAACCAGAGTAAAATAAAATGCCAGCTTCTAAAAGAAAACAAATAATAGGGCTTAGAGAAGGGGTGTTATTTTGACAAAAAAAATAATTTACAAATATTTTACTTGGAAATTGTACAATTGGACCAGAGCCTTGTACGTTTGGACAAAGCAGAACAAGACCAAAATGACTCTCGCTGTCCTTATGTTGTGGGTCAGCCAGGTTTAGGAGTTTCCAGCAGCTGTACCTTGCATGCACCAGGTAGGAGCCAGTCAGATTGAACAGCAGGATTCATCCTTTCTTCCCTCGCTGCCCTACAGAGACTCTGCTTGAACCCGAGCGCCAGCGAATCAGAGGCAGGAACTGTTCTCAGTCAGCCGTGGAAATACTGCTCTGTGGGATCTGCTTGGGATTTCCCTGCAACCACTGCTCTAACTGCACAGAATTTGGCAATTCCTCACACAGCCACATCTGGGAACAGGATAGCAGAGGGCTCGGCCTGAGGATTAAAGCCCCCAGACTATAACATGCAACAAAACCCAGCCAGAACAATGATCCACAATTCAAGTGACTTGGATGAAGATAAAAATACCGTCCATAAGTGAAGACAAGCGATTTTCTAGACAAAGATAGCAAGGAGCCGTTAGGGAAGGGCATAGAGGCAGCAGGTTCTGCAAAGAAATAAAAAGCACGCACACAAAAGCCATAAACAAGATTTCAGCTTGAGAGAACTGGCAGTTCCTCTCTGTCACCGGCATTTACTTTGCATTTCCTCCAGCCTTTTGTAAAACCTGGCTCCTCTAATTCATTCTAATTCACCCTCTAATATTTCCAAACAGCTCTTTCAGTGCATGTGCAGGCAGTCTAGGAAGCAGTAGCTGGACAACTTTGGACTGAAAGCAAATGTTTTAGGCACAGCCCAAAGCCTGTGGGAGTCAAAAGGAAAGGTTGAATTTGGCCTTTAAAAGAACCAAGAAGTCAGAATAGCCACATGAATGCATAAACCAGCTTAAACAAAGAACACGTATGCCCGAGTTTGGCCTTAGCCATTAGCTAGAGCAGGCTGTTTTTAATTAATAGCAGGTGGTGGTTCACTCTCTTGGCAAGAGAGCAGACATGAGTCAAAGTTTTAAGATATTAATGCAGTGTTTGCCTTTCTTAGTGAAAAAAAATATTCTGCAAACTTTTGTCTAGAACCATACCTGTAAAAATGCTGCACAAGTGCCTAGATGGACAGTGAGGCCAAGCAGTGGTGAAGGCTATCGTATCCAGAGCTGCAGCAACGAGGAAAGGAGAAGGCTTGGGGGGTCCTACAGAAGCCAACAAGCACCTGGGCAGGGCTTACAGAGAATACAGCCATGCTTACTATGAGGAACGTGGTAAGAGAGTGAGATACAACAGTCTGGAAGAGATATACTGGATAAACTCACCTGGAGTATAATTAATGTTTAGAACAAGAGCCCAGAGAAGCTGAAGAATCTCTGTCTTTGGAGATTTTAAAGATCTGACTAGACACAAAGCCCTGAGCAACCTAGTCTGAATTCAGTGCTGCCCCAGCTTTGAGCAAGATGTCGGACAAAACAATCTCCGAGGAAACCTTCCAACCCAAATGATTTGATGACATTCATCAAAAGCACAAGTCATACCCAGTGCATATATATTTATAAAGACAATGTGTTCCTAAAACACTGAATTACAATGCAATTTTTTACAATAACCTGAAACAATTCAACACAGTAGCCCACTTAAGTACAGACCATGCAAAAGCTCAGATCTTTTCTTGCAAACTTTTGCACGACAGTGATTACCTTGGCAAAGACAACACGCAAGAACTGCATAAACCAGTGCCATCCATTGAGTTTAAGAGACTTCACGACCACCTGAGTACTCATCTCGTAGTCTTACAGCTGTACAGAAATGGGATAAACTAAAATCAGGTGAAAGCCACCTCAAGTGCCATGACTTGCTTCACAGAACACAAAATAATGAAAGAAAAGCCACTTTTGAAACAAGACTGACCTGAAAACAAATGAGATTAAGTTATTGACTGCAAAGTGTCTTACATTTTAATCAGAGATTAGAGATTCTGCACTACTCTTCCACTTGATTTAGATTTCCACTTCCATCTCATTTAGGTTTTATCACTGCAAGAATAATACCGCTCTGCCTTTCATATTAAGCAAGTTCTTTTTTTAAAACAATGTTTCTCAACTAGATGTCCTACAGTTTAATTAAATTAAAATTGAAATAGCATTGTAAGAATATAGACTATTTAGTACCCGAGACACTAGGCATTCATTCTATTTCATAAAGAAATTAATTAGGGGGGAGTCATTAACAACAACTGTAATTCCTTATGGATTTAAATTATATTTTGAATTGGAAGAATAAAGTTCCCAGCTGATTTAAATTCTTCAAGACAGTAAAAATGAATTAATGATGTTAATATTCCACACATGTCAAAATTGGTGCAGGAATGAAATCTGTGTTAAATCTAAAAGCAGCAGCATGGGCCATGAAAGCAGAGTAACCTGTTTCTATCCTAGTTATTTTGTCATACTGAAGCCAGGAGTATTTTTGTATGAGCTACAGCCCAAAGATTGAAACTGCGTTCTGGTAAAATCAATGGCAGCCATGGGACTGATTTCAAGAAGTGCAGGACTAGGCTCTGACTTCTCAAAATCACGTATCTTCTCCTTCCCCTGCAAGAAAACTTCAGGTCTGAATGGGAGAAATTTTCCCCAGTCTGACAAAAAGTGAAAAAGCTAAAAAAAAGCCTATAAGGAATGAGAAATACAGTATTGCAAAATTGGGCACCCTGCTGTTAATTATCATCATAGCCTCCACAGTTTATGCTTATTAAAATTATGCTGGCACTTCTCCTTCTGGGGAGATAGTTTGAAAGGGACAGGCAAAGGAGTCTCTCCAGCAAAGCACACAGTTTGAAAATTCACACGCTGCATCAACTGGGTAGGAAAGCCAGTTTCCCAGATCTATAAATCTAGGTTTAACTTCCACAAGACAAAACACCCACATCCATCCCCTTTATCATAGTAAAGGGACTCATGGCTGACAGCATCATGCAGGGAATAATCAAAATGAAGATGCAGCACAAATACCAAACGAGCATAATCCCCATATAACATTCTTTGCCCATGTTCAGGACTGTATTTTGGAACTAAAAGGTAAAATGTGAGCTCTGCTCGTGACTGTCAAAGCCAACTGAGCGCGCAGGGTTCGTTTTGTTTCCAGGAAAAAGATGCTGATTAATTAAAATGCAAAGGCATTTTCCTGCCAAATATTTTCTAGCCTTATGTTCAGCTAAGAATAATTAAGGCTCGCCCATATCATGCAGAAGACTGGTAGCCATTCATAACACGCCATCATCTATCACCCAACACAAGTCCGTGTTTGCCGAGGAACAGATTGCAACCCAGTAGACGGGCAGCACGTCAGTCGAGAATTTTATTCATGTCTAACACTCGCAGCTTCTCCAGTATAAAAGGCCAATAGCTGCTCTCTTTGCTACAGCCATGCCTGGTGGTTAGCGTATACACACTACCACTGAGAGCGTTGAAGAGCTTTTATTTCTTGGCCTTAGCTTCTCTTCATTGCTTCCTCCCCTGCTGCTCTGGTGCAGAGAGGGAAGGGGGGATATTCAGGACAGTGGGTGCGATGTGGCAGTGGGATGGAGACCCAAGTGCTGCCCAAGGCTCTCCATGTTTCCAGGTCACGCTGAGCCACGGGAGCTTCTATCACACTAGCTTAAATCCCATTTGACTTCTATGAGACTAGCTGTGCCTTACATTAAGCATGCGCTCAAACTGCTTTGCGGTTGAAAATAATCCCAAACATAGGATTAAAAAAGGAGTATTAAAAGAGGAGTCAAAGGGGACTACAGAAACATGAACAGGAACTCTTTTCCAGGAGCCCACTGCAGCACCAGGGGCCCACACTGCTATTTTAGGGCAAGTTTCTCCATCTCAAATGGTGACCTCCTTCAAACAACCCTTCTGGTGCTGAAAGGCCAGAAAGTGGAGTCATATTAGGATTAATGACTTGAAGTAGCTCTCTTGTACCTGTGCTTCACTGCATCCAGCCAGACAGTAGCTTTGCCTTTATATAGTGATGCTTGAGCGTTTCTTTGGCATACAAAAATTCTTTTTCTCCTTGTCTCAGTAAATAAACTAGCTGGGGAGGAAATCATCTCATTACAAAAGTCTCTTGATATAAAAAATGTAAATCTCAGACAGCTGTAATGAAAAGAATCAATTTTAGACTCCTGGTGGCTACCTTCCTGCAAAGCTTTATTATTTTTCATCAAATATCTGCAAGACCCAGATCATGTTTCTAGCTTTCTGCTCCTCTTTTGTGTAATGAAGGAGAATCACATATATTGCTTTCATTTAATTTACCCAAGAAATTCAGTTATTGATTGTAGTTTGTAGACTTGTTAGATATAAGAGACTGGAAGTAACTTTTTTTTTAATGCCTTTTGTATTGCTAACCACAGAAATGGCGAAAAAAAAACAACAGAGGAGGGGAGCAAAACAAAGTTTTCAGGAGAACGAGAATATATCACCATGGAGATGAAACACTGAGTGGCAATACTTAAATACACAGCACAAGGAGAGCTATAGACTGCCTTTTGTGACAGGTATTTTAAGAAACATCTGTGCAACTCATTAACTGAGAGATATAAGAAAGCTCTAAAGTAATCAGGCAAAACTTGTATACAAAATTGACTGAAAAATATGTAGGTCTATGGAAGGACCAAAAATTACTCTTTAAATTGGATAGTAGTAAGGAAATAGTTTTGCAAAGGGAAGGAAAAGAAGAACAGAATTTGGAGGAAACATTTTGTTTGGATATTTTAAAAGCCAGAGTTTAATTCAGAATGCTGCTAAAAATATCAAACAGGATTAAAAATAAAAAAATAGAATTATGTATTATGGTAAAATTATTCCTTTTTATTTTTTTTTTATTGTCATTGTGCTGAGAAAATTGAGGAGGGAAGACCTTCAATTAATAGTGACCAGGAACTATTTTTCTTCTTTGCTATTTAAATTTTGGCCACACAGCACTAATATGAGAGTATTTTTAGACAGCCATATCCCAAACAAGGAAATCTGTTAATTGAGGAAATCTGTAATTTGGTAAATCCAAGATCTAGAGACATTATGGGATTATGAAGTCAATGCTTATAGACACATCAGCCAATCTGCCTCTCCACTGATGTTTGTGATGGTGCAAGAAAAGAACTGATAATTCAAGCACATTATTCGTAAAGTTGTCTTTCTTCAGCAGCCTTAATGACAACCCT
This sequence comes from Clamator glandarius, assembly GCA_033459285.1. NCBI lineage: Eukaryota > Metazoa > Chordata > Aves > Cuculiformes > Cuculidae > Clamator > Clamator glandarius. The sequence goes on along the minus strand of JAUNZM010000089.1, from coordinate 1,413,543 downwards.
AAGCAATCACAATGCCTGTGACTTGCTCCAAAGAAAAATTAAGGGAATGGACCTCTGGTACAGGATTCAGAAACAGGTGAATTAAATTGCAGATGATTACAGAGTTGTCCATAGTTTAGAAACTGCCTTCCTCTAGAAGGTACTCATTGTTATACAATTTCAGGATTGAAGCCTGTACATAAATATTTTAAAGATCAGCAACCACTAAGACTCTCAGTTTACCTCTGATTCATAAAGGTATGTTTAAAAATACTAGAAGATTACATTAGCTTTTAAAAACAAAGTTTCAAATTTTTAAATCAAACCTGTTGCATTTACTTTTGTATTTCTGTTTTTAAAATGTGATAGTACAACTGAGAAACCAGTATAAACCACAGATGAAACACTGATACACAAATGAGCAAAGCAGACCACGGCCTTACCCTCCTCTGGACTATTTGTTAATGTCTGACAAACATCTTAGGCCAATAGCAATGTTAATGAATCAGTTCAGCTCTTTTTCTGCTTTTGCAAACTGTCTTGACTGCAAATTTGTAATGTCCAGCCTGGGACAGCAGGCATGAAACCTCTTGTCCAGCTGTAGTAGCAGTTCTCCGAGGGTTTTGAGAAATGCTGACACAACATATAGTCTCTCACCATCCCACTGGGATTTCTAGCTGGTAAAATATGGCAGGTCTTGGAGTTTGGCAAGAAATTTTGCCAAATTAATCTTCAACTCTCACCTCCTCTGGAGAAGATACCCAGCTGCACATCCAATTCACAAATCAGGCTAAGACACACTCTGAGATTGCCCTCCTCACCTCCACCATCTTTTAAAAATTCTTCAGTATATTAAGAAGGGATAAAATACCTTACTTACAATCAGCGCTCCTAATTTTGCAGGCTAGAATACTTTGCATGATTTGGTACCTTACAAATGAATGCACAGAGCCAGCATCTGTCAACTCCCTTAGGCAGCCTTGCTTAATGGAATGCAATTTCTTACCTGAAAAATATAAATAAGGAATACACATTTACATTTTACTCTGCATAACTTAATATCTTATTTAGCACCCTAAATCACACATGAAGCCAGTTTTTCCTATTAAGCATGCAAAGACGCTGCATCACTTGTGTAGAATGTTTTTAAAAATCAACAGTAGTTTCCAATTAAAACAGTTCAGATGTAAATATTTACACTAAATAAAGAGACGTGATTAACATTCTTACCAGATACAACCTCATCGGAGTACTCCGCTTTCCATAATTACCCCTTGCTTATGGACCAAAGTTGTTTTAACCCCCCAGGCATAAGGGGAAATGAGGGCTGCTCTGGGCAGCCCAGGGACCTGAACCACAACAGCCACAGACCTCCTAAGGGTCCTCCCACAGGGAAAGCCCTCTGAGAGGAGCCACAGCATGGCACACATTCCTGGGAGCATCCCTTCCTTTCCTTCTCTGGGCTTCAACACGCTGACCACGACTGCAAGACACAATCCTGGCAGGAAGGGATGGGTAGGAGATGTGCACAGACAAGCCTCAAGCAGTACATGAAACTTGGCACTGGTCCGAATCTCAGACCAGTATTCAGGGGAAACTTTAGATAGCACTTTAATTTTCCCTGCTCACCTCCAATCTGCAGTCCCTATCCACCTGGATCAATTGATATTGAATGTCAACTGCAGCCCTGAGGCTATGCTCAGGTATTAAATATTTTTGGTGCAAGTCTCAGCAGTAAACAGGAATAAATTTATAAGCCTAGAATGAAAGCCACACTGGTCTAGATAGAATCCATGAAGTACTTGACTGCAGTCATAGATTGATTATCTCATTCTAAAAAGATATAAATGTATAAAGTTTCCACGAGGGACAAAATTGCAACACAAAAAAAGAAAGCAACAATGAAATGCTAGAGCTTCTCACTAGCATCTTCAAGAAACCAAGCCAAGCCAAACAGCCAAAGGGCAAATGCCTGGGAAACTACAACAAAGAATAGCCACGTGGAGCCTCATCTCATTTGCGTCCACAAAACTATATCCCCCTTTTTAGTTCTTCCTCCTCAAAATACTTCCCAATCCTGCTGTTTAAGGCAATGGAAGAAAACTTCAGCAAGCTTGAAGTCAGGCTCTTGCTGCATGTAATAATCCATCCTCAAAAAGACCAGGAAAAAACCTCTAATTTTCTAGGAGCTGCAAACAAGCCCTTGCAGCTCTCTGGGTTACTCAGGTGGAACTATGGGAAAGACTTCTAAGCCTCCCTCATCCCACATCAACTCTGTGCAATTTCTTCTCCAGAAAGTTTATAATTGTATTTTAATTATGCAAACATGCCGTGGGCTCTTGGGATAGAGCATTGGCTTAGGCTGAAAGAAACAGGTATCCACCAAAGTATTTGTAAAGCATTCGTTTCTGAAATATTTACGCTCCTCTTTCTGTGAGGAAACCATCCCATAACTATTAATTGAACTGATAAAAGTTCAACTTCACTACACAGGAAACATGGGAGAGCTCCCTGCATCCCATATCTTTAAACGGGAATTTCTGGAAGTACCTAAATCCTTATGTACAAGGGAGGCACTTGAAAGACAAATTTCCCTGCTGCGTTGAAGAACGCAAGAGACTCATTTTCCAACAAAGCTGCATTTGGAGGGCTCTCCAAAGCTTCTCTAACTTCAAGGGACATCCTGAAATATTGTTAGTTCAGAGCTGATGCATTGTATTTTCCCCACGGGTTTGCAGCATAAGACAATATCCAAGCACAACTGTCTAAATCCAAATGACCCAGAGGTCTTTGGGGCTGCCTGAAACCACATCACCCAGTGCACGAAGGAACCATTTGAGTGGTTATTGCAAAAATGTGCCAAAGGAGCCAATGAAAGATAAGACAAAACATCCTTGCTGCCTGACGGGCAGTGAGAGCAGCAGCAGGTGGAGGATGGAATAATGCTGCCAGTTTGGACTGATCAGTCCAACCCTGGACAAGGTGGGCAGACCAAAAGAGGACCATGCTTGCCCCAAATTGCTGACATGGGCACCCTTTTGATGCAAAGCACAAGGGGGACATACAGCATATGAAGGGCTGACCAGCCCTAAAAGCTGTCCTTGTATCTAACAAACCCAGGTGTTCATGGAGAGACTGGACAGGCAAGATGTTGCTGAACTATTGTATTTCAGGAGCAAGATGACCTCAAGTATTGGTATAGGTAAGGGTGGAGAGAGGGAGGTTTTTTATATGCATGCAGGGATTTAAAGTATGACCTAGAGGGGCCTGACCACAAGTATCTGCTCGTTGTTACTCACAGGTCAGAGACCAACTGCATTACTGTCTCCTGAACGTATATGGCTTCTCCCCTTACCCACTAATCTCATAACTCACAGCTACTGTATTCATAGAATTACGGAATCACCAGGTTGGAAAAGACCCACCAGATCATCGAGTCCAACCACTCCTATCAAATACTAAACCAAATTCAATATACATAAACGCTGAGTGCTCCCCAGGAAGAATCACAGGCCACTGTGGAAGAGACAGGCTACGACCGGCAGTCATCGTGTGTAAGTGCATCAAGAGCTGTTGATGTTCTCAACAGTACAAAGCAGAAAATGGAGATGGGCTCCAAAATGTTTGCTGGCTGCCTCCAAATGCCTGCATGTCAGCCCCTCTCTCCCAAAAAGCAGGACACCATGGAGCCCCACAACAATGAGTGAAGAGACAGCAGCTTTAGATCCAGCACTGCCACAGAGCATGAGAAGCATCATCCCTCCAATACATTTAAATATAACGATAGATCACACTGCTCAGTTAGGCTCAAATGATTGTTTCTGTTACAGATGTGTTAAGTAGAAAAGCTCAAAACCAGACAGGTTTTAACCATGTTTGATGGAAATATGACACAGATGTTGCTGGCTCAGCTCAATATTACATGAAAAAAAAAAAGCAAATTTTATTTCAACTTTACAGGCTTCTGTGTTGATTTAGGAATTTTCCCAAGCCTAGTTGTTTATTCTCAGCATTACCTCTTGGTTCCCCTGCAGAGGGGAGATTTTGCCTTGTCCTCACCCCCTAAATACAGAGGACTGTTCCTTCCTGCAGAGCACTGCTAACCACCACGCTGAGCCACCGTGTCCGAGGTTGTCACACGCAGTGAGAGGCATCATTAACGCATGACAGTGACATGTGGCTCTGTTTACACAGCACGATTTCAATGTCACGGGGAACCTGATATAATTCAGGGATTTTTATCTAAAGTGTGACATTCCCATTTAAAATTCATACATTTGGGACAAGGAACAGAGGGACTTATCTGCTTGATGCTGGGCTGGCAGAATCGCTCATTGTTGTAAAGGAATTACCTAAATATTTTCCAGAGAAAGCTACAAATAAACCCTGCATCAGCACTTCCTTCACATTTGCCATTACTTCTGCAGAGCTTTTCAGAGAGATTTGAAAAGGTTGTACCTCTGCCTGACCTTGTTGCTGCCATCGGAGCATGAAACCACCTCTGGAGCCCATCTCTGAGAGGTCCCCAGCAGCTGAGTGCAGCCTTGTCAGTCCCCAGGACATCAGCCCCACAAACCATGCTCCCTGGACATCGTGCTGCACCTGATGGGCAACACCCCCTCCTCAGTTCGTCAACAGAGAGGAAAACTGGTGAAAGCTCCCACTGTTGTCACTTTGCTGCCAGGCAGTCCTGGGCAACTCAGTCCTCAGCTCTCCCTCTGTCCCCTCAAGTCCCACAGAGCCATCCCTGCAGCAGACTCCAGATCCCACCTGACGCTGGGTATAAAGAAGGAATAACAAAGGTGACTTTGACTGTTGTAACAATAAGTCTTTAAAAAGACTTCCCTCTCCTGATCATTTCAGGCTAAAACAAACGTTTAGACATCGAGTACGTGCCAACCCTGGACTTGGTTATCCCACAAAATATAAAGTAATTGAAAAGGACAGGACTGAAAATTTAGCTGATCTTTCCCAGATGCTTCTAATTTCTTTGGCAAGTTAGCATATGAGATATCCTGGTGATGAGTGCACTGTTTATACCAGATACCCAGTAATAAAGCCAATGTTCTTAAAAAAAAATACCCTGAAATTATTCTTATATGCCTTTATGAATATGACACAGGGCCTTGGGGAAACAAACATCAGCAATTGAAATGGGATAGGAAACTGAAATATCAAACAATTATGCTTGCTTGCATTGAACAGTTTGGAGAGAACACATTGCAGCTGTGTTATCTTAACAATTAGCTGGGAGACTACAGCCACAGCCAAACAACTACATACATCTCTATGATTCCATGGTATGCAAGCTATAAAAGATGAAGATAATCTTCGCATTACTTCAAAACTTTAAAAGAACAACCTATTGTGTATAACAGTATGAAGAACTTGTTTAAAAATTCAGTGTTATTTTAGCAGCAATAGCTTTCTCTAGCAGCTTTCTGAACACAGCTGCATAGGGAGGAAATTATTTTCCTAACATTTACTTCTTCCAAGGGCTAAAAAATGTCATGGCTAAAAAAGTCATGACTGCAACCTTAGGTACAGAATAACCATTATCTAAATGCTAAGCCTTAGCTAGGGGTGCCAAAACCTTAGGTGAGCTAGGGGTTTATTGGTAGCAAATAAAGAAATACCAGAGGGAAACAGCAAAAGTTAACTTATCTGCAATCAAATTAATATTCCAGAAGCCTGGAAGGCAAGTGATTCCTCAGCTACTTGAATAAATATTGACAGCAAATGAGGTCATCACCTGAATTTCTGATGAAAGCTGGAAATGTTTGAAATTGAAACCTTCCCATGTTAAACAGTGACAAACGTTTGGTGAAACCATGACTTTCTGTCCCCACACCCTCGCTTTTTGCAAAATTCCTGCCCTGGGGAAACAGCCTCTAGCCCTGCATATTTCAGAGGATAAGGGGGCTGGACAGGGAAAGAGCACAGATATACAGCACTAACACAGTTACAAAAACCTGTTTTCAGCGCTCAAGGTCAGACAATGAGATGAATCAGATTCAGAGCAAAGATTCAGCTCTCTGTAGCTACATTGAAGCTCCAGAGAGGACACAGAGAAAGGTACTTGGGGAATTAATTATTGCAGTGCAAGCAGTGCAGAGTGTGGCTGCTAAGAGAGCAATCACTCTGCTGCGAAGGGGTCCGCTCCTCGCCATACTGCAATGAAATGGGACCTCGGAGAAAAGGCACTTAACTTGAACAACCTACAAAAAACACACCCTTCCCTGGCAGGAAAGCAACTAGCCTGCTAAATATCTTTCTGCAAGGGAGGGGAAGGAAACACTGCCCTGGCATAGCCTGGTCAAGCCATACAGAGCTGCCACCTCCCTTTCACGGAGGAAGAGCTGTGGGGCCAGGTGGCAATTTGTTAATCGAAAAAAATAAAGATGTTTTTGCCTTGGTAGGCAGGAGACTGCGGGATACAGAAGGGAGGAGACTGCAGGACTCTGGTTGTTGCCAAGAGCTGTAGATAATTGTGCTAAAACCAGACTTTGCAATGTTGGAAAACAAGTAAGCATAACTGAGTTTTTTGGGCAAGTGGAAAAGCATTGCCTGAGTGAGGCAGGGCTATAAAAGGGATTACTGGTGCTTAATAAAGTGACCTCAAAACAGAGTTCTTACCTTAATTGCTGCAAAGAGAAGCTCCACTCCTATGGCAGGTTGGGGTGACTCCCACAGCTGCCCAGGGCTAACCTAAATTTTGGTTGACTAGAAGTTGTTGGAAAAACATGACCAATCAATTACAAACCTTAAGCACCAAAAATTGCAGCCCTAAAGCTGCAGGGTCTCCAGCACATAGTCATCTCTAGCACAACTCCAGGATCTCCAGCTGCTGAATTATCAATTAGTGCCACTTGTTACAATGAGTTCTTAGGTGTGGACACCAAGCCATTCTGTCAGTGAGACCTTCAGTCCTTTCTGAACTGATCAGGATTTTCACTACTGAATTTTGAATTTGTTTATGTTAGCATCCTCCTAAACCCCTGGAATTGCCATCCCTACATCCCAATGCTGTCAATAAATTACCTAAAGTTCAGGGCCACAGAACGGAAACACTGACAAGCATATTCCCAGAGATCCATTGCTAAGGAAATAAATTTTCCTTCACTGCATAAAATCCTAGGAATGTGCTGTTAAAGTGACCAAACGTTTAGTATTGGTGCTACTAAATCTCTGAAGGCTGCCACTTTGGGTGCCTATTAAGGGTTTATATTTATGTTATAAATCATCTTATCGCATTTCACGGAGACCGATTTTAGCACTAGGATCATACCCTTTAACTAGTTTTTATATGAAATTTAAAGGCTGAAGAACAGTAATGGTACGATTAAAGACACCTACTTTTTGCTTCCTGAAAATAATAGCATGCTACAGAGCCATGAAAAGAGAAAATTATAGCAGCGCTAACCTGTAATAATCATACTAATAAAGAGAAAATAGCACTGAAGAAATTATGGAGGGGAAAGACACTAAAGCTTCTGTGTCTAGCTAAAGCACTAGCATAACCTTTCAGAGAAGATATTTGCAAAGTATATAAAAAGTTCCAGTTATTTCAAAGGTTACGATTATCACCTTCTCTTATTTAAATTGACACCAGTTATTATTATACTTCCTTGGTCTAGAGTCTTAAAATACTGTAGATATAAAATCATAGTGTTACTTGTTATTACACTGTTATTAAAGTGATATTTACCAAGTCCAGGCTGCTTTTCCCCTCCCTAGTGTAAGATTTCAGCAAGGGACAAGAAAAGTCTGACTTTATGACAGAATTAGCCAACGGATTTTAAACTTCCCACATTTTCAGCGAGATGGAGCAAGCAGATGAACCCCACAAGTACAGTCACGCAGTCACCAAGCTTTGGAGCAGACACCTTGGATGTCAGTTTTCCTGCCACCCTGGGAGGCTGTGGGTCCTCCTGCCCCAGCAGCTCCACCTCTGTTTCCAGTTCTGACCACCTCCATCACAGACCCTGGGCTTCTCCTTTGGACAAGAGCTTCTCTCTGCAACGTCTGTCTGCACAGAGGTCCCCACCTTTACGTGAGGTCAAACTGTATTAAATTTGCTCAGAGCCAGCAGCTCCTCCTGAGTTCCACAAAAGGCTGAGGAGGCTCCAAGACTGTGAAAGGAAAGAGCTTCAGGCAGTGAAGAACACAATGTGACTATGGGCAGGGGAAGGTCTATTTGCCAGACAACTCTCTGATGCACATGACCCTTGGGATATTCCTTGGCAACAAGGGAAAGATCAGCCAAATTCCCCTTTTCCCTAATCCTAGACAGCTCTGGGTACAGGAAAGAGACCCTCGGGTAGATTTCCACAGACATAGTGCCCACAGGGCATCTCAGCACCAAGATATTTTTGTGCATATGGCCATGGGTGACATGCACAAAATCATGGCAATGCTCCTACTCCCAATCACTGCATCTTGCAATGGAATACCAGATTTTTTTTTCCACATTGTCAAAAATTACTAGATTTGTTGATGGCTCACAGTTGCAATCCACTATTTCGCATCAATAACAGCACAAGACAGTTTATACAAAGCCTCTACCATTAATATGATTTATTAAAATTTCAAAATAAAGGAGGAACAACATTATGGCATTTGTTCATAAATAGGCAGCAAAACTCCTTTGCTTCTCATTCCATTAATTGTGAAGATACACAGTGCTTGCACCTTCACTTCCTACAAACATCATCTTTACCATGAGCTGTCACAGCAAAATGCAAAAAAATAGAGGGGGAATAATAGACAATTTGATGAGCGTAACTGAATTTAAAGCATTTACACTGTTGCCTTCAGCTATGTACCACACATCATTATTCACCCTGAGAGGCTTCAATGGGTGCATTAGCAGAAACCAGTTTTGAGACACGGCTGAACGTGTAACAGATGAAAAGGCAAAGTCTTCCTGTGCTTGCTTCAACTTCAACTTATTTTGAAAAAAACTTAAAAATAAGAATCTGAGCACAGATTAACCATCCATACGACTTGTGCCCCCCTCAAGCAATGGCAAGCATGAATCAGAAGAAAGCAAGCAATCAAACATGTAATTAAGTGCAAAAGAAAGGACCCATGGGTAAAATGCAGCAGTAGTTCAAACCAAAAATCTGAACAATACATAAACAGGCACTGTAAGGAGGGTACACAGCGTGCACTACAGTGAACTACATGGAAAAGCCAGCCCTTGCGTTAATGTGTCTCAAGAAAAGCAATTTGGAGAGGTCAGTGCAGAGGCGTCTGAAACAACCTTACAGTCTGACAAGCACTACCTGTACCCCCTTACTAACAACGATGGAAAATCTTTCCATTTTTAAAGGTCTAGCTCATTGAAAGTGTCAGTAAAATTAATCTTAACCACCTGCAGTGCCTAGCTGCCAGTCATCACATCCCCTGAAGACAGTGCCCATTGCTTCTCTCTAACTACATCGCTGTTGTCAAGAGCAACTGGTAGCATTTGATGGAACAGACAAAAAAAAAAACAAGAGGCAAACCCTCCTTTGCAGCAATGGAAGAATGCACAAGATCCACAAGAGAGAAGATGCTACTTCAAGAGGGCTTCTGAGGCCTTGACATCTCCAAAACTCACCTCACCCAACCATAGAGGGCTCATGACTCACTGTGAGACACCGTCTTTGCCGACACACTAATTTCTCATGATCTCTGGAATAAAAACTGAATTTCCACCATATTAAGCAGAAGAAATGTCCCTTCAATAAGGGGGAAAAAAATAATCATCGCAACATCAGGCAGGGGCCCTCCTTGGTAGGTCATTCTCCAGGGACTGAAATTAGCACAGAACTACACTTTCTTCTGAGTATAATATTGGCAAACTAATTTTCAACCTTACGCTGCAAGTTTAGCTAAAAGGAAGTGCAGTAGGCTGGGTGAGGTTATTGAGCATTCCCAGATCTCAGAGGTCTTGTGCCACACAGTCTTCTCTTGATGGAGTCAAGCTGACCCTGGGAAAAAGGGCCTGGTTAGGCAAGAGGCATTTAAATTTGTCTTTGCTTTTCACTATCCAAATGTGGTTTCATTTGTTATGAATTAAACCAATTATTCACCAAGCTGACACTATTTCGCCCTGATGGCAACTGGCAAGCGTTCTCCCTGCCTTTATCTTGACCCACAAGCTCTTCCATCTTATTTTCTCCCCTTGACCTGCTGAGGAGGGTAAATGAGAGCGCAGCTGGGTGGGTGAATGGCATCTGGACGAGGTCAATGTACCAGAGGGCCGTAGCGTGGATACCTGCTCTGTGCACACACCTTCCCCGGGGGCTGAGAGGAGATACCTGCTCTCCAGCACCTGGAGGTTCTCATTCTCTGACCTGGCTGCTTGCACGGCTGTTTCCCACTCCTCACTGCCATGCAGCGTTTTGCCTTTATTAAACACATTTCCCAATGGGGCTGAGAGCCCAGCTGTGCCCTGGAGCAGGGCCCTGGGAATCTTCTAGCAGCCCCTGCAGCCCCCACTGACAGCACCATGCCTGTAACACCCAATACACAGACACCCAGCAACAAACGAGAGCAGCATCCTTGTTTCCCCCCAGATCTGCACCACTATCTTTCTGACAACTCAAAACTCACCTCCCACAACTGTGGCATTCCAACAGTCCAGCAACTGTCAAACTTTTACTACAGCCATCACCGCAGCAAGGACACACTTCATTACCCAACAATTTTCTGTCATACAACACAGAGATGACCTTCTCCATCTCAAGAGGACCCTCCAAAACAAAGGCAAACCGTGGTCCTGCTGACCAGGACCATCTGTCCATCTGCATGCCCACTGCAGACTTCCCTCGTATGCAGACAGAGCAACAACCTCCCCCACCACCCGGTCACCCGCACCCACCTGAACAATCTCTGGGAAAAACGGCTCACGTGAACAACAAATCTGCTAGAAAGAGCTCTGTTTCCACCCCTCAAAAAAGCATTATTGATAGGTACAGCTCCCAATTCAGCGAGGAACAGACTTAATTTTACATTTGTGAGCTATGGCACAGAAGGCAATTACCCACAGCATGCTGAAAATGAAACAGAAACCCTCATTTTTATTGTTTTTAAGGTTTCCAGGTATACTGATGAAATTCAAGGGAAGTGTTCTTCTGTCTCTGTGCACTGCAACCATGATGTGATTTGCATTTACAAAAGACAAAATCTCCAAGAAAAAAAAAAAAACAAAACACATCAGAAGCAAAAAAAGTAAATAGGAACTCAGACACATGAGCAAGTTCTTAGCCAGATCTCCCTTCACACTGCAGGAGTTAGATGGGTTTGCTGTTTCCACTGAGCACCAGCAAAGGGATAAGACCTCTCATTCAAGCATATAGGGTTACCGAATCAGGATCAGAAAAATAATTAAGCATATGTCAGTTCTCACTATTTTGGAGCTTGTCAGAGACACTGGGACTTGTGACTCCACCATTCCAGACCCTCTACTCGCTGGGAGAAGCTAAAATATTGCAATGCTCTCGGTAGCCTGGAGGGAACCAACGTAAAACAAGAGCGTCTTCATGGTTTACACCATTTTGACAGCCCATCACTGAGTGAAGCATCCAGAGAAGGCACAACACATTATACACAGAGACCACTTGCAAGCTCTTGTGCACAGTCCCTTGAATTTTCCTTCTCTTTATGATCACTAAAGCTTGCAACGCATTAACCTGTTTTGGCTCCTTCCCTCCTCGCTAACTCAGCTCCTTTCAAGCACGTTGTTGCAAACAGAAACCACAAACTATGTAAGAGGTGTTCCTTAAGGTCTCATCTTCTCCGAGTTTTCCCACTCTATGTGAATCACAGCTTACACAAAGCTGTAGCGCACGCATGCAAAGGCAGAAAAGTTAAGCACCAGTTCCCACTCCTGTGCGAACAGCACATGCCCCCCCTTCACCAGGTGTGTTACTGAAACACCTTCATCAAAGAGGTGAGATTAAAAGGGAATATGGCCAAGATGATGGCCGCATTCTCACTCTCACCATTGTGAAAAGGCAGAAAGGACAGTCCTCTGCAAAGCAGCCTCACTACTTGCCCAGGTAAAGGATCCTGTCCTTGTTTTGACTCGCAGGTATAGGAGGAACAGGGTAGTGAGCAGGTCTAATAGCTCAAAAGACAATAAACAGGCATCACACAGAAAATGATTACGAACACACCATCCTGTTTTGACAGCAGTACTATTGCCATCTTGAGTTTTTCTTGGCTGTGAAAGGCAATGGTTTTTACCCAGCTCCAGACAGCTGGTCCCACAGGGTTCTCAACCTTCACAGCTTAAAACATAACAGCGGTCTGAAGTTCAAACAGAGCTAGAAACCGTGACGTGGCTGCTGACTGAAGGGTTAAACCATAGCAGCCAAGGAAAAAAAATCCAAAACATAGACTCAGATTTCCCACAGCTGCTTTCCAGTTCCACTCTCCTCTCCTATTTAACAGTCTATTTCACTTTTTTTTTAATCATAACAAAAGATCAAACACAACGCTGTTTTAGTTTTGAGAGTTGCTTTGCTTTAAAGTCTTCCTTACAGCAGTACATAATTGTACCAGGGTGATTCTTAATTGTTTTGAGTTTGGTTTTTTGTTTTTTGGTTTTTTTTTTAAATCAATACAATTATACCTGTTATGACTCCAAATGTAAACACACACTGTGTGGCAGAAGGGTGCCTTATGCTGCTAACAGCCTATTCCCATTCTCACCTGGGAGAGCCCGACTGCTGTAAGGTCACGTTATCACACTACAGCTACGCCGTACCAGAGCGCTTCATGGGTGTATTTACAAAAACTGCATTGTTAGCTCAGAAGGAGCCAAAACCAGGCGATACTCATTTTCTTTTCACTCCTCATCAGGGCAGCAAAACAACTCCCAGGCAGATGTTAGGAAAACCTCTAGCATCACTGCCGCTCCGAGGTGGGGTAACAGGGAGGTTTCAGCTGAAGCCCAGCTGCGGCAGAGCTGATGACCTGGATCCACTCCTCTTACGGGAATTGTATTTCGCCAAGGCACAAGGGATGAAGGGCCAGGAAAAAAAAGACATGCCAATATAGAGCTACTTTGGCAGCACCAGGAATGCTCTGGGAACAGAGAACACGGACACTGCATGGTCGTGTCAGCAAGGGGCTGCTTTTACATCCTCTCGCACCACACTTGCACGCCCCAAACAGAACGCACAGACAGACCTCGCAGCCTCCATCCAGTGACCCTTCCCTGGTCGGCACAGCATTCCAACAGCTGCAGAACTTAAAACGTCTACTTAAATTCCATTGATTTAGATAGGGCTTAATTACACGCTTGAATGCTTTTCTCAGCTGGGAGATGTGTAAATACGTGCTTAATACAATTTGATGAACTGGCATGCAGGGCAAATAAGACCTGTTTTGCTCAGCTAATGTTGGGACTCAATCGGGTAAAGAAATACACCTTAGGGAAAGATTCCTGCCATCACATGTTGAAGGTCCTTTCATTCAGTAGCTATCTGCCTGCTTCAGGCTGGACTTATCAATACTTCTACCTAGTGCTTTGTGTTGTGCTTGGGGAGAAAATTGTAGACAACTGAATATGATTTTTCCAGGTGGCCTATAAGAGATGAGGGAAGGTCTGCATAGAACTGACTGTAAATCCAGAAAGGCTCTGCACATGGCACAGACTGGTGTCTACAACACCATGATCACCACAGGGCTTCTACTACGCTCCCAGAATACAAGAACCAACCAAAGATTTTAGCATCTGCTCTGGCTGAACACTCTGTAGAATCACAGAATCACAGAATAACCAGGTTGGAAGAGACCCACCGGATCGTCGAGTCCAACCATTCCCACCAATCCCTAAATCATTCTCCTAAGTACCTCATCCACCCTCACCTTAAACACCTCCAGGGACAGAGACGGCAACTCAACCACCTCCCTTGGCAGACCGTTCCAATGCCTAACCACCCTCTCTGTGAAGAATTTTTTCCTTATCTCAAGCCTAAATCTCCCCTGACGGAGCTTGAGGCCATAGGACTATGTTGTCCATTAAAATCAGGTGCTCCCTCCATTTGGTTGCAAATAGTACTGCCAAAGCAAGAAGTCTGAGAGCAAAAGCAGGACAAGCTATTACAGAGAAATTAGATCACTAGGACCAGGAAAGGAAATCAAAATATTGTTTGGGTTTGTCATTTTATTCATGGGGGATCAAAATGAAAAGATAAAAAAGAGTCCAATACCATATGACAGAAGCACATATTATTATACTGCTCATATGATAGTAATAAAAATAATAGAGACTATAAAGCCAAGATATCTGCAGAATAGCCTTAAATATAACTAAGATTATACATTTTACTGGGCAATATCATCTTCACTTAGAACTAATAAACATAGTTCTGTAGAACTCAAAATTTACGGTTTTTTTTTAAAAAGGCATACAATGAAGCTGCTTTAAAAAATAAACTAATAGATAAACCCCCACATCTGTTGCAATTGTATCAGTTTCCAAGAAGATTTAATTTTTTTGGCAGGGACATAAGAACTTTGGGCACGCATACCACTAAAATAATGAAATCCAGCTTCATCCATCAGACTGAAAAAGAAAAAAAATACAAGAGAGGGGAAAAAAAAAGCTGATAACAATGAAAGCTGGTGCCCCTCAGTGGAACCACAGATTTAATAGAAACCATGTTTCTGTGTTGCCTACAGCCAGGAGCAGATGAAAGACACTTGTGTGATTAGTTAACAAGCGGTCATTTAATCTCCTCTGACAAACCCTCCCTTCCAGTTTCAGGTTCTCCTGTTACCAAATCCATGTTTGAATGCCTTGTTCAAATGCAGACCCAGATCACAGGAATCTGCATTCCTGGGAAGAACACAGATCCCTTCCCTTCTGCCAGCAAAACTAGCAAGTACTTAACTGATTCACAGCAATATTTTCTTCTGGTTTTCAGGAATTTAATACAAGGATGATCTTAGCTTCATGCTTTGGGAAAAAATCCTTAATATATGAGGCTTCCAGTACGTGGGAGGTAGGTGATCCACCTCACCCAAATCCACTACTCGAGTGGTTCCAGGATACAGGCACTGGAAAAAGTTGTTACAACAGAAATTCACGACAAATCTGCTACTCCCTTTGACTTGCTCCACGCCCTTAGTACACAGAAAATGGAAGGCAGCTCACCTTTTTTCAATGGCCAAAAAGTTATTTTGATTTATCTCCTATTTACCTGAAGCAAGAGCTTTAACATGGGCAGCTTTTCAAAAGAGCATCCACATGGGATGTCAGCACATGCTTAAAATACATATAAATTAAGAGAGACAAACCCACGTTCAGCAAGTTGCATGCTATGCAACATTCCATGCTTTTGGCTAGTATTAACCCCGAGTTTGCAGTACAGGTTTTGACTTGCAAAGCATCTTCTATGATCATAGTCTTCTCAGAATTAAAATGTATGATCTCTAACTTGAGCCTCCAAATAGGTCTGGTTTAAATTCTCACCCTCTTCTTAGCTTCTGAGAAGCTCTTACTTTGTATCAATGTAGTACTAGCATTTAAACCACATTCTCTTAAAAGGGAATTTCTGGGTGTATTATATCTTGCAAGTACAATTAATGAGATAAAGCGCCAAATAAAACCCTCTCTCTTGCTCTTCCCTCCTTCCCTTCTCTTATCTAATCACTTAATGAAAAATTACTCAAAGGCGCCTTTAAGGCCAAGGAACACACTCTCTCAGTCATTTGGTTTCCAGCCATTGTCTTTTAAATGGATTGCCAGGAGCAGTGTAAATTTCTTGAATTCCACAACAGTAGCAGCTACCAACCCTCCCTTTCATCTCAACTACTCAATTTATGCTCCAGCACACATTACTGCAGATCCGACCTCTTCCATCACCAAGCAATGACGTTGCCAGTATTAATGCAAACAGCCTTGCTCTGCAGCTTACGTGTGAACAAATTGATTCAGCTCATCTTGCACTGACATTCGAGGGTCCCAATTAGCCTCTAGAAAGGTTTAGAGGATGTATTTTTAGCTGTCCTAGACTGAAATAATCAACGTTTCTCTTGTCTAGCATTTATGTTTTGAGTTTGACGGTGCAAATAGTAATGATTGACTGTTCATCCCACTGAATCAGAACCAGCTATGTTCTGGATGAGTTGCTTCTCTGGTCAGTCAGTCAAGTTATACATACAGGATTTGGCTGTAAGTTTATAACACGTGGGAGCAGAAATCTGAGTAGTCCAAACCTCCGTTAGCACAGCTCTTAAGAATATGTCTGCACTACCTAGTTTTCTCACGTGTTTTATTTAACAGGAGCTATTGAGAACAAGATTTACTTCATAGTTCAGGGGATTTTTTTCCCCTATATTTGAGTATTACTCAGAATCATAAATTCAAGTCATATTGTTGCTCCTTTGCCCCAAGAATCCTCTTTGGTATTCATATCTCTACCTGAAAACCTCTCCGGCAAAGCAGAAGGCTTACAAAGATGCGACTTATCTTTCAGAAATGCCCACATTTCCTAAAATTTTGGGTCCAAGCCATTATGAAGTACTACAAGTCACTGGTTCAGAGGTGGCAGGATCATATCATTCACAGCACAAAATCTCACACTGAATGTTGTCCTTTTCTTTTGAATATAAATTATTGCTTCTTTGAAATCCAACCAACAGATTTGAAAAATCAGTTTTCGCTGCTGACTGTACCAGATGTGAACACTCAGAATAAGTCAAAAATACAGTCTTTGCAGTACTCACTTTCAAGTACATGGTATCATACAAAACCAAGGACAATGACTAAAGGCCACAATTTTCAAAGTTGGTGGCATCTGTCACCTCCCCATGCCAAATCCCTGAGGGTTTCCCACCCTTGAAGACTAAGAGACACTAAAGCAAAACCACCATCCTAACGACATAACAGTCAAAAGAATCCTTATTCATATGAATGCAAGACAATCACTTACAGGACTAAAGAGACATCCATGATATCTGTATTCTGTAGAAGGATTTTGACAAATAGATTAATAAATAAAGCAATGCGCAGAAACTGCTGTTCACCACGAGAGGGCACTTCTGAAAAACCTAAAGCTGAAAACTATAATACTTAAGAGCAGATGCTATCCCAGTGAGGGAGGAAAGGGTCTGAGGATGAGGGAGGTCAGTGCTCAGGGAAGAGACAGAATAAAGATTAAAAGAAGCGAGATCTCAATAAGCGGACTCAAGCCTGAGACAAGGACAAGCATTCAGATTCATTTTCTCCACTGGCACGGGTGCTGCATGGACAGTGAAGGTACTTCATCTGTCTGCTTTCCTCTAGAAACACCAGCTGACATTTCAAATTGTTCAAAGTCAGCCCTGCATCTCTCCTTTTAGTAAGTGAACGATGCATACAGTTTAACTTTATGCAAAAGTACCAATATGAACATGTTCTAGGAAAAGAAACATTCATTTTTCTAACACACGCTACCTTGCCAGCTTTACTTCTCAGCCGTGGTTGCCAGAAGCAAACTGGAAACCTGCTGCAGAAAGGGCAGAAGCACATTCCTGCTCTACATGCTGCATTTTAGCTGAGAAAGCAGATCTGCGGAAAGGTCATTATTTCATTTCAGGGTCATTATTTCATTTCAGAGGTCTGTAGAAGTATCTTGTACAGATTCAGACCTCTCTTGCTACAATTCTTTTAAACACAGAGGACAGTCCGTCACCTGCTTTAAAGAATACTAGATTATATTATAGCCACTGAAAGCTATAGGATACATTTTTACCTCCACAATACTATCACAAATATAAATAACTAGCATTTCTTCATAAATTTATGGAAAACATTAGAAGTAGAATGCACTCCTTTCCATCACAACAAAAAATTACATGTTATTTTAACAAGTTAGTAAGGAATACATCAATTATATTCAATGTAAAAGGAACAAGTGTATTTTATTCCAACAGTTATAAAAGAACATATGATTCAAACGTAGGTACAGTCATTAAGATTTTTTTTATTAGAGGGAAAATAGTGATGTTTTTTCCATGACAAACACATTTATTCAAAATGGAAGCAGCCAATATCAGCTCCATTACCCTTACTCCACGTCATCCCATTCAGGTGCTCCCACGTCAATTTGCCTATTAATAAACCTTTTGAAAACATTTCAAAGCAAACTTGCTCCAAGGTATCTACAACCCTAACATCACAGTTGTGCATAATGAAACAATTAGTGATGATTATTTTCTACTCCTTAACACCCCAAAGCCTGTTGATAATAAAAAATAAATTTGATAACAAAAACTCCGCATTTGTGACAGACTTCTTTTATGTTGAAATATTGGGGTGTATGGCACTAAGGAAACCAGGCATTACAATTCAGGTTGCAAAGAAATGTGATGAATTCAGTGAGAATTCCCACACCAGAGCAGTCATTCAAATACATATTGGCAGAACAATGAACCTAAGCCAAAATATACAACAGTCCTACTAATGCTAAAATTACCTAGCTGCAAATGAGTATGAGAAGCAACATCTGCCTGGCAAAGATAGAGGGCTGATGCTCAGTTATTCCTTAAATTGAGGCTGCCAGAGGATACTTTTTCATCCACACCAGACCCAGGGGCACAACAAAAACTGTCCCAGGAGTGCTTGGGAAACTTGATTGCTGTGTGCCGCAACATGCAGTCCTCTGTGGGTCATTCCTATAACAACAGACATCTACATGAAGCACTCGGCGGCTAAGAAATGCTCTTCAGGAGCTAGTGTGCATCAGTGTTAGTGGAACCTATGCCACAAATGCAAGGCTGGGCGTTTTCCTTATTCTTAAAAAGTCAGAAAGTATCTTACTGGAAATACTAAATAATTCTGTCTCCTAAATTTTGAAACAATTTCAAAACAAAACAGTTAAGTAACATGCCTTCCCCTCTTCCCCTCCTGATGAATAGAGAGATTATTCACCATCTCCAGAAGATGGTGCCACAGTTCAGAGATTAACACTTGCCCTCGTCTCTTAGGGAGCTCACCATCTTCCTAGTAGACAACAGCACACAAGTGATGTCTGAGGTGATACTTCAGAGACGGGATCATTAGAAAGAAACTGATGGTTAAACATAGGACTGTCCATAGCAGACCTGCCCCACCTGCCACAGGAATCTCTTGGGCAGACAAACATCCACTGAGACAACCACAACACCTTTCAAGGAGCCCAAGACCTAGCTAACACCCAACAAGCCCATACGTGACTCAAACTACACACTCCAAACATGCCCCATCCACCCCTCCTCTTTTCCAGTCACTAGTGTTCTCCCCAGTTGTTTGTCAGCATTTCCCCTTTCCTTTCAGGCTTAGCTGACCACAAACTAGTTTGCCATTAAGCCTACAGACTTCAAGTCTGCAGCAGACCCGCTGCTTCATCACATCTATAAAAGTCAGAGCTTTCAAACCAGCCTTGTTTCAGCCTTAGACTGGCCGCGGCTGATGTCACAAAAAGGGCTGACAACTGATACGAGGAAGCCCTAGACCTCTCAGCTAGCTCCAGGCCCACCACACTCAGCAGAAAATGTAGTCATATCCTTTGATGGCATCCTCTAAGCCAGTTTTTGCCTACACTGTGGCCACATGTCCTTAAATTGCCCAAGACAGGATTTTCACCTACCCACGTGTCTGTAAAATGGGCTTGATGCTAGCAGCCCAGCTAAGGTCCCTGCACGATACAGCAACATCTTGCTAAACCAAATTCCAGGTGCACAGCCCCCTATAATGGCTCACTCTTAGTCCCTGCAAGGAATGCAAGGATTTCTTGATTACAATCAAGTTCCACTTTAAATAACGAAAGCCAACAGTACAAATGGTATTCACCATTTGGGACCATCACAACAACATCTCACTCAAACAGAGCTCAGGCACAGTAACAACAGCACTGCTCTCATTGCACACTGTCTGCTGTACTCGTCTACCCCAACAACGGGTACTTCCACTCAAAGCCTGGCAAACTCAGGGAAATGTATCCATAGAAGCACTGCATTAAGTATTGTTTAGAAGATATGATATATTAATCCCTATAGAAGCCTCTGGAATGCAAGGCAATGGAGAAATACAGGTGTAAAAGAAAATAGTAATTGCAGAGTATCAAGCCCATGTCCCTGTTTGTAAAACTTTTGTTTAATGTTCTGAACTAATTACTGCTTTCTAAGTACATTCCACGCTGACTTGGCAGGCAATCATCATCCTTAATGCTAAAACAAAAAGCTGCTTGAGCTGAAATATTTAGCTGAAAATCGTGACAGATTGAGCAAGAGACAGTCCCTGGAGTCACAGTGGTGCTGGCTCCAGAGGGAGCCACCGACTCGCTTTTGCAGTGCCAGCAAGAGGCCAGCACACAAAACCCAGCAACAACTTAACCACCAAACAGGCTTTCTAGTGAAAAAGCAGAGAGGATACAGGGCAAGACCCTTCTGCATTAAGCACTGAATAACATAATGACAGCTACTTTCCCGACAATAAGTGACAGCAACCACGTGCCTTGTACTATTGTGATCAAAACGAAATAGCCTGCTTTACAAAGAACACAAATAGTTGAGTGATGCCAGAAGAGAGCCCGCGTGCGTGCCTGCATGCTTGTGTGTGTAGCAAAAGAGCAGTCCACATTCAAAAAAACGTGCTATGAGTTTGAAAGCTCCCTTGTTGAAAGGGCCTGCAGAAAAACAAACCAAGCATAATGCAAAAAAAACCCCAATAAACAAAAAACCCCACAAAAAAAACCTGAAGAAAAGCTGTCCACTGGAAAGAGCCACAAATAAAGACATAAGAGCATCTTCTGCTTGATCCCTCCCCAAAACCTGTTGTTTGTTCCTTGTTAAACAACAGAATAAGGCCTCCTTTTGTAATTGCTTGAACCACGCTGAACTTGGACCATTCTCAGCTGAATGGCTTCTGCTCTTTCTGGTTATATAAAACAGATGAGAAATGAGCAATTTTGGAGGGTCAGAAAGGTGAGCCTACACACCTTGACACACACAGAATGCACAGCCAAGAGCAGAGAAGTTAATTACTTCCGAGGGGAATAAGTCCTGGAGGAGCAAGTATATCCTGAATGCAGTGAAAAATGGGATCCATTCCTGGGAGACACATCTAAGGTAGCTGTAAAACAGCTTGCTGAAGGGGCCACCCAAGCTCCCTGAGGAGCCTGCACTAAGTGCAATAGCAAGGTATGGATCAGTACCCAAACTAGCAAAACTTTAAAGATCACTCTCCAGAAGTCACAGTAACAACTTGTTTGCATTAAAGATATGTTCAGGGTCACATATCATCCCAAAGCTTCCCTGCTCCTTTATTTGCAGAGGAGAATGGTCCACCTCAAAGCTCTATCAACTCTAATCCACAGAAGAGCACTGGCCTTTATCTCTTCTCAGAAGTCAAAGTGTGGAGGGGTGGGTGAGTTATGGGCAGACTTAGTCCAAAAACATTTTCTCTTTCACAATGGTCCAAGTACGACTGCCAACTAAAATCAAAGCTTTGTAGTTTTCTGTCTACATAGCAGCAGTCAGCCTTTGTGAGTGGAAACTAAATCCCAGAGACACACAAGAACCAAGCTGGCAAATACTCTGGCTTCCAGCAAAGCCAGAGAGCACGTTTTGCAGATAATAAAGAAATATGATGCAAGTTAGGGAGACTGCTTTGCTCTAATTCTACCTGCTGCATACTGTTAAAAAAACCTAAGATGTGCACCTCCGCTACAGCTCATTCATCAGAAGCCTCATGGATGCATGTTTAACATATCACTAAACAAGACTTACCAGCTAAAGCCCATTGATTTTCTCAGAGAAGTCTGCCAAAGAAATGCTCCCGTTTCATGCTGCACAAAACAGCAGCAGAGGAGCACCCAGCTGCCCAGTTCCAGCAAACATGCGGCATGCCAAAGCTCAGTCTCGTCCACTCCTGTTTACATCAGCCCCTCAAACACCGCCTGGCAGCAGGACATCCATGAGATCCCATTATAGCCTGTACCGCATTCAGGCGAGACTGGTCAGGCAAAGCACGAATGTAATAAATGAGACAGACATTGTAAAGCAGGAGGTGGTGGTTGCCAGCTCTGCTCTGCCCTCTGAGCAAGATCAGACCTTTGCATTCCACCTGCTATTTTATACCTTAAAGAGATATAAAGCAAGAGGAGCACATGGTATCTTAATGACCACAGGGATGCTTACTCCTTCCCATGGAAACACTTGTAGAGCAAACAAACCTCAACAGCAGCTTCTCATGTTCTTTGATGTCTGTCTCTCATCGGTGGTTTAGGCATGCAAATTGGAAGAGGAGCAAAATTGGACTACTTGATGCCCTGACATATGAGGTTCAGCGCACAAAAAAAAAAAAAAAAAAAAAGACTAACTCTTTTTATTGAACAAATTCAGAAAATTGAAATAGTTCCCTTCTGAGCTGACAGAAAGCTGCATACGATGCTGCCAAGGTTCTCAGCAATTCTGCAGATTATTTTCTGAAAGATTGTTAAGGATGTCCGTCAGTTCTGCTTTCACATCTTCTATTGACTAGAAAATAGGTTCCTTTGAGCATCAAATTGATCCTCGGGAAGAGGGAGCCAGGTCTGGCAAATAGGGTGGGTGCTTAAGCACAGCAATGTTGTTAAAAATTACTTCATAGACAACACAGTGTGGGCTGGTGCACGCCAACATTTTCTGACCTAGGGTAAGAAAATGTCTGAATTTGAACACACATGCCCTCGTAATGAGTGAAGTGATCGAGTTGAGCCTTGTCTCACTGTGACAGGTTAGAACTTGTTCTATAAACATCTCTGTCTCTCCCCTCCCAATCTTGGTTCCCAAGTTATAAGGTTGGGTTTGGGTCTTTTGTGTTGGACTTCATGCAGCCAACCAACACCTGAGAAAGGTCAATCTTATCTTCTTCACCAGCTTTATTCCCACCACATCAACTGCCCTTCTCAACAGAAGCATCTCACTGGCAAATAGGGAGCACAGCTAACCTCCAAAACCCCTCAAGTGCAGCAGCCCAGTTTTGTGTTATACAATGAAAATGCTTTGGCTTGGTACCACTAATTGCTCACTCACAGGTAAAGATTTACTCTCAAAGGAGAAAGCAGCAAAAAGCACCCCATGAGCTATGGCTCCTTTCATTGCAGCCTTCCTAGGTCTGCTCCGCAAGATGAGGTGGTACAGTACAGTCCCAAATGTACTCTTCTACTCTGGAATTGATCAATAGATTTATTTTTCCTCATATCAGAATGCTATTATGATATAACACTGTTTTCACCAGGAATCTACTAACACTCGTTACACCACAATGAGCATTTTTGCAGAAAACGCACAGAAGAATAATTACATTACTGGCTGGATGCATTTGCTGTATGAAGTAGAATAGAAATCAAAGTAATGCAAGTATGTGTGGTTAAATGAAAAGCTAACTTTGCTCAAGCAAAGAAGATAAAGGCAGTAAAACATAAACAGGAAAACATAATTACAAAAATCAAAAGCCTTTTGAACAGTCTGGATGGTCATTTGGAAATAAATCTCTTCTTAATGCCTCAAAACGCCTGCTATGTCAAGCTCATTGCCAGAAGAAAGGCTGCTTACAAAGATAATTTTCTTTCATTAATGTACAATGTAGTTTTTATATGAAGAAGTTCCAGACAGAGAGCAAGACTTCTTTTCCCCTCCCTCTGCCACCAACATGTTGTTGAATCAACCTTCCTTAAAAGACATAATCTGCTGAATTAAGGGAAAATGAGTAGTTCACAGAAAAAGAAAGGGAAAAAAAAGGAGGGTAAATCAAAAGCTTGGCTTCACATGTTAATCTCTGTTAGTTTTATTATTGTGTTTAATGTCAATTGGAAAGAAAAAGAAATAAAAGACTACAACAAAGCTGGGTGTCCTGGATGCAGCGTGCTCAGCAGAACTTATTCCAAAAGCACAGTATTTTTATCAAAACTGCTTCTGATTAAGCTTTCCCTCTCCCTCCAAGAGTCCTGTGCATTTCCATCTCTTGACTTAGAGCCAAGTTTTAACTACCTCTTCAAAGTGTTAATGCTCTGCAAAGTCTTATTATGGTAGCTATCTGCTCAGAGCTATGTGTTAACTTAAACACACAACAAACCTCAGTACTTTATGCCAGTATAACATAAAAGAGATGGGATTCTTTGGCTGGGCAAAGTCATCTGTAGTGCAAAGAACCACAGCAGACCTAAGACTTGGATGTGCTGCTGTGAGTGCAGCTTGAAGGTAAGCAGGATAAGTCCTCCACTGCCAGATTAGTCTTAAGTCTGGCTGCTGGCACTGCAAAGTGACAGGCTGCTGCAGGGAATGTGTCTTCCACTTAGACCTTCCCATCAATAATCCAAGAGAGAAATGCTGGCTACAGCTGAAGACTATTTTTAGGTTGATTGACAGCCTTGGTCTAAACAAAGAAGACTAGGAATAAAAAACAACCTCTCCCCTTATGTACCGTATGATCCAGCTGCTTGTAGATGTCCCCATTACAGCAGCAGGTATCTGACCAGTATTCCGTGCCAGAAGGAATTGTATTCATCAATGTCTCATCAGCATGCATCTTAGAGGCACTCAGAATGGGTACCTGCTGTAGTCCTAGAGATTAAACAAATCTGTTATCATCATTTTCCCTTAAGCAAAGGGGAAAACAGCAAGCATAAAACAGAGAGGTCAAGTCAACTAGACCATTCTTAACCATGTGCACCAAAATAACTGCAACCTTTGGCACCAGCTTCTGCACCACAACAGAACAGAGAGGTTTCCAAGGCTCTTCATCCTCCCCTTAGCCTGCAACTGCCACATGCACAAAGGCTGACCACAGCCTTCAAGCTGCACACAGAGATCGTGCCTCTTTAAGGAAAAGCTCTGAATTGCAACCCATTGATCTGCACCTTCTCCTGATCTTCAGGCTGGCCAGGGGCTACTAATCAGCATTTCCTTTGCTCCTGAGGCTTCCATACACGTCCATCAAACTATGGAGAACAAAAGAGCAGGGCAGGACAATGTTCTGCAGCACAAAAAGAGGCAAATTTATGAGCAGTCATTCAGAAAAGCAGTAAAATGAGTAGTCCTTACCTCTTTCCCCAGCTACCACTACACTTTAAGGGAAAGAGCTTGCGATTTTCCCAGCCATACTTCTATTACACCTCTCGGAGAACACCTGCAAAGTGCTTCATGAAGATGAGTGCAAAGCATTCCTTGCACCACCCTTTCTATTTGCTAACAGGATTACCCTAATTTGGTTTTACAGTCAAAGAAATGAGGCAGAGATGCCATGTCCCACTTGCATGAGGTCAGGCTCTTTGTGGACTGTCAAACCCAAACCTCTTCCCTGCCCCACAGCCTGTTGCTATCGCTGTATGTTCCCTTCCAGTCGAGCTGCATGGATTCATTAGTGCGGTAATAGCTTTCTTTATCTAGCTGTTTTTTCTGCAGCACATCTCTGAGGCATAAACCAAGCCTGGAAGAAACCTAATTAGCGTAGACAGCACTGCAATGCAATTCACAATGTTCAGGAGAGAGCACAGAAAGTGATAAATGTGGGTACACTGAGAACTAATGAAACCTCTGAAAATGCCTGTGTTGGGGAGATCCTATTGTATAAGGATTTAGATTTGAAAGACCATAAGGAAAAGCATTTTAATTACAATAATATATGTAAAAACAACTGTTACTTCAGTATTGTGTTTGTTTAAGGCTTTACTGTTAATTAGTTTACATGAAGAAGCAGAAGAGACTTGAGACAAAAAAAAATGAAAGGTTACACGTGCTCTAAATATTAACATTTGTCTGTTAATAATAACAGAAGCTCATTCATGGATTGTACCACAGTTCAAAACTAAGGATGAGAAAACTTTCCTCTTTGTCTTGCTACACTATGGAATTTGCAAAATGCAGATTATGCCATACAGAGCAAACAAAAACATTGCATCTATTTCCTTAATATTTCCTTAGATGTTTCTCATTAAAGCACTGGCATAGGATGGAAAAGCCACAACACTTCCACTGAGCTTCAGCCAGAGCTCAGCCGTAGGTCAATCAGCCCCCGCGTAACCACAATGCAGTTCCCACTCTGTTCTGTTAGCTCAGGTACCCAGGCTCCCGACATCCTCACATGGTCCCCTCAACCCAGCCTCAGCCTCACTAACACTAAAGATGCTTGGCTCCATCCTTTGGGAACAGGGAGAGCAGTTGCTAAGAGGGTGCATGGGACAAGCTGGGTTTGTTCCTTGGTCACTGACTGTCTTTCAAAACAATACAAAAAAAACCAAAAAACAACACAACCAAAAAAACTCAGCACAAATGTATAAGCTTGACATCTTTCACATCCCCATATACCCCTTTCCTTGTATACATCAAGACCCCCATGAACTCCAACATAGTTGCAGAAAACAAAGTCGGTTATTCACACGCTTTTTTTTCCCCTCGGTACCATCACAAGCACAAAAGGTGGCAGCAGGTACTGTCACAAGCAGCTCCCAGCTCGGTGCAGTGGTATTTATCACCATGAAACAAATGGCAATCTTGTAGTAGTGGGAGCACAAGAGTATGGAAATCTAGCGCAAAGGAAAACAGAGCCAAGAGAGCTGGGATCCCTCTGCTAATCATCAGCTGTGCATCTCCCTCTTCATCACCACAACTTTGCTATGTACTTCTAATCTCTCTGAATCTCTCTCATTTAGATCCTGCTGGAGCATAAGCTTCTACTGCCCTGTGTTCCTGAGAGTACCTTGACCTCTCCCTGCCAAAAGTACCTACAAGAACAAAGGAAAACAATTTACATAAAGTTTAAAAGCAGCCCTTAAATATAGCTCCGATTCTTCAGTTGTCTTACACATTGAAATAGAAAAAAAAGGCATCTAGTATTTTTTTCCAAAATGCTGAGCTTCTACTGAAGCATAGCAAGAGACTGTTCCCTACACCTACCCGCTTTGTTTGCCTGCCATGAACTGAGACAGGGTAAAAGTCATGGAAATGGCATCGGCCAAGTACCACAGGGTAGTGTTTGCCTTAACACCAACAAGCTCTTCAAGATAGTTAACACCAACACAGAAGATTCTGACAAATGCTGCATCTATTTTCTCTTTAAGAGTCAGTAACAAAAACATCAAAACTGAGATCTCATTCAAAGAAAAGATGCCAAGAAGAAACTGATAGATATCCAAAGGTTAGAATAGACAGACTTTTATTTCATCTTCTTCCTTCTACCTATACACAAGGTGGGAATAAGCCCCTTTCTAAGCATCCTCTCTTCCTAAGACAGTTCTTGAGGCAACAGCAGGCACAACTCCTGTGAAGGTTAGGACAATTACTAGAATAATGTTTACAGCCGGTCCTGGAAGATATTTTATTATACAGGAAAAATACCATCTTAATGTCCTACTAAAGATTTTTTTCAGTTATTGAGGAATCTTGCACAGTAGTCTAATGAAAGAGTTTGAAGCTATTTTTATTTTTAATATTCATTAAAAACCATACAACATAGCCCTGAAATGAGAGTTTAGTACCATACCAACCTCACTCAGGAATAGCTTCTAATTGCAGCTGTAACAATGATGCAGTAGGAAAAAGAAAAAAGGCTCTGAGGACTAAAATCAGCATCTTTTGATGCACCTCAAGTGCCATCTCAGCAAATAAAGCTATATCCTAGACATCTGACAAAAACATCTACAATGGATTGCATGCAAGTCAGGTACATCCATTAGTTAACTATCAAGACAACAAGTCTGTTCTCCTGCAGGAGCTTTCATTATTTGAAGAACAAATCTGCTTTATCACAACACATCAGAATTCAGGCTGCTACTCTACCCAGCACCACCTCCATCACCTTCATAGAATAGTTTGGGTTGGAAGGGACCTCAAAGATCGTCTAATTCCACCTCCCATCAGACCAGGCTGCTCAAGGCCCCATCCATCCTGGCCAGTTCCAGGGAGGGGGCAATTTACACAATGAATAATTGAGCCAGTTACAGAGTTAGGAGTAACTCAAGAAGGGAGGTAAGGACAGGTTTGCTTTGCAGTGAAAGTCTTGAGAGCAGATACTAACGGTACATAGCACCTTTAGGCATGATAAAGGATTACAACACATGCCGAGGAGCCCACCAGCTCTGAGCCTTCTGTAAGAAAACTTAAGAAATTAGAGGATACCGTAGGGGAGAGTTTAAAATGAAAATATACAATAGTTTGGGGCAGAAAGATGCCCTTAGATATTTCCTTTTGACTATTCCCAATTGATACTACAAATGTTTCATTGACACTTGATGCAACTCCCACACAACATCATCTTGCCTCTCCTACGAGCCTCAGGGCTTAAACACAAAGAAAACACATTGCACTGCTGATGAGGACAACAGGTATTAATTCACTGCTTTGGCTATTTCATTTGACTACTAAAGAAGCCAGAAAAGCCCACAATTGAAGAATGTCTGCCAAAGGGCATCTCCTTTTGAAAACTGTTCAGCATTAGCTGACTGAAGAACATAGACAGGAAGAAGTTCACATTTGTGTTTGCCTGCTTAGCCTATGAAAACCGAGTCCTGTGACTCCAACATATAACATTGCTGGCTCTAACTGATCATAAAATATAGATGCTTCCACTTCAAAGTAAGAAATAAGGTTTGCATCTGCTAGAAGTCAGCATCAAATCCACACAGTAGCCTTGACAGGTCTCCAATGACATTCGAGTTCTTCAACATGTATTACTGATACACAAATCAAACATAACAGGATTTATTATTAATTTCTGCTAACCTTCATGAGCTATTACTTTAGCTTTAAATGGTGTCTAAGGGCCAGTACCATCAATCCCTGCACAGCAATAAGTTGCCTGAATAAAATATAAGCATAAATTGCTTATGTAAGATATACTTAGCCTTATTAATACAGATCAATCTAAATACCTATGTCTCTATTCATATTTTTTCCTAAGCTTTAAGTACATCATGTTATTTATTGCTGCTAAAGAAACCAATAGCTGACCTACACCTTACTCTTCTCCATCAAAAACATTTGGAGGGAATAAGTTAAAGCTCTTTATTTTATTTGCTTTCTTATTAAATTTCTGTTTAAACAGTCACTGAATTTAACATACATTATCTCCCACATAGACATACTTGTTAACTGCATCTCTTTTTTCCATTTCTTTGCACACCTGACAGCCCAAAGTTACGTAAAACCAAATCTGCACTTCTTGCAGAGCACATCCAAGAGATACCCAAACCTTGTATTTGGGGTTTGACAGTTCTGGCAACAAAAGTAGAAAGAAGCACCTGTTCCAGATACAAATTCTTTCATGCCATACATTTTCTAATCAATAAACACTACAGAAAAAAAGAAACAGCAAGAACTTACATTCTATACCTCTGATCATTGAGTTTGTACTTTGAACTGCCCTGCTGTGATAGCGCTGCCAGGCAGGACTCGGTTATGAATGACAGCGAGACGTCCCTGAAACTGGTAGAGGCAGGCACTTGGCTCCTAAAAACATCCCAGGGGTGAAGGAACTGTAGGAATTGTTTAGAAAAGCCCTTTGCATGGAGATCTATAAGAAAGAGGATGAGGAAGAACCCCAAATCTCACACAAAGAAAAAAATTACCCATTTACCCTTCCCAACTGCATGCCACGAAACAAAGGAGAAGCCCACGGAAGCCTGTTTCCACCATTAAAAATGTAACATAAGAGGATAAAGAATAAAAAAACCTGCCTGCACAGTTTATCCCAGGATGAGCTCCAGTTCACTAAATATTTGTTCCAACATAGAGGCTGAACAAGGAAACTAGAAAATACTTGCAAAACTCCTCATCCACAGTCCTGGAGTTACTAATCTAACAGTGAGAGTGCAAGCATGAACAAAGCTACCATGCCTGTGTTTCACCCTTCCAAAGAGGTAAAACGTCTCAGTAAATCACATCTTTTCCTATGTTTGATGAACCATTTTGATTGTTTAACACTGTTCAAATTTCCGTCTCCATAGCAAAGAAGTTTCTTCATTAAGTACTATTTTTCTTTGATTATATAAATCAGACCTAATGTCATGCCAAGCATCCCCAGCATCATACAACCTCTTACCTTTCTATTTCACCCGCCTGCTGTCATGAACGACACCTCTTCACTTTCCTCACTGTCGCTGCTGCTGAACCTTCTGGACAAACCTTCTGGAGAACTGACTGATAATGACCCAACACAAATTTCTTTGGGCACAAGATTGAAATGAGATTTGGCTGAGCACCTCATACACAGGTAGAGATCAGTATCTTCACATGAAGGAAGGGATGTGCTTTCATCCTTCTTCCAATCATTTTTCTCCTCAAGAAAAAACACCAGAAAAATACTGTGAAAGAATCAGATGGAGGAGACAGGGCAGCAAAACAAAACCAAACAGTTTTTTATTTGGTATAAATCTACTCTGGTTCCTAAAGGAATGAATAAAACAAAATAAGACGACATTCAATATACCTGGCTTTCTCCTTTCACAGCATTGGGCTGATGCCCAGAATTGAAGGAGTGATACGAGTTTGCTCATGTGAGCCAAAAGAAATGGTTTTCACTTGATGATAGTATCCTTTACAAGATAATTACAGTGTTTGCCACAGATCACACCTAATTCTTGCAACATCTCAGACTGGAAAGAGTTTCTGGGTTTATTAGGCTTTCAATAAGCTCAACGTCTCTTTCACTCGTTTTCCTTGAATGCTGATTTCTACCTGGCATTAAATATTTCTTTGGACATTTACTCAATTAATTTGCCTTAATTAAACTGAGATTACTCCACTTAGGAAGTGAAGTGAAATCAAATTAAAGCAACTTTAATTTTGAAAAGTATGCAAGCACAAAGGTTTAACGACATTTAAATAATCCTTTTTAAATTCACACCTTTACTTAATTTAATTCAGCTTTCCCAAGGATCCCTGTATGGACACGTTCTAAGTCAAGACATATTTTTAAAAAAACAGTGGAGGGAAGAACACCACCCATAGAGAGGGGGGGAAAAAAAAAAAAAAAAAAAAAAAGAACATAAAAGCAATTCTGGCTACAGACCTCTGCAACAGAATGAGATCACTTATTTTTCTGCTTTTAAGTTTTTAAGTACTCTGCTAGCTAAAGTCCAGGGGAGGAGAAGGTACATCTGCACGTATCGACAGCGCATCTTTTTTAATCAGTTACATAAGAGGGCAGAGCAATGGAAACGCAGACTTGAGATTCCTTTGTCAAACGTAAAGCTGAAAAATTATAGGGCAAAGGACACTGATAGGAACAGAGAAACAGAAAAAATAAATTAAGCCTTAGCCTAATGCAAGACAGGCTATGAGCACAGGCATTTATAGGGACTACTGAAAGAAGGATGTCCAGGATCCACCCAAAGGAGTGACACTACGTAACACCATTGCCACAATCTCATCAAGGTAATTGGGAATCCCTCTGTCCTCCTTTGGTTTGACTTCCAGTTCTGTTATCCAACCATGTGTTATCAATGGTTGGCTGGTTGCAAGCCTTTGGTTGACTGACTTGAATATTGCTCCAAACTCTTACCCGTACTTTGTCGTCTTACTCATCTTGAGCATCCCCTTGGCACTGGAAGCCACTCTCAGTGCTTGAAGGCACATTCTCCAAAATCCTTCCCCACTGATTTCTAAAGGTCTCTTGCTATCATTTCTTTTTCTCCTGTTCATTCTCCATCTGCCTTCAGACTGCAAGATTCACTTGCCTCTCTTGCAAGAATGTGTCTGAAGACACCCCACACATGCAGACTGTCGCACACGCTTACAAACTGCTGCACGCCCCGGTTTCCCCATGTGCAATCCATCCCACTCCAAACGCACAACAACCTCCAAGAAACCATTAAATGTCTGCAGAACAGGACAAATGCAGGGCTTGCCAGTCCAGACAGCACTGCCAGCAGCTAACACAGACATCAGTTCCTAATGTCACTGTTTTCCCACACCTCTGTACTTAAAAAAAGTAAGGAGGCTGCAGAAACGTTGTGAGCTTGAGCTGGCAGAATGGGTGGTGCAGAGCCCTGGTCCCTCAACTGTCCACAGTGCAGGGTGGCGGCAGCGCAGGGTGGGATGAAGCCAGATGGGATGGGGTGGGATGAAGTCAGACCCCAGCAAGCGCGCACGCAGGCAGGTGTGTGTCTGTGCTGCCACAGCTGCATGCAGAACCATTGTTCTCTGTTGGGATTTTACTGTCTTTATCACTACCAGGAGCCCTGGCAGAGCCAGGCAGCGTACAGCCTGCGGAAATCAGGGAGATTGCTTACATGCACATTCCTGTACTGCTCTGAGTCAAGCCTTAAAAGCAAATGCATGCCCAAGTATGAAATAAATCTATTTATGGCACTGGAAGCTGTGCAAACTACACGCATTTGCTACTTCTTCAACTAACTCAAACTGCCATTACGCATAGATTAGACACTGACAGGAAAATAAAACTCCAGAGTTTTCATATGAAGACTGTCACAGACTAATTTAAAAATAATTTCAAATTAAGCAAATAAATCCTTGTCCAAACTTTATTTTAAATTTAATAAATCGCTGGTTTAGTTCCAGCATTCACATTTTCAACTCAAAACAGCAGAGGATTTTATTCTTCCCTCTCTCTCCCCAGTGTAACAAACCATTGAAACACAAAGTTTACCTCTGAGCCCTCTTGCACCTGCAAAATCCTGCTCGTAACTACTACGAGCTGTAAGATAAGGTCTAGAAAAAAAAATAAAGACTGGAGCAACGAGGAGGGGGAACTAAAACAGCACTCAGGACAACACAAAAATGCTCGTCCCTTAAATAATCTCAGATCACCACTCAGATTCACAGACCCTGACAGGAAGATATTTGTAGCAAGCCAAGGGCACTGGAAATGAATCTCCTCTCTCTTCCCAACACAAAAGCTAGAGGCACAATCTATTTGTACCAACAGCACAACCTAACACTGGGGCACCATAGGAAGCAGGCTAATTGTGAGACTGTGAAGAAAAATAACACTTGCTACAAAGCAATTAAAAGCCATGAGTGTTCAGAGTCCTTTGCAATTTACTCAAAACAAACATGTTTCCCTAAAAAGAAAAAAAAACTGAAACCCCTCAACCTTCAACACGAGCTCATTACTCCCTCCGGGTTCTTCCAAAACAAGTGCTTGCAAGTGTATCTTGCAGCACAGTAAAGCTTGTGCTCTTACATTCACATTAAAATCTCTCCCATACAACGACTGGGATAAATAAAACCAAAACATTTTGCTGTCATTTCTATACAGGATCTCAAACAATCGGCCTATGTTCAGGACTGAAGGGAAGGGTCAACCTTGAGCTCACACAGAGTTAGGCACATGGAGATGCTCCAAGTCATTGTTATCTCCCAGGGAAGAAACAGTGGGAGCCTCATGAACAAACAGCCTCACGCCCAATTTCACGGGCAGGAACACAAAGTCAGATTTGCTCAGAGAGGAGGCTGCTGAGAGCTAGAAATCGCACAGAGCACTCTGCACACACCAATGCTGGCTCTTCACAGAGCTCATCCAAGATGCTTTTCCAAACTAAAAGCAGCATTGCGGTACATTGACAGCCAAACTGCCCATCAGGTTGGAACCAAGAGTTGTCTGCTTTGCACTCACCATGCCAGGACCC
Organism: Clamator glandarius; assembly: GCA_033459285.1. NCBI lineage: Eukaryota > Metazoa > Chordata > Aves > Cuculiformes > Cuculidae > Clamator > Clamator glandarius. Next base: position 1,379,971 of record JAUNZM010000089.1, on the reverse strand, counting down.
ACCCCACAGCCAAGGCTGCCGAATCCCACTGCAGCCAACACGGCAGAGATGCCGCAGCAAAGCCCTCTTTGCCAGCAAGCCTGTGCGTTTTGGTGTGAAATGCATCACTGCAGGGAAAGCAGCCAGGCTCTGCTGCCCAGCGGAGAGCTTCCAGGGCTTTCTGCCAACACCAGCCAGTGCCAGCCTGTGTAAGGCAAAGCCGAGCCTTTCAAGATGGGAAAGAGATCCCAGCCAGGCAGGGCTGGTTCGGTCATGGAAGAAACAAGCGCTCAGTGCATCCTCCTGGCTAACATACTGGTAGCACAGCACTCTCCAAAACCCTCTTTGCAGAAGGGAGGTGAAGCAATAGGGCAGTATAGACCAGACAGGACTAAAGACCAGGCAAGCAAGGGCCACATCACCAGAAACCACCTCTTTTCATAAAGGCATGAAAGTTGGCAAGTCAAGCGGGAGCAGGAATAAAAAATATTTGAAAAATATAATCAACAAGTAGGAAATAAAAATCAATAGCTTCTGAAATTGCAGAGAGGAAATTGGCACCAACACAAGGGCAGTTTCATGACCAACCTTCAGCATCTTCCTAACACCTTTTGCCTTTCAGACAGCTTTGAACAGCTCTCAGCCACCCAGCATTGGCTTGGAGGTGGGGGGAACCATGCAAGTGACTTGTGAGTTAGGAGGAGGCTTTTGTAAAGGATATTAAAGCTCATGTTTTGGGGATTAAGCCAGTCTTTATCTGCTAGAAATCAGGATGTGGCTAACAGTAGGGGACAGATTATCTGCATCTGCGGCTGGGGAGGATTTACACCTTCTGAAGCATCTGTGCTAGTCAAAAACCACCCTTTAGCCTAAGCCAACAGGCTTCTCTAGGTAAGAAAAGAAAAGCATTCTAGGCTGTATACAAAAGCCTCCAAGTGGCAGCATGTAAAACTTTTGAAAAGACATTCAGTAATTTGGAAGAACAGAAATGAAATATTGATTATACTGGGCCTTGCAGAAGTTAATTTTTCAACAGGGAAAAAACATGGGCTGGCCCTGGCTTGTGAAAAGTGCCCAAGGAAACACCCATCTCAAAATCTGTTGTTTAATATCTGCCAAGAGGTCCACAGGGTGGGCAAAGACACCCCTGAAAACATCCTGGATTTTAACAAGTTTCCTTTAGGGGGGAAAGGTTCATATGAAGTCTCGGCTTATGAGTAAGAAAGAATTCGTTTCACCACTCAAACCATCCGTCCATTAATTAGATGCTATAAATATTAAAAATAGCTGCTCCTTGAGGCAGGGCCACGGCACAGCCATCTCCGAGGTGCTCATGTTTGCAACAGATGCGAGCACACGCTCTGCATAAGACCACCACTATCGTGCAATAGATTTACAAACTCTTCAAACTTATTTACCCCAAGTTCTTTAACTGTGTCCCACCAAACCAATGACTTCTAACCATTTATAGTTACAGCACCAAAATCAAACAGCATATTAAACCTCCAGAAAGCTATTTCACACAAATTAATCAGTCCGAATAGCCCCAAAATTCATCTTCCAGAAAAGCTGATAATTACATGCTCATAAAAAAAAAATGTTCAACTGGAGTCAGTTTTGTAATATATTAATTAACATAATTTTCATCTGCGGTGACAACAAGCCATCTGCTACTCTGGCATCACGAGAGACTCTGAGTTTCAAGGCACTTTAAGCCATTTCTTGTTGTGCATAGCTGATTTTCATCTGAAAACCAAGCAAGAGTTTCTTATCTTTTTTTTGGATAAGCAGTCCCAACAGGCAGCAAACAAACTTTTTGACTGGTAACCCAATCCCTGGTATCAGCTGCTCTCAACTTGCTGCAGCATGGTACTCGGCAGCCAGGTACAAGGTAGCTTTGCTCCACAATCCGTGCCAGGATCCTGGCTCAAAGTCAGAGAGAGGATAAACCACCTAAAGAAACAGACAGCAGGACTCCTCTGTAATAAATAAAGTGCAAACTTCAGTGGCAGAAGCTGTTATCTGGATTATCAAAACAGTTGGCCTAGGGGCACAGGAATTATGACTAGACACCTCTAGAGAAACAACTGTCTCCAACACAACCTTACTGAGCTATGGTCAACTGGCAGACTCAGACATTTTATTCTTATTTCAGGAGTGAAAATGCCAACAGAAAACCACCTGTTTGTCCCCACTGCCTCTACCTTCCAGTCTCACAGTAAACAAGGAATAATAGGAAAACCTCATCCATTTTTGTAATTGTTATGGCCAGAGTGGCTCTCAACTCAAAGAGATCATTTATACTGCTCTCAAACAGCACCTGAATCTGCAAAGCCCCAGGGTGAACAACCATCATATTGGCAAAGAAAAGGGTTTCAGAAAATCACTCATATACTGGGCAATGAGCCTCCTGAACCTAAATAAGAAATAACTTCTTCATTAAAAAGTAAGTTGATTTACTCTGCTATTTATAGCTTAATTATGTAGATGAGCAAGCTATTTCCAGGTCAGATCTGGTAACTAGCAACAATTTTATCAAAAGAAAATCCCTTGGAAGATGGAAGTTCACTCCCCAGCTTCGAATCCAAGCTGAGAAACAATGATCAGCATCCTGCTGTGCAGGACAGAACAGTTTCTTCCACTCTGTACCACACTGAAATCCATACTGGGGTCTCCAGAATTACATGGTATTGACTTTCCTAGAACTCATCATCCTGTAGCCTCGTGATCTGCCTATCCCCCTTTTACCTTGGTGTTTGCCACTCCAGTCCCAAGCAGCTCTCCAAGTCATCCTGGACCCTAAATTTCTGAGGGAAAGGCATACACCTCATCCTTCACGGGTCTGTCAAACATTGAGAAAACTGATGGTGATGGCTGTTAACAAAGGTAGCCAGGCCACCAGTGAATGTCTCCAGGCTCTGACATAAAACACATTCTCCAAATAAAATCTTACAAAGCTGATAAAGGTCATTCACCAGAAATCAATATTTAGAAGCAGACTCCTGAGTGCAGCAGATTAACACTGGTGATGATGGTATTTACTATCGTTAAAAGTAATATTTGCAATAACAGAGCATTATTTTATGCTATGTGTGACACATGCAAGGAAACCTAAACTATTTAAATGTAAATGAGAATGTTCATATTTCACCAAGACTTCACTATTTGTTATTTGCCAGAAGCATTAAAGGATTTCTATTTACCAATTTTAGCATGCAGCGAACCGTGCATGTTTTTCCACCAGGCACTGCACTCACTCTTGCTTGACCCTTTCCAGTCTCCCGTTGCCATCCCATAGATTACATTAATCCTCTTGTTTGTTCTTTCTTTAATTAAATGATACAATCTTCCAGGGGGTCTGCACAAAGATATCAGCAGATAAAACTTATAAAAAAACTGAGCATACACACAGGAATAATCTTTACTATGCTAATTAGCCCCCAAAACACCAAAGAAACAGGACCCAAGATTATTAAGGGAGAAGCACTTGGAGAGAAATTTTAAGATAAAAAGCTCAAATTTCCCAGGTTCCAGATTCTGGCTGTTGCCTCTCATCACCAAAAAGCACAGAAATATATGCCATGACAGAGCTGAGATAATGTCTGGTTTTGCAGGCTTTTTTAATGGGCACATTAAAAAAAAAAGCTGCTCAGAGAGGTTGAGGTAAAGTTGATCCTCTCTGGTAACAAACAACCTGAAGAATTCCAGAGAACCCTTCAGAAGATGCATTAATACTTTACTGCGACATTTAACACAGGAACTGATTCCTTGTCCTGGGCAGCAGCCCACAGGAGAACAATTCATCTGGAATCAGCAGACTTGCTAGGGAGACACTTAGACTTACAACCTGGATGAGAGTTGATAAACACCTAAGAGGTTTTGAAGGATTTTGATGGATGATACAAAGAAGTCAAATAACTAACTTGCATTTCTGTTCTCTCTCCTTCTTCAATAAACATGATTAATTACACAATAATCTCCAAGAAACTGGTGGCTGCAACTACACAATCACCAGGTTTTAGATGTTATCCCAAGGAAATAAAGGTTTTTTGATCTAACAAACTAGCCTCTCTTCTGCTTGCATTAATGATTTTAGACCTTCAACAGAGAACAGTTTTGTCTTTTAAGAAAAGGTATTACACAAATTCTTCAAAGTGCTGCTTCTATAGCAATTAAAAAGTGACAGCCTGATAGAGAATAGGAGGATACAGGCTATTTTTGTATACTGCTAAATAGGTAACGCCATGCCAAGACAAATCAGAGCTGCAGCCTGACTAGCTCAGAGCCACAAGAACTGCACGCATGCACATCTGCCCCGAGACTAACACCAGCAGGCACGGCAAAGCCTCACACCCATCCTCCCCAGTGCAGGGAGGCAAAGGGTTGGACTGGGGTCAGTTAAAGTATGTATGCTGGAAAGTCATCTCAATAAAAGGGAAAGATGTAAAGCATGATATAATTTCTGGTATTTTCCCCGAGCACTCCCTATAACCCTGCTCTCAGTGAACGTGCAAGTGAGAGAGAGACAGACCAGCCCACAGGGTTTTTCAGTACTGCCGTCCCTACATGCTGGTGCTGGCACAGGGACCTCCACAGATTAAGGTTTCTTTTACAAAGGCTTTTAAGCACCAAGGCAGTGAAGTTTGAAGTGTTTGAGGGAAGAAAAAGAAAATTATTTCATTAAATTCCTTGACGGCATTATATATGACACATCCCTTCATGGCTTGTAGGGATCTAAACTAAGGTCTTTTCCAGTACCGCATCTCAGACACACAAAATGGGAAGCTTTCACATAGCAGCTAATAAAGCACCAACAAGATCTATCTTTATCCTTCACCAAGGGCAACAGCTTAGCAGCTCAAGCAGATAACATTTATTCTGCAGTCCATACAGCTCTTAAACAACTAAAAGATTAGAAAATATAACATTATTGATCAATAAAATAATAAACTTCCAACACTTTGTATAAATGGAGAACAGTTTGTATTTGGTTACCTAATGCTGATGCTGGCATACATTTAGCTTTCTTCATAATTCAAGGCAGTACGTGTTTTTGCTTTTAAGGACACTGTTAATTCGAAATCTAGTCATTTAGAGAGAAGTCATAAGTGCTTTCAAGTGTTTTTGCAGAAGCCTGTCTTCCAGAAGACCCACACAGACAACAGAAGAACACTGTAAATAGATTGGACCAGAACATACTGCACCACGATGGCATTTCTCCTATACAGAAATGAAGCTGGTAAGAGGAGACAAAATGGTATTCTGTTTGACAGACAATTATTTGTTACCTGTAACCACACCATGTATCACTTTTCAGTGATGTGAGTACTTGAGTGCACTACATGACCCGAACCACAGCCACATTACACCAGGGCTTCCAACAAAGATGTGTGAAGGATTACAGCTTCCTAAAACCCAGCTCCTTTTCTCCTCCCAGCCAAAAGGGTCTTACAGCCACTGATTACTTACCTGGGGTGGTCATCAGTCTGCATCCCCCATCCTGAACACTCAAGCTCACAGCTAGATCCATGGTGGCACACGTGCCACTCTATCATTGTACCACACAGCTAAGTGTCCGCTAAAGGAGAAACAGCTTCATGCTGTGTGATATTTCTGCTGACGACAAGCCTTTAAAAATTTAAAGCACATGAATAAAAGCTTTTGTGGTCAGACAAATGGTCCATATGCTAGCAATTAAATTATATACAGGCAATATTGTCAACTACCAGAATACAAATGTAGTCTTTCTGACTTTCTGAAACTTAGCTGGAGCTCCATGCACTTCTACAAGATTCAGTGGTCACAGCACCCTAGCAGGTCTCTGAGAAAAGGGATTGCCCCCAACCAGCCACCCGCAAAGGCAGGGCTGGCAGTGCTCATCTCCCCAAAGGGAAAGCTCCACTGTAACACGTACTGCTGCATAGCCCTGAGCTGCATCTCGGGGGTCTCCCAGCATGCACACCCTCTTGTTGAATAAGCCTTCACATCCTTTGGCTGAGAATTTCAGAGCACATCATCTCAGCCCAGAGTCTGGTTCTTCCTCTTGTCCAGCTGGCTCCATGCTCTGCTCCCCATTGTAGAGAGTCAAGACACCAGCCAATTGCAAACACAAACCAAATCCCTTCCAAGCTCCTGCTTGCTTTAATCTCTTGCTCATTGCAGCAGCTCTAGATTCACAGACATCGCTTGACCAGAAAAAGGAGTTGTGATACTTTTTGTTGCTTACATATATTTCAAATAATCAAACCTCTACGTTTTTCTATACGTAATTAACTCATTTCTGCCTCCCCATTCAGAGCACACCAAAGCAGCTTCAACTAAAGCACATCATTAACGAAAGTGTCAGTTGGCTAAACTGACATGTTCCATCCAAGTGCCACTTAATCCTTAAAAAATAAATCTGGTAATAAACCTGCATCGCTAACAGGTCACTAAAGACTAAGGTAAATTCACGGGCAAGCTTTACCCTGAAAATACATGCTGTTGTTTCACACACAGACACATTGGTGTCACCCAGATGTTGCTATGTTTGTGGCACTTGTTAAGGCAACAGTGACATCTGAAATACATGTGCTGAATATACCCATTCACAAACGCAGACATAAAACTCCCAGGCACTGTCTCAGCCCATGTTTTGATTCCCAGCATACAGCTTGTGTCTGTTTTAACTTAACTTTGTGTTTCACGTTACAGTTGATAAATAAGACATGGCACAGCATGACTAAAAACTTAATTCCACTCCTGTAGCACACCCCATCTCCGTAGGATTAAGACAGGTCCCATGCAAAGTCACACAAGAACTCCAGAGCCATAGCCAAGAGGGTTCTAACAGGGAAAGGCTCCATTTTTCACACAAGAGCCTTGAGCCAGAAACACCAAATCCCACTGGAAAGCTTTCACATTACATCACAAAGTTGCCATTTGAAATTCTGTACACAAAACTGAAATAATTTCCTTTTTATTTCCTGAAGACAGAGAAACAAAAAAGTCTCTCCAAAGGAAGGAGGTAGTCCTGTTGTAAATCCAGTTTGGATTCATCTGAGTTTTGCAGAAACATACAGCCCTGGGTTTGCAGATATGTAATTAGTTATGATTATTTTGAAGAGGCTGTAAAACTGAAAAATGAGATGGTCAAGTTCCTCAGTACAAAAATAACTGTTTTTATGGTGAATTCCTTTGCTTAATTTCAGAGAAAGTTAGACTGATAAATTGTACTCATTAACATATTTCCAAATAGGTGATGCTACAGTTCATTTTACATCATCTTCCTTATCTCTGCCCTTCCTCAATATCCCTGCAGCTTACAAACTCATTTCACTTCCCTTCTTCTACCAAATAATCATCACTATTGTTGCTGCTGTGGAGAAAACAGTCTGTATGGAAGCAAAATCTGCAAAAACATAGGCAACCCTGAGTCTGTAATTTGAATTCCCTAAATCCCACTGCACATTTTTTGGACTTGAACGCTTCTCCAGCTGAAGTCCACATGCATGGAAGTCATTTATGTGGCTCACATCTAACATTAAATCTCTCCTCCCTGTCTGAGCAAAGAGCAGCCCCACTATCCCAGCTGTAAATAGAAGATATTTTGCCACCTCCCACACAGGCAAATAAGTCTGGCAAAAGTTTCATTATTTTTAAAGAACAGAGTAATCACCGACAATTGCCTAAGGGAGAGAGGAGACAGAGCAATTACAGAGAGCCCAAATGGCTGACCGCTGCTCTTCAGAGTTCTTGAGGATTTATAAAAGCTTTCTGACTAAACGTTGGTGCTTTTTATTTCTCTCTAAAAAACAGAATAATCTGCCTCCTGAAAACACAAACCAAACACACCACCAAAATAAATAATGTGATAAGAGAAAGAGACGAAATCACTTAAGGGCATTGCTGGTAAAACTTCTGCGCAAGCCCACCTTGTGCTCTCTTCAAATGGTCTTTGCCCCTCTGGGAGCATTTGTTAGACCGCAGCACTGCCAAACTGCAAGACGATACCCCTCACAGTAACACAACTTATTACATGCTGATTTATGGAATGAGAGCGCAGAGAGGCCCAGCACACAATCTAGGGGGGAAAAAAAAAAAAAAAAAAAGGAAAGGAAAGAAAGAAAAAAAAAAACACCAAATCCATCCAGAGGCGATGTTTAATAGGTTTATGCATTCTATAGTAGCCTTGAGTGTGCTCTATAAGAGGCAGGGAGGATGTGCTTATTCAGAAGGCAAACACTCCTCCTGTCTCCCACTCCACTTTATTACAGAGCAGCCTACAGCAAGGGCTCTGTTTAAAAGCCAGAAGCATTCTCCAAGAGAGCAACACTGGGGTGCAGATTCCCCCAGGGGGAGACACTGGCACCTTCGAAAAACACCTTGCAGGTAGAGCCAACACACTTAGCATTAAGGTGTAAAGATTTTACACTTTACAAATATTCATGTCAGCAGAAAACACTCCTATTAACCTCTCCCCTCCTTCCCCACAGGCTCCCAGACCTGGCTGCCAACCTTCCTGTCTTTGCAGCCAGAGCTGTTCCCCATGCAAGCTTTCCTGACCTTTAGATGCAGGTGTTGGAGAAAATTAGGGGCATGCAGGAGGCAGGACTCGGTGTGCAGGGAATTAAAAGTGCCTCCTGGACTTCTTTTTTTCCCCTCACTGCCGCCTTCTTGCAGGTTGTGGTCTGCCGAGGAGTTTTTACCTTGCCTGCACAGACGCCAACAGTGGGCACCCAGGAACCTCTCCCTGCCAAAGGGAACAGTTGCTCCTGTCCCTGTTGAGTCTCCAAAGACAAACTGTTAATTGTCCAAAAACATTTTGGTGCCTTAGAGCCCACCTCTCACACAAACTCCCTCCTGGGGCTTCCAGGATCTCAATGGTAAGGGAAATTTTACAAGGCTTTATTGAATAGAGTCGGTATAGTTCAGAGAAGAATGCTGAATGAGGTAACACCCAACACGCCAACCCAGCCTGTGAAAACAAACACCCACATACATTTTTCCAGGTATTAGCTACTAATATAAGTACTGTTTTTGTCTAAGACTTTGCCCAGGAATTTAAATTGAAGTGCAATCCATGAAAATTATAAACATGGAGGTGATGGTGGGGAAACAAAGCAAGCAAGATGACAATTTCACTTTTTAAAAAGCATGCCAGCAATTTGGGAGAAGAAAACACACACTTCATTTTGTCCAAACCAATGGAGAAAACAGCAGAAAATACAATTAATTTTCACTATGTCACACACTGAGTGCATACAGCACTGCCTAAGATCCCTACCTCTCCTGGTTTCAATTGGTTAGGAACCTTCTACCAAGGAAGTTAAAATGATAATTAAATCTCTAAACAGCTTATGCTTGCAGGAAAGAATGGTGTCAATGAAAACAAGTCCAATTACTCTATCATAGTGAACTGATAATAAAAAACAACATATGAAAGCTCTATTTTAATGTTAATTGAAGTGACAATATTTAAATATTTAATTATAGAACTAATAAAATCTTGTCATGTTATTATTAAATAATATTACAACAGAGATACTCAATAAATTAATACACGCTAATTACAACGTGACTACAGCACTTGATTAGGAAGGGAAAAAAACATAATGATCAAATCCCAGTAAAAAGAAATGGGAGGGATTTACAGCTCTAACAGCAGTGTTACAAACAGCACATTAAATCTCAGACAGATGTTTCCCTATGCAAACAAAGAGCTCAGTGACAAGACCTCTAGGACTTCTTTTTCCCCCCCCCCGCACACCATGGAGCTGCACTGTTGCAGTTCACAACATCAAGCAGCCAGCCAGGCATGTACAAAACCGCACACACACACTTAAAAAATGTGAAGCACTTTCTCCTAAGCCATGCCACGGTAATCAATGTTTGGTTCAAAGTGGTGCACTTGAAAATAAAAGTTTGGACTTTTAAACTACAGAAAGTTAATTCCTTTTTATTTGCACACACTAAAAGATGATCAGACAAGCAGTTTCCTGCAGACACATTATTTTTTTTTAATCTTTTTATGTGCTGGCTATGGTCAAAAATTATTAAAGTCCTGAGATTTCAAAGCTGATTTCTATGCTAGCTCCAAGCTTAGAATCTGAAATGGGATGGGAGAAAAGGAGAAGGACACAGGGAAAACGAGACATGCAAAGCCTCTACAAGAACTAGATCATACCATCACTGCAGCAGCCTGGGGGGTATTAAAACCAGGGGGGTCTCTTCCAACCTGGTTATTCTGTGATTCTGTGAAAATGTTTTTGCTAACCTACAGCAGACTGCAAAGATCTTTTAGCACTGAAACACATTGGGTCTTCTCTCCAGGTACCTGTTACTGCACTGCTTATAGTAACACAACACTTGAAAACAACTGACAGACAACCTTTTAATTGAAGGGATTGAAAATGTACTTAAGGCAGCACAGTTGGCCATAGGAAAAAAAAAAAAAATCAGTGCTTTCCTTCATGAATTTGGAACGCTTCTGTATGAAGGACATGGATAGTCTCTTCCCCTGCTTTAATTTACCTGAAGCCAGTTCACTTGTGCTTTGCCAGAGCTACTCAATGGTCAGTCCTGCTACATTACAGCCCTGCCCACACCAGCTCCTCAGCCAGAAGCTATGAAAAAAAAGCCAACTTTCTTCTCTTTAGAACTTGCCAAGGGTCATCTCTTTTGACATGCTTCTGCCTTTTTGGCATGACACTTGGAAGTTGCATCACCCTTGCAACTCCACATTCAGAAAGCATCACCACACTCAACACTGATACTTTGGAAACCTCTTGCTGCTGAGAGATAAGCACTGCTTTGGACTGCCTTTCCCTTCCCTAAGCAGATGATGAAGTCTTACGCCTGCCACTTCATGGGATTCACTGCAAAGATGAAGTTCAAATTTATGACAGAGGGTATCACGATTACCACTCTACGTAAGGGATGCATCAGTGCACTGAGCGGATAAACTCAGACACATAATCAAATGTCAAGGGGAAATTCTGCTGTCTGATATTGCTTCTTTAATAGTGAAGCCTGTTCTTCCACTCCCTGAGGGCACCCAGAGCAGCTGATCAATGCACAGGAGCAGTCGGGCCATGTCTCCTGGTTTTACTCCACTGGTATTTCACACAGCAGCAGCGATGTAATGCTTTGCCTAAACATATATTCCTATGATTTTCTGGATCAGGTCCAGAACACACAAAGCTTTGCAGCTAGACTTTAAAGAAACTTGAAAGAAAAAACATTTCCGGAGGAAAGAAAAAAAAAAAAAATGTTGAAGCTGAGCTGGGTAAGGACAGAGGTATTTCTAGCACATCACTCAGACCCAGAGGGTCAATGCTGAAGTCTGAACACCAGGAACTGCTGGGTAGGATCCAAGGGCTTGGCTTACACAGGTCAGACTTGATGATCCAACAATCCCTCTGACCTAAAGACAATAAACCATGTTAACTAAGCAGGATTTTATAAATTAAACATATGCATACAGCAGTAACAAAGGATCTTCTGAACCTTGACTTGAAGGTTCTTTCCTGAAGGGAATAATAAATATTTTTACAACTACATTGCAAAAGACAGATGCTATCCATAATTGTGTTACTAAGCCTTAAGGCTTTTAAGTGTCTCACTGTAGGACAGATGAGCTACAGAAGAGAAGGAAAAGAGCCATTTCTGACACAGAGAGTGTAACGGTACCTCTGGCCATCTTTGCGTTAAGGTCTCCAGGTAACAGCAGATAACAGATGTGGTATATTAAAGTAACTGATTTCTAGTACCTGCATAGGTATAATCTCATTATGTAATATTCATTAAGTCCAAGATATTTTAATTACATACACACTATAAATACATGAACGAACTACATACAAGAGTATACATAGTTTACACATAATACAGTTATTTACTTATAGGCAGTGGCTACAGGGAAAGTCAACTATTCCAGTAAAGCTTTGGGTACAAGTGGAATACGTACTATGAGGAAAATGTAATCAAGAATAAATGCTTGTGGACCACTTGAAAAATCATCCCTTGATTTTGCTGACACAGTGATAGGTGACACACTCATTTGTAATGTTGCACAGATTTGGAGAAGCTGCCATGCTTCAGTTCTGCAGCACGAGCCATTCATTAGGGAGATAATGCATCAACTTTTCGTCAGAAAAAAACAACTCATTAAGCTAATTTTAAATCCAACAGCTTCATTACTACACTTGAATCCTTTATCATACTGTCTTTCAGACAAATGGTCTTGGCTCTTCCTTTCTCCTCTCTCCTGGTATTTTGATGTTCCAACTTTCTCTAGATTGTTTCGGCGCTGGTGGGATGCCAGTACACTACAGCAGCCCTGGATGTTCAGCTTGGTGATGTTCAGCAACAGCTGCCCCCCAAAGGTATTGCACATGCACTTGCTTGCTATTCACTGCCAAGGTAACGAGCTTCCACCTCCCAGGAGCACACACACATTGCTCACGGTATTACAGGTCTCTGCTGTTTTCCATTATTATCGTTTCCCATAAACAGGGATCATTTTCCCCTGCATTAGTATAATTAGGAGGCTCTGTGTCCATTATGCACAAGAGGGTAGGTGATCTCCAAGCACATGCAGCGAGTCTCCCTACCTACCCACAGAATGCTCATCGCTGCCTCTAACAGGGCTGCTGAGACCAGAGAGCAGCAGGTATTCCAAACAGCAGACCTGAGCCAGGCAAAACAGTTAACAATAAACAGGTGCTGCTCAGAATGAAACCTTTCTGTGTAACCTGCTTCACTCCCAGCCTTACAAGCTTTTTCCTAAAAACACCCATTCATGTACTTAAGTCCCTCATCTTGTCCTGAGATGAGGGTTTCAGGCTCACCTGGTGTTGCTGCAGGAGAGTCAGGCACCCTTGGGTGCAGGGCAGAGCTTGGAAGCTCTGAACCCAGGTGGCAGTTTCCAAGAGGGTCACCTCTGACCTCAGATAGTGTCACACTTCAAAGAACAACATAAAACGACTGACTCCTAAAGGACCAAACTTCCCACATGAGGAGAAGCGGAGGCAACACTGAACTGCGTACAACAATTAGGAATCTTAAGGAAGCCCTGGGAAAGGAGGTCCACAGGTCACAGGATTTCAGCTCTCAAGAAAACGCATATGGCTTTTGGTTTTCTCCCCCTTGTCCCACTGGGTGTGTTTCCCCGACAGATGCTTAGCACCGCCCATAGCATCACCTCCCATCCAGCCGCTGGGCTCCAAGGCCATGCCACGTCAGAGAGAGCAGAGTGGATACAGAGCCACCTGAGAGGCATCACATCTCACACTTTCTTCCCCACCAGCAGATGGAAAAACCTCCTGGAGCTCAACTAATGCCATTGCTTATAAATCATCTTTATCTCGCACATATTGCTAAGAAAAAAACCCCAAATCCACACAGAATCAACACTGATGGCAAACCCATATTTCTCTTCTATGGGAAAGAGGGATATTTGCACAAGGGAAGACAAAACCTCTCACTCACATGCACAGACTGTAACAGCCCTGGAAGTAAACTATGACCAGCTCTCACGCGACTGTTCAAGCACAGGGCTAAAAATATAAAACTGGTGCAAACCCTATATATCAAAGCTTCACCACCTATAGTGGGATGGAGATATGTATTTTCAACAAATACTACAACCCCAAATTTCACACTCCCGAGTACACCTCCAGTTCTCCAACAGCAGACAGCAATTTAGGAAGGCAGGCTTTTCCAGGGACACGCTTCTCTCTCCTTCCCCTCTGCTTTCAGGACCAACCTCGCAAGCAGGGCACATGTTGAAGTTGCCCTTTTGAAACAAAAGGAGCAAAATCCAGACATCAAGCCGTGGATTTCCAGCTGGAGGAAGAGAACAGCCTTTGCAGCTCCATACTCTTTCCCAAACCTGTAACTGAGTGCCCACCCATAGGCTGGCTGCAGCAGCGGGGAGCCCAGCCCTTGCCCCAGAGAGCTGGTGGGAGGCCAAATTCCCAGCTCAGCAACCCAGCCAGTGCAGCTAAGACAAACCAGGCTGAGCCCGCGCTGTGCTCCCTGCCTGGCCTTGCAGACTGCCGCCCACCCTGCTCCATGCGCCTCTGCAGAAAATTAGAGGCTTGTTTTATTTAGCAACTTCTTTACTTACAAGCAAGACATGGCAAAAAGTGGGGGTGCCCAGCCCAGCTCCGTTCTGCTCACCCCAGGACACATTTCAAGGTCAGGAGACAAGCCATCCTTCCCCAACCTGTGCTGCTTTGCTCTACACCATTTACAACTGTTTTGTAAAAATACCTGATCTTGCCACTTTTACAGCTTGTACTGTGCATTTTTCATTAAATACACCTCTCATTGGAAAAACGATTTACTCTACCAGGAACACCACGCATTTATTACTGGCACAGAGAGCAGACCATAATGTTGATAAATGCTATAATGATTGGCAAAACACTTACTGGTATAGCAGTCTTTAGGCTTAATTTCTAACATGCTGACAGCACAGAGTGATAAATACTATATTTATTTGCTCTTGAGCGATAACGGCACACACAAGCAGCCTCTCCATGCCCAGGTAATGTCAGCTGTAGCTCCAGGATACTTCAGATCCCACAGCACCTTCCCCTTTCTTACATCTTTTGCCTGGACTGAGCTTCAAAGGAGACAGTGGAAATTCACAGCATCACTTTCTCACGCGCTGCATGCCACGAACTCCAGGAGCACAGATGGTAGAAAATTCAAGCAAGTCTCAACACTTTTTTCTAAGAACACGATGATTCACCCAAGATGGGACTGCTCAGGGGAGAGCACTGCTTTTGAGGAGGCACGGTCCTTATTTTAAGGGAAGAATTTCTGGCAAAGGGCAGGACAGAGAGAGACACACTTGCTTCTCTAGCACGTGAGGAGAAAGAATCCAGCTCTGCAGCACCTGGCACTTGAGCCCAGGCATTAGGGATGTGCAGGTGAACACACTCAGCAGGGTCATCAACTGCTCTGGAACAAGGTGCTATCATGCTCTTTCCCCTCTTTGTCCAAACATTTCAGGTGTGGTACAATCCTGACAGAGAACAGGGGCTTTCCTGAGATCTGAAGACAACTCCTCTAGATTAAACAACCACAACTAAAGTAACTTCTTAATTTGCTCTTGCCTGTAATCTAATCACCACAGCAGTGCATTCAAGCTCATCCTTCCAGGTTTATCAAGGCTAGAGACTACCTATACCCAGCAAAATTATCACTTCTCAGGGGCAAATACACACTAATCCAGCGGGGCACGAGGAGGTGAGGAGAGCCATGCCATGGGAAACCCATCCCAGCAGCCAACTCATCCTTCCAATAGGACACAAGAGTTACTTCTCAGTAAGCCAAGGCGAAAACCTCATTGGATTCATATTTTATGGATGCCTACATATGTAGTTAAACAAAAAGCCATTTCAGAAGACAGCCTGCAACTGGGTAAACCCATGACATTGCTGTGCAGTGAAGAAAAACACATTTCCTCACTCCACGCCAGCTCACAATGGACAGTTATCTTTGCATGGGCAAGTCGTAATGACTCTGCATTTCAACAGCACACAGCAAACAAATGACTCTGACATTTTCCCCACAATGCTCTAGTAGTACTATAAGCAAGTTCAAACACTTCTCTAGGCTTTCACAAGCTGCTTGCTGCTATCTCAGAGTGTGCACCCCAGGAAGTCCATGTACATGTATAGTTAGTATTTGTGAACGTCTGCTTTAACATCTACAGCTAACTCAGATTCAACAGCATCCACTGCGAGCCTTTACAAGACCTGGGCCCTGAGAGTCCAGGAATTTGGCTACGGTCTTGACATCTCTGTCAAAAGAGGACCAGAATACTATTATGGACTATGAGAAGAAGAATGGGGTGCATAGGGAAAGGCAGGCAGACTTTCTCTCTTCATCTCTTCTCTACTTTTTCCTGGGTCAATCTTAGAATTCAGAGACGCAGAAAGTAACAGCAGTAACCAAACACTATTAAGAGCCAGAGTCCAAGAGAAGCAGAGCTATGTTTCCCTGAAACGAGTAGATATTAGTTTTCTGACAGTTTAAATATTGTATTCTGCTTACTGACTGTCAGTAAATTTACAAATAGTTGGCAGCTTGGCTTATGACCAGGACCCAAAGGAATGTTGACTGTAGCAATTTAATGGTCTGTTCCTATCAGCAACAGCAGCAACATTTAAAATACTTCTCATTGCTAGTGAATTTATCTTAAAAAAAAAAAAAAACACACCAGCAGAAAAGATGCTAGTTTTACATTTGTCACCCTGCTGAGGCCACGTATTAGATCATCACTCATTCCACATGCCCCAGCCACTTCTCTAAAGCTTTGAAGTTTGCTTCATCCCAACTGCTAAAATTACAAACTCACTGATGAAAATACACAACTTCTGGCTCTTTAACAAAAAAAAAAAAATCCTTAGTCCCTAACAAAGGGTTTACCTAGATTTTTAATCATGAAGAGTCAGTGGTGCTGCTACACCACAGATCCCAAGACTTCTTAGTGTTCCCAAATTTCTTGGCACCCAAACAGAAAACACACAGGCTGATTTACAAGAGACCTGTGGTTCGAACACTTACAGGGCTTGCAATACCCCAGACACTCATTTACCAACCTGGTATTGCACAGTACGTCTTTCCTGCATAAAAAAGCCACAGCTCCCATCCAAGAGGTAGTGGCTCTGTGCCTTGCATGTTCACACCATCTCTCTCTTTCCCACCTCTTCATGAGCACAGCAGCAGAAGGATGAACCTGAGCTCACAGAGCTGTGCCAAAACCTCTCCGCTGAGCCCAGCCAGGGCAATGTGCCGGCCAGTCAGACTGCTTATGGCCCCATTTTTCCACCAGCAGCTACGCAGGCAACGTGTGAGCTCAGCTCTCTCCCTGGATGAGCTCCATCCTGAATTTTTTCACTGATAACACTGATGCAGCAGATGATTTTTAAATGACATTTCCATCCTGACCAAGTTAGCCAACACCAAAGAGCTTCTGCCAGCACTTGCTTTACTCCAGCACCACAACGCACCTCCACCAGAAAAGCTCTCCAAGCACCAGCTGCACCTACACAAGGACAGCATCCCAATGAAACTGCATGCTCCAGCTATACGAAGCAAGACCTTGGGAAATACTGCCCTTACCATAGTTTCCACCATCTCAACCTGCTTATCACAAATTTCTGAAACAATGTTAAAAACTGGACTAGGCAAAGCTAAGAAAGGCACTCCACTGCAAAGAAATAAATCTACAGACAGGGCCACAGTCACTTAAACTAATCGAGAGATTGCACAGGGTCATCTGAGTGTGGGAAATGCATCAAAAAGGAAATGGTATCAAAATAAATTCAGGATGCCCGTCTAGGAATGTGAACTGTCGCTCTCCATGCAATTATAAAGGAGACAAATCATAGCTCTGGCTAAAAATGTAAACATCTCTATAAGCAATAGGGGAGGAAAAGCAGGATATCCAAACTAAAAGGCTCTCATGCCATTAAATGTAATCACCAAGCAACTATTAGCCAGTCTGAAGAGAAGATGAAAGGATAATGGAGGGAGCTGGCAATTACAGTAGAAGTGAAGTGAGTAAAATAGCCCATATTTATATTTGTTTTTACTAGACTTTCAGAGATACTAATAGCCAGATTGCACTGAGGGGAGGAAGGGAGGCAAAAAGTTAGTAATAACCAAAGGGCAAGAATTAGTCTTGGGTTGCCCAGAGAGTCCTTCCCACAGTCCCAGAGACAAGGACCATTTCATGGCCACCCCAGCTCTGGACCACAAGACAGCACATCAGGGCATGCACATCACACAACTGAGCAGGAGGCTTCTGCTTGTACTAATATGGTCGTCTTAGACAAGCTTATAAAAGAAGCAAGAGCATCGGAAGAATTCCAGGGCAACAACAACTATTAAAAGAAAAATTTGCTTTTCATAGGTCTGCATTTTAAGGAAATAACCATCTCCCCAAGCAAAGCTCAAATAGGTTGGCTACTATGGTTATCATAATTTCACAGACAGGGGAACTGAAGCATGGAGATGTGGAACGATTCACCAAGACCATCCTGGAAGCCCATGTCTAGAGTCCCCTCTCACCAAACCATCTTCCCTCACAACTGAAGGATTCCTTAGGATTTTATACAACTGCTTCCCAGCCTCAAACACTTATAAATGTGATATCAACAGTCTACTAACTTCAAGAAAAATATGCAAGACACCCTATCTATTTTGCTGCCTCCAAGAAAATCAAAATAATGCTTGTTTTCAAAGTATAAATGTCTTAAAGAATTAGTATTGCACAGCTGTATCCAAGATGAGATGTGCAGGACAGTTATGTGCTACAAAGCACTATTAGACACCTACTTACAGAAGGGAGTGGAGCATCCATGGACGCTACAGAACTCCTTTTAAATCTGCCTACTTAAAATCCAGTAGTATATCTGAGTCAACACCAATACTCTTCCCTACAAGAACATCTCCAGGATTCATGGATAACGGGCTAGCTGACACCATTCTAGCTGTAAAGCACTGCAGAGTTCATATTTAAAATGTTATAAGAGAACTTGCTCAGAGCATGTCTCTGGACCTGCTAGGGTGGTTCACCTCTGTGCCAGTACAAAGGG
This sequence comes from Clamator glandarius, assembly GCA_033459285.1. Taxonomy (NCBI): domain Eukaryota; kingdom Metazoa; phylum Chordata; class Aves; order Cuculiformes; family Cuculidae; genus Clamator; species Clamator glandarius. Next base: position 1,361,393 of record JAUNZM010000089.1, on the reverse strand, counting down.
GTGTTAGTACTAGGTGTTAGTACTAGGATAAAAATATGTATCACAAGACAAAGATGGAGCTCTCCAGGACAAGGTCTGTCATCTTTGCTACATGCTGGTTGCTAGTTAGGATAACAAACCCACAAATCCTCAACTGCCTTCACAAAAATCACACCACTGTTTCATATTTCCCGTTTCAAATAGTTATACAGAGGAGCCATCAAAGAAATTGAAGGCAACACTGCTGCTGTTTGTAACCCTTTTCTGACATTTGCTATTCAAGCTGAATAGGAAGTGACAGCTATAAAAAAATCCAAAGCAATATTTGGATAAGCAAATGTATACTAGATAAAATACTAGGAAGACAGGAACAAAGATGACACTGCCAGTATGGCACACACTGCTATGGCACGTTGTCAGCCCAGGGCTCAGGAATCACATGCATCTTTTCTGTAGCAGTATTAACAAAAGCATAGTCATTCAACTACACTATCTTGTAAAGTATATCACTCTCCCACAAAAATCTCTGTTGCTTGTCCAAGGCACAACAAGCAAACATGGATAATGAAGAAATCTGCCGATGATGCTTGAAAGACGTGGCTAAAACTTGAGAGAAGAGCAAAACTGGATTTTTATCACTCACAATCTGAACTCTGTTACAGACCTTTAATTAATAGTACATTAATTTGGGCACACTGAATTCTTAGACGGAACACATTCAAGCTTTAAGCAGAAATAAAAATGGCTTGATAATGTCATGACTGTATCGCTTCACAGAGCAACGGTAACAGGGCAATCCGGCAGCCAAGGCGCTTCGTGTCACAGCAACCCAGCGCCTGCCACGTACCCCAACAGACACACATCACTTCAAACAGCACAAACTCAGATCCTGAGATTTCTTCTCCTCCTACCCTCTCAACACCAATCTCCTTCATTTATCACAGAATCACACTTTAAGTAGTAAAACCTGAATCAGAGTTCACAAGTCATTTGTAAGCAAAAGGACCAGACCTCTTGCAGACTGCATCCTTCAGATTCCACTGCAAGTCACAATGTTAGAGGCCATCTCAGAAGAAGGGGAACTTGCTACTGTTTTGGCCAGGCAGTACACAGATTAGGAGTTTAACTGCTAAATAAATGACTCCGCAACAATTAGAAACGAAATTAAGTCCTGGAATCCCACCACAGCCCCAGTAACAGGTCCCAGGCTTCGCTGCCAGCTGAACTGGAAGCAGCAAGCCAGATTTACCCAGACTAAAACCTAAGCAGATACTGAATTAGGAGCATACTCCAAATAAGTGAGAGCTTTTTTCAGCCTTCATATAAACATTACAGTCATATGCATTTTGCAACCATCAGCTCCAGCACAACTAATTCCATTTTCTTTCAATTACTTGAGGGGGGGAGGGAGGGCTCTTCTTGGAGCAGCAGTCAGTAAAAATAAAGAATTACCTCCTTTCACAAGATCCAAGACATATTTGTGCATAAACAGTTGAAGAAAACTGGACTCAACAGTCTGCAGATGCCCATGACATAATAAGAACAAATAAAAAGCTTATGACACTGTAACTCTGCACCAGCAAAAGCATAAATCCTGCTGGAAGCACTGGCATCAGATGGCCTTTGAAATCACTCACAGGTTCTAAATTTCCCAGCAATGGACTGTCGGGCTGGTATTTAAACACAAAAACCTTCTGCCAAACAAATACCGAGGCAATAAATAGGAGTAGTAAAGGAAAGATGGATAGACCTCTAGATCCACTGGTATCTCAAAGACAGGGAGCGCATGTTTGCTGCAGTTGCTTGATCAGGACCAGCAGTGCTGAGGCTCCCTGCAGCACCTTCCTCTCCACAGCCTTGTTTCCTCCTCTTTGTCCCTCGCTGCGCCAAGCACAGGTGAGCAGAGAACAGGACAGCCTGGAGAGCAGACAGACAGCAGGACAGCCTGGGACAGGCAGAAAGAGGGAGATCAGCCCTACCAGCAGCCCACACGCACGCAAACACCTCACTGAGGACCCCATATGCAAGCCTCTGCATTCAGTGGAGAAGATTCAGATGTGCTCAGTCCCATCAACAATGAGCTGGAGGGGGAAGGAAAAAAATAAATATTAAATCATTACTGAAAGCCAAAACACTTAGAGCAAATCCCCGTGTAAACAACCAACACTGGGAATGCTTTTTTAAATCCATTTCTGTGTCCAAGCACCTCACCTGTAAAAGCTATGACTAAATTCTCACTCCCTTATCCAACAACATGCTCCCTCTCAACACTTGTAACAGAAAAGTGATATAGATTGGATAAAACACAGCCCTGCCATTAAGCCACAAGATTCCAAGTATCACTCCACAAGCCTTTAATATTCACATGCAAGCACTTCCCGTGTTAACTACAGCTACATCATCATTTAGCCAGCAATTGCTTTCAAAACAGGCTGCAGCACAGATCTGTGATTATATAAATGCTAACACAAAGAAAAGACAACCCCTAATAAGAACCCAGTGAGTAACACAGAAGCACAACTAGAAAATTGTTTTCTTAAGCACATTCTCAGTAATCCTATGAAATACATGCTGTATCCCTAAATTGAAGGATGTATTGGACTGCAGGCTTGTAACACTCCTCAACATTACTTAGCTGTAAAATGAGATTCATTCTACAATCAGAACTGAATGGAATTCAAAACAAGTGGTTATTAAAATTTGAAAGCCTCCAAGTTTTTCTCCTCTTAAGAAAAGTGAGCAGTTACGTGACTTTTGGGGGGTTTTTGGTTTTGAGGTTTTTTAATACAACAAGGAAAAAAAACCTCACCACTGACACTTCTTCTTAGAAAAAGGCATTAAATACACTGAACTATTTCAGTCTGGGGGCACTCCTTACTGTTAAATCTTTTCTATGGAGACAAAGCCTCCAGCATCTGACCTTCTCCTCTTGTACCAGCTATGCAAAGTTAACTTCAGTGAATACATGGAGGTGGCAACCCAGGGGTGCTCGTTAAATCAAAAGGTGACATCAAGCCAGAACTAGAAAAATGACTCAAAATGGTACCATGGTCACTCAGAGAAATTCAGATATTTTGCACATCCAGGACTAATCTTCTACAAGTATTTATAGGTAATGGATTCACGTGGATTTATAGCCTCAAGGGATCCTAAGATGATCTATTCCCATCTCCCCATGTAACATGGGCCACATCATATCAATCAATTTCTCCCTGACTACTGCTTTAACTAGAACATTTCCCTGCACATCAATCCTTGATTTAACACCTTCCATGACAGGGAACCCCCTGGGTAACACTTGATAAATTGCTTTAGCAGTTAATTATCCACTGTGTTAAAAAAAAAAAGTGTATTCTATGTCATGACAATGTATTACTTGTAAAATTACACAATTTTCATTTAAACGGCCTTTTTTAATCTGTACCTGTTGAAGAATGGACTAATAAGAACATGATCTCCTATTTTGATATACTGGAACAAAAAGGACACAAAAGAAGATATTATTGTATAGGAAAGATGAGGAAGAGACGTTTAAGACGACTTTTCAGAAGAAGAGATAGCAACACATCCCAGATCATTTGCCCAGACATAACAGTTTGCTGTGAAAGACGATTATTTTAATCAATTAATGTATCAAAGTCATCTTATTTCAGCAAACGGTTAAGAAAAACACTAAATCCACGGACAGCACAACCTGGGCATAAGAATTAACACCTCTGCAATGCTCTCAGCCTCCAAAAGCAGAATCCTGGGGTGCACCAACGAGCAGTTAAAGCACTCTGATAATGGCAAGATAACTGCCTCTGGGACCCTTCAGCTGAAAGGACTCATTTGTCAGAAGATACACTTTCACCAAAACCATCTGCACCCACAGCCTGGCAACATTTCCAAAGCTCCACCATCCTGAGACAGCCATAAAAACATCCTCTGTAAAAAAGAAGAGGAGGGTGATTGTCTTGGGGGATTCCCTTCTTAAAGGAATGGAGGGGCCCATCTGCAGACCGGACCCGCTCCAAAGGGAGGTCTGCTGCTTGCCGGGAGCATCAGTGGGGGACGTTACTAGAAAACTTCCGTCCCTGGTCAAGGACACAGATTACTACCCGCTCTTAGTATTTCAAGCTGGCAATGAAGACACGGAGCATAGAAAGCCTAAAGCTGTTAAGAGAGACTTCAGGGCTCTAGGGTACAGGTAGTATTTAGCTCCATTCCAATACCAAGGAATGAGGAGCAACAAGTGAGGAAGAAGAAATTGATTAATGACTGGCTCAGGGACTGGTGTGAAAAGAGGGGCTTCAGGTTCTTTGACCATGGGGAGGCCCACGCACCCCCAGGCTTTCTTACTAGGTATGGGACATGCCTGTCTCCTAGGGGGACTAAAGCCCTCTCTAAAAATCTAGTTAAGCTCATAAATCGAGCTTTAAACTAGATGTGAGGGGGGAGGGGATGGAGGCCAGGCAGGATGGGAGTGAGCCTGGATGTGGGATTTCAGTGTCAAAGGGGTGGTGTGCTGGTGAGGACCACCAGTATATCACCACTAAGCATGAGGGGTGAGTGCACCTGGGGATGGTAAGCAGGCAACTGGCACTGTGGCCTTAGCACCTCGTCCACCCGTGCCTTAAACACCTCCAGGGAAGGTGAATCAACCACCTCCCTGGGCAGCCTGTTCCAGCGCCAAATGACCCTTTCCATGAAAATTTTTTTCCTAATGTCCAGCCTAAATCTCCCCTCACAGAGCTTGTGGCCATTCCCTCTCGTCCTGCCCCCTGTCACTTGGAAGAAGAGGCCAGCACCCTCCTCTCTACAACCTCCTTTCAGGTAGTTATAGAGAGCAATGAGGTCTCTCCTCAGCCTCCTCTTCTCCAGGCTAAACAACCCCAGCTCTCTTAGCCGCTCCTCATCACCAATACCCCTAGAAGACCTTTCTAATATTTCAATAGCCTTGGTAGAGTCCTCTCAGCTTTGCTGATGTTTCTCATATTGCTGCTGATTAGCTTTGTGCAATTCTTTCATAAAGCCCAACCTGTCTTTAAGCTGTTTCTTTACCAAATCAATAGTAACAGGAGTCATCTCATTACTGGGAGTTTTGAAAGGAACTGTATTATCTGGTTTTTGAGACTTGGCTTCTGATGATCCATATGCAGCTTTAGTGTATGGAATGAAGTGTTCTGGTAGACAGATTATTTGCTTCAGCAAGCTGACTTGGTTGAACCTGAGGTATGTTGATTCCTCTCCGTATCTGTTCTTGCTCCCATCTACTGAGTTCTTCATCTTGCTCCCCTGCCACCAGTCCTTCATCATCGCTTCCCTCAATACCTATTTCTTCAGCAATCTTTTGCCTTTGGGATTTCTCTTTCACTGTAAAAACCATCCGCCTCTTCTCATCATCATCTTCATCATCACTGGCATCAATTTCATCTTCTCAAACAAGGCAGCTTTTACCTGGTTCGCTGTCAACGGAGGTAAAGTCTCCAAGTTCACCAGCCATTTGACGCTTTTTTCTAGTGGCATGAATAAAAGCAGCTGATGGACGGGATTAACAAATAAATAAAGGAAGGTAAGAGGGGAAGAGCAGGGAGTATAAGCATTTCAGGGCTGATAAGCCTACAGAGCAGCAGTAGCTGAAATTCAGCAAAGAATCCCCTTTTTTGCATCAACTCCTGCCATTTACAGTCCAAACTACAGTTAATTAACATGTTTAAATGTATTTACCAAGACTGTCTTTCCAACTGCACAGCACCCTGGCTTTCATTCCCCACTGATACCACACTCCTAATTACACAATATTTGGGCAAGACAGCCCATATCCCCTAAAACAGACACACAAACTCCTCCTCTATCACTCTGGACATGAGCCAAAAGAAGCAACAGTAAAAGCAAGGAGTTCTACTCAGAGCTACCTTTCCTACCCAGCTCCACAGCACTTAACCAAATGGAAAATAATCTCTTTTTTGGAGAACAGAAAATAATTTTTGAGTTTTGTTCGGTTTTGGTTTGTTTTGAGGGTTTTTTTAGGAACGGGATATACATAGCAAAAATCCCACTGGAACAAAAGGGGTTACAGTTCAGAGGTGCCTCAGAGCTCCCCTACCTTTTAAAGGTGCAAGTATCTCATTTGTTATTAAAAGTTCCCTCTGAGAAGCAAGCTGGCCTCTCTAAACACCTTTGTCTTCAAAGCTTGGTATTACTTTTAAACCCTAACAAAGAATCCAGGCATGATGAATGTTCTCTCAACCCAAAATCCCTCTGATTATTATCAAAGCAATTGCTTAATATAAAGTCATTGCAATTGTAAAAATACCAACTGTGCAGTTAATATGCTGATACCAAAAACGGAATAATATAACTGGTGAACACATCTCAAATCTTCTGCCAACTTACTCATGGTGTGACTGTAAAAAAAAAAAACCTACCAAAAGTTTGCTACACAGCTTTAAGCTGTCAACAGATTTTATACTAAATAGTTTTTAAACCAAACCAAACAAAAAGCATGGCCAGCTGCGCTCGACTCCAGGTTTGCTGGCAGCCAATTAATGTCTTACTAATTCCAGAAAGAACAAACTCCTTCCTGATTGCTGTTTGGTTACAGGGCTGTAAAACACTTGGTGCTGCTTTAAAGCAGGTGTCTCTCCCAGGCCCTGGGCAGGGATGCTGCAGCAGGCGAGGATGAGGATACCGAGGAGCTCAGCACTTGCACCAACACTGCTCCAGGAGCACCAAGCATTCATTGGAAAAGTTTGAGTCTATTGATCGTGCACACAGGGCTGCAGAGGAGGCCAGAAACCCCAAGCCTGATGGAAATCAGTCCACAGAAAGCAAGCAGGGTAAAAGGTTAATGAAATACAAGCTGAGGAAATAAAACAAGGACACAAATGACTGTGCCACAAGGCCCCGGGGCTGGCTAAACTGGCTGGAGCCCTTTCCCCAGATAACAAGCTGCAGAGATGTTACCAGAGTTATGAACGCAGCTGTTTCTGAATCCCACTGTGGGGGCTGCTGTGCCCTCACAGAGGCACCACGACCTAATTCCCAGGCAGGAAGGGAGCCCTGGCTATGCTCCCTTCTGTCCTCCAGCCAGAAGCAGCTGGAGGGTTTGCAAGGAAGGAAACATGCTGAAACTGGGCAATGAAAGCTTACGTGATATAAGGTCACGCAGTGACTACTGATCTGGGTTTTCCTTGGAAGCAGCAGTGAAGCCACCAGCGTGGCCAAAGCAGACACCTCGGAGTGGGCAGACTCAAGCACTGTGGGACCCCGTATCAGGCTACACTTGCCCCTAAGCCTGCAACTCAGTCCTGGAAACTTGAATCCAACATTTCGCCTTCAAAACAGACTTCTCGCAGCAACGTGAAAACAAACTTAAAATTATGGGATACTCAAGTTAGCACCTTCCTTTAGTACTCCACCTATGGGCATCTTTATTGTCAGAGCCATCACCATCCGTGTTTTATTTAATCCACAGTAAACAATACACTGTTCAGGCTTGAAATCATAACTAATAGCCTGAGATTTTGTAGGTGGTGTTGGTATTTATTCTTAAAAGGACAATTATTTTTTTCCTCACACAAAACTTTGCTGCACTTAGGCCATGGCTACAGATCTCTGTAAAGGAGCAGCATTCACAGAAAAGGGACTGACACACTCTGGGTGTCAGATATAACAGTGAGAACTATGAAATGAGCTCTTTTTCTAATTCAGGGTTTGAATAAGCTCCTAGCTCGATTTCAGCAAATACAGATTACAGATCTAAAACCAACTCTTTCTAGTGTCACCTAATCAGAGTATCCTCAAATACATAAATAAATTGAAAGAAAAAAAAAACCCACACCAAAACCATGCAGTGGGGCATGTCACTGTTTCACTAATTCACACACAAAGTGCCAGAAACACATAAACAATCAAGGACCTTCCCACTGTAGTGCAAGAACCATTTAAGGACACAAATTCAAAAGCATCTACGCACTATATAAACTGCTGTTGGACCAGTCAGGGCTGGTGGGGAGGAAACCAATCTGATATTTGGAATCACTTTAATAACTGACACACTAAGGCAACAGACTTAGGAAAATATGAATGCAATGCAAGACTAACCCAAACAAAAAAGCTTCACACAATTCACAGCAATAACTCTGCCAACACTTCATCAGGTGAATAAAATTAGCAAACTTCCAATTAGCAAAAGGAATAAATCCCCATAAAAAGTAAGTAGAAAGGAATTTCCAAGTGCACAAATACAAAAAAAAAAAGCTTGGCTTCTTACTCAGTGTTGTTACCACTGCAATATGTTTACCCATTTATCTATGGCATGTGAAACTCAACTCGGTATGAAAAGAAATCACTGAAAGTCTTGACAGATTAGTAACTGTCAGATCAAATTAAACCTTGTCCTAGGCTTTGCAGGGGCTGTACAAATTTATCACAGTCTCACAGATTCTTTGCTCTCTTGACATGAATAGGTCAGAACAGCCCAGAGACAAAAGGCAGCAAGACAAGAAGACTAAAAATGCGCAGTTTTGGAAGGTCGTTTATTGTCAGGCTTGGTTTTATATTCACAGAGAAATTTGGTTTTGCAGATGGGTAATGCTACAGGAGATAACAAGCAGCAGGAAAAAGCAGCCTCCTCTGCTCCAAGGCTCTCCTGGGAAGATGCTGCAGGGCTGACCCTATGAGGAAGGGGACAGCCCACCTCCCGGCCCTAAAGCTGCTGCTGCAGCTTGTGCACATAACAGGGAGGTTTCAGATCACTTACAGAACCTAGAGATTACCCGGGGTTATATAAAAAGGAAACATCCCTTGGGTTTTGCTGTCAGAAGACCCTACATAGAGCAGGTAAAGCCCTTGGGCTCCAGCAGCAGCTTACCTCAAGAACTAAAGAAAGGAGAGGAGCCGTATTACAAGGGATGTAATTAGGATGGGTGAACAAGACAACCCAAAGTTTAGCCAGAACTGTGCTTGATCTCCCACCATCAGTCAGGCACAGAGAGAAACTCAGGAGAGCCAGCATTGCTGCTGCTGCAGAGGAACCATGGAGCCCCCGACCACAGCCTGGGGATCCTCACAGGGAAACCAGCCCCAGCCCAGGTGCTTTAATCAACCACAGACCACCATAAAGATACTTCTGAGAAAGTGCGTAGGGCGAACGACAGCAGTCAGTACTGCTAGGACAGAGTTATCCCTTTGAAACTCAGTAGCCCACCTGGCAGTAAGGTTTGGGCATGAAAATACATCAGCCCCTTCTGTCTGATTGAGAAAAACAACTTTCCTGCTGCATTCCTGCCTGAGGCAAGGGGCAGGCAGGGCAGCACCAGCACCAGTTCAGCACCCATCACCCACTCCTCTCCCCAGCACCCTCACACCCCTGCAGCTCAAGCACCTACAGCAAAACTTCCAGCATCTGCAGCTGTTTCAGAAGGATTTATAGCTCTGGCTGTCTTGCTTACCTGGTGGCAACTGGTGGGCATGCCCTCTCCTCTTCCCCCTAGCTGGGTGCATTCACTCATGTTGCCCTCCATCCCACAGCACTGTGGATGGCACTACCCTTGGCAGCACTCTCCTACAGCTTCAGTCACAGCTATCAACACTGACCGTCTCCTTTCCCATCAGGCACCAGGAATCATTTGCATTGCCCAACAAGATGATTGGGGTGGAGGACTCCAACATATCTCAGCAGCCCTTCAAAGAAAAGAAGAAAATCAACCCAACCACCCCCACCATGGCCCCTTGACTATCCCCAGCACATGCAGCTGAGGTCAATAAGGGAGAACAAGTCACAGCTGAGGTCAATAAGATATTTAAGCCCAGTGCCCACAGCCAGGCTGGTGCACACCTCTGCTCCTGCACCAAGCCACAAGAGGTTTTGAATATAGGAATTCAACAAATGCACATCCAGAGCAATCCTTGCTGGGATGATCTGTGCTATGAGAGCCCTTCAAATACAGACTTCCTCCCTTTACATCACATTGTATCAGAAGTTAATGACTCTCAATTACACAAAGTGCTTTTTAAAATCATGGTACAATTAGTTCCAAAAAACACGGAAGTACCTGACAACTTGAATTCTCATTAAGAAGATACAATTATAAACAAGAATTTCGTTTTTTGCAAGAGACATCAGAGCACACACTGTTTATAAAAACAATTGTTAGGTTTCTGTAAGGCAGGATCATCTTGTGCTTTTTATTTAAGGAACACAATGGTAAAGAGCATAGAACCATTACAGCATAGAAAGCACCCCCACTTGCAGGGTTACTTTGCCTTTTCAGAGGGAAATCAGGAACACAATAATGTTTTATTGTTATTCTTTCAAAATACACAAGTGAACAATATATAGCTTAGAAACAATTTCTTGTAAACAACTTTAATAGTAAAAGCAAACAATACCTTAAGAAATAAAAGGAATTTATATCCTGAAAGATCAAGTTATTATTTTGGCTTCTCAATGTGAAATAAACTATTTATTAGAGCTGAAATCATTTAGGAACTATAACCACAATGATCTATTAGAAAGATCATGGCAAGGAAAGAGAACTATAACATAAATATTTAGGATTTCAATGCAGCAAGGAACATACACAACTTCTCAGCTCCTTGGGGAGAGGGTTACAGCACTGCCCCTTCCAGCAGCCACCTAGCAACTACCAGGCAAAGAATTTTATTATTTCAGAGCAACAAGAAGTTGAAGAGGATATTTATTTAGTCTTTAGAAGGAAAAAATTACCCAACGGCTTTTCTTGGTGCGACTTACAGCTTGTAAACTTAATTTCCAAAAATATAAGCTAGACTCAAAGCCAACGCTGGCACCAAGGGCGCAGACAGGACTGCAAGACGGGCTGAACTGCAGGGCAGCCCTGCCCTGCCAGCCAGCAGACCTAGAACTTCACGGGGAAACAAACCAAATCCACTCTAGCTCCTAAGATGGCTCCGAAGGATGAGCTGAGGAGAGGGAGCAAACAAAGAGCCGCTGCGATGCAGCAGCCCGGAGGGTGCACCTTGAGTAACTCCTTTCGGACTCATTCTCTCTTGCTCAAGCCTCTCCCTTGCATCTCGGGGAGAAGAAAAACCTGCCCTGGGATTCAGTTACGCCACCCAAGCCCATGCTCAGCCCTCCTTACCTGCCCTCTTCTCTCACTGGCTCGCTCGGGTTTGGGATCCCCAGCCAGGTAGATACAAACTGCTGAGAGAGAGGGTGGAATCACAGGCACTTCTCTGCTTCATACCTGAGCACGGGACACTGAGCATGCTCCTCCTTCCTCCCAGGCCAGGTTTCAGGAGGAAAAATAGCTTCCCTGAAAGCAGATTAGAGATGGCCCAGCAGTGAATGAGCTTTACCCCGGAACTGTTTCAAAATTTCTGCTCAAAAAGGACATAAAAGAGAAGGCAAGTGCACACAGCAATTGCTTGTCTTAGCAACTGACTCTAAATTGGTCCGTACAAACAGAAAGTCCTTTAGCGCAGTCCTTTAGGTGCTGGTAAAACACACCTGCAGGTCTGGTTGTGCCTCAGTTTCTCATCTATAAGAAGGAGCTGTGAAGGCCTGATTTATTCCTTCTTTTGCTTGCTTTGCCTATAGCACATTTGGATACTGTACAGCCATTTATAAGGCATTTTTACAACACCTAAGACTACAGGGCCTTGACTTCTATTATAGCTGCTAAATAGTACCACGTTGCTTGCATCACTGGAAATCCAGAACTTAGTGCGAATAAGGTACAGCTCCCAGGTGACTGTAAAAAAAAAAAGTCTCCTCCAATATGCAAACAGTGCTGGCAACGCAGCCAAAGCTGCTGGAGCAGAGACATGAAACCTTATAGATCAGAAAGGGAAATGGGCAGAAGGATGAAAACGGCAGGCTGCTTTCCCGCAGCTGGAAGTGCTCATGTGGTTCAGGGACTGCTGCTTCCCTGGAGCCAAACGTTGCCAGAAATCTTGCACTAGAATCCGATTCAATTTCCATGCAGCTTCTTCATGTCGCCTGCACTCTGGCACGAAAACCCACGCTTGGCTGAACGGCCACTGGATTCCCAGTCAGAGGGCTCACCACGCCCTTTTCACATATCTTTAGCATATCTGCTTTGTAGATGCCATTTCCCTAGGTATTCCCAATCTGAAGATATGCTCTTTTAATTGAGCTGGGACTAGGCAGGTACAGAAGCAGCCCAGTTACAGGAAGGGAAGCAAGAGAAGAGCAGCGCTACCAGTATCTTGACCTTGGAGTCCTAGGTAGAAGCGAACAGCACAAGCACAGGTAACAGGAGTAATCAATCTCCTTTCTTCACATCTCCCCTGGTGTTCACAAGAATCATGATGTGAGGCTGCTTCCTTTGGAGATTCAGGTTAAACTTCCCAAACAGCAAACTGGGCCACAGCAGGTTGACCTGGAGGCTGATGGAGCTGAGTGGTGGAGGTGAGCATCACCCCTGAGCAGAAGCCTCTCCTAGGGGCTGGGGGCACTGTCACCACAGGGCACAAGGGCTCAGCAGTGATAAAGATGGAGCGGACAGAAGATCTGGCTGCACCAGGCAGGGACCAGGCAGCCTCGGGCTTCACCACCAAGCAGAGAGAGGTCAATGTCCAGCTCTCAAAAATATGAGATTCAAAGACACTCATTGAAACTGGATCTTTCCTTACAAAAGCCCAGCAAAGTAACCAAAGAGAACGTGCCAGTCTCCACTAGAATGGCTTTGGTCTCCTGCTGGTCCATACTGGATGGAAAGGCCAACTCACCCCACGTGTGTGGGTTTAAGGCCCCTGTGCTGGATAAACCAAGCCCCAACCATTGGAGTACGCCTCTTGCCAAGCCTAAGTACTTAGACTGTTTAGAGTGAAAAAAGGGAACCAAGCCAGACTGTTTCTACTGTAAGATCATATGGCGATAGGGTTGAGGCCTCTTCTTTATAAGCTCTTTGTTTTCCACACCTTGTAACTTTCTTAAAAACTAAAACCGCAGCACAGCTCAGAGCAACGCGAGAGAACAGCCCGTGGTGTGATGACAAGGCCACCTCAGCCAGGAATACACAAAACCCTCACGGCACGCCTCATGGCAGAGGAGCACGGGGCATCTCTTGGGACCTGCATTTACAGCACTGACATCAACAGCTTGGCAAAGAACAATATCCATGTTCTGCCAAAGCAGCTACTTACAGTTCTCCAGGATTTTGCTTTTAAGAAGTCAATCATTGCACAGTGAATAAAGTTTTATCAAGTGCGGAAGAATATAAACTTCAAAATATAATTGTATGCACTTGTACCAGGAGCTTTAAAAAAAGCCATGCTGTGCAGCACACCAGACTGCTGCAACCTACCCAGTTCCAATACACTCAGTTCTGAGCAAATACAGCACTGAACTTCTCCTTAACGACTTCAGTGGTGCCAAGACTGATGATTTTCACACATATCTGATGGTTTTCTAAAAAAAATCTCAGCTCCTGAAGTCACATGATATCATAGAAATATGCTCTTTTATTAAATAAAAGGCTTTTAAATCATAAGTTTTGCCCCCAGGAAAGAAAAAAAGAATCTTTACCTTACAAAACTGGAAAAATCCTAAAGCTAAAAGACCCATCTAAGTTACCATTGCTTTAAATCTTAGGGAGGTCACTAAGTAAGATAAATGTTTGTTTGGGGTCTTTTTTTTTTTTAGCTCATTTCACGATTTACATGAATGCTTGGGTTTTTTCCCCCAGAAACTTATGCTGTGAGTAAAGCTAAGCCATGAATAAATTCAAGGAAATGGTGAGCTCGACCATTACTTCAATAATATGAAACAAGGTTACCTCCACGGAATAAATTCCCAATTATTCCTTTAGTTCTTCCTGTCACTACAAAGTGTTCTGTTTTTAAAATAAGAAAATAAAAAAAAAAATACCATCTGGAGAGCTGTAAGGGCATAGATGAAACGGTCCATGTTCTACTGTAAGATCTTCTCCTCCAAACCCTAATATTTCCACTGGGCTTCCAGGCCAAGTCCTCCAATTTTCAAGGTAAAACACCACTGAAAGCCAACACAGTGCTGTATGCAGGTTCTTACTAACTCCAAGCCATCCAGGAACTGAAATACTTGTAAAATAAAGAAATAATAGTAAAATGAACTCTACCTGATGCATTTAGCTGCTGCATCTCCAGCAGGTCCCTCTAGCCTAATGCATGCTGGGGCAAGGCAGCCCCAATTCTGCTGGTGCTGAGCCTCTCTGTTTGTAAGAAATTTTTGTGGAAGTCAGAGAGGCTGGTTCTGGCCACTGCCCCTAGCATGCAGCAGCCTGAGCCAAGCACCACTGCAGCTCCAGTGGGAGCAGCTCCAAGGCTGCTCTGAGCTGCACTGGGCACAGACTGAAGCTCATTTTCAGTTCTTCCACCCTTTTCTTGGGCTGTCCCATGGGAGAGCGGCTAAGTCCTTCCCACAGCTCAGCCTGAACTTGCTGCCCTCCAACCTGCTTGACCCAAGACCTCTGAGCCCCCAGGGAAATGAGGCCATCACAAGCTCTTCTCTCCTCTGCAGCTGATTCACCTGGTGGTTGTGAGCAGGAAAAGATCAAAGCACATTTATCATCTCCTGATCTACATTCTAGCCACCTCCAATGCCGCAGGACAATCTCAGACAGGCGGTTTGGAAACCTCCTCCTCCTCTTCCTCACAGCGACAAGCCTGCCAAGCTGCCCGCTAAAGGGTTTGCAGCTCCTCCAGCGACAGCTGGATTCTTCCAACAGCAGAAGGTGGCTCCAAGCGCTCCGTGTCCTCGCATCAACTCTTCACCCTAGATCATTAAGATGTTCCTCGCCACTGCCCCCTCCTTGCTGCTAACCTCCACGAGCTCTAATGGATTCCTTTGCAAATCCAGTGCACATTCAGTAGAGCTCGGCTGGCTTGCAACGCTAATATTCTCATGCATATACAGAAGAGCAAGTTTTATTCGAAACAGAAGTGGCAGCTTCTAATTTAAGACTATATAATTCGACTGCTAGGCACAACAAAAACTACCTATATCCTACGTAGGCAAATTCTGTTTCAACATGCTAGTTCAAATAAAGGCAACTGACTTCTGCATTTCTGGGGGAGCACATGGGTTCCCTTTGCTGCTAATCCCTTCTGCTGGGGGTCACTCTCCAGCAGCCCAGCTGTATTTTCATGGATGACTTTCTACTCTCTCTGCTAATGCCACCAACCAGTCGCTGAGAGCAAGAATTGCATTGAATTATTTCATCCACAGTCACACTGCCCATGGGGGCACGGGCGAGGGAGCTTGCGGAGGGGAGGCAGCCAGGGATCAGAATCTCACATGATCCTAAAGGCACCTTGGGCTTTTCATTTGCTCTTTAAAAATGCTTGGTCTTCTTTATACATGTGTCCATGTATTTATATATGCATATACATATGCACACATGTCTGTGCAGCACTATGAAATGCAGATTTAAATCATGCACACTGTCACTCCAGTGAACAGTGTCTTGTGTGCACGTCACCAACATACCCAGCAAAGCTCTGATAGTCCCACACACTTGGTTGCAGCCAGTGGGCTCCCACAAAAGCCCAGGGCACTGCTGTTCTGCTCCCAGGCAGGATCAGGACCCACTACACCCCATATTGCGCCTTTTCCTTGCTGAAATGCAGGAAAACAAAGCTTTCCACTTCCAGGCACTGGACTCCAGTCTGAACCAGGCACAACCTCACTCCAGCGTGAGACTTCCCCACCATATGGATCCGCAGCACGATACATGCAGCTTTATCTGCTTTATTTTTCAACCTGCTGAATTGCTAGAGTATGTTTTAGGTGTTATACATGGACCCCAGATCCATAATCGCACCCTCAGCAGCTGTTTCGTTCGCTGTGGTATTTACAGCAGATGTTATGGCTTTGTAAGAGCAGTGAAACAATTGAGACTTCCGAAATTGGGGCTGGGGGGATATGAAGCAGAGCCCAATCCCTGCACCCAGCTGCAGCCGTGCTTGAACAAGCAGCTGCAGACGCAGCACCAAGACGTGCAGCAAAGAGACACACCGCAGTGTACGGGAGCTTAAGGAAATTTCAAGTGTTACCATAGTGGCATTAAAAAGCTGTCAGTGATTCAAGCAGCAGAGGCTGAAATTCAGTGTTTAATGCATGATTAAATATAAGCGACGTAAATTATACATTCCAATTTGTGGAACTGACACTATTTAAAACACACCATCTATTCCCCGTTTCCTCTGACACTGATTACTAACCACTAAAAGATGAACACTTTCTTACAGGCACTGAAGTACCAAACTAGGGATTTATAAATTGGAGAAAATGAAAAGGATTTGCATTATAAATAAAGTAAAAAGTTTACTTTCCATGGGCCACCTGAGAACACTTAAAACAGTCAAAAATGGACATTTTATAACTGAAAATCTGCCTGTTCTCTATCAAGGCTGCTAACCGAGACACAAGAAGTTTGGAGCTATTTTACAGTAGATTCACAATCAAACATGGGCTGACGACATAGGACCCATCGTTAATTCTCCTCCACAGAGCTCTAAGCCAAAGTTCTATTAAGCAGACACAAATAAATTGCCTGCTTCACCTTGATATATAGAGTGATTTGCAAGATGTTACTTTTCAGATTTCAAAGACAAGAAGCTGTACAATTTTCTTGACTAGTGATGATGGCGCTTTACTTGGAAGTAGCAAGAAAAGGATGCAGGAGGGATCACCCAAGACCATGAGAAATGGGAGACCCCCCTCCCATCCACCCCAGAGCACCCACAGCCCCTCTGTGAGATTTGCCAAGCCCCAACTCCTGACAGACCAGCAGCTCCTTGCAACTAGGACCACACTGTTGCCTTGCAGTCAGACACCCAAACCCAGAGCATCTGGGTATTTGCCTTTGCCTCAGACAGAAATTGTGCTGGAGGTATGAGCAGCAGTCACAAAAGCAAACCCTTTAAAACCATTTAGCCTCCTAAAACGGCTTGGGAGGAAGAGTTTTATTCTTTTCTTAGCTTATGGAAGCAGGAAAAACCCATGAAAAGTCAATGGGATTTTCCAGCTGAGAACAAGTTCTTACCCAGCATTTCCATATCACAGAGCTCAAAGTCTTCTGCAAGAGTCACCAGCCCCTCTTCCTTAAGTAGGGAAACCAAGGCACAAGTCAGTCTCTCTTGGGCAGCCTCGGAGCAAGCTGGCTGTGATGGGCACCCCTTGCACGACGCTGCCAGCTACCAGTCACAGTCCTTTCCTTACACCCCGTGCCATTTGGCAGAGATGTGCTGCACGTGAACAACTTTTGCTTACCTTCGGGCTGGAACACTTTGCTTCTTGGGCTTTCACTGCCTCAAAAGTTGACTGATACAAGGCATTAGGGCTGGTTGCTGTACTGATCTGGACACACAAATCTTTAATGGATCACAATACATTATCCTGTACCAAAAATAAACCTAGCAAGTGATGGTGGAAGTGCTTTGACACCCAGGGGTGATGCCTGGGAGCTCGGGTGAGGTAGGCTTGAGTGTTACAATTTTATCCCCATTTTACATACCACAAAACCAAGGCATGGCAAAGAAAAGCAACTGGAGCCTGTGCTTGACTTTCCACCCCAGTGACAACGCACGGGAAGGGATTAACACTTGCCAATACAATATCAGATGATGGAATTGGGCGTGGGCATCTCAGTAACTTCAAAAAAGGTCTTTTTAACATGATGTTGCCCCATTCCCTGAAATTTATAAGGCAGAAAAAGCAATATCGATCTCACTGCCTGGCAGAAATAAGAGAGAGTAATTAAGCACAGAGATCTCAGGGAAGAAGCCTCCAAGGATTCTTCTTCTATTCGAACAAGGACTCTTGCAAAATGCCAGGAGAATGACAGAAAGAAAAAGAAAGAAAAAAGTCTAATCCTGGATCTTCACTGTCAGCTCACTTTTCCAGGAGCACAAAGCACTGGAGACTCAAAACAGGAGACGATGCTCCGAGAGCTGTGCCTGGGAGCATAAGACACAGGGAGAGGAGAGGCAATGCAAACAGCAGTAAATATAAGCAGTGACTCATATCACACAGCAAATAAACAGTGCTGTAACAGTTTCTGCAATTGTAATTCAAACCCAAATACACAAGAATCACGGTCCACCACAAGGAAAGGCAGGACTGCAGTGATGGGAAGGGGTCTGGGAATTCCATTACATTCACATTGTTGCTCTCACACTATCCCAAATAAGCAGGTCCAGAAAGAAACAGAGAGAAGGAAGGAAAAACGAATGGAACAGAAACAATTTCTTGTGATCTACATCCGTGCTTGAAGCTTTCACGACTGCACTGAGAGCAGAAATTATATCCCAAAGCCATGTAACAGCCTACACCACTGCTACTGGTTTTGACCCCTGGTCCCCAAAAGCACCTCTAGCAACAGAAATAAAAAGTTCAGCGTGGTGGGTTAATGAATAAAATAGGCCTTATGTGGTGAGTGGATGGACAGAAGGCAACAGAGTGGAGGGGAAATCACACCACTGGTGAGAGGCACTGGTTTGACTGCTCCACAAATCCTCCAGTGAAGCAGATTTGCAATTTCTTTTGCTATTCCTTCATTACCCTCCTAGTGAGAAACTCTCCCCCAGTCTGCACCTTGAATATTTGCTTTCAGACAAATAAAGGTATTTTTCCCCCAGTGGGTACTACAAGACGATCATCAACCTTTATACAGAAATCTTTTACGCATCAGAGAATGCATTGCCTGCACTCAGGCTTATATTTCTAAATACAATTCCTTCAGCTTTTCCTCTCTGGACTTATTTGCCAAGCCTCCCATCTGTGTGGTTCACCTCCAGACTTGCAAGTGTGACTGTAGCCCTCCCACCTCCCACCACCCAGCACCCCTCAGTGCAGGGGGAAGCAATTACCAGCCTTGCCTCAACACACAACACTTCTGTAACGATGACAGAGAGATTTGGCTTCTTTTCTCAAAGCTGCTGATCCATACCAGCCACCATCACAAGAGACAACTCTGCACCACTGCTCCTCTTGCATTCGGTTGTTCAGCTCCTGCTCCTTCCAGAGTTACCATAGACACACCCTCCTCTCCCCCACATCCCATCATGCTGGTGCCCGACCAGTTTTGATGTTCACCATGACAATCTGAAATTCTGCTCCTAAGCCTCAGTCACATCAGCAGCCCCTCTTAGGCATTCACAGTTATCCCACTAAAGAGGGAAGATGAACAGATTTGACTACTTTTTTTTCTTAATAAGTCAGATTGTCTTTTGGACTCCATCCTCCTCCTCTCTGCTGTTTGCAAATTGTTCTGGAACTTTTTCCAGCAACCACGGTCAGATTCTCCAATGCTACATTCTAGGTCTTCCCTTCGCCTTCCACTGAAGGCCTGAGTGGACGTTGCTCCCCTTCCCTCCCCACCGCATCCCCAGGGAACACTGAGAGCTGTCACCGACGGTTCAGAGCTTGCGGAGACCACATTCTCCTCAAGTAATCTAGAATAATTTCACCAAGCCCAGCTGACACAAGCAGTGGATAATCTCTCCCTTCTCTATTCACTCCCTTACCTCTCCTATCTGCAGAAACTATGAGTCTCTATATAATTAGCAATACAGTTTTGTGAGACAAAAAGAGAGGATATACAGAGCACATCCACCTCGTGTGACCCCTCATCTTCTCAGTCTTGCTCTGCTCCTCTATGGCCTTTCTCATATATCTCTCTTTTTGCAAGAACTTCCCCCAAATTTAAAGGCCTTCAAATAAATCTTTTTTCCACTAGAGGGCACAAAGACAATTTCTCCTAAATGTTAGAAGGATTAATAAAACAATTTCTAGCACCTCACCAAAGTTAACTCACACTCCAAGAAATGAATACCTAGTAAATTAAGATGTAGTTGCAACTTTGCAGGTACCACACCACCACCAAACACCTCTAATGCATAGAGACTGAAAACCCAGAAATCTAAAAGTAACACTGTACTCACAAGATCTCCTGTATAACACCAAGCACTTTATCCAGTGATTTCTACACTGCCCGCAACTTCTCATTAGGCACAGATCACAGTATAATCACAACACTGGAGATAAAAATATCCATCCTAGTATTTTCTAAGTTGTACCTATTATATTCAGCTTCAAATAACGGAATGTTTTTATGCTTTTTTTTTTTCCTAAATTAAAAGAAGTTCACTATCAGCAAAGATCTTCTGTTTGTGGATACTTTCGGATCATGATAGTGACCTCCTGACCACCTTGGGTAAACTAAAGAGATTTTAGCCTTTAAGGCTCTTCTGTACAAGCCAGTTTTTCCAGCTTTAAAGCTTGTCTTTTAAACGTCTTACAGGCTGTATCTATAACCATGATGCCTTAACCAGTTCTTCACCGAGGAGCCGTGTTGGTCCATAAAAACGTATAAACTCAATGGGAAAGCAATAAAATCAAACATTTGGTTACACAAACCCATCAAGTGGAATGACACGGAATTTCAGAGCATTATGCACCTTGAGAGCACCGTGGCCCTCAGGGCTCATCAGCCTCCCAAGCCCCAACAGCTCCAGGTACTGCAAGCCTTGCTTGAACCTACCTTGCCGACTTCTGTAATCCTGGCAACCTGCTCTTTCATGGCCCAAGTCGAAGACACGTGCCAGCGTTTGGTAGCCCACTCGTGCACGGGTGCCTAGACGCACACCCACACCCACCCTCCTCTCCATCACCAGCTGTTCTTCAACACACACTCACTCCTCCAGCCTGAAGGCAACAAGGTTTGCTTTCTGCCTATCGCTGCCTGAGGATTTCCACTTACTGGAAGGTTTGGCTTGAACAGAGTCAGCCCAAAGGCTTTTGCTAATGGAAGACGAGAGACAATAGCAATATGCAGGTGCTTCCTCCTATTTAAAGTGTTTACTTGTGCAGCTTAACACAGTGACGCTATTGTGAACTAGATCTGCATGCTGGTTTACAGAGTTCAAAAGGTAGCATATAACAAAAAGGAACTCCAAAATACTGCTTATTAAACGAAATGCTGCAGACTAAGTAGTTTTTTTCTTTCCTTTTAAACTCTGTTTCCTTTGCCCATGCCAAGTAAGAGGGTTTTTCCAACCATACAATAAAAGCAGTTTCAAATGGGAAATGATACATACTATACGAAAACAAAACAAAAAACCTAACACAAAAGCAAAGAATTTCTCAGTACATCTCCACTGTACTCACAGCCGCAGTTTGTGGCATGGAAAGGACAAGTCTGTCAGGTAGCACTGAAGGCTGAACTTGAGGCTGTTAGAACTGCACGTGGTCTGAGAAAAATCCAAGAGCAAGAGAGAAGGTAGAGTAGAGCTAAGCAACAACATAGAGTTAAGGAAAACTTCAGACTGAAAAAGGAACAAAGGCGTATTTGTTTTATGAAATAAAGCAAGCGATTCAGCTGTATTACACAGTAAACCATTTGGCTTAGGACTGAAACAGAGAAGGGGGGGGGGGAAAAGAGCATCTGATTCTAATTTTGTTGTCCTAAGCTTACATGAATCAAGATGTTTACTAGAGGTGCAAAGCACTCAAATCCGTGGTTGGATTTTGTACATAGGAAGTATCAGATGTGCTGAACATCTTGCAGTTCCCCTTACAGCCTGTGAAGGCTCAAAGATACTCAGTAATATAATAACAATAACAATAATAATAGAAACAAATATCAAGATCCTTTTCCTGGTATCACGATAAACTCCGAAATCTAACATTATAGACACTGCTTTGTGAAAATCTCAGTCCTTTCATAGCATCACCTTTTCACTGTTTGAGATGTTTCAAATAAATTATCCTTGTATTCAAAATCCTGCAACTTAAGACTGCAACTTGCTTTCACATAAAACCACACCACAAAATGCCAGGTATGCTGAAGCCATCTGCACGCATTCTCATTCAACCCCATTTTTTAGGGTCAAAACAAACAGAATTCAGTCCTTATCCGAGTTCCATATTATTTTGCCCACTCTCCTCAGTTTCTACTATTTTAGATGTGCTTCCATTGATTTTCCTTCTTGGTGGTAACAGACTGAACGGGATTCAACACTGGTCTCTGCTACCATTTTCTGTGAAATCTGCTGGGATGGTTGCTCAGAGAATGTCAGATCCAGACTCCTTCCATTCTCCATCATCAGCAAAACCAGAAATGGCAATTAAAATCCTTCTTTTCAATGCTCCCATCACAGATGTGCTAGGAAGTGAGTGGCAAGGGCTGCTTCATTGATGCGAGTGACAGAGCAATGCAATGGCTCAGAACCAGCACGTTAATCATTTTAGAGTTGTCTTCGTGCAGCTCAGCAATCTCCTGTCCAGCTTACTGGACTTCTCCCCGAAGTAACATAAGAACAGACACACCGTGTGCCTAAAAACAGTTGCAGCAATTCACAAACCCAAGTGTTGACAAACAGCTTGGACCAAACCCGTTCTACCTGTGCTGAAGCAGTCTGTCAGCACTCTCACCCCATGAACACTCTCCTCGCATGAAGCAGCACTAGCAGACAGCAGGTGGGCTTTTTAACCTCTTAAACCACTATGTCTGTTCTGCAAACAAATCTTAGGCTAAATGAGCACCTACAGTCTTCTCTAAGTTACCCACAAAAATGAAGACAAGGCATTGTGTGCACTGCATTCTTGGGTATGAACTCAAATCCAGGGTAATTGCTACGCAGTCTCTGCCCCAAACCGCTCAGCATCACCACATGGTACCCACTCCAAAGTGCTTCGTCACCCTCCCAGCAGTCCTGCAGAGGCAAACCAAGGACATTTCAAGGTGAAAGAGAGAAGACAGTCCCCCTATGTCTCTTTATTGTTGGTTTTAGTCTTTAGCTTTGCTGGACATAAGCAAGCCGTGTGTTTTATTTTTATGACTTTCTTTCCACTGCTGCAAGCAGTTCCTAAAGGGACATAAGATGCCAGTGCTCTAGAGAAGATCCAACTGAAAAACAATTCAATGCACATTCACTGAAAGAGAACATCAGAAAGTAAACCAGTGAAAATTACTTCATTTACCAGCTGTGGCTTATGGATGCTCAGAGACACTGAGATTTATTACATACTGCCTTGGGCAGGTGGGAGGACAGCAAGAGCAGAGAGGAATTTCTGGCTGTAAAATGTCTCAAATACCAAAACCCAAACGAGTCTTTACAATATTTTGCTACTTATATTGGCTCTGAGGCTGCAGGAAGGAGGGGTGGTCAGGGGCCCAAGACATCGCCAAGAACCCTGGGACAGCAATACGAGGCTCGGGCTTGGTCCCACTGGGGCAGAAGGGCTGCAGGAAAGCTGCATTCTGCCCCTGCTGCTGCTGGACATTGTGCAGCAAGCCCTGAATGGTTCAGCAGGCAATGGTATTGCATGGAACAAACTGGGAAGAACATTAGGAAAGGCTTTTATGAAGCTCTTGGTGTGACGGAAAAAGACAAGTCCTGCCTCACAAATAATAACTATAAGAAAATACCTATGTGGGGAAAGACACTTCTGCAAAATCCTGAGCTCTTTTCCCATTTTAACTGACTGAGAACTGAAGAAACTATTCAACCCCGAAGGACTGCAAGCCTGAAAGTCCTGAATCCTGCAAGCAGCAATGCACACATGTTGGAAGTGAACACAACTGGAGTTGGAAAGAAGAATAAATTAAAGGTTTTCATTGTAGCAAACAAGGCTTTCAAACAGATTGGCAGTAACACCATGTTCAAAACCTGGATGCATTACTTTTATGATTCCTCCCAGCAGAATGTGACAAAACATATCTGAGCTGTAATCAATTTCCTACAGCCTTATGTAAACGTTATAGGAATTTTGTCCTCTGTAATACTTCTTGCTCTCAAGGCTGCAATAAATAAGTTAGTTACAACCCTGCTGCTGCTTTGTCTCCTAACTTGCCGTCTCAAGTCACTGCTTTTATTTCTTTAAAGCTACCAGTGTAACCACTTTCAGCTTCAACAAACACTTTAAATGTAACCTGTAGCTAAACTCTAGGTAGAATGAAGCATCCACAGGGGAGGAGTGGAAAGGAAACGCTGTTCTCCACTGTTAACACCACCTTCCTTTCATCTACAGTCCCTCGCCAGTATCACAGAAAGGAATTCTGGTAGTAAATCTCTCAAACAACTTGGAGAGAATTTGGCCTGGAAAGTCCAGGAGATGGTACTTACTATGGTCATATTTTCAAAAGCCGTGCAACAGGCACGCTGATACACATCAACTGTGTCCCAAGCTGCAGGGACATCCAAGAGGGGAATTGCTGGGGAATGCTTCAGGATCAAGATTCAAGGCAAAATCTGAACTGTGTCCACAGCCACTCAGATCGCTGTAATAGAGCTGTGTGTCACTTATGTACTAAACTGTCTTGCTTCGAGGCCTTGGCTTCATTTCAGCTATAAAAACATGCCATAGTTTGTCAGACCACAGGTTCACCTACTCCACAATCCCATCTGTCTAAATGAACAGCAGCAGTGACTGCTTCGGGAGGAATCCCAGGAGAGGACAAGTGCATGATGCTGCTTCCCAGAGAGCATCCCACCTGGCAGAGGCTGGAGGACCACCTGAGCTAGAAGTGTCTGGTTAGGTTTCTCTCCATCATTCTTTCCCTCTCTTTCATCCAGAGAATGGCAAATGCACCTCGCTGCTCCAATACATCAGAGGGGTTGGGGGGTGGGAAGCAGGGGAGAGAAGAGACACCTGAGCCAACTTCAAAGGTTTTGCATCCTTTGAACACTTCATTCATACATAATTGAAAAGGCTATACCTTTGGACTGCAAGAAAGTAGATTTTTTTTTCTCCCCCACTACCAGACCCATCACGTGAGGGATGTCGTCATATGATAGCCTTGGGGGAAGTTTGCAAACATGAAGAATTTACTGAGAAGCAAAGTAAACTACTACTGACAGCAAGTGGACCAAAGCCCGGATCCCTGAGAGGTTCTGACACTGGGAGGACCCAGAAAAAATAAAGCAGCCTTGATCTAGCATCAGGGGAGGCTGAGAGGGGCACATACATATATTCTATTTCACTATAACCTCCATTTGACCAGTTACACAAATAAAACTCTGCTTGTCCTAAGTACACTTGTAGACTTGGAGAGGGAATTCAGAAGATGTCACAATACAGCCAGACCTGCTGGTCACTGCAGTGCAACTGAGCTCAAAGACTTCAAGAAGCTAAGTATTAAGCAGGCAAGAATTCGTTTACAGCCCATAAAACAAGGAAAACTGCATCCCCAAAAAAGGAATCTAAGCTCAGAAGAGAAAAAAGAATAAATGCACTTAGGGACTTGACATGTAATCACGATCACTTCAGTTTCTTGCAGGCAGCCAGTCTACATCTGGTCCCTGAAGAATGTAACCGAGGGCAGCAGGGAACACAGGCACAACGCGCCACTACAGCCCCAGTGCCAACCCAACAGGGACCAGGCATCCCCACCACTGCAGGGAGCATGGCAAAGACCTGCAGCCTCAGTGGCCATGGAAGCACCACACACATGCCACACGGCAACAGTGCTTCTTTCTCCTGGATCCCCAGGAGAAAAGACCACACCTTCACCAGCGTATTTACACCATCTCCTGTGCTTGATTCTCCTAAGGCTCCATTACTGTGGCTATTCAGCAACTGCGACCATAAAGACGGTAGATTTAAACCCAATTCCAGCTTCCCCTTCCTTAACTCAGGGTAGCTCCAACATTCACTCATCACTCAGCCCTGCAGCACCAGGTCAGCTCAACTATGTCAACATTCAAGTAAGCTTGACAGAAGCCCTATCATTTTTTAATTAATTTAGTTAAACAGCTGCTTTCTTCCAACAAAAGCAATGCATCCAAACAACCACATGAAGCCTCTCTAGATTAATTCAGTAACTGCAGAATAGGCTTGTGAATGGGTGAATTCAACTAAGGGAAGGAATGGGAGTCAAACCTCTAAACCCTGGCACACACCAACTTCAACAAACCAGCTTCCGCAGCTGGGAGCAGCAACCATCCCATGTTCCCTGCAACACCAAGGCAAAGACATCTTGTACAGCTGATCTGAGCAGTTGAGATGATCCAGTCAAAGGCACTCTGCTCCCCAGGGTGGGTGAGAAGAAACCCAGCACAAGACAAGTAAAAAATAAAGGACTTTCAGACTGCTTAAGTCATTCTTGCCCCTACGACCCCTCTCCTGCATGTCCTGCTCACCACAGAAGATGCTGCTCACCAAGACAGCCAAGATTTGACCTGAGCTTCCCATGGGGAAGCTTTGGCTCAGGCCTCTCCAGCACAGAAAGCTGCAAACCAGCAATGCAGAGGAGAGGGAGTCACCGCTTCAGTGCACTGATCCATACAGACAGCAAGAGGCAGGGGAAGGGGAAAAAAAATACACTAAAAATTCTTTTGACAGGGTGAAAAATGAAAGCAAAGTGAAACACAGCTCAATCTGTCAAAACAAAATCACAGCAAGCCCACTAAAAAGAAAAAAAACCACAGAGCTCAACTCGCATTTTCTATTAGGCAATAACTGGTACGTTTGTTTTCCTGAAGATAAGCGGGTGAGTTAAGTTTGCCAGACAACACTGAGCAGATTTGAAAGGTAATCCCATCAGAAGCGCAAGTGATCAAATTTTGCAGTGGCTCTAAATCCAGCTAGGGACATTAGGACTTGCTTGCTTCCACCTAGCAATTCAAGACACTCTCAAGGATGCTTTCACAATTGCACGGTTGGGCTGATGGACGGAATCCAAAGTGCCTGATCAAGACAAGCTTTGCCCTTTTCCTCTGAGCTCACCATTCAAAAAGGAGTAGATGTGATGCTCTTACTATCAAACGAGGCACCAATTGCCATGGCAAAAGAAATCATACAGTGCATTTCTGGTCATGATGGTAAAGGCCAACCGCATATTCAGAGTACAGAGAACCCATTACCCTGACAGGAGAGTCCTAACAATGTTACCCAAAGGGTATTTTCAATGGTGAGGTAGCTTGTAATTAGCTTAGGTGGGCCACCCTAATGATTCATGGCCTGAGAAAGCATCTCCCAATGCACAAATGGTACAAGTTATATATTTACAGTTCTTCCCTGATAAGCTCATTATAAGCTTTCAGAGATGAATAACCACAGCATTTGACTGTTTTCTTGCAACCTGAAGACATGAATCAGTAATGAGTAAGTGAGTCAGGATAGCAAAGGCAGAGGCTGCATGGATTAAAAAAAAAAAGAATTAAAAAATAAATAAAATAATTAGTGAAATAATTAAAAACTCACAAAAAATCAAAATACAAATATCTGTTACACTATAAAGTGAAACTAGCATTTGCTAGCTTCAGTCGAAATGGACAATTAGATGAATATCCATATTATATAAATGTGTGAACAAGCATTTCCATAAACCCCATTTTAACAAGGCCTCAAGCATTAAAAATAGGAAATAATACAGTGGCAACAGTTAATATAGATGTGCAACACCTCGTATATATTTAGAACTGCATTAGCACCTTAAAAAATTGAAACCCATTCTTCCAAATAAATCAGCATTAAAAAAAAATATCAAATTTCCCAATGTTTCCATTCCAGCAGACCTTTACCTGCTCAGACCTTTAACAGCACCTGCAGCACTGGAAAGAACCCTTTCAGTGAAAGAGGTGGGGAGAAGTGGTATCTTGGAGGGAAGAAAAAGAACTTTAACCCATAGCTATTTCTGCCCACTGGCACAAACTCTAAGCTTCATTCATGTGCTAGTTTGGTATTTTTATCTCCTAAAATACATGATGTCATCAGGATCAGGTGGAAGAGGAAAGAAACAGTTATACTGATAACTTCAAGATCATCCTTGTTAATTTTTACAAACTCTATAATAAATTAGTGGCTAGATGTACCACACAGCTCTAAAGACTGTCCTGCTGCAAACCTTCAGTCACTTGTGTATCCGTATACAATAAATCTGTCTCTTCCTTAGACAGAACAGTGAACATCCATAAGGAAATGTGAATTCCAGCCCCACCTTTGGGAGCAGGCAGCAGCATCGCTGTCAGACATGGGCAGAGGTGGGGCTGCTGACAAAAAGTTTGGTTGCCCACGGGTGATCAGCGCTGCCAGACAGCCTGCACTGTGCAACCTTGTCTGCTCTTGGGCATTTCTGAAGTAACTTTGCCTCTGGGGAATAGAATCAAGAGGGAATTTATGGAGACTCTCATTACCCATCACCTTCTCTATTCTGGTACAGGAAAAAGTAATTAGGAGGTGTAAAACTACAAGCAAAAAGAAGTATTTGCTCTTTTCCATTAGGGTCATAGAGAGTCTAATGATTGTTTTAGCATTTTTTGAAAGGCTCCTAACAATGCAGCTCCTTAGAGTGTTCATTTAAGCATGCTCTGCTCAGTGTCCCAATTAGACTGATTTATCCACAAGCATTTAAGTCACACAAGTGAGACTCCGGGCTGTACAGCTCTAAGCAGAGCAAACACGTACACCCCACATATAAGGGCATTTATTTTGGCAAGCCTCCAGCTTAACTGCTTTTCATTGCTAAACCAAAAGAAGTCCTCACAGGCTATCCTTGATGTGGCTGTTAGAGCCTGCATTAACGTATTCTGTGCCAGCTCAAAAACTACGTTGATGGGCATCTGTGCCTGCCATTCATGAACGCTCATGCTGACTCAAAGATGAGTCCCAGACTATCTCAGCAACAACATTTCTGCGGAGTATGACTGGGTCAGAATCACCACCTCACCAAGACGCTCCCCACGCTGATCCTTCTGCACAATGCTCTCCCCAGCCCCGCATCTGGCTCCCTGTTCCCTGAATCTTTGCCGTGAGGATCCCAAATGAGATGCTCACCCTAGGGATGGCTACCCAGGAGGAGCACATGCTCCTATCAAATCACTGCTGGGGCTTCCCAGCAAGCCGTGGTGTCTCACCATGCAGACTTCTGAGGACACTGCCGTGGTGGGACAGAACTAATGCCCATATGTGCTCTGGAAAGGCACTTCTCAACTATCAATTACTAAATAAAATCAAGAAACAGAAGCAGAAAATGCTGCTGTAGCTATATTATCTGTTGGACATATCCAAAAGAACACCAGTCTAAGATAAAAAACATCCAAGTCCTCTCCCAGTTTCTTTGAAGAGAAACTGGGAATAACACCAACCAACACCACAGTTCATGCCATACATTTTGAGTGGAAGACCATAGTCTGTGGGATTCAAAGCACAGCTCTAATTTTTGTTCAAACCCAGTCCCACATAATAACTTCAGTGTCACGTTATTTGTACTTTTCAATCCATTAAAAACCCAACACATTCTTCTGCACAAACTTAGTCCTGAAAAATAGTTCACAAAACTGAGAAAGAGACTGGAAAAATGAATCTCCTTGATAAATACACAGAAATTTCCTCACCCTCCCATAAAGCGTAACTGGAAGTGGCAGGCACTTTTACAGGGTAAAATCTGGGAATTGCCACCCCAGCAGTAAATGCCGTGACAAGCCCTGCTTCCTTCCTTATCTGTAGCCAACAAAAGACAAAATGCTCTAGAAATTAGTCAACTTCAATTCCCACTATCAGCAAGAACCTTAACAAAGAGCATATTTTCAATTATACACCCCCTCCCAAAGCATTTACAGAAACATATGTTTTTTTTTAATTAAAAAACAGACTAATTCACACCCTGGGACTCGCTGTGCAGCGCAGAGGGAGAAGAGCTATTGCTCAAACCTCTCTCCTCTGCAGCCCAAGGAACAGCATTCCAACACCTGGCTGGCTGCCTGGCCTCTGCAGTTTGCAGCCCCCACTCACAGGGTCCATTCCCTGCCTGAGGAGACCCAAACCGCTCTCCCCGATCTCCTCAGAGTCCTCCAGCCCCCTCGCATCTTCCTTCTCCTGAAGAAAGAGCCATGCTGAGGCAAGCAAGCTTTTCTCATTATTACCTGCCCTGGCTTCAAAAGCTTTTGTTTCTCTGCTGATCACCTTCCCTCTCCCAATCCACTTTTTGGCTGTATTTCCCCATTAACTGCTTGCATTTAACATATTCAGATGTCCCATATGTCCTGTTCACCCCTGTCGAGGAGTGCAGGCAGTCCCTGTTTTACCCCTGCAGTGCTGCCCTCCTGATTCAGAGACAGCTGTTAAGCAAGGCTGGGGAGCAAAAATATTATAGTAAAACTTATTTAGGGAGAGCAGATTACTGAAACAACCAGGAACAGCAGGAGAGATGAAAGCAGTTTTGTGCTGGCATCAGTATGCAGTAATGGCCGAGTGCCCAGATGCCGAGCCAGGGAGGGCACCCTCCCCTGATCAGGGGCTGTCTGGTTTTCACTGGATGGTTGAATCCATCCACCACGAGCTGTTTCACATGGAGAGATCTCCCCGGCATGTGGCCGGCCAGCGGCACACCCAGTTCCACCATCACTTCAAAGCAGTCCAGGCAGTTTCAACTATAATCTAGCAGAACCCTCAAAGACCATCTTCCAGCATCCAAAGAGACACTTTCCAGTCCCTTTTATGGCCCAAGGGAGTGACCATCTCTGCTCCCAAGAAGCTGGACTTATCACTGCTGGGAGGCAGGGCTGGGCAGAGAGCTGCTCATCCAATACCACTTCAACCTGCCAAACATTGTAGCTCCACTTCCTTCCCTCTGTCCCCAGGAGCGTTACTGTCTTCATCACCTACACCCAGGACACAGTGGGGTGCGTCACAGGACTGCACTGCAGCAGGCACGAAATCGGAAGTCTCATTAGCAGTTTCTGAGATACCAGAAAATGAATTGTCCCAAATGCTCAGCAGAAGCCTTTAGGCCACCTGAGCTGAGCAGTCAGGACAAAACTGGGGCAGAAGGTACATTAGTGGAGGCAAAAAATTGAGCATTTCAATTTCCAGGGCTGTAGCTTTAGCATTAAAGCACTTATTAACATGCACGCACTGATGGATAGCAAAGTGCTGGAAAAAAACCCAGCAAATTAACAAAATAAAGCCAGTTCTAATAGCATGAAATTCTTGTTGCTCCTGGATTAGCCAGTACTCCATTTATCAACCACCCTGAGTTTTGGGTTTGTTTCCCCTAGTTGTAGGGAGGTGCTTTGAGAAACATGGCATTTCTTCCCTTTCTAGGAAAAATAACCTCATCTGCACCACATATTTTTAAGATTAACGATCCAAGGTCAACCTCTTAAAAGAAGTTGTAATGGTTAAATATTTGTCCAAATCACATTTCAGTGAAGGACGAATTTCATCTTGACTCAGGATAGCTGTTTTTAACCCAGGTAAGTTCTGGGGCTTTTTTTGCCTCTTCAAACAACATCAACCAATCAGAACTCCAAAGCCTAACTAAATCAACACTTTTCAGGTCAATCTAGTGACCAAAGCAACAAACATCAAACACTATAGAAAAAAAAAAAAAAAAAGATGTCATGATGGACAGAAAAAAAATGTATAAAAATATTGTCTTCTACCAAAAAAAAAAAAAAGAGGATTGAACAAGTGCTCACCCTGAAGGCAGCTCCTGCTCTTCCAGCCCCAACAGCCCCAGATGTCTGTGGGTGCTCCCACATTCAGTGTTAACATCAGCCCAGGTGACTCAGATGGAGATCACAGAGCATCTGCATCAGCCTGCCTGGCTGGGAAGAAGGCAGGGTCTAGCAAAGGTGGGAGCACAGGGGAAGGAAGAAAGGAGGGGAAAAAAATTAGAGCCCTTCAACTTGCAAAAAAATCCTTGGTCAATGCAGAGAAACATGTTCACAGAATAACCAGGTTGGAAGAGACCCACAGGATTGTCGAGTCCAACCATTCCCACCAGTCCCTAAACCATGCTCCTAAGTACCTCATCCACCCTCACTTTAAACATCTCCAGGGAAGGCAAGTCAACCACCTCCCTGGGCAGACTGTTCCAATGCCTAACCACCCTTTCAGTGAAGAATTTTTTCCTTATGTCAAGCCTAAATCTCCCCTGGTGGAGTTTGAGGCCATTCCCTCTCATCCTGTCCCCTATCACTTGGGAGAAGAGGCCAGCACCCTCCTCTCCACAACCTCCGTTCAGGTAGTTGTAGAGAGCAATGAGATCTCCTCTCAGCCTCCTCTTCTCCAGGCTAAACACCCTCAGCTCTCTCAGCCGCTCCTCATCAGGCCTGTTCTCCAGCCCCTTCACCAGCTTCGTTGCTCTTCTCTGGACTCGCTCCAGAGCCTCAGCATCCTTCTTGTGGTGAGGGACCCAGAACTGAACACAGGACTCGAGGTGCAATGTTGTTCCTAATGCCAGCACAAAAGGGCAGAATCAGACCCCTAAGACTCAAAATCCAGAAATCCATCTCAAACCTGTGGCTTGTATTTATGTTTTGGAAAAGACACCCAGCAAACTAAATTCCTCCAAAGACTGCTGATCTCTGCAGGCTCCAAGGACCATGTAAAGAAACGTCTACGTGCCGAGTTTTAAAGCCTAAGAGCAACAGAAGAGGGATGTTTGTTTTTAAAACCTGTTCCCAGGCTGAAACCCTCAATTCTAGAGTGAGACTAATGTACACAGAGGTGTTTACAAGCCTCTCAATGAGAATTTTATAAGCGGAAGAGTCGACACAAGCTGAACTGTAGCCTTGAGAGTTATGAGCGCAATACCACATTCTTCCTGTCTCCAGAGGTGACCCATCTCTTACATGTCATTTCAGCCTCACTCACAAGCGTTAATTTGGGACTGATGACTCATGATTCCTGTTTTCCAGAACATTCAATCCAATACTGCAAGGAAACCTGTTGTGTTTTTTTTTTACCCCCAGTAGCTGAGTGGCTGGGTAAGAACAGGAAAGGCAGGAAGAAGTAAAAAATTGAGAAAAAATAAAATAAAATGGATAAACAGTTCTGTTAACCTTTCCTGAGCCTTTTCAAGTGATGCGCTGCAGAAGATTCCCCCTGCCCAGGTCACAGGGCACACAGAGGCTTTGTGCCAAAAGGCCAAGAGCTCATTGAAAATGCTAATGACACCTGGTTGATCTGGAGCAAACTGAGGACAGACAGACCCAAACACTTGAATGTACCAGATGCACCATCACAGACTCAGCCCCTTCTAAGAGTTGCACCACACTGCCACGGGCTCAAGGGAAGAACATTTTCAGTTTTTACTAGTTCCAACAACCAAGTACATAAGCCTGACTCCACAAACACTGGAACTATACATACAGGGGAGAAAAAAAGGAAGAAAAAATAGGCGGCTGATCACTTAAATAGGCTGAGGGAAAGCCAGAATGGCTATTTCCAGCAGAACAAAAGCTCTTCTCAGCAAGCCCCAGGCTCCAGAACATCCCCAGGAGAATGTTGCTGCAGCAGAAGTGAGGACCTGCTGCAGATATCAAAACCTCCTGATGGCTCCCAAAGCTGCCATTTGCAGGAGGCCAATCTCTGCTTTCGGCACTGTTTGCACACCGTTGCCAAGGCCGAAAGCTTTTTAAATGCTCTGCCTATTTAAACAGCACCAAAGCAACAGGGCTCTGCAGGTGGAAACCCGCCCAACAGGTCCATGCAGGTGCCGTCAGATGGAGCAGCGCCCTCCAGGTCCACTGCCTCCGGAACCAGGATTCTCTTAAAGAACAACAACAAAATGCAGATTATGCAAGATTTCGAGTGGAGGCAGGCTGAAGGCTCCCAGGTAAGGTGGGACCACATCACACCACAGTCTGGATGGGAATTAAGGGCCACCTTCCCCATGCTTGGGGATCTCACAGCTTTGCATCCTGCTCTGACAGGTGTATCCTGGTCCAGTAATCCCAGGGGCATGTTTGTCATCCACCAGCAAACAAACAAAGGGATTATGTGATCAAATTGTCTACTAGCAACTCACATATAAAACTACAGCCAGTCTGTGCTGTCAGTAGAGAAGAAAGCACATAAATGCTCAAACTCCTTCAAGCCTTCTAGTCAGCTGCTTTTCCTTTCTGAGGAACATCATCTTTTCTGAAGACATTGCAGAGCCTATAATAATTCCTACCAAAGTGACATTACTTCATTTCCTCTGGAAAACAACAGCTCTACCAGCCCCTCCTTCCCCTGTCTTGCTCTCTCATGAGCAATATGCTTGGATCTCCATGAAGGGGGTAAGGTCAGAAGCAAACGCCTGGATTGCTCCATGATTAGCAGCCCAGAGGGAGTAATTCCAACAGAAAGCATTTACAATATTCTTGGTATTAAATGTTTTTGGCCAAGATGAAATTTGTTGAAGTTTGCACTTTTGGTTTTTCAAAGCTCTGAAGTAATTTCTTTCCCTAAAGCCACCTCCACAGGCTGAATTTGTGGGAAAAGGAAGATTTTGCACACAGAAAGCAGCACAGCTAAATAATAAACTGAGGCAACTGTTCAGATGCTGAAGCCTGATCAATTATTCCCCACAGAACCAAAGTACCCACATTATAAAGGGAAGTTATTGTACCTAAACTGATGGTTGTGCCACCCTAATTTCCTGAGATTCTGTTTCAGTCACACTCTTATCTAAATACAAATAAGAAAACTAAACATACAAACATGTAGGAAAACCTCGACTACACTTTGTCTGGAGAGGAGCTTTATGAGGAACAGCTGGTTTATCCCCAAGATTTCTGAATCATTTTATTAGGATTCAAGGGCTCTTTGAAGAGGCTGACAAGACCCCATTAAATCACCAAGCATTTAAGAGTCTCATTTATTATATTTTGCCCTCCCTTCTCTTTCCTACACGAACATCAATCTTTTTTTTTTTCCTTTTCTTCCCCCAACTCCACTGATTTGGCACACAATGAGTTCCTACCACAACACTGGACGGGGAGCACCTCATCTATTAAAATGCCATCAGTATCAGCTCTGTAGGTGATGACTCCAGGGAGGAAATAACATTGCTTCCCTCCCCCCAGCCCTCCTTCGACAGCTTCACATTTTCTCTCGCAAGGAAAAGGGCACTGTGCTCTCAGACTGGAACTGATAAAAACCACTATGGAGCAAAGAAAGGCCTAAAGGCTGAATGAACCAGTTTTAACTCCTGCGGAACACTCTTTCTTTTTAAGACCAAGCCTGAAGAAAACAGTATCTGAGGAAGATACTGGATGAATTAAAAGAGATCACAGTTTTCAGGGGGGATTTTTTGGTGCCAGCTGGAATCCAACCTACCTTCCTTCCACCAAGCTTTTATAATCTAATAAATAAAAAACTCTAAAGAAAACAAGAGTCAAAAAAGCATGTTTAAAGCTCAGCAAAGCCCGGCTTGACACCATTTCCTAACAAGCTGGAGCAAACTTGCAGTGCATCTCCCATCTAGAAGTAATACATCTGCCCCAGGAGCAAAGGTCCTGCCCGGCACCCTCGGGCACACGACCTGTGTCACTGACCCACCTTAAAGGCAGGAAATCCTTCCAATTCAGGCAAAGTGTTAAATACGAGCTTGCAGGCTGGCATATGCCTCATTTGAGAGATTTTAAAATCAAGTAAGAGCCACCAGATCTTGGACAACTGCTGAGAGGGAAGCGTGGGAGCATTCAGGACATCTATAACGTTGGGCTGCTCAACAGTTCTTGGCTGAAAACACCCAGAAATATTCCCACTGCAGTGATTTCATGCAGCAGTATGATGACTGATGGCCACATAAAACCCATAAAGACAAAGATATTTTAAACATTTCAGATGAGATTATTATTCTTTAAATAGTTCAGCAGTTTCCCATTCGTCAGTAATAAGGATGGATACACGCACACACCCCAGCACTCCTGCAGCCCCTAATTGTGTCTTGCTGTTCAGGTGAAAAACACAGATCTGGGACAAGCAAAGAGTACTGGAATATAAACAGCTGCAAATAGCCCTGATAAAAGTCGAGAATAGAAGGAGGAATCCCTTCTCTTTTATAAACCCTCACTCCTCTGATGCTCTATACTAAACATCCCTGCTGGCAGGCAGGAGCACCCTGGTTGCATGAGACAAGGCACAGGACAGCGGAGGGAGCACTGACAGCAAAGCCTCCTGATGTGCTCCAGAGAAACCTTCTTCCCTGCTCTAGACTTAATATTGATTTATATCCTGAAGCACAGAGCCATATCCCATCCAATATTCTTAATTTCAAAGGGCTGGGATTTGTTTGGAGTGGCTTTTTGCCTTAATCTCAGTTGCTTCAACAGTTCATGTATATTTAATGACTGGCATCGTCTCAGACATTGAATTTTGGCCCTCAGAAATACCCCGTGGCAAGGAGCTCTGCAAACTGACAGGGAGGACAACATTCCCTGTTTCCTTTGGAGTGCTGCATTAAGGCTGCATAGTTAAATTCCCAGAGGCCAGGAAATGAAAATATTAAATATTCTAATAACATCACTAAAGAAGTCATGTTTTACATATATGTCATTCCAATCAAATATTTTTCCTGTTTAATCATTTAGCTTTAATGTAACTCATGCTGGTGTTAAAGGTTCATGCACAAAGAAGAGAAAGGAAAGATCTCATACAGGAATCCCACAGAGGACACAATATACCAGGCAACTACTACTGCAGACACTCAGAATTCAGGTTTTTTAATTTTGTTGATTCTAACTAGACAAGCTTAATGGCAGAGTAATTATATAAATTACCTGGAATACATAACACTGCACTTATACATAATAAATGAACTCTCGCAGAGGAAAAACTAGTGAAATTGCATAACTAACTTTTTATTCAGTTTCGCTCTTTAAAAAAAAAGAAAAATATCAAAGGCAATGTATCTGCTACAGAAAATTCCCATTTAAGAGCTGCCACACAACATGAAACAATAACCAACTCCTTTTCTGTCAATTCAAAACAAGCTCTCCTAACTGGAGCCAAGCACAGATGCGGCAAGGCTGAGACTGTCCAGCAGGAGTGACCAGTTAGTCCAAAGCTGTGACAGTTCATACAAACATTTTAAACTAAGAATAAGATCTCACAAGCATGACAGACACACAGGCAGTGTTCAAGCAGATGCTGGGCTGATGGTCATGGCACTTCTCCATTCTTTTAAGAAAGGGATGGAGTAAGGGGCAATGAATGTGAACGGCAGCCCTTCTGAAAAAAGGCTTGAGAGCTAGACTCCCCATCTTCCTGGCATTGCCCAGGACGCCCAGACAGGAACAGACATCCCATCTTCCTCTGTTCCATTTTCCTGCAGACACCTCACACTTGGACTGTTGGGTTTTGTTGTTTTTTGTTTCACACCTTGGCACTGGTCCTATAGAAAAACACTAGTTCGCAGGCTGCTCCACAGGCAACACACAGGAGAGCTCTGCCTGAGCACAAGGTGGGCTCATCTTTTTGATAATAGGTTCTTGCCTGGGCCAAGCATCCATAAAAGCAAGGTTTGGAGAGCCTGGCATTACTGGGGGCCCCTCACACAAAGCTGCTTGTCTTTTATGTTTAAACAACAGTCAAATGCCCGGTACTGTTGAGTTTCTGCCAGACTGCTGGAAGAGGGGACTTGCTGGAGCAAAAGCAACGTGCAGCCAGGATGAAATCATTGAATCACAGAATGGTTTGGGTTGGAAGAGACCTTAAAGATCATCTAGTTCCAAACCTCCTGCCACAGGCAGGGAAACCTTCCACTGGATCAGTTTGTGCACAGCCCCATTCAGCCTGGTGTTGAACACCTCTGGGGATGGAGCATCCACCACTTCTCTGGACAACCTGTTCCAGTGCCTCACCACCCTCACAGTAAAAATTTCTTCCTAATATCTAATCTAAATCTGCCATGTTTCAGCTTAAAATCATTATCCCTTGATCTATTCCTGCGCTCCATGATACAGAGCCCCTCCCTACCTTTCTTACAGGCCCCCTTTAAGCGCTGGAAGGGGGGCTATATGGTCTCTCCAGGGCCTTTTCTTCTCAACAAGCCCAGCTCTGTCAGCTTGTCCTCATAGGAGAGGTGCTCCAGCTCTCTGATCATCTTTGTGGCCCTCCTCTGGACTGAGTCCCCATGTCACTTAACACCACAGCTCTCCTTCAACCTGCTCCTCCCTGTGAGACTTTGAAAGCAACTGGAGTCAAACAGATGCTTCTAACACATTTTCTTGAAGACAGAATAATTAAAAAAATATTTTTTTTTAAAAAACAAGCCTGAAAGACCAGCTAACCACTTAAGGAAGAGCATAGACATGAAATACATACATATAGTCAAGAAAAATCAAACCATAGGCTTTGACAGCAGCCAGAAGAACAAAGTACTTGACCTCAGTCTTCAAAGACAACAAAATTCAGAAATAACACTGACTCTTGTATTACTCATCCCTACTGTGCTGGGCTGTTACAATCCACACAGGCCACCCAAAGTTAGAGAGACCTCCAGAAAAATGTTCCAACTCAAAAGGATATGTTAACAACAAGCTCAAGGCAGGTTATGCGGTTGGAACGAAATGCACAGCATCCATCAAGAGTTTTGTATATGTCATTCCTGACCTGCAACAGTCACGCTCATCTGGTTATAATATACAAATTAGCACGAGGTAAAATAAGAATCTCCCCACACCTTGAAATCTGAAATACCAGCTATTCTTCCCAGAGTTAACTTCATCCTCTCTTACCTTTCAACAGTCAATACAATTTTTCAAGGCAACAGCATATCTCTGGAAAATATTTAAGTTCTCAGCTCTGTTCCCCATCCCTTGGGTGGCAGTCTAATGGACATCAAACCCCAAAATGCCACAGTGGGGGGAAGCAGTAATCACAGTTTTGTCTGACCCGTTCCTATCTCTGTTTGTTGTATGCAAATAGTTTGTCCAACTACACACAAAATAAAGTTGCAGAGCTGGCAGGGAAAACAGCTCAGTAACAGGGACTCTCTTACACCAGAGCTGGCCAAGGCTGCAAACACTGATGTTGGGAGAGCACAAGGGACAACA
The DNA here is from genome assembly GCA_033459285.1 of Clamator glandarius. Classification (NCBI taxonomy): domain Eukaryota; kingdom Metazoa; phylum Chordata; class Aves; order Cuculiformes; family Cuculidae; genus Clamator; species Clamator glandarius. Next base: position 1,322,663 of record JAUNZM010000089.1, on the reverse strand, counting down.
TGTAAAAAAACTGTGCTGCTGAAGGGAAGCACATACCCCTCTCCTTCTCAAACAGCAGCACTTTGGCCCTGTTCTGACAGGTTTGTCATCTCCTTGCATTGGGAGCACCAGCTACGTCAGCTGAGACCAAACAAACTCATGGCCTGATGGGGCAAGATCCTTGGCACCTGTGACAAGGCTGAGCCTTGCAGGTACCAAGGGACTGGTGGTCCTCGAGGGGGTCTGGTGCATCCCCACCACAGCGCTGCTGCTGCTGGGAAGTGGAGGAGAAGCGCATGCAGCAGCTCAGCCCCTCTAGGCCCCCGTTGCTGCTCAAAGCAGCACTGCAGTGAGCTAACATAGGATGACAGAGGGCTGCTAGGCAAGAGAGGGCCATCAACAACACCTCTCCTATGGAGAAATGGTAGCACAGATGGAGCAAGAAGGCCCATTCAGGTACATTACCTGGGAAACGCAGAAAAGAAACAGCTATCTGATTTAAATGTTCATCCAGCATGGCCAGGTCAGGATGAGAGGGCTGGAGCACCTCTGCCCTGAGGGGAGGCTGAGTGAGGTTCAGCCTGGAGAAGAGATGTCGCTGGGGAGACCTTATAACAGCCTTCCAGTACCTGAAGGGGCTACAGGAAAGCTGGGGAGGAACTTTTTACAAGGGCATGAAGTGATACGACGAGGGGGAATGGCTTTAAATTAGAAGAGGGAAGACTTCGATTAGACTTTAGGAAGAAATTCTTCACAGTAAGGGTCTGGAGGTACTGGCACAGGTTGCCCAGGCAAGCTGTGGGCACCTCCCACCCTGGAAGCGTTCAGCACCAGGTTGGATGGAGCCTTGAGCAGCCTGGTCTGACAGGAGGTGTCCCTGCTCACGGACAGCTGGATGATCTTTAAGGTCCCTTCCAACCCAAACCATTCTATGCCCCGAGGAGCTACTGGTGACCCCTCAGCAGCTCTTGGCATCAAGATGCCTCTCGGGTCAGTAGAGTTGAAGATGTAACACACACACACATATATATACACACTTTACTACATCTGTAGTCCTTCCTGCACACAAGAGTGCCCCACAGCAGAAACAACACTTCTTCACAACAGCACAAGAACATGACTTTCCCCTGGGAAAGAGGCAAAGCCACAACTGCAAACACTAAAAAAAAAATAAAATATCGCACACAAAAATTACACTAAGCTTGCCAGCTACTACAAGCAATTTTGCAGAGAAGTTGTGTTTAGAGGGCTAGCCAACAACTCCAGAGTAAACCATGTAAGTCAATTAAATAATACTCTGCAGCACAGGTGACACAGTGTCATGGATCATCCAGTGCTCAAACAGTAGAACTGTTGATTTTAGTCAAAGGCAGCAAAATGGTAGTAAATACATTGTTGTGTCCTGGACGACAACTGACCGGTGTCATTAGGAAATATGTGTTCCACCAACGACAAAATTAATTATAAAGTCATGTCAGGTCACTCGGATGAAAAACAATTATTTCATTTCATGACATCAAATGAGAGATGGTGCTTCACCTTCATCAGTATGCAAATGTATTGCTTGGGACTAACCTAGCTATCCCCAATGCTGGCAGGTCCCCAAAACCTAACCCTCACTCCTCAGGGGTAAGATGGATGAATATCCAGTTTGGCAACAAGGGAAACGCAAATGGGACGGCAAAACAAAAACTGCAGCCCCAGTGAACAAGTTCCTGGTAACTTTCTAATATAATTACTTGACTGCACGTAGAACAAACATGATGCTGTAGGAGTCCCCATGCCTGAAATGGGGAGGGACTGATGATCTCCACTCCTGCCCTAAGATATGTGTGGCCATGTCTGCTGATAGACACCTGCTCAGATGAGTTTTGGAGGCTACTGTATGTCTTGAGCGTGGCTGGAAGACCATCATGTATGTATTTGGGAATAGGCTAGTTGACTGCTTTCCTTTTAAGGAGTTTCAGCAAAGGCACTACAAAACCTTTGGAGAATTGGTGGTGGTGTCATGATGTTGCAACTTCAGAAAATCTTCTCTATGCATTTCTGAGGTAAATTTCCCACATGTCCCCATAGAAAAGATCTTGCACTTTCTCTGATCACCCTAGAGCTGGGATACCAGACTGCCCTCAGCTCAACAAGCCATTAGTATAAGGTTCAGCCGCACTTGCATACACACAAGAGGACAAATTTCATTAGGTAACATTATACACACCCCATTGTATTTCCCAAACAGCAATTAGGCTTCTCCAAGCCAAAGCATGGTGCCATTTACAACTAGATTACCCTCCATCTGCCCTAGATTTACCAGGAATGCAGCTCTCAGAGGTGCTCAACTCACATTTGCTTATCTAGTCTTCCCCAGGTGATGGGTGTTCTCCTTGGGGTGGCCACGCAGACTATTCAAATTGCTGCTGCAACATGGAAGGACAAATGTAGCTCCTGTAGTAAACACCTCCATCCTCCTCCTACAATACTTCTCCATACTCCTCCTTTGTGTATTTACAAAAACATTGCAGACTGACAGGTACACGCATTAAAGAGTGCAATGAAAAAAAAAAAAAAAACACCAAAACCAGAAGAAAAACCTAAAACAAACCCCAGATACTCATCCCTCCGCTCTCCCCATGAAACACCTGCAGCCCCGAGTTACGGTTTATTACATTCAGAGCAGCCATACACGCTGAACCACCTTTTATTGCTCTGGGGACTTGCATCACTGTTACCTTCTGTTTGACAAATACTGTCTCGTACATTACGTGTGTGTGTGTGTGTATAAAAACACATAATATACACACATTTGTATATGATACTTGCTGACATGTTGTCCTGAGGCTACGTGACAGACAACAGGAACACTAAGATGTGGATGTGAAGAGTCTCACACCCAGCCCATTATCACACAGGTTACGCTGCCGTAAATGCCAGGCATTTTCCATGTTCATTCTTGAGCCTCTGCTTCAGACTTGACCTGGTTTTGGTGTGCAGGGCCAAATGCTCCGCACAATGCATCCACCATCAGGCCAATTTCAGAGAGAAATTATCTTGTTGCAGACACAGAGGGATCAGTTTGCACTTCAACACACAGCAGGTTTAAATCTTCTGCCTCAAAAACTGTAAAAATAAACAAGTGTCATGCAAATCCCCCTACTTAAAAGCTACTAGAGATGATTAAACAAGTTTGCTTGGTTTGCAATGGTTAACGGCTTCTCCCACTCCCGACAAACACCATGCAAGCCCACACAATTAAAGTAGTTAAAACAAATAAATCAGAGTTGCTTCTCCAATCCATGACAAAGCCCAGAAGTCTGTGGACCTTGAGCAAACTTAGAGGCAGCATTATCATTTTTGCACAGTTGCAGGGAGCTGTTTTATATAAACACCCTCATTGTTTCTATTGCAAGTGCATGGATAGAAGTTATCCCTGCTATCTGGCTCTGTCCTTGAGACACAGCTCACCTGCTTGCTCCTCTCCATGCCACGACACAGATTTCCTACTCCAGGCAAGACTGGGATGGCTGAACTTCACCAAAGGCCCCTGGAAGCAGTGTTTTATAGCTTTGATAATTTTTTTTCCCTTGATGCACGCTTCTGAACTGCTAACACTGCAGGGAAAAGGCAGAAATCAAACTGTACCTCCTTGCAGCACGGGCAGACTGTGCTCTGGAGCGGCTGCTCTGCACTTCGGGCACCAGTGCATCCAACAGGGCTACGTGAAAGGGCCAGGGAGGGAGAAGAGCCAGCAGGTGGGACTGGCTGGTACTGGTGATGATGCTCTAACAGCCCAAACAGGCATACTGGTGCTTTGCAGTCAAAGCACACCTTTGAGTTCTTGTAGTCCTGAACTTCCACCCTAATCGCCCACCTTTGAGTTCTTGTAGTCCTGAACTTCCACCCTAATCGCCCTACACGGGAGCCAAAGACTTAGAGGTGAAGGCTGCTCTCAAACAATGTGGGGTCACACACATCCCCACGCTCCAGAACTCAAAGCTGCTGGCAACCAGAAGCAGCAACAGACCAATTTTCAAAATAACACATGAACACAGGCCACTGCACCAACAGTCACAAACCGTTTCATCACTTCTAAAAGCAACGTACATTTTTTTCTATTGTTTTTAACAGGTTTGGGGGTTTTATTTGTTTGTTTTTAAACAAGCAACTTACTACCTAATTTCCATTTTGATATGGCTTTCACAGGTCTGTCTTTGCTTATGGGAATGGCATTTTAATTGTGCTTTCTATGAAGTTTTAAATTTAAAGCTCGTTCACATTTTTAATCAAGTGTCTATACTAATTTTCTCTGCAATTTAGACAAAAGTTTACCTCTATCGGTTTCTTGAGCTATATTCCCTGTTGCTGAATAAGGCTCAAACGTACTCATTTCCTCATGATGGATTATTTTAATTAGATTCCACTCCCTTTGAAGTTCATGTCTCCTCTGGATGGTTTCCATCTCTTCTGGAGTTTCACCTTTTGCATTGCCTTGCCAGCCCTCCGCACTGTGCTCCTCACCAACCCAGCTCTCTGCAAGAACGTGCAGGAGCACTGCAAGTATCTTCCTATCAACAAACCTTTGGTTTAGCAAAACATACTGGTTTATCTGGTTTTGGTGCTGAATCTTCAGCTGCAATCTAAACTGGTTTAGATATTTAATAAAACACTAAAGGCCAAATAAATTAAAGTATTTAAATCCAGACTGATGCGAAGACACTCTTTACTTTCAAGAGTGCCTGCTACACACTAAGTGCTTACCAAATCAAATGAGAACCTTAAAAAAGGCTTTAAATACAGGCAGGTAAGAAGCCACAGGCACTCCTGGTGCTCGGCAGGCTCACCGTGCAGTTTTCAAGCCCAACAGCTGACAGCCAATGAAACATCCTCAAAGCAACATCTATGGAAACATCCATGAGGAGCTCAGCAGTTTTTGAAAAAGACCAAGATGTTCAGTCTTTCCTGTGTTACTGATTTCCAAAGGCATTTTGAAACGTGACTAACTTTATCCAGAAAGCTTTCCAGCAAAGATATGATATTAGTAAGAACTTTACTAGTAAGTCCAAGAGTTTGATCACAAACTTCTTGGGAAAAGAGCAGCAAACCACAGCCACCACTCCAAGGAGCTGTCTTTGTGAAGAGAGATGGAAATAAAGTGGAGGGGGGAAAATGTTTGCATTGTCTGACGTTTTGTGGTCACAGTGAACCAGCCAGAAAACTCCCATGAGAAAAGTCTACAAAGAAATACTGACTGGTTAATACTATATTTAAAATTTCCTAATATGTGGTTGTTACACTTAGCCTAGGCAGCACATAAGCACAATAGAGACTTGTAGGAATAAAACTAATTGTTCTAGCCCAGTTTGATGCTTCTTAAGTCATTGTGCTTGCAGTGGGTAGACATTCACACACCTTTTGGAAACTTTTGTCTTTGCTTCGCACCAACAATCACAGATTCAAGACGTCAAATTCTTCAATTGTTTTTTAAATTCCTGTATGCACTTCCTAAACCCCTAAGAAAATGTTGCCTTTTGATGAATCAGTAACAACTTTTGTTGCAATGTATTTTGTCAATACAAGGACAAAGAAAGAATGGATCAAACTAGTTTCTGGGACTTCAGCTAAATTGCAGAAATAATTCCATTAACATGCTAAACACAGTCGTCATCTGTTTAACTGAAGTTTAACAAAACAATTGTTTTGTACATCTTGAAAAATAGGGTTCATCTTTGGGGTACTAAAGGGTCAAGTTACCACAAGTCAAAAAAATAATTAAATTAAATCCATGGGTATGAACTCCACTTCCATGGCTTTTGCAGGCTGCTCTTTCCCCACGTGCATCTCGGCTTGGTTTTTATCCATTATTATATTGCTGCAATATAAAGATTAACTTTCCCATTAACCACAAATAACTACATTTTAACAGTTCAAAACAATGAATGGCAGGACACAAATCCCTCTAACCCTGCCATCCTGGTAGAGTCATTGAGGCTCAGCAACAAAAGGTTTCAATCAGATAGCCAAAACATTTGTCCATCAGATTTAGATTTATTTCGAAATGCAAGACAGACTTTCCTCCTTCCCACCTTGCAGAGCCAAAAAGCACAGAAACTGAGAAAATTAAAACCTGCTGCATTATTCTGCAACACGCTATAAAATGTAATAAAATGCCAAAAGTATCTTTGCCTTCCCCTCCTCATTGAGTTATTTTTTTAACAGTCATGTAGTTGCAGCTCTGCCTACATCTACAAAAGCTAAACAATTATGCCACAATAGGAGTATTTTGTTCACTCAGAAAAAAATCATCTAATGAAAAACTATGTTGGTGGTTGAATCCGTTTCCTTTAGGAGGAGTTGGCTGCAATCTCAGTGGGATTTGTGGTTTCAGCTATTCATACTGCTCATAGCAGTTTCTGTTTTTTCTCAAAGCAACGTAACCCAGCAACACAGAAAAAGCTGTGATTAACTTCTTCTGTGATACGAGATGTCACAGCAATGCAAGTCGCCTCTTCGCTGAAGAGAACCATAAATCTCTATCGCTCTGTCTTTCTTCCACAGCCATCTCGCATGACAGGCAGAGTGTAAAGGGAAAGTTAGAAGTCACTGAAATTTTCTCTTTTACCTGAGGAAAACTTTATTGTAGCCTCGGAACTTTCAGACCAGAGATCATCCTTCAGAGCTGCAAAGAACTGCATCTCTCGGACGCTAATCAATAGCTCCCGTTTCTTGCCAACCGCAAGAGAACTTTAAAATTAGCAAGCATTATATTAGCTGACTTTACCTAATGAATAGCTATCAGCTGTCTACACAAACAGAAAACGTTTCCTTTTATTTGTATGCAAATGTCCATATGTGGTGGAATGAAACCGGAATGGGACATCTGTGCATGAAAATCTCACATAAATTATATAATTTTTTTTAAATGCACTAAAAAGTTGGTGTCAGTCCCAATAAACTAAACATGGGCAAACAAAATATAGCTGAGGAGAATAATAAGAATAATGTTAAGGAAAAAAAACCTTTTTTCCCATGTATCTCATATGAGGCACCCCAGCATTTCCCTGACCTCTGAATTCAACAGCTATACAATAAGGCTCAATAGGCTTTGATATCTGAGATACAGAATAATTCACAATTAATAGCTTAAAAAAATAAGACTTGGCTGGCTGCCTCACCAATGCACAGATCCTGGGACCAACTGTGGGTTCACCCTGGCCAACACACCTCTGGTGCCCAAATCCCTTTGGGATCTGGTTTAGTATTTGATAGGAATGGTTGGACTCGATGATCCGGTGGGTCTTTTCCACCCTGGTGATTCTATGACTCTATGAAACGCAGCCAGGCTGCAGAGATCTTACCCAAGAGTCGAAGGGCAGCCAGTATCTCCATACACCCACAGATTTGAGACTGAGCTCCCCAGCATGGCAGAGCTGCTGGAGCTGTCACTGGAGCCCTGCCCTGGCACGGCTGCTCCATTGCTCTTCTCCAGCCCTGGTGGCCACAATCCACCAGCTGTTCCAGGACAACACAGACCTTCCTCTCTCCAAGCACTTAACTAATGAATACACTGATGCAGTCAGTTTTTTATGCTGTGGGAGATATTTTTTCTTTTTAATGACAAGTTCTATTATTTCCCATGTATATTAAAACTGGCCTTCCAGCTCATCCATTAATACCTGTTCCTCAAGCCAGAGATGAACCCCAAGTGACACTAAGAAGCTGTACGTTCAAACCAGGACATCTCTCTGACGAGGTGTTTGACAGAGTCTCTTGCCATGTCTCTGAGTGATTTTTTTCCCCTCTCTCGCTGCAGTTCTGCACTCTGAGTTTTCAAACTGCTTACCAGCAGCACTCAGTTGTTATTGCTCTGTCCTACAGTGTCATCTCCCAAGCACCGAGGTGCTGCAGAAGAAAGAATGAGGCTATTCCCTGCTATTGAGAGTGACAGAAGAACTTGAGAAAAACTGGCAAAGGATAATCAGATGAGCAGAAGATGAAAGCAAAGTCACCCCAGGGATGAAAAGCCTGACTTTCATGTTTTGTAAAGTTAACCAGGCATTTTGGGGAATTTGGGCAAGTTTGGGTTGGTTAAAACTCAACTCAGAAGACAAGAATGAACTCATCACAGTCAAAGTAACATTGAAGAAAAATCCCCACCATGAAGTCTAACACACATTGCTTGTCCACTGCATCCAGACGCACGCAGTGTTTGTGCCTGCAGCTCCCTGTATTTCCCCCTCCCCTGTAGAGCCCCAGAACTGCCCCTGATGAAACAACATCAGCCAAGTAGAAAAGAGAAAATGAACCCAAAATCGGCACCCCCAAAGACTCACAGGGACCCAGCATCCTTATTCCCCAGTGCTCTTCTGTCTGGGAAGCAACACTTGAGGAACCAGCTATCAGCTCTTAATGACGAGGCTTGTTAGTCGAAGGCCCCACAATGAAACAGGGGGTGGCTGGGGTTACCACACTGTGGTAATAATCAAATTTAAGGAGATTATAATCATTACAAGCTAATCAGGGTGGAATTCTATATTTTTAATTAGCAGCTGCTGCGCAGTTAAGGCACTAGAATCCCCCAGCTGTTTGCTGGTAAGTGCAACCAACAGTATCCTATTTGAAGTGCAAAATACATACTTTTACATGGAAAATATATTAAGGAAATCTAAAAATTGCCCTTAAAAATTACTGTATAGTCTCATTATAGATCATTCTTTTTGCTTTCAGCATTGGAAAGATTTTTTTTTTTAAGCCCATAAATTCTTGCATTTAAAATTATACTGAACATAGGCCAAATATAAAAAGGGAATCATTCACAACACATTGTGTATATTGCTACTTCAAATCACATAGTAGTTACCCTTAAATCCTCCAGCCTTTGCTACAAACACATGGTGTTTGTCTACTCACTGTAAGTCTAGAAAAGGATGTATTTCTGCAGAGTTTTAAGAGGTATTCATTGCATGAATAATAGAGACTGAATAAAACTTGTCATTTGAATTTTCTTGTAGCAACACACTTTAATCCAAGATTCCCAAGTAGAAAAACAGATCTCTGTGGTTTCTGTAACCACCTCTGCTCACACTGTTGTGTTTTTAAGTTATTCTTCAGCTGCATTTTAACCAAGAACCTTTCTACTTTATTGCAGAGACTCCAACAGGCACCAACCTCCAGAGATCTTGCTTTACTCAAAATAGAGCAAACCCAACAGACAGTTCAGCTGGGTTTACTGAAGAGCATTCAATTACAAGGAGTTTGATCAGACCCTGCAGATGCTTGTCAAGAAGAATGGCTATCTGAGCACCCAAAACTGGCAGAAGTCTAAAAAAAAAAAACAAAACACCAAAATACCCCAAATAGCAGAGCAACTGGTCATCTTCAAACATGTTCTTCAAGCTCCTGGTGTTAGACTGGCCACCTCCTCCACAGCCCAATGGATCTGTGACATTTTGGTCCAACACCAGGTAGCATCTAAAATACATCTGAGCACAGCCAGGCCCCTCATTCCCACCATCTCCTACCTCTGTTTACCAGTCCACTAATGAAAATACGCAATAGTACATGCTGGTTGGAAAGCTCCTGCAAACTCTTTCCACTCACCCTAAAGTCACATTATCAGAAGTCATATCAACTCAGAAAATGAGAAGACAAGGATCATCAGCAATTACCAAGACACAGGCCAGCATGATACTGCTGAGCATCCACAAGTATTTTTTCCCCCTCTGCATCACCTTTGACCAGACCACATCCACCAAATATCTAAGGAAAACTAGTCTTAGAGGGGTTAAAATACAGAATTAGGCTCTTCAGTAGCTATTTGCAGGTATGCCTTAAGGTAGATCTACAAGGTGCAGGAGAGCACTATGCAGCTACCTTCCAATTCACAGCCCCACCCACCATCCCACAGAGGGGAGGGCTCTGGTCAAGGGAGCAGGCAAGAAGGTTGGCCAGGTGATGAGCATCTCTCCAAGCAGAGGCAGCCTGGCTCTGGATTGCTGTATCTGAGTCTAGTACTGCCCCATCCCATCCTGCACAAAAAGGGAGACACTTCTCTGCCTCTACAGCCAGTGAGCATTTGTAACTGCTCCAAAACATCTCATTGTTGACCAGGTACAGATTCTATTATTGTAAAAGATAAATGTCCTTAGATTCAGCTCTTCAGATAAAACTCTTTCCTCTGAAACGGCTGCAATACAATCCAGGCTGCATACCAGCTGTTAACAGAAACTGCTATTTCTAAGAGTTTTAGAGCCCTAGGCAGTCCTGAACAATATCCTCTGCCATCTCTGGGGACTTTGACTAACCGCCAGCAAGAGACAACTCAGAAAACCCAACAACCATTATTTGACTTGAAGATCAAATACCCTTCTGTTGACTCACACTAACACAGCTAGGAGCTCTTGGGTAAAACGTCTGGTCTTGCAGATGGGTGCTGCCATCAAGATTGTCCTCAACAACACCATCCAAAACTCCAGCTAACACCCAACACCCAAGCGTTACTGATACACCAGCTTCAGACAAGAATTACTGGTGATGGGAGCTGTACAGGATTCAAACTACTTTCTTTTCTTTCCACTCTGAAACACAACATGCCCTCAGAGCAAGTGCAAAATATATATAGAGAGGAGGAAAGGGCCTATTACATCTCACATATTAGCATCAGAAACCCAGCACTTTCAAGTCAAAAGGACAGAGCCATACCTGAACACATCAACCCTGTCAAGAAGGGATGTGCAAGGAAATCAAAGACTTCTACAGAGCTGTGGCACTGAGCTGTACCCAGGCAGGCAACTACAGACTAAATTAACTGCCTGCAGTATGACATAGCTGGAAAATCCTAGAGGTTTTGACTGCTTTGCAGCATCATTCTTTCAACTCTACCCCACGCTGGGACTTTAATCTGCATGGCTGTAATGGTACTACCAGCAATGTTAGAGGCGAGACTAAAAATAAACATAGGACAAGAAAAATGCAAAGCTCCTACTCTCCACAAGGTCTGGAGGGAATTTCCAGAGTCAGTCAGACTGCTCGATCACTTGTTTACTTGATATTTAGTATGAATTTTCACAGCAGCATGTGTGGTTTTCACTGAAGTTTCCTAGTTAAAATCAACAGGGCTGTAATGTCATCAGAAAACTAAACATCACTAACTCTCTCCTGAGAGATGAGATCCTTGCTGCTTCCCTGCCCAAACTGCATATCACATTTACAGAGCAAATACTGCATTTCCAGGTCAAATATGAAAGCATGGAGGGCAAAGACTGTCCCTGGGGTCATGGAATGAAGGACACCAACTCCCATAGTAACCTGTTACGTGTTCAGCAACTTATTTCATCTATTAGATCTATTGACACTTACACAAATAAACTGTCACACAATGTTCAGAAGAGCTGGAAGGTTTGTCACTCTGCAAAGCAACTCTCCAAAGGTCCTCCCAAGTTCTGAGAGGCATTTTGTGAAGGAGAGATCAGCTCTTCTCCTTGTTGCACCCTTGGAGGATACAGCCATGGAGCTGCAGCCACAGCAAGTGACTTCAGAGCTATATAAAAAACTGGCACAAAGATTTGTTTATGAAGAGCTAAAAATTAAGTTTGACTTTAAAATAGCACAGTTGCCAGTAATGGCTCAGAGGGTCACATTCTTCCTCCATCTCTGCCTCCTCCCCCTCTGTGACCTCCTCTTTGCTCAACAGCGTTCCCAAAACAGGCTGCAAACACAGCAGAAATCCCCCAGGCAGGCATCCGTGCCTGAGATGTTGAAGGAATACGCTCACGAAAGGATGCTCAAGCCCTTCCTAGAGCACAATATATTTCTTCAAGACAAAGTCTGCAGCAGAGACTGTTCTGATTTGCAGCAACTTGGTACAACAGATACCAGTATTTCAATAACATTTTAGGAGGTGATGGCAGGTTCATGATGCTGTCAAAGAGAAAAGCAAACCTTCCCATTTCATGGTACACAACTCCCTGCGTAGCTCTCCTTGTTCACCTTTCCTACCCCTTGAGCACACATCAAAGGAAAATATAAGATTTCAAACTCTGCAAGCCTCCAGCCTAAACCAACATCCTGCAAAACTACGAGTTAAAGGCAGGAACACTTCACTTCCAAACCGCAAAGGCTGTAATGAATGTGGGTTTAATTGGCTGGTACAAGAGCTGCACAGCCAGAATCAGCAGCTGGCAATGAAATCAGCCCTTCTGCGCTGCAGATTGCTAAACTTTTGCCCTTGTCTGCAATGTGGTGTGTCACAGAAGTAATCCTGCATCCATAAAAAGAATTACAAAAAGTACCTAAGAAAAATAAAGTGCTAGCCCAAAACTGGCAATAACTGTCTTCCCCAAAAGCTTCCAGCTGTACGGGGAAGCCCTGACCCTACAGGGATGAATTTCTGCTATGTGCATATATATAACAACCCCCATAAGAAACCTGTATCTTTTAGTAATCACTTAAAATATAGCCCTTTACTATAGAGCTACTGATTTCAATAGCCTCAGCACATACTTAAAAATCTCATTATTTAGAATTAGAAATTAAGTTCTTTGAAAAATCAGTCCCAAATGACAGAACTCTCTATCAAGCAGCTAGAGCACGTTTTCTTGCTTCATTTATTTAACATTCATTCACACGTGTGCCCAGCTTCTACTTTAGAGGTTTACAAAGCACACAGCAAGTTTTCATCTAACTACAAAGTATCTGAAGAAACTCTAGATTAGTAATGGAATAGGATTTTTCAGCAAAGCCTCCCTTTCATCTGGTGCAAAACCCTTTGAATCTCATAGAGATGACGTGGTAAACTTTCAAGACAGGGTGTTTCACGGAGTTAGCATGGGATCTCTGCTATCGCTTGATAGAGTTAATGGACGCTTTACAGTTTACTCTCTATTTAAACCCATCTTACCCCTGAATGAAAAGATGCACTCTAGACAGAGCAAACAAATTAAGGAGAAAAAAAAAAAAAAAAAAGAAATAAAAAACACTAAGAAGAACTCAAGGTGATACGTGGAGCCATCTTTTAATTCAAAAAGCCAGGCTGACCTAAATAAAAGGACTACCCATGAGAAATGCAAGACTGTCTCATCTTGCAAGCAGCTAAGGAACTGCAGCTATCGGCCTCTTCCCACTGTGAAATCCCGGCTCCTCGCTCAGCCCGCACCAGACAGCTCCTGTCTTGGCTCAGACGAGGCTCAGGCCACAAGCTCCCATTGCCAGAGTGCAGCACTTGAGATGAAACACAGAGCAGAATTGAAACTCCTCAGTCAGTTTAGTTGCAGACCAGAGTCCGTGTCTTTCTGTTTGTAACCACACAACCTTATTTTAAACTGGGTCTTGTCCCCAGGGCTCCATATTAAAGAAGTTGTTCATACAACAGATCAAGAGTCAGAAGCTTTTGACATGTCAGGACAAATCCCACCAAATGTAAGTTGGTATAATATACAGATTTACGCCTGCTTACATGGCACCAGAAACGGAAAGGCAGTAACTCAAACTGCTGCACAGGCTCCCGATAACAGTGACAATAAGCATTGCTTTTTTAAGGCTGAAAGGAGATTCTAGGGAAGGAAGATAAATCAAAACATGGAGTCTTTGAAAGGGGAGCAATGCAAGAGCTAAGACCCAGCAGCTTCGCAAACACCCACCCCTCCCCAGGAAAACAGACTTTGGTGTTATTTCATTTATAAGTTAAGCAACAGTTGTTATTCCAGTTAAAACTGCATGAGTGCTTTTTAAAATCAAGTTGTGTGCTTTGCCATAGTCATACCTAGGAACACTCTGAATCCTGCACGAATACATCCAGCATGCTCACAGCAGGACCAGCCCCTGCCCACACAGCCCCACACCCCTAGAAATGGGACACAGGAGGATGCTGCCCCCGCTGCCAGCAGCCCCAGCCCTGCAAACCTCTAACAGTAGCCCCAGGCACCAAGCCAGGCACCCCAGCACCATTCACCCCACAAAAATCACTGCTGTCACAACCCCAGTGCGGACAGAGAGCAAAGTGGGGTGGGCTCTCCTCCAAACACCCAGGCTGGGACAGGCCAGGTGTTTGCCCTCTCGGTTTGCACAGCCTCACACACAATTTGGATCTCTAGTCTCTAAAAAGCTGACCTCCCCAAAAATTAATTTTTCTAGTGCATCATTTACTAAAAATGCTGCTGATCAGGCACCTGCACCCCAGTGTTCAACTTGCATTTTTAAGGCATTTACTCCTATTTTTTTGTGCATTTCCTTGAACAAAGAAATTAAATAAACCAAATGTATCAAAGTCACTTCTTTCCATACAAGTAACGAAGAGTTTTATTAGCACATTTCCGATGCAATACTAACCAATTCCAGTGTTTTGCTGGGAAGAGACTGCATTTAACCTGGTTTGCAATTGTAAAGCAGGAAGAAAAAAAGGCCTTCAGAGTCTATCTATATGGCACCAAAACAGGTTAATTATCAACTACAGACATGAAACTGTGGGAACACCACAGCAACCCAGTCCTGCTAGTGATGATGCTGGTGGTCATGTTGATGGTCAGATAAGCAACTAAACCCCTAATTTTCTTACAAAAAGAAAGAACTAGGCTTTGCAATAAGTATCTGCAGGGCATTTGAGATGCTCCAATTTTATCAGCCAGCAATGCAACAGACCGCAAGGCAGGTTAACATCCACCAAAAATATATTTTATGCCCAGTATCAGGGAGCTCCGCAGGGTTCAGAAATGGATCAGGTATTTCTTCAGATAACAAGAACAGCCAAAGGCAGCATCTGATATTCCACAAAAGGCGACAAACACTATAAACAAGGTATATAAAACCCCCATGCTTCCAGGAATGAACTGCCCTCTGCCTGCAGAAGATCGGGATGTTCTCCCAGGGACAGGCTATTCTCACCAGCCAGTGCCAGTTTCTAATGCTGCCTTCTAAAAAAGATTATAATATATTAACAGTATTTGCAACAGGCAAGAAACTGAGAAGACAGCTCACCTGAATCCCCAGTGACGCATCCTACACCAAAGAAAAGAGCATCATTTTGGCACCAAGCTAAGTACAGAAACCACTCCTGGGAATTAAAACAAACACAGAACCCAGAACGTTTGTAACTGTTACTTATTTTAAGTACCCTTTCAGAGAAAAAAACAACGCTGAAACAAATGCTAAACAGCAACAAAGGAATAGTTATAAAAAAAAACCTCAAAACATTACATCAGCCCAAACCTGACAAAACTGAGGGGATCACAGATAAAAGAAAAACAGTATCACAAGATGAACGGCTAAAAACAGAAGTGCCAGGATATGAGATGCCTTCCAGTAACAGAAGCAGCATCTGGATTGTCCTCAAATCCCCTCCTGACTGCTGTCTAACTCTGTAATCATCCCTCTTGAGCAACAGGGTTGTCTCAAGCAGAGCAACGGGGCCACGCCGACTGCTTTTCATCTGATGCCAACTGAGGCAAAGCACCTTCCAGTCAGAAATGGAACAGATTGTGCCCTTGGTTCCACAGACCAGGGTGCAGCCCAAAGCCTGTCACTCAGCCAAGTTTGTGGGATGCTGGTGGCCATGCGACTACCTTCTGCCCATGGCTCGGGGGAGGGATCAGTTTGTGGCCAGAAAGGCTTCAACAAGGCCACCAAACAACAGCTCTGCAAATCAATGTTGGTGCAACTCATTCCAGGTGAAAGGAAAAGCTCAGAAAACCTCACTCCAGCCTGTTAAGGTTCCAGAAACAAAATTTACGCCTTATTTTCAGAGCCTGTTTTATTGAGCATTGCTAAGGAGCCCCGTTTCTCTCAGAAGCCCAAATGGAAGGCTCGGTGATACATCCTCACCATACTCATACCACACAGCACGCTGCTCTGTGCTGGGTCTCTTGCACACAACGATAACTTGAAGGATCTTTTCTTTAAGGGGGGGCGGGGGCGGAAAGAGAGAGAGAGAGAAAATTTGCCTTTTCAATTGAGCAAATTTTACTTTTACCGCAGTTACAGCCAAACGTATGGCTTTGTATCTGGTACCTGCTCATCTGCATCCTTCTGCTACAACAATAGCTACAGAAAAGAAGTTGAAAAGGTTTAAGCAAAAGATGTTTCGTCATTTTATGAAGCATTAAAACCACTCAATGATTTTAAAGGACATTACTATGACCAACGACTTGGCTGTGAACACAGACTTTCTGGCTTAAGCTACAGACTTCACAACACCGAGCATCACTTTTGAAAAGCAAAGTGTTCCTTCTCTGCTCTCCCCAAGGTTCCCAAAGTCTGAACTTGGGAGATATATGACTTTTCATGTCCAAGCTAAGGTAGTGGGAGAGGGGAAATCCCCATTCAATAGAAAGTTGAGGAAAACAAAGACCTGAGCAGCTGCAAGTGAAAATTATGTCAAGTCCAAATCACTGAGTGTGAGCCTCAGGACAGAGAAACAGTCAGGCAAGTGCACAAATGCCTTCCACGTGTTCTAGATGGAAAGAAACTGAATTTTTTAAAGAATAACATGGAAACTGCTTTAAGCAATTTGTCATTTTCAATAGAGATTGTGCAGCAAAAGAGAGATTTCGACAAGTTTAACAACTTTCTATCAGAGAGGCTGCATGCAATCTTGAAACTCTCTCTTGCAGACTTCTTAGAAAAGGAATATTTCTAATTTTGCCATTCAGGAAGACTTTGAAATGTCACTGCCATTTGATTTGACCAGTGAAGAGGAAATGCATATTGAGAGAAGGGGAAAACAATGCAAATACCATTCTGTATTTTTTTTTAACTTGGTTTAAGGCAGCCTGGTGAGCAGGTGCTAAGAAGTGTGAATATTGCTTACTTACCGCCAATAGAGGCAAACTTCAGCCATATTTTCTGTAAATGTTACAGCTTGAAGCCCACCTGGATATTACAAAGCACAGATGTGAAATACCATCTGAAAGAGACAGCTGACTCTGAGACCATATTTTTGCTAAACTTCAGCTCAAAACAAAGTTTTTACAGCAAAAAATCCTCCAAACATGATTCACTGCAATGCATAATGATTCTAAGTTCTATTCAACATCAGGGACTTTGAGGAAAAATAAATATGCAATAAATATTCCCCACTGTTTCTGCCACCAGTTCAGACAGCTATCAGCATTCAGCAGTGCTGCTGCTGTGTCCGAATACACAAAACTTCTGTCCTTTGGAGGCCTTGATGAAGTTTTGTTTATCAGTTGGTGATGCTAATAGGGAGGCTTTGCTCAGCCGGGAGCTCAAGAAGGAGCAGGTTCTGCCTCACACAGCCTGTAGGTTGCTGGGAAGATGCTTGAGGTGCATTAAAAATGGAGCAACAGCAGCAGAACAGCAGCAAAAATCAGCTATGTGACTATTGTTTGTGAAATCTGCCTCCACTTGCAGTCACTACAGGAAAAGAGAAACAGCAGTTTTAATTAAAAGTCCATAAGATAGCTAAAAAAAAAATCCCTGTATTTTTGAAGTAAAGTTTTCAATCTTCCTGGTGAGCACAACCCCTGGACCTAGAGGGTGGGAGGTGCTGTGGGCAGCAGAAACACTGTCAGAAATCAAGCAACAAATCTTGAATCCCGCTCCAGCCAGGCAGCTCCCTGTAACCTCTCCTGCCAATTCAATTGCACCATGAAATACACTTATACTCCCACCCAGGGGCAAGATCTCATCTGGGCAGCTACCCCTATGGCAGACGCTGTACAGAATGGAAGAACAACACAGAAAACACAAGTTAACTGTGAAAAGTCAGCATGGGATCAAGGCTTTAGTCGTTTCGATGTTCCAGCATCTCCAGGGAAGAGCTGGCAGTATTGCTACAGAAAGGTGTGATGATAACCCACTCACTGGGTCTGAGGACTCAGACCACCACAGAGTCCCAGGGCAGGGTGCAGATAACCAGGCTGAGTTAAGCACCAGCTACTCTAAATCAATTCGAAATAGATTTTGGTTAATCCACTGCAACCTTTTAACGTCAGGGAGCTCTTCGGGATTGTGACAACTTGCCCAGCTTTTAGGCAAACAACAATTTCCACACTGGTTTAGGCAAGCCTCAGCACCAATTATAGCACCTTTTACATACAGACAGAAAAAGCCCTCTGTGATGCGTTACGTTAGCACATGCTTAAATTTAAGCGCTCTCATTTTTACTGGCATTTTTCTCACGTCTAACAGCTTCAGCAGATCCAAATTTAAACACTAGCTGCCTACCAGTCTGCAATGCGACCACAACATTCTACCCCAGATCAGAACTATGTAAAGAAAAAGCCTGTATTTAGCTCCTGGAAAAACTGATATGTGTGTATTTCCAGCATCAACTAATACAACTGGAAAATTGGCAATAGAAAACAAAAATAAATGGAAAAGCCACCTTGGATAGTCCAAAGGTCATTTCTTTTGCAGATAAAAAATTCAGCCTGTGACATGTTTTACAAGCACACAATAAAAAAACTGTATGGTCTTTAAAGTGGAAAGACTGTCATGGCAAACCTCCCCTTGAGCCATGCAGAAAGGAGCTGCTCCTTTTATCCATTTCCCCCATTTCCATGCAGATCTGGGAAGCTGAGGACCACAGCACAGCAATGAGGAGCTGAGATTTGTGGGTCCAGGACCTTGCCCAGATGCATCCTTAATGGAGTCACACAGCCTTTGTGCTTGGCTTCGACCCTCCAAACATTACTTGGGGTCTTTTTAGTCCTCACTCTCCCTCTCCCGCAAAGCATCCAGGCAGGGACAACTTTCTTGGGTTAATGAGCTGCCTGACACAAGCAGACCCCAAACTTCAGGTATGAAAGGCTGCTGTTATGCATCCAAGTATTCACCACCTCTCAAATTCCCATACAGGAATGACCCTCCTGTTAAAGAATAACTGCCACATGCCTCTGGAATGAGGGAGCTAAATGCCAGTTTATTGCTTTTAAAATGCCAGAGACCTGTATGCATGATGAAACTGGGCATTCTTCTGAGATAACATGTATAGGTATGCTCCCGTTTTCCCTCCTGCGCTCTTGGAATGACTCACAGGGACCAGACAAAGGTCTCAGAGCAGCTGCCCTCAGCATTGGTCAGGAAAAGGGAATCTGGATCTTCTTCAGTAGCCACATTGCAAAATCTCCTTACAAACCAAGAGAAGTCTCATGAAAGAGCAGTCTTTCAAAACCAGCGTGTTCCTGCAGACAAGTTACAGGAGAAGTATCACTGAAACAGTTTTACCACAGGAACACCACAGAAGTGAATTTATATGTTTTTACAGGATCAGAGGTTGCCCATGCATCTTGTGATGAGGTAATGGGCATGGGAACCATTCTCGGCCATAACGGTGGTGGTTTCATACTCTTCAGCTCTCACATAGCTGTGCCAACAAGAAATTTTGCCATTTATGGTGAAATATATGGCATTGGCTATTTAACAGTCTGAGCTGCTGGAGTTTCCATTAAAAAGGAAAGAAAAAAGAGACAAGAAGAAGATATTCCGGAACTCTTCACTGAGGTAGCATTTGACAATATGAATGCTAATGTGCAAAAATCAAATATATGTATATATATAATCACATGTACACACTAGTCACGTGTTGTAAGCGCCTCACCCAAGAACTCAAACAATTTTAATAGGTGACACACGTTATTTTCCCAAGCTTCTCCTCTATGGCTGGGTGCAGGCTGTACTTCCCCCTGTACATAACCTCTCTGAGAAGCCCTTGGACCCTCAGTGCCCTGGTGCCCTCAACGCCCCATCTGGATTTTGCTCAGAGTAGTTCTGTGCCTCCCAGAGACAGACAGTTATTGGGGTTTAACTGCCGTGCTCCACGTGTAGTAAACAAAACTTCCTGCCACATGAGGGATTTATATAGATTTATATGGTTACGTTCACACAAAAATACTTCCACCTGAAACTAGGTTGACAATTTCAACCTGACCATACATCTTCATTTAAAAAAAAAGAAGAAAGAAAAAGAAAATGAGGTAATAGCACTACGGCAAATGTAGAAAAGTATTTGCCAGCTCAGATCTCCATTTGGAAACAGTCTGATTAATAACAGCAGATCATTAGTGACAGGGACGACTCCATAGTGTGCACACAAAACTCTATGTACCCTTGCTAACCAAGTATGGTATTTGCACATAAAAAAACTGCACAAAGTTTGCTGGGGGATGCGCAAAAGACAATTAGCAACCACAAAAAACCCCATCCCTTCTCAATAAATAAACAACTTACTGGCTTTCTTCAAAGGCAACCACATCCGTGATCCTTAGAGTGCCCACTGGGAACTCAGCAGAGCCTCTGGATGTGCTCATGCAGACAGGCTGCTGCTACTCTCAACCACAGTCAGCACACATGAAGAAGATATTCTATATTAATCACTCCATTGTTTAAGGAAAAATGCATAGTAGGGAAAGAGAAGGACATGATTCTGTGTTTTGCATCAGTCTAGTCCTTCTTTCACCCTTAAGACAGGGAGAGGACAAAGCTTTTGCTGGACAGGTGGCTGCCAAACTCCATCAGCTATCCTGTTCTACAACATCCTCCCCAAGCCCCAGCACTGCGAAAGGGAGACTCAGTACATCCCCAAACCCAGTCCAACCACAAACTTCTCCTCCCCAGGCTCCTAGGGGACCAGCTACCTAGGACTGTACTGTGCCACCTGTCCCCCAGCAACAGCCTAGAGCACTACCAGGCAACACATCCTAACAAGACAGTCAACAGTAATGTTTCATCCCATAGTGTACATCAATTTAGGCATTTACGGTTCTGAGAACAAGATGATGTCAGTCAACACTGCTCTGTCATCAGCTGGAAAAACAGCCAGGCTCCAAGCTGGTCCTACAGAAAGCACTCAGCTACCTCTGCTTTTAGAGACAGCCTCAGTATTAGTAACAAATTCAGTAGTGAACAGGGAAATCTTTCCTCAACCTGATGGTTTTGGTATTGTTTATGTATCTCTTGCTGCCCTTCCCTCTTCCTCCAGCCATCCTTGGCTTCCCACCAGGCTCCAGTGAATAGATCCTCTGCAGGTCCAAGCCCCAGGAGCACCTTCCTGTATCTCTGCAACTTAAATTGCTAATTTGGAGTTCTACCTGCACCCTTGGAAAAGGAGGAGGACAGGCATGATCTCTGCTACTTTTAAGAGAAGCCAGAAGCCTTTTCAAAATAATGTTGCATCCTAGCTCCTCACCTGCCCAGCCCAGCCTGTTTGGGAGGCACCTTTCCCATCTCTCACACATCCAAACAAAACCCGACACATCTGTGTCTGTCATCAGTTTGGACTAGCAGCCACTTAGTACAGGATCTGCACCGCTGGAGTAAGAGAAGTTGAACATCAAAGGTATTTTTTTGAAAGTACAACCCAAAGCAAGCTGTGCGGATATGGAAGGAGGGGCTGGATTTTAGGAAGCCTCTTTTTCGAAGTTTTTTTTTGTTAATGACTAAATGAAAAACGCAGAGCTGAGGTTTTCCCCTTAAAAAAAACAAGCCACAGTGATTAAGGATATGAAAAAAAGTCGGTTTCTTCCCAACCTAATTGTACTGAGGCACTGACTTCAGGGCTCCCAAATTACAGATGTATAAATCCAAGACAATGAACTCTTTAGTCGAGGATTAGCAAACCATGCAAAACTGATTCCTTATTTAAATGCCTGGCAATTGTAAGGGCATCTGTTCCACTTTGCAAGTCATCCCAAAGGCTTTGTTTTTTTCCTGTTCCATTATGAAGACAGGGCGCTTTGCATTATTTTCACACAGTGTAATAAGCGCTATTGTTTAGTCTTACAGGGGACAGTCAATGAAATGCAATAAATATTTTTACCTTATTTTTCTATTAAGTTACCCTACAAGCCCTCTCAAATATAAAAACAGGAACTGGACTTAGTCAAAAGCCAAGTCTGTAAAAATGTAACATAAAACGTCAGGACCCGAAGAAAAAACTTTTGTTTCTCCAAAGTCTATTATGGGCAGCTAGAAAAAGCACTTATGTAGGTTTAAATAATATTACTAACACAAAACAGTCCGGCGCAGATGATGCCAAAGTCATAACTTAGGGCTAGCAGAGAGAGGTGCGGTCATTCCAGCCCACAGCAGCAGAATAGCTCTGGAAACCAGTTCAGATATCACAGGAGGGAGGATGGATAGAGTGTCTGACCTTTGGAAACCAAAGGGTGGATCTCAACAAAAACACCCTGAGCCACGAAGCTCTCACAGGGCCAATAAAGATGCTGGCCCACCTATTTGATCTAGAAGCAAAAGCAAAAATAAAATAAAAAAAAAAATCCAAATCTG
Source organism: Clamator glandarius (assembly GCA_033459285.1). NCBI lineage: Eukaryota > Metazoa > Chordata > Aves > Cuculiformes > Cuculidae > Clamator > Clamator glandarius. The sequence continues at coordinate 1,300,454 of JAUNZM010000089.1, read as the reverse complement.
CCAATAAACTGCCTCAGTGTAAAAGCTGCCAAGCTGGATAAAGCAGCCACAGCTCTCCATCAGATCAGCAGGAAACAATCCCTGGCCAATAGCCCAGCCTTAGGTTTGTTTCCCAACACCAGATCCTTGCAGAGAACCCCAAACTGAAAACATCAAACACGTGGATGTCCATGGGCTGCTGGCTCCAGCGGGACTCAAGAACCTCAACCTGTCAAACCACCACAACAGTGAAGCCAAAACAAGTTGTGCGAGACCAAAATATAGAGTGAGAAAACAAAATATCAAGTGTCAAGAGAGACAGAGAAAATGATGATAGTGGTGAAAATTATGTTTCTGCAGGAGCTGGTCTTGCACGCTCAGCAGGGCTGTCACTCAGCTCCTGAAAGCTGCTGCTTTCTCTGTCCCGCAAGCGGTGCCTCTGGTGACAGGGTAACAGGAGCAGAGAAGATCTTCATAGATCACAACAGGGATGACCCATCCCTGTGCCCTTGCTGCAAAAAGGTCACTTAACACTCAGTTACAAAAAGGCAAAAATATTTTTTTTCCAAAGCTGAGCTAGAGAGAAACTCTGCAGAAATACAGACCAGGAGGTTCCTGTATTTTTTATATTTTGCTGCTCTGGGAGTTGGGATGCAGAGCTCAAAGGAGCTCAGGTGGGATAGTGCTTTGAGTAGCACCCCAAGTACCACCAATTCCTCACAGTAAGGACCTCAGCCTTCAGCTAATGCTTTGCTTCAGTTCTTAATATTCCTTGTATGGAAGTCAGAGCACTTGCTCACACGGAACCAGTACTCCATGCTTTTCACCAAGAAATTTAAGCCACTTGCAGCCCACAAAGATCAAAACCCACATGCCTTAATTTACGAGTTCCAGTCACAGACAGAGGAAGTGTAAAAAAAACCCAAACACCTGAAATAACTAACAAGCATAGTGCACGTCTGGACTAAGGCAAGAGAGTGTAAATAACGAACATGGTCAATTATTTTAAAAAACTTCAGCAAAGGTCCCAAGGATCCTGCCCTTGCCCACGGCTCAGACTCTGCTAATGCGATAGCAAAAGCCCTCAAGGCAGCAGCAGCTTCTCAGTTTCCATGTTACCTTCAAACTGAGTGATGCCAAAATCTAACAAATGTCTGTCCACCCAACTCATCAGTTCTGCAGAGCCACAGAAGTGCTCCTCGGACCTTTACACCTCGATGTCGCTGCCCTTGGGGGCACATGCATGCACCGTCAAAGGAGCAGGGGTATTTCTCAGACATCAGAGAGATACAGAAACAGTCAGAAGAGAATGAACTCCCGAATGTGGGAACGCAATGAGCTATTGATGATTTGGCTTTCAAATCTGTTAAAAGAGGTTCCTACACTTCTAACAAGATACAGGGAAGGTGAACCTTAAACCTCTCAAGAGCAGATTAGTAACTCACTCATGCAAGAGTTGTAACTTGGTCTTAAAAAATCAACTGAAACAACACGCAGGCTGGTGTTAACATCTTATTTTGCAATGATGTTGAATGACTGCTTATAATTAGACCATAATTGCTATTTAATTGCTCTGTGATCTGACTGGTCATAAAGAGGGAGCCTGGAGTCCCATGTCATAGCGCGGAAAGATAAACCTTATTGTGGAAAACATAATCCCACTTCATGTCATTAATTCCTGAAACTGTTTATAACAGCAAGTAGCGGTGCTTAGGCTCTAACGTCCATCTCTGGGGTGCCACCTTGGCTCTGGAGATGACTGGTCTGCCACAAGAGGGATCAACTTCTAAATCCTGACAGAGACTACACTATAAATTCAGGCACAGTAAAGATAAGGTCTTCCTCATGGCAGTATTTTAATACACAGCCATACACATTTCACAACTACTAAACACAGTAGCACTTTAAAGCAGATTACTGATTCGTAGCAAAATATGTTATAAGTGAAAAAGGGATACTGTCTTTTTTTATTTCACATTTCAGTAGCGACTAGCCCTGCATAAGCCTCACCCCAGTGGGTCAGTGTTGAAAATGGGCCTTATAAACTTGAAATCCATGAACACCTCTCAGGTTTTAGGATGCTAAATCTTTCACTCCACTTCAAATCCACTTGGGTCCTGGAAGAATTTGAGACAAATGGAAAAACGATTTACAGAACACAACATGCCAGTGATTGACACTCAGCTACGCAAAGACTAAAGGAAAATGTCTTTACGAGCTCATGCGTGACGCTGCAGAAGCAAACTCCCAGGAACAGCAAGAACTCACTCTCAAAACAGCTTCTCCCTTCACTAGCCCAACAGAGGCAGCTGCCTGCACATTAAAATGGACTCAGGTACTGCTACAACTCAGGGAGGCACCTAGGGATCAGCGCTCGCTTTCAGTCTCTGCGATGCCAGCCACCTGCATAGCCTACCTAGTGTGAGATGGTCAGTGTCATCCACTAATAAAGTGACACTAATTACCTGTGTTTGCTGAACTACTGCATGCATAAACATTTACAGATACATCAATTTTTTTTTAAGTTCTAAAAAAAAAAAATAAATTCATAAACTCAACAACTCTGTCACACGCCCCCTCAGGAAAGTACAAGGAAAAGCTCCAAACACCTGCCCATGCAAACTTCTTGAAAGAAGCTGGGTTTGTTCACATTACTACATGTAAGTGATTTCAACATTTCACAGCTAACTTGCATAGCAAACACCAGCTTGACATTGAAGCATTGAGTCACTGCACCGTGTTTCAGAATTTATCTTAGGGTCAAGTTAATGTTTGAAAAGAAACAAATGCAGCTGATAGCGCTGGGTAAACAGCGACCGTTTCTGTTTGGGATCACGCCTGCTCCTGTTTGCCCCATGCAGGACTGAAAAAATCCCCACCCTACAACTTCTCCTGACTGTGGGATCATCCCAGCTGCAAAGTACTATGAAAATTATTAACCGAATAAAATGATCTCAACACCTCCTGGTTTCAAAGCAATTGGTCATTCAGACCTTGAGATCCTGAGACTTTTTAGGGAAGCAAAGCATTGAACTGAGAACTGAAAAACAATTTCAAAATCAGCTCACAAACACATTAACTTTGAGAGTTTCCCAAGCATCTGACTTTGTATGATTTGGCACAGGTCGTCTACCAAGGAGCTAAAAAAATAGAGGGCCACAATCAGATGCGCCTCTCACTGAGGGAAAAAGAAAATCCAGCTACCTTGCCTTAGAAAAACATTCTCATCTTTTTATAGATGCAGCCTTAATTCTTCCCTTGTTAAGAAGAGCACAATAGACTTTTGTTCTGTTGTGCCGGACTCTGTAGATTGAGATACGTAAGAAACAGTGTGCCTGATTTTATTACTGATTTACTCAAGTGAGCTATACATTATCAATTTATCCAAGCGAGCTATTTTGAAAAATGTTAAGTGTATTCAAGGAAGCTACAAATATTCACCAAACAGCTGAGAAAGTTTTGTGTGAAGGCAATGCCAGCTTTACACAAGAATATGTGACCATTGCTCATACAACTCAGTCAATTAATCCTATACTCTCAGACTGAGTAATAATAAAAATGCATTTATTAACTCCATCGGAGTGAATTGCCAATTTCATCAAAATTCAGGCACAGATGTAAGATGGAAATAGTCAGTCATAAAAGGATTACATGTTAACTGAGGTTTTTTCACACATTTGACAGTTCTGAAAGTTACCAAGATACATGGTAGCAGATTCCTCCTCTCTCTCCTCAAAAACCAGCCAACTATAGTAGTGCATTCTTTTCCCAAACATAATACCAAAAGAGGGTGTATACGGGGAAAAGAAAGGGAAAGCTGTGTTAAAGTTCTTTAGCTTCCCTCACAGACCGGGAAATCCCATATGAGCGGTATTTAATACTGCTATTCCAATTAAGCAAATTCACACAGGTTCTCTCTTTTTGTACTTTGTGGGAACCTACTCAAACTTACAACTCACAAAAGCCAGAAAAAATCTGGTATGGGGACCTGCAAATCCCTAGCTGGACGGCAAAGCCTGTGCACAGCCTGTTCCACCTATGCTCCACATCCCATTCCCTTGTCCTCCACTAAATGCAAAGTCGGAACAGTTATTTTCTCTGTTAATGCTTGCAGATGACCAACTTATTTATAGTAAATTTCCTTTTTTACCAGCCTTATAAATGACATACAAAATAGACAAGGCAATACGATGGATACATTTCCACACTAGTATTGTCCTACCATTTCAACACCAGTCAATTAGGCACTAAGAACTGGGAAGAGGAAGAGAATTATAATAAAAAATGTGTTTAGAATCCTATCTTCACACTCCTTCACTGTCTCCTCTAGTGCCACACACCTCCTGCTGAATGACAGTTGCCATCCCCATAATGAGATTTTTAATCAATAGAAGTAAAGCATTTTAATTAAAACACTTCCTTTTATATGCTTATGATCTTGATCCACGAGGGAGTTCTCTGCTCTGCTCAGAACACCGTGGATGCCAGGCTATCACTGACAGGCACAGGGTATTCCTTTCCAGAACACAAAAATATTCAATGATTTTTAAAAAAAAAAAAAAAAAATCACAACATATTTCTATTCTACATTCCTGTCTAATAAAGCATTTTAAAAAAATAAAAAGACGAGGAGGAAAAGTGGGAGTGCAGACACTACAGTCCCACCGTAATCAGGGGCTTGGTTCATCCTCTGGATGAGAATGGCCCAAGGTTCAAGAACCTGCCCTGGCTTCTGTAGAGTTCTGAACCTTTTTCTCCCAGGCTCTAGGTAAATCCAATTAGTACCGTAAAACTCATCTCTCTGCTCCTTCTTCTAACCATATCCTGGAGCTGAGACACAATTACCACTAAATTCTGTCATTTCTCATACACGCACAGGACACGTTTCTATTTAGACTAACAAGCGTTTCCAAAACAACAAAAAGTTTAATCACAAATTACTTGGGGTTTTTGTTTGTTTGGAGTTTTTCCTTTATTTACCAACACGATCATATTGCAACATCAGAAGCTGCATTTTAACACTTCTGTTAAAAAAATTACTATGCAAAAAAAAAAACAAACCCTGTTTAATTTCCTCATTCTTTTCTCCACACTTTCCTTCCCCTCACGCCCGGGCAGAGAAACCAGCAGGCTCACTTTCCCTCCCCACTTCCCAGTGAAGCCAAGGATACACAGCAGGGAAAATACATATTTGTTTAAAGAAAATTGGTTTTGTTGGCAGTTGGACACTACTTGCTGGAATATTTCTGTCGCCTCTTGGAAAAGACGTGGCCGAGCATCATCACCGGGGCAGGATTGAGCTGATCCTGCTCCAGGAAGGGAAGCAGGTGGCTGAGTGGGATTCTCCAGCTCCTCTCCCAGGCTTCAGCCAGCACTGTGACCCGCTCCAGCGCTGGGGGGTGAAGGGTCCTTGTGAAACAGGTGCCAGCAGCCCCCCAGTTCAGCTCTGCGGCAACGCTGGGGGCAAGACTTGAGGTGACAGTCCCACCAGCCAGACATAAATTTCACCTACGGGGACCAACACGGGAAAAAAAAAAAAGGAAAAAAAAAAAAAAAAACCCAAACCAGAGCCTCTTGCACCACCAGGCAGAGCAAAACCCTCAACTTTGGGGTGCGCGAGTGGATGGCAAACTTTCCCCTAAAGCATCTCTCGGGTGATTCAAGGAGAACTTCCCTTTCTCTGTCCCCTTGGAGCTCATTCCATGGGGATCTCCCACCCCACGCACCCCCGGGGGCCCAGCTGAGGGTCTCATCCTGCGCATCCAACCAACCCCAGCACGACACCCGAGTCCTGCCCTGGAAATCGCCCCCTGAGCCGGGCCTGGAGCGCTAACCTGTTGCGCCTACACGGATATAAAGTGGCTTTATGGTTTTTTTTTTTCGTTTCAATCTTTCCCGGGAGGAACTCCCCCTCTTCCCCAGGCGAACAGGAGAGTTACGCTGGGCGCAGGTGACGGGGAGCACGGATGGGCAAACCAGGGGGTTAAATAAAAGCAAGTCCGAGCCAGGGAAGGTAAAACCGCCCCGGCTGGAGGGTCACAGCTCCTCCTTTCCCAGGGCAGGCAGGCAGGCAGCAGCCACGCTCCGGAGCGATGCTGCCGGAGGAGCGCGCCTCTCCCAGCGGCGAGTCCTGAGCTCAGCCCCTGCTCGCCCGAAAAACCGCGGGGGAGCCCCGGAGCGAGCCAGGTGGCCCAGGTGGCCGCGCCGAGGATGCTAACGCTCGCCCAGCGCCCCCCCCCCCCCCCCTCCCCGCCCCCCGTCCCGTCCCCGGCTCGCACCTGGCCGCACGGCTTTGACCACGATGGGCTCCTGGCAGGCTCGGATGACCTCGAGCACGTCGTAGCGCGGCAGCCCGGAGACGCGGACCCCCTGCACCTCCAGCAGCAGGTCGCCCTCGCTCAGCGCCGCCTCGCCCTCCGCCGCGCCCGCGTACGGGAACTCGCCGTGCTCCGCTCCCCCGAGCAGGGAGAAGCCCAGCCGCCCGCCGGGCCCGCGGCGGAGCGAGCAGAGCCGCACCCGGCTGGACCAGTGGCTCTTCCTCGGCATCCCCCGCGACATCGCGCCGCGCGGAGCCCCCGCGGGGGGCAGCGCCTCACGGACCGCGCCGCCGCCGCCGGACCCTCAGCCCTGCCCCGCCGCGCATGGTCTCCTTAAGAGAGAAATTTCAAAACAAACTGAAAAAAGCGCTTAAAAAACAAAAAAAAAAACAAAAAAAAAACCCCAAAAAAATCAAAACCAACCAAACAAGAAAAAACAACAGAGAAAAACCCAGATCCGCCCTGCGCGGCGCCTTTAAGGCGCTGCAAAGCCCCGTTTGTTTTGTTGCGCCCGGGTCGGTCCCGCTCCGCCGCTCGCTCCGCGCCGCCAGCGCAGGCGCCTTGGCCCGTCCCGCCCCGCCCCGCGCCCGCCCCGCCGGCGAGGGATGGAGGGGAGGGGGGGGCAGAGCCCGCGGGGTTCCCCGCTCCCAGGAGTCCGTCACCCCGAGATGCTCGGGTCTCGGGAGAAGAGAGAAGGGAGTCGTTTTCTTTCCCGGGAGGATTTACGGGATTTTCCAAGCTGTACCCGCGTCCGTCTCCCAACAATAACTTTTCCAAAGCGGCCCACGGCTCTTCCCCGGCTTAGAGAAGTTCATCCCCCGCAGATGCTCGTGTCAGAGGAGAAGAAAAATGGAAATACTTCCCTTTCCCTGAAGGATTTCTAGAATTTTCCAAGCTGTACCAGTCCCTGCATCCATCTCCCACCAATAACTTTTCCAAAGGTGTTGGGAAGCACCCACGGGTCTTCCCTCGCTTGGAGAAGTTCATCCCCTGGAGATGCTCATGTCTCAGGAGAAGAGAAATGGAAATCCTTTCCTTCTCCTGAAGGGTTTCTAGGATTTTCCGAACCTCAGCCCTCTGGAATCAATGCTCACCTGTGTTTGCCCTGTACCAGCCCTATGACCTGTGTCCAACTCCCACTAATAACTTTTCTAAAGGTGTTGGGAAGCACCCACGATCTTCCCCTGGTTGGAGAAGTTGATCCCCTGGAAATGCTTGTGTCTCAGGAGAAGAGGGATGGGAATCCTTTCCTTTCCCAGGAGGATTTCTAGGATTTTGCAAGCTTCAACTCTTTGGAATCGCTGCTCACTTGTGCTTTCCAGGGGGTTGTTATGGGAGAGAGAGCGATGAGGCAGAAGTCTCAAGGAAAAACATGCAGGAGTCTGTCACTAAACTGGTATCCAAGCCTTTGCACAAGGCTGAGATGAAGTTGTGCTTGTACCCAGAGTTCTCCACTTTTCAGTTTTATAATGCTTGAATTTGCAATGTTAATAGTGTTCCCATATCTAATTTTCCCTATGGAATTTAGAAGCTGGACAGACCTGTAGTAAGGAATTGGGACACACGTCCCTTTCTTTGCCCTCGGCCACAAAGCTGTTCAAAGTTACCCAGAACCGGTGCAAAACTCAAACAGGGAAAATTACGAAGAATGCACGTACCAGCTGTCCCTTCCAGGTCATGCTCCGTGCTTCCAAACCTGAAAGCCAGGCCTCATTTTGAACAGTCTTATGCATGACCGAACCCCTTCCAGCAAGGAATTCTGTTGTCAGATGTGTGCGTGCCCTATTTTGCTGCTGATCGGGACTGAGAAGTGACACAAGGAAACAAAGAGCCTGGTTTCGCTCCCTGCGCAGCCCCAACGTCTGCTCTGCTGGTACAGCCTGCAGAGTTTTGCTGCTGTCCGTGTCGCTCTCTCATCTCGCATCTTTCACGCCATGCGTGTACCGAAATGATCCGTGACGCAGGAGAGCCGGCAGGCTCAGGGAGCCCGTGTGCCATAGCTGGGGATGGAGCTCAGCCTAATGTGCTCTTGTGCTGGCTGAGCTGATCAGCCAGGCTTAGCTCACAGACTTCAAAAGCAGGATGACAGGGGTACTTTCCCTTACATCTGTCCTAGAGGAAGTAGGGCAGCCTGTCCATCCTCACACCCTGCATCTGCATTGCTCCTTTCCCCCAGCCGAGAGCTCTCATAGGGCTGTTTCATAAAACCCCCTGACTGCGGGCGCTGCTCTGCAGCTGCAGAAGCTGCAGTCTCCAGCCCGAGTGGCACAGCCACCTCCAGGCAAGGGAACGGGAAAGCTCTGTCCGGTGTCACGCAGCACAGCAGTGAGTCAGCTCTAGCCCCTGTGCCTCGGGCACCTCTGACCAGGTCTCCCTCGGAAGCTGTCAGGATTGCCAGTCCTGGGTATCAAGAGCAAGTGCAGAAGTGGACTCGAGGCATTCAAATTACCTGCTGTGCCTTAGCCCTCATTTTCCTCCATCTCTCTAAGAGGTTTCTTTGCTGTTGGAACTTCAATACTTAACTCTCACGCCTAAAGCTGTGCTGATCCCCCCGTGTTTAAGCAGCAATAACTGCCTTATGTCTGCTTTCCCTGGCTCTGTAACCAGCTACTCATTTTGTCACTTTTAGGATCGCGTCATGCTTTTTCCTGCACCTTGACCAGTAAAAACTGGATCTGTGATCCCCCAGGACGTAAATATTCAAGAGGGCCACTGACCTTGAAAAGCAGCAGCATGGCAAGCAGGGGAGGGTTTATTCTCATCTGCCTGCCAGCTGAGAGTGGTGCGACACGTGTGGGTTCACAGTGCAAGGAGACTCTTGTTCGCAGCTGAGAGCTGGGTGTGACGTATTTTCATCACAGTCATTTTGCGGGATGTGTTATGTGACAGCCCTGCTAAGCTAAAATTCATCTGGGATCCATGTGAGCATCACATGAGCTGGGGTAGCCCTGAATAGATCTTACAGAACTACTCATGCCTCATGGAAAAATTTTGGAAAAACACTCTTTATAAAAACAATGTTGCTGTTAAGATTTATGAGATGGCAGATTTCTGAGAGCCATTTTCTCTTTGCTCACAAACTAATGCAAGCATGAGCTGTTCATGTTGTAAGCCTAATGCCATACTCGCGTCTGGACCACTGTGCTCCCAGAATTGTTCCTGTGGGTATTTAACAAACCCCACAAACCTCAGCCAGAACTTTCTCTTGATTTTAAGGCTTTCCCTTCAGTTTTCCTCTGTGACCAACTTTCTACTGTTTTATCTCCTAGCTGCATCCAGTAAGAACTGGTTGGCAAAGCCATTAGTGAGGATAGTCCCAGATCCTGGTAGCTGGCATCACTTGTAGAAGCTCAAATAGAGCCAAGATTTTTTGTAGTCCTTATTCCCAGCTGCCTAGCACTTTACTGCTCCAAAATGATGATTTGAGGGCGTAGCTCCTCCATCCACCTCTGTTAAACGTGGCCCTTGGTCAGCCTTTAACAGCACCAAGCCCATGGCCCAAGCTGCTCCTGCCCAGACGAGTCCCTTATACCAGCCCAATAGAAACCAGGCCATTACACCGTACAAAAACCTCTTAGCATTTCAGCAGCACAGCACAACCTCTCTCCCAGGGGACAGTGGTCCTGCCTTTCCAGGGAACTGATTTCAATGATTAACAGACCATCTTTGCCTCCAACAACTGCAGTTCTAATAACAATACATTCCTTTTCGTGAGGGTATCTGAGGACTTTATGAACATTGATTAATGAAGTACAACAGGGCACCTGGGGAACAGCTGAACATTAAGATGAGGCTCGAGAATATCCCCCGTCCAAGCAAGGCTCACGGCAGTCACCCTGCCTCACCTGCAGCCTCTGGTCCAGCTTCATCTCATATGGGAAAGCAAGCTCTTAACAGCTCACAGCACACAACACCACTATAAAACCTGATTTGGGCTAGCTCAGAGCTTTAAGCAGAGCCCATTTCCCTTGCTCTTTTGCCCACTGTTGCTGTGGCTTGGTTGTTCATCTGTCAGCAGCCTCTGACCTGTTGGGATAAGTGGACTGGTGCTTTCTTCCTCCTTCAGAAGGCGTTTGTGCCCCACAACAATACACAACAGCTAAAATGATTCTTTCAAACAAGATATCGACCCATGGTCTTGGTCTCATAAGCATCTTTGAAATTTCATGCTGTGTCCTGGATTTTAAAATGGGTCAAAGCTCCCCCTAGCATCAAATTATTCTTTCAGATTTCATACTAAACCTAGAGAAAACCACAGTTTTACTTGTTGCAGGATGAAAAACCATGTCTCTGAGAACATTGTGGGTTTATGAGAGTTCAGAGCCATACAAACTCACCAAAGAGTGTAAAAAAAGATGACAATGATTAAGACTACAAACAAAAGTACAGATTATTTAATACAGCAGAATTTATTCTTAACTTCCAGCTAAACCCCAAACCCTCAATACTTTGACATCACAGGCCTCGAGGCCTTAAAAGCCTGCATATGTGGAACTTGGGAGAAAAAGAGGCATTAAACCAAGTCCAGCCTTTCAGACACTGAGGTTCCTACTGAGGCTACCAGCTACATGGTAGGAAAGCCATGTATTGCTGTATTTCCCAAACAGGAATTGCTGCACGTAGTAATCACACCAAGCTTTTATCAGAGAATAATTTTTTGTGTGGCATCCAGGGTTTCTGGGCAAGCTGGTGCTGCTTTCTGGTAGCAAGGAGGAGCCGGGCTCATGCTGCTTTGAGCCCTGACTCTGGCAAACATTTCAACCAATGACTCAAATCCAGATACCAATTGAACCCTGTTTTTGTAGCAAAGCTCCCAAGTGTCAGGACGCAAGCAGTTCTGGTTAGAGCCACAGACCAACCAGCATGGACATGTACATCCTAACATCCTTCACAGAGCTGGGCCAACAAGCCCCATCCCACAGGCAGCACCTTGCATGGGACATTTCCAGCATCTCAGTGCAGGGAGGCTGGATCCCACAGCTCATTCACTGGAGTGATCGGTGACCAGTACACCCTCAGAAGAAAAAGGCAACTCATCAGTTACGGAGATCCCCTGTGTCACCTTCCTCTACAATTTATTTCAATAATATCATGCCCAGTGCAATATAAAGCTGAAGCTCAATCTCATAATCATATTAAGACACTCCAGGGTGTATTTTATAGGGCCATTAATGTACTTCTTGGGTGGTTAAAGTCACCCACAGCATAAATTAATGGCTCCATAAAACGTAGTCTGTCATATCCCATGGCTTAAATAACACACAACAGGCTTAGTATATTGGGGTGTTGTTGGGTGGAAGCACAAGGGCACAGAGCGACTGCCCAGCAGCAGGTACACCCTCCCAGGAATGCTGGCCTCAGAAAGTGATAGTGCAAAACCCACAGGCATGTTAATAAATGAGATTCTGAAAAAAATCCAACTCTATAAACTGAAGCTCTCACCAACTTTCATCAGCATTTGTGCTCCTGATATCAGTCATCTCTTTCAAGCGTATCTTCCCTGCAGAAGCCGTGACTGTTCCAGGATGTGATTCCTGTGGGTGCGGCTTTTTTGGCAAGGAGAGGGAGCCAGGCTGCTCCCAGCCCTGGAAAGCTCCAGAGGAGTTCAGAGTGGAGCAGAGAGGGCACAGCCTGTGGGTTAGAGCAGGGATCAAATGGGCTTTGCAAGAGAAGCTGAGCCTGCCATATGTTTAAACTTTTATCCTTTTGGGGCAGATTTCGTGGGAATGGAGGTCTGGTACAAAAGGAGCACTTCCAAAAAAAAAAAAAAATTTAAAAAAAGTCTAGAAAAAAGAAAACAAACAAGAAAAAAAGAGAAGTCTTGACTTTTGCAGTCTTTCCTGACTATGATCTAGTCACAGAAGGAGCAAGTTCCTGCCCTTAGTCTGCTAGACATTAAGTCACATTCTTCCCTAGGAATTTTTCTTTTGCTATTTTAGTGGCCCCACATGTGTTACCAGAGACTTTTCAGTAGACAATAGCTCTGCTCTGATAAGATAAGCTATTCCAATTCATCTGTCTCAGCTGATAAACATCCCCCCTTTCTGCTTCTGCTGCTCAACAAAGAAAAGGGCTCATTTGTGCTGAGAGCTCAGCTGAGCTGCCCAAGGCACCAATATCCCCCTAAATTCACTTCAGGCCCAAGAGTCTCATTCTCTCCTCCTTTTTACCCTTCTTCTTCTCTCTGCAGATACTCAGAGCCACGTTGCATCCACAAACTCACCAGCATCTCTAATGGAGATGCCTTTCCTTGTCCTTCCCCTGCTTTCTACGCAGCACCACCTCCCATACCATTCTCTGTATCTCATCTATTTTCTCTATGTATCTTCAACACATAAAACTTGCTATTCATTCCCCCTAAAATCCTGAAAACTAGCAGGAGACAGCTAAATCAAGAAAGGCTTCTACTATAAGTCTTTATGGCACCATAAAGAAGAGGCAAAACTGGGACCTTTTAGAGATGCTCTGTGTTGAGTAAGTTGATAGCCCCTTGTGATGGATGTGTATTCGAGTCTGATGGCTTAAGCACAGAAAAAAAAGCTGGAAGAAAAAGCTTGGAAAAACTCACCTCTTGGTTCAAACAGCTCATGTGGAGCTAATTAAAGGTGTCGGTCTCATGATTTGATTTGAAAATAAAACTAGCCACAAAGATTCAGCTTCCCAAAATTAAACGTCCCATGGGATTGAACCAGTGCAGCATCTTGTCCACCAGCTCCACTGTGCAGATTTTCTTCTCAAAAGTGAGGAATTTAAACACAGAATATTAATAGCAACTCTCTCTACAGATTAAACAGCAGTAGAAACTCTAATCCGGAAACTCTTCCCATTCAGTAGAAATTCTAATTGGGGAAAAGATTTCTATGACAGAAGAAATATTTTCCCAACTACCTCCTGTAAGGTTATAAGAAATACATGAATAAGTATCTTCAAGGCACAATGATGGGACAAGCTGAGGTTTTGGGAAGGAGTTCCTCTGGAGCAGTATCGATGAGCTCTTCCTCCAACAGTGAGGAGTAAGTGGGAGGTCCCTCTTTAGGTCATAATTATACTTCTAGCAAAAGCCACAACAGACAAGGCAGCAGCACACAGCACGGCCCCGATCCTGCTGCCATCTGGGAACTGGCTTTACTTTGCTCATGAGAGTAATTTACAGGCATCAGACAAGCCACATGTGTAAGGCTGAGCACACACAGAAATGTTCTCAGAAGCAGAGCCAATTAACACACCACAAGATATCACTCGGTGATTTGGAAGATATACAAACTCTGTCTTGCTTTTTGAAGCACCGAAGCAGAAGAATTCATGTCGATGTCTGATGCTGTATCTTCACAGAAATGTCCCTGATAAAACTTGCTGCTCACCGGTCCTGCAAGAAGATCCTCATGCTAAAGAATCATCTACTGCACACATGCGCTTGGTCCAACAAAAGCAGCATCTTGGATACAAGGCGTTACCCCTGCAGTGCCATACCCCCTATGGAAAGATTAGGATCATCATTACTATTTATATATAATAACAGCCAGAAGCCTTGGCTCAGATAAACAGCTCCCAGGGTTAACTCAGCCAAACATAAAGGGAGATGCTCCTTTTCTCCAAGCAGCTCCAAAGAGGGGTTTGGGGCCTGGGAGCAGGTCAGCGGCAGTTGGGATTAGGATTCCTGACTCCCTGCCTGGCGTCCTAATATTAGCTTGCATTGTCTCCCAGACCGTCTCGTCATTCTTTCACATGAACCGCAAGCCCGAATTAGCATGTCTCGCTGTATAATCTGCCAGCCCATCCTGTGCACTAAATTAGTCGGGGACTGAGCAAACATCATGGGAACAGCTCTTGTATAGCGTATGTGGGCTAAGTTATTCCTACAGCATTGTTTGCTCTGTATTTTCCTAGCATCATCACAGAAGTATGATGGGCCAGATCCTGGAGCTGTCGGCTACGCGCTCCTCCAGCCTGGCATTGCTCTCCAGCGTGGTGCAGAGATGAAAGGCGGCTCAGCGGTGGCTCTGCTGGGAACCAGCTTTGGGAAGAAGCGTTAACAAATAAAGCCCAGTTGGGTGGCAGATGAGCAGACCAAAAAGTGAGCAGCAGCGCTCGGGCTCGTACAACCACCAGCCCATCCTTGCAGACACACCAGCCTCCTTGGTGTGGTATTTACAAGCTTCCTTCATTTCATTTTCATCTGCAATCAGTCTGCCACGTGGGCTTCTTATCTCGTTGTACCGTACCCTCCAGCTGCAAGTACAGGGTTGTCCATAAAAATACACAGCACCCTGCACAACGGGGCTGCGGGCTGATGACGTTTCAAGCCAGGGCCTACAGCAAGTTTTGGTTGGCTTGGAGTCAAGCTCCTCCTACTACAAGGTCAATGGCACTAATTTCCACCACGTTTATTATCCTCTTGCAGAGCAACTCCTGCCTCTATAGAGCAGGATTTTAATTAGAAGCAGAGGGATATGGGGAAATAGCAACAAATCCTGTCTTAACACTGTGTCACTCAGTAAATAGCCACCACCTCCTCCCCAGGTAAGGAAGTGCTGTCTTGCAAGGCCCAGAGGGTTACACACAACAGCGGGTAAAAAGAAAAGGGGGGGGCCATGGAAGAGCCTGAACCTCTGAGCGACTAAGTCACAGGACTGGTTTTATAAGGTGCTGCATGGATCTTGGACAGCAGCAACTGAAAGACAAACGACTCATTGAATATTATCCCTTTCTGGCAGCAAGATCAGTGCAGTCAATTAGCTGTAAAATCTGAATCATGTCTCTGGCAAGCAGGCTCAAAGAGGAAGCAGCTCCACCTTCCTGCTTTGCCCAGTGGAGGTCAAGGCATCCACTGCATGGTTCTGCCAACAGCAGCTTGCCAGACGAGTCATGGGCAGTCAACCCAACAGGGATAAATCAGGATGATGCTTCCATCACGCAGCGGGAACAGCTTTACTCCCAGTTCTCAGCATGAGGTCATGGAGGCTTTCCACAATCCCAAGACCATTTAGCAAAACCCCGTGCAAGATATCCACCCATACAGAACCACTCATGGATGGACATCATATCTCCCATACATCCTTCAACACCATTTTACTGCTAGGCTCATTCTTTTTTTATTGCTGTAGAATTAAGTCTTAACACTCCTGACTAGCATCAGATGAGTTTAGTTGGAGATCTGGATCCATGGAAACAGAATTGCTTTGTACAATGACAGACACAGTTCACTGCCCAGTCTAGGACCAGAACTGTGAGAAAGGTGCCCATCAGAGGATAACCTGCAGTGAACTACTCTTGCCTGCTCTTGAGAGATGTTGCTCCCCAAGGACTCTTTGAAGATAACATCTGAAACAACAGAATTGCTTTTGCATTTCTAATATGTTGGCTATAATGTGCTCCTGGTATTTATGTTCCCCGTTTCCATCTCCAGTGTGTGTCACTGTCCCTTGCGTCCAGCCTCACTGGCTGGAGATGAGTAGGTTTTGTTCTTCACAATACAACGGGGATTAGAGTGAAGGCATATTAGCAAAGTAGAAGGCTTGCTTTGGACAAGGGCCAGTTTGAGCATGTTGATAATTTATGAAAACACATTGCTCCTCCAGCCAAGCAAGTTTCAGTTCCTAGATGATTCAGCAGCAGCACTACAAGGAAATATGGATGTGAAAAGTCCCTGCAGGGATTCCTGTAAAATTCTACATTAAAATAAAATGTCCTGAGCCTAGTAGTAGGATGGAAATAGGGAATTAAGGATCATTCTTTCCATGTCTGCGTGGACTCCTTTTTAGTAGAGTTTCATGGTGGGAGGGGGAGAAAGAGTGAAGGCAGAACCAGGGAGGGGGAACACCCTGGGGCAGAGAAGGAAGGGAAATACAGCTCTGGCTTTTGTTTTGGCCACTCTGCAAGGGCAGCAACTCTGTTGCCATTAAAAATGTGGAAATCCTCTGTGCAGGTAAGGGAAAAATTGGAGTGAGAAACCTCTAAAAATGCATTTTCAGAAGGCAGCCTGGGAAATGGGAAGCATAAAGAGCCAAGGACAGCTTCAAAGCCCATATGAGCACTTTGGGTTTTGGATGTGATCCATGTCTATTTTAAAATAAGAATGAGAAAAAGGAAATATAAAAGGAAAAGTACTATGCAACTGCCCAATGCAAATTAATTTCTGAAAGGGCATTGCAAGCCAAAGACAAAATATTCATCTCTTCTGACCTCTTCCAATTCATTATCTTAATGTGAGCTTCAGAACCACAGTTAGCTTTTGTCTGCATGCAAAGTCAGCAGAGACCGGACAGCACTTGCACAAGATATAACAGCTCTTCTGAACAGATTTCAACAGGAGATGGAGCGACAGGGACTAAGAGCTATAAAAACACTGCAATAACATTAAGTTACTTCAGATTTAGTTACTAAACAAGTTCCTGTTTGCTTAGAAACACCTTCCAAGAGAGAGCACATTCCCCACTCCCCTCTTTAATCATGACTCTAACACCCATCTGCCCTGTGACACCCAGGAGCACTTTGCAAGGTTGAAAGCACCCATTGTGCAGAGCAGCCTCTTCCCTTCAAGTGACGTTTTCCAGCCTGTACCTGGAAGAGCCTCATACTCACCTGCATGAAGGTTGGCAGCCCCCCTGCTTGAGGTGCTCAGCATCCTGCAGCACACAACCCTTGCATGAACCCAACCCTGCCTCCCTCCTTCCCCAGCCTGCTGTCAGTGCTCCACACAAGCAGAAGCTTCATCCTTCTTCCTTTCATACAGAAAAATCAGTTTACATTTTACTATGCTGCACACACTTGATCCTCTATCCCTATGTCCGCGGGAATCCCACCGTGGGTTCTCTGGCTGTTTAACTCAAGACTATTGAAATTCCCTGTATTTTAAGTCTTCCTGGTTTTAATTGCTGCTCAGCACTGACATTTCGAAAGGGTGCTTCTTTGCTTCTTCTTTTGTGTAGAGCCTGTTTGTGTTTTTCACTCACTGCTGCCTCTTCCCTGGAGCCCTTGCTAATGAATGCCGCATGCCAATGACCTCTCCATTATAAATAGTTTAATATTTTTAAATAAATATAGGATGCTGCCGTGATTGTATGGGTATTTCATCTAGCCTGCAGCATGAGGAGCTAGAGATGACAAAGGCAACCACAGCTTTATTTGTCATTCTGTTGCTTATTTGTCATAAAAAGCAAGGAAAGGGGCCAGCACCCTGTACTGCAATGTACAGCAGCAGATGTGTTATTCTAAGTGTATCACAAGGAGCTGCTCCTTATCCTTGAGCAGCAGATGGATGCAATAAAGAGCAAAACTTTTGGATTGTTACTCAGTTACTTTAAATCTACAGAGCTGTGAAAGTATTAGCTGAGCCACAAAGTGAATCAGAGAGAGGTACAGGGAGGGAAATTCTGTAATATGATTTTTCCACTACATTGCAACAGAATCAACACATTAGCCTGACATTTAGCTGATATAATGTATTCCTAATTTGTGAGCAAAAATTATCCCAAGCAGTAATATTAAAAATCAAAACAAAAACACAACCAGTAGTGACAAAGGAGAAGAGAAAGGGAAGAGTCTGGGCTCAGGTCAGATATTACAACACGTTAATTAAGTTTTCAGCCCGTCAACTTCTGTTGTCCTAATTTCCTTTCTTTCCTTCTGGGTGTCTCCATATTTCTGCTGAATGCAGATCATGTGAGCTAGATCCAAATTCGCTTGTCCCTCACAACCAGCTTCTTGGGCGCTGAAAATCTTAGAAAGTTCACCCAAATGATACTCGAGTGTTGCCTTCACACAGGCAACTCCCAGGTGGCATAAAGCCAGGACTGATGCTGCACATCTTCCATTCCCAGCCTACGATTCTATCAAGACATGGGGTGTGAACAGGGACTGCTGCCAAAGCAGTAATTTACAGCAGTGCAATCCATCCATTCCCATGGACAAGGAGGAGCAGCTATAGCTGATACCAGCTGTTCCCCAAACGTTTCCACTGACAAGTTTGCTTCTGGGCTTAAAAATACAGCTACCATGGGACTCATTGTGCTGCTGCCTCATCACTGGGCACCTCCCCCTTACACCCACTTTCCTGAAGCAAGAGAGCATGCAGAGCCAGCTGGAGGATGTGCCAGCACTGAGATAAGCACATCTCTACACCCAGCCCCCCTCATCCCTGCCCCTAAGTAGGCATCTGAACTCCAAAGGGCCAAGTTTAAGCCCCATTAGCCTTTCTCCTTTTGAGCTTGACTCACTGGAGAGCCACTCAGCCCATGCACACCATGGTCCTTTTCCATGGAACAGCAACAATTAGGCAGCCTCATGCAAATGGATGGGGAATGAAGGTCATGGTTATTTTTAAGTGTCTTGACTCCAAGACTAATGAGGAGGCAGTCTGAAGCTATAACACAGCCTCTCAGTTACTATTTCTGACCTCCTTCCTCCCTGTGCAGCTTCCTTCGATGATGTTCTGCAACAGCAGCATCAGGGAGGATGCTCATTTACACATCCCAAGCCTCACATGATTTTACCACTTGCATGTGTCATGGGCATGGTCTGAGGGACATGGTTTAGTGATTGATAGGAATGATTGGACTCGATGATCCGGTGGGTCTTTTCCAACCTGGTGATTCTATGGGCTGTAGCTGCCAGTGTTGGCAGTCAATGGGTGCCCCTGAGAGGAGCCCATGCAAAGCTGGGCAACAGCTCTCCTGCCCATCAACTCTGAGCAAAGACAGAGGGAAAAAATGATGTAGTGAAAGAGACCTTTCCAAAAAAAATCATTTTTGCAGAGTGCAATGTGATAATCTGCCTCAGTCTGAGAGCTTGGAATGTGAACTGAACTCAGGAGCACAGCAGAGTGGTATAATTACCTAATTGCCTCAAAATCATGTCATTTATTAAGTGTTTTGTGTGGTGCTGTGGCCTCTGGAGGAGATGGTCCCTGCTTTGAGCAGCTCCCCCGATGCTACCCTGCCCCACAGATCAGCTCCTGCATGCTAGGAGGAGGACAGGCTCCAGGGAACCCGTGGCCCTGCACCTCTGGCCTTTCCATCACCCTTTCCTCTGCTCCCAAGCAGCCAAACACTTGCATTAGCTCTGGTTCACTAACTGCCTGAATGAAAAAATATATATATATATAATCAGAAATGCCTGTAGATTCAAACTTCCCCTGTGACACAGGGTGGGCATAAAAGCTATGTTATTAACCACTGGAAAAAGAAACAACTGAGAGCATCAGTTAAGAAAGTAGGAGGGTGGGAAATAAACCATCTTTCCAATAGTTTCTGAACTGCAGTTCACAAAACGTTAAATTTCTAATTATAATCCCAGGAAGTTTTAACATAAAAAGTGACTTGTGAGACAAGGTATGGGTCTTTCTGCTCATTAAAATATCCCCCCAGTACAATTTCCTTGCCCTAAATCCTGAACCTTAAGGTTTTCACAGGTAAGTACACAAATCTCTCAATCATACAGCTCCTGCAGTGTTGCAGGTCTGGCTGTACTGGAGCTGGATCCCGTTGGATACCAAGCTCCCCCAAACCTTTCTGGGTAACAGGGTGGGTGACCCAGGTACCCTGGTGTGTCCTAGATCCCAGCCCATGGCACATCAGAGAGCTACATACTTGCTTAGCTAGAACCAAGGGAAAGCATTTCCAACTAAAAGATGTGGGCAAACCTTGAGGGTGAGACAGGGAAACAGAGCAGAAAATCTTTGAGGGCATCAATTCTCCTGTGACAAACTACTGCAGATCTGCCCCAAACATTCTTTTCTCCAAGCATCAAGCAATACCAGCTCCACTCAGCAGAAAGCCTCCCTGGCAGGTGGGTCTGGTGGTAACGAGAAGTTGCACATCTCTCAGTGGCATGAAACGATTCTCTTCCACTCTGTGGTATGCATCAGGGATGGGTATTTTGAAGCCAGCTGCTGTGGTGGGGAGGAATGAGGCTGTCAAGCAGGTTTGGCTCCATGGGAAAAACAAGTCCCCTTGCTGCTAAGCCCTGAAGTAAAGCCTCTTTGCTTCTGCAATGCAGGTGTCAGGCTGGTCCCTCGCAAACATTGGGAATCTCAGTCCTGAAAACAAGTCAGCCAACCTCCAAATGGCCTCAAAAGAGAAAACATATGTCCATTAAACCAGTGTAAGTCCCATTTATAGCACCTTGCGCTTAGAGGTGCAGCTCAAGGCACGTTTCATTTTAAAAGTAACTGCTTTCTATGAGTTATTTTCTATTTAAAGGAGAGGGAACAGGGCTGATTGCCCAGATACATAGCACCCACAGCCAAGCATTGCTGCTGCCTGTCCCAGCAGCAAGGGACCTCAGCTCACTCCTCCTGCCCCAGAGGCTGCTCAGATGTGGAGCTCCCTTCTCCTTCCCAGCCAGAGCTGGACATTTTCCTCAGGAGACTTTGTGATGTTTGTTCCAGCCTACCACAAGTGAAGACAAATTCCCTGTCCTCAGGGAAAGCTCCATCATGCCAAGCTGTGTATGAGCAACTGCTGAGTACATAACAGCAGCTTTCCTACATGCCACTGCCAGTAACTAACTCATTTCCCTCTGAAGCTGAGGATGAAAAATAAGATATAAACCCAAATTATACTCTGTTTATGTACATAATTCCCTGTGTATCTGGATAAAAGCATGCCCCCGGCCTGTATTATGCTGCATCTGATTCTCATTAGGTGCTTGCGATTCTTTCTTGATAGGGTTTTATTGCTCTCTGTGACACACAGAGCTATAGCTGGGCTGTTTACTCTCTGTGACAGCCCTGGTGCGGCCATCGACTGCACAGCCTCCCACAACCCGCTCTGAGCGGATCCACAACGCAGTTTCTCAAATGGCAGCCCTGTTGGTTAATGGCTCAAAATAAAGCCAGAGCTCTCCAAAGTGAATTTTGTAAATTGGCTGCTGGGGTTTTATTTACAGTAACTCAGACCAGAGCACAGGACTGACTGAAGGCAGAGCCTGCGTGTGGCTCTAAGCAGCACAAGAGCAGAGCAGCTCTCCTTTGCACCAGCTGAGGCTCTAGGCTCAGCCAGTACCTGGAGTTTTTCTTTAACATTTAAACTTTGTGCGACTAAGAAAATGTAATATGACTCTGTGGGCAACTTTCTGAAACAACGTATTTCACAAATACTTTTTTTTTCTTTCTGTGAATTACACCAACCCCCACTCTTCTGCACACGCTGGCCACATCCATGTCAAAAGTAGATTACAGCCCTGTTGTTAACAGGTGAGAAGGCACAAAGGGAATTGGGCTGATTGGGTGTTAAGCCTCATCTGAAGCAATTTGAATATTTTGTTCTTCAGGATCTTGATTTGAGCAGAGAAATTAATGTTCTGAAATGTGCACAGAAGCATAGCAAGTTCTTTCCTGTGTTCGTTGTCACCTTCAATTGAGGGGAACATTATCAGCTATAGCCCATGATGCATATCAGAAACATCTATCTAGATGGTATTCCCGCTTGTAAAATGCAGATTTACCTTGCAGTAAAAATCCCTGCAGTAATCAGCAAGAGAAAGATTTAATATACTTACAGTTTTCTTCTACTGGCAAAGGAACAGGAGAGCTAAACCTGTACTTACTTTTTAACTCTTCAGAGAGCGACAGAGGTGCTCTCATACAGAATCAGACTCTTGACTTCCCACTGTTATAACAACAACAAAATACATGGGTCTAAGTGGAAAAAAAAAATAGAAAAGAAAAAAACACAACAGTTTTTTGATACACAGCTGAAATATTGTAGCCCTGATTTTCTGGCAGTCTCTAAGTAACCAGCCCCAGTTAACAAAGGCAGAGACAAAACCAAATTAGTTTCTTACCTCCTTTATGATTTACATGATTTTAAGATTTTGGAGGAACCCCACAGCACCTATCAAACCCCACAGACTCTCTGGGGACACAACAGTTTCTGGGAACAGCACGTAGGCTGCCAACTCACTAGGGAACAGCCACTGACACAAAGCCTCCTCCTGCTCCTCATCTTCCTCCTTGGCACTATCCTGTGCCAAGAGATGAAGTCCTAGCACCCTGGACTGCCTTTATTCCTCACCTACAACCAGCCCAGCACCCAGTGGCCAGCAGTAACTCCATTAAATTTATAAAGTAATTAGAAGTGGGTGAGCAATGCCAAAATCTCTCAGTGAAAGTCCTCTCAGCTTTTTATACAAATTCATTCCAGCTGGGTCCATGCTCTTAGTGCATCGGCTTCCCACACAGATCCCAGCAAGGG
Source organism: Clamator glandarius (assembly GCA_033459285.1). Taxonomy (NCBI): domain Eukaryota; kingdom Metazoa; phylum Chordata; class Aves; order Cuculiformes; family Cuculidae; genus Clamator; species Clamator glandarius. The sequence continues at coordinate 1,277,965 of JAUNZM010000089.1, read as the reverse complement.
GGTTCAGAGGCAAAAAAGAGATTTTGGAAGGGGTGAATTTTAAATGAGAATTAGAAGCTGTATGCAAATCCTGAGCTTAAGTGAGAGTCCATGCAAAGAGGAAATACTCTCAGGCCACGTGAGTTAACTGGCTAATTAGATAAGCACAAAGCATCAGGTTTACAGCTGAGTTATGGGTCAGGGGTTATGGAAAAGAGAAAAAAAGCATTCACGGGACTGATTAATTGAAGGGAATTGTGATCTGTCTGCAAATAATTCAATTGAGTAATTAGAGCTGGGCAAGAAAATGTTTTCAAACCTAGAAAATTTTAAAATATTTCTTTGTTTTAACTCAGGACAGAAGAAATGCAAACTGAAAAAGTAAAGAAAATTCAGACAAGGTCTATCCTCAATCTGCTTAGATTAGTTTGAAATGCATCATTTTCTCCCTGGCCTTAGTACAATTACGGTTTATAATTATTTTACTTCTGAATATGTAGAAGATGGTTCAGACTGGAACATCTGGAAAACAATTTCATTTTAAACATTGAAAACATTTAAAAGTATTAAATAGTTTTATTGAATTGTGTATTTTTCAAGGTTAAAATAAACATTTTTCAACACATCAGCATAATTTTTGGGGGACAAAAAATCCTCTAGTTAAAAATCCATGATCCTCTCATTCCTTTATCCATTGTATATTGCCAAGCTCTAAAGGCAAGAGCCTTGGAAGAGGTCAAGTTTTTTTAGTTACCTTAAATGAGTCAGCCCATCAAACAGCACCTATTAATTATCCAGACACTGGAGGCAGAATATGACCAAGGCGAGTCAGACAGGAGAGTTGCAGTCTACGTCTTCCACATCCCCTCAATCCACTGCTTTTCTTGTTTCATTCTTTTATTTATCTTAGTTATCTTAAATGAGATAGCAGTCAAAACTCAAACATTTCTCCAAAGGGAATACTAGGGAAATACAAATTCAGTAGACTCTCAAAATCAGGATGAGATGACTATGTTTCCCAGGACTGTAACAACAGCAGGGCAGAAAGGCAACAAGGCTCCCTAGGTTCTGAAGACTAAAAGCAAATTAATGTGCATTTGACCCTAGAGGAAACACTGAGTGAGTAAGGACCCGGTCTGGCCCCAAAGCAACCTTTAAAGTCCCCCAAGAGAGGGGTTTTAAGGGTTGTTTTTATGTGTAAACATAAAGCAGGCACTGATTAGGGTTTATTAAGATTTAAGATAACTTTGTCATATAAAGGTAAGAAGATTGACTTGGTCAATTTTGATCATTTTGAAAGTTTCTCTGCCACGTCTGAATGACATTTAATCAAATCTTCCATGGGAAGTGTTTGATTTAATTGACTGAGTCTGAAGAAATGAAGCTATAAACTTTATCTGAATAATGATGGTATGCAGCAATGCAATTCTCAGGGGCAGCCTGATAAAAGCAACTGGCTCAGGAGCAAGATGCGAGACACACTGCTGAATACCACCTATTAACTACCTGGGACTTGAAGAAAAAAATGATCACAGGAAGAGGGACACAGGGATTGCAGTCCAGGTATCCCACGCTCCTCAGCTGAGCACTTTTATTCTTTTTGAGTTAATGTTATTTGTTCCCTTCCTGTGTAATATGACTGCCACATATTTCACCCTGATATGAGAACCTTCATAAAGGTTATTAGTAATTTTTGATTGCTTCTTTGATTAAGGTGAATGAGAAAAAGCTTCAACCAACATGACCAAAGTCTGAGAAAGTATTACTCATCCTTCACTTCTGGATGATAAAATTAGTCTAACACCAAAGGTTGCTGGACCAAAAAATCACAACTTTTTAAGAAACGATTGCTTTTAAAAGGGCTTCCAACCAAGATTTCAAATCAATTTAATTAGAAACTGTAAACTTAATTAGACACCAGAACAACCTTGCCACTGAGACAAATCTTTGATTAATGGAGCAGTGCCTACCAGGGATTCAAATTCAGTGCTGGCCAGGCTGGCAAGGGCATCAGAAAGACAGGCAAAACACCTGAAAAAAGGCCGAAGCAGAAACCCTCTTGATAAAATACAGCACAGACACAACTTCTGCCACAGACTGAAGTGTTTTGGAAAGCATTCCTGTGTGGAAGAAGCCCAGAATGGCACCTTGGACATCTCTAGGCTGCTGCTGGGTGTCCTGGATCATTTGTGGGAGGGTGAGATGGAGCCTGGGGTGTTCCTGGATTTGGGAAGAGAGGAGCAAACAAACCAAGGTGCCCTTAAGCCCAAGGGCTTCTTCAGGTCCCCTGCAGAGAAGAGGTGCTTTTTAGAGCAATCTCACATGCCAGGCTGCAGAGCTGATCCCTGAGGTCTGGTCCCAGCAGCCCGGGGATGCATCGCCTGGGCAAAGGAAATAACATTGCAGGTGTCACTGAAATAGCAACACGTCTCAACAGTTGGTAAAGTGTTGGAAAGGTGACTTTATTTTGCTCTGTGCCCAGGGACAAAGGACTGGCAGTTTAGTGGCAGGGAACTGTTTGATTCCTGACTGGCAATAGAGAACCTGGAAGAAGCACCACCTGGCTTTTTACAACAAAAAATGAGGTCAAGGGCTTCACTCATCCCATCTGTGATATTTTTACACTGCAATTTATATTACAGTGGGAACAAGAGGCTTTGTCAGAAATCAAGACCCTCATTGCCTAGGAGAAACAAAAGAGGAGAGTCAGCACGTATCTCAAAGCTCAGCTCCCCACAGTTCTCTTCAAGGAGGTCCACACAGTTGGTGAGACATGAGGGAGATGATGGACCTCAGATGGAGCTTGTACTGACACCACATGCAAGAGTTCATGGCTCTGCTAAGCTGGCATGGCTGGAGTGCACTAGACAAGGGGTGTGGGAGAAAGGGGATTCAAAGGCACAGGGGATCCAGACCACAAGGTAGGAAATGAGTGTAGCTCTGCAATGGCTCACCGTGCTAGTATTTTGCAAGAATTTACTCCCTTTTCCCTAGAAACCTTTGTACTTCACTGATAGCATCATAACACTAGCCTAAAGCCTTTTGGATGCTATAAGCATCCTCCTGCATGAATTATGTCCTCAGAAAAAAGCAGTTTCCAGTCCCAGTTACATCAATACAAGTCTTCAAATGATGATTTTGGCTTTGCATCAGTGCCTTTGACAGAGATGACACCCTTGGGCCCAGTTTGGCTGCAGCTCACACATTTTCAGTGGAGCTGCACTGGGAACACGGATCTCCTCCCATCCTTCAGTCTCCTAAAACCTCAGGTGATTTGAGGAAAGTTGGTGCTGAAGATGCAAAGAGTGGGCTTTGCAGCAGGAGTGAAGAGCAATGCCTTGCAGCATCTTTGTGCTGGCTCTCCTTGGGGAGGAGGGCTGTGACTGAGATCCCTGCAAGGAAAGAACCAGCTTGATGCAGGAATAGAGCATGTTCTCTGCTGAAACCTCATTCCACTCATTCCATAACTCTGGTGTTCCTCTCACTTCCTTCACTCTCCTGCTTAGGCCACTGTCCTCTCCTGTTTTAAGGAGGTTTTCCCTAAAGTGGGGACTCAGGCATTTTCTCTGGATATAGAATTCGGGCTCCTTAATAGGAATTGAATTGCATCCAGAATAGTGCAAAAAAAAGATGGGTAGGTTAAGGCAAAGGTGTTACCTGCAAGCAGGATGATGTAAGATTTTGGCTTATCATAGAATAACCAGGTTGGAAGAGACCCACTGGATCATCGAGTCCAATCATTCCTATCAAACACTAAACCATGTCCCTTAGCACCTCATCCACCTGTGCGTTAAACACCTCCAGGGAAGGTGACTCAACCACCTCCCTGGGCAGCCTGTTCCAGTGCCCAATGACCCTTTCTGTGAAAAATTTTTTCCTAATGCCCAGCCTAAACCTCCCCTGGTGGAGCTTGAGGCCATTTCCTCTCATCCTGTCCCCTGTCACTTGGGAGAGTGGTTTTCCCTTGTTTATGAAGCTTGGTCACTCTGAGATGGGTTGTTACAGAAGTATATGTTACTAATAAGATATTTAATGCAGGCAGCTTACCAATGCCAAACACCCTCTGCAATGAAAAGGAGTTTTGCCTGGGCAACAAGGGAGTTCAACTGGCCCCAGAAACTCAGAATCTTTGTGATGGATAGTTAAAAATAAAGAAGAAAAAAGAAGGAAAGGAAAACCCCCTCTGGATTTAGTGTACAGTCGTTAACAAGGCATCCCACAGGTAGAACATGATTTGTTGAAAACTGAAGAGACTGTCCTGGTTTTGCTAGACTGAAGGTTTTTGTTCTGCTCGAGGCACTTTATATAAAACAGATGCACAGTCGATAAATCAGAGTGTCCTGCAGGAAGGTTAGACTGTATTTTCTGTACATATTATCATGTTCTTTGTAAGTAATGCTGCGGATGAAAACAAGGCTATTCTTGCTTCTTAAAAAATGTCAATTATTATTGCCAGAGAAAAGAAATCCTTTGACCTGTAGGATGTAGCAGCAAGAGAACAATCAAGGGAAAACTCCCTACAGAAATCACTTCCAGAGCGAGCATTTGATTAAAAGATGAGACAATGGGAATACTTGAAATTTATGATCGGCAGGGCATTCTGCTTTCTCAAGTTTCCCTTGGATTTTTTCAAATGGCTGCCCCAAAAAAGCAAACACATTCAAATGCTTCTTTGAGCTGACAGGAGCTGCAAATCCTTTTGCAACCCCTTTTTTATGTGGCAAGGACATTCAGCAGCGCTCGATCAGCCTGCAAAGTGCTGCAAGATTTCCAGGGATGCTGTGAGGAGAAGCAGCAGAGAAAGCAGCTGAACTCAGCAGTCGAAGCAGGAATTTTCTTTGTTCAAGAACTGCTAAAATATGTATACAAAAGGCTGTAACATGGGTGGCTTTCAGATAAAATTTAGAATGCAAAAGGATATTACAGTTTTTCAGTAAAACTAGTGAGGAGCGGTGCCATAGGAGAGGATTTCCTGGAGTTTGTTGCTTGTGAATGATAAATATGTAAGGCACAAAGCTCAAACTGCCATTCCTAGGCGGCTGCATTTTTAAATGCAGTGTTTCCTTGCCTCGATCTTCGCAACATTAAACAGCTCTCTGAAAATGAGTGTTGTTTTATTGAAAATGTCAAGTACCTAAGCCAAGGCTTAGGAGAATACAGCTTTTTCCTCTGTGGAGGCACTCAGGAATTCTCTGAATGGAGCAGAGCTAAGAGCACGTTTCCCCCTCGTTCCATCCTGGCTCTTTCCATTCTTTTCTTCGTTTAAACTGCATAAGCTGCAGATGAAAAATATATAAATAGTAATTCTATATATAGTCCCAGGATAAAACTGCAGTTCATTTATGACAGCTGCCAAATCTAAAATGGGCAATGTAAGTACATTACAAAATGATTAAACCTTAAGTTCTCTCCCCCCCGGCTACATGGCCACATTAACATTGTATTACCCACTGAATAATGCAATCTGCTGCAGTTTTCTGCCATTTCAAAAATATAGCCAGAAAGCCCTTTCCCTTCTATTTACAGGCTGTATCTCAAAAGCCATCTTCCTTGTAGCAGATAAAGCTTCTGCTCACTTGCGTTTGCTCAGAGGCAGTAGAACTTGAATCCCAGGGAGTTAAAGTTTGTTAGAAGCATATTGTTGGGTTTCAGCCATACAAATGGCATGTATGCTGGGCTTAGGCCCCTGATCATGGGATTTCAGGGGTATCAGACTACATATCCCTGGGGTTGAGACCGAAATCAATACCGGTTGCTTGAGAGAGATGTAATGAATTCAATCTGACCAAAACTTTAATTACATTTTTCATTATGATACCAACTTTTCTACCTTTGGACATCCTTGTGCTTAGAAAGAGTATTTCAGAGCATTACATAAGGGGTTGTTGAGTATTCCCATTGATTTGTCTCTCATTAGGAAAATAATTCCCTGCAGCAGACAGGTCACAGGCAGATGGAAATTGAGTGTCTCAAGCAGCCGCTGCGTCCACCCACCCACCCCTTCCAAGCTGCAGGTCACAGAGGTGACACAGACATGCCACCTTCATGAGTGACTGTCAGGATGGGAAGAAAAGTAAGTATGATGAAGAAAAAGGAATCCAACAGACAAATTTATGGTTCTCAGTTTTTTTTTCTCCCAGCATAAAAAATTTTATCTGTCCAGAGGACAGCAAACTGGTATTTTGGAAACAGATTTTGAGACCCCGTGGAGGGCCCAGCACATACATTTCATCCAGCTGCCCGGAGAAGGCACCTGAGCAGTTACTCCAGGGGGAACCCGTCTAAAATAGTGTGCACCCAGATTCTATAACTAATACTTATTCTTCCAGGAAACTCAAAGCCATGATTGTAATGGAAGCCAGCTCTCAGGCTTTCCTTTTAAGCAGCCTTAGTTCAGAAGGAGAAGAAACAGCATCATCCCGTTACACATGGAGTCTATTTTCTCTGGGGGGAGGAAAAAAAGTCACTTTTCTTTCAAAAAAGTACCATTCTGTCAATACAGCTCCTGTTCACAAAGAGGAGCTGTCAGACAATTTAAGCTAAAATTGGTATCGTACTAAAAATCTCAGTATCAAGACTTGAATGAAACTGAGCTGGAAGCACTCACAGTATTACACTTTCAACCAAAGTTTTCCAACTGCTGGTTTTATCTGCGTGGCATCGATCCCTGCTCCCTTTGAGAGACTTGATGGCTTTTTCCGCTGCAGCAGCACGCATAGAAATGAAGAGCAGGGAGGTTTCTCCCTCCCCAAGCAGTTATCCAAAGCTGGTGCCTGCTGGGGAGCTGGCACACATCTCGGTGCATGCTGGGACTCGGACCCTCTGCAAAGCATCTTCATCCATTAGCACCAGGCAGAGACGAAACAGAGGTGCCTGAATTGCCTAAATGAAGCAGCTGCTCTCTGAGACAGGGATTCAGGAGGGGAATTTGCCTTCTGTTTGGAGTTACCTGGCTCTGTAGAGAAATGGAAATTTTTTTCTATATTGGGCTCTAATTACTCTAATTATAAAACTCCATTGAAACGTGCATATTTGCACTGCCTTTGCAGGGTGAAGTCAGCAGCAGGCTATGTTCAAGGGACTGTGTGTACCCCAAACTCCAGCTGAACTGATGTCTCTCATTTTGCTCCTTGCTGTCAGTGGCTGGGGGACTGGTTCCTCAGGAGCTGCACGCAATACACAGCATTTGCCTATACAGATGCTGATCCCAATGTTTGATCCCTGAGAGATCAAACCAGGAACGAAGTGTAACCTGCCTCTACCCCTGTCATATTCATACTCCTCCATAATGCTCATCTTGCTTCTGCTGTCTCAAGGGTCTCTCTGTTGATTCCTGTTCTCCTTCCATGCTGCCACATCATGGGTCCTTCGCTTCTCCCTATCCCACTGTAGGTGCCTGGGGATGTACAGCCACAAAATGTGCTACCACCATTATCACTCTGCAACCCCCTCGGGTATTTGCTGGGTTTTTTGATGTCTACTTTGTCTTGGGCTCACAAAACTCATTTGCTGCATTGTGGCAGCATTAATTAAGCTGTCATCCCCTCTTCCCCAATCCCTCATCACCTTCCATTTGCAATACACAATTTGTTTGCTATCACCTGGGGGTGTCATTGCTATCATTAACACCATTCACTGGTATATAAAAGCAACTGCTTGTTTATCAAATACAAGTAAGTGCTGTGAATGAACTGTCAGACATTAATGTTATTCCTTCTTCATGTGGTTTGAGGGTTTCTTCTTGTTGCTCTTTTGTACTTGCAAACAGAAAGGAAGAAGTGTAGCCATTGAGAGAGCTGTTGAAGGCAAAGGGACTAAGATTTGATAAGCCCATTCAAATAAATCCTCAGCAAAATCCTGTTTTCTGCCTCAGACACAGTCAATATTTAGTCCATCAGATGCAGGTTAATATGCCTGAGGATCAAGGATGGTTGGGCAATAGTGTGTGTGTTGGAAAGGGGAAACGTTCCTCCCAGAACTGTGCCAACACTGGTTATACCCAAAGCACCATATTTAAGTACCTTGTATTTTAGTATTGGCTACAGTTCTAGACGTGTGCCACGCCACACCATGCCATGCCACCAGGCTCCTTCTAAATAGGACTTCCAGAAAAGATTTACAGTAAATCTATCAGGACAAAATAAGCAGTGTTATTTCTGTCAGTTCTTTAATCACAAGAAAAACCTCTGTTAAACACTACTGCCTCACTGCAGGCAGCTTGTGTGATGCACAGCTCTGATGGGGAGAGTGGGACGGACAAACGATGCAGACAGACTGGGTGTAAACTGCTGCAGTGTCGGTGTTAATGCAATTGGAAGTGGATAAATATAAAAAATAGGTGCATGGATGGGTCAGAAAGAGTAAATCACCAGAGTTCAAAGCATGTTTGAAGAACAGATTTTGTAGACGTCTTTCCCTGTCTAAAGGATTGCATTCATAGAATCACAGAATAACCAGGTTGGAAGAGACCCACCAGATCATCGAGTCCAACCATTCCCATCAATCCCTAAATCATGCCCCTAAGTACCTCATCCACCCTCACCTTAAACACCTCCAGGGACGGTGACTCAACCACCTCCCTGGGCAGACCGTTCCAATGCCTAACCACCCTCTCTGTGAAAAATTTTTTCCTTATCTCAAGCCTAAATCTCCCCTGGCAGAGCTTGAGGCCATTCCCTCTCGTCCTGTCCCCTGTCACTTGGGAGAAGAGGCCAGCACCCTCCTCTCCACAACCTCCTTTCAGGTAGTTGTAGAGAGTAATAAGGTCTCCCCTCAGCCTCCTCTTCTCCAGGCTAAACACCCCCAGCTCTCTCAGCCGCTCCTCATCAGGCCTGTTCTCCAGCCCCTTCACCAGCTTTGTTGCTCTTCTCTGGACTCGATCCAGAGCCTCAACATCCTTCTTGTGGTGAGGGACCCAGAACTGAACACAGGACTCGAGGTGCGGTCTCACCAGTGCTGAGTACAGAGGGAGAAGAACCTCCCTGGACCTGCTGGTCACGCCATTTCTGATCCAAGCCAAGATGCCATTGGCCTTTTTGGCCACCTGGGCCACTGGTGGCTCATGTTCAGTCACTGTCAACCAACACCCCCAGGTCCTTCTCCTCCTGGCAGCTTTCCAGCCAGGCTTCTCCTAGTTTGTACCTCTGCTTAGGGTTGTTGTGCCCCAAGTGCAGGACCCGGCATTTGGCTGTGTTAAACCTCATGCCGTTGGTCTCCGCCCAGCAGTCCAGCCTGTTCAGGTCCCTTTGCAGCCTCCCGACCCTCCAGCAGATCCACACTTCCACCCAGCTTAGTGTCATCCGCAAACTTGCTAAGGGAGCACTCGATGCCTTCATCCAGGTCGTTGATAAAGACATTGAACAGGGCTGGACCCAGCACTGAGCCCTGGGGAACCCCACTTGTCACTGGCCTCCAGCTGCATTTAACTCCATTTCCCACCACCCTCTGGGCCCGGCCAGACAACCGCTTTTCCACCCAGGAGAGTGTGCGCCTGTCCAGGCCAGAGGTGACAGTTTCTGAAGCAGAATGCTGTGAGAAACTGTGTCAAATCTGTGCCCCAGAGCCCTCCATCATTTTGCCAATGATCCTGAAGTCTTTCTTGATGGCTTTGGTCTTTCTGCTTACTAGATCACCATTACTAGTTTGGACTGCTGTCAGAGGATAGTAATCTGACTCGTGGACCAGGGAAGGAAGTTTACTAGGTACGTAATTCCCTGGTGCCCTGGTGTGTGATAAACAAACTAATAGAGATGAGATTAGCAGAAATCAGTTCCTTAACCATAGCAGGAATGGTGACCAAGAGGAATGAGTTAAATTTAAATGTCAACTTCCCTGAAAGAATGATTAAAAAAAAATTAAAAAGTCTATTTGCACAGTTATTATTAATGATCTAGTATTCTGGCACTTCTGTGTGCTGTGACCCTATGAAAATGCTCTTCAGGTGGTCAACCACAGCAGACAACCCCCTCCAATGCTAGCGGCACAATGAGGGATTTCTTCATGCCAGGCACAAGGATAAAGTTGGGAGAGGAGTGGCTGGAAATCAGCCCCGTGGAGAAGGATGTGGGCGGCTGGTGGGCAGCAGCCCGGTGGGAGCCAGCTGAATGTCCTGGCAGGTGAGAGGGCGAACGTCCTCGTGGGGTGCATCCAACGTAGCACGAGCGGTCAAGGGTGGTGACTGCTGAGTTTGGCGTTGCTGCAGCCTCCCCTCGAGCACTGTGTGCCGGTCAGACCGTGTCGTTTGAGAAGGCTGGTAAGGTGCTCGAAGGTGTCAGGATGGGGGCAAGTAAGGTGGTGAGAAGGCTGGAGGGCGTGTCCCGTGAGGAGCACCTGAGGAGCCCGCGGCACTGGACATCAAGTTGCCCCAGAGCTGAACTCCTTCCCTTGGGCATCTTCCCCGCCGTGCAGAAATGCCTGTGCCCTCTTCTATGGAATAACCTCTGCTCCGGGATTTCCCAAGTGCTGCTTCTGTTGCTACTGTCCAGGTTCCCAGGTGATGCTCTCAGCTTTCAGCAGCCTCTCCTTGCTGCTCCACAGGGTGAATAATTTTTGAAATGCCACTTAAGTATATTGTGCAGTTGAAATAAACTTGTGCAGCAACTCAGAACAAGCATTTTTGTTGTTCCGTGCACGGCCCTTGTGAAGCACCACCCCATGCCTCAGGTATTCACAGAAGTGTTGAAGTTGATGAAGATCTTGAAGATTTTTGAGTCTAACCCTAAGCCTAACACTGCCAAGCCCAGCACTAGACCATGTCCCCAACAACACATCCACATGGCTTTCAAACACCTTCAGGGATGGAGACTCCACTACTTCCCTGGGCAGCCTCTGCCAGAGCCTGAGAACTCTTTTGGTGAAGGAAACTCTTTGGATTTTCAGTCTAAACCTCCCCTGGTACAACCTGAGGCCCTTTTTTCCTGTCCTCTCACTGGTCACTTAAGAGTGAAGACCAGCACCCAACTCAGCACAAACAGCTTTCCGGGAGCTGCAGAGAGCGATGAGGTCTCCTCTCAGCCTCCTCTTCTCCAGGCTACACAGCCCCAGGTCCCTCAGCTGCTCACAGAAACCCTGGGCTCCAGACCCTTCCCCAGCTCCACCCCATTCTCCTGACATGCTCCAGCCCCTCAGTGTCTTTCTTGCACTGAGGGTTCCAAAGCTCAACCCGGAGTTGAGGTGTGGCCTCCCCAGCATCTAGTGCAGGGGGACCATCCCTTCCCTGCTCCTGCTGGCCACCCCTTGGCTGATCCAAGCCAGGATGCTCTTGGCCTTCATGGCCACCTGGGCCACTGCTGGCTCCTGGTCACCTGCTGTCAAGCAGCACACTTAAAGCATTTGCCACTTGGAAAAAATCCCAACAAGCAGTAGAGAACAGTCACAATATCATCCCAAGTATTGACCAGACCCAACCAGCTCCCTCTAAACCTGCCCCTTTCCCCATCCTAAATCCCAGGCATTTTCCACCCTGTCAAGCTTGAAGAACAACTGCACGTGACCAATTTGTTATCGACTGCAAGCGACTGCAGGACGGCCGTGGCTTTGGGCAGTTGGCTGCTGGCCGCTGCAGGGGAGATGGGGCCGGCTCCGCCCTGCCAGCCCCTGTGGGGCACGATGCCCCAAATTTCTCCCCCCAGATTTGTGCCCCGAGACAGACCAAGGCACTTTGCCACACAGTTCTTGTGATGGGCCGGACCAAGTGTGTCCTTTGGGCAGCACGGCAGAGTGACCGGAGGGTGACAGGAGCCACGCGTTCCCTCCAAAGCCATTTGGGAACCACATACTTTGCTTTAACATCAAGGCTAGGTCTCAATTACAATGTACAGTGGGGTGGGGATAGCTGCTGCTGACATCCCTGATCTCCATGGCCAGCAAATCCCTGAGGTGAGCGGCAAGGGGTGGCACAGTGGGGCCCTTCCCAGACTTTCTGGGCGCATTGCCAGCAGCAGAGAAACCCCAGGTTATTTATTGCCACCCAAATCTCTGGCTAACTGGTTCCCTCCACTCGACCTGGGTTTGGGGTCGAAGGCTGCAAGAGGATGAGGTGCTGCAAGGGTGATGCCTGCCTTCATCCCTCCTTCCTCCGCGGCTCCATCGGGAAAGCCAGAGCCACAAGCAAAGCCATCCACATGCACCAGAGGGGTGAAAAGCGCAAAATGTTCTATGAAGCTTACCAAAAGCAAGCAGTGGAAGAAGGGGAGGAGAAACCTCTTGTGCTCCCTCTTGGGAGCAAGGTCCAGCTCTGCTTAACCCTGTGTAACAGCAGAGATTCAACATAGCAGAACTTGCAAAAATCCCCATTGATTTAAGACAATTTGACGAGGAAAGGGATGGGATTGTGGCAGCCCGGGTGCTCCAGGCTTGGGTGGATGTTCTCTTGGCTGGTTACAAAAGTGGCTGGTTGTCTGAGGCCAGAGAGTGAATGGAGTGAACTCCATTGAGAGATGGTCACAAGCAGTGTCCCCCGGGCTCGGTATTTAACCTCTTTTATCGGTGACCTGGATGAGAAGACCATGTGCTCCCTCAGTCAGAATGCAGGTGACACCAGGCTGAGAAGGAATGTTGATCTGCTCGAGGGAACGGGATCTGAACAGGGTAAATCCATGGTGCGAGGGCAAAACAATGGGGTTCACATGGTTCATCCCTGAATCCTGACCTCAAGTCACAACAACCACATGCAACACTGCAGGCTCATGACAAAAACGTAACTTGAAAAGATTTATTATTGACAACAAACCACATTGCGTTACTTATTCCTACACTAACATGTTTCTACCTAGACAATGCCAATCACTTCCCAAGATTCCTGCTGTCCAGCCCCGACTAACGTCCATCCCCTTGGCGGGCAGGCCGGGGGTTGGGTGGACAGGAGCAGGTTGGGCAGTGGCGGAAGATGGGAGCTGGGCGGTGCGGTGGTGTTGGCCGGGGAGCGGCAGCAGGTGCTGCTGGTCCATCCCCCGCAAGCCCTGGGGGGCGGAATGGAAGCAGGCCGTTCCCGGGCCCCTGCCCAGCATCGGGCCTGGGCCACCAGTCGGGTCGTGGAGGGGGCCCAATGAAGAGTGGGGCAGGAGGAGAGCGGCGTTGGGGTGGATGGGAAGGACCAGCCCGAGCCGCCTCCTGGCCTCCATCGGGGCTGTGTCTGCGGCGACGTCTGGCTGGGGCTGGACCAGCACTGGTGCTTGGGGCATCGGGGTCAGCCCACGCATCGGTTGCTGTGAGGCTGGAGGCTGCACAGGCCTGGGGTCCGTTCTCCTCCTCTGCACCTCCTGCCGTCGCCAGAGCATCACCCCTTCTCTTTCTTGTGCATTTGCCCCCCTGCCTTGGGCTCCGTGGGGCTGCAGCCGGGGCTCGCTCTCTTTCCCCAGGGCATTCCGTGCACATCCTGAGGAGGTGGGGCTGATCTCTCTGGAAGAAGGGGCTGTAGAAGAAGTGCAGCTGCAGAACACAAAGGAGACGAGTCAGAGCCATCGTTTTCAGAAATGGAAAACCCAAGACTCCCTAGACAAGCCTTTGCAGCAGGAAAGGCATGTGTGGCTGTGACAAAGGGCTCCCCGGGACCTTGGATATCTCCAGGTTCTCCTGAATCAAATGTTTGAATTGAGCTTCTTTAAGGAATGACCACACTGGAGTTCTCAGCGTTTGGGAGCAGAGAAACAAAGTTTTCCCAAGCCTGAGAACTGAGGCAGAACCTCAAATACCACTGCTTTTCAGCCCCCTCATCGTGCAGTGGTCATGTCGGGAATAACGTGATGCTGACGTGTGTCTCATCATCGTTCAGCCGATGCCGTAAGAAGATTGGAACCCTTGGTGCAGCCAGATGCAGAGTGAGCAGGAAAAGAGCCCCAAGCGATGGGACTGTGATGGTGTTTCACATCCCTAACCAAATCCCTCTGGTCAGCGCTTCTGTACCTGCAAATTCCTGCATGGAGAATTCCTCACCATGACCCTGAGACCAAATTGGTCCGTCTGCTCCCATCCCCATCCTCACTGGCTGCCTGGGAAAGGTCTCTTTTATCGCGATGGGGCCCTCACCCAACCGACTTTCCTGAGGATTCTTCTGAGAGAGAGGAACCATCTTACCCTGCCCAGAGTCTGTCCCGCTGCTGTCATTGCTTGCAGCTCCCCAACAGAGATGGAGATGCGAGAATCCTCTGCCACTTGGTTGAATCCATGGAGGGAAAGCTGGGCGATAAAGTCTGCCATGCACTCGCTTCCAAAAACCCTGTGGGGTCCTTTCTTCCTCAGCACTCCCTTCTCAAACATATTTTCTGCGATCACCACCCAGTGTCCATTGCCTCCCCACCAGAGTGACTGGAAGCGAGGGCTGGTGACCATCTCCCAGAGCTTCTTGAGGAAGGTGCAGGGAGAAGTGGTGCTGGCTCCTCGTAAACCGGCACAGGCTGGTTCCTCCGAGTCAGAGGAGGAGTCCGGTGAAGGTGACTTCATGTTACGTCTCATTGCTGAGCTCGGGTGAAGTGGTGCTGGCTCCTCGTAAACCGGCACAGGCTGGTTCCTCCGAGTCAGAGGAGGAGTCCGGTGAAGGTGACTTCATGTTACGTCTCATTGCTGAGCTCGGGTAAAGCTTGGAGCCTCGGCCCTTTCCCTGAGCAGCGAGACTGAGTCCTGCCTGTCAGCGGGACGAAGGACTGCGGCGTCTGAAGCCTCGGTGCCTGGGCAGCACCACGACAAGTGCCTCCTGGTCACTGCGATGCCTGGGTCCCCTCATTGTGACATCACCGTGTGGCACGCGCCACTTGGCAAATGGAAGTGGGAGGGAGAACACGTTCTACAAAGTCCTTTTTCTTTCCATGGAGAGCGCTGGTTTGAGCCAAGGATGAACCTAACTGCGTTTGCAGCTGGAATATCCTGCTAGGGCAGCATGGCATCCCATTTGTCATGGGAATTGATCCCAGTGAGGTACTGGGAGTGCTGCAGCACCAGGTATCAAAGAGCTGAAGTATTTCCATTGGATCCCCTTCTCCCCTGGCAGAAACACCCATGCCTTCTCCAATGGAGAAACTCCTGCTCTGGGACCTCCACCGTCACTGACGTGAAGTGGAAGGAGAACAAATGCTGGATTCTGCATGTGGGATTTGTTCACGCCAGGCACAAGGATAAAGTTGGGAGAGGAGTGGCTGGAAATCAGCCCCGTGGAGAAGGATGTGGGCGGCTGGTGGGCAGCAGCCCGGTGGGAGCCAGCTGAATGTCCTGGCAGGTGAGAGGGCAAACGTCCTCGTGGGGTGCAACCAACGTAGCATGAGCGGTCAAGGGTGGTGACTGCTGAGTTTGGCGTTGCTGCAGCCTCCCCTCGAGCACTGTGTGCCGGTCAGACCGTGTCGTTTGAGAAGGCTGGTAAGGTGGTTGAAGGTGTCAGGATGGGGGCAAGTAAGGTGGTGAGAAGGCTGGAGGGCGTGTCTCGTGAGGAGCACCTGAGGAGCCCGCGGCACTGGACATCAAGTTGCCCCAGAGCTGAACTCCTTCCCTTGGGCATCTTCCCCGCCGTGCAGAAATGCCTGTGCCCTCTTCTATGGAATAACCTCTGCTCCGGGATTTCCCAAGTGCTGCTTCTGTTGCTACTGTCCAGGTTCCCAGGTGATGCTCTCAGCTTTCAGCAGCCTCTCCTTGCTGCTCCACAGGGTGAATAATTTTTGAAATGCCACTTAAGTATATTGTGCAGTTGAAATAAACTTGTGCAGCAACTCAGAACAAGCATTTTTGTTGTTCCGTGCACGGCCCTTGTGAAGCACCACCCCATGCCTCAGGTATTCACAGAAGTGTTGAAGTTGATGAAGATCTTGAAGATTTTTGAGTCTAACCCTAAGCCTAACACTGCCAAGCCCAGCACTAGACCATGTCCCCAACAACACATCCACATGGCTTTCAAACACCTTCAGGGATGGAGACTCCACTACTTCCCTGGGCAGCCTCTGCCAGAGCCTGAGAACTCTTGGTGAAGGAAACTCTTTGGATTTTCAGTCTAAACCTCCCCTGGTACAACCTGAGGCCCTTTTTTCCTGTCCTCTCACTGGTCACTTAAGAGTGAAGACCAGCACCCAACTCAGCACAAACAGCTTTCCGGGAGCTGCAGAGAGCGATGAGGTCTCCTCTCAGCCTCCTCTTCTCCAGGCTACACAGCCCCAGGTCCCTCAGCTGCTCACAGAAACCCTGGGCTCCAGACCCTTCCCCAGCTCCACCCCATTCTCCTGACATGCTCCAGCCCCTCAGTGTCTTTCTTGCACTGAGGGTTCCAAAGCTGAACCCGGAGTTGAGGTGTGGCCTCCCCAGCATCTAGTGCAGGGGGACCATCCCTTCCCTGCTCCTGCTGGCCACCCCTTGGCTGATCCAAGCCAGGATGCTCTTGGCCTTCGTGGCCACCTGGGCCACTGCTGGCTCCTGGTCACCTGCTGTCAAGCAGCACACTTAAAGCATTTGCCACTTGGAAAAAATCCCAACAAGCAGTAGAGAACAGTCACAATATCATCCCAAGTATTGACCAGACCCAACCAGCTCCCTCTAAACCTGCCCCTTTCCCCATCCTAAATCCCAGGCATTTTCCACCCTGTCAAGCTTGAAGAACAACTGCACGTGACCAATTTGTTATCGACTGCAAGCGACTGCAGGACGGCCGTGGCTTTGGGCAGTTGGCTGCTGGCCGCTGCAGGGGAGATGGGGCCGGCTCCGCCCTGCCAGCCCCTGTGGGGCACGATGCCCCAAATTTCTCCCCCCAGATTTGTGCCCCGAGACAGACCAAGGCACTTTGCCGCCCAGTTCTTGTGATGGGCCGGACCAAGTGTGTCCTTTGGGCAGCACGGCAGAGTGACCGGAGGGTGACAGGAGCCACGCGTTCCCTCCAAAGCCATTTGGGAACCACATACTTTGCTTTAACATCAAGGCTAGGTCTCAATTACAATGTACAGTGGGGTGGGGATAGCTGCTGCTGACATCCCTGATCTCCATGGCCAGCAAATCCCTGAGGTGAGCGGCAAGGGGTGGCACAGTGGGGCCCTTCCCAGACTTTCTGGGCGCATTGCCAGCAGCAGAGAAACCCCAGGTTATTTATTGCCACCCAAATCGCTGGCTAACTGGTTCCCTCCACTCGACCTGGGTTTGGGGTCGAAGGCTGCAAGAGGATGAGGTGCTGCAAGGGTGATGCCTGCCTTCATCCCTCCTTCCTCCGCGGCTCCATCGGGAAAGCCAGAGCCACAAGCAAAGCCATCCACATGCACCAGAGGGGTGAAAAGCGCAAAATGTTCTATGAAGCTTACCAAAAGCAAGCAGTGGAAGAAGGGGAGGAGAAACCTCTTGTGCTCCCTCTTGGGAGCAAGGTCCAGCTCTGCTTAACCCTGTGTAACAGCAGAGATTCAACATAGCAGAACTTGCAAAAATCCCCATTGAGTTAAGACAATTTGACGAGGAAAGGGATGGGACTGTGGCAGCCCGGGTGCTCCAGGCTTGGGTGGATGTTCTCTTGGCTGGTTACAAAAGTGGCTGGTTGTCTGAGGCCAGAGAGTGAATGGAGTGAACTCCATTGAGAGATGGTCACAAGCAGTGTCCCCCGGGCTCGGTATTTAACCTCTTTTATCGGTGACCTGGATGAGAAGACCATGTGCTCCCTCAGTCAGAATGCAGGTGACACCAGGCTGAGAAGGAATGTTGATCTGCTCGAGGGAACGGGATCTGAACAGGGTAAATCCATGGTGCGAGGGCAAAACAATGGGGTTCGCATGGTTCATCCCTGAATCCTGCCCTCAAGTCACGACAACCACATGCAACACTGCAGGCTCATGACAAAAACGTAACTTGAAAAGATTTATTATTGACAACAAACCACATTGCGTTACTTATTCCTACACTAACATGTTTCTACCTAGACAATGCCAATCACTTCCCAAGATTCCTGCTGTCCAGCCCCGACTAACGTCCATCCCCTTGGCGGGCAGCCCGGGGGTTGGGTGGACAGGAGCAGGTTGGGCAGTGGCGGAAGATCGGAGCGGGGCGGTGCAATGGTGTTGGCCGGGGAGCGGCAGCAGGTGCTGCTGGTCCATCCCCCGCAAGCCCTGGGGGGCGGAATGGAAGCAGGCCGTTCCCGGGCCCCTGCCCAGCATCGGGCCTGGGCCACCAGTCGGGTCGTGGAGGGGGCCCAATGAAGAGTGGGGCAGGAGGAGAGCGGCGTTGGGGTGGATGGGAAGGACCAGCCCGAGCCGCCTCCTGGCCTCCATCGGGGCTGTGTCTGCGGCGACGTCTGGCTGGGGCTGGACCAGCACTGGTGCTTGGGGCATCGGGGTCAGCCCACGCATCGGTTGCTGTGAGGCTGGAGGCTGCACAGGCCTGGGGTCCGTTCTCCTCCTCTGCACCTCCTGCCGTCGCCAGAGCATCACCCCTTCTCTTTCTTGTGCATTTGCCCCCCTGCCTTGGGCTCCGTGGGGCTGCAGCCGGGGCTCGCTCTCTTTCCCCAGGGCATTCCGTGCACATCCTGAGGAGGTGGGGCTGATCTCTCTGGAAGAAGGGGCTGTAGAAGAAGTGCAGCTGCAGAACACAAAGGAGACGAGTCAGTGCCATCGTTTTCGGAAAGGGAAAACCCAAGACTCCCTAGACAAGCCTTTGCAGCAGGAAAGGCATGCGTGGCTGTGACAAAGGGCTCCCCGGGACCTTGGATATCTCCAGGTTCTCCTGAATCAAATGTTTGAATTGAGCTTCTTTAAGGAATGACCACACTGGAGTTCTCAGCGTTTGGGAGCAGAGAAACAAAGTTTTCCCAAGCCTGAGAACTGAGGCAGAACCTCAAATACCACTGCTTTTCAGCCCCCTCATCGTGCAGTGGTCATGTCGGGAATAACGTGATGCTGACGTGTGTCTCATCATCGTTCAGCCGATGCCGTAAGAAGATTGGAACCCTTGGTGCAGCCAGATGCAGAGTGAGCAGGAAAAGAGCCCCAAGCGATGGGACTGTGATGGTGTTTCACATCCCTAACCAAATCCCTCTGGTCAGCACTTCTGTACCTGCAAATTCCTGCATGGAGAATTCCTCATCATGACCCTGAGACCAAATTGGTCCGTCTGCTCCCATCCCCATCCTCACTGGCTGCCTGGGAAAGGTCTCTTTTATCGCGATGGGGCCCTCACCCAACCGACTTTCCTGAGGATTCTTCTGAGAGAGAGGAACCATCTTACCCTGCCCAGAGTCTGTCCCGCTGCTGTCATTGCTTGCAGCTCCCCAACAGAGATGGAGATGCGAGAATCCTCTGCCACTTGGTTGAATCCATGGAGGGAAAGCTGGGCGATAAAGTCTGCCATGCACTCGCTTCCAAAAACCCTGTGGGGTCCTTTCTTCCTCAGCACTCCCTTCTCAAACATATTTTCTGCGATCACCACCCAGTGTCCATTGCCTCCCCACCAGAGTGACTGGAAGCGAGGGCTGGTGACCATCTCCCAGAGCTTCTTGAGGAAGGTGCAGGGAGAAGTGGTGCTGGCTCCTCGTAAACCGGCACAGGCTGGTTCCTCCGAGTCAGAGGAGGAGTCCGGTGAAGGTGACTTCATGTTACGTCTCATTGCTGAGCTCGGGTAAAGCTTGGAGCCTCGGCCCTTTCCCTGAGCAGCGAGACTGAGTCCTGCCTGTCAGCGGGACGAAGGACTGCGGCGTCTGAAGCCTCGGTGCCTGGGCAGCACCACGACAAGTGCCTCCTGGTCACTGCAATGCCTGGGTCCCCTCATTGTGACATCACCGTGTGGCACGCGCCACTTGGCAAATGGAAGTGGGAGGGAGAACACGTTCTACAAAGTCCTTTTTCTTTCCATGGAGAGCGCTGGTTTGAGCCAAGGATGAACCTAACTGCGTTTGCAGCTGGAATATCCTGCTAGGGCAGCATGGCATCCCATTTGTCATGGGAATTGATCCCAGTGAGGTACTGGGAGTGCTGCAGCACCAGGTATCAAAGAGCTGAAGTATTTCCATTGGATCCCCTTCTCCCCTGGCAGAAACACCCATGCCTTCTCCAACGGAGAAACTCCTGCTCTGGGACCTCCACCGTCACTGAGGTGAAGTGGAAGGGGAACAAATGCTGGATTCTGCATGTGGGATTTGTTCACGCCAGGCACAAGGATAAAGTTGGGAGAGGAGTGGCTGGAAATCAGCCCCGTGGAGAAGGATGTGGGCGGCTGGTGGGCAGCAGCCCGGTGGGAGCCAGCTGAATGTCCTGGCAGGTGAGAGGGCAAACGTCCTCGTGGGGTGCATCCAACGTAGCACGAGCGGTCAAGGGTGGTGACTGCTGAGTTTGGCGTTGCTGCAGCCTCCCCTCGAGCACTGTGTGCCGGTCAGACGGTGTCGTTTGAGAAGGCTGGTAAGGTGGTTGAAGGTGTCAGGATGGGGGCAAGTAAGGTGGTGAGAAGGCTGGAGGGCGTGTCCCGTGAGGAGCACCTGAGGAGCCCGCGGCACTGGACATCAAGTTGCCCCAGAGCTGAACTCCTTCCCTTGGGCATCTTCCCCGCCGTGCAGAAATGCCTGTGCCCTCTTCTATGGAATAACCTCTGCTCCGGGATTTCCCAAGTGCTGCTTCTGTTGCTACTGTCCAGGTTCCCAGGTGATGCTCTCAGCTTTCAGCAGCCTCTCCTTGCTGCTCCACAGGGTGAATAATTTTTGAAATGCCACTTAAGTATATTGTGCAGTTGAAATAAACTTGTGCAGCAACTCAGAACAAGCATTTTTGTTGTTCCGTGCACGGCCCTTGTGAAGCACCACCCCATGCCTCAGGTATTCACAGAAGTGTTGAAGTTGATGAAGATCTTGAAGATTTTTGAGTCTAACCCTAAGCCTAACACTGCCAAGCCCAGCACTAGACCATGTCCCCAACAACACATCCACATGGCTTTCAAACACCTTCAGGGATGGAGACTCCACTACTTCCCTGGGCAGCCTCTGCCAGAGCCTGAGAACTCTTTTGGTGAAGGAAACTCTTTGGATTTTCAGTCTAAACCTCCCCTGGTACAACCTGAGGCCCTTTTTTCCTGTCCTCTCACTGGTCACTTAAGAGTGAAGACCAGCACCCAACTCAGCACAAACAGCTTTCCGGGAGCTGCAGAGAGCGATGAGGTCTCCTCTCAGCCTCCTCTTCTCCAGGCTACACAGCCCCAGGTCCCTCAGCTGCTCACAGAAACCCTGGGCTCCAGACCCTTCCCCAGCTCCACCCCATTCTCCTGACATGCTCCAGCCCCTCAGTGTCTTTCTTGCACTGAGGGTTCCAAAGCTGAACCCGGAGTTGAGGTGTGGCCTCCCCAGCATCTAGTGCAGGGGGACCATCCCTTCCCTGCTCCTGCTGGCCACCCCTTGGCTGATCCAAGCCAGGATGCTCTTGGCCTTCGTGGCCACCTGGGCCACTGCTGGCTCCTGGTCACCTGCTGTCAAGCAGCACACTTAAAGCATTTGCCACTTGGAAAAAATCCCAACAAGCAGTAGAGAACAGTCACAATATCATCCCAAGTATTGACCAGACCCAACCAGCTCCCTCTAAACCTGCCCCTTTCCCCATCCTAAATCCCAGGCATTTTCCACCCTGTCAAGCTTGAAGAACAACTGCACGTGACCAATTTGTTATCGACTGCAAGCGACTGCAGGACGGCCGTGGCTTTGGGCAGTTGGCTGCTGGCCGCTGCAGGGGAGATGGGGCCGGCTCCGCCCTGCCAGCCCCTGTGGGGCACGATGCCCCAAATTTCTCCCCCCAGATTTGTGCCCCGAGACAGACCAAGGCACTTTGCCGCCCAGTTCTTGTGATGGGCCGGACCAAGTGTGTCCTTTGGGCAGCACGGCAGAGTGACCGGAGGGTGACAGGAGCCACGCGTTCCCTCCAAAGCCATTTGGGAACCACATACTTTGCTTTAACATCAAGGCTAGGTCTCAATTACAATGTACAGTGGGGTGGGGATAGCTGCTGCTGACATCCCTGATCTCCATGGCCAGCAAATCCCTGAGGTGAGCGGCAAGGGGTGGCACAGTGGGGCCCTTCCCAGACTTTCTGGGCGCATTGCCAGCAGCAGAGAAACCCCAGGTTATTTATTGCCACCCAAATCGCTGGCTAACTGGTTCCCTCCACTCGACCTGGGTTTGGGGTCGAAGGCTGCAAGAGGATGAGGTGCTGCAAGGGTGATGCCTGCCTTCATCCCTCCTTCCTCCGCGGCTCCATCGGGAAAGCCAGAGCCACAAGCAAAGCCATCCACATGCACCAGAGGGGTGAAAAGCGCAAAATGTTCTATGAAGCTTACCAAAAGCAAGCAGTGGAAGAAGGGGAGGAGAAACCTCTTGTGCTCCCTCTTGGGAGCAAGGTCCAGCTCTGCTTAACCCTGTGTAACAGCAGAGATTCAACATAGCAGAACTTGCAAAAATCCCCATTGAGTTAAGACAATTTGACGAGGAAAGGGATGGGACTGTGGCAGCCCGGGTGCTCCAGGCTTGGGTGGATGTTCTCTTGGCTGGTTACAAAAGTGGCTGGTTGTCTGAGGCCAGAGAGTGAATGGAGTGAACTCCATTGAGAGATGGTCACAAGCAGTGTCCCCCGGGCTCGGTATTTAACCTCTTTTATCGGTGACCTGGATGAGAAGACCATGTGCTCCCTCAGTCAGAATGCAGGTGACACCAGGCTGAGAAGGAATGTTGATCTGCTCGAGGGAACGGGATCTGAACAGGGTAAATCCATGGTGCGAGGGCAAAACAATGGGGTTCGCAGGGTTCATCCCTGAATCCTGCCCTCAAGTCACGACAACCACATGCAACACTGCAGGCTCATGACAAAAACGTAACTTGAAAAGATTTATTATTGACAACAAACAACATTTCATTGCTTATTCCTAGACTAACATGTTTCTACCTAGACAATGCCAATCACTTCCCAAGATTCCTGCTGTCCAGCCCCGACTAACGTCCATCCCCTTGGTGGGCAGGCCGGGGGTTGGGTGGACAGGAGCAGGTTGGGCAGTGGCGGAAGATGGGAGCTGGGCGGTGCGGTGGTGTTGGCCGGGGAGCGGCAGCAGGTGCTGCTGGTCCATCCCCCGCAAGCCCTGGGGGGCGGAATGGAAGCAGGCCGTTCCCGGGCCCCTGCCCAGCATCGGGCCTGGGCCACCAGTCGGGTCGTGGAGGGGGCCCAATGAAGAGTGGGGCAGGAGGAGAGCGGCGTTGGGGTGGATGGGAAGGACCAGCCCGAGCCGCCTCCTGGCCTCCATCGGGGCTGTGTCTGCGGCGGCGTCTGGCTGGGGCTGGACCAGCACTGGTGCTTGGGGCATCGGGGTCAGCCCACGCATCGGTTGCTGTGACGTTGGAGGCTGCACAGGCCTGGGGTCCGTTCTCCTCCTCTGCACCTCCTGCCGTCGCCAGAGCATCACCCCTTCTCTTTATTGTGCATTTGCCCCCCTGCCTTGGGCTCCGTGGGGCTGCAGCCGGGGCTCGCTCTCTTTCCCCAGGGCATTCCGTGCACATCCTGAGGAGGTGGGGCTGATCTCTCTGGAAGAAGGGGCTGTAGAAGAAGTGCAGCTGCAGAACACAAAGGAGACGAGTCAGTGCCATCGTTTTCGGAAAGGGAAAACCCAAGACTCCCTAGACAAGCCTTTGCAGCAGGAAAGGCATGTGTGGCTGTGACAAAGGGCTCCCCGGGACCTTGGATATCTCCAGGTTCTCCTGAATCAAATGTTTGAATTGAGCTTCTTTAAGGAATGACCACACTGGAGTTCTCAGCGTTTGGGAGCAGAGAAACAAAGTTTTCCCAAGCCTGAGAACTGAGGCAGAACCTCAAATACCACTGCTTTTCAGCCCCCTCATCGTGCAGTGGTCATGTCGGGAATAACGTGATGCTGAGGTGTGTCTCGTCATCGTTCAGCCGATGCCGTAAGAAGATTGGAACCCTTGGTGCAGCCAGATGCAGAGTGAGCAGGAAAAGAGCCCCAAGCGATGGGACTGTGATGGTGTTTCACATCCCTAACCAAATCCCTCTGGTCAGCACTTCTGTACCTGCAAATTCCTGCATGGAGAATTCCTCATCATGACCCTGAGACCAAATTGGTCCGTCTGCTCCCATCCCCATCCTCACTGGCTGCCTGGGAAAGGTCTCTTTTATCGCGATGGGGCCCTCACCCAACCGACTTTCCTGAGGATTCTTCTGAGAGAGAGGAACCATCTTACCCTGCCCAGAGTCTGTCCCGCTGCTGTCATTGCTTGCAGCTCCCCAACAGAGATGGAGATGCGAGAATCCTCTGCCACTTGGTTGAATCCATGGAGGGAAAGCTGGGCGATAAAGTCTGCCATGCACTCGCTTCCAAAAACCCTGTGGGGTCCTTTCTTCCTCAGCACTCCCTTCTCAAACATATTTTCTGCGATCACCACCCAGTGTCCATTGCCTCCCCACCAGAGTGACTGGAAGCGAGGGCTGGTGACCATCTCCCAGAGCTTCTTGAGGAAGGTGCAGGGAGAAGTGGTGCTGGCTCCTCGTAAACCGGCACAGGCTGGTTCCTCCGAGTCAGAGGAGGAGTCCGGTGAAGGTGACTTCATGTTACGTCTCATTGCTGAGCTTGGGTAAAGCTTGGAGCCTCGGCCCTTTCCCTGAGCAGCGAGACTGAGTCCTGCCTGTCAGCGGGACGAAGGACTGCGGCGTCTGAAGCCTCGGTGCCTGGGCAGCACCACGACAAGTGCCTCCTGGTCACTGCGATGCCTGGGTCCCCTCATTGTGACATCACCGTGTGGCACGCGCCACTTGGCAAATGGAAGTGGGAGGGAGAACACGTTCTACAAAGTCCTTTTTCTTTCCATGGAGAGCGCTGGTTTGAGCCAAGGATGAACCTAACTGCGTTTGCAGCTGGAATATCCTGCTAGGGCAGCATGGCATCCCATTTGTCATGGGAATTGATCCCAGTGAGGTACTGGGAGTGCTGCAGCACCAGGTATCAAAGAGCTGAAGTATTTCCATTGGATCCCCTTCTCCCCTGGCAGAAACACCCATGCCTTCTCCAATGGAGAAACTCCTGCTCTGGGACCTCCACCGTCACTGACGTGAAGTGGAAGGAGAACAAATGCTGGATTCTGCATGTGGGATTTGTTCACGCCAGGCACAAGGATAAAGTTGGGAGAGGAGTGGCTGGAAATCAGCCCCGTGGAGAAGGATGTGGGCGGCTGGTGGGCAGCAGCCCGGTGGGAGCCAGCTGAATGTCCTGGCAGGTGAGAGGGCAAACGTCCTCGTGGGGTGCATCCAACGTAGCACGAGCGGTCAAGGGTGGTGACTGCTGAGTTTGGCGTTGCTGCAGCCTCCCCTCGAGCACTGTGTGCCGGTCAGACGGTGTCGTTTGAGAAGGCTGGTAAGGTGGTTGAAGGTGTCAGGATGGGGGCAAGTAAGGTGGTGAGAAGGCTGGAGGGCGTGTCCCGTGAGGAGCACCTGAGGAGCCCGCGGCACTGGACATCAAGTTGCCCCAGAGCTGAACTCCTTCCCTTGGGCATCTTCCCCGCCGTGCAGAAATGCCTGTGCCCTCTTCTATGGAATAACCTCTGCTCCGGGATTTCCCAAGTGCTGCTTCTGTTGCTACTGTCCAGGTTCCCAGGTGATGCTCTCAGCTTTCAGCAGCCTCTCCTTGCTGCTCCACAGGGTGAATAATTTTTGAAATGCCACTTAAGTATATTGTGCAGTTGAAATAAACTTGTGCAGCAACTCAGAACAAGCATTTTTGTTGTTCCGTGCACGGCCCTTGTGAAGCACCACCCCATGCCTCAGGTATTCACAGAAGTGTTGAAGTTGATGAAGATCTTGAAGATTTTTGAGTCTAACCCTAAGCCTAACACTGCCAAGCCCAGCACTAGACCATGTCCCCAACAACACATCCACATGGCTTTCAAACACCTTCAGGGATGGAGACTCCACTACTTCCCTGGGCAGCCTCTGCCAGAGCCTGAGAACTCTTTTGGTGAAGGAAACTCTTTGGATTTTCAGTCTAAACCTCCCCTGGTACAACCTGAGGCCCTTTTTTCCTGTCCTCTCACTGGTCACTTAAGAGTGAAGACCAGCACCCAACTCAGCACAAACAGCTTTCCGGGAGCTGCAGAGAGCGATGAGGTCTCCTCTCAGCCTCCTCTTCTCCAGGCTACACAGCCCCAGGTCCCTCAGCTGCTCACAGAAACCCTGGGCTCCAGACCCTTCCCCAGCTCCACCCCATTCTCCTGACATGCTCCAGCCCCTCAGTGTCTTTCTTGCACTGAGGGTTCCAAAGCTGAACCCGGAGTTGAGGTGTGGCCTCCCCAGCATCTAGTGCAGGGGGACCATCCCTTCCCTGCTCCTGCTGGCCACCCCTTGGCTGATCCAAGCCAGGATGCTCTTGGCCTTCGTGGCCACCTGGGCCACTGCTGGCTCCTGGTCACCTGCTGTCAAGCAGCACACTTAAAGCATTTGCCACTTGGAAAAAATCCCAACAAGCAGTAGAGAACAGTCACAATATCATCCCAAGTATTGACCAGACCCAACCAGCTCCCTCTAAACCTGCCCCTTTCCCCATCCTAAATCCCAGGCATTTTCCACCCTGTCAAGCTTGAAGAACAACTGCACGTGACCAATTTGTTATCGACTGCAAGCGACTGCAGGACGGCCGTGGCTTTGGGCAGTTGGCTGCTGGCCGCTGCAGGGGAGATGGGGCCGGCTCCGCCCTGCCAGCCCCTGTGGGGCACGATGCCCCAAATTTCTCCCCCCAGATTTGTGCCCCGAGACAGACCAAGGCACTTTGCCGCCCAGTTCTTGTGATGGGCCGGACCAAGTGTGTCCTTTGGGCAGCACGGCAGAGTGACCGGAGGGTGACAGGAGCCACGCGTTCCCTCCAAAGCCATTTGGGAACCACATACTTTGCTTTAACATCAAGGCTAGGTCTCAATTACAATGTACAGTGGGGTGGGGATAGCTGCTGCTGACATCCCTGATCTCCATGGCCAGCAAATCCCTGAGGTGAGCGGCAAGGGGTGGCACAGTGGGGCCCTTCCCAGACTTTCTGGGCGCATTGCCAGCAGCAGAGAAACCCCAGGTTATTTATTGCCACCCAAATCGCTGGCTAACTGGTTCCCTCCACTCGACCTGGGTTTGGGGTCGAAGGCTGCAAGAGGATGAGGTGCTGCAAGGGTGATGCCTGCCTTCATCCCTCCTTCCTCCGCGGCTCCATCGGGAAAGCCAGAGCCACAAGCAAAGCCATCCACATGCACCAGAGGGGTGAAAAGCGCAAAATGTTCTATGAAGCTTACCAAAAGCAAGCAGTGGAAGAAGGGGAGGAGAAACCTCTTGTGCTCCCTCTTGGGAGCAAGGTCCAGCTCTGCTTAACCCTGTGTAACAGCAGAGATTCAACATAGCAGAACTTGCAAAAATCCCCATTGAGTTAAGACAATTTGACGAGGAAAGGGATGGGATTGTGGCAGCCCGGGTGCTCCAGGCTTGGGTGGATGTTCTCTTGGCTGGTTACAAAAGTGGCTGGTTGTCTGAGGCCAGAGAGTGAATGGAGTGAACTCCATTGAGAGATGGTCACAAGCAGTGTCCCCCGGGCTCGGTATTTAACCTCTTTTATCGGTGACCTGGATGAGAAGACCATGTGCTCCCTCAGTCAGAATGCAGGTGACACCAGGCTGAGAAGGAATGTTGATCTGCTCGAGGGAACGGGATCTGAACAGGGTAAATCCATGGTGCGAGGGCAAAACAATGGGGTTCGCATGGTTCATCCCTGAATCCTGCCCTCAAGTCACAACAACCACATGCAACACTGCAGGCTCATGACAAAAACGTAACTTGAAAAGATTTATTATTGACAACAAACCACATTGCGTTACTTATTCCTACACTAACATGTTTCTACCTAGACAATGCCAATCACTTCCCAAGATTCCTGCTGTCCAGCCCCGACTAACGTCCATCCCCTTGGCGGGCAGGTCGGGGGTTGGGTGGACAGGAGCAGGTTGGGCAGTGGCGGAAGATGGGAGCTGGGCGGTGCGGTGGTGTTGGCCGGGGAGCGGCAGCAGGTGCTGCTGGTCCATCCCCCGCAAGCCCTGGGGGGCGGAATGGAAGCAGGCCGTTCCCGGGCCCCTGCCCAGCATCGGGCCTGGGCCACCAGTCGGGTCGTGGAGGGGGCCCAATGAAGAGTGGGGCAGGAGGAGAGCGGCGTTGGGGTGGATGGGAAGGACCAGCCCGAGCCGCCTCCTGGCCTCCATCGGGGCTGTGTCTGCGGCGGCGTCTGGCTGGGGCTGGACCAGCACTGGTGCTTGGGGCATCGGGGTCAGCCCACGCATCGGTTGCTGTGAGGCTGGAGGCTGCACAGGCCTGGGGTCCGTTCTCCTCCTCTGCACCTCCTGCCGTCGCCAGAGCATCACCCCTTCTCTTTCTTGTGCATTTGCCCCCCTGCCTTGGGCTCCGTGGGGCTGCAGCCGGGGCTCGCTCTCTTTCCCCAGGGCATTCCGTGCACATCCTGAGGAGGTGGGGCTGATCTCTCTGGAAGAAGGGGCTGTAGAAGAAGTGCAGCTGCAGAACACAAAGGAGACGAGTCAGTGCCATCGTTTTCGGAAAGGGAAAACCCAAGACTCCCTAGACAAGCCTTTGCAGCAGGAAAGGCATGCGTGGCTGTGACAAAGGGCTCCCCGGGACCTTGGATATCTCCAGGTTCTCCTGAATCAAATGTTTGAATTGAGCTTCTTTAAGGAATGACCACACTGGAGTTCTCAGCGTTTGGGAGCAGAGAAACAAAGTTTTCCCAAGCCTGAGAACTGAGGCAGAACCTCAAATACCACTGCTTTTCAGCCCCCTCATCGTGCAGTGGTCATGTCGGGAATAACGTGATGCTGACGTGTGTCTCATCATCGTTCAGCCGATGCCGTAAGAAGATTGGAACCCTTGGTGCAGCCAGATGCAGAGTGAGCAGGAAAAGAGCCCCAAGCGATGGGACTGTGATGGTGTTTCACATCCCTAACCAAATCCCTCTGGTCAGCACTTCTGTACCTGCAAATTCCTGCATGGAGAATTCCTCACCATGACCCTGAGACCAAGTTGGTCCGTCTGCTCCCATCCCCATCCTCACTGGCTGCCTGGGAAAGGTCTCTTTTATCGCGATGGGGCCCTCACCCAACCGACTTTCCTGAGGATTCTTCTGAGAGAGAGGAACCATCTTACCCTGCCCAGAGTCTGTCCCGCTGCTGTCATTGCTTGCAGCTCCCCAACAGAGATGGAGATGCGAGAATCCTCTGCCACTTGGTTGAAGCCATGGAGGGAAAGCTGGGCGATAAAGTCTGCCATGCACTCGCTTCCAAAAACCCTGTGGGGTCCTTTCTTCCTCAGCACTCCCTTCTCAAACATATTTTCTGCGATCACCACCCAGTGTCCATTGCCTCCCCACCAGAGTGACTGGAAGCGAGGGCTGGTGACCATCTCCCAGAGCTTCTTGAGGAAGGTGCAGGGAGAAGGGGTGCTGGCTCCTCGTAAACCGGCACAGGCTGGTTCCTCCGAGTCAGAGGAGGAGTCCGGTGAAGGTGACTTCATGTTACGTCTCATTGCTGAGCTCGGGTAAAGCTTGGAGCCTCGGCCCTTTCCCTGAGCAGCGAGACTGAGTCCTGCCTGTCAGCGGGACGAAGGACTGTGGCGTCTGAAGCCTCGGTGCCTGGGCAGCACCACGACAAGTGCCTCCTGGTCACTGCGATGCCTGGGTCCCCTCATTGTGACATCACCGTGTGGCACGCGCCACTTGGCAAATGGAAGTGGGAGGGAGAACACGTTCTACAAAGTCCTTTTTCTTTCCATGGAGAGCGCTGGTTTGAGCCAAGGATGAACCTAACTGCGTTTGCAGCTGGAATATCCTGCTAGGGCAGCATGGCATCCCATTTGTCATGGGAATTGATCCCAGTGAGGTACTGGGAGTGCTGCAGCACCAGGTATCAAAGAGCTGAAGTATTTCCATTGGATCCCCTTCTCCCCTGGCAGAAACACCCATGCCTTCTCCAACGGAGAAACTCCTGCTCTGGGACCTCCACCGTCACTGAGGTGAAGTGGAAGGGGAACAAATGCTGGATTCTGCATGTGGGATTTGTTCACGCCAGGCACAAGGATAAAGTTGGGAGAGGAGTGGCTGGAAATCAGCCCCGTGGAGAAGGATGTGGGCGGCTGGTGGGCAGCAGCCCGGTGGGAGCCAGCTGAATGTCCTGGCAGGTGAGAGGGCAAACGTCCTCGTGGGGTGCATCCAACGTAGCACGAGCGGTCAAGGGTGGTGACTGCTGAGTTTGGCGTTGCTGCAGCCTCCCCTCGAGCACTGTGTGCCGGTCAGACCGTGTCGTTTGAGAAGGCTGGTAAGGTGCTCGAAGGTGTCAGGATGGGGGCAAGTAAGGTGGTGAGAAGGCTGGAGGGCGTGTCCCGTGAGGAGCACCTGAGGAGCCCGCGGCACTGGACATCAAGTTGCCCCAGAGCTGAACTCCTTCCCTTGGGCATCTTCCCCGCCGTGCAGAAATGCCTGTGCCCTCTTCTATGGAATAACCTCTGCTCCGGGATTTCCCAAGTGCTGCTTCTGTTGCTACTGTCCAGGTTCCCAGGTGATGCTCTCAGCTTTCAGCAGCCTCTCCTTGCTGCTCCACAGGGTGAATAATTTTTGAAATGCCACTTAAGTATATTGTGCAGTTGAAATAAACTTGTGCAGCAACTCAGAACAAGCATTTTTGTTGTTCCGTGCACGGCCCTTGTGAAGCACCACCCCATGCCTCAGGTATTCACAGAAGTGTTGAAGTTGATGAAGATCTTGAAGATTTTTGAGTCTAACCCTAAGCCTAACACTGCCAAGCCCAGCACTAGACCATGTCCCCAACAACACATCCACATGGCTTTCAAACACCTTCAGGGATGGAGACTCCACTACTTCCCTGGGCAGCCTCTGCCAGAGCCTGAGAACTCTTTTGGTGAAGGAAACTCTTTGGATTTTCAGTCTAAACCTCCCCTGGTACAACCTGAGGCCCTTTTTTCCTGTCCTCTCACTGGTCACTTAAGAGTGAAGACCAGCACCCAACTCAGCACAAACAGCTTTCCGGGAGCTGCAGAGAGCGATGAGGTCTCCTCTCAGCCTCCTCTTCTCCAGGCTACACAGCCCCAGGTCCCTCAGCTGCTCACAGAAACCCTGGGCTCCAGACCCTTCCCCAGCTCCACCCCATTCTCCTGACATGCTCCAGCCCCTCAGTGTCTTTCTTGCACTGAGGGTTCCAAAGCTGAACCCGGAGTTGAGGTGTGGCCTCCCCAGCATCTAGTGCAGGGGGACCATCCCTTCCCTGCTCCTGCTGGCCACCCCTTGGCTGATCCAAGCCAGGATGCTCTTGGCCTTCGTGGCCACCTGGGCCACTGCTGGCTCCTGGTCACCTGCTGTCAAGCAGCACACTTAAAGCATTTGCCACTTGGAAAAAATCCCAACAAGCAGTAGAGAACAGTCACAATATCATCCCAAGTATTGACCAGACCCAACCAGCTCCCTCTAAACCTGCCCCTTTCCCCATCCTAAATCCCAGGCATTTTCCACCCTGTCAAGCTTGAAGAACAACTGCACGTGACCAACTCGTCATCGACTGCAAGCGGCTGCAGGACGGCCGTGGCTTTGGGCAGTTGGCTGCTGGCCGCTGCAGGGGAGATGGGACCGGCTCCGCCCTGCCAGCCCCTGTGGGGCACGATGCCCCAAATTTCTCCCCCCAGATTTGTGCCCCGAGACAGACCAAGGCACTTTGCCGCCCAGTTCTTGTGATGGGCCGGACCAAGTGTGTCCTTTGGGCAGCACGGCAGAGTGACCGGAGGGTGACAGGAGCCACGCGTTCCCTCCAAAGCCATTTGGGAACCACATACTTTGCTTTAACATCAAGGCTAGGTCTCAATTACAATGTACAGTGGGGTGGGGATAGCTGCTGCTGACATCCCTGATCTCCATGGCCAGCAAATCCCTGAGGTGAGCGGCAAGGGGTGGCACAGTGGGGCCCTTCCCAGACTTTCTGGGCGCATTGCCAGCAGCAGAGAAACCCCAGGTTATTTATTGCCACCCAAATCGCTGGCTAACTGGTTCCCTCCACTCGACCTGGGTTTGGGGGCGAAGGCTGCAAGAGGATGAGGTGCTGCAAGGGTGATGCCTGCCTTCATCCCTCCTTCCTCCGCGGCTCCATCGGGAAAGCCAGAGCCACAAGCAAAGCCATCCACATGCACCAGAGGGGTGAAAAGCGCAAAATGTTCTATGAAGCTTACCAAAAGCAAGCAGTGGAAGAAGGGGAGGAGAAACCTCTTGTGCTCCCTCTTGGGAGCAAGGTCCAGCTCTGCTTAACCCTGTGTAACAGCAGAGATTCAACATAGCAGAACTTGCAAAAATCCCCATTGAGTTAAGACAATTTGACGAGGAAAGGGATGGGATTGTGGCAGCCCGGGTGCTCCAGGCTTGGGTGGATGTTCTCTTGGCTGGTTACAAAAGTGGCTGGTTGTCTGAGGCCAGAGAGTGAATGGAGTGAACTCCATTGAGAGATGGTCACAAGCAGTGTCCCCCGGGCTCGGTATTTAACCTCTTTTATCGGTGACCTGGATGAGAAGACCATGTGCTCCCTCAGTCAGAATGCAGGTGACACCAGGCTGAGAAGGAATGTTGATCTGCTCGAGGGAACGGGATCTGAACAGGGTAAATCCATGGTGCGAGGGCAAAACAATGGGGTTCGCAGGGTTCATCCCTGAATCCTGCCCTCAAGTCACAACAACCACATGCAACACTGCAGGCTCATGACAAAAACGTAACTTGAAAAGATTTATTATTGACTACAAACCACATTGCGTTACTTATTCCTACACTAACATGTTTCTACCTCTACAATGCCAATCACTTCCCAAGATTCCTGCTGTCCAGCCCCGACTAACGTCCATCCCCTTGGCGGGCAGGCCGGGGGTTGGGTGGACAGGAGCAGGTTGGGCAGTGGCGGAAGATGGGAGCTGGGCGGTGCGGTGGTGTTGGCCGGGGAGCGGCAGCAGGTGCTGCTGGTCCATCCCCCGCAAGCCCTGGGGGGCGGAATGGAAGCAGGCCGTTCCCGGGCCCCTGCCCAGCATCGGGCCTGGGCCACCAGTCGGGTCGTGGAGGGGGCCCAATGAAGAGTGGGGCAGGAGGAGAGCGGCGTTGGGGTGGATGGGAAGGACCAGCCCGAGCCGCCTCCTGGCCTCCATCGGGGCTGTGTCTGCGGCGGCGTCTGGCTGGGGCTGGACCAGCACTGGTGCTTGGGGCATCGGGGTCAGCCCACGCATCGGTTGCTGTGAGGCTGGAGGCTGCACAGGCCTGGGGTCCGTTCTCCTCCTCTGCACCTCCTGCCGTCGCCAGAGCATCACCCCTTCTCTTTCTTGTGCATTTGCCCCCCTGCCTTGGGCTCCGTGGGGCTGCAGCCGGGGCTCGCTCTCTTTCCCCAGGGCATTCCGTGCACATCCTGAGGAGGTGGGGCTGATCTCTCTGGAAGAAGGGGCTGTAGAAGAAGTGCAGCTGCAGAACACAAAGGAGACGAGTCAGTGCCATCGTTTTCGGAAAGGGAAAACCCAAGACTCCCTAGACAAGCCTTTGCAGCAGGAAAGGCATGTGTGGCTGTGACAAAGGGCTCCCCGGGACCTTGGATATCTCCAGGTTCTCCTGAATCAAATGTTTGAATTGAGCTTCTTTAAGGAATGACCACACTGGAGTTCTCAGCGTTTGGGAGCAGAGAAACAAAGTTTTCCCAAGCCTGAGAACTGAGGCAGAACCTCAAATACCACTGCTTTTCAGCCCCCTCATCGTGCAGTGGTCATGTCGGGAATAACGTGATGCTGACGTGTGTCTCATCATCGTTCAGCCGATGCCGTAAGAAGATTGGAACCCTTGGTGCAGCCAGATGCAGAGTGAGCAGGAAAAGAGCCCCAAGCGATGGGACTGTGATGGTGTTTCACATCCCTAACCAAATCCCTCTGGTCAGCACTTCTGTACCTGCAAATTCCTGCATGGAGAATTCCTCACCATGACCCTGAGACCAAATTGGTCCGTCTGCTCCCATCCCCATCCTCACTGGCTGCCTGGGAAAGGTCTCTTTTATCGCGATGGGGCCCTCACCCAACCGACTTTCCTGAGGATTCTTCTGAGAGAGAGGAACCATCTTACCCTGCCCAGAGTCTGTCCCGCTGCTGTCATTACTTGCAGCTCCCCAACAGAGATGGAGATGCGAGAATCCTCTGCCACTTGGTTGAAGCCATGGAGGGAAAGCTGGGCGATAAAGTCTGCCATGCACTCGCTTCCAAAAACCCTGTGGGGTCCTTTCTTCCTCAGCACTCCCTTCTCAAACATATTTTCTGCGATCACCACCCAGTGTCCATTGCCTCCCCACCAGAGTGACTGGAAGCGAGGGCTGGTGACCATCTCCCAGAGCTTCTTGAGGAAGGTGCAGGGAGAAGTGGTGCTGGCTCCTCGTAAACCGGCACAGGCTGGTTCCTCCGAGTCAGAGGAGGAGTCCGGTGAAGGTGACTTCATGTTACGTCTCATTGCTGAGCTCGGGTAAAGCTTGGAGCCTCGGCCCTTTCCCTGAGCAGCGAGACTGAGTCCTGCCTGTCAGCGGGACGAAGGACTGCGGCGTCTGAAGCCTCGGTGCCTGGGCAGCACCACGACAAGTGCCTCCTGGTCACTGCGATGCCTGGGTCCCCTCATTGTGACATCACCGTGTGGCACGCGCCACTTGGCAAATGGAAGTGGGAGGGAGAACACGTTCTACAAAGTCCTTTTTCTTTCCATGGAGAGCGCTGGTTTGAGCCAAGGATGAACCTAACTGCGTTTGCAGCTGGAATATCCTGCTAGGGCAGCATGGCATCCCATTTGTCATGGGAATTGATCCCAGTGAGGTACTGGGAGTGCTGCAGCACCAGGTATCAAAGAGCTGAAGTATTTCCATTGGATCCCCTTCTCCCCTGGCAGAAACACCCATGCCTTCTCCAACGGAGAAACTCCTGCTCTGGGACCTCCACCGTCACTGAGGTGAAGTGGAAGGGGAACAAATGCTGGATTCTGCATGTGGGATTTGTTCACGCCAGGCACAAGGATAAAGTTGGGAGAGGAGTGGCTGGAAATCAGCCCCGTGGAGAAGGATGTGGGCGGCTGGTGGGCAGCAGCCCGGTGGGAGCCAGCTGAATGTCCTGGCAGGTGAGAGGGCAAACGTCCTCGTGGGGTGCAACCAACGTAGCACGAGCGGTCAAGGGTGGTGACTGCTGAGTTTGGCGTTGCTGCAGCCTCCCCTCGAGCACTGTGTGCCGGTCAGACCGTGTCGTTTGAGAAGGCTGGTAAGGTGCTCGAAGGTGTCAGGATGGGGGCAAGTAAGGTGGTGAGAAGGCTGGAGGGCGTGTCCCGTGAGGAGCACCTGAGGAGCCCGCGGCACTGGACATCAAGTTGCCCCAGAGCTGAACTCCTTCCCTTGGGCATCTTCCCCGCCGTGCAGAAATGCCTGTGCCCTCTTCTATGGAATAACCTCTGCTCCGGGATTTCCCAAGTGCTGCTTCTGTTGCTACTGTCCAGGTTCCCAGGTGATGCTCTCAGCTTTCAGCAGCCTCTCCTTGCTGCTCCACAGGGTGAATAATTTTTGAAATGCCACTTAAGTATATTGTGCAGTTGAAATAAACTTGTGCAGCAACTCAGAACAAGCATTTTTGTTGTTCCGTGCACGGCCCTTGTGAAGCACCACCCCATGCCTCAGGTATTCACAGAAGTGTTGAAGTTGATGAAGATCTTGAAGATTTTTGAGTCTAACCCTAAGCCTAACACTGCCAAGCCCAGCACTAGACCATGTCCCCAACAACACATCCACATGGCTTTCAAACACCTTCAGGGATGGAGACTCCACTACTTCCCTGGGCAGCCTCTGCCAGAGCCTGAGAACTCTTTTGGTGAAGGAAACTCTTTGGATTTTCAGTCTAAACCTCCCCTGGTACAACCTGAGGCCCTTTTTTCCTGTCCTCTCACTGGTCACTTAAGAGTGAAGACCAGCACCCAACTCAGCACAAACAGCTTTCCGGGAGCTGCAGAGAGCGATGAGGTCTCCTCTCAGCCTCCTCTTCTCCAGGCTACACAGCCCCAGGTCCCTCAGCTGCTCACAGAAACCCTGGGCTCCAGACCCTTCCCCAGCTCCACCCCATTCTCCTGACATGCTCCAGCCCCTCAGTGTCTTTCTTGCACTGAGGGTTCCAAAGCTCAACCCGGAGTTGAGGTGTGGCCTCCCCAGCATCTAGTGCAGGGGGACCATCCCTTCCCTGCTCCTGCTGGCCACCCCTTGGCTGATCCAAGCCAGGATGCTCTTGGCCTTCGTGGCCACCTGGGCCACTGCTGGCTCCTGGTCACCTGCTGTCAAGCAGCACACTTAAAGCATTTGCCACTTGGAAAAAATCCCAACAAGCAGTAGAGAACAGTCACAATATCATCCCAAGTATTGACCAGACCCAACCAGCTCCCTCTAAACCTGCCCCTTTCCCCATCCTAAATCCCAGGCATTTTCCACCCTGTCAAGCTTGAAGAACAACTGCACGTGACCAACTCGTCATCGACTGCAAGCGGCTGCAGGACGGCCGTGGCTTTGGGCAGTTGGCTGCTGGCCGCTGCAGGGGAGATGGGGCCGGCTCCGCCCTGCCAGCCCCTGTGGGGCACGATGCCCCAAATTTCTCCCCCCAGATTTGTGCCCCGAGACAGACCAAGGCACTTTGCCGCCCAGTTCTTGTGATGGGCCGGACCAAGTGTGTCCTTTGGGCAGCACGGCAGAGTGACCGGAGGGTGACAGGAGCCACGCGTTCCCTCCAAAGCCATTTGGGAACCACATACTTTGCTTTAACATCAAGGCTAGGTCTCAATTACAATGTACAGTGGGGTGGGGATAGCTGCTGCTGACATCCGTGATCTCCATGACCAGCAAATCCCTGAGGTGAGCGGCAAGGGGTGGCACAGTGGGGCCCTTCCCAGACTTTCTGGGCGCATTGCCAGCAGCAGAGAAACCCCAGGTTATTTATTGCCACCCAAATCGCTGGCTAACTGGTTCCCTCCACTCGACCTGGGTTTGGGGTCGAAGGCTGCAAGAGGATGAGGTGCTGCAAGGGTGATGCCTGCCTTCATCCCTCCTTCCTCCGCGGCTCCATCGGGAAAGCCAGAGCCACAAGCAAAGCCATCCACATGCACCAGAGGGGTGAAAAGCGCAAAATGTTCTATGAAGCTTACCAAAAGCAAGCAGTGGAAGAAGGGGAGGAGAAACCTCTTGTGCTCCCTCTTGGGAGCAAGGTCCAGCTCTGCTTAACCCTGTGTAACAGCAGAGATTCAACATAGCAGAACTTGCAAAAATCCCCATTGAGTTAAGACAATTTGACGAGGAAAGGGATGGGATTGTGGCAGCCCGGGTGCTCCAGGCTTGGGTGGATGTTCTCTTGGCTGGTTACAAAAGTGGCTGGTTGTCTGAGGCCAGAGAGTGAATGGAGTGAACTCCATTGAGAGATGGTCACAAGCAGTGTCCCCCGGGCTCGGTATTTAACCTCTTTTATCGGTGACCTGGATGAGAAGACCATGTGCTCCCTCAGTCAGAATGCAGGTGACACCAGGCTGAGAAGGAATGTTGATCTGCTCGAGGGAACGGGATCTGAACAGGGTAAATCCATGGTGCGAGGGCAAAACAATGGGGTTCGCAGGGTTCATCCCTGAATCCTGCCCTCAAGTCACAACAACCACATGCAACACTGCAGGCTCATGACAAAAACGTAACTTGAAAAGATTTATTATTGACAACAAACCACATTGCGTTACTTATTCCTACACTAACATGTTTCTACCTAGACAATGCCAATCACTTCCCAAGATTCCTGCTGTCCAGCCCCGACTAACGTCCATCCCCTTGGCGGGCAGGCCGGGGGTTGGGTGGACAGGAGCAGGTTGGGCAGTGGCGGAAGATGGGAGCTGGGCGGTGCGGTGGTGTTGGCCGGGGAGCGGCAGCAGGTGCTGCTGGTCCATCCCCCGCAAGCCCTGGGGGGCGGAATGGAAGCAGGCCGTTCCCGGGCCCCTGCCCAGCATCGGGCCTGGGCCACCAGTCGGGTCGTGGAGGGGGCCCAATGAAGAGTGGGGCAGGAGGAGAGCGGCGTTGGGGTGGATGGGAAGGACCAGCCCGAGCCGCCTCCTGGCCTCCATCGGGGCTGTGTCTGCGGCGGCGTCTGGCTGGGGCTGGACCAGCACTGGTGCTTGGGGCATCGGGGTCAGCCCACGCATCGGTTGCTGTGAGGCTGGAGGCTGCACAGGCCTGGGGTCCGTTCTCCTCCTCTGCACCTCCTGCCGTCGCCAGAGCATCACCCCTTCTCTTTCTTGTGCATTTGCCCCCCTGCCTTGGGCTCCGTGGGGCTGCAGCCGGGGCTCGCTCTCTTTCCCCAGGGCATTCCGTGCACATCCTGAGGAGGTGGGGCTGATCTCTCTGGAAGAAGGGGCTGTAGAAGAAGTGCAGCTGCAGAACACAAAGGAGACGAGTCAGTGCCATCGTTTTCGGAAAGGGAAAACCCAAGACTCCCTAGACAAGCCTTTGCAGCAGGAAAGGCATGTGTGGCTGTGACAAAGGGCTCCCCGGGACCTTGGATATCTCCAGGTTCTCCTGAATCAAATGTTTGAATTGAGCTTCTTTAAGGAATGACCACACTGGAGTTCTCAGCGTTTGGGAGCAGAGAAACAAAGTTTTCCCAAGCCTGAGAACTGAGGCAGAACCTCAAATACCACTGCTTTTCAGCCCCCTCATCGTGCAGTGGTCATGTCGGGAATAACGTGATGCTGAGGTGTGTCTCGTCATCGTTCAGCCGATGCCGTAAGAAGATTGGAACCCTTGGTGCAGCCAGATGCAGAGTGAGCAGGAAAAGAGCCCCAAGCGATGGGACTGTGATGGTGTTTCACATCCCTAACCAAATCCCTCTGGTCAGCACTTCTGTACCTGCAAATTCCTGCATGGAGAATTCCTCACCATGACCCTGAGACCAAATTGGTCCGTCTGCTCCCATCCCCATCCTCACTGGCTGCCTGGGAAAGGTCTCTTTTATCGCGATGGGGCCCTCACCCAACCGACTTTCCTGAGGATTCTTCTGAGAGAGAGGAACCATCTTACCCTGCCCAGAGTCTGTCCCGCTGCTGTCATTGCTTGCAGCTCCCCAACAGAGATGGAGATGCGAGAATCCTCTGCCACTTGGTTGAAGCCATGGAGGGAAAGCTGGGCGATAAAGTCTGCCATGCACTCGCTTCCAAAAACCCTGTGGGGTCCTTTCTTCCTCAGCACTCCCTTCTCAAACATATTTTCTGCGATCACCACCCAGTGTCCATTGCCTCCCCACCAGAGTGACTGGAAGCGAGGGCTGGTGACCATCTCCCAGAGCTTCTTGAGGAAGGTGCAGGGAGAAGTGGTGCTGGCTCCTCGTAAACCGGCACAGGCTGGTTCCTCCGAGTCAGAGGAGGAGTCCGGTGAAGGTGACTTCATGTTACGTCTCATTGCTGAGCTCGGGTAAAGCTTGGAGCCTCGGCCCTTTCCCTGAGCAGCGAGACTGAGTCCTGCCTGTCAGCGGGACGAAGGACTGCGGCGTCTGAAGCCTCAGTGCCTGGGCAGCACCACGACAAGTGCCTCCTGGTCACTGCGATGCCTGGGTCCCCTCATTGTGACATCACCGTGTGGCACGCGCCACTTGGCAAATGGAAGTGGGAGGGAGAACACGTTCTACAAAGTCCTTTTTCTTTCCATGGAGAGCGCTGGTTTGAGCCAAGGATGAACCTAACTGTGTTTGCAGCTGGAATATCCTGCTAGGGCAGCATGGCATCCCATTTGTCATGGGAATTGATCCCAGTGAGGTACTGGGAGTGCTGCAGCACCAGGTATCAAAGAGCTGAAGTATTTCCATTGGATCCCCTTCTCCCCTGGCAGAAACACCCATGCCTTCTCCAACGGAGAAACTCCTGCTCTGGGACCTCCACCGTCACTGAGGTGAAGTGGAAGGGGAACAAATGCTGGATTCTGCATGTGGGATTTGTTCACGCCAGGCACAAGGATAAAGTTGGGAGAGGAGTGGCTGGAAATCAGCCCCGTGGAGAAGGATGTGGGCGGCTGGTGGGCAGCAGCCCGGTGGGAGCCAGCTGAATGTCCTGGCAGGTGAGAGGGCAAACGTCCTCGTGGGGTGCATCCAACGTAGCACGAGCGGTCAAGGGTGGTGACTGCTGAGTTTGGCGTTGCTGCAGCCTCCCCTCGAGCACTGTGTGCCGGTCAGACCGTGTCGTTTGAGAAGGCTGGTAAGGTGCTCGAAGGTGTCAGGATGGGGGCAAGTAAGGTGGTGAGAAGGCTGGAGGGCGTGTCCCGTGAGGAGCACCTGAGGAGCCCGCGGCACTGGACATCAAGTTGCCCCAGAGCTGAACTCCTTCCCTTGGGCATCTTCCCCGCCGTGCAGAAATGCCTGTGCCCTCTTCTATGGAATAACCTCTGCTCCGGGATTTCCCAAGTGCTGCTTCTGTTGCTACTGTCCAGGTTCCCAGGTGATGCTCTCAG
Organism: Clamator glandarius; assembly: GCA_033459285.1. Classification (NCBI taxonomy): domain Eukaryota; kingdom Metazoa; phylum Chordata; class Aves; order Cuculiformes; family Cuculidae; genus Clamator; species Clamator glandarius. Next base: position 1,237,455 of record JAUNZM010000089.1, on the reverse strand, counting down.
CTTTCAGCAGCCTCTCCTTGCTGCTCCACAGGGTGAATAATTTTTGAAATGCCACTTAAGTATATTGTGCAGTTGAAATAAACTTGTGCAGCAACTCAGAACAAGCATTTTTGTTGTTCCGTGCACGGCCCTTGTGAAGCACCACCCCATGCCTCAGGTATTCACAGAAGTGTTGAAGTTGATGAAGATCTTGAAGATTTTTGAGTCTAACCCTAAGCCTAACACTGCCAAGCCCAGCACTAGACCATGTCCCCAACAACACATCCACATGGCTTTCAAACACCTTCAGGGATGGAGACTCCACTACTTCCCTGGGCAGCCTCTGCCAGAGCCTGAGAACTCTTTTGGTGAAGGAAACTCTTTGGATTTTCAGTCTAAACCTCCCCTGGTACAACCTGAGGCCCTTTTTTCCTGTCCTCTCACTGGTCACTTAAGAGTGAAGACCAGCACCCAACTCAGCACAAACAGCTTTCCGGGAGCTGCAGAGAGCGATGAGGTCTCCTCTCAGCCTCCTCTTCTCCAGGCTACACAGCCCCAGGTCCCTCAGCTGCTCACAGAAACCCTGGGCTCCAGACCCTTCCCCAGCTCCACCCCATTCTCCTGACATGCTCCAGCCCCTCAGTGTCTTTCTTGCACTGAGGGTTCCAAAGCTCAACCCGGAGTTGAGGTGTGGCCTCCCCAGCATCTAGTGCAGGGGGACCATCCCTTCCCTGCTCCTGCTGGCCACCCCTTGGCTGATCCAAGCCAGGATGCTCTTGGCCTTCGTGGCCACCTGGGCCACTGCTGGCTCCTGGTCACCTGCTGTCAAGCAGCACACTTAAAGCATTTGCCACTTGGAAAAAATCCCAACAAGCAGTAGAGAACAGTCACAATATCATCCCAAGTATTGACCAGACCCAACCAGCTCCCTCTAAACCTGCCCCTTTCCCCATCCTAAATCCCAGGCATTTTCCACCCTGTCAAGCTTGAAGAACAACTGCACGTGACCAACTCGTCATCGACTGCAAGCGGCTGCAGGACGGCCGTGGCTTTGGGCAGTTGGCTGCTGGCCGCTGCAGGGGAGATGGGGCCGGCTCCGCCCTGCCAGCCCCTGTGGGGCACGATGCCCCAAATTTCTCCCCCCAGATTTGTGCCCCGAGACAGACCAAGGCACTTTGCCGCCCAGTTCTTGTGATGGGCCGGACCAAGTGTGTCCTTTGGGCAGCACGGCAGAGTGACCGGAGGGTGACAGGAGCCACGCGTTCCCTCCAAAGCCATTTGGGAACCACATACTTTGCTTTAACATCAAGGCTAGGTCTCAATTACAATGTACAGTGGGGTGGGGATAGCTGCTGCTGACATCCCTGATCTCCATGGCCAGCAAATCCCTGAGGTGAGCGGCAAGGGGTGGCACAGTGGGGCCCTTCCCAGACTTTCTGGGCGCATTGCCAGCAGCAGAGAAACCCCAGGTTATTTATTGCCACCCAAATCGCTGGCTAACTGGTTCCCTCCACTCGACCTGGGTTTGGGGTCGAAGGCTGCAAGAGGATGAGGTGCTGCAAGGGTGATGCCTGCCTTCATCCCTCCTTCCTCCGCGGCTCCATCGGGAAAGCCAGAGCCACAAGCAAAGCCATCCACATGCACCAGAGGGGTGAAAAGCGCAAAATGTTCTATGAAGCTTACCAAAAGCAAGCAGTGGAAGAAGGGGAGGAGAAACCTCTTGTGCTCCCTCTTGGGAGCAAGGTCCAGCTCTGCTTAACCCTGTGTAACAGCAGAGATTCAACATAGCAGAACTTGCAAAAATCCCCATTGAGTTAAGACAATTTGACGAGGAAAGGGATGGGATTGTGGCAGCCCGGGTGCTCCAGGCTTGGGTGGATGTTCTCTTGGCTGGTTACAAAAGTGGCTGGTTGTCTGAGGCCAGAGAGTGAATGGAGTGAACTCCATTGAGAGATGGTCACAAGCAGTGTCCCCCGGGCTCGGTATTTAACCTCTTTTATCGGTGACCTGGATGAGAAGACCATGTGCTCCCTCAGTCAGAATGCAGGTGACACCAGGCTGAGAAGGAATGTTGATCTGCTCGAGGGAACGGGATCTGAACAGGGTAAATCCATGGTGCGAGGGCAAAACAATGGGGTTCGCAGGGTTCATCCCTGAATCCTGCCCTCAAGTCACAACAACCACATGCAACACTGCAGGCTCATGACAAAAACGTAACTTGAAAAGGTTTATTATTGACAACAAACCACATTGCGTTACTTATTCCTAGACTAACATGTTTCTACCTAGACAATGCCAATCACTTCCCAAGATTCCTGCTGTCCAGCCCCGACTAACGTCCATCCCCTTGGCGGGCAGGCCGGGGGTTGGGTGGACAGGAGCAGGTTGGGCAGTGGCGGAAGATGGGAGCTGGGCGGTGCGGTGGTGTTGGCCGGGGAGCGGCAGCAGGTGCTGCTGGTCCATCCCCCGCAAGCCCTGGGGGGCGGAATGGAAGCAGGCCGTTCCCGGGCCCCTGCCCAGCATCGGGCCTGGGCCACCAGTCGGGTCGTGGAGGGGGCCCAATGAAGAGTGGGGCAGGAGGAGAGCGGCGTTGGGGTGGATGGGAAGGACCAGCCCGAGCCGCCTCCTGGCCTCCATCGGGGCTGTGTCTGCGGCGGCGTCTGGCTGGGGCTGGACCAGCACTGGTGCTTGGGGCATCGGGGTCAGCCCACGCATCGGTTGCTGTGAGGCTGGAGGCTGCACAGGCCTGGGGTCCGTTCTCCTCCTCTGCACCTCCTGCCGTCGCCAGAGCATCACCCCTTCTCTTTCTTGTGCATTTGCCCCCCTGCCTTGGGCTCCGTGGGGCTGCAGCCGGGGCTCGCTCTCTTTCCCCAGGGCATTCCGTGCACATCCTGAGGAGGTGGGGCTGATCTCTCTGGAAGAAGGGGCTGTAGAAGAAGTGCAGCTGCGGAACACAAAGGAGACGAGTCAGTGCCATCGTTTTCGGAAAGGGAAAACCCAAGACTCCCTAGACAAGCCTTTGCAGCAGGAAAGGCATGCGTGGCTGTGACAAAGGGCTCCCCGGGACCTTGGATATCTCCAGGTTCTCCTGAATCAAATGTTTGAATTGAGCTTCTTTAAGGAATGACCACACTGGAGTTCTCAGCGTTTGGGAGCAGAGAAACAAAGTTTTCCCAAGCCTGAGAACTGAGGCAGAACCTCAAATACCACTGCTTTTCAGCCCCCTCATCGTGCAGTGGTCATGTCGGGAATAACGTGATGCTGACGTGTGTCTCGTCATCGTTCAGCCGATGCCGTAAGAAGATTGGAACCCTTGGTGCAGCCAGATGCAGAGTGAGCAGGAAAAGAGCCCCAAGCGATGGGACTGTGATGGTGTTTCACATCCCTAACCAAATCCCTCTGGTCAGCACTTCTGTACCTGCAAATTCCTGCATGGAGAATTCCTCACCATGACCCTGAGACCAAATTGGTCCGTCTGCTCCCATCCCCATCCTCACTGGCTGCCTGGGAAAGGTCTCTTTTATCGCGATGGGGCCCTCACCCAACCGACTTTCCTGAGGATTCTTCTGAGAGAGAGGAACCATCTTACCCTGCCCAGAGTCTGTCCCGCTGCTGTCATTGCTTGCAGCTCCCCAACAGAGATGGAGATGCGAGAATCCTCTGCCACTTGGTTGAAGCCATGGAGGGAAAGCTGGGCGATAAAGTCTGCCATGCACTCGCTTCCAAAAACCCTGTGGGGTCCTTTCTTCCTCAGCACTCCCTTCTCAAACATATTTTCTGCGATCACCACCCAGTGTCCATTGCCTCCCCACCAGAGTGACTGGAAGCGAGGGCTGGTGACCATCTCCCAGAGCTTCTTGAGGAAGGTGCAGGGAGAAGTGGTGCTGGCTCCTCGTAAACCGGCACAGGCTGGTTCCTCCGAGTCAGAGGAGGAGTCCGGTGAAGGTGACTTCATGTTACGTCTCATTGCTGAGCTCGGGTAAAGCTTGGAGCCTCGGCCCTTTCCCTGAGCAGCGAGACTGAGTCCTGCCTGTCAGCGGGACGAAGGACTGCGGCGTCTGAAGCCTCGGTGCCTGGGCAGCACCACGACAAGTGCCTCCTGGTCACTGCGATGCCTGGGTCCCCTCATTGTGACATCACCGTGTGGCACGCGCCACTTGGCAAATGGAAGTGGGAGGGAGAACACGTTCTACAAAGTCCTTTTTCTTTCCATGGAGAGCGCTGGTTTGAGCCAAGGATGAACCTAACTGCGTTTGCAGCTGGAATATCCTGCTAGGGCAGCATGGCATCCCATTTGTCATGGGAATTGATCCCAGTGAGGTACTGGGAGTGCTGCAGCACCAGGTATCAAAGAGCTGAAGTATTTCCATTGGATCCCCTTCTCCCCTGGCAGAAACACCCATGCCTTCTCCAACGGAGAAACTCCTGCTCTGGGACCTCCACCGTCACTGAGGTGAAGTGGAAGGGGAACAAATGCTGGATTCTGCATGTGGGATTTGTTCACGCCAGGCACAAGGATAAAGTTGGGAGAGGAGTGGCTGGAAATCAGCCCCGTGGAGAAGGATGTGGGCGGCTGGTGGGCAGCAGCCCGGTGGGAGCCAGCTGAATGTCCTGGCAGGTGAGAGGGCGAACGTCCTCGTGGGGTGCATCCAACGTAGCACGAGCGGTCAAGGGTGGTGACTGCTGAGTTTGGCGTTGCTGCAGCCTCCCCTCGAGCACTGTGTGCCGGTCAGACCGTGTCGTTTGAGAAGGCTGGTAAGGTGCTCGAAGGTGTCAGGATGGGGGCAAGTAAGGTGGTGAGAAGGCTGGAGAGCGTGTCCCGTGAGGAGCACCTGAGGAGCCCGCGGCACTGGACATCAAGTTGCCCCAGAGCTGAACTCCTTCCCTTGGGCATCTTCCCCGCCGTGCAGAAATGCCTGTGCCCTCTTCTATGGAATAACCTCTGCTCCGGGATTTCCCAAGTGCTGCTTCTGTTGCTACTGTCCAGGTTCCCAGGTGATGCTCTCAGCTTTCAGCAGCCTCTCCTTGCTGCTCCACAGGGTGAATAATTTTTGAAATGCCACTTAAGTATATTGTGCAGTTGAAATAAACTTGTGCAGCAACTCAGAACAAGCATTTTTGTTGTTCCGTGCACGGCCCTTGTGAAGCACCACCCCATGCCTCAGGTATTCACAGAAGTGTTGAAGTTGATGAAGATCTTGAAGATTTTTGAGTCTAACCCTAAGCCTAACACTGCCAAGCCCAGCACTAGACCATGTCCCCAACAACACATCCACATGGCTTTCAAACACCTTCAGGGATGGAGACTCCACTACTTCCCTGGGCAGCCTCTGCCAGAGCCTGAGAACTCTTTTGGTGAAGGAAACTCTTTGGATTTTCAGTCTAAACCTCCCCTGGTACAACCTGAGGCCCTTTTTTCCTGTCCTCTCACTGGTCACTTAAGAGTGAAGACCAGCACCCAACTCAGCACAAACAGCTTTCCGGGAGCTGCAGAGAGCGATGAGGTCTCCTCTCAGCCTCCTCTTCTCCAGGCTACACAGCCCCAGGTCCCTCAGCTGCTCACAGAAACCCTGGGCTCCAGACCCTTCCCCAGCTCCACCCCATTCTCCTGACATGCTCCAGCCCCTCAGTGTCTTTCTTGCACTGAGGGTTCCAAAGCTCAACCCGGAGTTGAGGTGTGGCCTCCCCAGCATCTAGTGCAGGGGGACCATCCCTTCCCTGCTCCTGCTGGCCACCCCTTGGCTGATCCAAGCCAGGATGCTCTTGGCCTTCGTGGCCACCTGGGCCACTGCTGGCTCCTGGTCACCTGCTGTCAAGCAGCACACTTAAAGCATTTGCCACTTGGAAAAAATCCCAACAAGCAGTAGAGAACAGTCACAATATCATCCCAAGTATTGACCAGACCCAACCAGCTCCCTCTAAACCTGCCCCTTTCCCCATCCTAAATCCCAGGCATTTTCCACCCTGTCAAGCTTGAAGAACAACTGCACGTGACCAACTCGTCATCGACTGCAAGCGGCTGCAGGACGGCCGTGGCTTTGGGCAGTTGGCTGCTGGCCGCTGCAGGGGAGATGGGGCCGGCTCCGCCCTGCCAGCCCCTGTGGGGCACGATGCCCCAAATTTCTCCCCCCAGATTTGTGCCCCGAGACAGACCAAGGCACTTTGCCGCCCAGTTCTTGTGATGGGCCGGACCAAGTGTGTCCTTTGGGCAGCACGGCAGAGTGACCGGAGGGTGACAGGAGCCACGCGTTCCCTCCAAAGCCATTTGGGAACCACATACTTTGCTTTAACATCAAGGCTAGGTCTCAATTACAATGTACAGTGGGGTGGGGATAGCTGCTGCTGACATCCGTGATCTCCATGGCCAGCAAATCCCTGAGGTGAGCGGCAAGGGGTGGCACAGTGGGGCCCTTCCCAGACTTTCTGGGCGCATTGCCAGCAGCAGAGAAACCCCAGGTTATTTATTGCCACCCAAATCGCTGGCTAACTGGTTCCCTCCACTCGACCTGGGTTTGGGGTCGAAGGCTGCAAGAGGATGAGGTGCTGCAAGGGTGATGCCTGCCTTCATCCCTCCTTCCTCCGCGGCTCCATCGGGAAAGCCAGAGCCACAAGCAAAGCCATCCACATGCACCAGAGGGGTGAAAAGCGCAAAATGTTCTATGAAGCTTACCAAAAGCAAGCAGTGGAAGAAGGGGAGGAGAAACCTCTTGTGCTCCCTCTTGGGAGCAAGGTCCAGCTCTGCTTAACCCTGTGTAACAGCAGAGATTCAACATAGCAGAACTTGCAAAAATCCCCATTGAGTTAAGACAATTTGACGAGGAAAGGGATGGGACTGTGGCAGCCCGGGTGCTCCAGGCTTGGGTGGATGTTCTCTTGGCTGGTTACAAAAGTGGCTGGTTGTCTGAGGCCAGAGAGTGAATGGAGTGAACTCCATTGAGAGATGGTCACAAGCAGTGTCCCCCGGGCTCGGTATTTAACCTCTTTTATCGGTGACCTGGATGAGAAGACCATGTGCTCCCTCAGTCAGAATGCAGGTGACACCAGGCTGAGAAGGAATGTTGATCTGCTCGAGGGAACGGGATCTGAACAGGGTAAATCCATGGTGCGAGGGCAAAACAATGGGGTTCGCAGGGTTCATCCCTGAATCCTGCCCTCAAGTCACAACAACCACATGCAACACTGCAGGCTCATGACAAAAACATAACTTGAAAAGGTTTATTATTGACAACAAACAACATTTCATTGCTTATTCCTAGACTAACATGTTTCTACCTAGACAATGCCAATCACTTCCCAAGATTCCTGCTGTCCAGCCCCGACTAACGTCCATTCCCTTCTCTGGTCACTTCTCTAATTACCCAGACCAGTTCTGCACTCTCAAGACTTGGCCCACTGGGAGTCTGCACTGCACAGTAGGGGAACACCTGATAGCATCTTCTGACTCATGGGTGAACTTATATAATCAGGCCTGCTCAGTGGCTTAATGCATTGTTACTAGTCAGTCTGGAAAATTAACACATCAGCATGTGTGCACAGCTAGGAGTCTCTTAATGGAGATTTCTCACCTTTAGCATGATAAGGATGTTAAGTACGATCTGACGTACAGCTGTTGAAAGATTTTCAGAGAAACTCAAGTACTTGAGAAATAAATATAGAATACCTTCAATATGGTACTGGCTGCCTGGTGATTTTTTATATCTGAGGGTAGCAGTAGATTTGTTGTACCATCTTTTCAAAAATCACATCTCTTCTGAGCTCTCCTTCAGCCTAAGGAGTCTGTCTGCTCTCCTGCTGCCTTTTATTATGTTTGTATTGACTATAATAGCAATACCTTCTGGGCAACTTCACTGCGCTGAACTTTGAAGGAAGTTCTCTGAGGATAAGAAGAATGGCTGGTAATAGATACAGAACATGCTCAAACAGAGATAATCACTGAAACAGCACTGTAGAGCTAATTAGTTTAATGGAAAGCAGAAATCTGTCAATGCGATCCCTGCCCAGGCAGCCCAGCATGAATCAAGGGCTCAGTTCCCCACCACCTTGCACTGAGGGGGTTGGTAAATCATCGCCTTTGAACTTCACTCCCACACAAACAACTACACAACAGGTCTGGCAGAGAAGCATCTATCCTTGTATTGACTGAGGATTTTCCACGTTTTGTCTGCAATCTGTTTTTTAACCCTGCAAAGGCAGGTGCACAGCCTCAGTGCATGAAGTTTGGGGGTGGAGAGGCAAAGAAAAAGAAGTGAGTAAAGTTTTTAATTGTGTTTAACTGCTCTGATGCACATTAGTAGGTGTGTGGCAATGATGCTGGGTGCACCCCTGAACATGCCTGCGCTAGCAGTGAAGGCACAAGCTCCCTTTTTATCTTTGAGGCTGTGTAGCTTAGGAAAATATATTACCTGTAATAATATGCCTCGTATATACAACTGCCTTTCTGGACGTATTTTGAAATGTTTAATGATGTGTGGCTGAAATGTAATGATATCTTCCTAATGGAATGCAATAGAAGGAATGCTCACACACATTAAGACATCTTATCCGTATTGGCAGTTAATAACAGGAATTAAAACAAAGTTTAGAACTAAAGAGTTTTACCTAAAGCCACAGGATAGGAGCCTGCAACTGCAATCCAGTCAGGTTTCTACGGTGCTGTAAGAGGAATCCATATGTCAGGGGAACTGCACCTATTAGCTATTCATTTCTTGTAGACTGTGGGCTTCTCGGAGTTTTTTTGTGTCTCTCAGCTGTTTCAAGGTCCATATGTTCATATAATTATATTGCTATGGATATTCCTGTCAAGTCCGTGGTCCTGTTTTAAATTAAAGTAGTCAAGGGCCAATTGCTTGAGTTACCAAATGTTAGGGTGAAGACTAGTCTGGACATTGCACAAACATTTGTTCCAGGACCCTAAACTCAGTGGTTCACCTACACTGTGACTAAAATGTTCATGGAGCATCTAAATCAAGTTCACTGATGCTTATAATCATTTTGACAGCCAATTAATGAATGAAACCACTATCACCAATTCTTTTCCATAAAGAAATCCTTTGTTTCAGGTGACAGGTGACAAAAGCCTGCACATTCTCCAAAAAGTCTAAATTTAACTTGTCTGTTTATGATAAGTTTGCTTTGAGGAAAAAACCAACAAAAACAGTAGAAAATCAGGACTGAATTGGATTATCCAACTTGCCAGACATGAAGAACACTGAAAATGTTGCTCTTTGATTTTGCAAAATTACTCATTGTAGAGAAAAAAAATTCAGAGGCCAGGAGGAATTTAGACTTATCAGTGGCTTTTTAAACACAGAGATCTCCTGATAACCCTTGGCATATTGCTTTTACATATGATTACACTAAACGAAAAGAAAGACCTCCGGCTTCCAGCAAAGTTAAACCTTTTCCACTGCCCTTGAATATGATGATAAATTGCTTTCCAATAAGAAGCTCAGAGCATGCCTTCACTGGGTAGAAATATTATTTGCATTCTTCCATAAAGAGCTTTAAATTAAAATCATTAGCCACCTTACATAATTTAAGAACAAAGAAACCAATATATGATTAAAAGTAGGTCACAGGAAAGTGACTATAAAATTGAAATATAAATGAGTGATTTCAGAAGACTATCTTCATCTCACCATGCCTTGTGGTACATGTTTCACCCTCCCTGAGGTTTTATTAAAAGTACTACACTGTCAGCACTTAGTAAATATTAAAATAATAATACATGCCATAATTACTTTCCAGACATTAGTAATATGTTCCAATCTGCATACAGCTTGACTCTCAAATTACACCAATGCTTTAAAGAGAAGGAAAATGGTTTCCTGTTTTTCACCATTTACAGGAGCTAGGTTAGCAAAACAGTTTCATACTGATGTGCATCCTTGCCCTTACCCTGGGAGGCAGGTAGAGGTATGAACTGAGGAGTTGGTGCACACTTCATTTCAGCTGGATGCTGCTTCCCAGGGCTGGAGGGTGTCCCACCCCAGCCAATAACGCACAGCTGCGTGTATAACTTGAGAGGGGGGTTGTTTGCTTAGGCACAGAAATGCACGTTACAGTGTGAGAACGGCCCATGGCGTTAGCAGAGGGACTTCTGGAGAGAAACTCAAGGCTGTGTCCTTGAGCTGGCTGCTGCAACACCATGAGGAGAGAGGGTCTGAGCTCACAGCGAGGGAGTTTTGGAAGAGATAAGCAGTCAGAAAGCGAAGAGTTAGTGGCACTGCTGTTTGACAGGGCCCATCACCACACTTGGACCAGTGATTAATTGGTCAACTGGGCCATATCAGGCAGTTTCCTGATTTCGCGTTTGTGTCCTGTTATTGCACAGAAGCTTTTGGAGAAGGAAAATAATAATAAAAGAAGAGACGATGAAGCCCTTCGTCAACAGGAAAAGGTTTCAGTGTGGTGGCTGCTACAGGCTGCTGGGTCAGCATCCTCTGCGCAAGCATATGCTGTGCTGCCAGGCACACCTGGAGCAATGGCACGGCTGTGTTCAGCCCAGCCCAAGCCCAACCCACAGCTGCTTCTCGTCTGATAAATCCCAAGCACCTGGTACACACTTTGGGAACACAACCAAAAAGCTTTGCCTGCATAACTTTCTGCAGGGAGGTGTTAGTGGACTAATGCTCTGTAATACCCAAGAGGTCAAGAGAAGTATTTCTTCTGATTTCTTTTTTAAGCTATGTATTATTTCCTCACCATTGCCTTGGACGTTTGTGATAGAAAATGTAGCACGTTTAGAGTCAGTACTTTGGTTTAAAACCAGAAGTAAGTGAAAACATTTCTTCCTAGGCAGCCCAGTTGCATTGCACATCTGCAGACAGGGCTGCTGCATCTGCGTGAACAAAGAAGTGCAAGTGAGGTGTTCCTGGCCCCACTGAGCAGCGTGTGGGGTGGTGGGAGACAGGAACCAGGCATGAGTACCGATATCCTTTTGCAGCCAGGATCCCTAATACGAGACAGTGAGATTTCACCATGGTTAGCCTGAATGACTGACCTGCAGACTCCCACACCAGACAGTGATGTGCTAGTAATGAATTGGCACCCTGGTGACAGTCTGGGCTGTGATGAGGAGAGGGGTCAGCGTATGAGACAGTTTGAGCTGTCTCTCCTAGGCAGAACTGCACCTCTGGATAGTCCTAGCAGTACGGAGGTGTTATCCTTCAGTGTCTCTCTCTTTACTTGTGCCTGAGAAGCACACTTACACAGCCAAAGTAAGGAATCACCAAACCTGTCTGAGCAGTCTGCTCTTTGATTTTGCAGACTTTAGCTGGTGTTCAATACCTAAGGTGGGATGTTTTTATTTTAATAAAGATTTTACAAAATATGTGTGTGTGTATATATGACAATTGTAAAAAAACAATAGTTCTAAGGGGAAGATAAGGCAATACATTTGCCATTTCTTTTCCCATAACTCGCAGTAATTCAGCAATCCCAGCATGAGATAAGAATTACTTTGAGAATAATTTTCTTTTAATAGCTCTGTCTAAAACAGAGCAAATTTCTTTCCTAGTCATTACAGCTTCTGGCCTGCAGTAAATGGCTGGAAACTGAGTAAGAATTTAAAGGCAGCAACTTGCCATCACCCAGATAAACAATGCACACCACGGCCACTGCTTCAGTAGATTTAAAAAAGCATTTCACATCCTTGGCTATGATGCCACCTGTGCACTACATATTTCAACAAAGGCATTAAAAGACTTGGAAGCATTAGTGTGCTCAAAGCATCATTAATTAATTTTGCTGATTTATCCCTTGGCCTGAGGATGGGAGCACAGGGTTGAAGTAAATGATACACATTGATGGTGATACCAAAAACATTTACTTGGAGGAGAGATACACACGCTAAAACCCCCCACATATGGCCAATAGAGATAAGGATTTATGACCATGGGCAGAAGGGGTTAAACTGGGTATCTAGTGTGACTTCTGATGCATACCTTAATATGAATTAATGCTGGAAAAGCATCAGGGACCATCCCACTCAAAACCAATCCCATGTTAATGTCTGGGGCTGTGGTGAGGAATCTCTGCTGATGGTAGGAATTGGCTGAAGCATCCAGTGTGACTCTAAGTCACAACTACTTGTTTGAAACTCTGGTCCTGAATGAGATGTGAGATCTCACTAGCTATGTTTGACCTTAGGGCCTCCAGCAACAGCTTGTCCAGTTTCAAGTTGCTGTACCTGTCACACCCAATACAGGGCTTCATTCTTTAAGTGTCTACAGGTCCTTAGCCCTTTTCAGTGCAAGAGATGGCTTTGGAAACATGTATCAACAGGTGGGATGTTTGACTCAGCAGTTTTGCCAAAACCCAGGAGTTACTTGGTCCTCATCCCCACTGCTAGCTGGAACCGTCGCTGTCCTTGGGCTCATCCCACCTAACCATGCACACTGTGGCTCTCTGCCCTCTCCAGTGGCTACCCATCCCGCCTCCATGAGCTTCTAATGTCTTCCTTGGCATGGGATGTCCAACACCACACAGCTGCCTGTTCCCGACTTCCTCTCTCCATGCACCCCAGTTAATGTAAATCACATGCCAAGCATGACAATGAGGCAGATTTGTAAGTCTCTAAAGGTCACACTAAATGAAAAAGTGTCTAGAAGCAGTTTAGCTTCACAGAAAATGATGCATGGATTTTGCAGCCCTTGTTCTGAAAAGGCAGCAAAAGCTGACAGCAGGAGTTCACTGTGTTACCCCCAGGTTTCTGCAGCATTGTGACCACGCGTAGATCCTAATGCACACCTAGGTGTGGGGCTGGTTAAAACAGCATTTTACACCGCCAATTAATTGTTCTTAATGTTTAGCAGAAACAGCACAGAAGTCTCAGCAGACATCTTATCAAATCGTTACCTATCAAGTTCCTCTCTTTTGCTTCTAAGTGAAAAATGGTTTCGCTACACCATCTAAATGTGACAGATATTTTTAGATCTATAATTTATTATATAGAGCTTGTATGTAATGAGGCTGCTCTTATTCCACCCAATGCAACACAACAACAAAAGCATCAAACTTTCCCAGACACCTCTGGAACAACAGGCGATACCGAAGGACTCCTTCTCTATGGAAATGCATAATTTGAAGTCTTTTTTTTTTTTTTTTTTTTTCTTCTTTTTCTCAGTACAAAGATTTGCAGCTTTTACTTTGGTATTCAACAGACATTCACAATCCAGTTTTAAACCACAATCTTCAAATAAACTGTAACCAAGCCTGAAACTGTCGCTCCCATTTGAAGACAGAAGGAAAGCCACCCTTTTGCACTAAACACCTTTGATTCTAATCTTTGAAAAGATCAAATCAAAAATACCACTTTATCGTCCTAGCCAGGACATAGAAGGGAGCTAAACATTTACAACAGTAAGATAATGTAAATAATCAACTTATCTGGATCCAAGACCACCCAACTTCCTTAGTGTTTATGATAAAAGGAAAACAGTGAGAACCTGTAAAATTACCTCTAATTTAGGATCCCAGGTTGGCTCCAGATCTGCAGGATGCTGTTCCTGAGAAGACACAGGTGCAACCAGCCTATTTTCAGGGCACTGGGTCTGGAAGCAAGGGGGCAGACTGTACAGTCTGTCTAGTGGTTTCTTTACTCAGAGTGTGAAAGCACATTATCATGTCTTCTGTGGTCCAGTAAGGAAGAATAATAGAGGCATTTTCAAAGTAAAGCTGATGTCTACACTGGCAGAAAGCAGTTTATTACCCATGAGCAGCCTTTGGAAAGAAAAATACTAAAATCCTCACAGCAGACAAAAATCCTGCAATGTCAGAAGTTTGGCTGAGACCCAGAAAATGAAGGGGGCTCTCAAGGAACCTTCAGGGAGTTTTTGTAGGAAGCATAATGCCTTTCCAATGCCCAGTGCTTCACTCCAAACCAGAACCCAGACCATGGTGTGTCAAATTTGGGAGTGGCATCACATCCAAAACAACTCCGAGCTCTGCAAGTCCTTCTGAACTGGGCCAAAGGTGTATGAATGGGGTTAAAAAGCCTCCAACTTAGATAGGAAGGCGGGGAACAACACCTGAAGGGGGAAATATGCATCTTGGGCTCCTCGGTCGGTAGGTGTTGGGGCTCTTCCCCCACATCAGCCCCCAGCATGCTGCCTGGGGTTCTCACAGCCCCACCTTGCCATTCTTACCTGGGGAAACGGATCGCCACTCCAGAAGCATTGCCAAGGCTACTGACAGTCCTCACAGCCCAGCAGATTCCAAGACTCCCTTATTTCTCCCTGGAGCCGAGGTTAAGGCTGAGCAAAAAGGAGAAGCACCAAGAAGGTGATCAAAAGCCAGTTCTACCACTCTGCTCTCAGAGCTGGGCTGAAAGCAACTAGGTTAGACCAGAGAACTTGGCCCATCATTTTTAACCACACAATCCTACATGGGATGAGAAGGTAGATCTGTTCCCACCCTTGGGAGAGAGAGAAGTGGACACAGCTGAATCCCTTCAAAACTTAGTCCCTTATCACACAATTGCTGTGAAAAAAACAGCCTGGCAAAGACAGAGCTGCTTGAAAAGGCAAAAGAAGGCACGCACCTGGCAAGGATGCATTATAGGAGAGGGAAACAAGTAAATCCTAAAATTCAGAAAGAGGAACCATACTGAGCTAAGCCCATTATGGGCTGAACGGTGACAGAATGGCAAGTGCTAGGATGTAAGGTTGCTGTTCTCATGGTTGAAAGCAGCTGAGGGCATTTGTTTTTCTCCTCCACATCACCAAGGTTGTTCCATGCACACTGGAAAGTGTTCATTGTTCACAGCCAAAACAAAGCAATTAATTAATAAAACAACAGCAGCCTAACTGCTGTATTAAATTTAATAGCCATGATAGCCCCAAGACACTCTGGGGCGTGTATTTCATTGATCCAGAGTTTAAGGATCAATGGATTAAGTTACCAATGAGTCGATAAAATGAATCCATATGATATTTCAGAAAACAGAAGGATCTCTTCATTTAAATTAGGCCCATTCATTTTCCTGAGGACCATGGGAAGGATATTTTAGAAGTGGAGAACACCCACAACATCTGTTATCTCTAACTGGGACTGCAATTACTCAGCAGTCCTACAAACCAGAGCATATATTTCTTTCTCTCTTTAATTGCTGTTTAGTTTCTGCATTATTAATGACCAACATAAAGTGTCCAAATATGCCTCTGGAAAAAAAATACAGAGAAGAACAGAGAAGTCAGTGTTCATGTGAGCAATGATTTATATCTGCCAAGTAATGTGCTAGATTAGCAGCTTCAACAACACAGTGTTCAACCTGCCCATTCAGAAAAGCATCTGTAATGTTTAGAGGGTACCATTGATTATTATCTTAGTTGAAATACACATTTTTATGGCTAAACTTGAATCGACATAATAAAACTTCTTGACAATCGATAGCAATTAGCAGAATTTGCAGCTGTCACATCTGATCTAATAAAAATTCTTTCTTCACCTGTTAATGCCCTTGCTTGCCCAAACAGCTTTCTTGTGGCAAAGCGTTCAATGTGATTCACACCGTTTGGTGGCTGAGCATGACTTAGACGATCTGTCAGCCTTGCTGACAGTAAGTGACTATCCCCTCTTCAGCCCTAGTGTCCTGAGTATGGATTCATGCAGTGCTCTCCAGGGAGCTTGGGGGGCTCATTGCACACCGCAGGGCAGTGCTGCAGCAGGTCTCCACCAGCATCGCACACCAGAGATCCTCCTGCTCCCCTATTTCTCGTGTGATGGGGCCACACTCCAGTGGGGCTGCTGCAGCTCTCCAAACCGGTGTGCAGTAAATTGCTTCCCAGAGCATAATCCATGAATATAAGCAAGGCCATTACTTTGCAGATCCTAATTTCTTTTGAGAACCTTCATTTCTGATTCAGGCCTATGCAGTAAATAATCCCAAGCACACCAAAATAATGACCCAATCTGTTTTCTGCCTAAAACTCCAGACGCATCTTTCAAAGAAATCAATAAGCACACCACTTGCTAGGCTCAGTGGCCAAGAGGTAAAGGAGGACACGTGGGCAAGCACTGCATAGTCACTCAGCTCTTTGCTAAAGGGTTTTTCCTTTTTCAAGGAGAACAAAGCCCCTGCAGAGGCAAGCTGCAAGCTCTCCCGTGGGCTCTGAAGAATAGCTCAAGTGATATCTGAAGGAAATGGTTCAAGTGATATCTGAAGGAAATCTAATAACATGACCGAACTCTGAAACAACGCAAACAAACATCAGCTGTGAATTGATCAGAAACCTCTGTACATTCTGTGATCTGTTACTGACACAAACCTTCTTTCGAAACCAGGGAAGAAGAAATGGAGGTTATTAATTTGTGCCTGACAGAAAGCAGAATCCAACTTCTTAAAGACTGGTTGATTGTGGGAAAAAATAAATACAGCAAAATGTTTCCTAGATGAAAGTTTTGGTTTGTTCTTTGCTCACTAATTGGTTTTCATATCTAGCACAATCGTCCATTTTCAGTGAAGTGCTGTTAGAGCTATATAATGGGGAGAAAACTTGGCTAGCTTCATGGCTTCAGTGGGTCCCTGTTGTTTACCCAAAGGCTCTAATTCAGCCAGTGGATTATTGCTTTTATTCCATTTGTGTTCACAGAACTCACCTCCTAAAAAGAAACACAGTCATGTGCACTGATGCATCCACACACCTGCACATAAAGGAAATGAAGAGTTGTTGTGCTGTTTTACATTGTGTTATGCTCTACAACACAAGGAGTTGATCCTACACTGCAGTGACTTTTATGACATTTGCAGTGGAAGGGTTTGTGCTACATGTTACATTGAGATCGTGGTATGGCAAACTACCCTACTTCATGACAAATACAAAAGCATTTAGTTCCCTATGGAGCCAGAATGGGAATCAGTGCCCAGATGTTACATATGAGGCAGGAAATCAACTGTGTGAGCAGAGATCTGCCAGGTATTGCTTCTTCACACATGAGAGAGCACAAAGGTAGTGTCACAGCGGGGAAAAAATGAAAAGAAGGAGGGTTTGAGCAGTGTCTGTGCTAGAAAGAGGCTTACAGCCAGTGTATCTTCTGGTGCTTGAAACATGGAGTTAAGGGAGGCATAAGTTTGTATTATTTTTTTATATATATATAAGCATCTACAGGAAAAAATACCCAATTCCTCGTGCAGACGGCCTGATGTCCACAGCGTCTGTACATGGTCTCAAGAGCAGCTCTGTATCATAGAATAACCAGGTTGGAAGAGACCCACCGGATCATCGAGTTCAATCATTCCTATTAAAACACTAAACCATGTCCCTCAGCACCTCATCCACCTGTGCCTTAAACACCTCCAGGGAAGGTGACTCAACCACCTCCCTGGGCAGCCTCTGCCAGGGCCCAATGACCCTTTCTGTGAAAATTTTTTTCCTAATGTCCAGCCTAAATCTCCCCTGGTGGAGCTTGAGGCCATTCCCTCTTGTCCTTCAGCCACAAGCCCTTTCTACCTCGTTGTTCCCACTTGGAATTGGAGAGGCAGAGGAAAGGCAGCTTTAGGGAGAGCTTTGTACACGAAATTGGTACTCCATCCTTGGGCTCAAGGGAGGGAAGTGCCTTTCTTAGCATGTGATGGTAATGGAAACAGGCAGTAAAGTCTGCCTAAGAAGAGGAAAAACATCATACAATATATTAATTTGGGCTTCTGGAAATTAGTTTGCTGAACATACTTAAGGGCTAAATACAGGTGTTAAACCCAGCCATTCCCACCCTAAATTACATGCTCTCACTTGCATACATAATCACAGTCTATTTAAGGTTTTCCCATATTGACTGCTATTATGGCATCTAGGCAATGATTCCCATACTACTAACTTGATACCTATTTTAACAGTACTGCTGAAATACTAAGTAGTACTGCTGTCCTTAAATCAATTCCTAATGTTACCGTAGGAGCAAATGTAAAAATTGATGTATTTTTCCCCAGTGGTTAATATCATATGTTTCTAATTGAGCAAGAAAAAAAAATGGTTTCCTTACAGGATGGATTTTGTTATGTTTCTTTTATACGAAGGAGGGATAAACCCTTAGAGGATTAGTACAGGACAAAGAGCACGCATCACTGTGTAAAACCCAGCTCCAGGAGTCATTTCAGAAAGCTGCTCAAGAAACTGAGACAATTTCGTCTGTGTCAGTACTCAAGTGGGCGGGTATCCACATTGTGGGTGACAGAACATCTCAGAACCTGAGATGACAACAGATACCAGATCATGCAGCTGGACAGCCTAACTCTTGTTGACTACCTAAGTGTAAGACTGAAGCTTGCTTTACCTTTTTCCCTTCTGCTTGGACAGGAGGGAGATTTTTCAGTCTACCTGGAGGTGAGTAGATATATACAGCAGGAACATTGTTCCAGCTTTGCAAGGAAAGTACATCCAACTTCATCCAACATCAAGGATATTTCACTGCAAACCAGAGGCAAATGTACTGTGCTTTGACATTGTTACATGAATCAGCCAGTGCTTCTTTTCAGTATTATCTAAATTGCATGATCGAGCATGGGTCTTAATAGCTAAGTGATGACTCATTTATGATGGAACCAGGACAATCCAAGTGAGTTTTTACCTTTTATCGTAAATGTAATGCACTCCATCTATTACAATTTCAGCAAAGTCTGAGCAAATTCAATAATCAGACCAATATTCAGCACTCTCTATACACAGATCTAAACCCAAATGCTACTAAAAGTTTAACAAGACCAGCCTTTTGCATTACTCTATAGCAAGAAACACAAGGCTGTCTAAGTTCTGTGGGTGTTTTGTCTCTGGTGCACGTAAAGGGTTTTAGTCTTAGGTTATGGAGCACTGCCTAATTCAGTGTATTTAACAGCTGCAAGAGATGAAGACATTCAGAGGGTCTCCAGTTGTGGCTGGTAAAGCCACTGCCAGCAGGGTGCTATAGATGAGCGAGCTGCAACGCCCTTGTCGTCTCCAGCTGCTCAGCACCATTAAAACACAACTTAGATGCATTAAATACATTCCTGATATTGCTTTTCTGTGTAAGCAAACGCAAGCAGAGAGAGAGGTTATGTGATGGGGAGAGAGACATGAGACAAACTTTTAGCAAAGATGTTGTCCGTGATATGAAAAGAGTTAGGGAATGCTTGAGTTATACAAACATTCCTGAAATAACAGGAAAACTTTAGCAGATGTTTCCTCTGTCTAATTTTCCCTCCTTCTCCTCTTCATGTGTGTGGCTTTGCAGACCTCTCTGCTTTCTAAAACTCCTTTTGTATGAAGGGCTCACATTAAAATGTCAGGTTTTATTTTTCTAAAAGATGACTGCCAGAAATGAAACCCTAAATGCTTGTTTCATAGCCAGGCAAGGAACTCTTGGGAACTGCTGGGAATCCCACCCCTATTTCTGATTAGATTTTTGTCAGCAGCATAGAAGCCAAATTCTCAGTTGCCTGAAGGCTTTCATCTCAATGAGAATCAGACTTGGAGGAGTTCTAAGGTATCAAATCGTATTTACTGTCTCTGTTATTTATTGGCAAGGCATCTGGAAATACCTTGGGGTTAGTGTTTTGATTAGAATTTGAACATAACTTTATAAAACACAGATAGAAATGATCTCAGTTTTGAGCCAAGAACTCGCAGATTTGAGGAAGGAATAACTTTTAGTAACAGTTTATGCAAAGAGCTTTGGAAAGGATGAAAATCTTCCTCTGTGCAGGGCAAGGCTATCCCTGAAAATTTAGGATTAGGACAAGGACTTTTGTGGGCTAATTACTCAGCATACTCCTAGCAAAATTGGCCAGGATCCTCTAATGCTGCAGGTGGCATACTGAGGTAGATGGATTGTAGCCTAATTTCCACATTTTTATTGTGACAGGGACATCATTTGCTCCTGTTCACCTCAACAGTGGCAGTAGGCCAGTGTCGTGGTTTAGCCCTGTCCCATCCCAATTTTGCATCTAAAATTGAGTAGCTGGGCCCCCACTTCCCTTCCCCACCCCACCCCCAGGGAAAAGGGAAATGAGAGGAAAAAGACTTGTGGGTTGGAAACTAAAACAGCCTTTAATGAAATAATAATAATGAAAATACTACAACTAATAAAATAATAAAATATACACAAATACACAAAATTGAGCCCCTGCCTCTCCATGACTACATCACCACTGATGCTGCAGAGCAAGCACGAAGAAGAGATCAGCAGCAGGAGTGAGCTGGGCTCAGAAACTGGATCCAGGAATGGATCTGGGACCAGGAGCAAATAGGCAGACAAGGTCCTCGCTGGATGTGAGGCCATTAAAGAAGAGAATGATAGCTTCATGATCCTTTGGTTTTATACTGAGTATGATGTATATGGGATGGAATACCCTGTTGGTCAGTTTGGGGTCACCTGTCCTGTCCATCCCTCCCTGAAGGTGCAACCCTTTTTTGTCTTTGAATGACAGCATCCTACCAGCTCAAGGATGGCTTTATTTACTATAGGAATAAGCACAAGCAATGACTTTTCTACATACCAGTGCCCCGTGTTATCACTTCTAGAGAGAAACACTGTCTGAGAAACACGCAGTTAACTTTTAGAAAATGAAGCTACTCAGATGAAACTTCGTTGAAGTTAGAAAACTGATTCTACTTTATCTCAAACAAGAACAGTTATCCTGGCCCAAGAATGTTCCACCCTGAAAACTTCCCTTCCAGTGTGCAAGACACAGTGGTTGTGAACTATTCATGTCCACTGCTGGATGAAGACTGACCTGCTAAAACTCTTCTGATGGTGGATACTCAGGAGCCAATGGATAGTTTTGCCAAGAAGAACATTGCATTTAGAAACCAGTTCCAGCCCAAAAACCCATTTTCAAACCAATTATCTTTTTCTGTAAGATAGCTGCAAATTTGCATTCAAGATCTGAATATGCCGGGAAGGATAAGACCTAGTAGCACTGATGTAAAGCTAAAAGACTGGGAGATAGAGACACTGCACTGCACAATAAAAAAAAGGGAAAAGTGGCAGGTTGTGTGTCTTATGTCCTTTATTGTGACTGTCCTTGCTTCTTTGCAATCTAATATACTCACAACAATTTCAAGAGAGCATATCAAGATGGCAAATCCAAAGTACATTTGAGAGGTATTGATTTAAATAAAGCAAATCAAATACATCTTACTTTGAAACCTATTTGCAGTAACAGGATATGCCATCTGCTTCTTGCAGGGTAAAGGCCAGAGATGTCAATTCCAGAGACATATGGAAAATATGAGAGCTTTCCTCCATTTCTCTTGATTTTGGAGCTTCAGCATCCCATGGAGGATGAGATGCTGGGAGATCCTGCGTGACAGCCCTAGTGGGCCAGGTCCAGGGGAGCACTGGATAGAGACGGTCCTGCTAAGGGTGGGCATGGAGGAGAAGGTGCCAGGGCTGTCCGAAACCACTCAGCACAGTGGCAGGAGACCACATGCAAAGGCAAAGTCCACTCACCATTGTGCTGGCGTTTTGGGGAATAATTAGATGGCTGGGACTTAGCATGAGGAGATTTTGGTGAAGTTTTGGATGAGAAAGGAAGAAAACGACTCTCCAGAGACAGAAACTCTCTCCTTCTCTAATGCATCGACCAAGCCCAGATATGATTTTGATTTGGTTCAGCGAGGAGTGCTGGCTCCCCCAGCCACAGCAAGCCCTCTAGTGTCTTCTCCTCATGTAGAGGCTTCAGGTTGCCCAATGTCACTTCCAACCACGGTGCCGCTAGAGGAAAGAGAAATGCTCTGACTCCCTGCCTGGCAGTTTCCAGTCCATGCTAAGTCCAAGTTTCTGCATCAAGTAAAGCCAAGGACTAATTACAACATATCTGTAAGCATTTTTTTTTCTCATTTAATTCATAGTTTAAAAGGTCTTCTTTAATTTTGGGTTCAATCCAACAAGTTCCTGAAGGGTAAACAAAGTTCTAGGACAGAAAATGATTTATCTTAGCTCACCCACAGTGGCAGTCACTGAGTGAGAGATGAAACAAAGTGGTTCAGACCACCCCCGCCCAAAGAAAATCACAGTAACTGTGTTTTCCTATCTTTCATCAGCTCAAAAAGATATAAACACAAACCCATCTAGAGTACCATCTCCTTTTGACTGATTCCAGCTCTGTGTCATTTCAGATAGTTGCAGCATGAAATCCAGTTATTTCATATTGGCTATGCTGCACTTGAAAAGACAATAGCATTAATTTTTATTGTAAGAAACAACCTTAATTAAACTTGCAAAATAAATACATAGTCATGCAGCCTTTTTCTGTGTTGGAGCTTAGCATTAATCTTTATTATTATTATTAAGTGTTAGGAGATGAGAACATTTTGATGAATAATAACAGTGCATGCCCAATCAATGCATATTTAAAATATATGTTTACAAAAGGCAGGGGTATGAACATATGATTCGTGAGCTCTGAGGCTGTTATGGCCACATAGATTAATGCCAGTAATTCATCATGTGCTGTGGGGATTAGAGAGACGAATAACAATACTTTTCATGGCTCTCTGGCAGGCAGGCAGCAGTGGTGTTCCTGGTCTGTATCCTAATATCTCTGCTCCCATTCTTCATCTTCAGAGTCGTGAGGCGAAGTTCAAAGATAAAGTAACCCTGAAACTCTGCTGTCTGTTTATGGTCAGTTACAATAATTGTTGCACAGGGAATAAAAGCAGGAATAAATTCAACATTCTTCTGCCTGGCTCTCAAAAGAGATGAAGTCTTAGAAAGTTCCAGCTTTATTTCCTTTTCCAATGATTTCCAGTTGGAAAAATGGGAGTTTATATCCATTTCGTTCAAGTTACTATCAGCAGTCAAAGACTTTTAAAATGGAAGTTCAGACAGCCCATGGTCAGGATCTTGCTCAGGACTCAGAAGATTCCCCAGGTTCATAGATCTGGAGGCCGTAGGGTACCATCACCATCACCTAGCTCATGCTTTCATGTAAAAAAGCCCTCTAAAATGTACCCAGCACTTCCCAGCTTTAATCCAGCAATCTGTGGATGATGCAGACCATGCCTAAAAGCAAGAAATCCAACCTTAACTCAGAGACTACAATGAACACAGAATTTATCACATCCTTTCATAAGCTGTTCCAGAGCTTAAATATCTGTTAATTTGCCACATCTGTTGAAAACTGTTCAATTGACTAACTTTGTAGTAAAAAATGAGACTCTTAGTTCAGGCTAAGCTTCACTCGGTTGAACAACCTTGTTCAGTCCTTAATATCTGATTTCTGTTTCCAGTTCTACTGCAAACCTCCTCTGTCACCCTGAGCAAACGACCCCCTCCCTCTGCCCTCTGTACTTCCATTCCCATCTGCCCCTGACAACACATCCTTTGTCCATCGTGTCTGTTTGATACATCTCTCTTCTAGCTAGGGATTTTCCTGTAGACACACAGCACTAGCAAGCTAGCAATTTGCTGTCAACTATGACTTCTGGTTGCTATACAAATATTTAATAACAATTAAAATGCTTGTCTTGATGCTGAACTTAATCTCCTCAATAGACTGGATCAAATCTACCCAGCTGTGAGATAATTCAAATCTGATATGTTAGTTCAGACTCACTCATTTATCTTCTGCAAATAAAAATAATGTTTCAATTACAATATATTTACACTAAGAATTATTCCATTTAGGTCAACTAATTCAAGAGTCAACCCTCTGAGTTTTATTATACACCATCAGAAAGGGCTGTGAGATGGCTCTATGCCCTATTAGCTCTACAAGAATACTCACCAGCACTTCCCCAGGCGGCAATGATAAGAGCCAGAGTTGCATGGGAACTTTAACTGTGCACACCCAGCATTTCTAGATTTACATGCTGCCCTTGGCTTACACCAAACTTACACAACCACAGCAAGGGAAAATAAAAATTTCTTCTGCAACCTCTCAGTGCATTTTATGTATACACACTTTTCACAGGACCCTGACAAAGGCTTTGACTGCCCTGGTACTGCTGGTGGCACATGGCAGCTGGGCTCTCACAAACACCAAACAAAAGCACTGTGGTGAGCAGTGGCATGGAGAGGAGGTGACCTGCAGGCCTTTCCAAACCAGGCACCCATCACACAGCTGCTCCTGTATATCCAGAGGATCTCCCTTAATTATACAGAGGTGGTTTTGAGCTCAGTGCATTAATGACACAGATGGAGATGAGGAGCAAGACCCCACGCCCAGGAGTACAGGCTGCAGAGGTACCTTTCTGAATCTTCATGCAGATCTGAAACATGCTGGCTGATGAGAGCATCTCTTTTTTTTCTTCCAGCTCACTGCCCTTCCTGCTCATCAGTGAACTTTCTCCACACAAATAGCTCTATTTAAAGTACAGATAGGATGTTACCCTTTCCCTCCCTCTTCTCTCACAGCCTATTAGGCTTTGCAATCCCATCATTCCAACACTCATGTACATGCACACTCATGTACGTATGCACAGCAGCCCAAGAAACACCCCTGCAGTATCAGCTCAGGGGAGTCATACCATTGCATGTGCTTTTGAAAAGGAATTAAATCTCTTCATACAAGGGATAGCCTGACCCTGCCGACAAAGCTCCTAAATGAACAGCTAAATGTACTCCTAGTGCAGAATGCATCTCTCGTTGAGAAGCCCCACTGCCTGAAAACAGTGATTCATGGTGAACTTAAAGTCACTGTGCATTTTATCCTCCCTCATACCAGTTAATATGAAGCAGTTAAACTGATGAATCTCACAAAGAATCTCTGAGCCATGATATAAATCAACATAGCTCCACAGAACTGATGGAATTGCACATGTTTAAATCAGCTGTGGCCCCAGCCCTCTATGTTTTCCTAAGATTTAGCAGGACATAAGACAATGAAGCAGGATCTAAATGACTGAACTAGAATCAAACCCCAAACTGCAGAGGATGCATAATCACACAGAGTCACAGAATCACTAGGTTGCAAAAGACTTCCAGGATCATCGAGTCCAACCATCTCTATCAACCACTAAACCATGTCCTCGAGCACCTTATCCATCCATCTTCTAAATACCATCAAGGATGGTGACTCAACCACCTCCCTGGGCAGTGAAAAAGCATGAACCAAAAAAGTGCAGGTAGTTCTGATACCTTTTGACACAGACGGGTCATTCCCACTAATTTGTAACAGCACTCTACATTCACTGGTGGGTACAGGAATTTCGCCACAGGTGTCACTCCAGTCAATCCAGTATGACTGGGTCTCAGTAGGAAATATCAAATCCAACTAAGTCACACCTACAATTCTCT
Organism: Clamator glandarius; assembly: GCA_033459285.1. Taxonomy (NCBI): domain Eukaryota; kingdom Metazoa; phylum Chordata; class Aves; order Cuculiformes; family Cuculidae; genus Clamator; species Clamator glandarius. Next base: position 1,212,264 of record JAUNZM010000089.1, on the reverse strand, counting down.
CATGGGATCTATGTAGGTATTTTATGGACCACAGGCTTCCTCCCCCAGAAATACACAGTTTAAGTGCCTTTGCTATTTTTCATGCTTCATTACTGAAGGTAATTTATGACAAGTTTATGCTACTACAGTACATCATTTTGTGATTTTCTGCAATAAAACAATTGCACTGGCTGGTCTTGGTTCTTTATTACATTTGAGGTCACTTCAAAGGGTAATTTCATCTAGTGAACATTAAATCCTGTAATAATTCAATACTTTCAAGATATTTGAAACCAGTACTCGCCTTCTATTTTTTTAGGACCACGTGGCTAGTATCAGGCAGGTATGGAACACAATTTGGGCTGGAAGAAACTACTGTCATGGTTGCAAAACGTGCCTTCATTGCTACCTCTGAAATACTAAACACGTTTGAAGTAGCTTGCAGGGATATGTTGAATGCCTGATCTTTAATCAACAAGGCCACCACAGTGGAGAGACTCCCATTTTAAATAGAAGGGTCTTTGGAACGGATGGACCAGACCGTGGTTGGTCCAGTCTCAGTGGAATTTGCTTCAGTGGAAGCTAACCAGGCTTTTCAGCAGTTTCTCCACCACTGTTTGCACAGCTAAACCATTGGGATCCTTCAAGATTATCTAATCTTCATGAATTTGACACTAAAATCCTCAAGGAAATGCAGCTGTACTGGAACTTGTTAAATATTGCACTATATCAGACAGCTTTAACTCAGACCTCCAAGGATTCCAGGTTTTTCCACATTAGTGAAGAGCAACACTTTGCGGTCCAGGGTGATCTGGCATTGGTGGATACAGAAGCTGAAATGCCACCCAGAGAGAAGGCAACTGCTCCCACAACTTAAAAAGCAAGCGAGGCAGGGACAGGCAGGAGTTCTCTGATCCAGCATGGCTGATGAGGAGCAGGAAAACATGAACTACCCAGGTGGAGTGTGATAATACTTCTCTCTCTCCTTCTAGGGCAAAAGATAACTTGTAAGACTTGGCTACTGTTCCGTTGTCTTCAAATGGGTCCCCATAAATGAGACCCTGCATTAATAGCACAGCTCCATAGTGCCTCCCTGCAGCCATAGCTCTTCAGGGACTTCCTAAGATTTAGAGCTCTTCCTAGCACTTCAGCTGTTGCCTGTCCCTCCTGGACCTCTCCTGTTCTCATCCACATCACATTGGTGGTACACGGAAACACCTCAAGGACAAGGTGGTTTAGTGCTACTACTGACAGCATAATCTTTGCTTGTGTGTGCATTTGTGCAGTGTTGCTACAGCTGAGAGGGGATGAGAAAGAAAGGGAAACCCTTCCATCCCTCTTCTTTGCAGGTGTATTGTTTCTCCAAGCCTTGCTGGATAGGAAGAATTTATTGCACCCCTGCACTGTCTTAAACAAATGCAGCAAAACCTGGCACTTACCTTTTTTAAAGCAAAGTGAATCTGGTCCAAATATTACACTAAGTGCCTTCCTTCCTGACAGCCTTTATTTTGGGAGAGATCTTAATGGCAGTGAGGCATAGAGCAGCCATGAGGAAATCACTGTCAGCTCCTTTTCCATTAGAAAAGTGAAAAGGCTGTAGCTGTCCCACCCTTATTCAGGCTAGAGAAAACATTTTCTTTAGCAAGCATTGTAGGGAGTCACAGGACCTTCTAAAATCAGTGGGGCCATGCCTGGCCTGTGGTGGATTGTGGAGGCAGTGCTGCAGCCTGGCATGCAGCAGGACAGAGGAAAAGACTCCAGAAAAGGCTCCCTGTCCTTGATTGTGCACATTCTAAGCAAGAGCTGGTGGGAGATCTCTGCCCATCTCTACCTGTTGGCACTATGTTTTCATTACTCTGTGCTGAGAAGCCCAGGCTACCTAATTTCAGAGTTCAGTCGCATCCAGTGCAGAGAGTAAAATAATAATGAGCAGAAAGCTGGAACATCTCCAGTGACTTGAAGAAGATGCTGTAATACACAAAAATGTGCTGATTGCAAGAGTTGATGTTTGGGACATGCTGAAAGCTGTGTGCTTCTGTCTTATTAAGGAGATATTTTTTCCTAGTTATACCTCAGAAGCAGTCTCTCTTCACACTCTCTGCCACTTCTTCTGCCCTCTGGGATTTTTCACTATCTGCATTTCTCAATCACTTCTCTCTTTCTCAAGAGCTAACTCTTCTGCTTTCATAGAATCATAGAATAACCAGGTTGGAAGAGACCAACCATTCCTATCAAACACTACAGATGGGCACTACTAATACTTGTATTTCACTTGCTGCTCTCTAGTGTTTCTTTAGCACAGAAGAGGAGGACAGAGGGTAGGGATTGTTTGCAGGCAGTATTTTTGTAGCTCACCTTTGCCATCTCCCTCCCTGGCTACTCAACTGTAGAGCTGTTCACAGGGTGTAGAGGTAATTGTGGGAGTACTTGGACAGCAAAGAGGTTGGAATAAACAGTTAACTCGGATGCTCTGGAGAAATAACAGGTATGACTTATGCTTTTTGGATTTGCCAGCCCAGTGCTTTGCTATTTCATCCCTGTGCTTGCCCTAACTGTAAGCATGTGGCTGAAAATGCTGTGAGTCCCTGCACAGGAGAACCTGGATTGAGATTTCACAGGGCATCTTCACTCCTCACCTACAGCTCCTGACTTTTTAGGGGGGAAATATAGCCTCAATCATGGACTTTTGATTAATGGAAGAAAGAACTCAAACACACTCTGCTTGTTTCAGCTGAGTTGTTAGTCATCAAAATAATTTGTGCTCAGTCTCCAGTGATTCTCAGCATTTGCTGTAAAAGCCTGTGCTTCCTTCTGAATTTCAATCAAGTGTCATTACTGCACATTGCTCACCTTTTGCTCAGGATAGATGCTTCTCATAACATACCGGAATGGCTCAATGCAGTGAACTTATTCTCTTTAAGAACCCAAGTGGCTTTACTTAGCATCTGCCTTTTGATTTGCTTACTCTTCTGCTCCTACTGTCTGCAATAGCCATTTGTTTCCCTGCCTATAAATTAGTGGTTCAGAAGAAACTGCAGTGTTGTTGACAGATTACTGAAATACTGTTCTGAGAATGGACCTATAAAAAAGGTTGGAAGCAAAACTTAGCACAGAGCCAAACTATCTGTAATTGGATTTTGAGACCAAAACATTGTAATGAACAGAGTGAAAGAAATAAACAGGATCATTTATTTTATTTGATCATTAGCAAATCTCATCGGTTACATGTGATAATTGCTGGCAAAGATTTACGTAGAGAAAGTGTGCCTGAAAATGTTTAAGCCCATTTCTTTATAATAGGTCCACTACCAGCATACCAATTATATGACATAAAATACATCGAGTTTGGAGAAATCCCACAAGGCTTTCAACAGCATAAGCTGCTAGCCTTTCCAGCTCTGTGCTCAGAATTTCTTGCTGGATGGACTGATTTTAGCAATGAATACACATTCTCAGCAATCTGTCATGTATGTTTACTAAATTATCTCTAGAGAAGCTTGTAGGTCAGCCTGGAAATGAGAAGTGACACAAGATCAAGATCTTCAGTCGTCACTCTGGTAACATGCTAATGGATCACAATGGCTGATTTTGTGTAAGCAAGGTATGCGGATACGTCTCCATTAAGAACCCTTCTTATCATCCTGTGTTTTAAAAAAAGCAAAGTTTAGAAAATTGCTAGAGTGTACATCCATTAAAATAAAGAATGGAGCTCAAACTTGTTTCCCTGAGACTGTACCATCCTAGGGGTAGACTCAAAGGTCTTTGAAGAAAAAAAGTTTATGGACTTCAGAATTGGACTGCAGAGGGTGAAGTTCCAAAATGCATTTAAGTAGGTGCAGAGATGGAAGGAAACAGCCATGTCCATGAGTATGCAGAGATTCAGCTTTGGAGGAAGGCTATGCAAATAAGAAAGTTGTCTGACAGCTCACTTAATGGGCTGGGTTTTGACATAAAGGGGGCTAGAAATAGGAAAATGCACATAATTTGCATTGCCCTCAACTGTTTCTAGGCTGGCCTGCTTACCTCATGTAGAAAAAATGCATCAGGTTTTTGGCTTTGCAGCCTTTGCCAAAATATCTTGTCCCCATTTGAGCACCCCTGGTTCTCCTGCAGTGCAGGGAAATGGAGCGGCAAGAGGAAGATGGACATGACAGATGTACAGACTTGAGCCAGTCAACTCAGCTTTCACATGGAGTATCTGGGTTAGAGCGCCTGTTGCCCAGTTTGCAGCTCTGGAAGTCACTCTAGCTCCTGAGGCAGTTTGCTGTGATCCAGAAAGGGAATGTGTTAAGGACACTAGTGCATCTTCTTTTCTCCAGACCGGCCTGCTGGGAGCGGCCCTCACCCAGCAGTATTTTGAACGCTGATGGGGCAAGGCTGGGGCTGGGTAGAGACAGAGTGGGCAACACTGCACTTTAAGGATAGCTGGGAAGCTCCTCTTCCTGGAGTGGCAGAAGGCAATGTAAACCATAAATCATAGAATCATAGAATCACCAGGTTGGAAAAGACCCACAGGATCATCGAGTCCAACCATTCCTATCAAACACTAAACCATGTCCCTCAGCACCTCGTCCACCTGTGCCTGAAACACCTCCAGGGAAGGTGAATTAACCATTTACCTGGGCAGCCTGTTCCAGTGCCCAATCACCCTTTCTGTGAAAAATTTTTTCCTAATGTCCAGCCTGAACCTCCCCTGGCGGAGTTTGAGGCCATTCCCTCTCGTCCTGTCCCCTGTCACTTGGGAGAAGAGGCAGCTCCCTTCTCTCCACAACCTCCTTTCAGGCATTTGTAGAGAGCAATGAGGTCTCCTCTCAGCCTCCTCTTCTCCAGGCTAAACACCCCCAGCTCTCTCAGCCGCTCCTCAGAAGGCCTGTTCTCCAGCCCCTTCACCAGCTTCGTTGCTCTTCTCTGGACTCGCTCCAGAGCCTCAACATCCTTCTTGCGGTGAGGGGCCCAGAACTGAACACAGGATTCGAGGAGCGGTCTCACCAGTGCCGAGTACAGAGGGAGAAGAACCTCCCTGGACCTGCTGGTCACACCGTCTCTGATACCTTCTTGGCCACCTGGGCCACTGCTGGCTCATGTTCAGTCGGCTGTCGACCAGCACCCCCAGGTCCTTCTCCTCCTGGCAGCTTTCCAGTCAGACTTCTCCTAGTCTGTAGCACTGCCCAGTATTTATGATTCAACAGATAGCAAAGGAGATGACCAGAAGAGCAAACCATTGTAAAGACCTGTTTGATTTTTCTAGTGTTTCCTCACTGAACTCCATGGACTTGCACTGGCTGAGGAGGCAGCACAAGGCAGAAAGCCAAAGAGAAGCAGGATCAGCAGCCATGGTTGCCAGGGCTGAAGGCCTTTGGATTTCCAGGTTTAAAAATCCCAATCCAGTCGCAGAAGAACATTTAGGCTGCATTCACATCTGATCCTGCATTTTAGGGCTACCCACATGTGGATTTCTCAGCCATGCTTCTCTCTCTCTCAGACATTTATATTGCAAAACAATTGTATTACCCATTGCTTGTAACAAAGGGTTTTTTCACTGTAAATATAGTCATAATTTATTACTTGACACCAGTATTATTCCCTCATTGCTGTTTATAAAAGCAGTAGGAGAGAGACATGGATACAGCAGTATGACTGACTGTGAATGGGCAGAAAGTTCCTCAGAGGGAAGCAAGTCTTTTACTGTTTAGGGATTTACAGTCCATACTTTAACTTTGCCTGGACCTCAAAAGGAGGACCTAAGTTGTCCTGGATGACATACATTTTGATTTGAGCCCCAAGGATTGAAAAACTCTCTTCAAAAGTTTACAGCCCCTCTACTTTTTAGAATTGACATTTTATGTATTTAGAGGAATGTTTTAGCAGAAATGCCCTGTGAGATCAGAAAGGGGAGAAGAGCTGAGCACCATCAGGAAGCTAGTGTGACAGGCTCATGAAATTTTGTAGCTCTAAGACTCTTTGCTGCAGACTTCACAGGGAGAGGGTGTGTTAACAATGGTTCAGCCTGCTGAACATGCCTCCAGCCATTCTAGGTGAGGCACAAAGGCAGATGGACATAACATTTGCTGAGGATGCTGCAGTGCAGCTTTTATCTACTTCATCCACGTGCCGTAAACACGCTGAGTTCATGTAGCACCTAACTAGAGCTGCTGGCTGCAATGCTTCATGTTGCAAAGACACTACACTTTGATGCTGTGCTTTCTTATCTTATGAAACTCTGGGAGAGATGGAAGTGAGGAAACATAGATAACCTTGCTGAAAACAAAGTCCCTGTTGGAAAACGGGGAAGAAAAGACACAATGTGTACTCACACACCCTTCACACCTTGTCACAAGGCATTTTACAGGCATATTAGATGCTCCAGCCCCATTGGGTCACAGGCATACCTGCTTCGACATGTTCACCTGGATCTATTTTCAGCATTTATAGTGCAGTTGCACCTTGGGCACAGCCTGGATTGGCACCCCATGATACTGGATATTGTACAAGCACCACAGAGCCAAGACTCCATACGATAGATCCAAACGGCAAGGCTACAAGTGAACACAGCATGGGACAGATTACTTGGATTTTACCTCCCAGCCAAACTTTGCTTCATTTTCAGCTGTTTCATTCCCACATGCTATCTTTGTTCATTGGAGAAGCACATTTTGTGCCGTTTTCCTTTTTCCATTTTAGTCCTAATATTGCCAGTGGAGTGGATTAATAGCACACTATTTTCTAGTCTAGTAATCTTTGTCACAAAAGTGAGTGAAACCACACAGTGAAAACGAAGATCTATCAGCAATGCCGTCTGACTGATGGCTTACTCTGATTGCTAATGCGGAGATGAGAACAGAAGATTAAAAAAAAAGATCCCTTTCTTATTTTAATACAAAGAACAGTACACAGCACCTGTATCCATCTTTTTGACAAAGACCATAATGAGAATGGCAGCATGCTGGAATGTCATCGTACCTCCATGGTGGGCTGTAATTTCACACCCCTCTGTGGGCACCACAGACTGTCTGCAGGTACTCAGGTTAAAAAGACCTATCAATCTGTGTATCGCATTTTGGCATCACCTTGGTGGTATTTTAAGTTCCTCATGTCATACAAGCTACCATACATCCTATTTTCTTCTAGTTAATTGGGCGGGGACTCAAAGTGCAGCATGCACCATGTTTTCTCAGTCAGTAACTAAACACATTTGATGCATTTTATTTTTTTTTTATAAGCAACACCAGCTAGGAAACAATACATTGAAATTAAATTCTTCGTGAGCATCTTCAGCCTTCATGCTGCAGGCAAGTTCTTCACTGACCTTTTCCACTGTTCTACCTTTTAGACACACCATGGGCCTCCCTGAACCTTCATAGGAGCTAAAAGAAGAATGTACTTGCTTTTGATATCCCTCTGGCAAATCTCGTCTTACTATTTCTTTTCTTCAAGCCAAGGGCACATATGGATACTACATAGCTAAGATGTTGTTATCATAGGAATGATCAGCACAACTTGTTTTAAACTTTAGCTGTGCTGGTTTTTGTGGATCTTGAGGACATTGCTTGTGGCCAGATCCATCCTGGGAGCAGGAATAGCCTTAATCTGAAAAGGGGGCTCTGTGAGACTAATGCAATACAGGAACAAACAAGTCTGTGTGATGCTGAGGTGAAGGATAAAGTGTTCAGCTGCTTCCTTCCCTCCAGTAAACCATATTTGCTCATCAGTGGGAGCCCTTGATGTGTTTCAGGCTCAGCCTCTGGAGCTGAGCCCTCTTCTACCAGTATGTGGAGCAGCATCCTATTCCCCTTCTTTCCAGGGGAATGCTGTGGTTACTCTTTGAGGACGGGTCTCACCAAGGGGTTGTATAGAGGCAGGAGGAGAAGAGGAGCTGGGTTGTCTGGGGACTGCCCTCCTGACTTCTGAATTTTGCAGTTTCAGGAAGGGATGAGGCTGGCCTAGGACACTTTCTCCTCCAGCTTTGGCAAAGGCAGTATAAGCCCATCAAGAGTCTGGCACTGATGGGCAGTGACACAGGTATGCAGGACTCACTCTTTCCAATAGGATGGGACATTTGGCAACAATTCAGGTGGATCTGTCATAACCTTTCAAAAGCCTTGGGTTTACTAATCCTGATTGTCTCCTGCTTTGAGCAATTTACATAATTATTAGGCCCAGTTCTCATTCTCTTCTCTAAAACATGCGGTGATGAGGCTGAATAAGAGGGGAAATTTGATGGCTTAGTACTTTGTCTGCCTGCTACTATCAGTAGGGAGCAGCTACACAGTCTGGCAACAATCTGCAGAGAGCCTGAAATGCTCCAAAATTAAAAAGACCTGGATTCATGCTTTTCCTGACTCCTCATTCTCACAGACCAAAATGAAAAAAGAGAAAGAAAGGAAGAAAGAAAGACAGAAAGAAAAGAGAAGATAATTTGTTTGTGGAATATTTCTGTATGTGTGTATTTTGCAGAAGGTTAATTGGAAAGGGTGTTTCTATGCCAACAAGGGCTGAGAACAGACGGCTGAACTTGTAGAAGCATCCACCCCCGAGCAGACGTTTTGGATGCATGGATGATGTGGCCCAGTGGTGAGCACATGGAACAGGCCAGTAGGAGATGAGACCTTGGGACCACAAATCTTCCTGTGAGGCTGGAGGAGATACTTCACTTGCCTCCTGTCATAACTCAGCCTGGCAGATACAGTGACATCCAACCCTCTCCCCTCAAACACGTTGTATTTAAAGAGCAGGGACGAGGGCAAACAACCTTTTAAAGGGAAAACATTTTAGCAAGTGGATATCAAATCTCTGGCTTAAGTTAAAAAGAAAACCTAGTATGAAAACTTGGCTTAAACCTAGCCAAAGAAGGTAGAGTGTATTGTGGTTCTTAGTGACTCATTTTTCACACAAGGACCATAATTTAAGCTGGCTTTCAGGACTGTTCTGGGAGAAGATGTTGCTTCACATACTTTTACATTCTGAAACATTTGAAGTGCAGATGGGGAAGGAGGTGGGTTAGGCACGCCTTTGGACGAGAAACTACACATGGGATCTAAATCTAAGTATAAATCACTTCTCCTGGGTTTCTGGGGTTGGTAACTGAACTGTAATGGTAGATGATCTCTAGGATGTTCAGATCCTGGCTGATTTCAGCACATAACATCTTTGCACTGGTCTTCAAAGCAAAAAAGGGAGTGCCTTGTAAGACCAGTTGAAGTCTTGCAGCTAGACTAACTAATATCCCTTGAATCAAGGCACACCTCCGAACTGTAAGGGGCATAGCAGTGGGAAAATGATGGCCTTCCTCACAGAGAAAACAGTTTTGAAACATGCATCGAGCGTGTCCTGTTATGTCGCCAGAAAGAAGATCAAACCATTAGAGTGAGTGACATACCACAGCTAAGTACAACATCACTGCGGCACCCCAAAGTACGCATTTCCCTTGAATCATCAGATGAACTGACTTTCATCACAGTTTGCTTACCCAGGCTTTCCCACATGCCCATGCTGTGCCTCCAGAGCCCGCTGGCCACATGGGACTACAGAGAGCACACACGTGCCAGCCAGGCACACCACGTGAGAGCAGCCACTGCTCTGCGTGCAGGAGAGCAATACCAGCACACGCAACTCAGCAGCAACAACCTGTCTTGGGGATAACATCTCAGACACTTTTGCATCATTGAAAACCATAGGATCAGGCATCACAAACCTGCAGCCAGCCCCTAACTTTATAGCCATCCTCCTCAGGCTGCTTTTGGAACCTGACAAGACTGTACAACTCTGTTCCTTCCTTCCATCTGCAGCATCTGCTGAGGAACCTGCCAACGAGCAGGGTCAGCACACTTCACAGCTTTAACACTTGCCAGTGGAGAGTTAGGCAGTGCCCTTAGCATTCATCACAAAAATACCTTCCTAATGCTTGTCTTGTTTGCCCGTGTGTCTGTTCTTAATCAACACATAGGGCCTGTCTGCACTGAAAAGCTTTGCCAAGGTAACTCTAGAATGATGGCTTAGTTTATTCAAAGAAATTACATAAGCTACACCAGCAAAACCACCCAGACTACAGCTACAGTTGCAAATTATCTCCAGGACTGAGTTATAGATAAAAGTTTTGCCAGCACAACCATGCTCTTTAGGGATACCATTTTTTCATGACATTTCTATGCCAGCAAAAGTCATGTGAATGCAGCTATGCCAGCATAAAATTTCTTTTGCCAGTAAAGAAGCGTTGGCCAAAAAAATTTAAGCTCTTAACTCTTATTGCTTTCCCAGGAAGAGTTTCTAGCATAGATTCAGCTGTAATGTGAGCACACACGACAGAGTAATCCACTACATTTGAAATCACTTCTCTCAGCAAGGTAGGCGAGGCACCCCCAAGAGCTTTTATTCTGTGCAAGTCGGAGTTATTTTCAGTGCCCTGACATCACATCATTTTCTTGTTTGCTTATGTAACTAAAGGCTCTCCACCACCACTCTGCACCAAAGAAAATATTCAAAACAAATAATTTGGGAGGTGAGTAATTTAATTTGTGCACGAGGAAACAACTCGTCAGAGAGCTGCAAGGCACCTAATGCCACCAGCCTCCTCCGCAGCCTTGCCAGGCTTGTTCCTCACAGCAGGATGGTGGTCAGGGTAGGCTTATATACAGCACTCTGTGCCCAAACCCACGCGCTGGAGAAGCTACAGCTGATTCTGCTGCAGCAGAGGCGTGTGAGAGACAAGCTGCCCTGTTGTCATAACCTGGACCCTGAGCAACTGCCAGAGGAATTTCAAAAAATTCCTAAACAATGGGATCACACCACCCAAGAATACCAATACTTCATCACTGTTTAAGTCTGACTTTCACTGTGAGCTGAGCCAGGGAGGTACTGGCTCACCTGGGCCAGCTCTAAAGCAGCTGACCAGGGAGGGAGAGAGGGAGGAGGCAACCCTTGTGTCCTGCTTGAAATTCCTCAGGAACACACTCGGATGCAGTGTCTGAGATTTTGGCCATTCTCTCTGGATTGTAATATTTGTGTTTCTGCCATCCTTTAGATGCAGGGCAGTAAAATTAGCATTCACATTCAGATTTATAACCTAGTAAAGGCAAGTTCCCTCTAATAAAAACAAGCTCATTTATGAGACCAGATTTCAGGCATGACTTGCAAGAGGGAAAATAACATCCTGTGTAATTCTAATGGCTCACACCTCAGTGGGCAGATACAGCAATATACTTTTCTGCAGGTCTGCTTCGGTTCTCAGCATCTTCTCATCTGTGCAGTGCCTGTGGGTCATTCGCCAAGTCCTCCACTGCCAGTGTGAGCTGCAGGCTCGTCATCAGCCCTGTGCAGTGGTCCCAGCCCCATGGTCCCTACATACACCCCCCTGGGGAAGAGGAACACCTACAGGCCTTCCCTCTACTTCCCATCACACATCCCGGGGCCAGGCTGTGTGGCTGAGGTGCTAAACAATGGCCACAGAAGCTGGGCAGGGAGAAAAGCCCACATGCTGTTGTGCTGCTGTTAGGATCGTCACAGTTACTTAATATTGGCAAGCAGCACCTCTGGGACTGGATGCGATGTATGTGGTATGTTGTGCCTCGGCACATCCCCATAAAATGAGGCATCTTCTTGTCTCCCATGGGTAAATGCAGTGGAAAGATCAAGCCCTCACCCACCCACAAAGCAAAATGAAGAAAGAAGACAGGAGTTCAAGCTGTTGCACATGCCCTCTCTAGAGGCACTTTGTGAAGAATCGCCTCCGCCTGTTACTGCGGCTTTTCTCGTGCTCCCTCTGGCTCCTGTCTAGCAGATCGCTGTGCAAGTCACTGCTTTCATGTGTTCCACGGTTTTCTTTTCAGCCCTTCTGCTCTCATAAACTCCCCTGTCCCTCAGCCACCTGCCCAGATACAGGAGACCTGGGAAGCAGGTGGGAAGGAAGCAGCTAAGGTGGTTTCAGTCTGGCCGAGTCAAGGTACAAGGGAGCACCTCAGAGCATATGCCGGGATAGATTTAACCTCTGACACAAAGGGTTGTGAATTATGGGGCAGGAAAGTACAAGCAACCAGAAGACTAAAAGCCACCATTTCTCTCTCTGTATTTACTATCACAATAAAATATCTTCATAGCAGCTGGCTGTAATGTAAATCCTCTTTAAGGACTAACAGCTGTACAGGGGACCATTAAAAAAGCAGCTCCATCATTAAGGCTTTTGGTTGGGAGATCGCCTGTACTGTAATTCTGCAGGGCTGCATGGAGCTGCTTGGAAACTTCCTTACTCTTGGCTGCTCTGCCACCCAGCAAACTAACTCCCTGGCCCACATGCCAGATAATTGCTGGATTTCAGGGGGGATTTTCTGTGCCCAAATTAATACTACTTACTAGAAAACTGCTGAATCAACTCTGCTTTTCTGCAAGCACCTACCATGCCCGCTAGCCACGAAACTGGTGTTCTGCCATTAAATACAACCACACTGCAGACTGGGAGGAAGCTCAGGGCACACGTATAGGTCTGAGCATCACTCTGAACCCAAAAAGCCTTTCTTGTGCTGCAGGACCCTGCTGCATTTCTGTGCAGTGATTGCTATTCGCAGTTCAACAGCAAACTCCACACTGGGCAGCCTTTTTCTCTCATGAATTCTGGATATATTTTAGAGCCTTTGCAATGCCACGCTTCCATGGGTACATTAGAAAACAATCAGCTATCACCTGAAAACCAGTTAATTCACTGCAGAATCAGCTCCTTTTGAAGCAGTAATACAATTGTTTACCTCTTTCTCTCTGTTCCTTAAGCATCAGCCTTTCATCTAACATCTTTCAGGCTTTTTAAACACTGTGGTGCTAAGTTCTCAGGATGCTGCACTTGAAGGATGCTTTTCCACACACTGAAAGAAAAGGAGAGGCTCCTGTCCATCTCATCGTGCCCTGGGGTAAGACTTGACTTCTAAGTGCTATATATCCTGGAAGCTGTGAAGGGATACGCACGGGGCACACCGAAGAGCATGACAGAAGTGATCAGAGCAGAGAGCCAAGCAGCGAGACTGCACTGTTTGATGTCCTCAGCCTGATTTCACCCATGTAGGAGGGTATTGGGAGAAACAACATTGAAACCAAAGCACGTGGTGGGGATGAGAGCCTGGAGCATTGCACTGATCAAACAGCAATTGCCTCTCTTTCTTCCAGCACTGCATCCTTCCTCAGGTGCTACTGTCAGCAAAGAGTTTCAAGATTACCCTGTTACTACTTACAGACCTCACCCAAGCCTCAGGATACATCAGCACACAAGCAGTGGGACTGATACAGCCTCTGCCCAGCAACCCTGCGTTGTGGTAACCCTCAGCTTTCCAATCTTCCAAACTCCAGCAGGTTGGGCTGGGGTGGCTGTGCCAGCTGTGAGATGCTCCCTGCATGGCCAGCAGCCCACACTTGTTTGCTTGTGGCCAAGACAAATTAAGCAGATAATTGTTGACCTCCTGCTGTGGTTGCTCCTGTTGCAGTAATCTGGGTCACTCTGCTCTGCCTAAGACCTAAATTTTTTAACACCTCTGAGGTCTCCAAACTGCTCTTCGACTTGGATGATGCTGGCCAGCAGGTACTGCGGAAGGGAGAGGCAGACAGGCAGTGCAGTTCTTGATTTGTACCTCCACTAGATACAGATGAGGCTCCCACAATAAGGTTATGGATGCTGTAGAGCCACAGGCTGCCAGCATCATGAATAGCATGGGCTGCACTCGTAACAGTTTGTTATTTGTCGAGCAATGGGGCAGATGGTGAGCCCAGCATCCCATGACTGCAACCTCTCCCAGCAGCTGGAGCCGAACCCCATGAAATGGGCTGAATCTATGACAGAGCTGTAGTTCAGATTTATGCTTCACAATCTGCTTTCAAGCAGAGAAGTTGGCATGAGGCTCATCCTCTTGCAGGATTCTAGCTGGCAGCTGCCTAGCAGGATTTAATCAGTTATGATCATGAAATCTGACCCAAACCACACCTGCTGACCTTGACCTGAAGACCTGCAACACCTCAAATGAATGCAGGCTCTCAGATCCATCACTGTCTAAATGAACAGTAGCTGCATCTTTGCATAAAAGCTGTCCTCCACTTCTACATAGTTTGTATCTCCTTGTTCCTTCATAGGTGTGATGGAGAAGACAAAAGCATGTTGCTCGTTATGAACCAACAAGCCCTGGCTCCTTCCACTGAAGTGGACTCACTCCTCTAAGGCTCAATCATCTCAGTGACTCTCAGAAGAAGAAACTGTAATGATGAGCTCAGCCCCGGTGAGAAGACACAGCAAGAGCAAGTGATTTGAAATGGAGCTCTTTGTAAAAAACACACATCTGCTTCTGAGCCAGCACAGGCAACAAGGAAAATATCCTTTAGGAGGAAAAGTAAAGAAAACATTGCCTTCTGAGCCCTTTCAATGGGAGTGTGAAGGTAGCCACTCAAAGAGGTTTCACTGAATTTTAATTAGATGAGGAGCTTGATAAGCTGATATCATTCCTTTTTTTGAGGTAAAATGAGCCAGCAGAGGGAGGGTGGTCACCTAAAGGATCCACTCCAAATAAAGTTCATTTACTCATGTACATAAAGATGAGCAGAAAGTGCATGGCATGCCTCAGAACTCTGTGTTGGAGGACAGCTTTCACATTAAATTCAGGGATCCTCCCTTCCCTTCCAAAACTCATCTTCACTACAGAGCCCTGCTTGGTACACCCACAAATAATGTCTCCTGGCTGCATGTCCCACCTTGGCTATCAGGTATTTAGATTAGTTCATGATACGACCGAACTGAGTGCTAACTCCAGCATATATTAACTTGCATTGACTGCACTTAAAGTATTTACTGCAGGGAAATAGGATGTTGTAATTCTCTGTTTTTACAGTCTACCAAAGTTTTCACCTTGATCATTAGAAAACACCGTGTACAACAGATGGCTGATTGACTCCATATCATTTGGCTTTATCACAGTATTTCTTCTGACTTCTTTGGGGGTGTGTGTGTGTGAATATTTTTGCATTTCAAATGTAAACTTCATTATAAGTCATGTAGTAATTGTGCAACAGAAAATCCACAACTGCATCATCAGGAACTGACCTTGGAATTAAATGTTTTCTTCTGAGGTTCTGACTTGATGAAATGTTCCTGCATTTCTGTACTTGGTGAAACTTATCATGCAAGTAGGCAGCCGTGAGATTTTCTGGGTCTGCTTTCCAAGCTTGGCTAATCACAGAATTTTAATAGCAATAAATCACTCTTTCAACAAAGGGCTGTCTCTTCAGCAGAGACATGCAACTTTTACTCATAAAGGTATAGATTTATCATGTTTATTAATAGACATACTCTACAGCTTTGTCTTGC
The DNA here is from genome assembly GCA_033459285.1 of Clamator glandarius. Classification (NCBI taxonomy): domain Eukaryota; kingdom Metazoa; phylum Chordata; class Aves; order Cuculiformes; family Cuculidae; genus Clamator; species Clamator glandarius. The sequence continues at coordinate 1,196,963 of JAUNZM010000089.1, read as the reverse complement.
TTTGTGTATTGCAATTAGTGACTCAGCCCCCCCATACCATGGGCACATAAACATTATTAACAAAAGCTTTTTCTGCCACATTTAGACAGATTATGGGCAAATGATAAGGAGGGATTTGCATACAAGCAGCCCCATCAGAAGCGTGTGAGCAAGGATCACAGTTTCTGGTAAATCAGATACGCCTTTTCCTCTGAGAAGAAAATCTAAAAAAATTCAGAAGTGAATTATACCCCCAAATATGGTAAATACTACCTGCTATTATTCATTGCAGTACTTCCTTTTGTCAATGACTGGGATGTGATTAGATACTTCCAGAGGAAGAATCAAAGGGCTGTGTGAGAGCTCTGCCTGCTGCTGGGGACACAATGGGCGAGTGGAGCCGTGCTCCATCCAGCCCCTGCAGATGCTGCCAAATTAAGAAAGCTGGGATTTGCTCACCAGTTTTGTGTTAAAACATGTGCAACTGCAGCTATTAATTACAGGCAGAAGATTACTTGTTGGAATTAAACCACACTTGTTCATGACTATCCCTCAACCTCCTAAGGGATCAGGTCTTTCCAGAAGACCCACTGCTATCCTGCTCTTCCCAGGGCAATGCTACAAGAGCAACAGTGGAGATGATTCACTGGACAGCAAAGTGTTCCACTTGGAAGCTTTCACCCATGTTTTGTGGCAACAGGACATCCCTAATCAGCTTCCCAGTCTCGTTGCTTGTGTGGGAACCCTGGGCGAAGACATCTGGCTGAACCGATATTTCTGTATTGCAGGGCTCTGCTGCAAAAGTGAAACCTGCCAGCAGTGCCAATGGTTATCAAGTCCCCCAAAAATCTCCATATAGGGGTGATCTCAGTGCCTGCCTCTTTGCAAGGCTGATAAGCAGTGCCAACATAAGAAAATCTACAAAATACTAGTAAACAAGACTTCCCAGAAGGGAGATAGACTCTCCTCTTGCCTCCTACTGTCTCTCTGTGCACAGGCAAATTTAGCAGTGAGCCAAGATTTAAAGCTTTAATTATGAACTTTAGCCCAAGTAGTCATTCTGGAAATATCCTTGCTGAGAAAATGAAGAGTGAGACCTGGGTGTGCGCAGTGAGGTGCACAGCTGTGCCTCCGGTTAATTGTACTAATTCTGGTCCTTCATTAAGATGATTTCATGTGAAGGGATTTTATCTCCCCCTCCTACTGCTGGTGACAAGGAAAAGAAAATGGGAAAAGAGGAGTCTCAATCTGTCTTTTACCATATTATCTAATAAACCAGCAAAAATTAGCCTCAGCATCAAAGATTAGCCTTCTTCAAGCTCACACATGTTAATTAAACATGCTGAGCTCCGGCTGGCAGCAAACTCAAAATATTTTATGCTGGTAAAAAAATATTCTTTTGTTTTACCATCCAGTCATCCTAATTTTTATACCCAAAGCTGATCAGGAGTCCTAGCAAGGACTTGACCCCGATGGTGGGCCATGGTGTGGAAAACGCCCTGGTCATTTCAGAAAGAATTCAGGTAAAAAGGTAGGGAGATTTTTGTAAAGGAATTACTTGTGAAGCATTTTGAAGAGAAACAGTGCAGGCGACTGCCACAGTCACCACTGGCCTTTGTATTGAAATATAATCTAGTTGGGATACACAAGTCCAGCGAACGGCACAGCTAGTGCAGAATCATCAGTGCACTGATAAACTAGGTCCAACTCCATAATGGAAGTGCAGCTACATCACAACTTGTTCCCCTCTTGCTGAGCCTCAGCTGAGTGCAGGGCTGTATTCAGACCGTGGTTCTGTAGAAGAGTCAAAAAGGGAACTCAAGCCATGCAGAAGTTCTTTGTGGCATTGCCTATGCAGGTTTTTTAATGAAATAAACTTCCCATGCCAGACTAGCATGATTTCATAAAGGCATAATGGTATCAAGATCTTTGTATGAATTTACAAAAATTAGTAGCAAGATGCCATAATTCCCTTTCGAGAAAGCATTGAAATATCTTGAAAATGCAAGTACAGGGAAAGAAGAGCAGCTCACAGGCACAAAATCCAGTTGCACATCCCACCTGCCCGAGGCAGAGTATCAGAGGATGCCTTGTGGGCAGTCAAACAAACAGGTAAAACAGCTAAACCCACACAGGGGCTCGTCACCTCAAAGTGCGGAGCGTGGTCATGAGCAATGTTTGAAGCACATTCTTCATCATATCTATTATTCATTAGACCCTAAGGAAAGGGGACTTGCAGTTCCCTGTGGAGTCTAGATTGGCCAACATCACCTCTGAATACATGACATGAGCATCACTCCCACCAGGCGCAGCACTGCACCCCTGATCCCTGGCACAGGAGCAGAAAGGAGCACCACGGCTGCACAAATACAACATGCTGGGAGGCTTCATTATGTCACATTCAACCTTCCTGACTTTCCTAATAGATTGTTCTTGTCATCAGGGCCTAACAAAATGCATTACCTTGCTGGCATTTGCTGCTCACCAGTAAGTACAAGTCTTAGCTCCACTAGCTTCATTTGGAGGTCCAGCACTCAGATTTAAAAAGCAACTTCAGAGACTAAAAGCGTTTATTTTTTCCTTCAAAAAGATTAAATTTTAAATCTCTTCATAAGACGACATTTGCAGCTGAGTAGTCCTTTAAAGCTACGTTTCTTTCTTGATAAGGAAGAAATTGAAGTGCATTAGAAAATGTTCAACAAAATCAGTACTTTTAAATATTGGTATGCAGGAGACAGAAAAATTGACTTTCCTTCTCTATGCAGTTCAAGAAAGGCCCTCCAAGGACTTCTGAAGCCCTTGCTCTGCACCTTCTGTGCACCCCAAATATCCTTTTCATTATTCTTTGAATACTCAGTTTTATGTGTTAATTTTCAATTCTGTAACATAATTAACTCCTAGCTGATGTTTGTGGCCTGTCTTGCCAAAGTTCATGTGTCAGCAAGAGAACAATATTTTTGGAACAATATACTTTATGTGTTATTCAACTTCTTGATGATCCTTTCGATCACAGATTGATTACACTGGAGATAGCTGCAATTAAGGGTACTAATCTTGAACAAGTTCTGTTTTCTGAAGGTCACTCAACCTTGTCCTGCCCTCAGGCTTTCCTAAACTCTGTTAGACACAAGATCATCCTCATGGTTTCACTGTGTGGTGGTTGTATTTCAGCAAAGAGCATAGAAGCACCACTACCACTGACATTGATGAAGATTTATCCTCAGCCCGATTATACAGCCGTGGTCATTAATCCACTGGTCCTTGACCACATGCAAGCAGAGGCATTGCTGGGAGAATGCATCTAAAGGCTTTGCAAATATTCACCTCAACCTCCATTGCAGATAAATATATACATATACTATTACTCTCAGCCCCTCTTTCAAGAGCTGGCTTGAAATCACACAGAAGTGCTCTATTTCCTTTACTAGGAAAATTATCTGGAAGAAATATTGTATCAACTAATGCACAGCCAAAAGCTGTCATTAAGTGATACATCATGCATTAAAGTTATGGGCTCTAAAACAGATTTGGTAAAGGCAAATTTAACTTACACTGAATTAGCTATTGAAATAACTCACCTAAACACTGACTTAATTCATTATGATCGGTGCCATTATAATAAATATCAGATATATTCATAATTGCATGGCATTTATCTTCAGTTAATGACCTGGAGGAAGTTTATTATATAGGTTTTATCCTTTGGTTACTGTAAATGGAATCATTCACTGAGAGGGCTTGCAATCTTGCTCTTCATCCTGAAGAACAGGTATCACAGCATGACTGGTGAGGATCAGCCAGTAGCTTCACATTTACCAAGCACCAACATACCCTGCCTGAGGGAAGAAGCAGCTCATTTTCGGTTGCTCTGGCCAGGAGCTACAAGGAGAGGCTACGGATCTACTCCACTGACTTGGTACTGCTGATGTTTGTCCCTTCAGCATGGTCTACTTGTAAAGAGCAGGTCAGCAACAAGCTTTCTCAGGTTCGTTCATGCAGCTCACAACTTCAGCAGTATCTGTGGAAAACAGGACAAACACATCCTACTCTTAATTAATGGTTAGACCCAAGTATAATGCTGCTTCAGGAAACTGGTAATAATGCTGATCCTAGTGACAAAGGGGTCCATGCAGGGTCAGAGCAGTGAATAATCAGCTCTTCTCCCAGTTTCCATGCTGGGAAAAATAATAATAAATCACTAGAAGGTGACAACTGTCCATTCATTTCATTTGTTAGTGTTAGGTTTGACACACAAGTCGCTACCCTGGTGCCTTAGCCACGTTGCTGGTACTGGAAGCAGGTGCACAGCCAAATCCTAGAGGAGAACACAAGCTTATCTCCTGGCCAGGTTTTGGGAATCATGGTCCAAGAAGGTACTTAGTTGAATGCTGTGCAAAAGAGATCATCTTCCATGGTTGCATCTTTAATCTTAATTGTAATTGTCCTTGGTTTTCCTAAGCCTCATTCAAGCAGCGGGCAGCCCAGCAGGCTGAAATACCTTTTGTTGCTATTAATTCCCCTCAGAGACTTTTGGTTCTTCTGGGAATCTCAGTTCAAGGATAGTGGTTCACATCTCCTCTGGTACCCTTAATCCAACTCTTCCTATCTCTAACCACAGTTAACGCATGTAGTGTGGAGAAAAGAGCTGTCTGCTCTGGCAGTTAGCAGCTTTTCCTTGGCTGAAGTTTTATCTATCAGTCTTTCCTCTTTGAACTAATTTTATCAGCTGTATTCAGTGCCAGCTTCACAGACGATATTTTCATTTTGTAAAGGTGTTTGGCTTTGTTCACCAGTAATTTAATTAAAGATACTCTTCAAATTCCCCCTCTACTTACACAGCCCTCGCACTTTTTCTTTTTTTCTCTTTCCATTAGACAGGTACACCAGAGCTCAGAGGACCTGGGGTGATGAAACATGGGAACACTGATGAGTCCGTGGGAGGAACAAGGGCTGCAGCATCTGAGAAATGGTTTGCTGAAAGCCACAGTGCGAGCGTCCCTCCTTGATGAAAAATAAAGGTATTTGGGATGCTGAGAGCTTCAGGGAAGAGAGACAGAGGAACAGACATTTCACAGGCAATACAAAACTAGGAGAAGGGGTAGTACACCAGATGGTTGTGTCACCCTTTAGAAGAACCTTGGCAGGCTGGAGAAATGGTCCAACAAATGCAAAACCCCGTGCCTAGGGTGGAATAACCTCAGGCACCAGAACAGCCTGGGTGCTGACCAGCTGGAAAGCAGCTCTGCAGAGATGATCTTGGGGGTCCTGGTGGACATCAAGTTGAATGTAAGCCAGCGGTACACCTCCTGGGACAAAGAAGGACACAGCTCTCCTGGATTGCTTTAGGCAGAGCATTGCCAGCATGTCAACAGAGGTGTTCCTGCCTCTCTGTTCATACTGGTGACACACATGTGGAGGTCCGGGTCCAGTGCTGGGCACCCCATGTGGAGATGCTGCAGCAAGTCCAGTGAAGCACCACAATGACAATGATGGGACTGCAGCATCTGAAACATAGGGAGAGGCTAAAAGCTGTGGGACTATTCAGCCTGGAGAAAAGGAGACTCGGGGTGATCATGTCAGTGTGTATGAATACCTGATGGAGGAAATTTACATAACCACACTCCTCTCAGTGGTGCCCAGTGGCAGAACAAGAGGCAATGGGCACAAGCTGAAATATAGAAAACTACACTTAAACTTAAGAAACAACTTTCTTACTCTGAGGGTGGTTGAACACTGAAATAGGTTGCCCAGAGGGGTTGTGGTGCCCTCGTGATTGCAGATGTTCAGAGCCCAACAGGACATGGTCCCAGGCAACCAGCTGTATGGGACACTGCTTTGAGTGGGGATATGGACCTCCAAAGCTACCTCCCAGCCTCAGCCACTCCTTGATTCTGTGATTTTTGCTATTCCTAAGGCAAAGTTTTTATTACTTTCAGTAGGGTAAATTTTATCTGCAAATGTTTCTGACACTGTCTATATTACAACCAGAAACCAATGTTCCTTCTTGCTTTTTAGGAGCAAGAGCCATCTGCCCCAGTTCCCTGAATGAAAGCTTTTACCTCCTATCAGCAGGCATGGTGGAAAAGAAGCAGTAAAGACTGAAAGCAGCTTTTTGTTTAGTACTGTTTGACTGAGTTTATACCCTTTCTGGAAGTCTGTTGTCTTGTGCATGCTGACTATTTTCCTGGACATCCTTCCTATGGGGAGATAAGTCTCCTTTTTTCAAACTACTTAATAAATTCTCAGCCATAACAAGAATTCCTAGGGGCAAGAAGTCCTTGAAAAAGTGTAATATTAATACAAAATACATTCCTTACAAAAAAACTAAGTCCAGGTGTGCTGGATTGTGCAATTACTTCCGTGGATTTTTCAGAAAAAAATGTGACTGGGGCATTGGAATAGAGGAGGGTTGAGATTTGACTAGCATGGTTATCTGCCCCTTGACAGAAAAGTGTGATCCAGGGACATTGAGAGCAGCAATTCTTCATTCCAGCATTGCTGCTGTTCTGGTTGTATTTAAATTGGACAGGCAAGAGGGCTTGGGGAGCTGCTAATGTTAATGTCATAGTCACTGACAAGGTAAAATGTAGCTCAAAAAGATCATGGAACCATAGAGTGGTTGGAGTTGGAAAAGACTTTAAAGATCACTCAGCTCCAACCCTCTGCCATGGGCATGGACACCTCCCACTGGATCAGGTTGCTCAAAGCCCCATCCAACCTGATCTTGAACATCTCCAGGGATGGGACATCCATTACTTTTCTGAGTAACCTGGGCCAGGGTCTCACCACCCTCAAGGTGAAGAATTTCTGCCTTACTCCTACCCTAAATCTACCCTCTTTCAGCTTAAAGCCATTAGCCCTTGTCCTATCACTGCATTCCCTTGTACAAAGGAGAGCTATACAGCTCTCCTTTCACAGATGCATTTACTTTAAAGTTGGAATTAACCTTTCTGCAGACCAGATATAGGAAGCATGGACTGCATTGATTCCTGGCCCTAGAAGGCTGGAAAGAGATTCAGGATGTAACACCAAGCCCAGCGCTGCAGCAGGGGGGGGTGGCGAAGGGCCTGACTGTTTTGCATGGCTTAATTGCCCTCAGCACTGAGTCTACAGCAGTTTGCTAAATTACAGCTAATAGTCAGCCTTTTTTACTCTGTGAGAAATGGCAAGCCAGCAATGAAGTAGAGCATCTAGTCAATGGTAATAAATAGAAATAATTTTTTTCTTCATCAGAAAAACAGAAGAAAAAAAAGAAGCTAAAGCAAGGTGACTGGCCTCTTCTTTTCTCTTATAAAAGATCATCAACAAAAAAAAACCCAAACAAAACAAGGAGTTTTAAGGAGTCAAATGCTCACCCAGAAGCTTATTAGCATGACAGAGCAAGGTCTTCACTGACTTGGCTATGCCATCTTCCATTTAAACCTGAAGCCTATTCTCTGTCAGGCATGCATTATAGAAGAAACTTTAATTATTTTCCCATATAACACTGTCTTCTCTCTTGTTCGAGCCTCCTGCTCTTGGCAAGAGTGGAGTCTCCTACAGAAACAGATGTTTTCCTCTTACCTATCAAGGACACACTGCTCTTGGGCTGAGGCTTATCATTCGCCTTTACTTTCAAGCCCCATGGAAAACCTCTGCTCCTGGCCAGAGTCCCCTTCTTTCCTTTGGGAAATCCCTGCCCCTCCTGGGGAGCCCTGGGAGAAGAGGCTGTATGTCTTCTGCTGTATGTCTGCTTCCAAAAGCAAGTGGAGTGTCCTGAACATGTTAATCCCCTTGTGTTGGTGACTGATTTGGCTCTCTGTGAACGCTTTGGCTATTTGCACCATCCTTAACATTTCCAGAAAAGGATCTGCTGGCAACCCTCAGCAGAGCCAAGGAAAGGTTGAGAAGCAAAGGACCCAGGCTAAGAGCAAGAACCTGCTCAGGGACCTGTCAACAGGTCTTTCTGGGACTGGGGACCTTCACACTTCTTTGATTGCTTGGAAAAACCTTTGATTTTATGTAAAAATTTAAACAGGTGACTGACTGAGATGCCATGTAAGCTCTTTCTGACTGCACCAGAGTCATTTGTAGGGTCTGAACAGAATAGATCAAATGTCTAGGAATGTTGCTGGCTCTGCCTGGTTCCTGTGTATTTACTCATTAGCTCTTTGTGTGCTCTTCCCTGCAAGGGACTGCTATCAGTGTTTGGAAAGATGGGATGTACTAGTTACAGCACGTGGCTTCCTCTGTTCAGTGCCTCATTAGTTGTAGTTCTTGGCATGTTGATAAAACGTTATCTCCCAGATAAGCCAAATACACTGTGCGGTTGTCCTGGGTTGTGCAGGAACTCTCAGCCTCTATTTCTATGGAAAATAACCAAACATAAAGGGAATTTTCTGCAACACATATTATGTCATTGGAGGTACTCCTTGTGCATTACATCACGAGCAGCGGTGTCTGAGAGGGAATGAGCACCTAGCACAGAATCACAGAATAACCAGGTTGGAAGAGACCCACCGGATCATCGAGTCCAACCATTCCCATCAATCCCTAAATCATGCCCCTAAGTACCTCATCCACCCTCACCTTAAACACCTCCAGGGACGGTGACTCAACCACCTCCCTTGGCAGACCGTTCCAATGCCTAACCACCCTCTCCATGAAAAATTTTTTCCTTATCTCAAGCCTAAATCTCCCCTGGCGGAGCTTGAGGCCATTCCCTCTCATCCTGTCCCCTGTCACTTGGCAGAAGAGGCAAGCACCCTCCTCTCCACAACCTCCCTTCAGGTAGTTGTAGAGAGTAATAAGGTCTCCCCTCAGCCTCCTCTTCTCCAGGCTGAAAACCCCCAGCTCTCTCAGCCGCTCCTCATAAGATTTCTTCTCCAGCCCTTTCACCAGCTTTGTTGCCCTTCTCTGGACTCGCTCCAGAGCCTCAACATCCTTCTTGTGGTGAGGGGCCCAGAACTGAACACAGGATTCGAGGTGCGGTCTCACCAGTGCCGAGTACAGAGGGAAAATAACGTCCCTGGACCTGCTGGTCACGCCGTTTCTGATCCAAGCCAAGATGCCATTGGCCTTTTTGGCCACCTGGGCCACTGCTGGCTCATGTTCAGTCACTGTCAACCAGCACCCCCAGGTCCTTCTCCTCCTTCCAGCCAGGTTTCTCCTAGTTTGTACCTCTGCTTAGGGTTGTTGTGCCCCAAGTGCAGGACCCGGCATTTGGCCTTGTTAAACCTCATGCCGTTGGTCTCAGCCCAGCAGTCCAGCCTGTTCAGGTCCCTTTGCAGCCTCCCGACCCTCCAGCAGATCGACACTCCCACCCAGCTTGGTGTCATCTGCAAACTTGCTAAGGGAGCACTCGATGCCTTCATCCAGGTCATTGATAAAGACATTAAACAGGACTGGACCCAGGACTGAGCCCTGGGGAACCCCACTTGTAACTGGCCTCCAGCTGGATTTAACTCCATTTACCACCACCCTCTGGGCCCGGTCATTCAACCAGTTTTTCACTCAGGAGAGTGTGCGCCCGTCCAGGCCAGAGGCCGACAGTTTCCGAAGCAGAATGCTATGAGAAACTCTATCAAAGGCTTTACTGAAGTCCAGGAAGATACATCCACAGCCTTTCCCTCGTCCAAGAGTTTAGTTACTCAGTCATAGAAGGTGATCAGATTACTCTGGCAAGACCTGCCTTTCACGAAGCCGTCTTGACTGGGCCTGATCACCCCGTTCTCTTGCAAGTGCTTCATGATAGCACTCGAGATCACCCGCTCCATGACTTTCCCCGGTACCGAGGTCAGACTGACAGGCCTGTAGTTCCCCAGATCCTCCCTGCACCCCTTCTTATAGATGGGCACGACATCAGCCAGCCTCCAGTCCAGCGGAACCTCCCCAGTCATCCAGGACTGTTGGAAGATGATGGAAAGGGGTTTGGCCAGCACATCCGCCAGTTCCCTCAAAACTCTTGGGTGGACTCCATCTGGCCCCATAGACTTGTGGGCATCTAGCTGGGCAAGCAAGTCTCTAACCACCTCCTCTTGGACCTTGGGAATCTCATACTTCTCTTCCAACCCCTGGGGTTGTGCACAGAGGGAACAATTTTCCTTACTGTTAAAAACTGAGGCAAAGCAGGCATTGAGCACTTCAGCCTTGTCTTCGTCCCCTGTTACTGTTGTTCCCTCTGCATCTACTAGGGACTGGAGATTCTCCCTAGCCCTCCTTTTGCTGTTGATGTATTTGTAGAAAGACTTTTTGTTGTCTTTCACAGTCTTGGCCAATCGCATTTCTAGTTGGGCCTTAGCCCTCCTGACTTTTTCCCTGCACATTCTCACTTTCTCCCTATAGTCCACCCAGGATGCCTGCCCCTTCCTCCAGAGGTCATAGACCTTCCTCTTCTTATTGATGTCTCTTAGCAGATGTCCCCTTTCCTACCAGCCATCATCAGCATGTGGCCACTGTCCTGGACTGACAGCTGAGCAACAGCAGGGACAGCACAAGATCTGACTTCATAAGTGGGTTTGTGGCATGAGACTGGGAAAGGTGAAGACCAGCTGAGGACAGGGAGGGTGCAATGGGTTGCAGGAGACTGGCTATGATCTCCCCTGTTACAGACATACTTAATATTCTTGTGACTCAGTGGGATTTGGTGCTCTCTGGGGTCACCCAACCACTTCCACCTTTCTGAAACACTTTGCACTTGAGAGAATGCCCAGAACTACATTTGGGCTTATTTGGTATCCAAGCAGTGGGAACAATAAGAAGTCAATTGAGGTCCAGAGCACATCACAGGGCAAGCTGAGGATCACTGAGCTTTGAAACTATGTTCTTGGTATCTCTATGGATGTGGGTGCTAGTAAGTCAGCACAAACCATTGCCTATGAGCTCTTCATATACAAACACACAACACGTGGGATCTTTTCTGCAAGCCTCTCAGTGATACATGACTGTCAGTATTAATACAGGAGGAGAAGCAGCCTAACCATCTGCAGCACTGACAGGAACCAGGCTTGATCCATGAGAGCACTGTGTATTTTCAGAAAGGAGCGGAAAACCAGCTTACCAAGGAGTAAAATGAAAAAGCTCATCATTTAATATCTTCATCTTTTCACTATCTCCCCAGGATATGAATCTGTACTCTGTGATGTTCTGGCTTTTATTTCACTCAGCTCTCTAGAGGATGAAATGACCGAGAACCCCACTCCAATGAGATAAATGTGGCCAATACACAGGTAGCACCGCTGCCAGCAAAGGGCCCAACCTGCTCCAAGGCCTCTGAGCAATCTGTGCTCAGTGATCTCTGCAGATAGTTGAAGTGGCTCATCTCCTCTCTAGCGGGAGTGTTTTATGTTCTCCATAGGGGAAAAAAAGGAGAATAACTGCATAAATTACCAGTGGAAGCAATCTCTCCCTGACAGTCTTCCCTGTCTGCTCTGCTCCTAAAGGACCGGTATATACTGACTCTAATCAGGCTTGTCTGCTCGTGTTGGGAATTTCAACAAGAGGAGGGAGAGGAGAGATTCTGCTTTCCAACCAGCAGAAAATCTCCTGCAGCAGAGATTGGTCCCAGCAGGCTCAGGCCTTTTGCCCTCCCTGATCAGGGGGAAAAAAAAAAAGTCATTCCTAGGCATTACCTAGTTACCTTGGCCTTCATTTTCAGGAATAACAAGACCACAACTGCCTCCTGCTGAGCATCCTGCTTAACATTTCACCAAGGCTGATCTCCAGCTGGGAGGTGTGTGGTGCTTCCTGGATTTCCCATTGCCCAGGCACGGCTGACACCAAATATCTTCATATCACACAAGACAGTGCAACTACAGCTTCACACTTTTTTTTAGTGCAGGGAAACAGGATCATGAAAGTACCCTTCACAGATTTCCTGTCCTAATCCAGAAGAAAAACACTCATTTTTTACTGAAGTTAAGGAATTGCAAGGGTTTGTAGATTCCTTTAAAGAGCCTGCAAGCCCATGCAGAGGCAGAGCTCATGTTCTGGTTTAGCACCTGCAAAAACCACTCAGATCAGCAACTTGCCAGAGCCACTGAATACATAAATGTAATAATTTTGCATCTGCTTAAATTGTGCTGTTAGTGGGAACCAGCTGAGTAGGTGTATGTCTTTGTTGCGGGAGAAAGTGGATGACACAACCTCATTCCCTGTATTTTTAATAGGAGGCCAAGAGAAGTTGCTTCTCTCTCCTACATAAAACATTCCACAGGGCCTAAGCTCACAGTTTTCCATATTTTTGGCATAAATCCCTAGAGGTAATGATCACATCTAGGAAAAACTACAGCCTCCCAACCAAGAGACACTTATTTGGGCTGATCTGTCCTCTCTGCAATCCAGCTGAAGTGGGACTAAGCAGCTCCTTTGGACTGTATGTGCATGTAAAACTTTTCCTTGGTATCAATTGGTACTTCCCAGCCCTCCCACAAGCAATGAGGATTTGGGGGCTGCCTGGAGAAATGAAATGAGACCAAAAAGAAGAAAACACCAATACTGAGTTGTTAAATACTGTCTGAACAGCTGGAGACTACTCAAGCCAGGCGTGAAACACCACCATGGAACTGCACATTGGGAGAATACTGTATTAAACCATCCCCTTTTTTCACTGGGGCACCACCTGCTGGCATGTAATTAAATTAGCATCATCAGACAGATATTAGACTCTGCAGTCCCTGAGAATATGCCAGGTTTCTAACAGATTGTTAAGCAAGGTAGCAAGGAGAATTTTTTTAATCACATTGTGCACTCCTTGTACCAGAACTTAGCCACTATAAATACACCCCCTTGTACATCCCTCCTGTTTTTAAGATTGCAATGAAGAGCTCGTATGGAGAATGTTTTTCTGGGCATTACTTGGCTCCTGGCAGCAGGCAAAGCCAGGCACATGCATGGCCCAGGCACCCAGCCACAGAGCTCAGTACCCCCCTGGACCCACCAAAACACAGCCAGGACAAACACAGGGCTGTAAGGATGTTCTTGGAAGCCAAAGCCACTTAATTTGCTACACCTCAAAATATAAAATCATGTGGCCAAGAAATACTGGCCCAGCTCACTTTGGCATCCCAGAAGGAGCTGCAGCAAGAACACAGCCTGAGAGCCAGTGAGCCAATAGCAGCAGGGGAGATCTGCTGGGGGAATACCAGGAGAGAATTGTGATCATGTCCCAAGAGCTACTAATAACTTTTCAGGGAGTTTTAGCTTCACATCTGATAGAGATTCAGCTTTCTTTGCAATGTTTCCTGCAGGAATAGGAAGGGTCCCCATGCTCAGCAGTCTAAAGTCATTCAAGCTGGAATAGCACATACAGTTTACCTGCAGACTTCAGCTACAGTTTGCCTTGGGTCCTTCTCTGCCTTCAGCAAACACCCTGCAGCCAGGGCTGGCTTTGCCCAGCTCATAAGTGATTTCTTACCAGCTTCTTCCAGCTGTAAAATACGTAGCATGCAGACAGCTGCCTGGAGGGAAATGAGATGAGGAAGAAGAAAGGGTGAGTGAGAAGGCACTTTGGGAGGGAAGAACTGAATGACCATGCCATGGGCTCAGATCAGCCAGCTACAGAGCACAGTAATCCACTACACTGAAGGAGCACAGTGCCAGCCCTTACAGGAGGACAGGGACACATTCACAGCACAGGGACCAGCAAGTCTTCCCTCTTTGGAAAGTCATGCATGCTGCTCCGTCTTCCTTGCTGGAAGGGAGGGACAAGTTTTCTGGCTGGTAACTCTTCCAAGGAGTGAAGCAAAAAGGGAAAAGACAGCTAACATTTGACTTTTCCCCAGGCAACTAAAATATGATGGTGCATATGCTGGCAGTGGGGTAAGAGACAACCCAGTGCTCATCCCAAGATATTTCCTACTCAGCTTTTGGCTGAGAGCTTCACAGCTGGTCCCAAACATGCTATTCTGTTTCTCCACATAGGATAACCAGGACTTGGATCGGGAAGGCTGCGGGGAAATGAGAAGCAACATCTGAATTCCTTGTTGCTTGCGAGATATGTGCACACCACAAGGAGGAAGCAAGCCAAGAAGAAATGAAATTAAAAACGATGCTTGTGAGAAATTGTGCTGAGAGTGAAAATCTTCCCAACTATCATTTTTGCTGCAATCTGCTGTTGAAACCTTGTGGTCTCATTGGACCCTGAGTGCTGTGGGGAAGCTTTCCCTGCAAAGTGGCAGCAAAGGCCCTGTGAGATACATGGGAGCATTTATACAATAACTGCTTTTAGTTGGCTGCAGAAACTCATTACCTATATAATCAGAGGTGCTGTTTGGAGCCCTAGCCTTGCTTCAAGGTAGATCTCCATCCATTTTCTTGGCTATAAGCTCCAGGACACAAGAACTCCCTGAACCAAACCTGCATGTGAAGATCCTCAGGACCCAAGGGTCAAGCTGCCATAGACCAAGTCAAACTCAGGACCTTACTCCAGGGTAAAAGCCAGCCTGCCTCACTGGCCAGCTTCCATGCCCTCTGCATGGGATGCACATAGAGAGCACCAAAAATTGTGATACTGAGAATGATGTATGGCTAAGCACAACCCCATGTGTCAGCCCCCTGGTGTCATCATCTGGGGGGCTCCTAAGCCAAATATAGCCCCTTCCACACGGAGCAGGAAGCACCTGGGAGAGCCAGAGTGGGTAATAAAGCAGCTTTTGGGACCTGGGTTGCTGGTGTTGTGTGCTGCTGGGGCAGCCACAGAGAGAGGCCATCCTTAACCTGAACTTTTCAACCTCAATGCTCTCATTGGCTTATTAGGGCCACAGGGATTTCATCAGGGCTTACAGTGCTTTACTCATTAACTCATTGATAAAGAGCTTGAATAAAAGCCCAGCTTTCAGATACCATTACAGTTCTTATCAGCCTCTCCAGAGGAGAGCAAGTGGCAGTCAAAGAAGCGTCACTCTGAGGACAGGTTATCCTGAGGGAGCTTCAAAAGGAGCATGGCCTGAAACAAGCAGCTTTGCCTTCCTCATCCTACACCTGCTTTCTAGAGCAGCAGCTGCCTAGTGAGATCCAGCTGCACAGGGGCTGCCCAGTGACCTGATCTGCTCCCCAGGAAAGGCTTCTGCTTGCACCAGGTGCTGGTGATGAAGCACAGTAAGAAATGGTGAGAAAGGAGGGCAGGCAGGAGATAGTAATTTAAAGAGTCACTTGGGTATTCCTCTGCTGATTTATCTGAGTTACAGAACCACAAGTCTAGGTAGAGACATTGGCAGGGTAGCACTCTCCAGTTTAGAGGTGGCAAACAGACACACCAGGCACTAGACCAGGCTGCAAGCTCATGCATGTTACCCACTTCAGCAGCATCCTTTCCAGAAACCTTCTGAGAAAGCAAGGACCATTATCCAAAGCCTCTGGAAAAGAAAGATTCTCAGTTTTGATACAATTTATGTTAAAGAGTAAAATTCACTCAGAAAGTGACTTTGCACATAATGCCATTTTCTAGAGAATTCTCTGCAAGATGTGGAAGCTTAAGGCAATTGAAGTGGAAATGGTTTCTTCTTATCAGGCAGAGGAAGAGAAAATGAGGCATTTAAAAGCCACTTCTGGAAAGGCATCTGCAATATGCAGGATGCATAGAGATACAGGTGGGATTCCTACAGAAGGAACAGAATAGTGATCTCAGGCAGAGGAGAGGATTTCCCTACAGTTATGCATCTGCTTGTGCAACATGATAGGGTTTTTTTTACTTCATAGCCCTATGCCTACTCTGTCATTCAAAGCCATTTAAAATCCCCATATAGGTGGAAGAAAAGTTCTCAAAGCAGTGAAAGGAAGTTTTCAAACACAAGCCTGAAAGATTTCCTAGATGTCTTCAGTGTGCAGAGAAATGCCTGTCTTCACATCCTCCCTGCAACAGTCTTCCAGCACCAAGATATCACACTGGGTAGAACTACAATTTCTTAACTGGATTCAGCTGAGGGGGAGCAATGCAGCTCCCCAAAGGCACTGAGCAGAGCTCAGCACTGCCTGACCTGCAGCCCTTGGAGGGGAGCAAACCCTCTGCCAGCTGCAAGCCCTCCTTGCTTTGCCTGTAACAACTAGCACAGGCAAAAACTGAACATGCCTCCAAGGCAGCACATTAAAAAAAAAAAACAGAGTAATGAAAAGGATTAAGTGTGGCTTGTGAGCAATAAGGCTTTCCCCATACTGGCTCAGTTTGACAGTTCCTCCTCATACAAATTTCAAAGAGGGTTTTGCCCTAGTGAAAATGCAGGGAAAGGCTCTCTTTTATATGCTTTTTAAAGCCTATGCAATCAAAAAGCTCTTTGAAGCTCTAGGAGCCCTAGACATTGTCTAAAAACATCTGCTTCTATTTTTCTGCTGTATTTTTCCTCGATGAGAAATGAAACCAATCAAATTCTTGTTGGGGAGGAGAGGGAGGATGGCCCTGTGTCAACAGCCTGGATGCTGGGCCAGGACGGGCTCTGCCAGGAGGGATCACAGGCACCTGCACAAACCAGAACCATTGCATTTCAAAAATCTGGGCCCTACTTCCCCTGCTGCACTGGATGGAGTTTGATCCCATGTTCTCAAGTGGAGCAATAAGGTTACAGTCAATTCTCCAGGTATTTGCTGCCTCCAGCCTTGAAGCCCAGCTCCCCAAGAGCTACCATATTTGTTGCTCATCCTCCTTTCCTGCAGGTCTGAAGGGGAAGCCTCTCTGGACAGCCAGTGCTGGAGGGCACATGCCCCCTCTCCTCCTTCCCAAAGCTCTGACTCTGGCAGCTTTTCCCTTGGTTCTGCCCCATATGTGATGGGAAGGAGAGCCCGATGGATCTCAACACTGGCCTCAGAGAGGACTCAAGAAGATGTCTGCATCATCTCCTGCAAGCAAGAAAGATGCTGGCCACCCCACAACCATCACATAGATTAGTTAGAGTTTACTGTGCTCAAGCAAGCTGGAGAGAACATCTGTGGATTTGTCTTTTAAAAGCATTTTAATGGGAGGAAGCCCATTTTTCAGTGCAAAAGCAGAAGCTCAAAGAAATATTATAAACTGCAAGAATTACTTCCTGCTTCTTTCACAGCAGGTCTGAGCCATCTCATCTGGTACATTATGAAGAAATTATTTTAGATTTCCTACAAAAAACACAACCCAGAAGTAATAGCACAGCTACCTTGCTGCTTCTCCCAGGAGGTAATTGCTTAATGGGAACATCTCACTGCCTTCAAAGAAAAATAAAACCATCAGGCCTGTAGGTCTTCCTCCCCAGCTGCTACCCATAATTTCTAGCACCCTAGCTGCTTCTGTGTCACAACTACAAAAACATCGTTGTGAACCACCTCACTGTTTAAGAAAATATTATTTACTAGGTTGGAAGAGACAGCTAGTGCATCCCAGGACAGTCAGATTTGATCCAGGGCTGGCACCTGAGGTGGTTGGAGTTCCTTTTGTACAGGTACCAATCAGGTAAAAACCACAGAAAGCAAAGCAAGCTGGGCTCAGATAAGCAAGGAGAAAGAGCACAGTGTTCCCCAGGCTGTTGTTTCTCCTCCTGCACCCTTGGGCTGGGCAGAAGGTGAAGTGGAAGGAATGAATGTCCAGAACAAAAGGGCACAGGGGAGAAGCAAAGAACATCCTCAAGAAGAAAAAATATGCTTAAGCAGAATATAAGTCAGAACAAATTTATGTAATTCTGGAAAACCAGCTCAGAGGCTCTGCTTGAGCAGGTAAATGAGGATATACCCCTTTCCTCACCACAGCCCTCCGTGTGCCCACGTGAACTGGTCAGGGCAAAGTCGTCATTTCATAGCCCTGGGCAGCCTTTCACTAGCACTGCTGCCTCTGTACCACAAGTGAATTCTGAGCTCCACAGCCACTGAAATGGAGGAGAGCACCACAGCTTCAACCTTTTAGATCCTTAGCCCTTTTGCCTTTCTGACATCCAGTTCCAGACTTCAGTAATTCTGATTCCTGCAACAGCACCCTAATCTCTCTTCAAAGAGCTTCAAACTGCTGCAGCTGTCAGCTGTGGAGTCCTTGTTTCTCCAAGGAGACTTGCTCTCATCCTGCTCCATTAAGAGGAGTGGGACTTAAAACCAGAACAGCACTCTTGGTCTTTCTCTGTTCCCAGCACATGCTCCCAGGCTGCTACTCTGAGGTTCCCCTCCTGTTGGAGGTGGGAGCTGGCGGCTCCTTCCCCTGGAAGTCCATCAACTGAGAGGCAACATTGACACGCAACACCTGGCGCATAAAATCTATTTGGGAAAAGTAAATTGTAGGGGGTGGAAAGCTCAGTGTAAGGTTTCACACTCAGCTTGAGGCTGAAAATCGGTGTGCTCTCCATTCACTCACCTGATTTCCTCCCTCCCCATTAGCTGAGAGGGCCATCAAAGCATCACAGCTGAATATATTTCCATATGGAGCCAGGAGGAGTGATGATTGGCATTCAAAATGGGTACAGTTTATGCAACAGGGAAGAAGTTTGGGGAAGAGAGACTTGGCAGTGAAGAAGGAAGGTTATAAGATAAAGATTCAACCCCCCAAACACACAGAATCAAGGGAAATAATTTTTAACAGCAAGGCCCAGCAAAAAAAAAAAAAAAAAAAAAAAGCCACCCCAGAATAATGCCAAACGAGATTGCAATGCAGCATGAGCTGCATCTAGTGGCCAAGGAAAGCAGTACTTTAGCAGTTCAGCTTGGTAGGAAAAGCAATGACTAAGCCCAGGAGTGGAACCAGCTCTTCTTTCCTTGCTGCTCAAGGCGGGACTCAGACTGCAATGGTCCTGCCTTAGGAATGACAGCAGCTCCCATTAAAACCACAAGTCTCTGCATTTCAAACAGCAATTGTTTGAGAGATGCCACAGGTGCTCTCCTGATCCAGGTTTTGCAGCAGCCCTCAGAGCCTGGAGGCTACTGCAGCCTCTTCTTCAGGGCCAGTCACAACAACAACAACAAAAGGCTGCTACTGCCTGCAGCACTTGCAGACAAGGCAGAGGATGCAGAGCAGAACAGCTGCAAATGCAGTTGCATGCATTAGCCAAGACACCCAGAAGGTTGATAGCACAGACTAAGTGAGCCACTGCAGCTTCATATTCTGCTCAGGGCTACGTAATCCCTGGCTGCACGTGACAAGGATCTTCAGCATTTCCTCCTCTAAATCTTGACAGCACACTGACAACTCAATTTGAAAGCCAAGGTGTTTCTTTGATGCAGGACTTTTTGTAAACAAGAGGCAGAGCACATCAACCCACAGCACAGTTCATTACCCACTACTCAGAATATATAGCATGCCATAGATAAAGCCATGAAGTTTTGGTTTATAGAGGCTAATCAAGGAGAAAGCTTTTAACCAAGAGGCAATACTTTATTAAATAAAATGACAAACAAAACCATAACATCAAAACGCCTAGTTGGAAGATATAATTGCTCTTCTTACCTATCACAAGTCTTCACTATGATAGTTAAAACAATCTCTCCAGCTCAGATACAATTTTAAACACATTGACCACCTCCTAGTTAAGGATTTAGAGCTTGGCAAAGTGCTTGAACCTCTGAATGATGCCACCAAAGGGCTTCCTCAAGAGTTCTCAGTGAGCTTCAAGAACAAGAACTGGGCACCATTTGCTGCAAGATTTTCCATAAATTTCCTTTAACTGACAGCAGGGTAAGTCCTTGGGGCACAGGCTGGAGGGATGTGCTACAGCACGGTGCAAGAGCAACATCTATGCTGACAAATAATAGACCTATGGCATGTCCATCCAATCAAAACTAGTCCATCTGAGAGCTGTACATCATTGTAAAGAGAAAGAAGACAAGGAGGGCTGAAGCCAAAGGGCAAAAGAGACCTCAACAGCAGCCATGGAAAGCCATCAAGACCCACCTATAACAACTTTATCCTTGCAATCTCAACACCCCCACCACTCTGTTTTTATGCTTAGCTTACCTATTTTGCTTTTCCATATCTGTTTTCCCTACACGAGGCAAAATACAGAGCCTGAGAAGCTGGGGAGCACTCACCATCAAAAGAGCCTCAGAGGTGCACACAGAGAGGTTAAACCTTAACACCAGCCCTCCAGCTACAGACACAGAGAAAGGCACTTCTGAATCCCACTTGGCAGCTTGAAGAAAATAACTCACAAGTCAATCAATACACGTGGCTTGTTCTGAAGTGTATTTGCAGTGTGGTAAGCAACTATACACAGAGCAGAAATAGCAACATCATCCCACCTCCCCTTCCCCGTTCCTTGAGTTTCTGTTCAAGCAGCATACAACCACTGAGGCCAGGGACTCTGGGCTGTCCTGACCACAGCCCAGGGCTGCCTGCCCTGTCCAAACCCTGCTTCAACCTTCACCCTCAAGGTTTCTCAGGATGAAGCAGCTCCTGTGTCTCTGCTCTCTACACACCACCAATATCTGGTTTTGGAGAACCTGCAAATCATGTTACATGTCCCTCCTCTCATCTCTTATCAGCTCTGCTAACGGTTGTCCAACTGGCTGCACATCAAGTAAGATTAAGGGCCCTGTTGGGAGTCCAAACAGACAAGCTGCAATACTCTTCTTGACTAGACTGGGTACTAATGTAGCAGAGATCG
This sequence comes from Clamator glandarius, assembly GCA_033459285.1. NCBI lineage: Eukaryota > Metazoa > Chordata > Aves > Cuculiformes > Cuculidae > Clamator > Clamator glandarius. The sequence goes on along the minus strand of JAUNZM010000089.1, from coordinate 1,176,465 downwards.
CATGTGATATAAGTCCCTACAGCCAGTCCACCTCCATTTAAGGCATTACCTAGTCAGGCAACACCCTATAGCATTTCCCAAGTACAACAAAGTTGACCATAAAGCAAATCCTACCTTCCTCCTCTTCCATCTGTTTTGTCAGAGGGTCACCCTCTTCAGCTTGCCACTCTCCTCAGTTTGTATCAAGCTGCTCTTCTAACTCAGCATTCATTTCCCAGAAAACAGCTGACTTCTGAGCCTCTTTCTTCTCTCCCTTCCTGCTCTCTTTTCAAAAAGCCAGAAGACACAAGTCTCTGCCACCTGCCTTTTTAAGGGATTGTCCGTCCTGGCCAAGTCAGTGATTGACTTAGATTCCTGAATGATTGGGATCAGTTGAGGAAGGTAGGGATCAATCACCAATCATGGACAAAGCTGAGCCCAGTTACCCAGAGAAGGTTTACCACTCTGAGCTCCAGAAATTTCTGCTCCAGATGAAAAGCTTCTGGAGTTGAGGAGCTAGTGCTGTTGTATGCTGCTCTTGGAGCACAACAATCGTATTGGCTGGAAATAAATAAGTGAATTTTCATTTCACTTTTGCTCTCTAAGATCATGATGCAGCAAAGTTCTGAGTTTTGCAGTAATTAGCCTTCACCTAGGTGCTACTCTGCTCACAGCATTGATTTCTCTTCCTGCACAAGAAGTTGATCTTAAACCTTTACTGAGTATTTTTTTTAGTTGGAAGGCTGCCCACATTCTACTAGGCTGTTAACAACTAGGCTTACAATTCAGATTGTGCTTGGTTGTTCATACAAGAACAACTTCGTTTCCCAATTTTTGTGGATGTTCAAACATAAAGATGAACACAAGCACCTGTACTGATGACTTTGGAGTTACCCAGAAATATGAACAGTGGCCATCTGAGAGTTCCTACAGAATGTTCAAGGCTCGGAAAAAACTTCTAGCACATATTTCTCTGTTCAGGGAAGTAGTTCCCACTTAAGTAGAGCAAACGCACACTTGTGGCCTTTGTTTCGCAGAGGGGTTCTGCTGGCACAGGTGGATCAGTGCGCTCTCTCTCTCTTTCTCCTTTGTATCAGTTTTCTTAAATTATCAGCCTAAGATCTGTTGGTTTTCAGCTCAGAAGCAATCTCTCAGCATGCCTAACCTGAGAGCTGTATTGCTTCTGGGGACCCTGGGAACCACAGGAGTGAGGTCTGATTTGGGTCCGTGCAGCAAAGGCACTAACAAGTCAGAGAGGGAAAAGACAGGAAAAACTCTGTTGAGATCAGCCCTGGGCTGGTTGGAACAGTCTGTGAGTGGCCTCTCTGGTTCCTTTGATTACCCGACATCTATTTCAAGAGAAAATGTTGGTGACGAATCTGTCAAATAAGGTTTTATCTTCAATCAATAAAACCACTTTCCTCTAAAAGGGATTGCATGGTGCTGCCATACAGCTAGTATAGAGAGAAAAAGATCCATCAGGTTTAGATGTCAACAACATCAGTTTAATGTTAGAGGGAAGGACTTGCCTACATGTCAGTCCTGAGCCATTTCTCCCTGTTGTCACATTCCTGGACGGACCAGAAATGAGAGGGGCCATTGCTTCTGCCCCTCTTTGCTTTGAAAAGTCTCTTCAACACTGGCTGCTCAGAGTCTTGCTGTTCTTCACTGACAATTGGCTTTTTCAGACCTGCCATGAGATCTGGGGATCTACCCCAATTTCCTGCCTATATGCCTGTCCTGGCTTTGGCATAGGGAGCAGGCAGGGGATTTCTACCAGAATTGTCCTCCATCCTCCCCATCACTGCAAAGGAGCAGGGGGCTCTGCAATCCAGTGACCTGTCCCTCTACCCCTACAACTTCACAACAGGAACAGTTTAGTTCTTGTCCTTTTCCATCCCCAGGCTAAACAGAGAGGAGCAAGAAGTCAGGAAGAATTCAATTAATGCCTGGCTCCGAGCCTGGTGTGAGGAGAGGGCCTTTGGCTTCTTTGATCATGGGGTGGCTCATACACCCCCAAACTCTGCTGCTAAGGTTGGGACACGTGGGTCTTCTAGGGGGGCTAAAGCCCTTGCTAAGAACTTAGCTAAGCTCATAGATGGAGCTTTAAACTAGATGTGAAGGGGGAGGGGATTGAGACCAGGCTAGACAGGAGCGAGCCTGGACGTGGGGCACTGATGATTCAGAGAGGGTGTGCTGAAAAGGACCACCAGTACAGCACCACACAGAAAGTGGGGATGAACACACCTGGGGGTGGTAAGGGAGATACGGGCGCTCTGGTGCTGGCTACTCCAGTTACCAGGCAATTGGGAATGGACTCTGTTCCCTCTAAGAGGGATGAAGGCTCGGCAGCTCCGCTGAAGTGCGTTTACACCAATGCACGCAGCATGGGTAATAAGAAGGAAGAGCTGGAAGCTGTCGTAGGGCAAGGAGCCTATGATGTTGTTGCCATCACAGAAACGTGGTGGGATGACTCATATAACTGGAGTACAGATATGGTGGGGTACAAACTCTTCAGGAGGGATAGGAAGGGAAGGAGAGGAGGCGGGGTAGCCCTCTTTGTAAGGGAGGACTTGGACACTGTTGAAATGGATTGTGGCGATGAGGAGATTGAGTGCCTGTGGGTTAAAATCAGAGGAGCCCATAAGAAGGTAGATTTTGTGATGGAGTCTGTTACAGGCCACCCAGCCAAGGAGAAGCAGCTGATGAGCTCTTCTATAAACAGCTGGGGTTAATCTCTAGATTGATGCCTCTCATTCTTGTGGGAGACTTCAATCTTCCTGATATTTGCTGGAAGTACAATGGAGCAGAAAGAAGCAGTCTAGGAGGCTCCTGGAGTGCGTGGAAGACAACTTCCTTGCACAGCTGGTGAATGAACCAACAAGGGAAGGTGCCCTCCTGGACCTGCTGTTTGTGAACAGAGAAGGCCTTGTGGGAGATGTGGCAGTAGGAGGACGCCTAGGACTAAGTGATCATGAGATGATAGGGTTTTCTGTTCTAGGCGAAGTGAAGAGGGTGGTTAGCAGGACAGTAGCATTAAATTTCCAGAAGACAGAATTTGAACTCTTCAGAAGGCTGGTTGGCAAAGTCGCATGGGAGACAGAGCTTAAGGGCAAGGGAGCCCATGAGGGCTGGGAGCTCTTCAGAAAGGAGATCCTAGCAGCTCAGGAGAAAGCCATCCCCATGTTCCGGAAAAAAGAGCCGGCAGGGGAAAAAAGCAGCTTGGTTGAACAGGGAGATCTTGAGTGATATCAAAAAGAGGAGGAATGTTTATGGGCTGGAAGAGGGGACAGGCCTCTTGGGTGGACTACAGGAGGGAAGTGAGATTGTGTAGAGAAAAAATTAGAAGGGCTAAGGCTCAACTAGAAATCAAATTGGCAAAGTCGGTGAAAGATAACAAAAGATCTTTCTATAAATATATAAATAATAAAAAGAGGACTAGGGAGACCATACGGTCCCTGTTGGACGCAGAAGGAGCAACGGTGACAGGGGATGAGGAAAAGGCTGAGGTACTTAGTGCCTTCTTTGCCTCAGCCTTTAATTGTAAAGAAAGTTGTTCCCTTTCATTACAAACCCAGGAGCTAGAGGAGCAACATGAGGCTCCCATGGTCCAAGAGGAGGTGGTCAGAGCATTGCTAGCCCGACTAGAAACCCACAAGTCTATGGGGCCAGATGGGATTCACCCGAGGGTATTGAAGGAGCTGGCGGATGTGCTGGCCAAACCCCTTTCCATTATCTTCAAACAGTCCTGGAAGACTGGGGAAGCTCCACTGGACTGGAGGCTGAAGTTGTGCCCATCTACAAGAAGGGTCGCAGGGAGGATCCAGGGAACTACAGGCCTGTCAGTCTGACCTCAGTGCCAGGGAAAGTCATGGAACAGGTGATCTTGAGTTCTACTATGAAGTACATGCAAGAGAACCGGGTGATCAGGCCCAGTCAACACGGGTTTACAAAAGGCAGGTCTTGCCAAACCAACCTGATCTCCTTCTATGACAAAGTGACTCAGCTGCTGGACAAGGGAAAGGCTGTGGATGTATCTTCCTGGACCTCAGTAAAGCCTTTGACACAGTTTCTTATAGCATTCTGCTTCAGAAACTGTCACCTCTGGCCTGAACAGGCGCACACTCTCCTGGGTGGAAAAGTGATTGGACGGCTGGGCCCAGAGAGTGGTGGGAAATGGTGTTAAATCCAGCTGGAGGCCAGTGACAAGTGGGGTTCCCCAGGGCTCAGTGCTGGGTCCAGCCCTGGTCAATGTCTTTATCAATGACCTGGATGAAGGCATCGAGTGCTCCCTTAGCAAGTTTGCAGATGACACTAAGCTGGGTGGAAGTGTGGATCTGCTGGAGGGTCGGGAGGCTCCAAAGGGATCTGAACAGGCTGGACTGCTGGGCTGAGACCAATGGCAGGAGGTTTAACACGGCCAAATGCCGGGTCCTGCACTTGGGGCACAACAACCCTGAGCAGCTACAGACCAGGAGAAGCCTGTCTAGAAAGCTGCCTGGAGGAGAAGGACCTGGGGGTGTTGGTTGACAGCGACTGAACATGAGCCAGCAGTGGCCCAGGTGGTCAAGAAGGCCAATGGCATCTTGGCCTGGATCAGGAACGGCGTGACCAGCACATCCAGGGAGGTTCTTCTCCCTCTGTACTCGGCACTGGGGAGACCGCACCTCGAATCCTGTGTTCAGTTCTGGGCCCCTCACCACAAGAAGGATGTTGAGGCTCTGGAGCGAGTCCAGAGAAGAGCAACAAAGCTGGTGAAGGGGCTGGAGAACAGGCCTTATGAGGAGCGGCTGAGAGAGCTGGGGGTGTTTAGCCTGGAGAAGAGGAGGCTGAGGGGAGACCTCATTGCTCTCTACAACTACCTGAAGGGAGGTTGTGGAGAGGAGGGAGCTGAGTGACAGGGGACAGGACGAGAGGGAATGGCCACAAGCTCCACCAGGGGAGATTTAGGCTGGACATTAGGAAAAAATTTTTCACAGAAAGAGTCATTGGGCACTGGCACAGGCTGCCCAGGGAGGTGGTTGATTCACCTTCCCTGGAGGTGTTTAAGGCACGGGTGGACGAGGTGCTAAAGGACATGGTTTAGTGTTTGATAAGAGTGGTTGGACTCGATGATCTGGTAGGTCTCTTCCAACCTGTTTTTTCTATGATTCTATGATTTTGCTTTGGCCCATATTACTGAGTAGTTTTAATTTTCAAATTACTTTATCAGTCTGAGAAGGATGATTAGGTGTGCTGAGGATTACAGCCTGGATGTCTGAGCTGCAAGACAAATTCCATATTTGTTCACAGTCCACTGGAGAGCATATTTTAAATGTGCTAAAAATGAAATGCAAACATTCTAAAAAGGGTTCAGGAGCATTGATTCCTTCAGCCTGAGGGTGTCTAGGACCCTTACAACACTGTGAAAGCATGTCAATAATTTAAAGAAATAAGATACCATTATGGCTTCAGTATCAAATGCATTGTAATGGCTCTTCTTTGTTATCAGTGGGTTAAAGGCTTTCTCTGAACTACAGAGTTTTCAGTCGAAGATGCATATAATGAGCCCGGCATGGCGCAGTCTGTCACAGCTCATTCAAGACCAGTAATAAAGCAGAGCTGCCTCAACAGTCCCCAGTGCAATATTTTTGTAGTCAAAATTCTGTTACAGCACATTGAGACTGCAAGCAGGGAATGGGAGAATTTAAAGACAACTTCTGTTGGAAAGGCACAAGCATTTTTATAGGTCAAAGGGGAACTTTTCATTGTGGGTTTTATTTTGAAATTATTTTGGAAAGTAAAATAGAAAGAGAATGGTAAAGTAAAAAGCTGGAAAAGGTGTTTAATTTTTTTAAAGCATTCAGTGTTTCAGTGGTTCCCACTGTGTTTTCCTGTCTGCCCTGCAGCAACCTGGCCAGAACATAGTCCTCTTTCCCTTCAGGCAGCCTTGTAGGGCTTGAGAGTCACTTCTTGTCTCTTTGGATTTGATTTTGCAGGGTGAGCACAGCAGGCAAAGACTGTCACTTGATTATGTTAATATTGCTGAAGTCTCCTGCTCTCCACTGAAGCAGCCAGGGCAGCTGAGTAGTGGGGTTGTGGCTCCAAGAAGGCTCTTCATTCAGGAGACCCATTTAGAAAAGGACTAACTCCTCTGGCATCCTGGAGAGTTTCTAAACATGCTCATCACCCCCACACCAGGAAGCATCAAGTGTCTTCAAGTGTGGCTGGTCTGGCAGAGCTGGGTCATAAGCTTCTCCAAAGTAAGTTGAAGATGCGAATGAAGTCCCATACAGGGATAAGTGTTGGACTCGATGATCCTGGTGGGTCACTTCCAAATCAAGTCATTCTATGATCCCATGACTGTATGTTCCCAAGGCAGCAAGGGGTGCCCTGTGCAGCACTGATTGTGCCAGTTCAGTTGAACAGCTCAGGTGTCCTAATGAAAGCATTAATGTGTTACCAATTTTAATGAGCCTTTGGAAGAAAAGTACGGAAACCAAGCATATCACTTAGGCTTTTTGTGAGAGGTATTATTAAACCAGCTCAGTGTGTTTTTTCCAAGATCATAACCCTAATTGACTCTTCTATTCTAATCCAAGCGGGAAACTAAGATGGCATTGTGTGGCCTTCAGTCCCTCTCCTATTCGTATATGTGTCTCAGGAGATGAATTATTTATGATAATGTAATTATAGAAGCGAACAAACAAGCTCATTGTTCATTTTATCTCCCTAAAGAAGCTGCAGTCTGCCATCAGGACACTAGATGGTAGTCTCAGTCCAGAAACACTTAAGTGGATGTTTTCCAATGCAGTGGCAATAAATCATGCTGTTTCAGAAGGATTTACTCCTTGTAACACAAGATTTGAAGTGAATTAGTTGTGATGAGGAAATGTTATTCAAAGCTGAATTTTTCATAGTTAGGTTTGGTAGCTGGTAAACGATTCATAGAATCATAGAATAACCAGGTTGGAAGAGACCCACGGGATCATCGAGTTCAACCATTCCTATCAATCACTAAACCATGTCCCTTAGCACCTCGTCCACCTGTCCCTTAAACACCTCCAGGGCAGGTGACTCAACCACCTCCCTGGGCAGCCTCTGCCAGTGCCCAATGACCCTTTCTGTGAAAAAACTTTTCCTAATGCCCAGCCTAAATCTCCCCTGGTGGAGCTTGAGGCCATTGATTCACAGATGATTTCCAAAAAAGGAGATCTAGGGTCTGATAATTTTGCAGTTAACCTTTATAGATCTACCTGGAAATCCATGAAATCTCTATTTCAGGTGGTGTGAGCACGAATTCTGATCAAAATAGAATTCCTAGGCATTGACTGGAGTCAATGGGATGTGGAAAACATGTTAGTCTCTTTCTCTTCTAAGTCTGGAGTATGAGCAAGTGTCACCTGAGATCATGGAAGTGTCCTACTTTGTCAGCTAATTTGTGAAATTGTCCTATTTCACATTGAGAATGGACAAACTGTGACCCCTGAAGCCAGGGTAATTTTATCGTATGTGACCACCTTGTTATCTCCTACTTTGCATAAATCACGCAGTACTCACTGACTTGCATTCTTTGTTGTTAGTGCTCCACTATGTTTGCAGTTCAAGCCTGTTCTTTAAAGGAGGTGGGACAGAAACTGTAACTTTCATCTTCACAGCCAAGCACAAACACCCTGTGAGGCATTCTCTTTCACCTTCTTCTCTTTCCCTGAAAAGCCAGAATTTTATAGGCTTTGTTTTACAGTTATTGCAGGTATATTTATAAAAAAGACAATCCACATGTGCCATTAAACTTTCAAGAATAGAAGAATACAGAAGAAATCAATAGTAGAAGAGATTTAGCTGGCTTCATTCCTTACTGGCCGATATTCTGGCTATTTCAGAAGAGCTGGCTGGGGATGGATCTTCTTCTGGATTTCTCTAAATTAAAGAAAGGATTTCCTTTGACACCAGTGATGTTAAGGAAGACTCACAGCCATGTTCCTGCTTGCTCTGTTCAGTTAAGTTTCACTGTGCAGTTAATAAAAAAATGCATGTGGGATGTAGAGATAACTGGGTTTAATTATTAGATATCATAGATTGACTGGGAAATTAATCCAGTTCTCTCTTTGCTGAGGGAGTGGGAATAGAATGCAAGGAGAAATCAGGCATATGTTACACCTAATGTGACCATTTCGATTTCAACAAATTGCAAACTAGTATTGATTTCTATACATAAGCTATGAACGAAAAAGAATTACAAAACTTCTCAGCCGCCTGAAAAGCCAATATCGACCAAACTAAAATGGCATTTAGGAGAGCAATGCTTAGCTGATGAGAATAAATAGCAGTAAAATAGCTTCTCACTTGTAATTTTTATCAAATATTGTATCAGGTCCCTAATCCTTTGCAAGTGTCATCTAATGCATCACTGATGGCTCCAGAAATGTGCAGAATTAATAAAGAAGGTGCCTGGATGTGAAATAGCTACCCACCTCCAACCTTCCTGAAAGGTTTCGGTTTGATGCATGGTATTCCTCTGCTGAAAGTATAATATCTATTAGTTCGCAAAGTGAGTCTTATTCTTGAGTTCCAGCAAAAGAAGCCCTTTGCTTGAGGCCCCTGTTTCATATAATCCATTTATCTTTATTCCAACATGAATCTTCAGCTGTGAAACTGTGAGGTCATGCTACAGCACTTCTAACATGAGTGAGTACAGGGTTGCAAGCACAAGGATTAGATTCAAATATGGTTTAATGCTTTGCTACCTTTAAAGACCTGAAGCAGAGGAAGGGAGTAATGTACATTAGATGGGTGTGAATTGTCAGGCTGCACATGAAGGGAACTCGAGCAGGAAGGGGTGTAGAGCATAGGGGAGTAGAGACTGAAATGCTATGAAATAAGTGAGCATCTCAAAAAGCAAAAAATATGACAAACATTCTCCAGGAAAGCATCCAATTTGTTCTCCTGGAAATCCCTTCCTTTATAGTCCTGCCCCTGGAACATTACCATCCTGGCACGGGGCAAGCATTAGTAAGTAGGTTTGAAGGAACAGAAGGAGAAAGTCCTTCTTGCTAATACAGGCCAATCATCATTTTATATTCAACAACCTTCCTTGACTATGTTTTGGTTTCTCCACTGTTTTAAAGCAGGGGGGAACCCAGAGGGGTGGGCATCAGTAGAGAACAGCACGTTAGATCAGTCCATTCAAACATGTGGGTGCAAAAACAACTTTCTATTATCATCCTGGTGCCAGAAAGAAAGAGCTTGTGGAGCAGCTATTTGCTGTCTGAATGCACCTGCCCAATATTCAATGGTTTGGCTAAAACTGGGGCTCCTAGTCCCTCCTCCCATCTATTGCTCCCAGGTCTCCCTCAGGTTCAGCAAAAAGTTAGACCCATCAGAATGTTGTTTGCCTCCCTGAAGCACTCACCAAAATCCTGGGCTCTTTTTTAATGCGTATTTAGACAAACAATCTTTAGAGAAATCACTACTAGGCAAGCCACAAGCCACTGTAATTTTTAAGCTCAATGGCATAAAACAGTTTGTTGCAGTGGTTCTGCAAGGATGTAAGCACTTGCTAAGTATGAGAGGTTCTTGCTTGCAGTAGGATACTGGTGTTTCAAGACCAACATGCACTTTACCACCCTGGAGCTCAAATCTTTATTTGTGGCCAACTGCAAGCAAGAGTAGCTCCATTCCTTGGGTTATAATATTATTGTTCAACTGGTATCATTGTTTGAAAAGAAATTAAACTGAGAAGCAGGTGTTGTGTGCAACCAGGCAAAGAAAAAGTTCAAGAAGCCTCTCTCTGTGTCTTCAGATCAAGATGAACTTTGATAAAATTGGTTATTAAAAAAACAAGTAATATTTTTCTTCCTCTTCTGACTTGCAAATTAAGCTGAACTCGCATTATCAAGTCTGATTGGAATTTATTTCCAGCTGAAGAGTTCACCACAGCCTTAAAAGACTAAAGCCAAGATCATAATTACATATTGCGGACTTCCCCTGCTGCAAAAGTTTTGCTGATTTCAGAGCAAAAAACTACTCAGTGAAAGCTATTTTTGTATTAAATAAACAGTTAGAAATGCAGAAATTGATGTTTCTCATTCAAATGCAGAAGAGATTTTGATTCATAGCCCTCCTCCCTCCCTTTGAAATGCTATTTACCTACATCAGAGTCTAATAAGGTTAATGTGTTAGATGTTCCCCCAGTGTAAATTGTATCACTGGGAAGAATACTGCCTGAATAGAGTTCTCCAGCTCTATTCATTTGCTTTCAAAGTGTCAAATTAATTTTGCCACATGGGTAATAAAAGCTGTGCTTCTGTGTATTTCTGTAAACATTGTACGATTTAGAAAGTGTTTATGATTTCTTTCAACAATGAAACTTAAATGTGCACGGTCCAATATCAGTGAGTAATTTCAGAAGTGACTGAGGCATGTAATTGAGTTTGTCAGTGTAATTGTATTTTGGAATAGATAGTGTTTTGGGTATTTTAGTCATTGGTGAGTCTCATATTTAGTGTGCTGATTAATTCTATTAGAGGAGTTAATTAGACTGAGAAGGTGGGGGTGTGAATGGATACAAATAACTTTAAAGCACTGCATTTAAGTCAGAGTTGATTATTCTGTGCACAGAGCAATGCTGCCTCTCCCTATTTTAGACTCATGTATGTGATTAGAGCTCATCAGCGCAGCCCCGTGCCTACCAACAAGGACAGGCAAGGAGTATGGGTATAAATCTCTCCTTTCAAGTGTGAACTTCCAAACTGAGGCACTGCAGGGTATAAAGCTGACCTGACTCAAAAATAATAACCTCTTGTGCATACTCTGTAATAACAGAAATAATAATTACAATATCTGCATTTCAGGCATAGCCTCCCCATATTGTTTCCTGTAAAGAATAAAAGGCAATAAGGAATAAACAGGCACCACTTGAGGGCACTCTCTGTCTTTGCTGACTTCAGAAGAGCTTGGACTCAAATCTTGGCATGGGAGATTTAGATTTTCCCCTGCAAAAAGAAGATGGATACTGGAGGTCTCGCAACTGCAACATCTGCCCTGGAGGCACCTGAGTCAGGATCTAAATGTAGAACTCTGTTGGCATCTCCACAGCTCACCTGCAGGCAGCTGCATGGGTCCTGCCTGCCCTAGAGACTGGGTGCTCTGACGAGGGGTTGGCTTGTATGGAAGGGGGAGTTGAACTTGCAGCTGCATTGAAAAATAAGGTGTAGATCTAACCCAGAGCCTGGGCTGGCGGTAGACATGAAAAGTTTTTTGAGAACCTTACTAGCCCTGAGATGGCAAAGGGAGGAGGATGGACAGTCATTCATCTCTCTACCTGTTCATCAGGTGCTGTGTACAAAAAAGTACATCCTTAGGAGTGGCCATGGAGAACCTGACGTGGCTCTTAGTCTTCTGCATCTGACCTAGTGTGGACCAAGCCAGCTCAGGGTGTGGGCAGGCTGAGCTCAAGCCCTTCTCCGCCTCTCCATCCCCACAGTGTGCCCCAAAGCACTTCTAGGTGTGAGAGGGGAGAGACTGAGGAAAGCGGGGCCAGAGAACTGGAACAGCCTCCTCTAAAGACAAAACATGTTAAACAAATTGACAGAGAACAGATTTCTAGGCAACAGTGTGCAATTTTTGAATCACTAAAATATTGCTGACTAGACAAACACAAGACACTCAGAAGAACATTAAAACATGCCTTGAGGCTTCATCTGGGTTGGACAAGTCGGGTCCCTTTATAAACCAAACATTCTGATTTATAAAAAACAGTCTCAGGTTGAATAGCAGTAAAGGAAGGATACTGTCAAATGGAGCAGCGGTCAGGACTACACAAAACCTATGTCAACAGCCTGTACATTTTCAAGAAATTGTGCTGCTGTGTCAGGGAATTGCTCCCAGGCTGCCTGGTCAGGCTTTATAGCACTGTCAGTAAAACTGCCTCTTATCTTCTGACTCCTTCTACATACAGATAACGCAGTTGTGGTCAGTACAGGGCATATTTTAATAATATTCAGAGTGGTAACATCTGGCAAATTCACATGTCATGCTCTTCTCCTTCCCCACGTACAAACAGCCTGTGTTCCCATGCTTTTGTGTTTCCCTTAGATAAAGGCTTTTCTGCAACAGCATAGGGATGATAGGTTATCGGCTGGGAATGGCAACGAGTCTCACGATGGCACGATACAAAGAAATGACCAGAAACTTTCTCTATTGGGAAACTTTATATCGGAAACCAGCTCTGATAATCCTTCAAGAGGAGAGGAGCTGGCAAGTCTCTTGCTGCAAAACAGAAGGAAAAGGAAGAGGGCCCTGGAAAGTCACAGGAGGGTGAACAAGAATTCCTTGTCATCAGCCTCCTTCCGCTGTTCCTGGGAAGGACCTCTTGGCTGCCTCTCACGAAAGGGTTGTGCTCCACAATGTCAAAGCCAACATGTAAGATGTCACGCAGCCAGGACTGAGATGAGACTGATGCATCCCATTAAGGATTTAGAGGTGCATGGAGGGAGAAGGCAATGGGAGCCTCATGCAGAAGAGCAGCAGTGGGGCTGTCCAGGGGTGTCGTGTGCTCTTGGGATAAAAGGACATCTTTTTGCAATGGCAAATCATGTCCCGACTGTTTGGCTTGGATTTGGATGCTGGATTCAGCAGCTCTTACAGCAATAGTCCAGGGTTTTGGGTGCCCACAGATGCACATAGGTATCTCTAGGGTTAGTCTAGAAGACCTAGGAAGACTAAGACACTGTGGTCAACAAGGTTTTTGTTTAGGCAGTACTGAGACTCCCAGCATCCTGTTTTATCATGTTTTCATATTACTGTAATCCCAGACTCATTTGAGTATTAACATCTTAGCCCAACATTTAGGCTCATAAACAATTTAGTCACGTCTTGTGCTTGATTATAATTCAAAAATCAAGCATTGCACGCAGACGGGGTTTGGACTTGTCCAGATTGATGTATCATCTGTTCTAGACTGATGCTGCTCTAATGTAAGATTTCAGGTGAGCAACCAGCAGCAGTACAGGGCATCGAGTCCCTCAACCTTTTTACACAGAGCTTTTCCATCCCTTTCAGTTCATGGATATCACAGCTTTTCCAGATCTTGTGTTTTTAAACCTGCTGTCCACAGGGACTCTCCATAGAGCAGTCACCTCTATCCACTCCACTATTATTCCTGGCCCTGCAGGAGAGGTAAACAAAGCAGGGCCTCATGTGATCTTAGAGAGCAGCGTGGGGTGGCAGCAAAAAGGAAAACACAAAAGTTTCGGGGCAAGTAGCATGTGCCCCAGTCCTTATGACAGTCTGTACCCCCTTTATCCCTCTGCTCCTGTCACCCACGTGTAGTACTTTTGTTTCATTTACCTCCTCTGAGTAGCCAAAACAGAATGAGAAAGCCTTTGGCTTGAATTAAACAATACTAAAAATGAATTATATCAAGTACACAGCACCAAACACAAGGCACTTCTTTTTTAAAGCAAACTGCATTATTTTTACAGTTTACATTTAAACAACAGCTGTAATTTATATGCCACAGTTTAGCTGTTAAAATAAACCCTTAAGCTCCTTTCTTCAGTGCCATCTCCCAGTAGGTGGATTGCTTCAGCCGTGGTGGCTGCTCTATACGTCATTGCAAGCACTTCCCATCAGCTGTGCTCCCGAGGAGCTGGAGAAGGAATGTAGCTGATAAAAACTCTGAGCTGAGCGAACAGCTGGCAATGAACTAATTTTCTAAAATATTGCTCCTTGTCTGTACAGAAACAATTGCAATTTATTTCCGCCAGGAGGCTGATGGAGCTGAGCAGCAGCAGTGAGGGTCTCCCTTGAGCTGGAGCCACACAATCCCTCCCAGGAGCCAGGGCCACCATCGCTGAGCCACGGCATTGGAACAGATCCATCTATCTTCACGGAACAGGGAGGGGTCAATGTCCAGCTCTCCAAAAAACATGTAATTCAAGGAAATCCAATTTTAATTGAGTCTTTCCTTACAAAGGTCCAGCAAAACAGCCCAAGGGTCATACTGAGCTTCCATCAGGATGGCTTTGGTCTTCTGCTGGTTCATATTTGTAGGGAGGGACAGTGGGTCTAGCACTAATGTTGTGCCCACTCCTCCTAGGAGTTGACAACCCAGCCTGTGTTTCATTAACACTGGTAGCAATCTTTGGAAGATACCAAGTCTGTTAATCCTCTTTTGTAAACAGAGAAACCCAGGATCCTGGTTCCAGCTGCTGTGCAGGAATGTCAGCGATGTTCCTCTGGGACCATTTGGAAATACACAATAGTCTGGGCAGCTTCAGGCCATCATGTTGCAAACTTTTCTTAACTCTGCTACCTGAGTCAACTAAATCATTGCATCAGCCCACAAAACAAGCTGAGAACAGATGTGAGTGATTCCAGTGTCAGGGGTTTGAACTATAACAACAAATACAGGCATAATTAAGATTTTCCTCCATTTCTCTTATATGCTAAATGGAAATATTAGATTAACTCAGCTGCGCTGTAAGACTAACTGCAGAGAGTCTCTGGAAGGTGTTTTGGTGTGTGGAAGTGGTCACTACATTGCCACTGAATTGTTATTTCACTTACTTTACCCAGTAGTTAAATTGCATGCTTTGTGTCTTTCCCAGATCATTAATCTTCAATTGTCCGGGCAGTCAATAAGGCAGAATAAATGAGGGTCATCAGAAAGTTGTACAGTTTAAGGCTTTCCATCATTATGTACAATCTATATCTTCATTAATCACTTTTTTCTTAATGAATTTGGGGACTAGTGTTTCTGCTGCTAAGTACTCAAAGGAGAATTATATTTCTGGCTGTCTGGTTCCTCCATCTGTTTCTATAAAAATTTACTGCAATTAGTATTTCAGCAAAATTTTTAAAAACTGCCAGATTTCTTAAGAACAGTGAACACTACTGTAAGTGTGAGGGAGGCTCATGACAACATCGTCTCCTGCAGAAAGTCTGGTGTCACACCACTCTGGCACATGGAGCAATCCCGCTCTCTTGCACATGGACAGGATCTCTGGGATCCCTTTGCTCCATACTAATTTGACAGTTCTGCAGCTGTTTGTAATAAAAGAGGACAAACAAGGTTTTGATGGCCAAAGGGTTATGTTTTGTTCCTAGTCTTTTGGTTAACGCAATGTGCTCCTGTGGCGCTTTGCAGCCTCTTGGGTGCTGTGTGAGGCCATATCATTGACATTCCCCCTTCAGGTGACCTCTCTGGCCCCAGTATGTACCTGCTTAATATCAAATTAAGGGGATCCCAGTGTCTTTATTTTCACTGTATTTATGCCAGGATAAATTTTTGCAGCTGATAAATTTCCATCTGCTTTTAAGAACAGTGGGATGTGCCCAGTTTCTCAGGAAGCTGCAGGGTGTTGTCTGAGCTGAAGCAAAAAGGATGATCCAAGAAGGGCTGACTGACTGGAAGGGGTTGGCTCCAATGAGCCTGAATTGCCCAGGAGAAAGATAATAAACAGCACGAGGAGAGTAATTGCTTTAATGAATAAACTGCAACATGTGTGTGAGTGATACCACCGGGGGCTGATATATGCCAGGAAGTCTGTTTTTAACATCTGCTCTTCAGCAGCCTTAATGTGTTATGACCACATCAATATATCTTCAGCTGCTGGTGTCAGACATCCTATAGCAGCCAGGGATTGGGGAGGAAATACAGGCAAACGAGCATATAGACATGCATACATGTCCAACGGCAGGAGGTTTAACAAGGCCAAATGCCGAGTCCTGCACTTGGGGCACAACAACCCTAAGCAGAGCTACAGACTAGGAGAAACCTGGCTGGAAAGCTGCCTGGAGGAGAGGGACCTGGGGGTGCTGGTTGACAGCCGACTGAATATGAGCCAGCAGTGGCCCAGGTGGCCAAAAAGGCCAATGGCATCTTGGCTTGGATCAGAAACGGCGTGACCAGCAGGTCCAGGGAGGTTATTCTCCCCCTGTACTCGGCACTGGTGAGACCACACCTCGAGTACTGTGTTCAGTTCTGGGCCCCTCACCACAAGAGGGATGTTGAGGCTCTGGATCGAGTCCAGAGAAGAGCAACGAAGCTGGTGAAGGGGCTGGAGAAGAAATCTTATGAGGAGCGGCTGAGAGAGCTGGGGTTGTTCAGCCTGGAGAAGAGGAGGCTGAGGGGAGACCTTATTACTCTCTACAACTACCTGAAGGGAGGTTGTGGAGAGGAGGGTGCTGGCCTCTTCTCCCAAGTGACAGGGGACAGGACGAGAGGGAATGGCCTCAAGCTCCACCAGGGGAGATTTAGGCTTGAGATCAGGAAAAAAGTCTTCACGGAGAGGGTGGTTAGGCATTGGAACAGGCTGCCCAGGGAGGTGGTTGAGTCACCGTCCCTGGAGGTGTTTAAGGTGAGGGTGGATGAGGTATTTAGGGGCATGATTTAGGGATTGGTGGGAATGGTTGGACTTGACGATCCAGTGGGTCTCTTCCAACCTGGTTATTCTGTGATTCTGTGATTCTGTGATTCTGTGATACATATACACAGATACACATACAGGATTTTTATATATGTGCATTGTTGTACCAGTGGAAGAATTAATAATTTTTAATGGTTTCAAAAAGAGCATAAGCAGCCCTGACAAAGACAGCCCATGAGTGGCTGATATTTTTTCCCTGTGATCCCTTTTATTAACAGAGTACAAGCTAGAGGATTGCTATGTTGTTGGCAGCTCATATCGCGCTCTGTTCATCCATAGGTGCAATATGCTCTTTATCACACTGTAATTAAAAGGCTTTTAATCTCTTGCCAAGGCTTTTATGTGCTGCAGAAGCTGAAGGAAGCAGGTGAGGTAGTGTAACCATAATGGTACTTTTTAAAAGTACTTTTACCAGTCTGCGGTCATGGGGAAGGAAGAGCAGAGAAAGAGAGAAGTAGGGACTGAAAAAGGGAGGAGAAAAGAGGGGCTAAGCAAAAAAAGCTGTTGGCCATCAAGCTGTTCTGGTGCTGGCAGAGTCAGCACTGGCAGAAGCATGGACACAACCATCTCTTCTTTCCTCTGCTACAGGGTATCGCACCTGCAGTCCCTGGGAAAAGCATCCTGTGGCAGTTCCTCATCCTCCTCAACTCCTCCTCCAGTCCCCAAGCTCCAGCCACAGCTGCAGCGGGCCAGGGAGAAAGTACAGGACCATGAACAAGCTGAAAACAGGACTGAACAAAGGTATGGGATGACGAACGTCCATTGTTCAGGTGCAGACAGACACTTCCTTTGCCTGTGCTAGGTTTTTCAGGTCAGTTCATCTTCTTCACTTGCGGTGAGGACACTGGGGAGCACCCATGGCATTTTCTTGCATGGAAAAAAGGAAGTGAGAAAACGAATCACTTTTTTCACTCAACTTACTCTGCAAGCTCAGGGGAGCCCACTGAAGGACTCAGCGCAAAGATTAATGTTTAGCCTGCAGCAATAAGCAGAACTTGTTCATTTAAGACAGGACAGTGGCTTGGCAGAATAGGAGGTTGTGACCCCTCTGATGCAGCAGCAGTTCTTCTGACAGAAGGTAATAAATAAAAGTCACTGCCACAGAATGCATCTGAAAGCTTTGCGCTGAACAACATGAAAAATGCTTGCTCTGACCACAAAAACCTTTACATCAAGAGACCTCCTGAGCACACGTGGGGAATAAGGTCTCATTTCAAGTGCTGCCATAAGTAGGCTGTATGAGGATAGCAGTAACTCTAAAAGCATGCTTCATTTACTGCAGTTGTCTGATTTCCCCTCAATATTGCTCCAAAATACCTAATTTAATGACAGACATGGCCCTGGAAACTGAGCAACTTTCAGATTTTGTGTTTATTTAGCCACTTATCAGAACATCAGCTGGAAATGGTAGATGTATGACCCTTTTATTTCTGTGTAAATAGCAGAGTTCTTTAAGAAAGCCAGATACTCTGCTGGGCGTTACTGTAATAACTGCTCACAGCTCAGTCTTTGCTATATTACAGCAGAAATATGTAACTGTGGTCCCTGCTTCTTCCAGGAAACAGAATTAAATTGTTCGGGAATTCGTGGGACAGCAAACGTGCCTGCCTTAAGCTTCACGCACATTGTGGCCTTTGGAGAAGGGCACTCAGACAGTCATTCTGGGGACACACGTGCTAGTTCTGACATGAAACCAAGAAGTGATCCTCGATAAACACAACAATGCCCAAACTAAAACAAAGTACTCATAACCCACCAGATTGTCATAAAAATCATAAGTTAGGAACAGAAATCAAAGGAGGCTGAGAAATATTATACATTCGCATTCTTTCTATTTTTGCCTGCAGGGCTTTGAGCTTTTCACTCAAATGAAAATGAAAACCAAATGAAACGAAGACTACTCTAACATCTCCTGTCTGTGCGGACCAAGGCAGTTCAGAAGAAAATCACAGCCTCGCAGGAAAGCTGTGATAAATTTGCTGGTGTTGGTAACTCTACTTTGTGTCACTCACTATGCTGCTGTGGGCAGATGTGACAGGGCAGGACAGCGTGGTGCCACCCACCTGCAAACACGCTCAGTAGCTTGATGAAGTGGAGCTGAGCTGCCTGAAGGCAGTTACTGATGCTGAGAATGTGAGGCACCATCACAGCGTTGGCTGTTAGGTTCAAAAATCATCACAAGTGATGTGCTTGCAGCCAAGGAAATCTTGAACTGACACCTGCCAGTTTTCTGGGTTTGCATGTGCTGTAATGCTCTCCAACACTCGCTCCTTCTCCCACCCCTAGAATCTTATTTCCCGTAATATGAAGTGTGATTTCCTGCTGGGTGACGATTACGCGGGGATTCAGTGCCAAAATCATCTTTGCAACTCTTGAAACCACTGTGGGTTTGAATGCCCTTTGTGAAGGGGGTTAGAGACCTCAGAGACACAAATACAAAAGAATTTTTGATGGGATGGGAATGAAGAATGGCATTTTCTCTTCCACAGAGAGAGAACACGCTTTGTTCACAACAGTCAAAACTCTTGCTAATTTGGAGCTGGCTCCTGCTCTCCGTCTGACCTTGTGTTTGAGATAGGGAAAGGCTGCACACTCAGGTGATTACAGAAGACACATCTGTTCAGCACAGATCACACTGAACACAGAATATTATCATCTCCGAAGAATGAAGACTGTGGAAAACCATGGTTTTAAAGAAAACATTCTAACAGACGGACAAAAAAAAAAACTAACAAAAAAACCCCCAATTACTTAGATGAAACTTAACTCAACTTTAGCTCAAACAGAAAATATTCTGCTTTTTGTAATAGTAACTATTTCTTGCATCAACCACAGAGGCCACCTAGCCCAACACTGGGATGTCTTCAGATCAATCAGGTTGCTCAGAGCCCGTCTCACCCAGAGCTCAGACTCGATGATCGAGCGGGTCCTTTCCAACAGAGTGATTCTATGATTCTATTCCCCACCCAGCCTGTATTCGTGCCTGGGACTGCTCTTGTTGAAGTTCACGAGGTGAGCACGGGCCCCTTTCTTAAGTCATTAAGCAATAACTAATTAACACTAATTCATCAGGAAAAAAATTTCACATAAAGTGGCATTGGTCACTGGCAGAGGCTGCCCAGGGAGGGGCTTGAGTCACCCTCCCTGGAGGTGCTTAAAGGACGGGTGGATGAGGTGCTGAGGGACATGGTTTAATTATTGATAGGAATGGTTGGACTCGATGATCCGGTGGGTCTTTTCCAACCTGTTGATTCTATGATTCTATTCTATGAACACACCACGCCAACCACTGGGCGCCTCTCACTCGCCTGCAGGCCGTGGCTCCGCCCCCTTAGTCGAGGCCCCGCCCAACTCGGACGAGTCTCCGCCCCTGGGCTGGGCGGGCGGTGGCGGCGCAGGCGCAGTAGGGAGCGGCGCCCACGTGACTGCGGCTCGGTGACACCAACATGGCTGCGCCCATGCGCACGCTGGGGTCGTGGTGTTGACGGGGGTTCTAGAGCCGTTTCGAGGCAGGGAGGGCTGCCCCGGCATGGAGCCGCGGGAGTCCTGGGCGGCCTTGGCGGTGAGTGCGTGGGCCCGGGCCGGCCTGGGTTCTGCAGCCGCCCCGGGCAGGGCTGTTGGTCTCCGGCTCTCCCAGGCCCGGCAGCTGCTGCCGGCTGCGTGAAGCGCCCGCTTCGCTATTTCCCGCCCTAAAAGGTCTCCTAGCCTTGCAGGGGCACGGCTGTCATCCACAACATCCATGGGGTTTTGTTTAACCGTGTGCCTGGCGTTCATTTTGGCCGCATCAGTACAAGAAAGGCAGTGAAAGGAGAGGCTGGAGAACGTCCAGAGAAGGGCAATTGAACTGCTAAAGTATTTGTAGCACAGGCGTTATGAGAAGCAGCTGAGGGACGTGGGGCTGTTTAGCCTGGAGAAAAGGAGGCTGAGGGGAGACCTCATTTCCTTCTGCAGATCCCTGAAAGGAAATTGCAGCAAGGTGGGTGTTGGTTGCTTCTCCCAAGACACAAGTGGTAGGACAAGTGGAAATGGCCTCAAGTTGCACCAGGGAGGTTTAGACTGGATGTTAGGAAAAGCTCCTTCACTGAAGGGATTGTCCAGCATTGCAACAGGCTGCCCAGGGAAATTCTGGAGTCACTATCCCTGGGGAAATTTAAAAGACACATGCACGTTGTTTAGTGGTGGCAATGCTGGTTTATAGTTGGACTTGATAATTGTAGGATTGTTAAGGTTAAAAAAGACCCCTGAGATCATCATGTCCAGCCATCAGCCCAACACCACCATGTCTACCAAACCATGTCCAGAAGTGACACATATTAAAAATTTTCAATGATCTTAAAGGTCTCTTCCAACCTAAATGATTTTGTGATGTTTAACTGGCTATGTCTAGCTCCTGGTAAAGGTCTTCCAGCTTTTTGACTCCTTGTAGCATTACTGAAAGGTGGGAAGAAGATGCCTTGGAGTTGCCTTATTATCTAAAAATCATCGCTATTTTCTGCAGCTAGTGAAAGCACAGGGGTGTTGTTGCTTGCTGGCAGGTGTGCTCTTAGCTGCTTCATGAATTTAAATGACATCTAAGATGCCAAACCATGAAAACTAAAGAAGCAGTTAGTAACTTGTGATTCATGTTTTAACAGATGGGTAGATTAAATCTGATTACATCTGATCCATGTTATTTTGAGCAGAAAAGGATTTCGATCAAAAATAGTGAAGAGAAATCGATGCATGCAAATTAGCTAAATTGATGAAAAGAGTAATTAACTTATTGATTAAAACTTTAGTAGCAGATGGTGAACACCTCTTTGAGTCTTCTGATGGCTCTGAAAAGAAATCCAGTGGCATACGTGTGATTTGTTTTCAGAGTTTAAAACCTGTGCAGCTGTCTCTCTTATGGTGCTTTATGTGAGGTGGACCTCAAACTATGTTTTCTGTTCTGAATAACAGTGCATCTGAATAATGTTTCATAATGGATTAATGTGAACTATCAATATTTTACTTTTTGCATATAAGTGTTTCTGTTTATTTCAGTCTACTGCTGTTTTTAACAAGTAATTCTTTTCTTGTTATCATGTCAGCCATGTCCTGGGAAAACTTAAAAAAAAGTCATCTAGAAACATGGAGAATGGAAAAAGATTGAGCTTTAGTTGGTACTGTATTATCAGGGTTGATTTAAAGAATTGCTTTGGATAAAAACTTTCCATTTTTCCTTACAACTTTGAAAACCTATGTATTTAATATGATATTTCTTCCTATAGGCTTTTGTCAGCTAAAGAAAATAAAGCAGTTTTACTTTAGGCTTTGTCCAACCAAGGAAATGGGGGATAACAATTTAAATGAAGAATGGTAGAAAAATGTGAATGTGCTTTCTAGTGATGCTCATGGGGGAGCAAAATTTCTTTTCTTAATATCACACAACTTCTAGAGGTGCTGGTCATTCTGTGCTGTGGCATTTACTGTCTTGCTTTTACATGTGGTGGCTAAGCGTTGCATTACTTTGTTTGTACTATTCAAAACACTTTTGGTGTGTGCACACTGCAGTTACTCACAGAAGCACCACAGCTTCACCCCTGCAATTATTAATGCACTTTACTCCATGGTTTTGTCTTGAAGGCTGGTGGAGTTGCTGGTGTCTGTGTTGACCTGATCCTTTTTCCCCTGGATACCATTAAAACAAGATTGCAGAGTCCTCAAGGGTTTAGGAAGGCTGGTGGTTTTCGTGGCATCTATGCTGGTGTTCCTTCCACTGCTATAGGATCCTTTCCAAATGGTAAATAGTTTTTTTGATTTTGCTTTGTCTTCGTTAAGCAGAGACTTAGGAAGTATAGGACATCCATGTCTGTAGGTTCTTCTCCTATGTAGGACCGTGAGGATTCTGTGAGTCTGTGTCCAGCCGTGAAAAGCAGTTTCGAGAATTGTACAATATTGAGCAAACCGTTTAAGCAAGCCTGGAATGAATGCTGTCGCACATTTACTCTGCAAAGCAACCCTTTATAAGCTTTCCTGAATGTGTCTTGCAGCCTGCCCTTACTTACAGAGGCACCTGAAAGCATTTCCATGTGCCAGAGAGGGCTTGAGTCTTGCTTGTCAAGGATGCTTTTGTCATGACCCACTCTTTCACAGCATTGGAAATGAATCAAAATTCTAAGTGCTTGAGTGTTGGAGGCCTTTGAGCTGATTCCCCTGGGGATGCTATGAGCATCTTTTTCTCCCTGGAAACTACTACAACACTTAAAATGAGAAGACGTCAGTAGTACTTTTGAAACTGAAGCTTTAAAAAAGTAAATGCTCCCTGCAGAGAAAAGGCATCTAAAATTCCTAATGCTTTTGTCCATTTTGTCTTTGTAGGGAGGGATAAAAAGGCAGTGAGTTATGCTGTCAGTAGTAAATGTTAGCAGAACTTTGCTGACAAATCCACTGACACCTTCAGATGTTTGATGCCCTTCATAAGATGATATAAAAAAATTCAGTTCTTTATCTTGTCTGCTCTGTTATCTCTTTTTGAGGTGATAAGCATCTTTTGATTAGCAGAAGGCAATTCACATAGCCCTTCTTTACAATTAAAATCCATTTCCCTGCAAGACCTGTCATTTTTTTTCCAAGATTTACATCTTCAAAATCTGAACTGTGGTTTTATCTTTCCAACATATGACTGAGAACTGAAATTATCTTTAGGAGAAGCCTTAAGGTGCAAGTGCCTTTGTAGTTGACTCACAGTGAATAAATGCAGCTTGTGTCGTTATGCTGAGTATTGTTTTATTTGTTTCTTGTTCACTGAACAGGATTTCTATGAATTCTTCAGAAGCTTAGAAGAATTTTTTAATGGGGCTAAAGTGCAAAATGTTAAACTGACAATAGTTAGGAAGAAGTTATTAAGAACTGCTGCTGAAACAGTTTTGCACATTGCAGAGTTGCAGGCTGGGATGAAGGACCTTGATAGGTTTGGGGTGTTGTGGGTTTTTTTTAATTAATAAACTGATGTGTTTTGGGTGTTTTTAATTTCCTCGCCGCAAAATAAAGAACATCCACCCAAGTCAACCAAATGACCTCCTCTCTACCCCTTAGATCTATGGAGTTTACCAGTTTTTTCAAAACCTGCTGGACATTCATGACTAATTAACACATCTTGCCTTATCTCAATGCTAAATATGGCCTGGAGTCCTGACACCTTTGATATTTAACAGGAGGCTTGCCAGCGATAGCTAGGAGTATAAATTTCTGAAAGAATTATTCCACAGATTGTCTTAATATTGTTGTACTGATTTAGGCAAAAATATACTGTTTTCAACTGCAGTTGTAGAATAGTAAGTCACAGAATCTACCTCTAAATGTTTTTGTGCTAGTTCTGTGATGGAGGAGTGGTTAAGGGACTGCATGTATTCTTGAATTTCAGCTGCTGCGTTTTTTATCACCTATGAGAATGTGAAATCCATGCTGCACCATGGCTCTGCATCCTACTTGACTCCAGCAAAACACATGGTGGCTGCCTCCCTTGGGGAAGTGGTAAGAAAAAAGTTCATGTTGTGTGTTTGTGGGAGGAGAGGAAATTGTGCAATCATGAAAACTCAGGTTTGGTGTCATATCATGCTTTTTTTTAAATGTTGACAATCTTTGTACTTCTGATACTTCTTACAAAAATATTACTTTTTCCTTAAGTTTTGGCACTTGTAAGGATGGTTTCAAAGTGAATAGATGAATTAATGACAGTTCTTAGTAGGCCTGTTGGGTCGTCTTGCTAAGTCAGTAGATATTGGAAGTGTGTGTTGTTCCAAAACAGTAATACACCTTCACCTTGTAGCAGTTGTGTGTCAGTGTTAGCATTCAAGGAAGGCTTTTACAGCCACTTAGCTTGATGTGGGGTAGTCCTGGAAATTATTTTAAAAAATAGCCATAAGAGAATGATGTTACATGTAAAGTAGGCAGGTGCCATCACCTGAAACGCATGCACCTTGACGATTAAGAACCAGTATTAACTGATTAATGCTAATCTCCCTCTCCTTCTGCACTATTTATTGTATTTGTAAAGAGACTTTTCTAGTGGATGCACAACATGATGTGACTGGAAGGAGCAGCTGACCACTCTGTAAGTCCCCTTACCAAACGATGTGTAATGGTTTCCTGATGCAACCTGCCTCAGTGGAAAATGTCACGGGAAACCTAATGAAGGACAGGGGACAGGACGAGAGGGAATGGCCTCAAGCTGGAAAGGGTTCCTGGAAAGGGTGATTGGTCCCTGGCAGAGGCTGCCCAGGGAGGGGGTGGAGTCCCCTTCCCTGGAGGGGTTTAGATGAGGTGCTGAGCGACGTGGTTTAGTGGCAGATGGGAGTGGTTGGACTCGATGATCCAATGGGTCTCTTCCAACCTGGTTATTCTATGATTCTATGAAGCTTTCTTCCTTGGGATGGACATCTGTATGTTTTAGTGACAGCTTTTCACATGGTCTCTCTGATAGCTGTAGCCTTTATTTTAGTGTATTGGTCGCGTTATTGCAGGCTAAAGATACGTGAGTAATGAATACAATATCTATATACAAGCTTTTTGAAAGCACTTTCCTCTCACTTTTTGGTAAAGTTGCTGTGTTTGTAATGTATTAAATCGATTGCTTTGTTTATAGCAGGTTCTGGAGCTGCAAGTAATGCCTGCCTTTGCTAGATTCATAGAATAACCAGAATAATTGGAACTAAATTCTGTTGAATGCTTTAGATGATCAGTAAGGAAGGTCACAAGAGAACCCTCTCTTGTTTTGATGCTCAGGTTGCCCTTACCTTGTTAACAGTGTGGACTTTGCAGAAATTAATGTGTGCGTGCATGTGGGCAGGTGGTTGGTTTGTTTTATATTGTAAGTTACAAATGAAATAGCACTAACCTATTGAATTTAAGTAAGAAATTACCTCTTGCCCCCCTGGCTTTCCAGTCTTGTGCAAATAACCTGTGGCAAGTTTTGAAAAGTAAAGCTTCTTGATGTGATCAAACAGTGACTCTTCCTGTTTGGTCCAGATGCAGACATTGTCTATGGGTAAATACTGAAGGCATTTTATCCACAGAAGCTTGTATATTGTGTTGTTAAAAACTATTTCTGAGGTTTTTTGTAAACAAAAAGAGACAGGTTGTTGTGGGTTAGCTGAATTAAATAAATCCTAGGTTCAGCAAAATCCTTCTTTCCCCAGATGCTCCTCTCACTTTTGACCGCAGAGTTGGTGTGGTGCCTCGGTGGTATTCAGGGCTGGGTGCTGGGCTGTAAAGCAACAACACTGCTCATCACCACCTTGCTGGTGTCACGCTGGGTGTCTCCTGGCACTGCAGTGATAAAATGGAGTGTAAACTCTGTTCCTCCACAGTTTTGAGGGAGGGAAATAGGCTCTATGAAACTAACTTTTCTGTCTCCTTTTACAACTTAAGCTTAGCCTATGATGTGGGGCAGAGAAATGTATTCTATCTGTGATTCCACAGTCTGCTTTTAATAGATGAGTTTTTCATCTCTGTGATGGTGGCTTCTTTCTCTCCATTTTTATATTTTTATATTCCTTGTGGGGGCTTAGCTTATGTGTAGATTGGTCCCAAACTGCCGGGAGTGCAGAGGGATCTGTGCTGTTTTAGCTTAGCACCAGGTGCTTCGCTTTTACAGCAGCAGATCCTACCTACTTTATAGAATCATAGAATCACCAGGTTGGATAAGCTCAGCTCTCCCTGCTCTCTGTTTTCAGCTTTGATTCCCAAGTAATTCTTGTTTTTCTGTGGAAAAGATACTGATTTGATTGAATGGGACTTAGCTAGGGAATTTAATTTAACATACCAAGCACATGAAGATAGGTGAATGCAGCACCTGTTGACCACTCTGGTAGTGGTTATAGGCAGGAGCAGCTAGAAGGGCAATAGATTTAGGGCTAGGTAGGATATGTTTGTGTTGCTGCTTCAGGTGGATTCTCTTTGATCTTGATTAGAGCCTGTGCTGTCAGGTTATGGCTTCTAAGTAAAGGCAATGCACAGAACTTATTTCCATGGAAATTCTTCCTGATTTCTTGCAGCCTTTACAGAGGTTCTTCACTAAGGCAGTGCATAGCCCTTAAATTCCTTGCTTGCCTGATACAGAGCTAGCAGATTCAAGAGGCGTGTTAAGCTTCTCGCTTTATTCTGTTTCAGAATAAAGTAAAACGATGATTGGGCTGTTGAAACAGTGCCAGTGCTCTGTGATAAAATCTACTGAAAATAAAGGTATTTTCTTTTGTGAGTGGGTTATTTACGGCATACTACTTCTGCCTGTGAGGGTTCTGTGAGAAAACTATAACTGGGTATTTCAGTCATTAGCAGCCAAAGAACAGCTGGCTGCAGGTGACTCCATGCACGATTATAGAACCTGTTACCTGTATTTTTCAAGGTGGGCTGTGCTCTTGTGACCCTTACAGCTCAAGCACTTTCTGCTTTCATTTTCAGGCTGACAAATGGAGATGCAGCACAGTTAAATGAGTTTCTCAGGGCTGTCTCGTGCTTGGTTCTTGCTGCTCTAAGGCTAGAGAAAAAAATCGTGATAGCCACTGAAATGTCAGTCTGCCTTTATGGTGTGGAAACTGTGATGTTGTAACAGCCATAATTCAGCTAATAAGATTCTGCTTTTTTCTAGCTTTTCTTCTTGTCTTTGTGTGATGGGAGCTCTAAGCTGTAAAATAATTGAAGTAGGGATTTAGAGATTTGCTACAACAGAACTGTACTAAAAATAGCGCAAAGCAAGATATTCTCACATTTGTTTTATAAAAAGTCTTAGCCAGTCAATAGAAATATATAAACTATTCCAAATTGCATCAGGGTGAAAGTTATAATTATGTTTTATTGATTAGTCATTAAGTTTTAATCAGGGTGGGTGTAACCATTGGGACCATTTTGTCAGTATTTTTTAATATCTACTTCTCCCCTTCGTACACTGTAATAATTGTTATCATATAAATTGCTTTTAAATGTGAAATAATAAGACAGAGACACTGTCATGTTAGGATTCCCAAGACATCTCTTTGCATTTCCAAACTGCCTTTTTACAAAGCAAGAAACTGATGTTGGATTTCTAGGCTTGTTGTTCCTTCAGTGGTAAGCGTAAATGAGTCAGCTACCTTCTTGTGCCTCAATAAAATTTGAGTATGTGCTAAGCTTAAATGTATGCTGAATAATATGTGTTTTGAATGTGACCCAGTCAAAATACTAAAATAGATAAAGAGGAAAAAAGGCAAAGGTTGCATTAGTAGGGGAGAAATTGGTCAAATGGGAGCTCTCAGTAGCCACTCTTCTGTATTCTTTGCAGCCTGTGTAGTTGCATGGGAAACATCCCTTGGAACTGGTTTGGTTCAATTTCCCTCTTCCAGGCTAGGGGGCGCAAAACTGAGCAGTAAAAAAACAGTGGCTCTAGTGTGTGGTTTTTACTTTTTTTTTTTCCTTTTGGACAGGAGGAACAGAAGGCTGATCTCATCTCCCAGAGCGAGATAAAGAGAAGTGCATACAAAATCTGACGCTGTTAAACATAATTATTTTTTTCCTTTAACTGAATCTTGCTGGATAGGGACTCTGAATATCCCATAATACATGAAAAATTACTTACAAAGACACAGCCAAAACTCTAGAGGCTGGATACATGGTGTATCATCTCATCTCATCTCATCAGGGAAAATGAAGGTTGAAGAATACATGAGTTACCTGGAGGGGTGGAACTCTTATTGTACCACTGTGAAGTCTGGAGATAGCAAACACACTTATTGCATCCAGGGCTGTGGAATTTTTCATCTTGACTCTACATTGCCCTGTATGTTTAGTCTGCCTGTATCTTTGCAGTGAGCTGCCAAATGTGCTTGGAAAACATGAAATCATAGGGAGTGGAAAGGAAAACCAAATGTTCTAAAATTTTACTTTTGATATTCTAAAGCAATTTAAGTAACTCTGCAAAGGAGCAGTGCTTTTAACCTCCTGGTGCCCATGTTAAATGGTAACCAGGTGTGTCTTGCAGATCCAGAGTTAATTGTACAGCTGCAGACTTATTTGCACAGAATTTTTAAGGTCCGTTCAATATGACAATGTATACTATTAATTACAAGAAATTTTGACAAAGAGAAGTCCCCCTCTGGGCCTTCATCAGCCTTCTGCAAACATGAGTTTATGGGACAAGTTTAAGATTGTCCCAGTTTGACTGATGAGGTTTCCTTCATGAGTGCCAAAATGGTTGGATTCAGTGCAGCTAATTTTACATCCTGCTGACTTTTCCGTAGAGGTGAGAATATAGTCATTTGGATGGTGTTTATGAAGCTAGCTGACAATGGCCTTTTCCATATAATGTTTAGATATTATTATGGTTACGATCTGAGCTTTGCAAGATATTTAGTGAAATCTTTGGGCTGTTTATTTCAAATACCAGGTTCACTCTTGTCTTTCTGACCTTTTCTTTCCTTTTTGATTGACTATTTTTGATGGGGTTTTTTTTTCTACTCTGTAGGAAAGCAAGTCTACCTGACTTCAATTTCAATTGTGAGAGAAAGTGTGTGGGAGGATTGAGGACTGGATGGGAGGTAAAGGTCCTGTTTTTTGGCAGCTAGTGGTAATGATCTAGTCTGGAAGTAGATTCCCAGCTGAAGTTATTGGGCTGCTTTTGTCCTTGTGTAGGTTTGCAGAGTACTAAATGAAGTAGCAGGGGAAACATGCTCAACAGAGCAACAGTGAAAACATGGAAACACAGGTGGATGTTCATTTCACTGCCTCATCTTGATTTGAATTTGTAGGTGAGTGGTGTGACATTGTCACCTCATGGCTCCACAGGGCAAGATGAGGACAGGTATTTGAAAGTGAATTTCCAAGCTCACTTAAGATACTTTTATGATAACAGCAGAATGTGTGGTTTGTCTGTGATTAGCATCTGACTGTCAGTATTAATAGCTTGGGAATTTCTTTTTCTTCTCTTGTGATGTGTCAAGTAGGAAAGCTTCTTAATGCAGGAATCATCTTTCTGGGGAATTCGGACAGCTTTCTCTACTAGTCCTAACTTCTTTCTTAGAAGAAGCAAGCCCAAATGCAAGCAAGTTTAAAGTTTACAAATCATGGTTCTGTGGAATAACATTTTGAATGTGCCTTTGGTTTAAATAAAGAAGTACATGTTTTTATTACTTTAGGCTTTGGTTTTTTTTTTTTCTTGTGAGGGTGTGGGGAAGCATTTTGGACATGACAGGACATCATGTTGTCTGTCTGTCCACAAATCGGCCTCTCTTTCCCTCTGCCCTGGCAGTTTCTTTTAGAACAGTTAACTAGTTTCAGTTTAATAGAAGAACAGCAATCTCCACAGTGTATTGGTATGAATTCCATGAGAGAGAGTGACGAGGTCAGAGAAGAAAGTTGCTATTAATGCCTGTTCCGAGGAAAAGGCAGAAGCATGAGTCAAACAAATCCACAGGGTAATATGAAAGAATCTCCAGCAGGATAATTGGTTAGGGCATTGCAGCATTGTAAGCCCTAGAAGATCATCTTGTAGGAGTCCAATCTAACAGAGATGAAACAGCTGCTCACATCAGACGTGGAGTTAAGATTTTAGCTATTTGAAAGTCCAAAACTTGCATGTTGGAAGATGTGGCTTTTCTGTTCAATGGGCAAGTTGGACACTCTAGGGAGAGTTGTTTCTAACTCGACAATTGCCTGCTGCAACAAAAAGGTGATTTAACACTTACTGTGTCTAGACTTTTGGCTAATAGCTTTGAATTTTTAACTATGTTTTTTCCAAGGACTGAACTAAGAAACGGACAAAGCTAATTAAAAAGAAAAAGCTGCATTTTCTGCCTTGTATCCTATCTCCTGTCCACCAGTGTAGTATGGGCTGGCAGACCATGATGTTCAGAGTAGTATTCAAAAATCTGAGAGCAATCAAAGTTTGATGAAACCTCTTCTGCAGCATTTAAGGTTTTTTAGCTGCTTTTATTGATTACTGCTTGTCATTTTGGGTGTGACTCTCTTTTGTGCTTTGCATATCTGGATGGAAACAGACAGTGATAAGGGGAATGTGCTGACCCTGGCAAGATGAGCAATGGTGGGGAGTGCAGCAACATAGGTGGTCTTTTGAATTAATCGTGGATTTTGAAATATTCATGAATTAATCTAAGTGAGGTCAAGTCTGTACTACAGATGCTGCAGGATTTTTGCCAAATTCTTATGCCAGAAGCATAGCTGAAGGATGGTTGGAAGATGGTTGTGAAGGTGAGGCTGCTGCCATAAAGAGCTACTAGAGAAGGGGCATAGTTAGAGTGGATGGAAACTCAAATTAGAGCTGCAGCTGGAAATTGCTTGTAAATAAAGATGAATGGAGGTATGAATCCACAAACGTTGCCAACAAATTCATCATGCAATTAAAGGCTGAAACAGGAAATTAAGAACTGTCAAATATCTAACCAGCCACCCATGCTCATCATCTCTTGTATGCACCATGTTAACTGCATGCATTACTTTGTCTTCATCAGCTGTCTTTACTAGATTGCTGTGTTTTGTGTTCAATCAGGGCTTGGAGGATGTGCTACTTTGCAGTATAGAGCAGAAGCTTCATGATTGTCATTTCTTTTTCTTTTTTTCAGTCCTAGGGATGATATTCAGCTGATTTAGAAATGTTTATAGCTCAGTGTGTCTATAGAGGAAAGCTAATTTGGATTAAAGAATATAAGTGAGAAATAAATAATTTAAAAGTTTTTCCTGATAGATTTCCTGGTTTGCAATGTGTTCTGCTGGGGTTGGCTTTGGAAAGGTCTGAGATAGGTTAAGGTAAGTTTATTCCAAAATAAGGTTCCGTGTAGGGTTTGTCAGGAATAACTATTTCTGAATAGCTCCATATGTGGACAAGCCCATAATTCTTTAAGTGAAAAAGCTGTAAGAAAGAGTAAGGGATCAATTAAAGGAAAATACTTGATAAAGTACAATGTAGTTGAAATTTCCGTGTTCTGGGCCAATGTAACCCCAAGAGACTGAGGAAATTGTAAAATACTAGTCATCTTTCAACAGGAGACTTAATGTGTTTTCAGAAAATATTGCCTGTGTTCTCTTGCCTGGAATCTCATTAACGTTTGTCCTCCTGTAACACAGCCTGACTCCACTTGGCTCCTTGGAAATGGTTTTATGCTGGATGGGATGGACCATGCTACTTTTGCTGAAAGAACAGTTTGGCTGGTGGATGTGATGAATTTCTTAGGCCTTTTAAAAGAAGTTTAACAGACTCGGTGGAAGAGTTGCTAGGATAGAATGGATCATGCAGACAGTTCTGTAGGTTGAATTAAGGGGCTACTCTTCTTCAGCTTCAAGGCTTTCTGTGTTTAAATATGGTAGTAATTTGTGATTTGGGCATCAACCAGGATTTTTGAAAAGTTGTTCAGCTGTCTGATTTTTTTTCCACTTGTGTGTAAACCAACTGCTTGTGACTGTACTGAGGAACTTAAAAACCTGTGAGACACTTAGTCTGCACTGGAGTACAAGAGATGGGCGTAACAGCAGGTCACTTTTGGTAGGTTTTAGGTTTAGATTTGAAAAGGAAACAAAACTCTACACTAGTTAAACTTTGAAAGACCAATTTAGTTATGCAAAGTGCACAAACTTTCAAAACATCTACAGTCAGAAGAATTTCTGTAAGGAAGTAGTTAGTGTAAGCTTTGTCAGCTTCACAGACCTTCCTTATTCTTTTTCTGTTAACTGATATAATTGGGGTAATGTTTTTTCCTTGCTGTGAAGAGAGCTCAGCTCCTGTTTTCCAAGGTGCACCTGACATGGTTGATGGAGAGGTAGGCAGGGAGCCTACAGCAAGAGTTGCAGGGCATGTGGTGTGGCAGGTGAAGAGGCACATGTGGGGATGGAAATCAGAGAGGGACAGAAGTGATGGAGGAGGAGCCGGCTGAGGACTTCAGGCAGCTGAGCTGAAAAGATGTTGCTCTGGAGCAGGTAGAGGGGAGTTCTGAAAAGCAATAATAAGGAGCTGACTTGGAGTTGACAATGACAGGATGAAATGACACTTGAAAACAGCTCTGCCTTTTCCAGGTGGAGTCATCTAAGGTGGAAACATGGAGGAAGTTGGAAATGTTTGTGTAAAAGCTCTGGGTTTCCAAATGCTTGTGAGATTTGGTGCCTGTGAGTGGTCTTATCTCTGAAAGAGTGTATTTTTTAAGCTCTGGAAAGTGCTGAGATCTGAGGGATCTTGCTGGGTGAGATTGCTCTTTGAAGAATGTTTCCTGCCAGCATACAGGGGAGCTGCAGTTAAATTAATGAAGGCTCTGTTGTGTCAGTCAGGAATAGATGGGACAAAGAGCTTGGCATTGTCTAAAGCTTCCCATCCAGAGCCTATTAGTCAAAACTTGTTCTCTCCATGGGGTTTAAATTAGAAATGGAGTCACCTGTTCAAGACTCCAGCTGCTTTGCACAGGACTGAATTTAACTATGCTGGGAGGGGCTGTGGGTGCTGTGCTTTAGTGCAAGAGGGCAAAATAAGATTAGCATATTCTGAGATTTTGTTTTAAAGATGAACACATTTTCTTCTGGGGCTGGAACTAAAAGCAGAAAATGATGGTGGACAGTGCATATAAGGTGCAGTTCCTGTCCCCTCTGGATTTCCTCATTAAATAGGTGCTAACGCTTCAATTCTCCAGTTGTGCTTCAGCAGGCAGCACAACCTGCTGGCAAGCAAGCATGCGTGGAAGGACTTGTTCACAACTTGAGGTGTGATACACAGTAAATTAGACCACAAGCTTGTATTTTTGTTCTATCTTTGTCAAAAGGGCAGCAATTATTTAGATGAAGGTGTATTGGTGTTTGAACTGTTAGAGGTCTGTGATTGCAACGGTTAAGGCTTCTCTGTTCAAAGAAAATATGAATCCAAATGCGAATGTCATATTTCTCCACTTTCCTGATAATTTTCCTGGTGGTGGAAAGGGTTCAGCAGTTCAACTTCTGTCTACAGATACGTCTTATGCTTTTTGCCCCCCTTCCTACCCCACCATAACATTCCCAATCAAAGAGTCGTGACAAGTTTAGGAACAATTATTTGGAGGATAAGATACTTTGCTAATTACGAAATATTGCATTGAAAAAGTTCGGTTTTTTGCTTATGTTGGGAAGGGGGATCATAGAGAAATCTGAGAAACCAAACAAACCTAGAAAGTCTGGAGCGATGTGGGAAGCTGCAGTGCTGAATTCAGTATTTATTGAGGCTGCTGACTTGAACAAGGAGGGAAAATTTTCCTTCTTTTTCAGGATCCAGATGAAATAAGTGCAATTTAAGATCTCTTAATTTTAGGCTCAGCTATTATTTTAATCATCCAGTTATCTGAGGAATGGAAAATGACCTTTTTCATGTTTCATATGAAAACAGTAACTTTCTAATTACAAGAGAGCATCTAATATAGAAATTTAGATGCTCAGTTTGTCATATTTATTAACCTATTTTGGGAAGCACATTTAAAAAAAAAATATATAAATACCTGAACAAAAAAAGCAATAGTAAACCAAACCTGAGTTACAAGGCCACTTTTGACTGCTGGAGTATGGCCAGGGCTAATGCACTAAACAATACCCAGCCAACCAAACAGCAAACCCCAACACTCCACAACATCAAAACCATCTTTATTGCTGCTTCTCTTTGAATGGGGTTTTAGAGTTGCTCTGCTTTTTTTGCTCTTTCTATGTTATGTTGGAGCTGGCAAGCCTTCTGACCTTCAGGGCTGGGGGTAGAGATTAGGATTTTTTTGCCAGATTGACTTCAGCCTCTTTGTTGTAATTCTTGTGCAGCAGCTTTTTCTCCCAGATGGGTTTGTGATTCTCTTGCACAGGTTTTGTGAAGTTTAGTTTAAAGCCTCTCATGTCTGGGTACAAAGTTGTACAATGTCATTAATTATATTCATGTTTGATTAACAATAAACTTATGCAAATGACATTTAAAGGTAACTCTCCCCAGGTATGTACCTTTAGTTCTGTATTAAGTATTAAATTTTATTTATGTGGTGAAGATCAATTAAAGCTTCCCAGCCTACTCAGACAGCTAAAATCATTAAAACTAACCTCCTGCTCAGGAAATCTACAATTAGAATCCTTGAGAAAGGCAGTGTTCTAAAGGGCTTAAAGCTGCAACACAGAGGAGTTTTCTGGAGCTCACTGCATGTTTCTGTATCCATTTTTCAAAGCAAGCTTGGATGTCCAAGTCAGAGACTTGCATGGAGTCACTGAGCATTTGTTTCCTAAATTGCAAGCCACTGAAGTATTCCAGAACAGTTCTCTGTGAGACCGCTTTGCTCCTGCCTTGTAGCAGAATAGCTGGCTAATTACAAAGTGGAAAAAAAATTGGTCTTGATTCTTACTTAGTCCCAGGTTAGTGCAGAGAACAGATGAGCTTGTTAGCCAGGAACACATCACATGCCACCGTCTTAACAGAAGAAGCTCCTAGTCTTTGCCCTTCAGCAGCCTGCCTTGAAAGCATGTGTAATATCTGTGTCTTATTAAGACAAGAAGTGCTTGGACTGTATAGTTGTGGGAGCTTTGAAGAGCGTGAGTGAGATGCTCAGCTGTGCAAGGTGCATGCCAGGCTGCAGAAAGTAATGCTTTCTCAAGCTGCTCTCGTCAGAGGTACAAAGCCATGAATAACAGGGCACCAGCTGTGTCTCCAGTTCTGAGAAAAATCTGCCCTCCATCATTCCAATTTTAATAAGCCCTTAATAGCAGCTTTAACACCTGCTCTGTCCTCTTTCAAATGTTTCTGATACATCTCCTGCACAGATCTGCCTGCAAGGTTAGTGGTCAAGCAGTATGTATAGGTGCCTGAAAACAAGTGACAGGGGATAGGACGAGAGGGAATGGCCTCAAGCTCTGCCAGGGGAGATTCAGGCTTGAGATAAGGAAAAAATTTTTCATGGAGAGGGTCGTTAGGCATTGGAACAGTCTGCCCAGGGAGGTGGTTGAGTCACCTTCCCTGGAGGTGTTTAAGGTGAGGGTGGATGAGGTACTTAGGGGCATGGTTTAGAGATTGGTGGGAATGGTCGGACTCGATGATCCAGTGGGTCTCTTCCAACCTGGTTATTTTATGATTCTATGAAGTGCATGTGTTCTTTTTAATTACGCGCCCAGTGTTATTGTCCATAGAAAAACGCTCAGTAGCCTTGTGCTGATGAGCTAGATGAGTACTACCTAATTTTTTAACAGCTGCTCCAGCTTTTTGTTGGATTAGCCCCTGTGCAGAAGTCAGTGATTTGAGTTAATGTGTTTCAAATAAATAAGTCTGTGCAAAAGGCTTTGAACAGGTCCCTGATGCTGCTTGCAACAGATCTTATTTTCTGTTACTTTCAGCCATGTAAGAACAGGTTGCAGAAATAGTGAAACAAACTGTTTAAAACTTTATATATAACAGAAGCTTTGTGTTGACTTTACGTCACTTTTGAGACTTTAATTGCACTGGTTATTCTCCACGATCAGTTGAGATATTGGTCAGAACAATCAGGGAAGTCTGGTCCCAACACAAATCCAACCAGGAGATGGCAGCGTTGATGCGTTTAAGGATTATCCAAAAGTTAAAATGCTTTTCCCTGAACTGGCAGAAGGAAAACATTACCTTCACTTAATTACAAGATACACTGACTAGCAATATATAGATAAATGCTAACAAAGTAGTCCTATTTTTAGCTTTTGTCCCTAAATGGCTAATGCATGTCAGTAAATTAAAATTAGATCTGCGTCTAAATATTGGAGTCACTGCTTGACCTGGTAGTGATTTAAGACAAGGATTTTGGAATTCCAAACAGTTTTGTTCAGAAGCAGTTGTAGTCTGAAAAGGCTTGGAAGATAATAGATGCAAATAATGTAATTTCTGCATAGCTGCTCTGTTAACTAATAAAAGCTTTGCTTGTAGCTGTAGAATTGGGTTTTGCTAAAGCTTAAATCTAAAAATCCTTGAACCTTTTTTTCAGTGTTATTGTCCCCCTGTCCCTGTGGTATGTATACACATGTATTGTCATGGGGGAGAGAGGCTAAAAACGGGAGAACTATCACCAGACCTGGTAAGTAAGTAGTGAGTGTGTAGGGCAGCATTCATTTCTTGCTGAATTGGGGTTTTGCAGGATCTTGATTCTGTTTTTCCGCTCCCATCAAAACACAGAAATAACTCGTCACTTCAGAGCTTGCCTGGAAAAATGAGCGTGGCTCCTATCAACAGAGTGCTGTTGCCTGATGCCTTAATGTCAGCTGAGGTGGCTGAGGGCCCACTGCTGTACCCCCTGCACGGCTGGCTGTGCAGATGTTCAACAGAGAGTTTGTTCACTCCAGGATCATCTCCAAAACCGGTAGGATGCACAAGGAATGGCCCTAGTTTGGCAGCCTGTATTGTGTTTTGTGGCAGCAACAGGCTGCATCTTGTGAGCAGCCAAGAGATTAAAAACCAATTCTTTCCTGTGATCTTGGTGATTAGGGAGGTGAATGGGCTCCCACTGTGCAAGGTCATGTTATTGTCTGCTTTCCACATCTGTTTATCTAGTAGCTGATGTCAGTAAAAGCATGTATGTGGACAGTTACTGCAGAGCAGCCACACAGGTTTTTCACCCTTGCTTATGCAATTTGTTTATTGCTTTCAGATGTTTGAAATTTTAAGTATTAATTCTCTTGGTGCAGTGTTATCGTACTGGCACTGCTTGAATGTATTTAGCTAAGAAAGCAAACCGTGGAGATGTGCCTTGTTCTTTTCACTCTGCAGTATTACCTGGAAGGTGGTGGGATGATTAAGATCTGAGCATAATAGAGTTGAGTTTTTTCTGCACCCATCTGTCCCAGGCTGTTACTTTTCTTAGCCTTGTGAGCTAGTAAAATAGGTGTGAACTTAATCTTGCATACTTCCCTTTAGAGGCTTGTGTTTCACTGATATCAAAAGGCTGCTCACATTGTTACTGATGGTAAGATACACACGTAGGAGCTAATAACGTAACATGTCTTAAGTTCAGGTGCACAGTGAAAATGTCACCGTTCGATCTGATGTTGGCTTGTGGTTTTTTTAGTTCCAGAAGTGCCCTATGGAGCCAATCTGACAGCGCAGGCTGGGTGACACAAACCTTTATTATTTCCTTTCATAACAGCACAGTGTAATCACTGTTTTTGTTCTTGTGCAGCCATGGATTCCCTTGTAGGTGCACATTCAAATGGGAGAAACATCAAAGTTAATTTGAAATGAAATGCACCCCAAGCAGTCCCAGGGAAATTGAGACATTACTTTGTAGCCACCCTTCTCCTGCCAAAACTGCAGCACCCCAGATGTCAGGAAGCCACCCTGCACTCTTTGGCTGGTCTTGTTTGACTAGATTGTTTTCATCCAAGCCTTTTTACAGCTTTCCTCCTGCCTCCATATTTTTAAGGAATAAAAAGCTAATATAAGGACATGGAGTGTTATGAAGCATGAAGTTCTATAAATATTTATGCTGAAGTATCAAAAAAACTTGACAGTTCTTATTTTCTTGACAGATTGGGGTCACTTGTTATTTTTGACCCCGAGAATTGAAGAGCACAAGGAGTTAGATCTGTTTGTAATGACTTTTGGATATCGTTGTCTGGTAAACTTGTAGGAATGTAACAGGATAATGGACTTTTTCTTGGTCTCTTTGTGAAAATGGAACTTAAACCTCATACTGTTACCCAGAAACAACCACTCACATTACTGTCTCTCTGCAATTGGACAGTGAATTCCTGAACTTAAACTCTCTTTGGCATACGTGGCGTTCTGGATTAGCAGCTTGGCTTGCCACTTGAGATGGACAGTTTTCACCTAGATTGCTTTTGACTCGAAGTACTCGGCGATCACCTTTTCATCTAGGGAGCAGGTTCATTGCAGTATGTTCTGAGCCCAGCATGGCATGTGACTGAGGAAGGCCAGAAACCTGACAAAGGTGTCTCCAGTGTTTTGCCACCAGCCCCAGTTTGCTTTAAGTATCTCCATGGTCAACTGAAGACAAGCTCTTCTTAAAAGTTTAAATGCTAACAAACAGACGTTTTCTAAAGTGATGAGATGCCTGTAAAGCTCTGATAATTCAGGATCCTCATCCCTCAAAATTGTGTGCACACAAGCTTAAATCCTACCTGAAGATGTGAATGTTTTAAAGCCAGGTGTGGCTTCTTCAGAAAAGCTGGAACTTTGTGGTGGCAGCCACATTATTGCATCCAGCTGCAGGGGCCTTTCTTGCCTAGTAAATTATTTGTGTAAGGAAGAATCAATCTGATGTTTCACCTCAAATGAAATTTGTGTGTTTTAAGGTAACCCTTGAAAATACTGCATGCATCTAAAGCTAAGTGTGCCCAGGTGGCCAAGAAGGCCAATGGCATCTTGGCCTGTATCAGAAACGGCGTAACCAGCAGGTCCAGGAAGGTTCTTCTCTCTCTGTACTCAGCACTAGTGAGACCGCACCTCGAGTCCTGTGTTCAGTTCTGGGCCCCTCACCACAAGAGGGATGTTGAGGCTCTGGAGCGAGTCCAGAGAAGAGCAACGAAGCTGGTGAAGGGGCTGGAGAACAGGCCTTATGAGGAGCGACTGAGAGAGCTGGGGTTGTTCAGCCTGGAGAAGAGGAGGCTGAGGGGAGACCTCATTGCTCTCTACAACTACCTGAAGGGAGGTTGTGGAGAGGAGGGAGCTGGGCTCTTCTCCCAAGTGACAGGGGACAGGACGAGAGGGAATGGCCTCAAACTCTGCCAGGGGAGGTTCAGTCTTGAGATAAGGAAAAAATTTTTCACGGAGAGGGTGATTAGGCATTGGAACAGTCTGCCCAGGGAGGTGGTTGAGTCACCATCCCTGGAGGTGTTTAAGGTGAGGGTGGATGAGGTACTTAGGGGCATGATTTAGGGATTGGTGGGAATGGTTGGACTCGATGATCCAGTGGGTCTCTTCCAACCTGGTTATTCTATGGTTCTATGATTCTAACCGGAGTGCGTCTTGCTGTCAGTCACTAGAGGGCACAAATGATCTACCTAGGAAAGAAGTTGATTGTTCAAGACCTCAGTCCCCAGCTTACATCTGTGAAAGTCAGGGGAAAATTCCTTTGGCTGCCAAAAGACAAGTTGGCTTCAAAATTTTAGTTTCATCAGTGACTTTCCCCACCTAAATCTACTTCTGGTTTGAAAGTTTAAAATTTCAATGTACTTCCATTTTTCTGCCAGTACAGTTCTGTGTCCAGAAGGTAGGTAGCTCTCAGAGCAAATACATAAACTGCTCATGAACAGCTTTTAAGTTCAACTTGTATAATTACAAAAGTTTTTTCCTCATTTCTCAGCTTTCTGTACTTGGAATACTCTCCAAATGTGTCCACTATATGAAAAGGAATTGCTCTCTGAGCGTATGGTTCTTTCGCAGGTTGCATGCCTCATACGGGTTCCATCTGAGGTTGTCAAGCAAAGGGCCCAGGTTTCTCCTTCCTCAAGTACCCTCCGGATTCTTTCCCACACCTTGTATCATGAGGTGAGTTCAGTGCAAGATTTTCAAGAGGTTGCTTCATTCTTCCCACTCAGTGCTGTACGTGTCCAGAAGCGTTCCTACAGCTTTTTTTCCAGTTCTGTGCTCTCACAGTACTTTCCCATCTTTTTTGTTGTTAGAAGCGATTGGCATGTTATGGTTAAGGAAACCGAACGCCCACCTACGTGCACTTACATGCTCACTCTAAGCAACTTTTTTCCTCAAAGATTTAGCTTTCCAGTTTCCCATGCTCAGTTTGTATTTATGTGAACAGTCCACCAGAGCCTTGAGTCTCTGTATCTAGTATTTGTAGAATGGTTTGCAAGTTTTGAGGCAGGCTTTGAAGAGCATGTCTTAAAGGCAGCATTTCAGAGTCTCTCTGTAGGAGCTTTGGAAGTGAGTGCTCGTCCAGTGTTGGTAACTTCTGAAAATGAAGGGGTTTTGTCATCTTTTCAGTAGTTAGACTGTTCCTGCCTCTGAAACCCTGTTCACTACTGCTTTTACTGAGTCTCACAGAGGGTGTTTTTCAAGTTGTATTCTGTAAGAGAAAGAGGCTCCTGAAAACACTGTGGGGAAAATTATTATACACATTTATGTGTGTAAAAGCCAGAAAAAGGAAGATATAAATATGACCTTTAAATGATCCACTTGATTTTTATTTGCTTGTAATTGAAAATTATTGTGATAACCCTGCACAAGAGGGTGCTGGAACATCTTTCTGTGTTTTGGCCATTCTGCTCTAAAAGTTGATGCTCTCAAATTTCCATGTTTTTCTTTCTAGCTGGCTAGAGAACCTTAAGAGTTGCCAAAAGCTGGAATATTCTGTCCAATAAGATATTAAACATAATTTTATATACTCATATAAAATCAAACTTTAATTTTTGAATGCTGTTAACTTGTTAAAAGTACAAAATATTTGTATTTAAAAGCTCTGAATCAAGGCTAAGATGATGAACATAGGAAGCTGTCATTTGTGTTTTCATTTTGCATAGGCTGATTAAACAGAAGAGGAGTAGTTTCAAAATATTTATAGGATAGTGAATACTTCTATGCCTAATATTAGGGCACGTAGTGTTTTAAGTAATGTATTTCTGTGTCATCTTGCCCTTTGAATTTTAACTATAAGATCTATTTACTTCTCTGTAACTGAGTATTCTGAACAGTGGTTATAAATGATCTTTGCAATGAACATAGAAGCCTCTTGCATTGTGAACTGTGGAATACAGTATACAATGTGATAATCGATTAAGTCAGCTTGCAAGAAGTTCGGTCTGATGCTCAGTGAGGCTGTAATGCTTGTCTCATAGTCACTAATAAATTGTGGTCTTTGGCAAACTAATTCCTTATAGCTGATGCTTTCTTTTGTTGATTTATAGGGTATTCGAGGACTTTATCGGGGTTATAAAAGCACAGTATTAAGAGAGGTAAGATGCTTGTCTTTCTCAGTTAATTTTTTTTGTTGTTTTAAATTGATTCCTTTGCCTCACTTTATTTTCTAAAAGAGGTAGTAGTAAGTTGAGAACAATTGCTCTAACCATAAGCTCCCATCCTAGCTTATTTCATTCTAGATAAGCTACTAGTCTGTATTTTAAAAAGAATCTGATAACGTGCACCAAGATGAAGTGTGATACATGCAAAAAGTCATCAACCATTCTGTCTCTCAGTTCTGCTGCTGCTAAATCATAAAAGGATGGAAATGTATGAGTTAACATGATGAAAACCTTAAAATAAAGTACTGGAAACTTCCTCAAGTCTTGTGATTGCATCATGTGAATTATGTATGCCAACAATGGTGAACTGGTGGCATCCGGCCAAGCCTGGCATAGACAGATTTAGGCTTTCTTTAAATATGTTTGTCAGCAGATGGCAAGAGATTATCTGGCATCTGTGTATAGGGAGGATTGTGGGCTCCCGCTCTCTCTCTCTTTTTTTTTTCATAAATGTGTGAAAGAAAAGCATTTAGTCGTCCAGCCTGTAGATGTGATATGACATTACTTAACTCTCAATCCAAAGTACTTCACTGTTAAAAAAAAAAATGGAGCTAAAAATATTTTTGGCCTGCTTGGCAGAAAATAATTCCTAAATTGAAATCTTTTCATAAATGTACTGTGAATTACAGGATCAGTGTCATGGAAGTGCTTGGGTAGACTGTGTGAACTGAAGGCAGGTTATAAAAGAAGAAGAAGAAGAACAGGTGAACTCCCAATCTAAAACTATTTCAGAATCAGATACCAGGAGGACATCTCTTGACAAAGCAGAAGGTGCATCATGAGTACCTCAAACAGAGATGAGGCTCGATTCCTGTGAAAACATAACAGCTACTGTCCAGCTACTCTCTTTTAAAGCCTTTCTTCATGCTGGCAATTGTTTTTAAGACAGTTATGTTAGCCAGATCTTGTTATGATTACAAAACAAGGATGGACATCACCTAAAATAAGAAATACCAAATTCAGCGTTCCTTAAAGTACTGACAAATGATAATACGCTGCAGTCTATTTTAGCAGTTTTGAGTGTTTAAAAAATTAGTTATTTGTGCAGAGATGACACCTGCTTTTCTGAAATGTAACCTCCACCATAGCTTGGTCCTGTACTTATTTTCTGGCTCACTAAACACGTGTTATTCACTCAGATTTCATTTGGAGACAGGCAAAAAAGGCCAACAAATCATTTTGATTTCTCTGAGGGGTTCTGAATAAATGAATAAATTTAGATCCTATTGAACACAGATTTTTGCATACCAACAGGTAGATAAAACACACAGTTACTACTTGGTGCTGTTCTCCTTAAAATTTGTTTTGACATATGTCAGGGTGGTAATTAATTTGCAGACCATATTCATGGCATAGTGTGTGACCCTGCTGAGATAACTTTGTTTACTCAAAATGGCAGCACTTTGTTGGAAATTTAATGGGGGTCCTCTCCATTATGTGTATTCATAAAAGATCCTTCAGAACTGATTTCAGTTGAAGTATTGCTTTTTAGGAGAATCTGTCCAATAGAATGAGAAATAAATGATTACCAAATGAAATGTGCTTTCTCCTCAAAATGAAACAAATCACTTGTGATGTTTTAAAAAAAAAATCTTTGAATTTAATACCCTGTTAAGACCATTGCATTTTCTGACGCTAAATATCGTAAAGCAATACCTATTCAAGTAATGCCAGCATACTGAAGTTTCAGCTGGAAGTGCTGCAAGCCTGACATTTAATCTGGATATCTTCCTCTTTCCCTGAAGGAAAAAGTATATGTAAAGTCTTTATTTCCAGATAAAACTCTATTTTAATTAATTATTGGACACATCCAGGTAGCTGCATAGCATATACAGACTCGTATTTAATTCCAGCTGATTTTTATACTTATAGAACTTGTTTACACACTTGAGTTCTTTACTTACACAAAGCCCTTTGTTTAGTTACAGTGGAGTGGGATTTGGGGATAGAGAGGGGCTTCAATGCATGATTTTTCTTTAAAAAAAAAGCAGTTGGAAGAGGTTGATGGTTTTCAGATTATGGTGTTCTTGTGCTGGCAAAATTCTTGAGCCAGAATTTAAGAAAGGTTAATTTAAGTTGATACACTGGGATAAAATTTTGATTATCGCATAAAGTGCATTTCAGTGCCTTTAGAGAGATCTGCTTGCCAACTGCTTGAACTTAAGCAAAAATGAGTCTGTTTATAAAGGGAGTGCAATATTAAAACCTCATCTTTTTAATGTAGTGTAATAGATCAGTTCAGCTTGGAGAAGAGAAGACTTAGAGGAGATCTTATTGCAGCCTTTCAATATTTAAAGGGGTCTTATAAGAAAGATGGGGGGGAAAGAATTAGCAGAGACTGTAGCAACAGGACAAGGCATAATGTTTTTAAACTAAATAAGGAGAGATTTAGACAAGATATAAGGAAGACATTTTAACCTGAAGGTAGTGAAACACTGGGACAGATTGCCCAGGGAGGTGGTGGATGCCCCATCCCTGGGAACATTTGAGGTCAGTTTGGATGGGGCTCTGAGCAACCTGATCTGGTTGAAGATATCACTGCTCACCTGCAGGGTGGTTGTACTGAATGACCCTTCATGGTCCCTTTCGACCCAAGTCTGTTGTGTTCAAGGCAGCCTTGTTCTGCTCCCTGTCATCTGCATTAGCTGCTCTGCTGCTTCTTTTCAGGTGCAAGGTAGTTGTTTCATCCTTCATTTTTGATTCTCATCTTTCAGTTATCCCCCTTATCTTTGCATCAGAATACTTTCTGTACAGATGAATATCAGAAGGAAAAGAAGCTGGCCAAGCATGCAATGCTTTTGGAAATACCTTTGAGTGAACCTCAGTGGCGGACAAAGCCTGCAGTGCTTGGAAGTTTTGGCTATGACTTTTTCACCTTCTTTATTTTTGGTGCCTCCTCCCTCCCATCTCTGTTGTGTTTTAGTCTTTACTTCTTCCTTTGACGTTACTGAAATGGAAGTAATTAAAAAAGTCTAAATGGAAATGAAGTACAGAGCATCACTGTATTGGCAGCATGAGCTTGATGGAGACATCCGTGCTCCAAGAGGAAAGCTTTTGTGATACAACATGAAGTGAGAGTACGGTTACTAGGTTGCTGAGTGAGACTTTGAATAAATACCGAAATTGGAGGCTGTAAAATGATGTGGAATTCCCATGATGTCATTTCCAGAACAAATCCAAGTGAGAATTGTCTTTTTCAATGGCAATAGTGTACCAGTGTGCATCGGTGTAGAAACTGGAGCATGCTCTAAAGAGCAGTCAATGAACAGGTAAATTTATCCATGTTTTCCACAACAAGAGACAAGTTCATTTGTGAAATTTCTAGCCATCTTATAACAAGGCAGAAGCAGACTGTAAATCCTTTTTAAATTCTCTAGAATTTCTTAATGGGAATGTAGCTCTGCTGCTGAGATCTTACATAAGCAAATGGAGCCAGATTTTTAATTCCTGCATAATTCATTTTATTAACTATGACCA
Source organism: Clamator glandarius (assembly GCA_033459285.1). Taxonomy (NCBI): domain Eukaryota; kingdom Metazoa; phylum Chordata; class Aves; order Cuculiformes; family Cuculidae; genus Clamator; species Clamator glandarius. Next base: position 1,131,670 of record JAUNZM010000089.1, on the reverse strand, counting down.
AGTAGAACATCTGTTAAAATTCCATAATGTTCAGTTCATGGGAAAAAGAGAGAAACCTCTGAGTTCCTGTTGGAGCTTTTCCATTTCCATTAATGTTACAGGACTCTACCAGATGTCTTAAAGGACATTATTACAAATGAGGGGACAACACAAAAGAAAAGGAAGTGCCTTGTCCAGCGTGTCGTTGTACAATAGCTCCCTGTACAATGAGTTACTTGACCCTCGGCATGTCTGTGTGCAGACAAGCTTTGCACAAGTGATGCTGCCGTTAGCTGTAGTGTCTCTTCTGGTGTGAGTTACTGTGTAGGAGAGTTGAATGAGTCCTGAGTGGGTGTTCTGTGTGGTTTCAATCTAATTTGTTGCTTTTAAAAGTATTGCAGATGGACTGGGCGCTAGCCCAGCAGTAGATTCAAAAGGAGCTAAACCAAATATTGAAGTCTTCCTTAAAGACAAAGAGGGATGGAGGATGACTGGCTCTTTATAATTCACATATGTCTTCAAAGGAGACAGAATCGCTTTCAAATGTCATGTTTGCTGTGCAGGTAGCCCTAAGCAAGCTGGTCCTCTGTGTCGCTTTGTAGAGTGTGCTGAAATAATTCAGACCCTCTGCTTGCGATGGCCTCCATTCAGATAGAGGTGACAATGTTGTTTCAGAGCTCATCTTAGAGCTCTGAATTTGAAAGAAAGCTATCAATAAATTCAAATTCACTGCTGCACTGCGTGCTGTTGATCTGGAGATAGTGGAGTTGTTACTTCTAGGTTTTTATGTTGGTGCAGTTGTGGGTTGGTTTGGGTATTTTTTTTTGTTTGTATTTCTCCCTTCATTGTATGCAAGTTGGCACTCTGAGTGGATAAAGGCAGCTATTGTGGTCTTGGGGGGAGGGAGCACTCCATGCTATATTCATTTCTGGGAGAAGGATAGACAGCTCCAAGTCTGCATTAATGACTGGCTGCAGTGTGACAAACGGGCAACAAATTCAGGCTTTTCCCAGTCTCAGGAAACCAAGAAGTAATACTGCATCCTGAGAGGAGGGTGTTTTTTCATATATGCTGAACTAGCATCTTGTTGTAATGAGTGTATCAAAAGGGTGCAGTGTAGCTGAAGGAGCTAGCAGAAAAAAAGACTAACCACCCTCCCCCTTAAATGACTTACAGTTGGGAGTCGAATCTAAAGCAAGTGGCAGCAAAGCGGACCTTAATGACACACCTGCTGCATGTTCATAAACTCAAAGGGTCAAAGAACAAAAGATGCTGAGAAGGTTTTGTATAAAAATGTGAAACCCAGCTGACATATGTTAAACCACTGTTGACTGAGGGAGGGAAGGGATCTCTGAAGGTAGAGCTCGATAGGGAACAGTCTGCAAACAGGGAGCCTCGTTTGTTTATCCACTAGAGGTAGTTTTGCATGCTTTTCTTTTGTTAGGACGTCTTTATATAAATATCCTGTTCTTCTAGCTGTTAGAGCTTTTTTTTAAGTTTATCTCTGTTGCTGTAGGACAGAAAGAATGTTATTAATACATTCTTTTACTTGCACAATTAAAACTTTGATCTGTCATTCTTTGTGTATTATAGAGCAGATGTCGATAGAAGCAGGCAAACAGGACACTATCTTAATACAATATTTGGAAAAATAAACATCCTCCTTAATGAAATATGTGCAGTATCTGTCTTTTTTTACCTTCTGGAAAACTGGCTTTATTGGGAGGTTTTTTGTGATTCTAGGTAGATTAGGTTTAAACAGGAGTTTGCCAGGCAGGACCTGTAACACTGGGGTTTTTGACTTTTAGTGAGCAGCCAGCATTTCATTGGCTTGGGTGTTTCCATATAGAACAATGTCAGTCTCATGATAGGGATAGGAACTGCAAAATATATTAATTCACTTGTCCCTGCCATGTGGAAAATTGTGAAGAAGTTGTGATGTGATTAATGGAAGGAAAATTGAAAAATAAGATCCTGCTCCCTACTCTCCCCTTATTGGAAAGCCTGTCACTGGGGTTCTGTCTCTCTGGTACACTTGTATCCTTCTAGATATCTGTATTGAAAGGAATTTCATACAGAAAAGTATATAAGACTTAAAGGTAGTGCTTGTGGGGTAAAAGCAGGAGGCAACTCTATGCTCTGGATAAGGGCTGAAGCACATCCGAGCTTGTGACCTGCAACACTGATAAACAGACAAAAGGAACACCTGTCCTTCACTGTTGTAGGTAACGCTTGTTACCTTCTCCCTGCAAATGCTGGAACAGTACTTGGAAATGAAAATGGAGATCTCAAAAGAAAGTTATTTTGTGGTCTGTAAAAGTAATTTATAACTCTGCTATTTCTAATTTACCAGTTGTGGGGAATAGGTTTTGAGACATGCTTGAATGGCAAATTGGCCAGGGTGGGCAGAGCCCTAAAGCACATTCCTTGTTGAAGTCTGACGGGGGTCGGCTTTTTTTTTTTTTTGGTCAAGCATATGCAATGATCTCAGCTTTCCTGGTTGAATGCTCCCTCTCAGACTAGGTGCAGTATCCATATATACTGGTTAGAAGCAGAATGCAGCCATCCTTGCTGCCATCGATTTGCAGTTTAGCACTGGAGCATTCAATTATTGTCATCTGTCTGACAGCAGTGGATATCTTCAGATAAAAATAACTTCATATATGCAGAGTGTTTCTGTACTTAGAAAACTGCAGCCTTGCATCTAGGGTCTTTGAACAGAAAAAACGCTGAAAACTATGTGTACTAAAAACGGCTTATGTGATTTGATAATGCAGATTCCTTCCAAATGAATGTGTGTGCAAGCAGAGTCTTGCAGGAATCGCATTCTACAGCATGCTTGAAATAGATACTATTTCCATACATTCTCCTAGCAGCTTCCTAAAGCATTTTTGCAAGTGATGTTTTCCACAGCATTCATGGTATAGGAATGTGTTTTGTGGGTCGGTAGCAACACTATGGGCAAGAACAAGTTGAGAAGAAGAAAATGTCTCACTTTGTTCTGGTTTTCTTCATGCTGTGATTTATTTTGGTGAGGTTTTTGTAGTTTTTTTTTTTTTTTTAAACAACTTGAGAAGTATGGTCTTTACATTGTTTTTTACATGTTTGGCAGTGATCTGAAGAGCATATTCCAGATGCTATCTCCAGTGGAGAATGTGAATATCACTTTCCCTGCTCTGTTTCACCGCCTAAATAAAATTACATGTGACAATGTATCAGGAAGCAACTGCAAGTCCCTCAACAAGGAGTATACACAAAAAGCATCCCTTTAAAAGATGAGTAGACAAGGTACTCAAGGACATGATTTAGTGGCAGGTAGGAATGGTTGGATTTGATGATCTAAGGGATCTTTTCCAACCTAGTGATTCTGTGGTTCCCCAATGAGAAGGTGGAACTTTAACAAGAGGGAGTACGGGCATCAAGAGACAGAGTCCTTATTGTAAAAGGCTTAAAATAGTAAAGTAGTAAAAACCACACAGAAGTGATTATAAGATATATTTAAAAAAAAATAAAGCAAACAACCCTAAACCTCTTAGGTAGTGTCATTGAATAGTAACACCTTTACAAGGCAAACTAAGGATATTGGAACTAGTGGAATAACTTTGAATCTTCAGTCATACTGGCCTGTTACCCTGACACTGAAATTCAGGGAGAGCCACTGCATCTCTAATGTCATTAGGCAGTTGTGCCTACTTCTGTTAAATTTGGCTGACCTTAGCCCTTGTGACTGTTAAAAGGCAAAATCCAAAGAATTGAACAGAAGTTTGTGGCATTTTTGATTGAGTGATGACTTTTAGTTTAAATTCCACAGCTACATCCCACTATGGGCAACTGTATTTTGTTTGTCTAAATTCCTTCTATAGTTTCCAGCGGGAGAGAAGGTGTCCTGTGTTACTAAGTTGTAGAGTAATCGTGACAATGGCCAAAGGGTCGCTCAGCTCTATCTGTTGAAGACTGTGTTTTGTTTGTGGGAGAAGCCATTTCTGTATATCTGTGCTGAAGTGGGTAATTCTCTAACCCTAAAAAGATGTGCAGATGGTGTATCTGTTTATATAAAAGCTGTACAGAGTGACATATGGATGCATGTATGTGTAAAACATGGTGCTGTTGTCAAGAGTCTCAGTCTCTGTGATGCAACGTGTCCTGTAAATGTGTGCGGTTGGTCTGGAACAGCAAGCAATTTAGCAATTTTCTAAGAGCACAGGGCTGTATTTCAAGGATGAAATTCTTCCTTGAACTAGACTAAAACATGATTTTTTTACAGTGGAAGACTTCCACCAGCAGAATCGCACTGTTGTCAGTATTAATAGCAATTATCTGTTCTTCATATAACCTGGTATCTCTACATCTTCTGAAAACCAGAAGCACAGTTAAAACAATTGGCAATCCAAGATCAAAAGCTTTTCCCAAAATTCCTTATATGATGTTATCTCAACCAGCAGTTCTGCTTCAACGTATAAACCCAAGTGTCTGCTCCAGTCAAGAGAGGATGCATGTCAGGACCTGGGGGCATAGTGAGAGTTCTGGGGAGCGGGGCTGGTGTGGGACCAGGAGCCTAGGTTGGCTGCTCCCTGCTTGCCCTTGAGCTTGACCATGACCGAGAGACAAGTCAGCACAAATTGAGTGGTGGCTATCATCTGGCTTTCTTTTTTATCAGAAAGACTATGCTTTTATATTCTGTAGCTTGTTGAAATAGCTCAGCAAGAGGCAAGTCTTGAGGGCATCGACGTGTGAGCTCTAGTGATTTTTTTGGGAGACTCCCCTTCTTTCTGTTGGGAGTTTAGCACCCCTGTGCTTTAAATCAAAGTTGTACAAAGCTGTGGGCTTTGAGCAGGTGTTCAGAGGATGGTATGACACATGCTAGTTTCTTCTAGGAAGAGGAGGGTCTACGACCTCTGGAGGAAGGGGCAGGCATCCTGGGTGGACTATAGGGAGGAAGTGAGAACGTGCAGGGAAAAAGTCAGGAGGGCTAAGGCCCAACTAGAAATGCGATTGGCCAAGACTGTGAAAGACAACAAAAAGTCTTTCTACAAATACGTCAACAGAAAAAGGAGGGCTAGGGAGAATCTCCAGTCCCTGGTAGATGCAGAGGGAACAACAGTAACAGGGGACGAAGACAAGGCTGAAGTGCTCAATGCCTACTTTGCCTCAGTCTTTAACAGTAAGGAAAATTGTTCCCTCTGTGCACAACCCCAGGGGTTGGAAGAGAAGTATGAGATTCCCAAGGTCCAAGAGGAGGTGGTTAGATACTTGCTTGCCCAGCTAGATGCCCACAAGTCTATGGGGCCGGATGGAGTCCACCCAAGAGTTTTGAGGGAACTGGCGGATGTGCTGGCCAAACCCCTTTCCATCATCTTCCAACAGTCCTGGATGACTGGGGAGGTTCCGCTGGGCTGGAGGCTGGCTGATGTCGTGCCCATCTATAAGAAGGGGCGCAGGGAGGATCTGGGGAACTACAGGCCTGTCAGTCTGACCTCGGTACCGGGGAAAGTCATGGAGCGGGTGATCTTGAGTGCGATCATGAAGCACTTGCAAGAGAACCAGGTGATCAGGCCCAGTCAACACGGGTTCATGAAAGGCAGGTCTTGCCAGAGTAATCTGATCACCTTCTATGACCAAGTGACTAAACTCTTGGACGAGGGAAAGGCTGTGGATGTGTTTTTCCTGGACTTCAGTAAAGCCTTTGATACAGTTTCTCACAGCATTCTGCTTCGGAAACTGTCGGCCTCTGGCCTGGACGGGCGCACACTCTCCTGAGTGAAAAACTGGTTGAATGACCAGGCCCAGAGGGTGGTGGTAAATGGAGTTAAATTCAGCTGGAGGCCAGTGGCAAGTGGGGTTCCCCAGGGCTCAGTCCTGGGTCCAGTCCTGTTTAATGTCTTTATCAACGACCTGGATGAAGGCATTGAGTCCTCCCTTAGCAAGTTTGCAGATGACACCAAGCTGGGTGGAAGTGTCGATCTGCTGGAGGGTCGGGAGGCTGCAAAGGGATCTGAACAGGCTGGACTGCTGGGCTGAGACCAACAGCATGAGGTTTAACAAGGCCAAATGCCGGGTCCTGCACTTGGGGCACAACAACCCTAAGCAGAGGTACAAACTAGGAGAAACCTGGCTGGAAAGCTGCCAGGAGGAGAAGGACCTGGGGGTGCTGGTTGACAGTGACTGAACATGAGCCAGCAGTGGCCCAGGTGGCCAAAAGGGCCAATGGCATCTTGGCTTGTATCAGGAAGGGCGTGACCAGCAGGTCCAGGGAGGTTCTTCTCCCTCTGTACTCGGCACTGGTGAGACCGCACGTCGAGTACTGTGTTCAGTTCTGGGCCCCTCACCACAAGAAGGATGTTGAGGCTCTGGAGCGAGTCCAGAGAAGAGCAACAAAGCTGGTGAAGGGGCTGGAGAACAGGCCTTATGAGGAGCGGCTGAGAGAGCTGGGGGTGTTTAGCCTGGAGAAGAGGAGGCTGAGGGGAGACCTTATTACTCTCTACAACTACCTGAAAGGAGGTTGTGGAGAGGAGGGTGCTGACCTCTTCTCCCAAATGACAGGGGACAGGACGAGAGGGAATGGCCTCAAGCTCCGCCAGGGGAGATTTAGGCTTGAGATTAGGAAGAAATTCTTCACGGAGAGGGTGGTTAGGCATTGGAACGGTCTGCCCAGGGAGGTGGTTGAGTCACCGTCCCTGGAGGTGTTTAAGGTTAGGGTAGATGAGGTGCTTAGGAGCATGATTTAGGGAATGGTGGGAATGGTTGGACTCGACGATCCAGTGGGTCTCTTCCAACCTGGTCATTCTGTGATTCTGTGATTCTGGTTCTGGTACAGGGTGGTAAGTAGGAGAACTCTGGCAGTGGGACGAGGCAGGCAGTCAGGGTCTCCTCTTAAATTGTCCCAGCATTGAGTGTAGAAATCTCCCATCCGTATCCTCAGTATGAAAAATCAGGTCTGCATATATTTACAACAGTGTGCCTGGTTTTGGTGGGAGCTTTAGCACTTCAATTCCCATGTCTGCAGGTTTCCAAAGACAGTAGTAATCATAGCCTTTCATCTGTAGGTACAACACAATTGGAGCAGTATAGCTAAAGCATGTAGAAAAGAGGAAACTGATCTTAATTTGGACTCTCACTGCTGAAACCACGCCTTCCTTTGACCATAAATAATTTGACCCAACCCTGACATGTCACTAGATTTATATATATATCTATGCATATAATACTCTGTTACTTGTTACATTACACATAATACTTATTTATACAAGCAGATTAGGTGTCTACTGAGAAATATGAAACTGAAAAGTTGAATCTGAAACCTAAAAGTTATGGTGAAGGTGTGAAAAGGAAACCAGATCTACAGCAGAGAGCGTATGTAGTTTATCAGTTAGAGCAGTGTTCAATCCTTGTAGGAAACATTTTGGCTGCATAAGTGAAAAAAAATAATTTTGGGCATGGGAACTTTTGCTTCTATTTAAAAATAAAAGAAAAATTGGAGCACCCTGACCTTTCTTCTGTTCCTACTTACTGTGTGGGCACGGTGACTTCAGTGCTGTCATACACTAGAGGGCACACAGTGCTTACGATTACTGCAGTGCCAGCCCAAGGAAATGCCTATCACAGCGGATCTAATCTTAGGCTGACCTGTAGATCTTGGAATTGACTTTGCTTTAATCCTGCCTCTTAAGCTAGTTGCAAAGGAAACAAAACAAAATGTTATGAATTTTATTTGACTCTGGGGACCAGCCCTATTGAATTGCCTGGAACTGCCTTGTGCAGGTGAATTGAGTGAGATTTAGTTTGGGAATGATTTTATGTACTTTTGTTTCTACTTTTGCCTACGTTTGCATTTGATATGAATTAATCAAATCAAGTCTATAGCATTCCCCATGTATTCTTGCCTAGTGGAATAATGTCTATGTAATCATAAAGAAGAGAAAGGAGATTATATGGTCTTGACCCATTAGTGTCTATGCTAAGACATAATAGGTTATGTAGTAAACTATTTTAAGTTTTATTTTAAAGTCAATTTTGGTCAAGATTCTGCAGTTCCTTAGCTTATCTGTTTTCAAGAAAAATACAGAAAGATTTATAATCTTTGGGATAATCCCCATGTGGTTTGCACCTTAATTTGAGAATCTTATGTCACTTTGTATGTAATTGGAAATGCATAATGGGGATGGAGCAGGACAGATGGGTGGTAACACGATTTCCATTATTTTTATGGTAAAGTAGGCAAAATGTGCCTGGTGTGTGTGCTGCAGATGAAAACAGTGTTATTAAACCAGGCTCTTATCTCACTTCTATTTTTCTGTTAATTTTATAGGAGCCAATAAACTGCAAGTTCTGCAAATTTTCTTTTTTATGATGGCTGGATATGTGAAAATTGTTCTTGCGTTTCAAAGCCTACAGGTCTAGGTGCATTAAAGTAGAGCTTGCCCTGAATGTTTTGGCATCATGCTTTGGTGCAGCTACCCCAAGCTTGACTCTTTCCCACTTAAAGGCTGCTAGTGGTGCTTAGTGTATGGCATGGATGAATTTCTGTCATGAGTAAACTGAGGTGCCTCTCAGTGCTCTTTCAGACAGAACAATCCCCCTCCCTCCCTCCCGCCAGAAGAGACAGAAATGTAAGCCAGGATACTACCTTGCTTGGGAGAACAGCTAGCACATTGTATTCTGTGTTTGCGTTTGACGTTGTAGAGTCTCATAATTTAAAAACAGAAGAGCAAATAAAGAAGTATCCATAGATATTAGAATAAATAAAAAGCACATGACCTCAGCTGGAGGTCATGTGCTTCATTCTTACTTCTCCTGATATGAAATCCTTAAGTGAAAAAAAAACCAAACCCATAAACAAAAAAAAAATCAAAACAAAGAACAAACATTTTAGGAAAAATATAAGACCATGAGGCTTAGCTGAATCTTGTCTCGCTGACTTTAAATGTACTGAATGCCAATTAAAGCAAAATTTGGCCCAGTATTATTTTGCCACTGGCTACATACCTCACAAGTTTTGGATGGCTTTTTTTCCCCCTTTTTTTCAAACTCTCCCAGCGTTTTGCCTTCTGGCCTATGCAGCTGTGCTGCTAGTATGCTTTCTATTTCTGGAAGTGACCCATGCGGTTAGGTCAGTTTGTTTTAGCCTCGCTCCTTGTTGCTGAAGTAGAATAGCACATTTCCCTGAACCGCGTGAAAGCTGGGGTAGGGGTAGACAATCTTGATAAATATGATTAATGGGCACCTCTACTTTGCTCTGCAGCTGAAGGCTTCCTGAGGTTCTGTGTCAGCTGGGTTACAGCTCCCCAGCCCAACCTTTACATCCAAAGTGTGCCTTAGGTTCAATTATGTTGTTAAATGTATTTTTATTCATGGCTTTTGCTTTAGGAAGGTCTTTGCAATTGAAATATGGTGAAGAGAGTTTAAAGGGGTAGGAATGGCAGGGAAAAGCAGGTCATAAACATGGAAGAATTTGGATTTTTTCCCTCTGTCTTGTTGCCTGGTAGTTTGTAGACTACATTTCCTGCAACTGGAGTTAAGTCTGGGGTTAGTGAGGTGTTTAATTTCTTGCTCTGATCAGCAGGATAGGAACCATGATAGAAGGCAGTAGCAAGTGACGGTAGCTTTGAGTCAATGATAGCTTGTCAGTACATGGAATATATTTGTAGGTTACCCTTATGCTTATTTCCAGTAATGGAACTTAAATATGGGATTCATTGAACTTGACAGAAAATATGTTTTGTATTGTCACTTTTGTCAGACGGAAAAACAAATTAAGTATCACATTAGATGAAAAATGCTATCCAGAGCCTCCAGTCATTGTGTGACAGCTCCTTCAGAAACAGAACTAAAGAATATAGGGGGGAGCCCCCACATTGATGTGAGCGATAATAAAATAAAATGTGTGATTGGCATCAAGGAACACTGAGCTCGTGCCTCTCTGTTATAGCGAACACTAACAACACTGCAAATTGTTGTTAAAGTTCAGAGGCTGGACTCTGTGTGCGAATACTGGCTGCAGCACAGGCTGGATCCATCTAGTTTTCCTGGTGACTGCAATGCAATTGTAATTGCAAGAGCACATCAGCATTCTGGACAATTAAGTACAAGTCTTAATTGCAAATAATCCTCTTGAAGTTGTTCTCCCATCCACTGCAGTCAAAGGAGAGCTTTGTTAAGGCATTAACTAACAAATTAGCTGCTAAATACTGGCAACAACCTATTTCCCAGAGATTGCTTTTTAATTATAGTTTAAGCTGTGTTATTCCTGTAATCACTTCTTTGGCAAACCAATGTTTGTGGTCATTTCCAACCACTGTAACTAGTTGGAAAAAGTAATTTTTGAAGTCTTTACTGATATCAGAACATACTTTGTCGGCCTGCAGAAATACCTTCTCAGTGTTTCTTTTAACTGTTATTAGTATTTTAATTTAAATGTATTGAGCTGTGCTGAAAAATTGTTGTTTTAATTTTACTTCCATGTACAATATGTCCTCGTTAGATTTGTAGATAGCATGGATGTTTTCCACTTAACTGTTACAAGAAACTTTTCCTATGGGGGAGGAGGAATTAACCACTTTATTTTCATATGTAGTGGTTAATGCAAACTATTTATTTTGCTAATCTGTGTCTTGGTAACCATTTAGAAAAATAAATTATGTCTGGTTTTTTGAAGAAAGGGGGTATTTTTTGTATATTCATTGCTTTTCCTTCCCAGATTTCAATAAAGGCTGCAAGTCTTCCAATATATCATTCTGCTTCCTTTCTAACCTGACTTTTTTATGAGGGAGCACAACCATCAAAATTGGCAAGCGTTAAGTTTCATAATTAGTTCAATATAGTGACCAATTCTGTGAATTATGAGTTCAAAGCAACATATGGACATGGATGAAATCAGATTTTGGCATTTCTCACTTAGATTGTTTCAGGACACTGCTGGAGCTTCTTTGATCTGTAAATAACAACTGCAGCTCAGTCCCTTACTTAAAATACATCAAACGCATTCATGATTTTTGCTTTTACATATAGACTTCACTTCCAGTTACAGTTTTGATTCAGATTGAGAAAGCTATTCACGTTTGGGTATTTCGTAGAGAAAGCTAAAAAAGATAGCTCATTTTGCTCTTCTGGTATCAAGACTAGCAGCAAAACTTTCTCTGTCGCAATGTGCACCCCAGACTACACTAGCAGATGCTTCATGAAGTCAAAAGCAAGTATCTCCCGTATTGCAGATGCTCTATAACCTGATGGCAATGCACGTCTTTCTTTACTCTCCCAGCAGCATCAAAGAAGGGAACCAAAGTTTTATTTTTGCTGCACCGTGCAGTAATGTACTTCAGTAACTCCCTTCTCTGTTTGCACATAGCAGCCTTTTTCCTGGTTCTGAATTTTGTTGTGGTGTGGACTGGGATGTGCCCTCTAGAAGACAATAGCTGGAGATAACCAAGCAGCCTTTACTTGTTACTCCTTAAAGATATACACAGGCGCTGACCTTGTTCAATGAGCAACATTGCCTTTCAATAGTTGGTTAAATGCACTACCTCTAGGCTTATCAGTTATGAAAGACTGTATGAATTCTTGGTAGCAAAGGAGTGAGGGGATTTATGGCTTCTTGGTGTTCTACCGTCAGCTTTCCAGCTGGATAACTGCATCGCTTTGAGTTTAACTTCCAGTGTTTTGCTTAGAAATGTTCAGTGGTAGTGCAGTGGAGATTTTTTTTCTGCTGCGTAGTTAGTGTAATTACCAGAGCTCTACACAAATGCTTAAGAGTTATTTTCATAGTGCTTTAGGGTCTACTGAGATAAAGTTCTTGTTTCAGTGTCGAGTTTTTTTTCTTGCTGGTTCTGAAGGCCTTTGGTTTCTATGCTGGCTTCTAAAAACAGAGAGAGAACACCACTGCAGAGACTATCTGACTTTGTGGTTTTAATTCCTACAGAAGTTTTGATATTACATTTTTAAAGTGAAATGAGTCAGAGAAATTTTACTCTTCAGCTTTAGCTCAAGTAGTTTGTATCACTGAGCTACTTAATTTTTACTTTACTTAGGTAGTTGTTCAATCTGCAAATTCTGGCTTGAATAGTTTTAAAGAGATGGGCTTACTCAGCTTGGAATTGGCTAAGAGGGCATGATGAAGAGGGAAAGGGCTGCTCTGAGAAGGTGAAAGGGTTGCCTCTGTGAGAGCATTGGGATTGAATCTCAGGAGGATTTGATTTGTAAATTGATATCTGAAGCTTCTGGGATTTGGTAGGATTAGAGTCTGAGGAAGATTATCTCTAGCATTTGCATCAAAACTGTATCTCACAAGATGATATTTTATGCATATTTCAGTTATTCCCCCCTTCTGCCCCAACTTATTTACCCTTTTTTTGGCTCTGAAGTATATGCGTGTCTTCTATGAGTGCTAACACTTCATCTTAAAGTAATGAGTAGGAATTTTGTTTTGGTTTCACAGCCCTGTCGCTGATGCTCTCTGTTTTTTTCACTTTGGTTTTAAGTGTAGATGTCTGTTTAATCTGTTAATTTTGAATTTTAGGTAGTTGAGAGATGCTTATTCTGAAAAAGTACTGTTATTTTCAGAACATGTAGTGAAAGAATGCAATTAGAAACTGAGCCCAGGAATTTCAGTGGCAGGTCAGGCACTTCTGGCCTCAACTGTCATTGACTAGAAGAAGAATAAAGCTCACTGTGCCTCAACAAATCACTGAAGCATTCCCTTCCCTGATGTTATGATACATGTCATATGCTCTGTTGAGAGACAATATGAATGTGCCTGGTGGATAACTATTCTCTGGATAAACTTGGATATTACTGTGTCTTCTCACTGTGCCTTTTACGATCCACATCTCTCAGAATGATGCGAATATGTAAAATATGAGCTGCATTTAAAAACCAGAAGTGTATGTACATCTACCAACCATGGAAAAAATGTTTGAGAAGTAGACTAGATACTATGGTGGAGTTTCAAACACCAGCCAACAAAAGAACCCTAATGTTTTTGTTTTCATTCCTATACTTTTAGGGCCTATTTCATCATTATTCATGTTTGATTCAGAATTTTAGTAGGGAGTTGGAAGAATGCAGTGAAGCTGTGTGATTTAAGAGGTTGATGAACCACCATGGCCTCCATGCATGGTAACTGAGAGCAAACTCATATCGCCTGGAAATTCCAGATTCCTGGGAGAGAAAATAAATGAGTAAAACCTACAATTTGAGAGAGGAAGAAATAGTTAAAAATAAATGTTTGGGATTGTCAAACCTTGGTGAGAAAATTCTGCCCAAGATCATACAGAGCCAGGCCATGTTCAGCGTGGTGAAAGCCAAGATGCTAAAGATCTTTAGTCTGTTGTTTTACTTTAATATCTGAGTCAATATATTGCACAGATCCACAGGTCAGGTGAATATAAATGGTGCTGTTGGAATTTATCCGGCCAGTAACTTAACCTCTGACTCACCCCAGCAATGGTACAGCATTTCAAGTGTAGTCTTCAAGGAAGGATGAACACATTTATTAAGCCACTGGGCACAAACAAAACCTTCAAAATCAGTCAAGAATACCTCCTTGTTCCCACTGCTCTGTCACCCCTTGTGCCCTGGGATGTATTTATTGCAGCTAATGCTAGGAAAATTCCATCTGTCTGTTTGTGTTTTGTGCTCAGAGTGACTAAAATTACCTTTCCTCATTTTGTCCAGCTCATGTTTAGTTCTGTGACCTTCTAAAATTTTCCAGATCACCAAGTGTGATGACTCTTAGCTAAGCGTAGGGATATCCATGGCCTAACAAATTAACTTCTTTTGTTAATTTACTTCAACCGAAGGGAACATAAAGAAGAGAATGCAAAACATGGTTTTCTTGGCCATCCCAGCAGTTTATGAATTAACTAATTCAGGCCACACAAATCTTGTGTATTACTAAAGGACTTCAAAAGAATGTGTCCTCTCACCTGGGATTTCATTTTACCTTCATACTCTCCCAAAACCCACCTGACATGCAGAACTCCCACTAACAGTGGGGAAGGAGCTTAGTGCTTCCAGAAACAAATAAGGCTGATTAAGTGCTTACCTCTGCTTTAGCTTTTACCTATTAAGTATCTGATTTGGAAATGTCTCGTTTGCATGTAACGGAACTACTCCTGTTGCCAAATTCCATTTCTCAGTAATTTTCCCCCGTTTTTAATTTAAAAAGGGAGCAGAAGCGGGTGATGGTTTGAAGGAGCCAGCTTAAAGATCCAATATGAATTTCATGCTAAATAGGTAGCTGGAAAATCCTGCCTGGGTTCCGAGGCAGACACCGAAACACAGGACCACTTGCTGAGGTTAATGTGTGATGGGATGGCCTTGAACAACTTATTTATTTTCCCAAGGCCCATGAATTGCCAACACAGGGAGTACTTGTACTGTAATAAAATACTGTATATTTAAAGAAAATTCCTTATTTCTCAGGACAAATGTGACCTTGATTAAATTATTTCTATTTTTAATCAACTTTAAGGTCTTTGTCTTTGGAACTTCTAAAGTTCTTAGCAGCTGTTCCTCAGATGTCTGCCGGCCTGTTGGCCTCAGATTTCCCCACCTCCTCCAGAGGACTAAGGACTCCAAATATGTCCTAAAAAGCCAGGGGTAACGTTTTGTGGCCAAGAAAGACTAAGTGGTGCCCTGTGCTTGGGAGAGGGCTCTATAAATGTTCTCCAGAGCTTCCCCACAGAGGCTATACGTTGGAGAATCCTGTTAAAGAGCAATTCAGCTTTAGAAGTTGCACGCTGATCCCCAAACACTGGATCTTCTTTCTGCTGCCAGTCTTTCTTTTGTACATTATGTTTCCTTTGAGAGCAGAATACAGGCAGAATCTCTTAGGCTTTTACTTTACTCTTTAATCCAGCACCACAAACAGAAATCCTTGAGGTTTAAGCAGCTTCACCATTTGTTTACACAGGTCTACACTGGCTTTTTTTCTTCTTTGTTGTTTCATCTGTGGTTTTCCTTCTGCCCTGTGTGGATGGTTCTTTTTTCTGTAGGAAATTCTGAAAGGCTGTTTAACTGTGTGCACACCACCTTCCTCATACATCCACCTAGTCATCTCTGCACATGGTGTCATACATGACTAGCACTCTGTTCTCAAAGCTATAGTACCCTTTCTTTACTGAAGTACTTCTAAAAACAGCAGAAACATATTTTCCTATGGACCTGCAATCCCCAGTGCCCCTGCTTTCCCTTTTGCACTGATTCAAGCAAGTCGTACCCACTAACTGCCTGGCCAGCAGCCACACAGATAACTGTTGGGGTCCCTCTGCAGCCTTTCCTGCAAAGTGCTGTTGCTATGTTGAGTTTCTTGACTCAATTGAGATGCTTACAGATGTTTGTGATGTTCATTTGATGTTCACAGAAGTTTTAGGAGCTTTGTCCCTACCACCATTTTATTTACCTAATATTAGATGATGAGAAAAGATGATGAAAAAGATAGCAACTTCATGCGCCTCTTCAATAGCAAACCTATCTGAAAACACACCTCTGTACAGTCAGAGACACGGTGTCAGTAAATATCTTATCGAATGTCTCATGTTCCGTTGCTTACTTGTACAGCATTGAAATAAGAAAATTTTTTTGAGCCATATTGTAAGTATATGATAGAGATGGAAACTTTAGTATTATTATCCAAGTGTTAACTAAAATTTTACCATCCAGACATGTTTTGTTAGAGCTGATGGAAGGCAAAACCCTGCAATGCCAGTGACATTTGGATCAGGACCAAGTTACGGTATTAATAGTTGGCAAAAGCCCCGAGTTTTACTGTACTAAACAAATATTGTCATTTATCGTGTCTCAGGTACCCATTGAAAACACATGGGCTACAGTCCAAGTGCAATACTTGTGGAGATTAACAAGTTGAAGATTTAGTTCAGGGCACTCCTGAAACCACTCAGGTATTAAAAATGAGGAATATTTCCTGGTACAAAATGTCCTCAAGCTTCACTAGTGCAGATGTCCTTTCAGTAGTTGTTATGGATAGTATGTAAGTACCCACACCATGTCGCAGGCCTGAGGTACCACTCTCCTTTCCTGGTAGATATGAGACCATTTAATTGAAGATTTAGTTATGGAATTTTCTCTCTATGAGTAGAATTCCATAGTTTATTATACTGAAATTCCTGAAATAGCAAAAAAACCCCAGCCTATAAGGGAGGATCAGGCAGCTTAAAGCTAAGATAATAGAACCTCAAGTTGTATGTGCATTGGGTTTTTATGGCCCTTATGCATCAAGAATAAGACTTGCAAATGCTGTATCTTTGCAGAGGTGGAGTTCTGCCATTGTTCGTTTATTTTCAATTAATTGTATCTGTACCAGGTAACTGTAACAGGTACTTGAATCAACTTAGAAATCTTTTTGGTTTGAGGTTTCTAATACCTTGCTTTTAGGGTTTAGCACTGGTAGTCAGGTTTTGTGTAAATTTATTGATGTTATTTCTACCATAGGTGATCTTATTTCTGACTACAAACACTACTATATAATTTTGTCAAAGGTGTTTCTGTAATTAAATTCATAGTGCAGCTTAATAACAGTTCAGAGAGTATAAAGCTCCCAACAGTTCTATTTAAAAATGGATACATAAGCTACAGCTTGGATCAGAGATAGCGAAACTGGATAGCGTTTTGTGATCCTAAAGCTTTTCTGTTCAATCACATCTTGAAGTTCCATGTTACTTGAATGGAAGAGATTTTTGTACAAGTGTGTTTCTAAGTTTTTTAGTACGGTGAAGAAAAAATCACAATAAAATAGAACTGTTGGCATTTCTTTGTATGAAGAGCTGTTCTGCTCGCAAAGATCCTATTAACTTTGGTGTGAGCTGCTTGAATGAGACATTTGCAGGGTCGGGTTGCTTAAAGGCATTTGGATGGATGCTGTCCTGGCTTCTTTACTTGATGAAGCATGTCAGATACTGTGTTCAGTTCTGGGCCCCTCACCACAAGAAGGATGTTGAGGCTCTGGAGCGAGTCCAGAGAAGAGCAATGAAGCTGGTGAAGGGGCTGGAGAACAGGCCTTATGAGGAGCGGCTGAGAGAGCTGGGGGTGTTTAGCCTGGAGAAGAGAAGGCTGAGGGGAGACCTCATTGCTCTCTACAACTACCTGAAGGGAGGTTGTGGAGAGGAGGGTGCTGGCCTCTTCTCCCAAGTGACAGGGGACAGGACAAGAGAGAATGGCCTCAAACTCCACGAGGGGAGGTTTAGGCTTGACATCAGAAAAAACCTTTTACGGAAAGGGTCATTGGGCACTGGAACAGGCTGCCCAAGGAGGGGGTTGAGTCACCTTCCCTGGAGGTGTTTAAAAGACGGGTGGATAAGGTGCTGAGGGACGTGGCTTAGTGGTTGATAGGAATGTTTGGAGTCGATGATCCTGCAGGTCTTTCCCAACCTGGTGATCCTGTGATTCTATGTTGAATTAACAGTAAATTACTACTTTTCTCTCTCCTCGTATTTTTCCATGAGAATACTTGGGAAGTAAGAGTTTTGTTACTTAACAGAGAAATTATCAATTGTCCTTTGACAGTAAAGAAATGTCAACATTGGAAAATCCTATTGACCACAAGTATTTTGCAGGCTTTGGAAACTGATGTTTTATGAATATGGGCACGGTACAGATGCCACAGCTTGAATAAGCTCTCTGATCAAGGATACAGGTGTATGTTTGGATGCAAGAATGCAGACTTGAGCACTGCTCCCTTTCTAACATGAGCTTTAATCCAACAGATCCTTTAATGTCTGTGATTACAGTGACAGAAAGCCTTTTGATTACCAGTGCCTATAAAGAGCAGATGGTATCTTCTGAATGTGTTTTAATACAAGAAAGTATCGAGTATAGATTGAGACCACGCATATTTAAAATCAACTGTGTCTGTTAACTCCATTTCAATGTTACCTGTGCTTTGAAGAACTTAGGATATTTAATATGTCTGCAGACATCCCATAAATTCTTATTCACCCCACCTGCCTCCTTGTGCTAAGTTCCTGCTGTTACAAGTAGGGCTTTGATGAATATTTAGATTGCACTATAAAGTTCTTTCCTTCAAAGATATAGATTTTCCTCATGGAAACACTTTATTTCTCCTCAGAAACACACAGGAGAAAAAGATTGTCTTATGTCTGCAGCTCACCAGCGTTTCCAGTGGAGTGGCAATGAATGGATCTTCCTAGAGCAGTACAGAGCAGTGAATACAGTTTCCTGATACCTCAAAAGCTAGGTCAAAACCCATCAAGTTTAGTATTTTTGGGACTAAAACTTCCTCTTTCCCCAGTTTTGAAATGATTGCAATAATCATCTTCTTGATGGATATTGTTCTGTGTTTTGTTACATGCTTGGTAATCTTGTGACCTCCCTTAGCCCCACCCATCAGAAGTCTCAGAAATCTCGATCATAGAAACCTGGCTGGACTTTGTTTTACTTCTTCAAGAACCAGCTATTTAGTATGAGATGGAGTTTTACATATGCAGCTGTCTGAAATTATAGTCCCTTTTCTTAAAAGGGATGTTTACCGCCTCAATAATATCAGTCAGAAGTTCTACTTTATAGCATTGCATTAATAGGAGCACGGTGGAAACATTAGCGGAAGGCTGAGATCTGAGATTTTCATTAGTGCTTTTCAATATCATTAACTGTCCGTGTAAAGCAACAGGTTATCCGGTGTTCTTGTGAGAAATGTGTAGCCCTTATCAGACCAGATTGTTTATAGAACTGTAGATTTATCATTTATCATCTTCCTTGTCTGTCTTCACAAATGACCTCTTTGTGAAGTTTCCTAGTAAACAGCTGTTTGATTAGAGTTGAGTTTGAGAGATCTTTCCTAGTTTCCTGGAAGACCTCATCATTTAATGGTTCAATTTTATCTTGAAGCATTTGAGTTGCATGGAAAATTCCTTCTATGTGTGTGTGTACACCCCTGTAAGAGGAAAGCTGAGATCTTGCGGCATTTTGTGTTTGTGCTACAACATCTGGCCTTTTACAGTCCTGACAGAGGACTCGTCAGGAAACCTGGATCATGTACATGCTACTTTAGTCTTCAAAGCAAAATTGGAGATCTGTAGAGATAATATGAATTTTCCTTGTGTTGCTGGGGAATAAAATCCATAGGTGAGATGTATTCTCATGGAACAGTCTTCCAGAAGTTTTTCCTTTCAGGGAACTAATGCTTCTGAATGCAAGAGTAATTGTTAATGGGAGGAGGCTGTGTTTTCAGGCAGAGTTCATGTATGTTATCATTGCACATCTCAGCTGACATACTATCTTTGGGTCCTTCAGCCACTGCTGTAATATGAATAATCCATACAAACTCGATCAAAAGCAAAGCCTTACTGTTTTACAGACTGTCTTTTCAGCCGAAGGTCATCTTTGAGCTGATGACCTTCTCATCCAGTGGACTAGATGAAGGGCTACCATTTTTTCCAGATGTCAGATCCAGAAAGATTGAGTGCTTTGCCTGAGGTTATGCTCCTAAGTTCCTATACAGTTGGGGAATTCTCCTCACTGCCAGACCAGTTTCAGAAATTAAAGACACTTCTGCTGCCTCAGTTAAAGGTTTTTGTTGTGAACTAACAGTTGAGCACACATTTTGCAAGGTGCTGAGGGTTGAAACTGTCACACTGGCTGACTTTGCTTAAGGTTCTACAGAGAAATTCAGTGTGCGTATATGATGAATTCTTTCATGTTCACTAAAAGTCAAAGAGCCTTGGAATAACAGAGTCCTGTATCTCAGAGTTCCATACCACAGAATGCCTCAGACTGCACAGACTCTCCGGGTTATACTTGTTTCCCACAATTTTCTGCATGTTTGTCTCTAAATGAACCATGAAATGATTCAATGCCCACATGTGGTTTTAATAACATGCGTATGTGGGCAAATGAGAAAATACAGACCATTCGACTAGAAGTTTTCAGTTTATGATACAGGTTAAAATTGAAGTAGGTTTGTCATACAATGTTTGTCAGAGTCAGTTAATTACTTTTGGGTTATATGACATTTTAGGTGAGACTTCTTTCTATAACGTGGTAACGACTGTTGAGCAATTGAAGGCTTCATATTTAATCAAGCACAGATTTGGAACAATAAGCTCCAGTTTGATCTTCACTGTGAACTTCTGGGAAATTTGTTTAGTGGTGTTGGTCTTTGTTTTTTTTGTTTTGCTGCTGCTGTTGTTGGTTGTTAGGTTGTGGGGTTTTTGGGGTTTGTTTTTTTTTTTATTTTGAGAGAGAGAAAATTCAGCAGGTAGCTTTCTGATCTTGTTTTAGCTGAGAGTTCTGTCAAGGGCTTATGCACGTTTAATAGAAAGTCACACTAGGCATCGACATCTTGAAAACTAGAACTGCTGTAGATAGATTTTGGCTTCAAGTAGTCCCACTGTGCAGTGCAATCCTTCCCTTCACATATCCTCAGCTTTGAAAAATGCATCTGAAAAGACTCTTGTCTCTTTCATTTTTATTTTTTTATCGAGTAATAAGTTCTTACATTTTCAAATTTTCTGTTCTTGGGTCGCACCTCGGACCACCTCATGTTCAACTCTGATGTTTTTTCTTGCATGTGTAGTGAAGGGAGATTGTGATATCCCACTAGCCTGAAATCAGAAGAAATCTATTGTTGTCAGATGAGAGAATCTCACTTAGGCTGTTCTGACTCTATCTTTTCTTTTGATCACAAACTGGAAGGGTTTAGGCTTAACCAGCTTTTACTAACAATCTGGCTGAAGCTTGCTGATGAAATACACGGTGAGAATTGCCTTTGTCAGTCTTCAAGACTGATGTCCTTGTGTGTGGAAGGGAGGAAAAGTGTTAAATAAAGACAAGTGCTTGAGAATTTTCTTGATGGAGAAAAGAAAAATCTGTTCCTATTGCTCTGATGAGAAGGTGAAGAAGGAATGACTTAAATTGCTCTGGGGAACTATCCTACCGTGCAGGACCAGAGCTGATTCTCTGTGCAGTCCATCCATCAGGAGGGGCTGTTTAAATAGGTTAGATAAACATGTTGGGAACAGTCCCTGCCCTTGGTCAACGGCCTTCAGATTGCTCTTTCTCCATAGTACTGTAATTCCTGGGAAAGGCAGGTTGAGTTGTAAGAGAATGCAAACAAACAATGCAAGGGAGCAGTGCTTTGGGTATTGTGTAGGATAAGAAACTAGTTAAACAGGTGGATAAAACCTGTAAAATTTGTTAAACAATGTTATTTCTCTGCTTGCGTTACTGGAATAGTTGTTTTTCTCTGGAGATTTTTTCAATATCTAAATGATGTATCGGGTTGACCATACTACATAGAGAAACCTGAACTTGGTCCTAGGGGCACGTATGTGGGATGTGGTGGGCTGCACTGGCCCTCACTGTGGTCTTTGGACACCAAACTTGATTGCAAGGAGAAGTTATCTGGCACATGCATAGGTGTTCTTGCTGTGCTGTGAGGAGCATAGGTCTGCTGGAAGCTCTGTAGCGACAGCAAGGAAACTGCAGTAAAATTTGCTGTGAATCCTGCTGTGTGTAACTGATGTACGTACAACTCACAAAAAGTATTTTTGGCCCAGAAATGTGAAACCAGTTGTATGTCACTCAGGCATATAAGCTGGAGAAGGTCAAATGGTCTGTGTTTTGGAAGTGCAGAGGATTTCAGAAGTGTGGTGATGCTGAGGGAGGAGCATTTCCCATGGTTGTTCTTGCTTTCTGCTTCACGGTAGAAGTGGACACAACCCCAGGCAGCTTATGGACCTTGTCACAAAGCGGGGGCGGTAGCATCGAGGCAGATTTTGTCGTGTTCTACAGAGGAAATGCACTTCTCTAAAGCACAAGCATCCCAAGGTGCTGTAGATGATAACACCTGTATGCAGTTATTTTATCTCTGGGCTCATCGGGTTTTAGGAGCAGAGCCATATCTTAAAGGAGCTGTCACAGCAATTCTTGTTTGCCTCCAAGGTGTCTCCTGAAATGCTCCTGCAGGTAATTAATCACCTAATAAAAAAAACCCTTTGACAGTAGGTGGAATTTGGAAATTAATTTGCACCCCTTAAATGAGGCTTCTAAAACTATAATTATCATGAAAGGAAGAAACAAGCTGTGTCAGGTGTATAAATGATTTATTTATCAAGAAAAAACTTGTCACCAAAGTAGCACTTAAGCTTGCAGTGCCTGTGCTGTGTTTCTTTTAAGTGTGTTAAGCAATGACATTTGCCTTCCCTCTCATATTTGCAGGTACTGGGCAAGTCTTCAATTGTTTGTGAAATGTTTAGTATAAAAGTGACCTGCAACAAAATTATATCTTTTTTGTGTTCTCTTTCTCTAATGTGTGATCTCTTCTTGCTTCCCCATCACTCCCTGCTTAGTCCCTTACCCACTGGAGAGTATCTGGCCTCCCCAGGGTACACTGCAGACCTTATGTAGCCCAGTTGGCTGTTTGGATTTCTCATTCTCTCTCCAAATGGTGGGTTTTGTGAACTGGATGTTGGTAGTATCAGGAAATAGATAAGGGGAGGAAGTTTTAACTAGTTGGCTAGGCTACGTATAGTGTAAGCTACCTGGAAGAAGAGGAAATCCAAGATATCTGATTATCTTTTTTTTTTTAAATTATATAGGTTTAAAGATGCCTGAGATTTGGTTTTGATGGTTGTGACAAGGCAACTGGTTTTTTTTTTAGATCCAGAGAAATGTGAGGCTAGCAATGTTTTAAAAGTGAATTGTTTATATAATTTACCTTCAAAATCAAGAAAATACCCTGTTAAAAATGTGTCAGTGAAGTATCAGACCTGTGCACCAGAAGACTTATTTTCAGCTGTGTGGGTGAAGGCAACACAGGCTTCACTGCAGCCTGTCCTGTGAAATTGCCACTAACGACTGTTCTGGTATCTACATCAGAAGTGTGTTTGTTGCTGACAGTGTAATTTGCTGGCTTCAGAAAGTGTGTGGTGTGCTGATACTCTGTCTGTAGTTTGTGTGACATGGAAGAAAATTGTCTTGTTATTACATATTAATCTTGTATTATTGGTGCATTAATTTCTGAGAAATTCCAGGAGAATTTCTGTTCAGTTGTGTCTGACCGACTTCCCTACAGCACAACTCCTTCCACACTTATTTGCCTGAAGTTAACTTGACTTGAAAGTAGGATGTGTGTGCTCAACACCAGTGGCTTGATTCAAAAGTCTTTGCTCACACTGAGAAGATTTCTGGAGTTAAAGCCCCTTGAGAAAAGCTGAAGTAAAAGTGAAATCACAGTTCCCTTTTAATTTACCTTTTAGTTACATGGTCTTCTATGCATATGGTGTACACGTTGCTGGAATGCATCACAAACAAAATAGGCTGCATTCAAAAAAAAACATGTGATGCTATTAGATTGGAAATGGCATATTTTGATTATAGGAACTGACAGGTTGCAAGCAACTTGTGCGAGTCAAAAATACTTGTGATTCTTACTTTACACTTAGGAATGCATGTTGGAATAAAGCTATGCAAAAACCTTTCAATATAAACGAATACCTTTCTTCTTTCTCCTTCTCCAGAGTTTTACCACCAAATGTTTTTACTGGATTGCTGAATTTTCTGGAGTTGTAGTGAAAGCCGAGTGGCAAAAATTAAATGCTGTGGAATGCAGCTGAAACTACCCTGAGCATGTCCTGGTTTGCTTGAAATATGGTTGCCCTTTACAGGCACTCAATTCATCTTGAGGCCAATTTGAACAGTGCGCAGTGCAGAAATGATGAACTGTTATGACATGCCCTGAACCAGCTCCAGTTCAGCTTGTGTAAATTCTACATGTGGGGTGCTTTTGGAGCTGACAGGTGGAATTTTATTGTGATTGTATTTAACTATTCCACCACAGTAAAGGCTTTTGTCATTTATCTTACTAAGTTGCAAAGCAAAGGCACAAGTTCTTTGCTTTTACTTTTTGTGAAGGCAGGTCTGTGGGTACAGGACATCATGTTCAGGTCTTTTTCTGGGCTGGCTGCTGCTGGGTGCACCATGGTGCTGGTGGAAGTAGCTCATCCTTGATTTAAGCTAGAGGCAGGGGTTGTAATGAGCCCTTGGGGACAGGGTAAAAGTGACAGCCAGCCCCTCTATCTCCGTGGCTGCAGCTGGAAGAGGGGAGTGCAAGCAGGTAGTGGAGGTAGAGCTCATTCTGCTGCACGTTCTCTCTCTTAGTCTACTGGGCATTTCCCTCCAGCATAACAGGCTGTTTTCACCATGTATATCAGCATTTCGGCATGAAATTGGGAACCTTCTTTCTACTCCAGATGAGTCCTAGGTCTAAGACATGGACTTCCAAATCAAGTCTGATCATTTACTGGCATCACATTGGTTGAGCTTTTAAAATTGTATGTGTGAGCACAGAATCAGAACACTATTCTTTAGGTTTCTTAATTCTTTTTGTGATCCCAGACCACTGCCAGCATTTGCTGTTATTGTTTAAAGAATGATATTAATGGTATTGAATCTTTTAATTGAAAGCTACAGTTGATTTTTGCTCTTGTATGACTTCCTCAGACTTTAGTTGTTTTGTCTGAAGTGACCTGTTAATATTTGCAATGAGATAAAAATTGTGTTTGAAGTGAAGAAAGCATTCTGGCACAAATTAGAAAATCCCAAGGAAGATAAATGAAAAATGTAATTAAAATGCCTTGAGATTTAAACGTTTTGGGAATTGTAATGTATAGCTTACTAATCTCATTAGAAAAAAACTGTTTTAAGTCACCTGGATTTATTATATGCTGCCAACAACAATCTGTTCCTTTTCAGCCCAAAAGGTTACAAACACTGCACTGGAAAAGGCATTTGCTTTGAGATCAGCTCAATCTTTGTATTAGGCAATAGCATTGCTTTCTTTCCTTTTCTGTTTGGTCCTTAATTTGCTTGTTAGTTTTCCTCTCCTGTGTGTCTGTTGCCCAGTGCTTGTGGTCTAGCTGTGTGTGGTGCCACTGCAGGGACTCTGTATCTTTGATCAGGAGCACTATTTTTTCCTTCAGATGCTGCCTTGCAATTCTGTTGAACTAATTTGAACAGATAGATCTCAGTCTTGGGGCAAAGGGAGCATCATTCATGTATGATCTGCGGGTTGCACCCAGAACAAGGCATCCAAACCCTGCAGGAACAGAAATGGTTCTGGACAACTGCCTGAGGGCAGGTTTCTCAAGCAGATACTCAAATACTGTCCACTGAAAAGGTAAATTTTCTGGAGATTCCTTATGCTTAAGGAATGACTGTCATTTCCTCAACCGACGTTTTTGTGTTTGATTTTCTTTCCTCTCAAGTAATGCCTGTTAGGAGGGCTGGCTTTCTGTTTCCTACCTGGAAAAAATTGGGAAGACTATGGTTCTGATAGTGAATATGTTAATCCCATCTTCTACTTGAATCACGGACAAAACCCCATACCAGACAACACAACTTAAGCCATTGCAGTGTGAGTTTTATAAATCTATGGGAACTGGCAAATCTGCCACTGGTTGTGGTGGGCATTTGACACAGCTGAAAAACCAATGAGGAAAAGAAATAATCTAGTGGAACCTTCTGGATGTGAAACAGCCTTTAAATGAATTAAAGCTGTGAACACAACAGTTCCTATCCCTTTCCCTCTAGGGGCCAAGATGCAGGGGGCGTACAATTTGGCTTTCTCCTTTTGGTGTCAATGTTTTCCACAGAAGTACGTTTCTTAAAGGGACCATCAGTGCAACAGATGCTGCGCTCGGACCTGCTGTGGGAGAGAGGAGCGTGGTGGGATCTGATACCATCCTGGGGCTCTGGCAGTTATATCGTATTTTTCTGGTGCTAGTTGTGATGTTGTGATACTAAAACCTCTTGATGGAACTACAGTTGTGTTGTTACCTTGGTTTATCCTCTGCTGGGTGTTTGAGGTCACCTTGAGTTCTTTATTGTATATCTAAAGTAACCCACAGAAAAGTTTAGACTTTTCTTTGGCTTTTCCCTTCATTCACCACATTGGTTGCAATACCAGATTAGGAGAAAACTTTGTTTAGGTGTCAGTTCAACAAAACACGCTGGCCCAGCTCCAGCTCTGGAAGAGTTTTTGGATTAATGGGAAGCTGGGAGCGTAAAGAAGAGAATGGAGTAAAAAATCTTGTTTGAGTCTGGTCTTTAATGTTTTTGAAGTGTAATCTTGTCCCCATTCAGCAACAGTGAAAGCTAAGCATGTGCTTAAGTGCTTTGCCAAGCATGGAGGGGATGATTTATACTGGTAAAGTGGAAACTTAATAGTATCCACTTTGCTGATCACAGCTATAACGAGGATTTCATAGAAGAGTTAGCTACTGTTGTGCTTGGTAGTTCAGTTCAGGCTCTGAAGATAGCCCAAACCTATAGCTGGGATGTGTGGACAGCTGTGCAGGGTGAGCAGATGAAGAAAATAAGGGTTCTTCTGTATCTGGGATGTTGCATTTGTTTAGTTCTTGCCCACTAGAGCACCCTTGTTCCTGTGGATCATATTCCCATGCTCTTGTAGTTTGGCACGCTTTGCTCATGTCCAAGCTGAGTAACTGACTGTGAGAAATGGTTTTGGCTTAGCTCTATGGTTTAACATTGTGATTATGAGAGATCCTCAAGGCAATCAGAAATGAGGTGGCTGTATAAAGACATGCAAATGAATTCAGAGGCTTAGGGTGAAAATATATTCTCCATAAATGAATCAAAACAAATCATTGAGAGTGGTGGCTTTTATTGCCACAGGTCTGACGGTGTTGGTTCCATTGTGCAAGCAGGGATAGACTCCTTTGAGGATGCCTGCAACAGATTCTTGAAAGCAGAACCTCGATGCTCTCTGCAAACTGGGTTTGTGTATGCTGTCAGGCTCATCTAATTTTTTTTTCCCAGGCAGGTAGGAAGCTGAGGGTGCTGGCAGTGAGAAGGCTTTCCTAGGGGCTCAGTTGCAATGTCTGAGTCTGCAAGTCCACACCTGGGAGGGCAGCGAGTCCCAGGTGGGCCAGCAGCGTCCAATTCGACATTGTACAGCTGCTGCCTTTGGGGAGAGTGGAAGAGGGGCTCCGTTTGGAGCATAGGAGCAAAGCATCTTGCCAGCTGCATACACAGGGAGGTCTGCCGGGTCCATAAGGATTCCTGTGTAAATAGCGACAGAGTCTGGTTAAACTATCAAAAAAAATCTGCAGAGGGTAAAAAAATAATATGGGAACTATTCTTCCTGTATCTACACATGTGTTGTCTAACTGTTCATTTGGGTCTGAGCAAGTGCTTGTTGCAATTTTTCTGTTCGCTTTCATGGGTTTAGATTAGGTCTTTTGTAATGCAGAATCAGTTTAAAGTTTGTGGAATTGCAGCCACAGTTCAGGAAAGCTTGTGCTTAAGTACATGAAAGCTAGGAGAGACCATTGTCGTAATGTCTAGGTGCCCTGAGGTAACATAGGCAAGTTGTTTCTCTCAGGAACTATGTGAGGCTGTGTCTTAAGGCTGGGCTAAAGCAGTGCAACTGTTTATTAAAAAATAATAAAGGTGGACGAGGGAGAAGAAATAGTTCAGCCTTATTTCAGGCACACAGGATAGTCAGATTGTTCAGCACAGGACTTACAGACAATGCTTAACTGCTTCTCTGTAAAGACATGGGAAGCTAGCTATGTGTTTTACTGCTTTGCAGAACTAACTGCTATTCAGCTAACACCATCAGATCACTCGTGGTGAGCTCTTCTAAGAAGATCAGTCCTTTAACTCCACCTGGACTGACTTGCCTTTTGGGTTGCTGTGTGGCAGGCAGTTCACGCTGGCCTGGCGAGGCTTCCCCACTGTTTGCCCTGATCATCATTTCATTGGCACCCACTGGGGCACCACGCATGAGACTCTGAGCACCTTGCGAAACAAGGCTATTTCTTCTTTTACCTGTGGTGTGCAATGTAGACCTGCTGTTAATAGCTGAAAACAAGAGTCACACAAAGAAACAATACCCCAGTTTATGGGTTACTCACAAAATTTGGAATGTGTATACACATAAGCTTGTGTGCAGATATGCGAGATAAGTAAAATATCTTTACATGAATAGCATTTCCTGCATTTGATGTTAATCTGCATTTTTTCTCTCTGCCACATGATGGGGATAATGGTGTAAGGTACATAAACAGCGCTGCATGGGTCATGCACTACAAAGAAAGAAGTTTTCACTTGGCAGCTTATGGTAGTTGTTCCGTTAGTGTTGGATTTGCACTAGCCTTGACAGAATAGTTTTCTCACAATATCTGTGGGATGTTTTGTTTAAAGCCGAATTTGGTTTATGTCTTGTTCTGGTGGGGTTTTTTGGGTTTTTTTTCCCCACAAAAGGCAACTATGCAGGATTACCCTTACCAAGTCATCCAGGCTGTCAATGCAGCAACACACCAAAGTGCATATGTAGTAATAAATTCAAAGGAATTCACTTAGTTTGCTTTGACTTAATTGGGACTTTATGTTGTACTTACATGTTCACAGTTTGGGGTCAGATACAGTCACCTGTTGGGCTGTTGTGTCCACTTCTGCAGAAACAGGGACTTTGCAGCAGTTCCTGCTTAAGGAGTTAATAAGAGCATGTCCTAGATGCTGCTCTCACCATGAGTCGGTCAGTGCATCCAGGGAAGGACACGGTGGGATCCAAATTATTTGATCCCTGTGTTGTATGCTAAAACCCTTGCAATCTGCTCTCTCCTCTATCCAAGGAGCATAGGTCCTGATCCAAAAGCTATAAAAGCCATGTGTGCAAAATTCCCAGTGATTTCAGTGCACTTTCGATCAGGCTCACATGCAAAGGCAGAGATTGATTTTCCCATGGTTTTTTTCTGAAATCTCCTAGTGAGAGATGTGTTTAATTTTTATGGTGAGAGCTGCTCTGTTGCATTTGTGATCATAATGTAGTAACAAGACATTTGTAATGAAACTGCTGTAGGTTGAAATACATCCAGGGAAGAGAGGAACACGTGTTTGTTTCCAGTCTGTTAATTTTTTGTGGCTGTTATTTTGAGGACATGAGTTTCTATGTTGATGTCAGTGCAATTATAGCTGCACTGTTGTCAAGTTTCTTTGATTAAATATTTGCTTGGTGAATTAATACTATCACCCCTCTCCACAGATCCAGCTACCCTGGGATTCAAACATGCTACTGCTTTAATTCCTTGTGCTCAGGTCCATGTGTCTTGTGCAAAATCCTCATTTGAGGAAGTGTTCAACTCAGATACCACAAATCTCCCATACCAGAGTCTGCCTATAATTTTTTTTCTTTGATTAGACTTTAAAAGTTTGTATTTAGAGGCTCTCCCTTGAATAAAGCATTATATTTACATTTAAGACATTACATGTATGGAGAACACACATGAAAATGCCTTCAAAATTAGGGAGCGGACAGGGTGCCCAGACGGCAGCACATAAACTTGCGCGTGTATGAGTTTGTGTGTGTGTGCGCGTACCCATGTATTGGTGTAATATCTTCTCCAAATGTTAGGGTTTCTCCTCAGAAGGCTTTTTACAGAAATGCCACACTCCATGCTCTAGGGTTCTGCTCCTCTGGTTTTTTTTCATGAGAACAAAGATTGGTCCTTCATGGTCCTAAACTCAATGCATGTGCATGACTTAAAGGCATTACCTACCAATAAATAGGAGATTAGCTGCGGCTTGTGTATTTCCTGATCAGTTCAGGTTTTTTCAGATGGCTCGTTGTTATCCCGTTTCCTTTAACGATGGGACACTTTAATGGGTTTGCCATCTGACATACATCTGCTTCCTGTTAAACAATACCTTCATTCTTCTAGAGCTGCTAAACTCATCTTTCATCCTACAAGATTTTTATCTGTGCCCTGAAAACAGCATGTATGAATTGATGTCAGCATATTCATAATCTTGTTGAGGGGGGTTTTATTGATATGTTTTCGAGAAGGGACAGCAAACCGGCTTCTTCTTTACTGTTTGTTTGCTGGAGAATGGGAGAACATGGGTATTATTTGTCTAATTAGGGGCCAATCAGTCCAGCTTCTGTTTGAAGTCCAATAGGATCAAGTTCTACGGCTACCATTATACAATTTGTACTAGTTATTCTATCCTGCCAGCAAAAGAAGGGGCTGGTGTGAAAGGGAGGGATTTTGAGGGCTGTTAATGTTGTTTCTTTGAGGAAAGAGCCTTTAGTGGCTTAATGATGGTTTGTCTCACTTGTGTGCAAAATTAGTGCTCTGTGATCATCAGGCTCTCTTAAATCAATCCAGCTTGCATTGAGTTTGTGCATCTGCCTCAGTGCTTCTTTTTTCCCATGTTTTGGGAACACGGAGTCATGCTGGATCTCTGACTGTGTCTTTCCCTTTGCTGCTCCTCCAGAAAAACTTTTCCTTCCTTTTTCTTTTTTTTTTTTTTTTTTACTTCTATTGAGGGAAACTGGATACAAATTTCCTTGTATTTATCTATCTCTACATAATGTCCTTTATATCTTGCTTTTATAGTGGGTGTGCAGTGCTGTTTAAAATAAGATCTTGTATGTGATCTTTTGCCACACAAGTCCAAAGGACATCTGTGACAATGGCTTGCAGCTGAATTAAGCAACCAATGGGGCACATACTACTTTGTCTTAGAAAGGAATTTGCTTCTAAATATTTGTATATTCCAGGTGACAAGTGGAAATACTTAGGGTTTAGAGAGCTGGGGAAAGAGTGGAAGCAAGGTGCAATATTTATTTGAGGGTTACTGGATGCTTGAATCAGAATAATGACTGTGATTTAGGAATTTTGTATTTCTTCCCACTTATAGCTTGTAGTTGTTCCCCAGCTCACACAGGGTTAATGTTACTTGCTTGAAAATGAGGATATTGCTGATTACCTGAGGTGACTGCTGATGCATGATCTGAAACCTTTGTTTTAATGATACTCTTGGCAGCGTTGGGACCTGTGTTTCTGCCACCCTAACTGCCGTTCTTTTGCCTCTGGCAGTGCTGCAGAGCCGAGAGTTCCAACTGAAGAGATGTGAAAAGTTGTTTGTTACAAGTGCAACTTCATAGTTCTTGCTCTGATGGCTCAGTTTCCCTTGGGGTTCCACCTGTCTCTGGCTTCATGCAGTCTTAGAGGAGGTGCTGCACATGAACTGGGTGTTTCACTGTCTCCCCTAAGGGATGGAACAAGGAGACCTTCTCTGGTCATTGCTATTCTAGCATTGTCATACTTGCCTGAAGAGTTTTGTTTCTAACTGCATCAGTGTTTATTAACAAAGTTCTCCATCATTTATTTAACGTTTAAACTTGTCCAGTCTTTCACCAGACTCAAACCTTTCATCCCTAGGAGCTGCAGGAACACAGCTGATGGCTTCGAAAGCCTTTCATTTACGTTAGGATTACAAATTACCTTCCTTGGGTTCATTGTGGAGTCTGCAGTTTATCAAGAAGGATCTGGGAGTCAGTATTAATTGAAGCTTTGCAAGAAGATAGGTGTAGTTTGTCAGCTTTGGGGTGTTCCATGGATTGTAGCTGTGCTGAGCTCCTGTATACCTTCACCTTCAGTCAGGATTGTGGGAGGCTACAGGTCTTCACAGTGGTGTCTATTGCTGTGACCTCTGACATGACCAGGGCAGAGGCTTAGTTCATGTCATGCTGTCTTTTCAAATGTCATTGTGGGGAAAGTATATTTATAGCTGGACCATCAGTCTATCGTTATGCAGAAGTATTGGGCAAGTGTGCGAAGAATTATAGGAGGACAAGAGACTGAACCAGGTTTACTGTCAATATTAACAGAAATGTTTGCTATTAACCTCAGTGGGCAGACGGAGTATTTTATTCTACCTGTAACTGGAACCTATTTGAAAAGAACCATCTTTTATAAAGAAGCTGATTTTAAAAAAAAGGAATATAAGAGACTTGTGTAAAGGGAAGATTGTTCTGAAATCTGTGGGGTTTGTACCCTTAGAAAACAGTCTATTTTATGATACTCAGAGGTGTTTTATTAAAATTTTCTTAGCAGTTTCAGTGGAGAGGGCAGTTTGACACCTGCAGCTCAGGCACTGTGGTGGAGTACTCCTTGTAAATACCACTTTCAGTGGTGGTAAGATCTTTCTGAGCATCATCGAAGTGCATGCAAGTGACAGGTCTGAGTTTGAGAACTGCTCCGCGATGGCTGCAATACATTCTCCCTCTTGCTGTTGGCCTTTGTGAGAGTTGGACTGTCGAAATCCTCGTAGCTGTTGGCTTTTCTCCCATTGCTGTTAATGAAGGGAGCAGCAGAGGTTATGGGGGAGAGCAGTTTCTGGAACGTTGGTACAGTTTCAGGGACATGGAGGAAGCTCTTACAAGGTGAGCCTGTTCCTCCTCTGGCTGTTTATGCCAATCCCTCCTTCAGTATTTACTCTAACATTTGTAAAAACAGCTCTGGAGAGCAGAGCCCGCTGAACTGGAGACAGAAAACCTGAATAAACAAACATGTGCCACAGATTAGTAAGAACATCTGTAGGTTTTATATTGTTTTGAGAACACATACCACATAGTTTTTCATTTCTTATGCTTTTCTAGTTTCTCCTTTTCTTTCTGTCTCTCTCTACTTCTTTTTAAATCTATTCCTAATAAAGGTTGGAGGTAAAAAGCACAGCTGGACTATGCATGACATGCCACTGTTTAATTTCTAGCTCGGAGGATGAGAAGAAGAGTAGTTTTATTGTATCCTAGAAGAGAATAAAGCCACATGTAAATTCCAGCCATGGACATCTGTTTCCTCTTTGTGTGAAAGAATTCTCATATTTGGAAGGGAATCCCAGTTCTGAAGGGGCTGATGAGGGTTTGTTTTTTTTTTCTTTTTGGTCCCCCCCCCCCCCCCTTCAGCCCTTGCTCTACTCACTCCCTGGCTGTAGCGTTTCCTTCGGGACATCAGCTTGCAATTTAGCATCAGATATTGAACAGAGGAGTTTTGAGTTGCTTTAAATGTTGTGCTGTAGTTACAAGGAGTATTCTTAAGCTCCTCCTTAAATTTCTTTTATTTAATTAAACAGCGTTTGGTGGGAGGACTTTTGCTCTGCCATCAATCTTGCCAGTAGTTTCTTTAGAAGCAAGATGTGCACATCTTGCTCTGTCTGTAAAGTGCAACTGTTGCTAAAAGTAATTTATTTTATTTTTATTTTTAATAATTTTTAAAATCGTTCTGTATCAGAAGAATTAAGCAGACCTGTAGAAATTATGTGCAATGTTCATTACATTAAGTTAAGCATCAGGTGCTGGGGATGATAGTGGCCAAAGTCAATGCTAATTTCACTAACCTGTAAAACATTTTGAATAATGATTTACAGCTGTCTGAGTCTTTAAACTTTTTTTGGTGGTGGTGTTGTTAGACTTGACTGCGTTGAACAAACAGCACGGTTATCTAACATCAAGCCAGACATGAGAACTGGTACTCTCTGTCTATTTTATATTAATGTCAAATGAGAGGTTGGCAGAGCTCACCAGGGTTTCATATTTGCTGGCAGAAAGCTACTCACATGTGTGGAACACATTTTTATTGTTGCCTTAGCCTATTTCAGGCATAAATATTGTTGCCTGGCAGGGTGTGATTCTGTTCATTGCTGAAAAGCTTGTCTTTTTAAAAGCAAAATATGCAGAGGAATGAAATGCTGTAAATGTTCAAATTAAGAAGCGTCCCCAGACTGCGAGATTTTGTTGCGTCTGTTGTGGTAGAGGAATAAAAGGCGATAAGCGATGGCTTTTCATTGTTGTATTGGTTACCCTTGCAGAACTATTTCTTTTTGCATATATTAATCCTGCTTTTGGGCACGAGCTACTTAGTCTGGTCTCTTAGGAAAACAAGGCTTATGCAAACAGGGTGTATGCGCAGGGGAGCACAGAGCAGACTGTGCAGCCCTGGGACATGTTGGCCACAGAAATGGGGTGGCAAGGCAAAGGCTACAAAGATAAATAGAAGTTCTTCACAGATATATCACAGAATCACCAGGTTGGAAGAGACCTGCTGGATCATCGAGTCCAACCATTCCTATCAAACACTAAACCATACCCCTCAGCACCTCTTCCACCCGTGCCTGAAACACCTCCAGGGAAGGCGAATCAACCACCTTCCTGGGCAGCCTGTTCCAGTGCCCAATGACC
This sequence comes from Clamator glandarius, assembly GCA_033459285.1. Classification (NCBI taxonomy): domain Eukaryota; kingdom Metazoa; phylum Chordata; class Aves; order Cuculiformes; family Cuculidae; genus Clamator; species Clamator glandarius. The sequence continues at coordinate 1,097,676 of JAUNZM010000089.1, read as the reverse complement.
CTTTCTGTGAAAATTTTTTTTCTATTCTTATAAGCTTCTTGAAAATGGTGGTTAAGGAGTTTGAGAGAAGGCTTGCAACAGGAGCTGACCTTCCAACAAGGGCTGTGCTAGAGGTCCCTGCGGCGAGAAAATCACTTGACCAGGCTAGGAAATTATTTGGCTTCAGAGAACGTGATGACAAAAACCAAATCTGCCAGAAGCCAAACTCCTTGATGTTCCAGTACCCATGAAATGGCTCTTGTGGGTTTTGTTTTTAAGTCAGGATGTTGTCAAGCAGGCTCCATTGAACACTGTAAGAAATGGGGACATCTCATGAGGATCATAGTGCGGGCAAAGGTGCTGCTCTGCTTGGTTCAGTTGGTTGTGCTTTCTAGTTTGTTTGGGGTTTGCGTTTTCAAACTCTATTCAAGTGTGACTTAAGACTGTTTAAGCCTTTATCCTGCAGGCGTATTGGAGAGCAAGGAGCCCAGCAGTGGTGTGGATCCCACTGACGTACATTGACCTCTTCCTAGGCATTTTGGAAGTCCGTGCATGGCAGCATCTTGTGGGGCACAGACGGCAAAGTGAAACCGATAATCCCCATCCAGGTCTGGTCCCTGCCGAGTGGGACACGGAAAGCAAACCCCAGTGATGCAGAAAATCAAACAGCAATCATGAACAAATTTCCTCGTGGATTGAAATGCTTCTATCTAGGAGATAAAAAGGGGTTTATGTCAAAAGCTTCCCTTGTTGTCTTATTAACAGCTCCATAATTTTATCACTCATTCACATGTATAACAAATCTTGGAGACTGTGTTTGAAAGTTTGTTTTGTTTGGTGTACAGCTGGATACAGAGCAATTCCTTTTCTGTTTTTTTCAAAAATTTGAAGCAAATGTAGTGGATATGGTTTATTTTTTTTCTGCCTATTTTTTGACCTAGATAATAGAAGATTGTGTTGCTTTTCACAGAATCACAGAATAACCAGGTTGGAAGAGATCCACTGGATCATCAAGTCCAACCATTCCCACCAATCCCTAAACCATGCCCCTAAGTACCTCATCCACCCTCACCTTGAACACCTCCAGGTATGGTGATTCAACCACCTCCCTGGGCAGACTGTTCCAATGCCTAACCACCCTCTCCGTGAAGAATTTTTTCCTAATCTCAAGCCTAAATCTCCCCTGGCGGAGCTTGAGGCCAGTCCCTCTCGTCCTGTCCCCTGTCACTTGGGAGAAGAGGCCAGCTCCCTCCTCTCCACAACCTCCCTTCAGGTAGTTGTAGAGAGCAATGAGGTCTCCCCTCAGCCTCCTCTTCTCCAGGCTAAACACCCCCAGCTCTCTCAGCCGCTCCTCATAAGATTTGTTCTCCAGCCCCTTCACCAGCTTCGTTGCTCTTCTCTGGACTCGCTCCAGAGCCACAACATTTTCATTTTACATTGTAAAGAAATCATGCCGTTTAACTCCAATTCAACAATGATGCAGCAGCATGTGAAGATATATGTATCTTCTCATAAATATATTACCACACATTACTGTCAAATAGCTGAACTTTTTCAGTCAGTACGAAAAACAAAATTTAATTGCTACACTAGAGTTTCAAGGCCCTGATAAGTAAGAGCCATGTCTGACCTTTATTGTGGGGCTCTGAGATGCCACCAGGGATATTGCTCATTGTTCAAGATGACAAACTTCCTCTGAGATTTCAGTTTGTCAGCTCGATGTACAGCAGTGACATTGATTTTTTCTCACTGCCATTTCCTGCCTGAATAGATAACAAATTATCTGTGGCAGGTGTCTGTCAAGCTTCGTTTTGCCCAGCAGATTAACTTAATAGACTCATTTATTAATCATTAGTTGCAACACAGTGAAGTAGACAATACTCTAACTCTTAAGATATCGAGTGGATGTACCGTTTCAGATTCCTTTGTGTAGCTTGAATTTGGTCTTAATATCTCATATGTCTGTAGTGAATGTCTTTAACCTGACATTAGTGATATAAGAAAGAGCAAAGATTTCTGTATTAGTTAAGTGGACCCATTTTGAGCATGTACTGCTCTTCATGGCCAAAGGTAAATGTTTTCTGAGGCTAGCAGAATTATGCACAAACTACAAAATCAGCCTCCTTAAGGAGGTAAAAATCCGACATGCACTATGCTTGGGAAAGGGAGGTAAAATTAGGAGAAGAAAATAGATACTTGGAATGAGATTTGAAACTGGGGCTGACTGGATGTTGAAGTGGAAGAGAGAACTGCAGAATCATTTAAGAAGGGGCAAAGCAGACCAGCAGATAGAGAGCTGTAGGTCAGTTCTGGCACAGGCTGGTGTTTTCACAGGGCTTTTCCTCCAAGATGTCTTGAGATAGAAACCCAGGCTGGAGACAGCAAAGGGAGGGTTGGTACCAGAAGTGGATGTTGGACAGGCTTGTCAGAGTGATGAAGGAGGAGGAAGAGCCAGAAGAACTTGGTGAAGAGATTGGAAGAGGAGAAAATAATAAGGAAAGGCAAAAACCATGGAAAGTAATGTCTCTTGTTGCAAGGAATCACTCTGCTCAAAGTGAAAGCTGACTTACTACATGTGTTGGCCCTACACATCCTACAGAGCTGTAGAAGTATGTTTGCTTTTCTCACTCATGTTAGGAGAGTTCTGTAAAGGAGCTGGAAATGCACAGGTACTGCTAGGGACAAATGACTGCAAGAAAGAGCCTAGGTAGACACACAAGCTCTTGCTGGACAGAAGAACCTCTTGTTACAGGTGATGAGAAGACAGCAACCAAGCTTCTCCCATGGGTTTTGGTTGGGTTGTGGTAGCTCTTCACAACCTGCTTTTAATTCTGAAGGGAGCTTGTTAACGTGAGAACACTGGGGAGATGTTCAGGAAAGTTTCTACAGCTGATGCCCAAACTGCAAAGCCCTGGTTTCAGCTCAGCATTTGTGAGAGTGTGTGTTGCTGAAGATGTTTTCTTGTCAAGCTGTGTTCCTGGCCTTGGGAATGTGTTTCTTGAACCATCCTTATGGCTTTCTTGGCTGAACATCAAACCAAGAATGTCCCTGCACTAGATCATACTGCTTATTGCCCTTCTAGGCCACCCTGGTAACAATACATTAACCTCTCAGCAGGGAATGTGATAAACAAAGTAAAACTGCTTTAGTGAAACCAGTCATTTAATGGCAGCATACATAAAGTGTCCTTAAAGATTTGTAAATGTAGTAAGCTACAGTCCACTGAGTAAACGCTAACTGTTCCTAATTTAGCCAGTTGAGGAACATGCCAACCTAATTTTCTTTGTAACATTGTGTTGTTTTTTGTTTTTTTTTTCTTTTCCCGCCTCTCCAGATTCCTTTCTCTCTTGTACAATTTCCCCTCTGGGAGTCCTTAAAGGTAAGTCCTTTTTAATGATAGAAATATAAGTTATGCATTTCACAAAGGCTTTCCATGGTAACCTGTCTAACTTGATTATCACAATTCTGAGCACATCCAAGAATCAGTACATATGTACCAACCTACCTGTGCATGTGGAGATAATTTGCCTGAATATCTGAAAAACAGCATAAAACATCTAACCACTAATATGTGGCATGCAGTCTAAATCTCACTCCCCAGCATACCAGAAATTTTATCTGCTGCCCTGGCTATTTTTACTGATTAGAGTGGGAACGATGTTGTGGTTCTTTTTTATTTTATTTAAATATCTTTTAGCATTTCACTCTTCAAGGTAACAGGTGGTTGCAAATGATACAGAAAAAACATTATTGAGCCTGACTTTGTAGACAGGGAGAAGCTCTCGGTGCATCACTAGCAAGCTATCTTGATTGGATATGTATGCTTTATTTCAAAGGTCATTTAAAGAAGGTGTCAGTTGGATGATATTTTAATAATGCTGTTCTCTCACCAGCTGCTGTTTCGTTAATCCTAGACAGAGTGAAGATCTAGATTTTTGAGCACAGAATTGGATTTGAGTCTTGTAACTTCTCTGTTCTTCTTTTTTTTCTTTTAACTCACTGCAAAAGATGAAGAAAATAGGGGTTTTCTGGTGCTTGGGTTGGAAGCACAGAAAATTATCAAAGATTGTTAAAATCATTATAGCAAAATAGAAGATTTGTATGAGAGGAGCTGAATAGAGAATAATTTTCTTCTTGTTAAGGTGCTGGACTTCTGAGGGAGCCTGGCACTGAAACCCAGACTGGGCAGGGATACTGGGAAGGATGAGAACTGGTGATGATCTTCATTGCCCCTTGCTGCTTCTGTGGAGGGCAGAGGGCTTGTCTTCCCCTTGGTCCTTATATGCCTGCTTGAGACAATTGGTTGTCCTCTCTCTGTGTCAATAGCTTGGATTGTTCTGGAGGAATGAGCTCACAGTACGCATGTTTACACTAGAGGCTTCAGCGAGTCGAATATAAAGGGGAGTCCACAGGCAGGAGGAGCGTGAAATACATCAAAGCTTTCACAGCCCTGAACTGAGTTTTGCAGACAAATCCATGGGAGCTTGCTGAGCTTGGTCTGATGCGGTGTCTGGGTATCATTCCATTGCACAGGCTAGCTTGGACTGCCTTATTAGGAATCTATTTCCCTGCCAGTGTCTAGGAATGGCTTTCTGTAAACTCTTAGGCAGTGATACTGGCCTGACCTGCTAATTGTTAGTGCAGCAGCCGTGTCTGGGAGCAAGAGGTGATAGTGCTTAAAGAGAAAAAGTGCAGTGTTGTTGCCAAAACCCACATAAACCAGCAACATAGTGTAGCTGTTTTCAGAATGTAAAGTTGTTTTAACTACTGTCTACATAGCTGTGACAATAAAATATATTGTTTAGATTGCAGCTTTAAAGAAGACAGTTTGACTGTAGCTAGCCACAGGAGTGAGTCACTTAGGATGAGACATCGTGTTTAATCTAAAGAGGTTAGTGCAGATATGAAGAGAAATAAAACTGGGCTGGTTTGTTATATGGACTGGGTGCATTATATTCTCCTGCCTCAGAAAGGAAGAGCAGAAAATGGCAGAAATCAGTTTTGCATGCTTCAGTCACTTTGGCTCAGCACATGGAGAGAACTCAAGGTTTGTTATGTCAAAGCCAGGCAGTGAAAGCAGAATACATTTTGTTTATCTGATTGCAGCTTTTAAAATAAATTGCACTGACAATACAACAAAGAAAAAAAAACATTATGGTCCCATCAACAGGCTGGATGTGGACAGTAGCATCTTTAAGGGTATGATTCAGGGTAGGGCTTTTCATGGGAGCATGAAGAGACAGTAATTATGGAGGAGTGCAAAGGACAAGAGACGAATGGCATGAAACTTGAATGTAGATGAGTTTACAGAGGCTGCTGGTTTGATAATGTTTGTGGAACTATTCTGTACTGCATTAATGGGTTTCCTTGAGAAAGTAAATGCAGGAGCAATTGTGTGTGATGTGTGTGGGTCGTCTCACAAAGGAGAACAGAACAAGTGCTGTGGCTGTGTCATTTTTAAAACCATTAGTACAAAGTTACATAAGCTGATGGATGATAGACTCAGTCTGATAACGTCCTGAACAAGCTAATCGCCATAATAATGAGGAAAAATAGCTTTCCACTGTAAAAGACAGCTGGCAAGGCACATGGAAGAAGCTTCACTTTCCTTCACATATGTGCTGGCTGGAGCCAGCAAGAGGGTGTTAAGCTTAAAGAAGCCTCATAAAGGCTTGTTGTAGGCAGTGAATCGGATGTTTCTATATTCTGTTTTCCCTATCTGCTTTGCTCCAAGCCATTATGGTTGTTCTTTATGCTTCCAGCCAGTGTTAGGCAGATAGTGTACATGCACACTTTTCTTCTGCCTGTGAATGTACACCAACTGTCCTGTGTGAGAGTGAACTTTCATATCAATCACTAAACTAAGGTAGAAGAACAACATTGTATAAATCACTGAACTATAATAGTTACTTACACCATGTGTGCTGGAAAAGAGGGTATTGTAGTAATTAGCAAGGAAGAGATACTACTTCAAAAACTGTCTTTTCTTGCAGTTACTCAGGTGAACACACTATTTAGAAACAGTCAATGGACTCATTCCATAGATTGCAGACACACAAGGAGCAATCATAAAGAAATGACAATGATTTTAAAAAGCCCTTCTTTTTTTGGTTGTAGGTAGCATCCGCTGCTATATTGCACACTTAATTGCGTTTGCCTTCCCAATTCTTCATTTTTCCTTGTTTTGATTATTGATACAATGCAAAGGAGAGAAAGAAACTGTGCTATCGTGTAACAGATTTCGGGATAGACATTTTAATTCTCTACTAGGGTTAGTGCTTCTGTGTCTTATTAGCTCAAGTCTTACAGTTAAAACAGTTTTGAAGTGTTCTTAGAGCTAAGGAAAAGACGAGGCATTTCATATTTCATTCACTGTCTGCTACACCAGACCTTAGAGGGAATTTTATTACTACTGTGGCAGTTTGAGCAGGTTTAGGTTCTTTTAGGTAGAGCTAATGCTTCTGATCCCACCTCAGAGCCAGGTGGTCATGAAGAACGGCAGCAGAACCTCCTCGTGTGCTTCCCAAATGCCAGCCAAGCACGCTGCCTTCTGTATTAATTCAACTTTGGAATAACATTTTGAGATACAGTCCCCTTTTAAGCTGCCCTGGAGCTTCCCTGGAGGTGTTTAAAAGATGGGTAGATGAGATACTCAGGGACATGGTTTAGTAGCAGGCAGGGATGGTTGGACTCAGTGATCCAAGAGGTCTTTTCCAGCCTGGTGATTCTGTGATTCTAGGGTGCCTCTGTAACTTGCTTTGCAAACATATTATATGTGGTTTTCATTGTGGTAATTTCAAGTTACAGAGTCTGTGTATTTGGCATGAAATTGTGGTAGGTTACAGAGTCTGACACAGCTCCCTTGCTTTCACCAGGCTGCCAGGGGTCTGAGTCTCCACTCAGATGGCTGGAGCACTGTGGAGTTCATCCCTTCTCTTTGATCTTCTGCCCTGCTCTGTTCAGGCATTTTAGTCAGCATATCTGAGCACCTAACCACAACACATAAGTGATATATCATTCGTTTCAAGTTGTGTTTCAATTCATATATTTTCTCTTTTAGATCTAACTGAGAATAAAGACACCTTTGCTTTCTGCTGTGTGGTCATTGCAGTTTTGGGTGTTTTTTTGACAAAATGGAGTCTAATCCCCCCAAAAATGAAGAGCCTCTGGTTAGGTTTGAGTCCAGAAATGTCCTGTCAAAACTGCCTGGGTTTTATGTCTGAATGGAAATGGTCTGTTCCCTAAGAGAAGAGTGCTGTGTGTGAGATAAACCTGTCTCAGGTGAAATGAGACTCGGTCCTCTTGCGTTTTATATTTCTGCATGTTGGCTGCGCTTCACAGCCCCTGAGAGTTACTCCAATGCAGCTGTACATGAAGAATGCTCTCTTTATAGACCAAATGTATTGTATGTCTGGAGAAAGGCTCTGGTAGCCAGTGAGGAGGGAAGGAACAGTCAGGACAGAAGGACATGGGTCTCAGATGAGTAGACTTGAAAAATAAGGGGTTTTTTTTGTTCAGGTGGTTGGGTTGTTTTTTAAGGAGTGAAAACAAGCCCACTATTCTGGGAATCTTTTGTCTTTTTCATTAGACAGGTCCGGTTCTGAGATGAGACACTTGGATGCTGCTAAGACAGGGTCAGGCTGACTTTACCCTACAGGCTCTGCGTGCCCTTGCAGATGCAGCCTCTGTGGGAGGGCTGGCACAGACTGTGCTGCTCTGCTGGCCCAGGACTTACAAGAGAAGGATAAAAGTCTTGTACTGACTGTACTCAAGGTGATGTTCTGGCTCTTCTGGCAGTCAGTGGGGCCAGGATTTCCCTATTTGTCTCAGTGTTCTTAGATTTTCTGTGGCTGTGATGACCTCGTGTCTTTTTTTTGTCACTGTCTTTAACAGTAAGATAATTTTCTCCAATCTGTAAGTCTCACAGATTAACAGGTGTTTAACAAAGAGACATTTGATTGGACCTTCAGAGGCAATAGCTAGAGACAGGGAGCTGAGATACATGGGAAGGAGTCTCTTGTGGGATTTTATAATGACCGTGGTAGCCTGTGGTACTGGTGTAAGATGCTGAACAAGCAGAGGAACACTTTGGTGGCTTCAGGAGAAGAGTACACAGAGGCACACTTCCACCCTGTGAAATGAGAGACATTGCAGTAAAGAGAGTGGGGAGAGTCCAGCCATTCCCTGTGAGGCTGAGCAGTAGCAGAAGCTTGGTTGGGTCAGAACCGAAGTTTCCCGTGGTGTCCATAAACTGGGTCCTGCCCACACGATGGAGAACAGGCTTGGGATTGGGCTTACACTTCCTTAAGGGCCTTGTTTTCTGTCTAGGCTCAGCTGTCACCCCAGGCACGAGGAGTTTATGTTGAGAGGAACAGAGTTTAGGAAATCTGCTGGTGAGCTGGACGGTAGAGCTACATGAGACCATTGGCACTTGTACTCATTTGCTTGGTTCTCTTGGCTCACCCTCCAGGGAGCTCCATTGCTGGTGGCTGGTATAGGCAGCACAGCATGTGAACAAGTGTGGTTTGAGGGTGGGCTCAGCCTTCCTGGTAGCTGTCGATATACCTGGGAGAGACATACCTTGAAGCATGCTGTGCAAAGGCTGCTTGGCGAGTTTCTGTAGAGGGTGAGGACTTTCATCTTGGTTGGAGCTCATTGCACCTGATTTTTAAAGTTAATAAGAATGAAAAGTTTACAGAATGCTTCTGCCCAGGCAGCTGGGGTTCTCAGCATTAATATGTGTTTATAACTCCACCATTGAAACAATAAACCACATGCTATTTCCCTCCTAAAATTTACAATCAAATCTGTTGCTGTTTAATAGGGTAAGTAGAAGATAGAGGAACGTAGCCAAACTGGGCCTAAAATGGTTTTCCCTGCTCTCTAGGTAGGTGACAGCTTTCCTTTTTTCCTGGAGAAGCAGTGTAGTATTTCTTTTCTGCTATGCTCAGCTGCATATAAGTCAAGAGTAAATGAAACCCAGGCCTGGCTTTAAACCCATTTCCTTGCAGCAGTGTAGTAAGTGTTCTACCATGCCTTGCTCCCTCTTTGAGTAACGATTGGGTTGATTTAGGGATTAAGTCCTCACCGTTAAATAACACTAACGCGTTTGCCATTTGCTTAGGTGCTGTATCAGGAAAACAGATTTCCAAAGCAGTGTTTCCAGGCATGATGTAACTTGCAGCCAATGTGGTGTGTGCATGCCATTCGCATAACGGCTGCATTTTTCTCACAAAAGAACAATGTACCCAACAGCTGTTCAGCAAACAACCCTTGCTTTATTAGTGTCACAATAAGTGTCATTCACAGAGTCTTGAAGCGTAGTCGAAGGAATGCTATACACCATCTGCACCAAAGAGAAAGAAACAAATGCAATCCTTACTTACAGCTCTGCAGACACATTTGAGAAAGTCAGATGGTCTGGGACCATGAATGCAGCGTTTAAAATGGCAGAAGTAAAACAGACTCACGCAGTCTGTAGATACAGAGCCAGATTGTGATGCTCTTGGTCGTGCCTAGACCAGAAGTTGTTCTCTAGAAGTCATGGAGCTTGGCAGCGATATCTGTAGACCTTTAGTAGAATACAGAAGTAATCAATGTGAAGGACTTACCATTTGATTCAGATGCTTGCTTCCTGGTGAAAAACCTTGAAAGACTCATGTAATTCTTCCATGTAATTTATTCATACAAGCCTGCATAAAGCATGGATTTATTAGCAGGTAGTAGCACTGCAGATGCTCAAGGAAAGTCATCCTAACTTCAAAGTGATTTTTCAGAAGGGCATTTTCCTCCCAAGACACATATATGGCCCTTCATGCCATGGAAACTGAGCGTAGCTGGCATATTATGTTCTGTCTTGCAATGGGAATGCTGTTTTGAAGACATTTTCTTTAACTAGGCTTTTAGCACATCCATTTTGATTTACATCCAAATGGGTCACAGACATCAGTGCAGTATTATTTAGGGAGAAAAAAGGAATTAAATGCTTTTAACATGAAAAGTACACTGTTGCATGTAGGCCAACTTTTGTTCTTTCTCTCAATTTAACTAGGATTTGGGTGGGTTTAATTCTAGGACCAGATTCAGCACTGGCATAAGCAAGCACAACTCCATTAGTGCAAATGGAGTCTCAACATTTATGTCAACAGCAAACTGAGATCATTGAATTTTTTTCCCATGTTTGGGCTTACATGTGTCCTGCAAGATAATATACACATGTACTGCACATATGCTGTACATATGGACGTAAAAATTCACTGGGGAGGACGTTTGGCTCGATCTTTTTTGACTTTATGTACAGAAACTGCAATCAGCTTATGAATGTTTTGCTTCTCCTGTAGCTAATGTGCCGTGCGTCTGTAGGGATCAGCCATGCAAAATGCCACGTTGCAAGTAAAATAACTAGTAGCAAAGGGAAGGTTGAAAATTGCTTTCCTTTCCTCCAGGCCTGCACATGCATGCAAATCCCTGTGATTAATTCGGAGAGATTTTTCTCCCCTCTGTTATCATAAAATTGAACACTGTCTTGAACAGAGGGGTGCATAGAAATACTACAGATGCTTATCATTGGAGTGAATTGTAGTATTTACTCAGCTGCAGGCCTCAAGTTTAGCGTGTGCCATAAAGTCTTGCCTCTTACTGCCTGAAGAATAGCAAGGCCAAGGCAGAGTTGTCTCAGTCTTTGCGGTGCTTCCCAACACATTTAGGGTGTTGGTCTGGTCATCAGGTTTAAGAGAGATATGAGTGTTGCACTTCCCCAGGATCACCATAGCTTAGGTATCCTGAATAGAGACCGAGACTCATCTGCGCTGGGAGCACAAAGCTGACAGATAATTTCTGCATTAAACTTTTACCCCAAACACATGGCAAAGGGGACAGGCTCAAATTATTGGCCATCTGGAGCCCAGGTATCCTCGGTACATGAAGAGCTCATGTTTGTGGGCACCACGTACTCCCCCCTCTATTTAAAGACAGTAGTAATCTGTTGTTGTTGTTGTTTTGGTTTTTTGTTTTAGATTGAAAGGCCTTTGGGCTGTCCTAAGAGTAACTTTCCCAATGCACCTTCTGCTCGATGAAATGATGTGTCCTTGTATTCTTAGTATCAAAAGAGCTAAATAATGTTTGTGGTGAGAAGCGGAGGACACTGCCCAGTGGGACAGAGTGAAGTGGGACTATTAGGAAGAAAAGTGAGTTCTGCCCACATTTAGAACTTGACCCTTTCTCTGTGAACATTATCCTTGTGAATAATTGGAAATCTGCATTCAGGCTTCCCACTGTGTCCCATCCCTTGAGGACACACCCGGTGTATTGCTTTACATGGTGCTGCTATGCACAGTGAGATTTACATATATATCACAGAAAAGTGTTTACAAAAAAAATTAGCATGTGATTGAGCTGGGAAGCTGCAGAGGGCCCCAACTGTACGAGTTTCCATGCGCTTCAGCCAGAAGATTTATTTCCAATTTGTTATTCATAAGGGAAGAGCGAGAGATTGGGATGGGGTCCTTTGAAGTGGAAAACAAAGTCTTCTATTCAGCCTTCAGCTTAATAGAATACACATGACACAGGCTTGGCATGGCGGCCTGCTTTCATGTAATGTGCTCCTTGTCATTTTGCTTTCCTAGGCTGTGAATAGTAGTGGGAATGGGTATTGCCCTGGAAAAGTCTTGTTATCTCCTGCTGCCTTCTGCAGGAGCAGCACAGTGTAAGCACGTAGGAGCCATTTGGTGATCATGGAATCACCAGGTTGGAAAAGACCCACAGGACCATTGAGTCCAACCATTCTTATCAATCACTAAACCATGTCCCTTAGCACCTCGTCCACCCGTCTTTTAAACAGCTCCAGGGAAGGTGACTCAACCACCTCCCTGGGCAGCCTGTTCCAGTGCCCAATGACCCTTTCCATAAAAGGTTTTTTCTGATGTCAAGCCTAAACCTCCCCTTGTGGAGCGTGAGGCCATTCTCTCTTGTCCTGTCCCCTGTCACTTGGGAGAAGAGGCCAGCACCCTCCTCTCCACAACCTCTTTTAACGTAGTTGTAGAGAGCAGTGAGGTCTCCCCTCAGCCTCCTCTTCTCCAGGCTAAACACCCCCAGCTCTCTCAGCCGCTCCTCATAAGGCCTGTTCTCCAGCCCCTTCACCAGCTTTGTTGCTCTTCTCTGGACTCGCTCCAGAGCCTCAACATCCTTCTTGTGGTGAGGGGCCCAGAACTGAACGCAGGACTCGAGGTGCGGTCTCACCAGTGCCGAGTACAGAGGGAGAAGAACCTCCCTGGACCTGCTGGTCACGCTGTTTCTGATACAAGCTGAGATGCCACTGGCCTTCTTGGCCACCTGGGCCACTGCTGGCTCATGTTCAGTCACTGTCAACCAACACCCCCAGGTCCTTCTCCTCCAGGCAGCTTTCCAGCCAGGCTTCTCCCAGTCGGTAGCTGCACAGAGTTGTTGTGCCCCAAGTGCAGGACCCGGCATTTGGCCGTGTTAAACCTCATGCCGTTGGTCTCAGCCCAGCAGTCCAGCCTGTTCAGATCCCTTTGCAGCCTCCCGACCCTCCAGCAGATCCACACTTCCACCCAGCTTAGTGTCATCCGCAAACTTGCTAAGGGAGCACTCGATGCCTTCATCCAGGTCGTTGATAAAGACATTGAACGGGGCTGGACCCAGCACTGAGCCGTGATACATTTGTATTGCTTGTAATTCCTGGTGTATATATTGTGTATTGAAAGATCATGCGTAGAAAAAGCAGTGTAGTTGCAGGGCTTCTGTGGCCGTTATGTGGGTGCTTCTGCCCTGTTTGGAGGTCCCCAGGCCCACGGGCTCTGAGCCTGCTTCTGATGCTGATCATCCATGGCACCTGAGCTCTCGCTGTTACCCTCTGAGTAGAAGTGGCTGAGGGAAGGTTTTTCTGAATTTGTGCAGCATCTGGGATGGCAGAGCCTGATCTAGGCACTGTATCACTACGAATAACCAGCGGTTCTGTCAGAAGTTGGTGGTTTGTGGATACATGTATGTGTATTTCTTTCTAGGATAAGGCCCCAGTTTTACAGTGATGTTATTACCTGTACCCACAAGCCTCTCATAGCTTCTGTGCTTTGCCTTGTATTAGTAGTATTAAAGCCATGCTCAGTGCAGCACAGAGACGAGTGTTTTAAAAGAACTTCTAAGTCCAACATACTGCAAAGGTCTGTCAGTTAATGGGTTCGTGGGCTATGAGAGGAAATGTGTGACCTTCAGCATGTCAGCTTGGCCCACAGCCTGGGTTTGGTTAGAGGTAATTTGAACCAGACCCCTGCTGGTCCTTTTGGCCCTGTGACACTTGTTCTTCTTGGCTTCCTCCAGGATGATGTCCTCGCACCCTGCTTCTCTCTCTCTTCTGCATGTTCAGGTTTGGAGCTCCAGGTGAATCACCAAAATCAGAGATGGAAAGAAATGCATGAAGTCATCTCATCCTGCCCTTGCCAGTGCAGGATTATTCCCTACAGTACAGTCTTGAGTGCCTTCTCTAGTCTATTTTTAAATGACTCAACGGAGAGGGCTTTCCTCTCCTCCCTAGGGAGGCTGGCTCTGCTGTTCAGTAGACCTCACTGTTGGGGAATTTTCTTCCTGTTCTCCAGTCTCAATTCTCCTTTTCCCTAATTTAATTGAACTGTTCCTGGCTCCACCCTCTAAACAATTTTCCATTTTACATGACTGTTGCAAATACCTATTTTCAATTTGCAGGCACAAAAGATGGGAATTCATCACAGTTTGCCTTGCTTGGCATAGAGTCTTTGTGCAGAACTCTACTGGGAAGCCAGGATTTATCAGAAAGTACATTTCAGAGCTATCAGAATGACCTTTTCCTACTTCTTTGGACAATGCCATTAACATAAAACCCCATCATGACTGAGAATGGGCTGGGCTTCTGGCAAAGCTATGAATGTCTGTATTAATGTGCTGGTTTTCCTCTCAGTCCTCCAGCAGATCTTCCATAGTGCTGTTTTGCATGACAGAAGTAAGTGTTCTGAGTTCTCAGGTTTTGTAGTAGATGGATAGATGTTTGGAGAATGTTTAATGAGAAAATGCCGTAATTCTGTTTTTTATTGAGGCTCCAGCAGTTAAATTTCTAAACCCTCACTTTCAGTTTGAGGTTTCTTAAGCACCTAAAGTGCTTTTAAAATGGCTTTTGAAGGTTGGACTTACGCTTTGACAATACATGCTTTGGAAGGTAGTGCCTTTTGTCTTAGGGTAAGTGTCCTTCATCCAGCAGGACTGACTTGGAAGAAGTGTGTCCAAAGAGCGTAAGTTATTCCAGAAAAGCATCTTACAGATTCAAAGAATTATGAATCCCTGTTTATTTATTTATGAGATGAAAATCAGTTTCTGCTGTGGGTGACAGCAGAGTAGAGGATCATGCTGAAAATAGTAGGAAAAGAATGGCTAACATTAAAGAGACTGAAATCCCTTTAGTGCTTTCGTACAAGAGAGCTGCAGCTATTTAGCTGCGGCAGCATACCAAACAACATTGTGGCTGGCCATTGTTGCTTGAACAGTTTGATTCTTAAAACATTCAACTGAATTGCAAGCAGCAGCCAAGTTGGAAGAAGCAAATCTCAAGGACAGTGTGTTAAATGAAATAAGCAAATAAGGGAAATGAGTTCCCATGCCCTGGTGGAGAGCGGCTGTATGGCAGACCAGGAGCCTGAGAGCAATAACTCCACCTAGCACAGCTATCAGGTTGCTTTCAGGAAAACTTTATCATAGAGAAGTAACACAGCTTTAATAAGAATAAGACAGTGCCACAGCCATAAAATAAAACAACTGATTTATCTGCAGTAGCCCTTGGAAGGGCCATGGAGGCCATACTTTTTTACTCAGCCCTGGTCCTTGGATCATAAACCAGAAACGTCTCCTCCAGAGAACTTCCATTGTTAAGTATTTCAAAAGATGGGAAGGAGGGATGATAAAGTGGGATGGGGAGGAGAGAACAGAGTGACAGTGGCTGACAGAATAAAAAACATCCCAGCACGCATTGGCCTTTGTTGCTGATACCGATCTGGCTCATCAGACTGTTTGACGTGATTCTTGATATGTGTTTTTTAGAAGGCACTGTTCTTGTTGGTGTTTTCAAATGTGCTTGTTTAAGTGATGCTGCAAGTTGAATGGATTGGAGCATGGTGTGTGGGAGCAGTGGAGAGAAGGGTGTGTGGTCCCTAATGATGCCAAGCGAAAAACAGAGACACACCTGCTTGGGGATGTAATGGGAGTGATAAGAGTAATTTCTTAATGATGGGGCTTTTTTGGGAGTATGAGGGGAAGAGTTGGTTTCGGAAATGTTCAGGGGCAAACAGGACTTCTGTCTCTCCATGCTAGGGACTGTTTTTTTAAATGAGAGTGTTTGGTACGTCTGGGCTGAACTGATACTGGTTCTTGCATGCCATCCCCCCTATCCACTGAGTGTTTTGCTTTGCAGTTTTTAGCTGCCAAAAAGAAAATAAATTCACAAAATATTTGCAAAGTTGCATGGCCGCAGGCTTAAATACATACATATGAAATCCCTGAAAGCAATTTGCTTCAAGCCCTCCTCAGTTCCAGACATCTTTCTCACTCCATCTGCTCGTTCAAGTACACAAGTTTCTTGGGAAAAATCACTTATTACATCACTGAAAAATGCCACAAAAATAGCTTTTCACTTAAGTTCCCATCCTCAGAGTTAACTCACATGGGGATCAGATAGATTCAAATATTTAATAACTTTTTATTTTCCTTTCTCTTTAAACACAGGATCTCTGGTCATGGAAGCAGGGTCACGTGGTGGATTCTTGGCAGTCGGCCGTCTGTGGAGCTTTTGCAGGTGCAAAGGATTATATGTTATACTGGGAAAGACTAAGGAAGAAAGGGAAAAATGTGCAAATCTATTAAGTATAGCAGAACAGCATTCCTTTGTAATTCAAGTTTGTTTAGAAGACAAGGGATCCAGTTGTTTGGAAATAGGGAAGTCAGCAAAGGAAAGAGAAGGGGAGGGGAAAAAAAATACTCAAACAGGGTGTCTGTTTGAAAGACAACCAATTTGTTTTTGACAAATTTCTGCTATTTAAAAACCAGGGGCCTGTCAGTCAGGCTTTGCAATTATTTCAAAGTTGATTTGTAAAATCCTTGTCCAGGAGAAACTTTGCTTGGGTGGGGGTTTGTGCAGCTGCCTGCTCTGAGCGCTTCCCCAGGGGCTGAAGTGATTGCAGCGAGAGGCCGTGATTCACCGTTCATGTGACAGCTCTGACAGCCATGTAGATTAACTAGAGTCAGGACAGCAGAGGCTAGCACTGCACAGCCCCGAGGCAAAGGCTTCCGCAGCAAAAAAAACCCCGGAGGACGAAACATCTGGGCAATCTCCAGACACTAGAATGAGAATAAAGAGTGGCAGAATACAATACTACACTATTTATTACCCAACAAGCCAGAAGTTAATTGGATTCTTCAGTAGGCGTCTTGCTTGATTTTAGCCTACTGTAGTTGTTTCCAAAAAAAAAGAGAAAAATCAATTAATGACTCATCAGTATAGCTGACAAGTTTGAGGGAGGAGAGACTCAACTGTCTTAATAGAAAAAACAAATTAGTAGTTAAAAGATGGATAGCCAGAGCTTTTCCCCAAGGAGCTAAAATACATTTTGAGATTCCAAACCAGAAACAGACTATGTGTAAAAAATAAATCCTATTTAAAGAGAAATTATAGCATTTCTTGAAACAGAGATTATCAACAGCAAAGTTTGTACTTTGATGACTTACAAACTCAGAGCCATTACGTCATATGTGTTTTTTAAAAAAAAACCCTAAGCTCTGTCAGGGGAATTGAAGTATTAAAATAGCAGCAGAGTTCCAGCGGAGACTGAGGCTTCGTTTTGATGGGCACTGTAACTGCACAACTGAGAATGGGTGCGTGGCTGTAAGAGCACACAGTTCAGTAGCTCTAGGGCATGTGAACTGTGAATGGTGTGGGTAGAATAGATTGATTCCATTTTGGGGCAGAGGAGATATTTTAGATAATCTCTTGTGGTGTTGTCCAACTGTATTTTCTATGCTGATGTGATGGGAAAGTAGGGGGGTTATTCTGCTTAAAATTCAGTCTGCTGTTGGGTTTTAGACTGACTTCATCAAATCTGTGCAAGTAAGGTCAGAGCCATTGAAACAGATCATTCGTTTTCATTTTGAGACAAAACAAGCTACCAGACTAAAAATGCTTTAAAATGCAATCTGTATGTCTGCAGGTGTGATAGGGGATCATTAATTTAGCTCTGTTGATTTCTTTACAGTCAGATTGATACAAAAACTGTGTTCAGGCATGTTCAGAGATCTGGAAAGGTTATCTGATTTACCCAAGGCCTTGTGGAGCAATTTCCTGAAGTCCAATTGGTGCCTCAGTCGGAAATTTAGCCCAGTGCCTCCTTTTCCGTCTCTGTATTTTTTTATTCTAACCAGTTGTGTTTGGACTTGCCACTGTTTGAGGGACATTCAGTAATGTCTGCTAGCTTTCTAGCAGAAATATTGCAGAAGGAGCATCCAGAAGTACAGTTACACGTGAATGGTTTGCTGCCTTTTAGCAGAACCTGGGAGACCTAACACTTTGTGCTGGAGGAGACACTGGGTCCTGTAGAAGCACAGAGACTTCCAGGTCCGTGGTGGTGGTAGATAACACAGTTCAGCCTGCCTGTCCTCATAGGCTTTATTCCCCAAGCACAAATCTTTGTAGATCTGGAGTCTTACTTTGCAGTTCGTGTTGTAATTGGTGATGATACATGTTCTCTGATTTATCCTTACAGCTTCACTTCCTCCAGCCTGGTTTGTCATCTTTGTTCATTCTTTCCCCGTTCTCTTCTTTCCTCTAGCAGTATTTGAAGCTTCCTTTCTCATGTATCCTTTGAGGACCTGCTTCAAAACTCAGGAGCTTAAACTGGCTTTGGCTTTTTTTACCCTTTTTCCATCTCTGTTGCCTTCCCTCTGCAGCTGTGTAACAGGCAGGACCTGTATCAATCTAATCCGATACCGCATCCCCTCTGTTTCAGCGAAAATATTTAGCCTTTTTGCTGAATGGAGGCAATGGAAAAATAATTTCCTGCTTTCTGAAGAATGGATTCCACAGTTAAAAATAATTAACTACCTACATACAGCTTCAAACCAGAGAACGAAAACCAGATCAAACTCTTCAGTCTTTTCTTTCCACTCCAGAACAAAAAAAAAATCAAAATCCCACTAGTACCCTATGAATAAAATAAGAAGGATGTGTGCATACAAGTTATTTAAAATAATCATTTTAAAAACCTCAGAAGGAGAAGATAATGCAAAAACCAACCCTTAAATGCAGAGATGCTGTCAGATGCCACCATGGCAGTAGCGGGGAGGTGAAATCACACAGACATGCTTTTCTCCTGTGTTCTTTGCTTGAATTCAGTCCTGTCTAAAAATATGTAAGAGGTCCTGAGGGGCAGGGTAATAAGCTGAAACAAACTGAAAGAAAAGCCCTGTTTGGCTTCCCTTTATGGTGCGAGCACACACACATGTGTGTTGGTTAGTTCCGAGCTAAATCATAATTGGTTATTTGGTGAAGACAGAACAAAGAGTAACAATATATTGAATTCCATCCCCAGTGCCTGTGCAATGGCAGTGATTTCAGCCAAAGTGCTGCGAGAGGCCCAACTCTTCCTTGTTGAGTGCAGATGTGTAAGATGTGTGCATGCAATCCGTGGGCTTTTTATAGACACGAAATAGGCATGAGTGTAACTATCAGAGATTTGGAATTCTGTCTCATCTGTTAATAATTTAATCCCTGGAGACCTTGTCCAGCATTATCATCAACTCTGGTGTCTTAACTAGGGGAGATGTTTGGAGCAGTCAGGGAGTAAGAGAAGGCGATATCTGAGCAGCCACTAGGGAGGAACCCAAGGGTTTTATATTTATTATATACATGATAATTTAAGCCTGAGGTTGCGTTTAAACCAAATTTTGCCTCATGATTGAGCTGTTTGGACAGTAGCCCAGATCTGGGCATGGATTTTGGCAGGCTGAAAGCGAAGGAGGGAAGCATCCTCATGCTGCAGATGGATTGGGCATGACGGTGGTTGCCCTCCATGCTTCGGGCTTAGGCTGCCTGGCCAGACTGCTGTACCCCAGCCCTGTGCCGTACCAGGGCAGGCTGGCCCTGAAGAGAGCTTCTGGGTGGGTTTTGTGTGGCCTCCGTGGAGCTGGGCCAGTAGCAAGGACATCCTACCATTGGGTATTAGCTGTTGGGAAAGCAGAGCACTGCCCAGAAGCACTGAGGCAGCTCCAGCTTGTCAAAGAACTGAGTGTCCATTTAATGTGATTTAAAATTCGCATTGAAGAAGCCTTCTTTCTCCCTAGGTTAAAAAAAAAAAAGTGTGTCTTATCATTAATAATTAATGCTCTTTGGTGACAAAGTCACAGAGACTGGAGGTGCAAGGCTAGTGAATAACAAAGCACTAACAAGAGCTTTTTGCACATTAACAGGGAAGACTTCCCATCACTTTTGTTTTGATCTAATTTAGTCTGACAAGATTACTTGCTGTGTCTAAAAGCCTCTTTAACTCTATAGGTCTGAATAAATTTTGAGTGGCTCTCAAGATTTCCCTGCAGTGCCTGCTTGGACCACGCTTCTAACCCTGAAGTGGTTAAATCACTGGAGCAGCAGTGCTTTGCCTCTTGGTATTTCTGCTGAATTCCAAACAGGTTCTTCCTTGGGTCACGTTACTATTGACAGGTGTTGTTCTCACAGTGATAAAGAAATTTAACATCAATAAAAGAAAAGTGGAGTTATGAACAGATTGAATGAAGAGTTCTGAAAAAGCCTGTGAACTTGAAAATCAGTCAGTGTAAGAGGATGCTGTGAGGTTTAGCATTGGACCTGTGCGACTCAGTTTTTTCAACCCAAGTTTGAGATTCAGTCCTGAATCAATCCTGGATACCCTACAGCAGTCAGAACAGAAAACAATAATGAAGACAGGCAATAATATAGCTTAACCTGTTTTTTTTCTTTATTTTCCTAAGGTGGGCCTATTCAAACAAGGACATTAGTCAAGCACAAGTTCCTATTGCTTGAAATGAGCTTGACCTACCAAACTGGGCTGATGTTGCAGAAGAGGTTGCCAGGAGGCCAGCTAGATGACAGAAATTCAGAATGGGGAGGAGCCCCTATAATGACCAGAAGGGTTCCTTGGGCCCTTTAGAAAGGATGAGGAGAACCTAAAATGGTACAGAAAAAAAAAAAAGATACAAGGACTAAAGGAAAACTTTCCTTCACCCTTTTGTGGGCTCTTATTTGAGGATTGTGTGAAAGAACCTGTGAAACATTTTCCTACAGCAGCAGCAAATCTGCAGGCAGCCACTTTACCATGGACCTAAGGTTATGTATTGTTCTCAGGTGAAATATTTCACTCTGTTCTGATGTTTCTCAGTTTTTATTTGCATGTGACAGCTAAAAAGGGTAAGAAATGCCAGCAGGAGCCTAGAGGGAATATCTTAAGTCTTCAAGACGTTTTATTCTTATTGGCAAGTACAGGTAAATCATTCTCTGCAGATGTCTGTCACTAGCGCTTTCATCAAGAACTGGTTGCTGGGAAAGTGTGAGCAGCAGAGGGATTTTCTGTTTAACACCCTGAGCTTAGTGAAGTTTAGCTGCTCAGTTGACACATGAATATACAGTGTCCATTGTGAATTCTTGGGAGACAGAGGATGAATTTTCCACTACTGTATGAAGTTTTATTTTCCCAATAGAGGAGTTTGTCATTCTGCTAGAAATATTAACAAGCCAAGAGCCTTCTCCCATGTGCAAGTCCACCTTTATGCCTACTTGCTGAGCCTGAGTTGCCACCAGATCCTTCTAGGGCAAGGGAGAAAGGAGCCTTTTCAAGGACAGAGCTGGTGAGTCTGTCTGGGCACAGACTGCCCACAAAGGTGTGTTCTGCTCTGTCAGCTCTGCAGAGAAGCTGGAATGGTTAGGAGTGTGAGGCTGGATGTGTCTGGGCCTTTCTTGCTCACCTGATACTTTGATAGTTGCCTTTCTTCGTTGCTGACTAGTTGAGCAGATTCCAGCCTTATGTGAATTCAGTGGCACCAAGAACAAACTAAGAGTCATTGAAAGATCTGCTGAGCTTTACTGTGCATAAGGCAGCACAGTGCACAGCCCTCCTATTTTTGATGAGGGGACTCTGGCTGTACTGTTTGTATCTGTTGTATTACCGTGACAGTTGGAAACAGTCGTGTTGCTCTGTCCAGTTAAAGTAAGTGGGACTGAGTGGTACCTCCCTAGCACTGTAGCCTGTTCTTACATACCCGTGTGCTAGCGTTGAAGAGGTCACTCTAAAATTTCCTTGGATGTTTAGGGTTAAGGCTGGAGCAAATTAATTTTGTCAGACTCACTATATTCAATGAAATGCAATTCCCAACAAACGCTAACTTTAATCTTGTGTTTTTCTTGAGCTTATACAAATTTGCATTTCATTTAGCCGCTTTCCTGCTGCTTGTTGTGCTTAAGAAGCATTTTATTGTTGCTGTGGTCATTCTGAATTGTTTGGTAAAGCTGTAACAAATACTTCCCAGTGATGGAAAAAGAAACATTGAAATGCTAATAACAAAAGAGTCTGAAAAATCCAGATGTTAGTTGGGGATAAAATGAAAACCAATCAGCCTTGATTAAACATTTTGGTTAAGAATTTGGGAACATCCTATTGGGCTAAATTGCATTTTAATCACTCTATCAGCCAAGATTGAAGCTTCTGTCAGTAAAAAGCTTTTAGGAACAAATATGTAAAAAAAAATTACTGTGGTCTAATTGGAGGAATAAGTTGGTCTGAAATGTTACCATTGGCTCTATAACTGAGTGATGCATGCAGGGTTTTTGCCTGATACAGGCCTGATAGCCATGTGGTTCATTGTTTGATTTCATCTTGTTCTGTGGGCAAAGGAAGGATTTCTACATCCAGACTTGTAAAGGCACTATTTTCCACAGAGATTATTTTTACTGTTCTAAAAATACATCACTGACATGAGTACTAATACTTCTATCCAGACCATTCTCTCAAAGCCTTTGGGTCACTTACTCAAAAACTGGCTCACCATAAAAAGATTTTTGACCTTAAAGAAGGCCCATAAATTGGCTGGAATTTAGTTTAACTTGCTCACAGTTTCTGCTTTGGCTTCTTGAGTACAACCCATTTCTCTGCTTTTTTAGTGAGGTACCACTGCTAGAAAGCTTCAGTTAGAGTGAATCGGCTGGGTGGACCTTATGTGAGCAGAAGCTGCTCCAAAACCAGGCATTTTGGGCTGTTTGCTAGCTCAGCTCACTTGCTATTCTTGTTTGATATTCAGTGGACTGCATATGCACCTTACTGCATCTCCTGAACTGTCATGAGATGTTCCTTAGTTAACTGTAAGAAATCAGTGTAGGGTGCCAGCTGGCCCAGCCTCCTTTTTGACATAAAGGTGGCTGAGAGAGAGATGCAGGTGAAAACACAAGCCAGCTGGGAAGATGGATTATTTCATTACTTTACACATTTTAGAAGAAATGCTTTTCCTATCTCCCATCCCAAGAAAAGAGAGATCAATTTCTCTACATTCCATAAAACTTGGAACAGAAAATAGATTATTTTTAGCTTATTCCCTGGGTACTGTGTAGGCTTCAGTCTTCGGAGTGACTTTCTTCCCTGCTGTAACAGATACAGGATTTATACAAGCTCTTGAGAAAAAAAAACAAGAGTGAGAAGTAAGAGATTTCAGAACAAGTCTCTCTCTTTTCCTCCCTCCTTTCTTTCTTCACTTACTGCTGGTCTGCTCCTTCATTTTAAATTTCCTTCACTTTGGCTCTTCCTCAGCATGAATTACTTCCTTGAAATCTTGTGACCGGAGGAGGGAGAGAAAGATTAGAGTTAATGTTAGGATGGAGAAATAAGGCAAAGGGAATAAGATTCTGGGAGAAAAAGCAACAAAGCTGGTCCCTAGATAGCACAAGAGGCCAGGCCATAGCCAGTGGGTTAAAATATGGAGACAGACACACACATTTCTGGGGGAGACATGCTGATAGATAAACTGAAGGTGAGGTTGTTTGCTGATCTGTGCAAATGAGTAAGCTTGTTCTTCCTTTCAAACTTGTCTCTAGCTTTTGGAAGTGGAAGCTATGATCCTTACAACCTTCAAATGTTCATGTATGCACGGAATCCAAAACAAAAGGACAGTAATCTCAATGGGCATGTTTGGATTTACATCTAACTAGTGTAGAGCTGTTTTCCTTAAGTCAACACACAGGAATAAAACACTCTCTGTACAGACCTTCAACAAATGTACCTGGACTCTGACGTGAGGAAACGTGCTGTAGGCATTAATAATGGAGCAGTGTTGACCACAGCCATGGGAATTATAGGCAGTGTGGCATTCTTATTCACCCAACAATGTCTCACTTGTGTTTGGTATTTTAATTTGCTCAGGTGGATTTGCAGCTGCAGTCACCACGCCTCTCGACGTAGCAAAGACAAGAATTATGTTGGCAAAGGTAAGAGCAAAGGAGGCCATCACGTGGGTGAGTGGCTTGTGTGGTTCCAGAGTTTCTCTGTGGTCATTACAGAATGAAATCCAGCACCCATATTAATATGATTTCTGCTCTTATCCTCAGAGGCAGGATTAAATGTGAACAGGTACTGCCTGCAGAACTAGTGAATTGTTTTGTTCCTTTTCTCAAATTGCTGCACTGTTCCTTTCCCAAAGGAGCGATCTGAAAAGGACTTGTGCTTCTGCTAGACTTCCAGAGTCTCATGCAGCATCTTTAGGAGAAATTCCTTGCAGGGTCAGCTGCCCAAAGTTAGAATTCCCATCAGGGATTTATTCCTCTGTTGTTTTGATAATTATTGGACTTGAGAGTGTGTGTGTCTTTTCTGAGGAGGACTTGGCACTGGGTTTTCTCCTAAAAGTCTAAGCCGTAGAGATCTTGATGGCTTACATCAGCCAACCAAGGCAGAAGGAAAATTGCTTGCAAAGATCAATAAGTTTAGTAAGTAGTTAAATGGCTGCTAAGCCCAGTGTTCCCATCATCATCTCGCTGACCCAGAGCAGAGTTGTGCAGCTCCATATCTAGAAGCCCTCAGCAGGTGGTTACTCCTAAAGCTTTCTCCTGCCTTGAAAGGAGCTGTTGTATTGACAAAGGTTAGGCATTCTGGCATTCCTGTGGATGGTTTTTCCCCTATTCCTTGTTTCCCTCAGGATGGGGATGTTTCTTGTTGATAACATCCACCTCCCCAGCAGAGTCACACACGTCTGTGCTCCCCACCTTGCTATGCTGTGTCTCTCTCGTTGCTGGGTGTTGTACCTGCCACAGCTTCTTTGCCTTTAGATGGTCTTGGTGATAAAACTGTAAGAAATGTGCTTTGTTTCTGTTTCCTGCTGTCCTGAGCAACCATTGTTGGTAAGGGAATGACAGTCCTTTGGGGTGTTCTGAGACCATTCAAACAGCATCTTTACGTTATTCATCTCAGACAGACCATATCGCACATATACTTCAGTTGTCTCTAGTCCTGCTGTTTGTCCTTGGTTTTACACTCCAGGCAGTTTTCACATGTAATACATTACTCATCCTTTTATTTTATTTAAGTAAACCTCAAGGCTGCTGTCCTCTTGCAGTGAGCAGCAGAGTTGCTTGTTGGTGCTTTGAGAGTGTGTTTTTATTAACATCCTACTCCAGTGTCAACTGCTGAATGGTAGAACTGAGTGCAGTGCAGAAGGGAATAAAGTCCCAGTTCTGTAACTAACCAGCTATGTGACCTTGGAGTGATCATTTTGTTCTTCCGTGCCTCAGTTTCTCTTCCGTGCCAAATTCCTGGAGACAAGGAGCTTTTTCCTATGCCTGGGGGACGAAAGTCGTTAGGTTGTCAGTAATGGCTGTAAAGCAGCACTAAGCAGGGACAGGGAGCTCAGTAAATAACTAAACCTCTTTGCTGACAGTTTCCAATCTCTCTTTTTGTGGTGTAGGCTGGTTCCAGCACTGCTAGTGGGAATGTTCTAGCCGCCCTCCGAGGCATCTGGAGGACACAAGGCCTGTCAGGGTAAGGACGTGTTGGAGAAGCGTATCCCAAGTGTTGTGTCTTTGTGTGTGGTGGGGAGTGGGAGGGGATGGTCTGTTTATATTTAAATTCTATCATACAGAAAATACTTCGAATTGCTGTGGCCAGGGAGCAGCTGTCAGGTAGGTAGGAACAAGAACGTCCTTCCAAGGAGGTCTGTTGTCCTTGCTTTAGCACTAGCTGGGAGCAGTGTCCAGGGAATAGCACAGAAAAAGAGCATTACATGGGTTACTTTGTTTAATGGACTTTTCTCAGTGAATGTGTGCATTTGTGTTTTGTATCTGTTTAAGCTTTGGACGTGTGCATTGTCTTGTGGCAGTGAGTCTACAGGCTGATTGAGATGTGTGAATTACCTTGCCTGAGAGGTCAGGGAAGGCCAGCACAGGAACGTATTCCTTATGGACAGTCTTCTCCTCCTCCTGGCAATTTCCTACTGATTTGGAAGCACCAGCAAGGTCTCCTTTATAATCACTGTTCTTACTGTGAAGTGAGATGGGTGCATGCCATGCCAGTGAGGTGCCAACAACAAGGACAAGCTGGAGCAGAAAGAGGGGAGCCATGGGCTTCCTGACTTGTCCATCGGGCCTCCTATTAGGTCTGGACTTGAGCACATGCCTGCTCGGATTTCTCTGGTGAGGCACTTGTTCCAAAAATGCACATTTTTCTGAGACAGTCTTGAGTGTGAAGAGTAAGTCAGAGCAGCCGCGGAACAGCTCTCTGGCTGCTTTTCTCCTGTAACCGGGATGTAGAAATGTTCTGGACTGTGGAAGTCTGGAACGATGTCAATCCAGTCTCTTGACTGCCTTGCTTTATCCAGTCCTGGGATGGAGAGCTTCTCTCCTGACTGAAGTGGTGTTGTCAACAGAGTCCTCTGCTAGCATTTGTAGAACATTTTGAGGTGTTATAGGCGTATATGTTATTACAGATTTTTAAACTCATGCTTTGTTTACGCTACCTTGTCCTGTTTGAGTGCATGAGTTGTACCAGTTATTGGCCACTTGTCATGAATACGCGTCTTGAACAATTCCTCCAGTCCATGAGGTTCAGCCTGTGGTTCCTTCAGTAGGGCTTGTGTCCCACCTGCCCTTGGCCTGGAAGAGAAAGGGAGGGGTTTTTGGAGGCTTTTAGCAGTAATTTCTCACAGGTTTTTAATCTTCTTGCTGTGGCCGATGCTCTTAGGGTGTTGTTTTAACATCTGTAAACTGCTGCTGAAAGCAGCATGCACATCGCAGCTTTGCGGGAGACAGTTTTCTCTTAACATCTGATCCCTGCTCGCGCGACTAATAAAAGTTCAATCTTCTTTCTCCACATGTGGGAAATAATTCAAAGCAAATTGCAGGAAGTTCCTGGACACCGATTCCAGGAAGGCATCCATCTGTGCCCCCCGGCAGTGCGCAGGGATGGCTTGTCTCAGGTTTGCTCTTTGAGATTATGAGTTGACCTGGCGGTGGGTGAGTTTTGGGTCCTGCGCAGCTCAGTGGATGCTGGGGCATTTTTTGAAAGGAACCAGGAGAAGTGAGGGCACGTCTGCTGCTGATGGCAGTTCTGCTCTGAAGGGTGTGAAGAGGCATAGTTTGACTGGGGAAAGGGGGAGGTTTCCCCAACGGCAGAAAATAAAAATGTGTGCTTGTGTTCTT
The DNA here is from genome assembly GCA_033459285.1 of Clamator glandarius. Taxonomy (NCBI): domain Eukaryota; kingdom Metazoa; phylum Chordata; class Aves; order Cuculiformes; family Cuculidae; genus Clamator; species Clamator glandarius. The sequence continues at coordinate 1,070,975 of JAUNZM010000089.1, read as the reverse complement.
TTCAGGGTGTTTCAACAGTGCCCTTTTCTAAACAACCCAAAATTAATTTCTGCCTAAAGATAGTACCCGTGGAGTGGGACCAAAGGGAACACAATTGAATTGAAATCAAAACAATAAGCGATCTGGAGAAAAAATAATGTGTAAAGGGGGCCAAGCTGCGTCAGCTGCAAGGAAAAGGAAGAAAGTCTTGGGAAAAATAAACGCAGAGGCTGCCATGCCTGCTGCCAATTATAAATCTATTAATCAAAAACAATAAAAATGTCAGGCTTTTTTGGCCAGTTGCAACATTAAATGATTTATGGCTCCTCTAATAAATCTTGTACTTGAAGAGGAGGAATTCTGAGGGCAGAAAGACGCATTGCTTATTGCCACCTTATTAAAACCAGAGCGCAGGGCTCAGCTTCCTGGTCTGCACCTAGTAAATCCAATCCCTCTGCTTCATGCCAAGAAATTTCACATCCCTTTCTGTCCGGGGAGAGCCAGGCCTGTGGCAAGAGGCAGGATAGGGATGCAGTGAGTGGATCCATGCGCCTCTTTGCTCTTGCCAGCAGGGTAGACCAGCCATTCACATGAAAGCAGGTTTGCATCTTGTCCAGCTGCTTTTCATACAAGGAGGTGGTAGCGCTTAAAGACGTGAATAGAGCTTCGCAGCTCACTGGTGAGAAAGACACGGGTTATTTTACTGATAAATCTGGTGAGATGGCTTGTCCCAGCGTGTGTGTAGCTGGGGATGGAGCTGGTGGTTTGCATCAGGCATCCCGTTCCTCAGCTGAACTTCCCATCTGAGGTGGACATGGCACAATGAGCAGTAAACACACTGCTCTCTGGAGCTGGATCTCACTGATGTGAGTGGTGAAAGCAGCTTCTGTACTCAGTGGAGCTGGTTTTGTAGCCAAGCATACAGACAAGACGCTGACTTTGAACAGGAGTCCTGGTTATTCTCTATTGAGAAAGAATTCGCTTTGCATTGCGAGTAGTGGCCCCAAACCATCAATTTTGCTGTTGGTACCTCAGGACAAGGTGTATTGCTGGGCTAGGAACCCTGAGTTGCACCCTGGAGGGCAGGATATTGTGGTGCTGGCAGGCTGGGAGGGCGGCTAGTGCAAGTTGAACACCTGCAGCCAAGCTTCACCCTGGGATTTCAATGGGATTCCTGGATTGGTGACTCTTGCTGAGCTGTTCCTCACACAGGTAGGAAGAGCATGATACCTGTACCTGAAAGCCCGTGTCTGGTCTTTGCTGTTCACTGACAAACTGTGCATGTATTGGTGAGGAAAAGGCAGGAGTGAAGCCCTCCAGCCCTTGGTGCAGGATCCAGCTGGTAACAGGGAGAGTTGCTTAAGCAAAAGGAGAAGGCCAGGCAAGGAGAGAGGAGTGGCAGGGTGCCAGGCGATGTCTGTGCAAACATATAGCAACAACAAATAGACAGCAGAGCTGTGCCCGTGCGTGGTTTCTGATGGGGGTAGCAGAACAAACCCTGGCTGATCTCATCTGCTGGGGAGGACAAGTGCAGCCCGGGAAGGAGCAGTTTGGGTCAGGCCCGTGGCAGAGCTCAGCTCTCTGGGTTTGGGCAGCCCCAGAGCTGTTCAGGTTTGCCCTCCTGCGTTGGTCGGAGAGGCCATGGGTGGAAGGTGGGAAACTGGGAAGAGCAGGGCCAGGGTTCTTGGAAGTGATGGTTGGTAGTAGAGGTTGCCAAGGATGCAGCTCCTAAGTAACTCAGTTATCTGCCCCTGTTTGTGTAATAGCCGTGTCTCAAGGAGGCTGTTCTGTAAATGAATGCTGTTCTGTAAATGATTGTCTGCCACTGCTGCTGTAATGAGGCTGCCTGATTGGGCAGGAGAAGGATGGTACGCATTTCAGGAGTGATGCTGTGTCATAGAACTTACCCTATCAGCGTTCTGTCCATACATGCCTTGTACAAATTACTGTGTTTTAAAGCTGTCATTATGGTAATAGACCCAATTGCTGTCTAGTAAAGCCATAAAATGTTTCCATCTGCCTGTGTGCTCCAGGCTCCTTAATAAAGCTCATTACAACGAAAACCAGAGTTACTGCAGCCCGAGGTTTCCCCAGCGCAGCCTGCGTAGCCGGTTGCAGGCAGAGCAGGTAGCTCCTAGGGGTGCATGTATCTTCCACACAGCCACTCTCCCTGGGAATGACACCTGGAACCGCTCCTAGCAGGGACTGTGCAGCATTCGGAAAATGTTGAGGACCGCAGCATCCGTGCGGAGCTCAGCCAGAACGTGTGGTAGATCAGCAGGGGGATGCCAGACAGATTTGAGCTTGATGTTTAATTCTTGCTTGCGATGAAGGAAGCCTAAAGTACTCTGGGAGGATACATTGGCCTGTCCTGAAGTTGTTAAACCAGCTATGAGTTTAGATGCACTGAGCAGTTGACTTTGCACACGTTTCCTGTTAACTTCCGAGAACTACTGGGATCAGGCACCTAAAAATTGTGGTGGCTGAACGCACAGCCGCTTCTGCTCCCTCCTCACTGGCGGTTACTGGGGATGAGCCACTGGGGTGAGCAGGGCTCTCACTGCGGTGGGGGAGCTCCCGGCAGAGAGAGAGGTTCCTCTGCCCAGGCTAGATGGGGGCAGCAGAGGTTGGGATGCTTCCCATCCACCTGCGCCCCTCATGGGGTTGTGTCTGAGCTCCTCTTTCTGCAACATGGCCCATGGCCTCCTGCACCTGAGGAGTGTGGAGAGGGTTAAAATTCACAGGCTTAGGAGTGCGCTGTTCGGGAAGCCCAGACAGGTTCCTTCACTGAACAGTGGGGTGACATTTGAAAAACCTGCAAGAGAATTTTTCTTGGCTTTGTCTTCCAAAGGCCTGCAGCCAGCCGTGCAGCATCCGCTCATCCCTCATCCTCTGAAACCGCCTTTCCTTTGCCTTCAGCTTGTTCGCAGGTGTCGTCCCACGGATGGCAGGCATCAGCCTGGGAGGCTTCATCTTCCTGGGGACATATGAGAAGACTCGGCAGCTGCTGCTCGGAGCCAGCCTGGCCGGTCCAGCCAGTGGCCACTGAGGAGCTGGAGAAGCTGCTGAGCTGGAGGAGGAGTCCGTCCACCCTTCCTTCTGCCACCCCTCGCTTCTAGAGCAGCTGTTCAGCAGGCTGAGCACCACTTTCACTGTTAAAGAAAAGTAAATCCTCCAATAATCCAATTTCCCAAACATGAAATTTTCCTGCATGGAAAGTGAGTGAGGTCATAGCGAGAATCATGCCAAAAAAGTACTGTTTGGGGGGTAAACAGCTAATTACGGTGGCTGAGAAAGGCGCTATTAGAACTCCGGCAGGGGAAATGTTTTGCAAACCTCCAGATTATGGGCTGAGCCGGGAGGCTGAAATAAAGCGAGTTTTCATCATTGAGTGGCACCTGCCTCGTAATACAGGGAAGGGTTTTTCTGCTCGGGGAAGGGGCCGATAGAGTTACAGCCTGCTGCTCTCCAACAGCACTGAAAGTATTCCAGGTTGGGAGAGCTCTTTGTAAAAGACAATAATCCATTTGTTTCTGATTTGAGCCCTATTTTTGAAAGTTTATATTCCTGTTTATCCCTACAGGTGCTCAGCAAGCATTCCTGTGTGGGAGCCAGTGCAGCTTTGTTAATTAGACTCACATTTCTCCACTAAAAGCATGAGCTTGTATTATATTACAGCTGTGCTTGTGCAGAGAGATGCAGCTCTGCCTTCTTTTTTGGTCTTCCTCCCTCAGCAGCTGAAGGAACAGGAGGCTGGAAATGCTGAAGCCCAAGGAGGGAGGCTGGGAAGGCAAAGCAGGGAGAGGGGGCAAGTTCTCCTGCCAACAGACAGATGGATCCTGAGGGCTCTCGGGGGGGCTGCTAAACCTGCACTGTTGCTCTCCTCTTAGGAAATGGAAGCTGTAGTGGCCAAAGTGATGAGCTGGGTGGAAAGGCCTTATTGAAATTAATTAAAAGGCCTTATTGAAATTAATTAAACAGATCAGGAGAGCCTGGATGGGGGAAACTGGCCAAGTTTACACCAGCAACTCGGCTAGGGGTGTGTGGGGATGCCAGGACGGGCAGGGCTGAGCTGCTGCACTGAGCGCCTTTGGCACACATGGAAGCCCCTCAGTGGGATGACGGCGGCCAGGTTGGCTGACAGCAGCTCCTACATTTGCCCTGGGCTTAGCCGGGATGCTCATCGGTGAGGATGAGGAGGATGGCTCAGTGCTGGGTGCTGGGATGCACTGCAGCACCAGTGCTGGCGATCAGATTCAAGAGCCTGGCTAGTGCAGCCACGTCAGCACCGAGGCTGTCGGCTTCAGCCCCGTGCGCTGATTTAATGGACATGGTAGCCGTGATGCAATGATTCCCTGACGTGCTGTAGTGAAGCATGTTGAGGCTCTGGAGCGAGTCCAGAGAACAGCGATGAAGCTGGTGAAGGGACTGAAGCACAGGCCTTATGAGGAACGGCTGAGAGAGCTGGGGGTGTTTAGCCTGACCCATTTTCCTTGCATTCTTACAGATGTGCATAGCCCATCTCTCTGGTTTCAGTGCTGAGATCACCAGATACTTAAACCAAGGTGATGTACTAGAAATGGTCTTTATTGCATCTTTCAGTACAGCCCCCAAATTCCACCTCATCCCCAGATTAGGCTCATGCTGACCCACAGGGTCTAGTTGAAGCTGTGGGTCTTGTTTCAGGAGTGAATATTTTGGCAGTTGGTCTGCATTTTCATTAGAGAAAGACAGAAAAGAGTGTAGCAATGGATTAGAATTTTATTTAATTTTCCACTGAAACTCCCAAAAGCTCACTCTCAACAAAATTGCTTTGATATTATAAATGAACCTTTATTAAAGACACTTCAATGCCGTTTGTTAGACACTTCAATATCTTACATGTTTTTCAATGTACAACATTGTACCAAATTTTCTAATAAATAAATAACTTTGTACATAAAAGTAATACTTCCTCTTTCACATTGCCTCTTAGAAGCAGCAAATTCACATATTTAGTGGAAGTCATAATATTAGGCAGTTAACTTTTTTCGGAAACATTACTTTCACTTGTTAATGTGGCAAAGATGCTTTATGTCTGCAGTGGTGATGACGTTTCCCCCAGCAACAACAGTCAACTCAATCATTCCCATCGTCCCTGTGGCCCCAGTTCCACTTTTCTCCCTGCGAGTCAGTTCCCAAGCATCCTCATCCTTCAGTAAATGGAACATCACACTCGGTGTACAATTTTCTAACATCCCTTTCCTTTGCTTTGAGTAAACTTGGCACTGAGCATCACCTGGCACCTGCCTCAAAGTGCAAACGTGGCCGTAGTCGGGAACTGATACAGACAGGTGCCTGGCTGGGTTCTGCCCTGCACTGTCAGCGCTGCCCACAGCAAAACTCCCCATGGGCTGCTGGGCGACGGAGGGAGGTCTGGCTTCTCAGGGTTGGCAGATCCCCAAGTGATGGATCTGAATGGAAAATTAACTGTTTGTGTCCTTATTTGAGCCGCAGCACTAGCAAAGGTGGATTCCTGCCAGAGTGGGCTTCAGTGGAACTGGCATTTGAGTTGCTTCTAAGGAAAATGGTAATAACTCTCCCTAGTAAACCTTCCCCTAAAGTAGTCATCACCAGAGTGAGCAACCTTGTGTTAGCTGAACTCAAACTACAAATAACTGGAAGGGATTCCTCCATCCACAGGTACCAACACCAACGGAAAGCAGCCTTTCTGTAAATGAAAAGTTCTGTAGTGAAGTTAGAAGTGACAGCAAGAGATCTGTGTGACCACGGTGGGTAGTTCTTGCCCTCCTGCCCATTCACGGATAAACTTAAAAGACCACATAAAAATACTTGGGATGTTTCCATTTAAGAGAGGACTTCCAGCCATAAATACAGCTTCTCCCTTCTAAATGAGAGTATTTCTGCATGGCCCACAGCTGCTACGCAGAGCAGCGGTCAGTGGAGGGGGGGGATGTTCATACAAAGGCTCTGAGCTGCAGATGAGGTCCTGGTGTTCACAGGAGAGCCTCCTCTTGGGTTGCAGGGAGAAAGTTCAAAGTTAACAGTTAACTGAATTAACAGTGCAGCTGTCAGCTTAGGAGTGGGATTCTAGTGTCATTAGAGCGGCTCTTTTCCAGAAGAGAGGTGGAGGGAGGGGCTGTTAAGATGTGTTACACTGGCACAAGTTATTCTTTCTAAACTGAGCTAAACTGTGTATCATTACAGGACTTCAGAACGGTGGGGGTCAGAAGGGACCTCTAGTGCTCATCCAGTCCAACCGCCTGCTAAAGCAGAGTCACCTCGAGCAGATTGCACAGGAACATATCCAGGAAGGGTTAGAATATCTCCAGAGACGGAGACTACCCAGCCTCCCTGAGCAGCCTGTTCCAGTGCCCTGTCACACTTACAGGAAAGCAATTTTCCCTTGTGTTCAGATGGAGCTTCCTGTGCTCCAGTTTGTGCCCAGTGGTGTCCTTGTCCTGTCTCTGTGCTCTACTGGCCCCATCTTCCTGATCCCAGCCCTTTAGATATCAATCAGCATTGATAAGGTTCCCTCTCAGCCTTCTCCAGGCAAAACAGTCTCTCAGGCTTTCCTCCCTGGCTCACTGGTGTCACTTCGGTGACCTCCCAGGTTCTTCCGCAGAGCTGCTTTCCAGCAGGTCAACCCCTCACCTGTCCTGGTGCAGGGGGTTGTTCCTCCTGAGGCGCTGAAGCCTACGCTCGCCTTTGTTGAACTATCACACAGGCACGGCTCAAACCCTAATTTTTATGCAGTTTTGGAAAGTAATGGAATTTAAGTTCTCCCACCAAAAGAGAAAAAATCGAGTTGCCATTAACTTCTCACTGCTTGGTTTCTCCCTATAAACTTCATTTGACACAGTTGAAGATCACTGTTTACATGTGTTAAGTGCAATAAATTTCAAAGGGGAAGGAAATTTGTGCTAAGTAACCCAATTGATACTTGATTTAAAGGAACTTCCATTGAAAAGAGGACAATCCCTTTGGAACAGTCTGGCTTTTTAAAGTTCTGCTTATGCATTTAAGGCACCAGAATTATTTCTCTCACAGAGCTTAACAGCAACCTGATACTGAAAACAATATTGCCAAAATTGTAAAATTTCACTCAGTTTTCCATGCACTAAAGATTAAAATAACCTCTGTAAAAGATATATATATATATTTTTATATATATATATATTTATATATGAAAACTCTTATGTACAATTGTATCAAATACTTTTCTCTTTACACAATAATCCCTTGCATTTATGTGCTTCATATGCAAGTCAATTTTTGAACGCTTCATACTTCTCAGGGAAGTTTTAAACTATGTACATACAGATGACGCTCGAACAGGAGTTTGTTCCCCATACAAGCTTGTTTCTCATACCTCAGCTGTTTGCCCTTGACAGGTCATCAGTTCAAGATTTGAGGTAGAAGTAAGTAGCCTATATTCTCTGTGCAAAAAAAATTATAACCAATAATAGCGTGTTTGTTAATTTGCACATGGCAGCCTGTCCTCAGTCCAGCGACCAGTTTGTGGCTTCAGCTCATGAACGGTGTCGCACGGCTGGGGCACGAAGCTGTTGGACAGGAGAGCCTGCTTCACTGCTGCTTCGCTCTGCAAATCCAGTAGTGTTGGGGAGATTTCGGGAAGCACATTCAGTTGCTTTAAGGACCCTCCTGCCGGTGAAGCTCTCACCAAATTAAGGTTGTTGAGCTCTGCAGGCTTTGCTGCTGCCTGTGAAAAGCCTGCAAAAACCCAAACAGGGTGGTTAGTTGACAGTTAGGCCTGCCACTGCTCCTCATAAAACCAAACCTCCTCATAAAACCAGCCCTGCTGCTGTCATTCACGCCTTTGAGCCAGTTAAAAATGCTGATGGGAGAACACAGAGCTCTAATATAGGTTTTATACTGCATCGGGGGAGACAAAGGCATCCCCAAGGAAACGCCTACCCTGTTTGTCTGCAAGCAGCGGGCTGGTTGTGCTCGCAGGTCGTATTCTGTCATGGTTGCTGGGGTAGAGGGTCCCGTCTGTTTCCATCCTCTTGCTGCCAGCAATCCCGTTGCACGGCTGAGGAGGAAGAAGGCTGGTGCCTGCACCCGTCTTCCTGTTGCGTTCATTGCTGCTCAGTGCGTTTGGGTAGGTGTTATCCATAGTCTTAAGGCTCTCAGAGTAGAAATCTGACTCCTTGGGACAAATGTGGACGCTGATGCTGTCCGTGCTGCCGCTGCAGTCTGTACACACGACCGGCAGGCCGTAGCCTTGAAGGGAAGAAGGGAAAACAGCACAAAGATTAAGCAGCTGGACGTTGTCAGCACTGAGGCACACAGCTTGCGGAAGGAAAGGCACATCTCTCCCTCAGCAGGGTGGGAATCTCACTGCATAACATGGACATTCCTGGGGTTTATACAGCCCTACTACCCACCTGTGGTTTTCAGAACTCTGCTGCCATCACCCAAAGTCGTCCCAATTAACGGGTTTTTGGGGTTTATTTACTCCAAAGAAGTTGCAACTTTCTTTTTACACATAAATCATGCATTTATTTCCTTTTACAGACTTTCCAGTCAAGGTAAAAGCAGAATTTCCCTGTCCCTGCTTTAAAATACCAAGTTACCTTTCTTTTGTGCTGGTGCTTTACAGCCATCACTGTCTGAGTTAACTCTTACTTATTTTCTTACTGTTAGTGGTATTAACAGATGAGCAAAATTCAGAGAACCAGGCAGGAAGGAGTTTCTAAATGTTTAAAGTTATTTTCCTTAGTGCACTTGGCAACTTTCTATTATTAAACTTCACAGTTTCTCCTAGACGTAAGATTTGTTTCACTGGGAGTTTTTCTGTGGCTGTTACAATACACCATGAAAAGAGAAAACACACCCTAAAGCTAGAAAAGCATGAGTGTGAAACCCAAGAAACTGGTAAAGAACAGAGGCAGGTGTAGTGCCCAAAACACCCTTTAGATTTTGAAAGTTAAACAAAAAGCTGAGCTTTGAAGCTGACAGCCCCTTTAAAGAGGATGAGAAACTTTAAACACCTTCTGTTTGAAATTGCTGTCATGTTTTAGGAACAGCTCAAATCAAAATACCCATCAGCCAGCTGCAAGGAATGGTGATCGGGAGCTTCAGCCTGCCTCCTTCTGCTAGTTTCTTGAATTCAAACTATCCAAGCTTGATAGTGGAGCAACCTGAGCATCATTCTGGGCCTTTATTTTCTGAAGGCAACAATTGTCTTGTCTTAACGCTCACTGACTTGGAAGGCTTTCTGATCTGTACAAACACAAAATACCTTTCCAAATTAATGAGTTTTGTACCTGTATTATCTGGAACAAGCATTCCATCAGCCGTGTCTTCAGTTTTCCAAGTGTCTTTATTATAGCCGATACACAGCTTTGGCTGTCTGCAACCTACAGTGGGAGCTTCAACATCTGGACACCTTCCAGCATCAGTCTGACACATACCTGCAACAAATGAGCCATCTGGCTAAAGATTACAACCATCTGCTCTCAGTTAAGTGACTTGTTAAGTCTTATTTCTAACCGTAAAAGCTGTGAAAGGGAGAAAAAATAGCAATGGAGATAATAGTTCATCGAAAGATAATGTTTAACAGAATGCATGCTGTACAGTCTCAGGAGAATCTTGGTTCAGGACACTAACTTTTCCTTTCTAACGTGCTGCATTTAAATACTGTAAAATCCCAACATTTAATTTCTAAGCCTGAAGGGAGGGACAGGCAATGCTAATGTATTTTCTAGTAGAGCGTCACTATGTTTAACTCCGGTGCCAAAAATCTAATCCAAAATTAGCAAAAAAACAGTCCTTCGGGCTTGACTGAGCAGTTTCTGAAGCAGCCTGCTTGTATGAACACTTATTACTGGGAGAGGAGAGCTTTGTGAAGTGAGACAGATCCTTGTTCTGCATAAATGCAGTAGCTTTTATGAAGATCTTTCAGATAACTCACAACAAGCGCAGAGGTACTTTGTGCTGTGATTCCTCCCTCCTCATATCAAGTTAAGATACAGGATCACAGAAAGAATAATCAAAGGTGTTCTCACCGTTGCTGTCCATGTGCCCATTAGGCTGCTGGCTCTCGACTCTGACAACTGTTTCCTGCCGGTCAGAGAGCGTCCCTTGTGAAGACAAGTAGCTTGGCACGTCAGGAGGCACGATTGTCTCATCTAGAGCAACAGGAGCAGAGAAATGTCACCTCCCAGTAGGATATAGAGGCTTCTGTTTGCAAAGGCATGCAAAACCATGTTTTAAAAAGGGATTTAAGACCAGATCTATAACTGGTATTTTCTGTAGATGCAATGGAAAAACCAAACAGCCTACACACTCCATCTCCTCAGAAGCCCTGGTTTTACAAAGCTTAAAGCTGTGAGATACAGTGCCAACAATGCCATTTTGCATGTTTGCATTTGGCATGGTTAGTAAATATATATGGAGGTGAAATGGTCTCTTCAGAACACGTAAAATTCTTTTTTCCCTCAAATTCAGACTACCTCAATTTAAGCCCTCTGTCTCCTAAAGTCCCAAGTAACAGACTTCCAGAGAACAGGGTCTTCAGTTCCCTTAAGCAGGCAAGTAAGCCTAAGCCCCTTACCTCTCCTTGGCTACTTCTGTCTTACACTGGGCAATTTCAGTTCCCCCCCCAACATCACACAAACCGAAGTGAAACCAAATCAATTATGCTAAGCACCAAGTCCTAGATTTTCAGGATTGAATAAAAACAGGAAAGACTATCCCTCTGACACATCACACTGCTCATACGGTACCCCAAGGCTTCCTACTTAGCCCGTGGATTTAAACTCCTACATCATAGTATACCCTGAAGTTAAGGGTAATATAGGAAGGCTACAAATTCCAGCAGGGCAGGGAAGCCTTAGGCTGCTTCTTCCATACTTCTCTTCAGAGGATGCAGTGTTGAGGGCAAGACAGTTTACTCTCACTACCACACTCATTTCAGCACCAAATGACCCCCATTACATATCAGAAGGAAGCAAAACCCACTTCTTTTTCCCTTAAAAAGTGAGGGCTGCTCCTCAGCAGCAAGGCTCCTCAACAGCTGTCCCACGCAACATGGAAAAAGAGATTCCAGCTTCAAAGTCTAGTTTTTTAAATTTTGAATACAAAGTCATTGAAAATACAGATTCCCAAGAAAAAGGACAAGTTCTCAGCATCATGGACATAATCCAAACTGTCTCTAGAATTATCATGTATGATCATGGAAAATCAAAGTAGCAAAGCAATGGCTGAAAGTACTGCCAAGTAGAAAAGGCCTTTCTGAAGAGCAAGCCAAGGGGAGAAATGCAGCTCTGAACACGCTTCAACAGCAAGTGAAAGCTGATTCCAGCTTTGTGAGCCAAGAGAACTACTGAGATAAGTCAACTGCTTTTCCAGTGTGACTACCTGACGTGCCGATTCAGCCTCAGAGTGAAGTCTGACGGCACGGAATGTTAGAGAAAGCCTTAGCAAGAGACTACAGCTACCTGTGTTGGTGACACTGTATTCTTCACTCTTCTTCCTGGTTTGGTAGATGATGCAGACCCAGACCAGAGAGGTGAGCACGATGCTACACACCACGGCGATGGTGATGATCCCCACAGTAGTACGGTCCTTCCTGCAGCCAAGGGACTGTAAGACGCTCACATGGCTGTGCGCACGCTCTGTCCCCACAGTGTTGGACATTTCACAGGTGTATTTCCCAGCATCCTCCAAGACAACGTTCCTCACAATCAGCAGCTGGTTGCCGGAGGTAAAGTGATGCCTTTCAGTCACAATCAGGGGCTGGTCACCTTTCAGCCAGGTAATGCGGGGAGCTGGGTTCCCTGCGGCTTTGCACTGAAGAGCCACAGTCTCACCTACAGACACTACATGGTCTTCCAGGGGGTGGATCAAAGATGGTGTCTCTGTAGGAGAATAAAAATAGAAATTAATTCTGGGGGACAGTATAACAACAGATTTCTTGTAAAAGTATTGAACTTAACTGACGTTCCTGCAGACAAATGTATAGCAACGCACTGTGTGGCCAGGTACCCAAGAGTATGGTGGCTGCAAACCATGGCAGATCTAACAATCACAACCAAGGCCTTCCTTGTAACCAGTTGGTGTTAGGTCTTCCAAACAAAGAAACCCCCAAGGACAAGGGGCAATGGGTGACACACATGAATTATTTCATAGGGCAAGAGAAATGGGAGTGCAATTTTGTTTTGAAGTCGTTTTCCGAGACAGGAAATAGGGTGGCTGGAGCGGCCTCCTTGGCACAAGAAGGAGGAAATGTGACTCTTGGGCTCCTTTTGGAGGAGAACATTAGAAAGGCATTTCTTGTTGGTTAACGAAACCATAAGAGTGAAACAAGACAAATGCAGAGCACTGCCTCTTTTTCTCTTTTCTGTATCTGCAACTGCTGAAGAGCTTTAACAGCAATTCCTTCCAGCTCCCTCTGCTTGAACACTTTGTCTCTTGGGGCACACTAAGACATCTTACCCAGTACAGTCAGGTTGGCACTTGCAAGCACAGACCCCGCAGAGTTCTGTGCTGTGCAGCTGTAGACCCCCGTGTCTTCTATCTTTACGTTAGTAATGAAGAAGACGTCATCATCAGGCATGACATGCATGCGACGTTCTCGAGCCGCAGGGAAGTCTGTGCCCCCATCTTTCTGCCAGGCGATCTGGGGCGGGGGGTGTCCTTCAGCCGCACACTCCAGCCGTACCATGGTCCCTGTCCGGATGGTGAGGTCGCGGGGAGTTTTGATAAATGAGGGCAACACTGATCGAGAAAAACAAGAAAAAAGGATGAGCAATTCCACGGGGAAAACACCATCTTCTGAGCAGTTCTAACTATTTTCCTTCCCAGGCAGGAGATGGAAATGGTAACTACTCATAGGCAAGAGCATGGCAAGCTGCTTTTGCAGGACGTATCAAAACTGCTGGGGACTGACCCTGTGTTTCTACTGCATGTACCTGTCCACAGTGTCCAAGGCCCCCCTCACTTGGGATCATCAGAGCTGGAAAAGCTGATTTTCTTCTGTGATTAATGTGAAAACAAATCCATTATCTCTCCTACAGAGAACTTGCAATCACTATAGTCCCTCTTCTTTGTATCACTGAGAATGTGCTGAAGTGCTTGGCTGGATGGAAGCCACCACAAGCATGGCACGTGCTCCTGGCATCGTATTTCTCAGCATCCACTGAGATGCAAGGAGCTGGTGTGAAGAGGTTAAGAGCTCCTCACCATCAGGAATGGACCCTCAGGAGTAACTGTGTTCTCTGAGTGTGTCTCAGAGAATGTTAGTAGCTCAGGCTAAGGAAAGGAATGAGAAAGCAGCTCCGTACTCACCATTAACAGTGAGTTTGGCCTTGTTGGAGTAGGTAGATCCAAAGTGGTTGCTGATGATACACTGGTAACGCCCTTCGTTGGCAAAGGTGACATGCCGGAGGTGCAGAATGGTGGTGTACTCCATCACCTCGCCATCCTTTGCTCGCACGTGGGTGAAGTTCTCGATCTCAGCATTGTGCAGCATCTCGTTGTCTTTCTTCCATGCAAATCTCATAGGGGAGCTGCTACTGCTGGCAGCCGAGCAAGTGAAACGGATGTCCTTCCCAAGAACAGCCACGGTTGTCTCTGGCTGAACAATGATCTGCGGCTTGGGGAAATCATCTAAGAGAAAACAGCAGGCATAGTTAGTTCTGTGATGAGAGACAGGAGCAAGCAAAGAGAAGCGATGAGAAATAGTGCGTTAGTGGAATCATTATTGCACATCTGCTTTTACATCCCCTGTTGTCTACACTCGGGAACACAGTTTGCTCTTGCACTGCACCTTTGGGATTGCATCTATGGCCCAGACAGGCTGCACACAACTGAGCGGCTGGTCTAAGCTAGAGCTCTCCTTCCTCTGGTTCCTTCTGCAAGCAGAGGACTGAGATGGTCACTTAGTGACCTTAAGGTAACACCTAGAAGAAGCTTAGCTCTCTTCAATGCAGCTGAACCGCAGAAAGATACCATGGTCTAAAGAAAATATCCTTTCTTGTACAACCCATACATGAAGAGCAAGACTGAACTTAAAACTTCACCCCCAGGCCTGCATTAGCTGGAGGGGAGAGCAGGAGGACACTTACAGGGCTGAAATGCCACCTCTTGGGATAAATGCTCGCAAGCAAGGCCACTGCAGCATGCACGGTCAAAGCAGAAGCAGCTGTATTTGCCTGTCACCCATCTAGGGTAGAAAGATTTGCACACTCTCTCTGCCTTTAAGATTGTTGGTTTTAGCAAGGTTCCAAGCAGATTCATTTATTAGGTTTCTACAAATGGTGTAATATAATATTTGACTAAGGTTTAATTAAGCAGCCAGGCCTCTGGAACCAGGAGTACTAGTGCCTGGAGGACTTGGCAGGCTCTGCAGAAGCAAAGCTGCCTTCGCTTTGTGCTGTTGCTGTGGGGATGGAGCCTTCACAATCTCTTCTTCCAGATGAACACAGTGAGCCTCCCAGACTCATGCCAACAGAGGCCACCTAGGCAGAGCCCTTCCACCCTGGGATTGAGGGACACGGGATGGCAGCTGGGACAAAGCTGTGTTCAATGCCAGTCATGCATCCAACTTAGTTCAATAGCGCTTTCAAAAGCTCATTTTTCCTTCATCGAACAGCCATGTGCAGCTCCACCCAGGATCCCCCATGCAGGGTTTGGCTCCCCAGACCAGGCCTTCATTTTGCCCCAAAGCTGGATGCGTGAGCAGCTCTCCTTTGGCCTCCTCTGATCATTTACACTTCTTTGCTTTACAAGAGAGGTTGTTTGTGTGTGCTGGGTATTAAGTAAAGTTGCTTTGCAACCACAGCTCAGGTGCAAAGTTGGCTACACTGTTGGGATGGAAAAACATCAGTAGGTGCTGCTTGTAAGAAAAAAGAGCCATAGGAGAAAAAAAAAAAGATTCTAATTAAACTGTTGGCTATTGGTTAGCTCAAGTGTCATGCCTTACTGGCCCAAAAAAGGGAGCTGTGATGGAGACATCCTCCTCTGGTATTTTTTTCAATCCTTTGCTATTTCCAAGAAGGAGGAAAGATGAGCAAAGAACACAAAGCCACAGAAGAAGCTCAAAACACTGCAGAGTGAAAAAAAAATTATAGCTTCAGTCTTGGCAGAATCAAACAGAGGGGACAGGGGAAGACTGCAGTTCCATTTGGAAGTGGAACAAGCATTAGCCCCATTTGATTTAATACTCAGGGAGCCCAGTGAGGAATACACTTGATGCAAGCAATACGCTGTGTGGTTTTGGTGGGAAATAAATTGTAGCCAATGACAAATTTTTAAAATGCAGGCTTGGGCTTCCTTTGATCCCAATGAATAACAAAACAAAACAGAAACCCTCTCGTAATAACATGCTAGTAGTCAAAGAAAATGTTTCCCAAGTGAGTCCTACCCTTCATGCAACCTCAAAACACATAGGCACGACTTACCACACACAAAACTTTCTGGCTGGATGGCAAAAATGCTCTTGCTTTTCAATGACTCAGGATGGGCGCAGGTGGCCACCACAAAGGACTGCAGCTCCTTCTCAGCTAACCACTGGGGCAACCATTTCAGCTGGCAATCGCAGAGGAAGCTGTCGCTGTTTATGTGGCTGCAGGGCAACAAAACCAACACAAGCCTGCTGTGAGTCCCTCACGGAGAGAAGGCTGGAAAGCTTGCAGTCCTTTCATGTTAGACACATTCCTCCCTCCCACCCAGCATGGGTGGTAGGAAAAAATGGGACAGCAGGGTTGTCCTTGAGGCACTAATGGTATTAAACACACAACACATTTAAACAGCATTTCATCTCCACATAGAGCAACCCTTTCCTATACTGCAGTGACAATCCCTGCCACCCTGTATTTATCAACGAGCTTCCAGAGTGATCCCCAGGAACAGATGAGCAATGCCATACCTGGCTTAAGTGAGAGAAAGTGGGGCAGAGCACCTACAAAGCTGATGTGCAGAGGAGAGACACGTGAACAGTACAGCCCGTCCTGCTCATATCTAGTTACCGCACACCCTTCCTCCCTGCCTCTGAGTTTGAGCATCCTTAGTGGGGACTGAGTTCAGGACTTAATTACTGAACAGTGAGAGGATGCCAAATTCCTGCTGTAAGAACTTTGGTTCACTCAGTGGCCAACACGAGAGGAATAGACAGAGAGGCCCCTGCCTGCCTTCTGTAAGGTACATGTTCACATACAAGCCAAAAAACAACTAAGTGATTTCTTGCTCCACAGACACTGCACTACCCCACAGTGTAGCAATGCACTGACAGTGGATTAAATATTTATGGCGAAGAGGAGAAAAGGAAACCAGGCAAGACTGGAAACAGTGTCCAGTAACAGTACAGAGCCCCAGCCTGGAGCACAAGCAGCAGCTCTGATAACACATTCATATTTTTACACCAGGAGGCTGGATGACAAGTGGATCCAGTTCAAACGGTGCTTATCACTGAAATGTCAATACTGTACGTGAACCCTAAACGCAGGCCCAGCAAAGGAGCAGCTGCGCCGCTGGGAATTAAATCAGTGGCAGCGTCAGAGGAGAGATGGCTAACAGGACCACGGCTGGACTTCCTGAGCAGAGATGAATAATTGCACAGATGTGAACCTGCTGGAAGAACCTGTTCCAATGATCTAATTTCACTCACTATTACATGCAAGATGTTTCCGTGACATCTACTCGTGTGTAAAAATACCCTGCAGAGGAGGATGGAGGGGAAAAGGAAATAAACGAGCAGTAATGTGGATAACACTCCATTGGAAACAATGTGCTACTTCTCACGTCCCAGACAAGAAGGATCCCCGATTCCTTAATGGTGTGTACAGTCCAATTACTTACAGCTGCTGCAGGCTCTTCATCTTAGCAAAAGCATCTGCTTGAATCGAGCGGATGGCGTTATCCCCAAGGTTCCTGCAGAACACAACCAAGGGCAATGTGAGCAAATGGGATGCTACGGCTGTGTCAAAACAAGTCTCTCCAGATTCAAGCAATGACTCCAGTACCAGGTGATTCGGTAGCTCCTGTTAAGGCCATATCCACATGCAGCTCATAGAAATGGCTTTCCAAAAAACACCTTAATATTTAAAGTATTGCTCAACAATACTCAGCCAGCGAAATTATGGGAATAAATCACTATGTCATCTTGTACCTCGCCTTCTCACTACATTTTCTCAGTCTCAGCTACCTCCATCATCCACAGCTGAGAAATTCCTCAGCCCCATTGATAACCAAAGATAGTCAGGAATGTCCTATCCCAGGCTAGACCTTCAGGAAACATGAAGAAAGCAAATACTTCCACTAAACGGCATCTGGACAAGTTTTGAAAGTACTTTGAGAGGAACATTGCAATGTTTCCATAAGAAGGTGTTCTTGAAAGCTTCCCTGACAACAATTGCTAATGAAAATAAAATTCACTTGGCCTCTGAAAAAGGACACTGTCACATTTTGGGCTTAAGTTTACCAAGTGAAGTGTAGGACAGACAAGCACTGCCTGTAGAGGAAAATCTCAGTAGAGCGTTAATAAGGGAACCATTATCTGTGAACATACCCCAAGTCAGGCAGCCCTAACCCTTCAATATGCTCTCAATGGTCATAATATTTCATACGACTAACAGCCAGTAAAACATTCACAGCAAAATTATATATTCTTTAACTTGTCTTAATACAGCAAGGAAGTCATTCATGAATCACTGCTGGAGTCATCAGCCTTGGGACACGAAAAAAAAATTACACAGCGGCAGCCAAAATTTACTTCTTGCGAATCACTCTGAGTCAGTTGTGCTGAACGGGACTGTTGGGTGCCTGCACCGTAGGCAGTATTTGCAGCATGTGTCACTGCCACAGCTTAGGTTTAGAAGGAAGTTGGGGCAAGGGAGGAGGAGAGAGGGCTACATCTGAAATAGCGTATTTTCATTGCTAACAGCTAGAGAGAAGCAATGCGCAAGTCAGAGAGATATTTATCCAAGAACAAATCAAAAAATTAAGAGCATGCGGATTTGCCATATGTTCTGTAACTTTGTTCCTGGCACAAAAAAAGGCTAAAGTTGAGGCGGACTTATAATGAGAAGGAAGCAGGTGGCCCCCACAAATGGACTGGCTTCTCAGTTTACAAAGACGCTATTAAATTGCTAGCAGATCCCTGAAGCAGCTACTTTTGGCAGACCCCCCTTCCTGAACTCCGAGGCATGGTGGGTTACTCACAGGTGCTCCAGGGCCTCCAACCCTGAGAATGCTTTCTTGGCCACCGACTTGATCTTGTTTCCAAACAGAGTCCTGTAGTTTCCAAACATCCAGTGCCAGATAAAGAGAAAGAAAATGGGGAGAGGGGGCAGAAAAAGAAGGAACACAATTAGTGTGGCTTTATCTGATATACATGTTCAGTGTAAGTCCTAGGAAATCTGAACTGCATGGAGATTAAGAGGGTTGAAGTACATTCGCTTTCCCACTCCTGAAATTAAATCCTTTTATCTGTATTTGAATTTAATAGCGATGACAGCACAGAAGGGAATGTTCCATACCACGTAAAAAGGGAGGTCTGCCCCAGTGCTTGGAAACCAGCTTGCTGAGTAACAGAAGGTCCCCTCTATTCTTTGCAGGCTGGCTGCAGACAGGATTAAGTGCAATGACAGTTTAACAAGATTCGGGTCTCCCCCTACAACACTTTTCATTTCTGACTTCTTCCCTGATAGCAAAAGCGTGATTATTTATTCACTGCTGCTTGGCCTGACCAGAGGTCCACGCACAAGGGGTGAGGGCTGTCTCTTGACTGCACGTTCACACAGCAGCCAACTGAAGTACAAATACAACAGCACCGTAATACAAGGCAATAAATAATAGCTGTGTGGTATTTTCAAGAGGCAAAAGGATGAAGAGAAGAGGTAACATAGAGAGCTGAGGAGCATGCTTGCTTGCAGCTGTGAGAGAACATTCCTCCAAATCAGCAGACAGTGCTACAGAGCAGCAAGAGGGGGACCATGAGCAGAGAACAGCCACTGGAACAATCGCAGCCCAGCTGCTCTCTGCAAAGTAACAGCTCGCTATAAATACTGACCAGTGGCGATTGGCCAGGGACAGGGTTCATGCAACACAGATAAGTCTCCTCAGCTGTTTTAATAAAATATCAACTGATGTCATTAATTAGGAAATGCTTTCCTTCCCCAGGTTCTCTCTGCCACAGCTTTATCTTCCAGGTGCACCTTTTATCACTGCCTCCTCCACATGGTGTCCAATGCAAGTCAGCACTAACACCACCTCAGGTACAAACTGGCACATATGGTGCTACATTTGATGAAGGTTTCCTTCAACATTTTTCCTTCGATATAGGTTGTAACCTATATTTGCACCCTTAAAAGGCTCTAAAATGATGACGGTCCCACTGCTTGCTACCAGCTGGGGAATACGATGGAGCATGTGCAGCCCTTATATGAGCAAATACATTTGCAGGAACTTGTCAAGGTAATTTGGTGTCTCAGTGCTGGCACTCGGAAAGCCCGGTTTTTGTGTGGATGAAAGCAGTGGGTGCCACGCTAAGACTGTATCACAGTCCGTCCTTGCAGCTTGTTGCCTTTAGAGAGAATTAGGGTGCCTGTCGCCAGGCAACGCTGATCCCAAGTAGGTCCTCACAAAATCAATTGCCCTGACATTGGTATTGCAGGTGAGCTACCACTCCAATTCTTGAGTAGGCAGAGGTAAGAATAAAGACAGTGATCACAGGCTCCAGATACCTGCAACCTGCTTTATTGGCAGTGCTGTTCTAAATAACTGCAGTGAGCTTTCCCGAGCTCCTCGCCGCAGCACCCAAACCAGGGTATCGGACGTCCTATTTACTGCATGAGAGTGTGTGTGGCTTTTTGGTCTGGGTGAAATACCCCAAGCACCAAAGGATGTGTGTGATCATGTGTACCATCATTTGCTGAAAGGGACATTGTATTAATGAGGGCTTTGAAAAACCCATTAGAATGATTAATACAGTAAATTATTTACTATATGCAAACTCTGGTCATACGGCTGCACCCATACACACTAATTTCTGGAGCAATATTCCTAAATGAGGGTGGGTTTGGTAACTGGAGATCTCTATTTATTGTTTACAGTGGTTCTTGGATTATATCTATTTACTTATCTGTGCAGAGATAAGCAGTACATCGGGGATATGAATACGCAACGTACGTGCCACTTGTACCCGTGCACACAATTTTATGGGCATAGACATGAAAAATACATAACACTGATAATAATGCCACGCTGCAGCAAATTCACTAAGACCATTACGCCTTTCAAACCTCAACTAACCATTTCTCCAGTTTCTATATGGTTTCAACCCAGCGGCCCCCTTCAAAGGGCTGTGGCACACTGGAATGCAAAGGCAGCAGGTCTACAGCTCCACAGTGAGACTGCCTGCCTGCTGCAGTCCAGAGCGCTCCGCTGTCAGCAGAGCTGGGCACAAGCATGCTCTCCCGGTGATTGCATAAGTGTAATTACACGCTAGGCACGCAATTCATTAGAAAGCAGCATTTTCTCCTCCAGCCAGTTTTGCACCTGCAGGAAGATCTCAGTCACTGAGTGAGCCATCAAAAAACCGATTACATTTAGCAGCTTGAATAATTAGGAAACTCGTTGCTCCCCAGCGATTCCACTGACGCTTTTTATGCTTCGGTGCTTCTTGACTCCCTCTTTCTTGAAGCAACATTTTAATTTAGGCCTGTGCTCTCCAGCCCGGAGAGCTTCATATATAATTCAGAGAAGGCTAAAGTGACTGGCCTCCCCACCTCTCACAGTTTAACACCTTCACTTCAGCCAACAACCCTCTCAGTGCTAAATCCTTTCAGAGGCTAATCTGTGCCAGATCAAAGGGGAATGGCTTTTAAGGCAATCTCCACAGAGCTGAGGTGATTATTAATTCATTGGAAGGTCTCCTCTGAAGTGCCCGTTTATTTTGTTGTATGCTAATGCATTTAAAGCCCATTGACAGTTTAAACACAGGCCTTAAATCACCCAGTGAAATGTTTGCCATAGAAGGCTGATATTTTCTTTATGAAAAAACTCCTGCCAGCAAGAAGGATACTGGCTTCAGCTTTAGATGAAATTACAAGTTTAGGATTTATGTGCTTATTGAGCTAAAACAGAACTGAGTGGATCCCTTTAAAAGTGACCACTCCCGGGTGTCCCCAAAATACCTCAGGAAATATAATGAAATAATCTCATATTTGGAGGGTTTTTCTAGCCTTACACTCTGGCTGACAATGAACAATCCCAGTAACCTGTCCGTCCCACAGCAGGTTCACTCTGTTAGGTAATCAAACCACTCCTCTCTGCCCGAGGCCAACTTGATCCACAAGCTATTCCAGGCTATGAAATTTGCTGCAATCACCCCACAAACCACGGGCACCTGTCCTTCCCTGTGTTTCACCAGATTTGGAACTGGCCCAAGACCATGTGCAACAAAAGACAGAGGTCAACCACATGAAAAAAAAATGCACAGACTTGCACAAGCCCTTGCCGCACGTCCTTTGCTACTGGCAGACAAACCTTGCCATCTTCTGAAGCTGTTCACTTGTGCCAGATGATAAACAGCAAATCAGGCCACTGCTATTTCACAGGAGCGATAGCTGCTCTGCCCAGAGCTCCAAGCAACTCACACCACCCCGCAGGCTGCCTCTGCTCCTTTCCTTCCTCCT
The DNA here is from genome assembly GCA_033459285.1 of Clamator glandarius. Classification (NCBI taxonomy): domain Eukaryota; kingdom Metazoa; phylum Chordata; class Aves; order Cuculiformes; family Cuculidae; genus Clamator; species Clamator glandarius. Next base: position 1,049,331 of record JAUNZM010000089.1, on the reverse strand, counting down.
CCTGCTCCTCACTGTACCTCCTGGCCTCTGCCTGACCCCAACTCATCAGTGCTCAGTTCTTCTGGCTGCCGATTCAATCCCTTTGCTGAACTATTTCCCTCACTGCTGTGTCCTCTGGCTTTTTCACCTCTCTCCTATTATCAGCACCCTGCATTTCTCATATATCCCACTCCTGCTCCCATGCCAGTGGCTGTGTTTGAAGGATGCCCTACAGTGTGCGTCCCACCAGGACAGCACTCTCTCCACTCCTTTCCTCCTCCACCTTCTCTCTCGTGTCAAAGCAGCACTATAGACTCAATCCTACAGCCTGCAAATCCCTCTGGACAAACCATCTGCTCCCACTACCCTTTCTAGCCACAAAATGGTTTCACTGGTTTCTTCAGACAAACCAAAAACTTCAAGAACAGCAGTCAAGGAGACTCCCACCTGCCACATCTGTTCCTCTCCCTTTCTTCTAGCAACTCATAGGAAACTTTTCAGACTCCATGCACACGGTGATTTCTACTGGCCTCTCTCCCTTCAACACTTCTCTTTCCCAGCCCATTGTGTTTCCCATAAGTCCCTTTCTACCTCACTTTACTGGCAGCTACAGCTTGGGTCCCTTCTCCTTGGATCCAGTGACTCCCCTCAACAATGATCAAATGCCATCTCTCTCTGTGACTTCATATTTTTCTTCTCTAAGCACTACGTCCCCATGAATCCTGCCACATCTCCTTCCTCTCCCCTAGGAGTCTCTAATGAGAGCGTGACAATATACCGCCTGCCAGGATTCATTCCAGCCATCTGCTATCCATCGCGGTACTTTTACTGCACCTCTGGCTGTGCCATCTCTGCATCAGAGACAGCGTGATGGGGGGTGCTGAGAACTTAAACAAAGGCAAGAGGTAATGATTAGAAAGACTCTTGATTTGTCACAAGCCATCAGAGACTTCTCTGACAGGGCTGATTTATAGAGCCGATTTCAAATGGAATACGAACAAGTACAGAGCAATGTGAAAACACTTGCGAAGGCCAAGCAAGCTATAAACATTTGCAAGGCGCATGCTTGCTTTAGGTCTCTTTTTATCTCTTTAAGAGCCTATGCCCCATGGTGCCTTTTATTATCGCTGCACATGGAAGCAAGCCCAAAAGATCACTCTCAGACAGAGTATCCCACAGAAACGAATCCTGTTTCAATCCCCTGTTGTAACAGGAAATGGGGTGATTTTTCTCCTCTGTTTATTGTTCTTTGCTGCATCAATCAGTGCTTCGCTGAAGACTGAGAGGGGTCTTTTTTGTTGCTATTTGCTTTTAGAAGCGAGGAACAGTTGTGCTGAATCTTATAGATGAAAACCACTTAGATTTCTCTCCTATGTCTCTGAACTACGGTATGTAGAGCACTAAAGCATCTAAAGCATCATTGGTTTAGAAAGAGTATAATCACTTCATACTTGCTCAGAAACACAAGTGCTTGATAACCACATCTGCATGCTTGTAGTGAGCCTGCAAAACTACTACATCTCAGATTTTCTGTTGATCTTTACCTTGTTCCAAAGGGAGGAAGGCCATTTTGGAGGAGAGAGACCCAGCCCCACATAGGCACACAACACAACTGCTTTGCATAACTTCAAACTCAAGAGATACTCACAGCTTGCTCAGGTTTTCTAGGCCAGTAAAGGCTCCATTGGTATCTTCTATTGTGCCCGAGATGTCGTTGTGGTCCAGTTCCCTGGGGAGAGGACAAGAGAGAGCTCATTATCAGTGTCTTAGACCTTGGCTCATCGTTAAAAAAAAACGGAATAAAGTCTGAGAACGCCACATGAAGAGCTTCCCATTTTCTCCTCCCAGTTTTCAGAAAAAGCAGAGTCCTGCAGCAACGCAGCACTAATCCCTTTTCCCGCACTGGCCCAAGTCAAGATGGTGCATTCCAAAAAGAGCCCTGGCTTTTTCCTAGTTGAAGCCCTCTGTTTCTGACACAGCAGTAGTAGCAGACAGCTACTTCTTAACAAGTAGGTTTGAGTCCTTTTCTAATTCTGTGCATCCAAAGAAAAGGAGGAAAAAGAAAATAAAGTCCTGAAACTAAACTGTGAGAAACAGCTGTCCTTCAATGCTACTGTCATGAATTAAGGTAACTTTGGCTATTCCAAAGCATACATTTATTTGTCTATACCTACATCTTGGGAAGATGACCTGGTGTGTTTGCTATGAAGCGGCATTTTTTTCTGGCAATGAACTTGAAATCTCCACACAGGGAAGCGCTACCATTGCCACACAAGCCTAACTCTCTGTATAACCACTTCTTTACAAAAATTAGTAAGAATTCCTTTTTCAGAGTTAGCTTCTTTTGGCTTTCAAATCGACCATCAATTACAAGAGCCAAAGACAACTGAAGAAAAACAAGCATACGGAACAAAGAGATCCACAAAAGCTGTTTAAACAGCCTATTTAAAAATCCTTCCCTTCTAGCTTTAATTCCAACTAGCAATGAATACCCAGCAACACAGACTGAAATTCATCATTTCTAATGTTTAATAAAAAGAAAGAATAAATAAATAGGCTGTGTTGGTTCTGTTACATCACTCTGATTTAAGACCTAGCAAAACCCAACACCAAAGCAAACATCACCACTCAGATAACCCCCCGACCCACAGGTGCTCCTTTCACACCTTTTGAAGATTATTATCAGAACATTTCCAGTTTAAAAATATTAAGATCAAAAAAGAAAAAACAAAGCCCCCTGCATTTGGCAGCATTCCAGGCACAGGCATCATAGCGTAGCTTCTAGGCTATGCAGCACAAAAGCACAACCTCCCACAAAACGAGGGAAATGTTAAAAACCCCACAGTTTCCACATTGGCACAATTTTCCCCAAGCAGGATGAGGCTGAGACTTGTGCTCTCCATACCTAAGCTGGCTGCAGTCTTTGCTCGTTTCTCAGCTTTCATGGGTAAACTAAAGATGTGAAAGGAAAGGGCCAAAAGCCACAATTCCCGATTCCTGTTTCTCAGCTCACTTGGGTGTGAGACCCAAAAATTCCGTGTCCCTAGGGAACGCTTGCCTTAGCCAGCATCGCTGTGGATGTCAGGGTGATCTGTGGGTCGGTCTATGCCAAAGCGAAAGATAAAAAACCAATATCCCTGTGGTGGTGTAAGAAACAAGTCCTGGAGAGACGCTTTGATGTGCTGACATTTTCAGAGCTATCTAAGTGGGGCAGGAGCATCTATATCCTCCTGAAGCAAAGTTACTGCATTTCCCCTACAGCTGCCAAGCCAATGCCCGTTATCCTGCTTGTTTTTAAAGGGCAAATCCCTGCTCAGACATTTCTCCTCTTCAATTCCACCACGGGCCACCGGTCTTTGGACCAGCAAACCCTTTCCCATGGCAGAGACAGACAAGAGAGAACAGTCTGTAGGAGCTCTCTGACACACACTTTTATTAATTGACGGCCACACATTGTGTTTTCTTGAAAAAGGAAAAGAAAACGGTATTGCTTGTTCATCCAGAGGCAACTCAAAGGTTTAGTGTTAGAAAGGAGGAATAAAAACCTTTTTAACAAATGACTGAAAATAGAGAGAAAGGAAAAAAAGAGTGGGGTATTTTGGCCTGGCTCTCTTTGTATTCAAGCTCCTCTCCCAGCCCCTGTTGCCAATTTCCTATTCTTTCTGGCTGGCTGAGCTTGAATGCTTGCAGCCTTGTTAATCATTGTGCTCCGAGGTCTCTGGGCCTGACCCCTATTTGAATAGCTCCACATTTCAGCAGTTTCACACCCACCAAAGGCTCCCCAACAATAGGCCATAATTAAAGCATGCTCGGGTCTTTTTCACCAGGTGCAGGACCCAATAGGCCTTTTTCTTTATTAAATTAGAGCTAGCTCACACACTCCCTCTCTGCCTCCCCCCTCTGCCCTAAAGTAAAAGAGGCTCCATATTCACTGCAGAGCAAAGAGAACTGCCAGCTCCCCTTCCCCTCCATTTTTCTTTGGGGACCTTTAGTTCCAGTCTTGACAGCTGCCCCAGAGAGGTCCCTTCTGCGTGCCCAGTGGCTGAAAGGCTTTGGCTGAAGTTTAGAGAAAGGAAAAAAAGCAAACAAAACCCAAACTCACTTTCCAGTCACTTCCTTCACTGTGAACTTTACAATAAAGGGAGAGAGTAAGATGCAAAAAGTACTGTAAAGAGGGGAGATCTTTCTGTTCCCACTTCCTTTCAATTACTCAGGCCACAATGGGCTTCTGAAGAGGAATAAAAGCATCAAAGTGTGATTTTTCCTTTTGAAGGAAGAATTAAACCAGTCTGCTGATCTCAAGCAGCCTGGGAGCTTGGATGGGGCTATAATGCAGCCTCCAAGAACTTTGTGGTGTGCCAAATGAAGGTGCTGAGCCTGCAGCCTCTAGAGAGAGGAGAGCACGCAGCAGCTCACAGGTACAAACACGGGAGATGGAGTCAACACAGCTGCAGGAATGGACAACTAAAAGAACTGGATTCCTCACCTTATAGTGTTTCTAAGGCGAGTCCAGATGTACTTCAATCCAAATAGCTCTTGGATTTAACAGTGTATAATAGTGCAATTCTATAGCTGGTATCCGAGAGGAGGTCAGACTGATCTGCCTAATGGTCTCTACTAGCCCTAAAATCTTAGAAGCTGCTATCCGGACTGGCAAGCTCATTTCCACTGCCGCATTTCCAGGTATAATGTTCAAATAAAAGTCTCTGGCAAATGGCCATTACCACCACTGAAGGATCATTTTGCAATTCAGTATCAGGGCACATTAAACTTTCCTCCTGATAGCATGGCAATCTTTTTGTTATTCAGGGGTTACCATGAAAATTGGAACTGTCCTTTTACAAGAACTTCAATTTAAGTCAATGTGATAGCAAGGGATGTTCTGCTATTTGCTGATGGACTGAAATCTTGGGGAGTTTTGCTCATCTGGGCTAGGTTCAGGATCCTGTCCTATGTTCCATAATTTTACTCTGAGTTCTGTACTCTGAAAGCTCCCTACAACACTGAGCAGTCCAACTACAATTCTCCTAACTACTCCTAATTAAAAAAATACAAGTTCACTGAAGTTGAATAATGGGGTAAACACAACACGGGCTGAAGACAACCAAGCATAGGGGAGTTTGACGCTGAGGACACAGGCACCAAAGCAACTGCAAAGTAGAACAGCCTGGCAGAACACAAACTGTAGGGGAAAATCAACTGTTAAGTGACAAAAACTTGGGGCAACTTACAGTACACGTAGATTTTTGAGTCCCTTGAAGGCACCTTCTGCAATATGACTGATGGAATTGTGGCTCAGTCGTAGTACATGCAGTCCCCCAAGGTCTGCTAAGCTTCCCTCATCCAGCCTGGTTAGGTTGTTGTAAGACAGTATTCTGTGGGAAAAAAAACAACAGCCCTTGTCAATTTAAACAGTATTTTCCAAACTCTTCTGTGCCAAGCAGCACCCGCCTCCTACAACCACCTTGCAGGAGGCGATGTATACTGGGTGGATACAGAACAGCTTGATTAGGAAACGAGACTGCAGTCTATAACTGTTCCCACAAGACACCCACGGAGCAGCCTGGATGACCGTAAGAGAGCAGGAGGCGTTTGGTACCCAGCTATAGTGAAGTCTTCTGTATAAGCAACAGAGAGAGGCTCCTCCAGAGGAGAAAGAGAGCAATAACCTAACAAGCATGCTGGCAGTTACCGAGGAAGAAGTGACTGACTGGGAGTACCACCTCTCCTCAGTCCCCAGGTGTGTAAGTAACACTCAGGTATCAGTCCTGGTTGTGGTTCAAACCTCACTCCTGCCGTGGCTTAGAGGAAAAAGCAGCCCCTCCTTCTCCACACCCTGCGAGGTGGAGAGTGATGTCAAACAAATGCATTTTGAAGTTCACACACACTCTTGGCAGGGTCCAGACTTCTGTATTCAGGAGGTGTCTTATCGTTCTGCACTTGTGCACAGCAAGCCCCAGGCGTCTGGGTGTGGGTGTCTCCATAGCCCGCTCCACCCCAGTCGAGAGCCAGAAGCATTTCACCACAAGGCAATTGAATGCTTCCTTTCATGCACACGAAGGAGGTATCTGTTGCAAACCAGCCGCCTTCCCTCCTGCTCCCCATAGTCAAGGAGCGTACAGCCTGCTTGAAATCTTCTCCACTTCCAAGAGGGAACTGGAGGGTTTTTTTTTTCCTAGTTTTCCATCAGTCTCTTCCCCTTGTCTGTATTTCTTCTGGTTTTGAAGATTTTTTTTAAGCGCTAGTCTTGTTGCAATTTGGAAGCTAGCACGAAGAAAGCTGTTCTCTCCCAGCTTGGGAGCAGATGAGGCTTCAGCAATCTGACACCGAGGGCAGGGCATGAGAAGCTACAAGCCCTTGCAGACTCTTTACACGTAGGTAACTACCTTCTGCACAAGCAGTAAAGCCGCAGCATTGGTGATGTTGAAGGTCAGCTTGGCTCATCAAAATGAGAGACCTCCTGGGGTAGCAGCAGGCAGTCACCGGTCACTGATCCTCAGCCTGAAGCATCCACCCACAGCTCCCTGCTTCAAGTATATTCCTCCTGATCTCTGGATGTCACTGAAGCTGGGTAAGTCCTGCAGGGCTACCGGCAGCTAGGTGCCACCAGCAATAGCTTCAGCTTTAAGTTGCCTGCACACCAATATGTGGGGTAGGAAAAAATGGCATTCATCCACAGGCTGCTACTCGCAGTTTCTCAGGTTTATCTCTCTACAAAGCACAGCTGAACGGGATTTTTGAAAATACCTCAGGGACTTGGGAGCACAAGTCACTTCAAAAGATGTGAGGGTTTGGGCAGCTAAACTTATCAAAAAGTGGAGTTATGCAGCTTTGAACAAGCCCTGAAATCCTTCATTGTACAGACAAGACAAAAAAAAAAAATCTCACTGAATTCCAAACCTCCAAATTCCTCTTCTAGTGCTGCCTGTTAATGAGTCTGCTTAAAAATGTGTCTAAGGCTTGCATGAGAGTCACTGCAAAGCCAAAACCTAAGTCAAAACAGACACATACTCTGAAGCACTGAGAGTGTCATTTACTTGGCAAACGACCTGTCTATCTTTTCGTGGTGTGAGTGGGCAGAGGGCGAGCTTTGGAAAAAATTCAGCAAAGATTAATGAGTTTGAAGAAGGCATGGGACAACATACTTTCATTTCTCAAGAAGCTGTAGTGTTAGTTATGAAGAACTGGCACCTAGTCAAAATTATGTCCTCACCTGCGATTAAAGAATTTGGCTTTAAAAAAAGTGTTCAAAAGTAACCTGAGAAAAAAATAGTTCCTTTTGATTCTACACTGAAGAGTTCCTGCCACAACTGGTGAAGGCATGTTCCCCTCCGTTTGTCCTGACATCACCCCAAGATGGACGAACAGCCGCAGTCTTTAGAGGGCTCTCTCAATAGCTGCAACCAGATGGAAGGTTTCAGGAGCTAACGCACCTGGCAGAAGCTTCCTTCAACACGTACTGGCCCTGCTTCCTGCCAACTGGACAGGCCAGTTTGCAAAACAATGCATTCCCCTCTGCAGTAGTTTGGATTATCTGGGATGAGAGAAGTCAGCAGGTCTCTGCTGCTTCCCCTACCTTCTCATCTCTCTACCAGTGAGAAATCACTGGAACAAACAAGTGGAAGTGTTTGTCTACACAGCCCTTCTGACCTGGCCAGGACACAGGAGAGCAGCACTCAGAGCAGCATGCCAACAGTGACACATAAAGGGGTTAAACCAGAAACCTATTGTGCAGCTGGGGCTCCTGCTGCCAGCAAGTTCTGGACCAGGTACATCTAATGCATTTCATTCCCATTGACCAAATGTAAGTAAAAAGTTAAAAGACCCAGCAGCCAAGTCATCATTTACCTCTGATGAAATGCTCTGCTCCCACTGTGGATTTTTCCATGATGTTGATGACCTAGCACCTGACTGGTGAATACAATCAGCCCTTTTTCATGCCCATAACAAGGCAAGAGCTCTCCTTCCTTGTTAGCTCTTACATCAGATCAGAGCTCTGGGATCACATTTTTTCCCAATAACTGAAGGAGAGATGTTTCATCCTTCAGATGACCAACTCCATCCTCAGCGCAGATAAGCAGTGATCTGGACACCTCTTTCTTGAGTCAAGGACTTTGAAAATCATTCCCTGCATAACCAGAGACGATGTTTTACAATAACCGAAACCCAGTGGATTTAGCAATAGGGAAGTTGAGCAAGGATCTTTTATTAAGGAATGAAGAGTACTCATTCAAAGAAGTGCACAGAGGCAGCCTAGATGTACCTAGTGCTTCCTTTCCTCACCCTTCAATTTCAGAGCAGACCTCTCCTACAAGTACTTCTTGGCTGTGAGAGTTTCAGTTAGGAGTATCTGATGGCTCCTTGTAGCAGCCTTACCCTGAAGGCAACACCTGCAAGACCTTTTGCAGGGATACGTGCTAACACCCACATAATCGCCTTTCGAATCTCAGCAGTTGTCATCTCTGGCCTCACACTCTAGCACAATCCTGTCTGTCAGGCCAAGCACACCCCAGTGACTCCTACTACCTCACACCACCAGACATTTTCCAAATCTACCCCATTCTGCTCTACAGCAAGCGAGTCCTGCACTGGGTTACTGCAGTTAATGCAGAGAATAGCTTATAAGCCAGGACAGCTCACTGCTAGCACTACCTCTTGGGAAGAGGTCCCAATCCATACCTGACAAATAACGGAGTCTGCATGACATGCAATCCTATCTAAACCTTGAAGGTTTGTAAATACTGTGTCAGCGAGTAAAGACAAGCACAGTTATCCCTAAAAGAGTTCCGACGTTAGGTCTCCAAGATGCAAATGGGGCTTACCCAGCCCATCTGAACCCAGGCTTAAATAAAGCTTGAACGTGGGCACCAGACATTGAGTCCCTGACAGCAGAAAGCTCCCAGAGCTGTGCTATTAACAGAGTGTTGCGATCTGAATTCAGCTATCTCAGGGCTCCAGTTGTGACTGCTCTAGGGAGGCGGACTCTCCCCTTTCTTGATGTTTCAGATTTAAACAGACCACAGATGGAGCACAGTGCCAATCCTGATCTGCTGCCTTGATGACTTCTCCATTGACACTGCCTTTATCTGGTAAAATATCACTTGAGGACCTGCATGTGAAGGAACTGCAGCTCTCTACAACACAGTACCAAGCAAAGGAGCCCTGCAGGGATGGGCAGTTTCACAACAATTTGAAAAACTAGTTAAATAAACAATCACATATGTATTTAACTAAAACCAAACCAAAAATATTTCCTTGTGCCCCCAAAAAACAATCCACATCTGAATGAATAATTTGGGCTCAAAAGAATATCACAGCTGGTCACTGGGATAACATGTTAATTCTACAACTTCTAAACTTAAAGGAATGATGTGTGCCATGGCCACCTATCTCTGAATCCACATCCCAAAAGACTAGGGTCTCACTAGTGGGTAGGCAGATACCAACCTTTGGTCAGAGTCCAGAGTGAGGCCTCTAAAAGCAGGAAGCTGCTTTACCATACTGCTTTTTGGTGGACAGAAGAATCCCTAACAATGTTGAGCAGGAGATTTCTGAGCACCAAGCAGAATGAATTACAGTTCTGCTAACCACATGTGTCAAGTTATCCAAAGACTGTTATTCCACAGTCCCACCGAGGAGATGACAGCTACTTCTGTAAATACTGCAAGCATCCATGTGTGTCTCTTCAAAAAAGGCATTAAGCAGTGCCACAGACCCAAAAGTCACCTTTGTGGGGCTGTCTTCGGCAGCAAGGTTTTCTTTCATTTATCAAAAAGACTGTATTCACAGCTGGAAATCTCAGGGGAGCAAAGTCAATGCATTTACTTTTCAACAACTGAGCCCTACAGGAAGGGTAAAGTGTAAACAGGAGAAACGAGGAGAACTGCCTCTAAAGGACCAAATCGCTGCTGGCTAGTCATGATTGTTCTTTGTAAATACAGAGGAAACCTTCCTTCAGGCTGTACAGTCATTACATTGCAAGCAATGCATGTCTCATAACTAGCTAGCTAAAAAGCGCTGGCATGCTGCAGACCACAAACTCTCTAGGTCTTTCGGCACTGTATACTTTTAGTGGGTTGTAGTCATTGTTTCTGGTGCAAACGTATTTTAATCAGGTGCTTTGAAGGTCACAACATCACGAATAACAAGGGCATCACTTAGAAGGCTGCAGCTCCTGCATTTCTACAGATTGATACAACAGGAGCTGAACACCATGTGGCTGGGAAAAATCCTTACTCTCCTTTCCTGCCAGCGTTATATTAGTATCAAACCCTGCCCAACCAACCACAACAGAAATCAACTTACAGCTCATGCAGCTTCTGACAGAAGCTCCAGCCATCAGGGTTGATGCGGGATATGGAGTTGTTACTGAGGTGAAGCTGGTGCAGAGATGAAAGGCCATAGAGAGAGCCACTGTTCACTTCTGTCAGGCTGTTGTACTCCAGGTGGCTGTGGAGAGAAATTAGAAGGAATCAACACATAAGCAGCACTGGTCAAATGCTGGAGAATACAGCCATTCCTACACACCCTTCCCCTGACCCATGTGGATACAGGCATGGGTGGGTATTTGCAAGTGAAGGACAGAAATTCAAGGACAACACAAAGGAATTGCCCTGAATGATCTGTGACTGCAAAAGTACCTTCTACTGCAAGGAAGCTGGGCTTAAAGCATCCCATTCAAGTTTGTATGTGCAGGCTCTGAGTTGTGTGACAGCAACATCCAGAAACATGCTGCCTTGATCACTTGTGAGCTTGCAAACAGACATGAAAGCCAGTCATGTTGGAAGTTTCAAGCATTTCTTTGCAGTGACTATTCCATTTGCTCTCTCGTATGGAAAGAACACATCGCTGAGATAGAACAGCTTGGTTTCTAGGTATCCCAAGAAGCAGAATGATCAGATCTATAACTCATAGTTTCCATGTATCAGTTAAAACAAATTTGCAGAAGCCAGATTTTTTATTTAGAGACCAGCTGAGATTTTACTGAACATTCAAACAGTCAAACTTACAAAGGAACACTGCCACAGCTCAAAAAACATGCCTTTTTTTATTGAACATCCGGTAAAGAATGAGCTTTAGTAAACTGTGGGTGAACTAAACAGAGAGTGCTGTACCATGGCAGAGCTCTCTGCATGCAGGGCACAGAAAGCAGCATGAGGAATGGCACAGGTGCCCACATGTCTCCAATGGGAGCACTTGCTAAAATACAAAGAAGGACACGCTAGCAGGTGAAGTCTAGTCTGTTTAAGAGAAAAGAACCCATCTGTCCAACTTACAGAACTTGCATCTTGGCTAGGCCCCAGAAAGCCCCATCAGTCAATTTGCTAATGTTGTTGCGCTGGAGTTTCAGGATTTCCAAGCTGTCCAGTCCCTGGAACGTCAGGCCTTCAATCAGGCGGATGCGATTCCGGTTCAGCTCCCTAGAATCACCAAGGCCATGCAAGTTTATTAAATCCCAGTCCTTTCTCACGAAATCAGCTGTACAGCACACAATGGGAACAGCAATGCCAACAACTCCTCCGTCAACGGTTCCCAGGAGAGAGCAGAGGCACACCGGAAACTTTCAATCCCAGAGCCAGCCTGGGAAGTCAGCTGGGTGTGATCGTCTAAATAAACTCATCCCGGGACAGACTTTCACTATAGAGAAATAACAGCGACAGTGCAGCAATTCCTCTTCATCTGTTCTCTCTGCATTTCTTTTAAGCCATTTATCCTTTTCATCAATTTTCACACTTCATCTTCTCTCAAGCTGAGGCACCATTTGAACCAATACAGATAAACATCAGCATTATTTCCCTTAAAACCCGTTGTTTTTACAGGACTTGTAATCGCTCAGTAAAAACGCACTCTGAAACAAGTGGGTGCCATGAGAACTGTGAGCCAAAGTGGAAATTTTATGGTTACGTTTAAAAGGAAAGCTTTCAGCTCCCCTGACAAATTCTGTATTTTTCTATTATAAGAAACTAATAAAGACTGAAACAAATCGTTTCCAATAACTAGGTACTCAGTATTTTGTGTATACAAAGACCTCCAACTTAGTTCATTAAATTTCTTTTTCCTTTTTTCCCCCTGGATGGGGAGGGAAAGTTTGGAAATGCTTTTTTTCCACATAGCAATATGAACATCATCACAGCACATTTTACCAAGCCATATCAAGCAGTCTTATGGATTACTAGACCTAGTTATACCAGGTGAAAACCCAGTTCCTTAAAGTCAGTGGAAAACTTCATCCACGCAGTACAGTAAAGCTGAAGACAGAGCTTTTAAAATGGTTACCTTTTTGCACGTATAAGACTAACCTAAGGGTATTTCCCCACTTACAGTTTTCGTTGAAGAAAACGGTGGAGGTTGCAATATCAGAACTTATTTTGGAAGAGATGTGGAAGTTGTAGAAACTTTAAGCTTACTTTTTAACTGCCTAAAAAAATTGAAGTTGAACTTGCACTCACGCTGAGTGTAATTAAGTAAACTATTAGAAAGTTTGCAGGCCTAAAGACTCTTGCCCTGCACTTCCTAGACTATTAGTGAACTACGTTTTGCCAAGAAAAGTGCTGTATACAAATTCTACAACACATCAAGTTTGTGTAACTTACAATTCATTCTTGTTTATCTACAGGGTTAAACAACCAGCTGTAAGGAGTACCAATTACTCCAACTTTTAGTGAAAACCGTGCTCCTAAGCAGATTTGAGTGACCCTCCTTTTTATTACAGTTTTGCGCATGATGCAGGTGAACGCAGTGGATTACAAGCTCTCAGGCAATGGTCAGCAACATCCAGATGAGAGGTAACAGACTTCTAAGATGCGTGTGCACTGTTCAATTCCAAACTGGCTATAAATCCTATATGTATGCAAGCACAAATGCATACCCATTCCTTAGACACATCTTGGCTTAAGGATTTGTCTCTCCATCAAGAGGCTGCCATTTAGAGGTGTGAGTTCCAACAGCTTTTGTGGACTTTATGTTAACAGACAGAGGTTGACCTTTTGCCTATCAAATTTGATGGAAAGGCTCCAAATGTGCCTCAGGCTGGGCCCATTTCTCCAACAGCAACAGAAAGGAAAAGCTAAACCATGAGTGCTACTATTTTACACATAAAGCATATTTATAGCTGCAGATGTCTCTGCATCCTCATGCAGCTCCTGCCATACAGAAAGCAGGCAGTACAACAACGATGTGTGTGTTAACTCATCTAGAGTGCTATTTTCTCTGTCCAGATATCACCGCACAGTTTAACAACCTTCCGTCATTGCTTTTTTATTGCCACATAAAGATACCTGTGTGGTCTTGAAAAACTAACATAGTAGCTGAGCTCTGTCACTCGCAATAGAAACTTCTTCCAAACCCCTCTAGCGCCACAGACACCAGCAGCGTTCAAGCAAATGGATTTGTTATGTTGTCAAGTGCACAAGACGTTGATGTCTGAGGCAGCAGACATCCTTCCCACCTGATCAGAAGACCTGAAAAGTCAATAGTTAAAAGACAAAAAGGACCTTTTCTCAACGTGTTTTACTAGGTGCTGGCAGAGGACTACTGCACAGTGTATTCTAAGTTTTATAGATAGCAGGTGAGGAATAGTGATATTTGGTGTGTATATCCTCAGGGACATTTTGTCTCCATAAAGTATGGCTGAGTTTAATTAAAGTGCACATTTCTACTTACAGTTGCGTTAGCCTGGGTAGCCTGAACGCCTTGACAGGAAGCTGAGTGATCCTGTTTTTACTCAGACGAAGTGTTAGCAGGGACCGTGACAGACTATCAAAAGCACCAGGCTCCAGGGTGCTGATCCTGTTGTTCCCCAGGTACCTGCAATAAATCACAGCAGAAAAATGAACAGTTCTGTCAGAAATCTCCTTTTAGCATTTGGTTGTTCTACAGACAGGCTGGTGAAGTTACAGAGGTGGCATTGAATCAGTTGGATTTCAGGCTGCACAAAGGGCACAGCGCCTTTCCCAGAGCCATGTGACTAACATGAAGAAGTGCTGCACGCTTCCCAAGAGCTCTTGGTACCCTCCTACTTCAACAAGGCAATTTGAAGTGGAAGCCAGAAACTGGAGAATTTTCCAGTGCAGGATGACCATTCATTCCCCATTTTCCCCTCAAAATCTGCCCCAGGACTCTTTCTTAGTCGGATCCACAAAGGCTGTTTTTACAGGACAACAGGTAAACATCAGTCAAAAAACTACTCTCATATCTTCTCACAACTAGAGGCAGAAACTTCAGTGCAAATTTTAATGTAAGCAAATTATCTGTTTACACTTCTTCAAAGGCACCTAAACCAGATTATTTTCCATGTCCCTGAATAGGCAAACATCTCTATTCAGAGGGTGCTACTCTGCTTAACCCCTGGTTTTCTTCAAATAACCAATGATGAATGATGAAATAGTCATTCCCCTCCCTTCTTCCGGATGCTCACAGGCTGATCTGGGAAACAGCATAAATAATTCCCACTGGGGAAGAGACACAGGTCTGCTGCTGACAGCTCTTCTGACTCCTAGGTTTCCAGCTGCGAAGACACCCACACGTGAAAGATGCAGGATGCCTTTTCTCTGTTGTAACATTCCCATGCAACGCAATTAATAATCTGCATTATTTACAGATACAACTGAAGCAAAAGAAGACAGAGCTCAAAAAATAACCTGACAGTAGAGACAACGTTCTGCCTTCTAATTCTCTTTCGCACTTAAAAATCTGATGATTAACCCCATACTTTTTGTGTTCATTCCTTTTAAAGAAGGTTTGAGGCCTTTTTCTCTGCTGTGGTAACTCAACAAAAGCTGTTCCCAAAAAGAAAAACTCACAGCTCCTTTATGTGAAGTCCCTGTGGAAAGCAGCCGTTTCGGATTTCCGTGATGTCATTGAAACTCAGGTCCAATGTTTCCAGGGTAACGTAGGGCTTCAGTTGACTTGCTTCGATGCTGCGGATCCTGTTGTGATGCCTGAAACAGTCAGGAGGAGAAATGGAGACATTGCAGTTCTCTTAAGAAAACAGAAACAACATTGGAGGCCGCAGCAGGCCCACAGGCTGGCCCCTGAATTCACACACTCAGACTTAGGGTGCTGCTTCAACAGTTGTCTGAGAAGAAACCCACATCAGACAGAGATCTTGTTCCTGTGGCTACAGACTAGTTCACAGGTACCTGCAAGCTTCCAGATGCCTTTTCTGCTACAGTACAAAACTTTCTGCTACGGTACAAAACTTCTACAGAATTACTGACTCCATTCCTCAGTTTTTCATCCAGTAATTTGGGCTCTGTCTCCTACAAGCTTGCACTTTCAGAATGGATTTGTTACATGCAAGAATTGTAGGGCTGGATTTTAACCCAGCAGGCACAGAGTACCGATCAATGGTTTAAGCAACCTGCCAATATAGCAGATGTGATTTTCAGAGCAGGAAACAGAGAGATAAATATGATCTCAGCAAAAGCTACAAAACTTCCTTAACTTCTATGGGCTCTTCTGAAAACTCCCAGCTTTGGACTCTGTTACAATGACCTGCAATGCACAGACACAATGTAAGAGGGATTTAAAACGTTCTTGCAACATTTCCTCATCTTTTGCTGCCTTTGCCCCACTGTGCAATGAGGACAATTCTGCAGTGCCAGTGCTCTGCTCAAGCACCAAACGCAGGATCAGAGCCTGTAACGACCACTGCATTCGCTGCCTTACTGGTACCACCCTAAAGGACTCTAATGTTTTCCTTTAGAGAAGGTACTGCAAGCTGTCCTCAGGGTTTCAGCGACCATCCAGACCTCATCTGTACTCAGAAAGTTCTACCTAAACAGCACCCCAAGTCCCTTCCCCTGACTTCTTTATGGCCCGAATCAGTAGAGAGAACAGTAACCAATTAAAAAAATACATTGTGCATTAGTCACAAGAAGTAGAGCACATGCCTGATGTGAATTTAGACCAGTCACTGGTATTACTGGCAAGGCTGTGAGTGAGGCACTCCAAACAGAGACGCTCACCAGACACTTGAGAACTTGCTGAATAATAAGAGATAGCAGAGAGGGTTCAGACAAGTACTGTGTCTTAATCTGGCTGGCTACCCACTGAGTAACCAGAAGAGGAGACAGCAGCCAGTGAAAGCACTCTTGAATGCAAAGCGAGACGTCCCAGCTCTCCCAACAAAGCATCAGCTCTTTGAAACAAAAAACTGAAGGGTAAGCCAACCACAGCCTTCCAGGCATTGAAACTGAGTGCCTGGGAGCCCATCTTCCCCACCCTCACCTCCACTTCAGGCTCTTCCAAGGGTTCAGACAAGCCCCATTCAAAGAAAACCTCTCCTCTCAAAAGAAAATACAAATAGTACATAGCAAGGGACCTGCTTCGTGCACTGCGATCTGCTCCTTTACCCACCCTGTGATTAAAACCAGATCGTTTCACTACCACGTTTGCTGGTGTCTGTAACAGGAAGAGGGTAAAAACTGCATTCACAGAAATATTTGCTTTCTGAAGACTCGCCCTTTAAACAGCCAACACATGATCCTTGCTTACTCTGGGGAAACATTTGCAGAAATGCTGCTTTGACTAAACAGTTTAAATGCTACTTAATTAATTCAGTGCAGGCTCACAAATCATTAAGGACAAATTTTACACCGCTCTAGCAATGTGCTGCTAACGTGTTGCAAAGAGGCATCAGGAAAATTAAAGGAAAGTCATTAACCTATGTTCCCTAACTGGTTATTCCATGGGTTACACGCACATAGCTCTCTGCAACCACAAACTGCATAAAAGGCAATGATCTGGCTGCTATCCAAGTGAGCAATATTCATTTACAGCCAAGAATAAAGACTAAATTTTCACATTCACGGCACACAGTGGAACAGAGGTCCAGTGAATTTATGCTAACAGCGTGACTAAAATACAGGAAAAGTCACTATACCCAGAATTTTGTGATCTCCACAAATTGAACACACGGATAAGGGAAATTTCTTTTCCCCAAGGACTATTTTTTGGGGGGTTTTTTGTGTTTGGTTTTTTTTTTTTTTTGCAAGTACCTGATTATTAGAATCAGCAAGTTCAAAAATTTCAATCTTTTTTCCTTCTCAAAATGAGAGTCCATTAAAACGTGTGTGACTGATTCGGGAAAGAACCTCAACGCAGACATAAGTGAAAGAAAAACCCAAGCATGTTTTCTGTGGCCCTCCTGAAGCTGGAACTGCGAGTTCAACTCTGATCTCATCGAGGCTGTGATGGCTGCCACGAATCTGGCTGTAAATTAACAGGAAATGAAGGCTTCTACAAATGAACGTGAAGAATCTATAAATTACCTGACAATTCCTGCGCAGGGCAGCTAAGTCTGCAACGGAATTAGAGCAGAGTGAGTTTGGACATGAAGTGCTCTTCAGAAGCCAATGTTATTTTTCTGGAGTATGAATATTTCTGCGCTTTAGTTGTTCAACATATATTCAATCTGCCCGCCTGCCCGATCTCCCAGCCCATCCAGAGGACAGACTTTAGGATGGAGGATAGACTTTACAGAGAAGTACGATTTTGCTTGAGCCATGTTCATAGTTTCCAGGTGACTTCTGTTTGTCTCTTGCTTTTCATGCACTACACCTGGCAGATTAGATGGATGTGCTAGTTCACAGGGGAAAAAAAAGCTCCTTTCTCTCCATCTCTCTGCCTCCTTCAACCATGGGCTGACTCCAAATATAACTCTCAGCTCCAAACACTATCCCTGTCCAGTCCCAGCTGGGGAATGTCAGACAGTTTGCTGCAAAGCACTGCACTTCAAACAAAACCAGTCCGGCTGACTTTTCCTATACACAGCATGTGAGATGAATGCAATATCATCCAAACCTTTTACTAGCTCGATTACATTTTATTTTTCATTCTTTCAGGAAGAGCTGAAATATGATTTAACCCTTCCTGTTAATACTTAGATTCTTTCAGCCTTTGTTCCCAATCTAATCATAAAGGTATTTTACAGCAAAAAAACCCCAGTGTCATTATGACTTTGCCTATGACCGACTTAAGCAATGACTGGAAAATGGCTGGACTTTTCCCAACTAGCTCCTTAGTTTTTATTTCCCTGGCTTCAGTCCTGTTCAACATCTTTATCAATGATCTGGATGAAGGCATCGAGTGCACACTTAGCAAGTTTGCAGATGACACCAAGCTGGGTGGAAGCATGGATCTGCTGGAGGGTCAGGAGGCTCCAAAGGGATCTGGACAGGCTGGATTGCTGGGCTGAGACCAATGGGATGAGGTTTAACAAGGCCAAATGCCGGGTCCTGCACTTGGGGCACAACAACCCTGAGCAGCTACGGACTAGGAGAAGCCTGGCTGGAAAGCTGCCTGGAGGAGAAAGTCCAGCTCTTTGCTGAACTAAGCCCATCAGGACCACGTTAGAGCACAAATGCACTCTCTGCACTCCTCCAGGCTGCTGCAAGGCAGAAAAACAAGCAAAATGTTCCTACAAAGCCAAAGTGTGTTTGGGTTTGCTCTAAGTCGAGAGGGAAATGAAGGAGGTGGCAGGAAAACAACAGGCAGCGCAAAGTCAAAAGCTTGCAGCATTTCCAGGAACCTCAGCTTGTCTTTTAGAGGTAAAGTTACACTTTAGCCCCTCTGGGTTTCCTTGTTCAACAAGTCTTTGTGAATATTTATTTGATAAACAGGGTGTGAAACACTTTCCACTAGACCTAATAGGAAAAGAATTCACCTTCCCCTTTGCAGCATGGCTGTCCTTTAGAGAACACTAATCAGTTTAATTTAGACTGTGGCTTCAAACTTACTTGTGTAAAATCAATGCAGAGAGCAGTGCAAACGCACTCTTTTGTTGTCTGAGCCACATTCCCTTCCCCACAGCACCTGCCCATTAGAAACCTGACAGCAGAAAATCAAAGCAAGCAGATCCTCAGATGGGAATGTACGAGGGGCTTTGGTTCGACAGATTTAAATGCAATCAGCACCAAGCCTCCTGGTTTGGACAAAGCTTGAATTAAGGCTGCTGGGAGTCTGCAGTGCAAATGGTTGGAGTGAAGCGAGTCTAAAGGCAGGCAGAAGTCACACGCTTGGCCTTCATGTCGTGTCAGCTTACAGGGCTGGCTGGGCTCACAGAAAAAAAAAGGCAAGCCGTAATACAGCAAATCTATTAACACAACACCTGTTATAGGCATCAAAAATAAAATTGAGCTTCAAAAGAGAAGCTCTGCACTTCGGGTTGGGTTCTATTAATATGCGATCACATTTTTAAAATTAGCATACGGGGAGATCACAAGACTAGAAACGGAAAGATTAAAGAAATCAGGGTTTGGTTAATGTTTCTGTATTAAGTACATATTGAAGAAACCAAATGCTAGAGTCAGGAGTTACAGGGTTTGCTACTGAAGGACAAGGAAGGTTTGGTGTCAGAGACGGGTCGTGCAAAGAGAATGAGATCAAAGGCACTGTAAGGGGGGACAGATCACTGTGACTAACCGAGGCCAGGAATTACCTGCCCTTCTCCCCAGTGCAGAGAAGATGGAGATTTTATACTGATGCTCCTGGAAATACTACAGAAGATTCAAAACAGGGGTTTCTGCACTTTTCCTGACAAGGAAGGGCAACTGCTAATGTGGAAGATGTGTTTGTGTTTACAACAGCAGCAACATAAATGTTTGTGTGTGTTCTGGTCACATTACTATAATCAATAACTGAAGCTCTATCCCACACACTTCTTATTAACATAAGGGAAGAATGAGATGAGAACAGCATTGTGAACTGGACATCAGCTTTGACTCAAAGTCAGTTTAGTTTAATTAATGCACAACCGCTGGCATAATTTTAACATGTTATTCATAAAAAGATTTTTGCTCCCAAAGACTTCTATTTCTGAAAGATTCACCTGCTGTACATGTAAAAGATCTGCTTGGAAGTGCTGAAGCTACCTCTGCAGCAAGAAGTGATGCATACGTGCAGGTGACATGCTGGAAAGCTGTTGCCGTAAGTGTGTTAGCTCTCATCCTTTCCCACTGCTCTGGGAAAGCCCATCTCACTGTCTGACACTTGGCACTATTATGTCAACCTTGCCACAATAATCCACAAGGCTCAAGATTTTGTACTATTACAAGAACATATGTTATTATCCAGCACAACATGCACTGTATTTCTCATGGGAACAGCCCCACTGTCCTTTCATAGCACAGCTGCATTGTCCAGGCAGGAAGCAAGGATGCAAGGATGCATGGAAGCAGCCCCCACTTTTCTCAGATGCTCTGAATCACTCTTTCCCTGAAGAATCCTGGCCGAGTCCCAGGGTTCCGCAGATACAGCTCTGTTTGTTCAGGTGCTGGCTGCACGCATACGAGCAGAGCAGTGGCAGGCTAAGTAGCCACTGCATTTTAGGGTCAGATACAAAAAAAAAAAAACCAAAAACACAAAACAAAGAAAACTCACCCCAACATAAACAAAAAAACCCAACAAAACAAAACTCACCTAAAAACCCCACCAAACTAGAAACACTCACAAATAAAAAAAAAAAACCTCTCCGCCTTTTCTTAAAGGCTTACATGCTCTGCCGGAGTCTGTAAGCATCTTCCCACTTCCTAGTAGTCCTTCAGAAAAAAGCCTTTCCAAAATGCAGCAAACAAAATCTATGACCATTTCACACTATGTTCATTTAAAACTGTCTTATGTAAGTGTAAACCAAGCACAGGGCTCATCCAACTGTATCAAGCTATGGCATGAAGTCTAAAGACACTTCCATAGCTGCTGAACATCAGCTTCAAAACTGATATATTTCAGGAGGCTTTCATTCATCAGATTTCGTTCTTGCCTTGTGTTGGTGATTTAGGATGGACAAACATGATTCAAACTACCTCTGGCTATACAGAGGCTAGAACAGACAAGGGGTTCAAGAAAGTCTAATTTTCTTAAATGAGAGAAGAAACTCTTCATGGTGAAGTAACTGCATTTCTGTTTCGGGCCAGGGACATTTGGAGTCAGAAATAGGAGTCCGTCTAGGAGACGGCATTTGCTCATTCGTCCCTGTGGACCTGGGAGCAGCAGCCACCTACAAGCCAAGCCAGTGACACTACAAAGGGCTGGGTTATGAACTCTTTATTCCCACAAGGAAACTATTACTCACACAAATAATTCCACTGCAGTCAACAGGACTGTTCACGTGAGACCAGCGTGACTCAAGGGCTATGTTTCCTCTGTCTATTAAGGGCTATTCTGTGGCTGTCCACAGGACGAAACTCTCGCCTCTCACACGGATGCGCTCCAACCGTTGACCATGGTGTAGCCCAAACACAGCCTGAAGAGCACCCTTGGGCCTCAGTTACCTGAATATAAGTAGACGTTAACCTCCTGCCAGGCACATTTTGATAGCTCTTTCAAGGAGGTAGCCACACAGATAAGAGTTAGGCAGAGATCAAGGACACTGTTTACAAGCTGGCTTTCAGAGCAGGTGGACATCACCAAGGGTGTAGGTTTGATGAACTTTAAATAAGGGCTTTAGTTGGGTTCATATTAACTGCATGAAGGAAATCCTTATTTCCTAATGTAATAAAAAAGTCATATCCAGTAAGATACATATTCTTAAGGTACTTCAACTTTCTGATTTATTAGAGGGCATTATACTATGTGTTAGATCCACTGAGGTAAGCGATGTAAGTTTTAAAAGCTCTATCCATTCCTTTGATCTGCATTTACTCTCACTAGACATTTTTTACTTGCCACCATATGATTTTGGATATTTTTTGCAATACGCAACTTCCTAAGCCTTTGGCATTCAGTCCCGCTAGTTGAGTAAAATCTGCGGGACAGGCAGAATTAGAAGTTAGTCATCTTTGAAACAGAAGCTGTCTTATCTCCTCAGCAAATTACACAACCTGTCATAACATGAAAGCAAATTAAGATTCCTGCAGACAAGTCAGTGTTACAGGCACAGTTCCCCCCCATCAGCAACAGGGTGGTTCAAGAAGAGCAGAGCTTCTGCTGTCTTCTGGTTACACTACATGTTTCATAAAAGGTTGTACTGTGGAGTACAACCTTTGAGACTTTTTACATGATGGATTCACAAAGGGCACAGAGCCATTAAAAAGGCTGTGCAAAGCATCATTCATTGTCCGTCTGTAAGCAGCTTTCCTGGATTTTTTGTGAATTCAATACCAGAGCACAATCTTGTCTCCCTGTGTGCAGCTCTACCTCACATCATCTCAGCGATTACCTTCGGAGTCACTGTGTGCATCCCTCAATGGGATCAAGCACTTGCTACTATCAGGGCTCAACTTGTAACACAGTTTGGCCAGTTCTCTGGCACAAGGGAGGGAGACAACCTCCGAGTCGCTTAGCATAATCAATGCTGGGTTTGAAACCGCGTATTTGTGAACACGCATAGCTGTGCTTGTTTTTCAGCCCCTTCTCCTCCAGCTCTCAGTACAAACCCCTGCTCTTGCCCCTCTCCACCTTCTCACATTCCCTGACCTCACAGCCTGGAGCAAGCACTGGGGAAGCCTACAAAGGAGAGGAAAGGCCTAGCCCTGATGAGTGCTAAACTCTGCTGAGGAGGAGAACTCTCCTATGGGACTAGTGTCATACAAGGTAAGTGGGAGTTTTCAGGCAAGAATGTAGGAAACCACAAGGTTCTAGATGGGCTGAACGGGGTCATGGGGCTCTGCAGAGTATCTCTGAGCATCAGCATTTGAAAGGGGTCATTCAGTTGTTGGCAGACAACAATCAAGTCAGTGTTTCTATGTTCTACTCTTCGGTTTGCTATTCTCTTGCTCTCACACGGACTGTTCCTCTTGCACATTTACCTGGCGGGCTGCTTTCTGCTGCAGACACATGCCAGCCAAACTCAACTTGCAATCATAAATTAAATGCATAAGCCGGGTCCTCAAAGCCATGAAAGAGCTCAGCTTCACCTCCACTGGTTTGTGGCTCTGATGAGTTCCTGCTCTCCACAGCCCCACGCTTGCATAGTGTCCAGCACAGGGAGCCACTCCGTGTTAGGGCTGCTGCCCAGACCCCACATCCTTATCACTGGCCTCAAAGATGATTCAAGTTTGTGATAAGGAGGAACAGAGAACTAAGAATCAGATCCAGCTCAGGCATCAATTTAACTAGCCCACAGCAGAAGCCAGAGCAACTACCCTTTCCCACTCCAAAACAGAGACAGCAGCCTCTTCTCATTTTAATCGAAGAGAAGTTTTGTGCTTTTGATCAAAGAAGGCAACACTTTCATTTGAAAGCCAATAGGGTCCAGGATCACAGGGCCTATAGACACTATCATCCTTAAATCCTGATGCTGATTTTAGCTTCACTTTGTGTAACAAATGATCAAAGTAAGGAAGATCCACCACAGCCTAGCGAGCGCATGTGTTTTGTGGGTGGTTTTGTTTTGCTTTTGTCTCTCCGCAGGAGTGAGGAGGGGAAAATACACAAGCAGAGAAGCAATTTAAGTGCAAACCAAATGTAATGACTCTGCCCATGATGCTGGGACATTAATCCAAACTGTAATCACAAGCAGACTTCTTGATAGCATGCACTGCTTCTGCCTGAAAGCCATGATGTGGTAGAGGGGCTTTTCCCACCTTTGACAGGAGCACAATGAAAACGTGTGGATCTAACCACACAAGAGCCCTGTGCCTCCGATGCTTAGGCAGGTGGAAAAAGGACACCACGCTTTAAAGTTTGGTCCAGAAAGCAAACGTGTTAAGTCTCATGGAACTTGCAGTCAAAATTGCTACGAGTCTTTGCCCTTGAAGGCAGCAGTTGGAGAAAGATTTTTGACTGGCCAGTCAAACTCCTGTTAACACTCTAGAGACACAGATAGGCTGGCTGGTTAGTCTGTTCCAACATGACAGACACTTGTGCTCTGCTGAAAGGGCTTATCTGGCTTGTCAGCAAGGCAGCCAGAACACGGAGAGCCTCTGGGCTAAGACTGTGCAGCCTGTAAGAATGAAAAACTCCTACGTGGAAAAGCAATAGTCAAATTAGCAAAAAGAAAAAAAAAAAAAAAAAAGCTCTTCTTAACAAGTCTAGTCACCCTGTCATCAATACAGCTTGTCAAGTCAGAATGATGGCTTCAGGAAACTGTGGAGCAAGGTGTCAAAACCCAGGGAACAGAATATTCAAGCTCTGGAGCAGAATTGCTATTGTGCTAAGCCAGGCAGGTATAAAACATTATCTGTTCAAGCCTCCCTAGAGCAGAACTTGTACAACCATTTTAACCGTTACCAACGGTAAGCATTTACCACAACTTAACCAATATGTTCAAGCTTCTTTAATAAGACCATTTACATCTTCAGCTCCTCTTATTTTGAAAAAGAGGACAGCTGTCTCAAGAACATGATCTGTAGGGGAGAACACTGTTTTGGGACAGCACCAAAAGGTGCTTCTTTTCCAGGGCACGTGAAAAATTAGAGTTCAATCTCTTTCTGTGGCTGTTTATGCTACTTGCCTCTGTTCAGCAACTGCTTCTATGCAATGTGATGGCCTGTAACAGTTGGACTTGACCTCAAGGTCTTTTCCAATCTAGGAATTCTACGATATGGACTGGACAGAAGAAAGTATTTTAGGTCTAAAACCAACAAGCCTTTTATAGATTCTTTCTTTTACCATCAACTCTTAATTGATTCCCCCCTCCCCAACTTATCTTCTGCTTGGATCTCACCACTAGAGCAGTTGTCTCTTCACTCAGACGCCCCCACACTCCTGTTTCATTTTCCAGCTGCCTTTGCTATTTTCCCCGATGTGCAATTGAACATTAAATGGTTTGACAGGCAGAACGTGTACTCACCCAATCACTTATTCTCAATCAATATTCACATGGAATTCCTGTTAACAAGAAAGAGCTATGCACACACTTGGAAGGGACAGAGGCCTCTTCAGTGATCACTTCATCTAAAGGTACAACAGATCACTGTCTTGTCTAACTTAACCAGCAATCAGATTTTCCAGCCCATACACCCCTAAAAGCAGGGTTGGTTTTGCAAGAGTAAGATCAGAACTTCTGACATGATATTGGTTGTTTATCTCCACTATTAATCAGGGAATTTAACATGAAATTAAAAAAATTAAAAATTCAGCACATAGCCAGCTTTTTATTCATCTAAAAATGAGCTTTCTATAATTTTTTTTTACTAATCTTTTCCAACCTAGACCTGTCAGATCACATTTTAGTGAATATTGTTTACGCTAGTGCTTCTTTACTCGAATTACAAATTATTCCTAATAATGTCAGTGGAAGCAACGATTGAAGTGCTAATAAGCACCATTAAGATCACAAGGTAAATAGCAAAACTGATGTTTTACTCACTGGGCTTTGAACCACATAGGCAAGATTCATTTTTTAACACCTCTGCTGAAACACTTTTAGCCTTGTTATATGCAGAAGAACTAAAAGGCCCTGCCTGTTCACAAGCCTTCCAGGATGCCTATAGGTAAACAAAACTGAGAGATTTTATGGCACTGTACTTAAAAACAAACAAAAAAAAAAACCCCACTCCATCCTCAATCCCAGTTCTTACTGCTTCCTAGGCACCTGTTTGATGCTCTGAGCAATAATCACTATTCTAACAACCAGCATAAACTAAAGACTAACAATGAGAACCAAACTGGACATTCTCTGTAGGAAGGCAAGCACAGAAACAGTAACACTTACTGATAGGTTTCCCGATATTATGCAATTTTGTTCAAAAACTGAATCAGCTGAGTTTTAAGAAAGATAGGTAGAGAATTCTACCCAAAAATAATTGAAGTTACTTCTGTTGCAACTGCAACTCTGCTTTTACTCACTCCTGAGCAAACTAAATCACCCTTACTAGCAGTTTTTAGGCAGGAAGCTCCAATAGGCTAAAAAAACTTTCAACTCAGCAAGTTATTTATGTTTGAAATCTGCTCAGCCTATGAAGACTAACAAAGGAATTGCTTTTGTAGACAAGTGCTTTATTTGCCATATGCCATTAAACGAGACAGTCAATCTACCACAGATATTAATAGTAGTGAGTTTGGGCTATTCTAAGGCTCAAATATGAAGCTATTTTCCATATTGACCTTAACAAAAGATCATGGTCGCAAATGACCTCCACAACTAATCTAGGCTTGATCTGCAGAGGGACAGAACATGGAAACCACCCTGTGCATTGTACACAACAGGCACCTGCCCTGGGACAACCTACCAGAAGACACTTTATATCCATCAGTTACACCTGTCCTTGGGCAATGTCTGCTGTTCAGTTCAGAGGATGTAAGCCTACAAAAGAGGAATTTACTGAGTCTGGGGGTGTAAAGAATGTGGGACACACACAAGAGTAAGAATGTTCCAACTGCTAACCTTGTGCTCCATCCCATGAGATCGTTTGTGTCCTCTGCTTCCTCCAGAACAAATACTAGCCTAGCACCTCCTGCTAAGCAGCACATAGATGTCAGGGAAGACCCAGCCCAGCTCAGAGCAATTCTCTATCACAGAAGCAGCTGCCAGGGCTGCACAAAGCAGTTACACTCAAGATGTAACTGGTAGTCCATGAGCTGCCACCAACGTAGACTATCTTTTTCCTCTGGCCAATTGTAACACTGCTATTAGTGCCCAGACTGCTTTTCGATGCTCTTTTGTTGCACCTGAGGTCTATGCACTTTACTACTGTTGCTTTTCTAAAAGAAGTGGTTACTCATTTCCCTGGAATAGCCTCAAATCCTTTGCCATTTCCATGTGCTCACATTAGATCTGAAAGCTCGAAGAGGACATGCAAATGATTACAACAGTTCCAACAGGCCAAAAGAGAAATCAAAAATCCTGGTGCTTGGAAGGACATGATTGATGAGAATTTCCCCCACTGGGAAATGCTCTTGCAGTCTCTGACCTCAAACACTAGCAGGCTTTACACTCCAGAGCCTTACTATGAACTCCGAGCAAAACAAACAGGAGAGGCGGGTTTCAGAATATCCTATGCCTGTACTTTGCTTGCATACTGAACAGCCTGACTGCCAGCATTCTTTCTATTCACCTCTCCACATCAATTCAAAAATAGAAGCTGAGTCTTGTACCTTGTAGCATGGCCCCAACCCTCAGAAAGCAACTTTCTCTCCAACCTCTGAGGAGAGCTGCCTGGAGGCAAAAACTCTGGAGAATTGGTCCCTGTAGACATTACACCACAAAAGAACTGATGCAAGCAGGGGCTGGGGGTGAATCTGCTCCCATGATGAACCTAAACCTGAGGATACCACTTACTTATGAGAGAAAGTTTTTTTTGTGCAAGTAATTATGGAACACAGCAAGCAGCGTGGTTTTCTGAGCTTCCCAAGACACGTCCTGCACACAAGGAGAGGCTGCTGACTTCAACTGGACCCTACATGTGTCTGCGCCCGAGTCATCTGGATTTTGTGCTTATGAGTACAAAACCACTTGCTGTGACCCAGACGGAATTAACAGAGTATTCGTCTTATTCCTAATTGTTAGATCATCCTTTTTTAACTGCAGCAAAAGATGACTTGCAGACTAAGCCTCCTGGGGGTCAAGGCAGTTGTTTTGTTTGTACAGCAATTAGCACAGCAGGATCCCAAGCCACAGACGGCCTCCAAGGCTACATCTACACTATCGTGTTAGCTCAAACCTCAATTCTTCATTTAAGCCCAAACTTCCCAACTATCAACACCGCCTACACAGAGGTTTATGCCCTGGCCTAGTCAGGAATGTGAAGTGAGCTCACACCTCATGTAGAGGCCAGCTCAGGCTTGAGCTGTGCTCTGTAAACAGCACAGATGCAGCAGTTTCAAGCCCTTTCGTCTAAGAAGGTCACCCAGAGAGGATGCCATGGGTAGGAACCAGAGGCTGCAGCTCTCCTGATAATCAGCTGAGTCTTCACCATCTTAACTTCTTGAAAGTCGAAGACCAATTGGAGTTGCATATCTCAACACCACCTCAGCTCCTGGGAAAAGCCTGTGGAGATGAAGGCCTATTTGGTAGATCACATTTGGATCTGCAGAGGAGTGACTGCTAGCATTGTTTTAGGGAACATAGCAGGACACGTTTGTTCTAGGTGAAAGCAAAACAGCAGCTCAAAGAATCTAATGGACCGCACGGGTCTTCAGATAGAGGCTCTGCAAAGCCAATTTGTGAAAGAGTGTGAACAACACTAAAATAACAGTTCCTTTTCCAAGCTTTCACTAAGAAATCATGAGGCAACAGCTGCAGGAGGATCAATATGACCCAAATTCTGCCACATTAAGGATTTCTTTCCAAGATCGGTCAACTCTAATGCAGTACAAATGTCTAATAAGGTACAATGAAAATTAAATCCAAAGCCAGACAAGAAACACCGGTCACATTACTAACAACGCAACTAATTTCACCAGAATTATAACCAAATCCCCAGCCCTTGGAGGAAAAGCTCTCCATGAAACCATGCAATAAATGGGAATGTTATCCCCAATGTAGAAGCCATAAGCTGCAGTCTTTGTCCTGTCCTGCCTCCAACAACCAGATGGAATACCATAAAGTGCCTTCCTTTTCACAAGGACCATGCTGCCCCAATCAACATCTGATCTTACCAGCCCTTTCAAGCAGGCTCAGCATGTTGCCTGCCACTCCCTGTTTCAAATTCTCCATGTATTTAGTTTTCAAATTTTACACAAAATATTTTGCCTGTGGCAGAGTAGATAACTTAGCCTTCTATTAGCCCTCTCTGTTTAATTACAGTTTAATGTGAATTGATCTTTACATTAATGAGCCTGTAAAGAAGATTGATTTTCTTCAAGAGACTTTTATGCTCAGTTTGGCAGCAGAGTAGTGTTATTGATTTTGCTTTCCACAGTAAATACACTGCAGAGTGACACTGCAGCCTCAGCTAATCCTATTTCACACTCTTTTGCTCTAAAAATCCCTATTCTGACTTCCTTGTTATCTGTGCTTATTCAGAGCAAGATCATGGGGCCAAGCATCTCAAACAGCTTTGACTGTTGCTAACATAGAGCTGACTGCCATGGGTCACTATTCCCTTTGTTCCTAAATGGCTGGGGGCTTAAAAGACTTGCAGTGAAAGAAATGAAAGTTATTTTAAGTGTTTAATCTGTTAACTTCCTTAATGCCTAGCCAGCTAAGGACGTGGCATAGTGTGTGCTCTGTTTACCAGACTTGCTTCAGAGGTCTGGTTAGCAGGCTCTCCACGGAGCTCTACAGCTGCGTAGCAGCCTGTGCTGGTGTGTCTGCACTGGTGGATGCTGACAGAATCAGGGCTGGCCACCTTGGAACCAGGGCAGAGAACAAGGAGCCACCTCCATTATCCTGTGCGGACGCCCAAAAGCCCTCACATTTACTCACATGAAGGTAGATGAAACAGTGGCAGACAGTAAGGGCTGAGCTTGTGCCTGCACAGGGGTCTGTGGCAGACCTGTAGTAACAGATCAAGGCAGAGCTGATTGCAGCTCAGGTCTTCCTCTTACCCAGCATGCCAGCAAGGCTAAGAGACTCTCCAAGCAATCTAGTGAGGAAGTGGGATATAAACAGACTCAATTCTGCTGCAAATAAACAGTTTATTCCATCCTCCTCTTCACCACCAGATCAGGTAACAGAGTAATCTTGAGAGCCGACGGAGTTAACACACTCTAGCTGCAGCAGAACATAGAATCATCATGAGGGAAATATCAGGAAGGGAAATCCTCAGCCAAGAGCATGTCAGTGAAAACATCCTGCCATCAACTCCCAAACGTCCAAGTCTAGGAACTGTAGCTAAATTACAAATGTTGTGGGAATTTTAGGCAAGATTCTCCTCTCAGCTACTCCGATGTAATTTCGGAATGAATCCAGATCCACTCTCCTGCTCTCAGCTGAATGTCCTGGCGTTTGTTTGTACTAACAGATGTTTGCATTTAATGTCTGTCTTTATTTGGTATCTCACACATACATTATTTCTCCTTTCTGTTCTATTAAAAGCCTTATCAAGTCCCTTATGTTTGTTCTCATTGAGATGAGCAACTTTGGCAGTATTTTCAGCGTGAAAGGCAAACAGACTCTTTGAGGAATAATTAAAGCGAACTAAATTTCATGGCAGTTTATTAGGGCATAGCATGTTTGACGCATATGTTACGCCTCCATCCATCTGCAGCCTGAAACATCCAAAGATTTGCAGAAAGACTTGAGAATTCTCCCTCCAACAGATTCCCACATGCTTACATATATGTAACTGGCCCATGGTCCACAGGCATGTGGGGTCAAGCAAGTTTTGGATGATGGAGACAGGTATGAGAAACCCCAAAACAGGGAATACAAAGCAATTAAGCTAATTAAAAGCACTTCTACGGACAAAGTGAGTCTGGCAGTATAGCAGATTTCTTTCTGCCAGCACCAAAAGGAGAAAAAGTATCTTCCCCAGTTCAGGAAGAGCAGTAGATGAAGTAACTTGTGCAAAAGGGCCATTTTGAGTGATAGAGATACAATCCTTGCTCTTATAATGCATTCACAGTCCTTTGGAAATACTTAACCACATGCAATATATAAAACCTACTTCAGAGGTTTGCGAGGTAAACACACTTAACATATTTCTAAACACTGAAAAAAAAAAAAAGGAAGTGTATTTATTTTTCTTTAGCAGCAAGAATACACTGTAACACTACATACTTAAACATAAACCAGCTTCTCCATACAGTCCTGATGAGTCTTCACCCTGGGTTTGGTTTGGCAGCCTCCCCAATTATTAGTTCACGGATTTGAAGGCCAGAAGAAACCAGTATGACCATATAATCTGATTCCTTGCATCACATGAGGCCAAAGAACTTCACCCAACAATTCACATATCAAGCCCATTAACCCAGAGCTGAACTAAAGGACCATCTTTTAGGAAGCCATCCAATTATTTTAAAGACTTCCAAGGATGGACAAAGCTTCACTTCCTCAGCAAACCATTCCAATACGAGTTACTCAGCAACATCGATTGAGATAGGTACTCTAAAACATCTTTCAGGCTATTTTTACCTCTAACAAAATTAAAAGGAAATGCAAGGGGCAAAAAAAGCGGCATACGCTGAAACAAGCTAAACAGAGATCCTTCTTGCAGAGGTACGACAGCAGCATTACAAATCCCGCTATCAGAGTTATTTATGTGTAGCAGCTGAGGAAAGCAATACAGATTTCTGGAAAGTGATACTAAGCAGGTCTGTTTAGAATACCGTCCTCTTATCATTTGACTTTGTATCTTCTCCTTGCTTCTGCACCACTCTGAAATTTCAGAGGAGCTGTAAATCTACTGCCTTCACCAGTTATTATTCCTCCTTTCGAAACTACTTATTTCACTTCAGGAACAAAAAAAGTCCAAAGCTTTAGCAATTTGGTCCTTTGCCAATGGCTAAATTAATAACAAAAATAACAGGGGCTTGTGAAACTCTGATCATTTATAGACTTCATGAGAAAGAAAAGCCGATTTGGGGGGCCTAAAACTACATCCTGGATGGTTAATTGTATGCAAGCTTTCCACCTACAAAACATACCTCTGGAGTTTTTTGAATCCCAATGTGTAACACGCTAGATTATGCAGCAGCCTGGCAAGGTTAGTTCAAGTGGCAGGCAGATGGCCTCTTGTGTCACAGGATTGTGCCGAAACAAGGAACACTGTTCAAAGGGAGCCACCACCCCACTCTGCAGCCAGCTGCCCCTAGATCACGCACCCAGACTTTGCACATGGTCATACAAGCAGATAAAAGCTGCAGCAAATGTTAAAATCAAATGAGGTGGCTTCACACCTACTACCTGTGACACATTTGACAGGTCTGGAAACTGCTGACACACAAGCTACCTCTCCACCCAGGAGATGAAGTGGTTACTTGTGCATTTAACAAAGATGCTTGCTAGATCCAGCACTGATGATAGCAGAGGAGCACTTCAGCTCTTAAGCTCTGCAGGAACAGGGTATACCAGATCAAAGGCACAATATCTCAAACAAAAACTAAACTTATTTCATGCCAGGAATGAGAGATGGACACCAATTTGAAGCCAAGATCCTTAAACTGAATTAAGACATCGAGGGAGTCTTAATATTGCTTCGCATATTTTAACAACACTGCCTAATGGAAGAGCAGGAACTGTGCCAGTTCACTCAATTCTGTCCTTGATTTGAGTTATAGGAATATACTTGTAGTCAACAGATCAAAGTTGTCTCAGATTAAGTCAGAGCCTTTTGAAGATGAGGCTAGTCACCTGGTGGCATGGACACAGGCATTTTCCACTACAAGGAGAAGCAAATCCATGGCAAATAGACACCTGCCCATGGCTGCACACTGCAAGGCCATGCACACTGGAAGCCATCACATGAACTGCTCAAGCACTTTCCTGGAGTCCACATAAGCTATAGCTGCTGCTTCTTCCCAAGAAGTTGGAAGGTATGCATACCTCAGCAAAAATTCCTTCTCTGTGTGCATTACATGCAGACACATGCAAAAATGATTTCAGAAATCCACACTCAAAGTATTAAGAAGTTTGATATAATATCTTTATTCCTTTCAGCAGCATCCTCAACCCAAGATCCTCAGTAACAGTGTCCTAACACTTCTTCAGGGACCTAAACTACCAAAATTAAGAACTTCTAAGTTTCTGCAGATCTAGCCTTACAGTCACTTTCTCAAAAGGAAAAAGCTGAAAGAGACCATACAAACAGGTCCGTCAAAGATTAAGATATAAATAGTCTCTGGCTTTAGGACAAAAGAAATCATCAGAACAGGGCCAGGGGGGGAAAAAAAAAAAAAAAACAGAACAATGAAGAAAAGGTAAAATTACATACTCCTTTAATGATACAAGTATGACATAACAGTTGAAACCCAAAGGCAGATGAAGAAAAAAAAAATTCATTTTACTTAATACCCTACTAACCCGTGGAGTTACTGACATAAGTTATCACTGCTCATAAGCACATTAACAGAACCCAACCTCATGCAAAGCACACAACTCCAAAAGATGTTTCTTAATTAGGGTGCCAACAAGCCTGATAAGAAGATCTGAAAAGTCAGCAGAAGTGGGCAACACGTGAAACTCAGTCACAGCAGCTAAACCCACCCCACGAACAACAGCCCAGAGAGGCAGCAGCCACTTACAGGTGCAGGGAGCGCACGCTGGCAGCAGCAGGTCCCAGGTCGGGAATGGCAGTCAGCTCATTGTTGTTCAGTTGCCTGCAAACAAACAGAAATTAACAGTTGAAGCAAACAGCCCATGACCAAACACATGGGAGCCATCCCCCCAACTCCTCAGGAACAGTGCCATTCTGGCAGAGGCCCCCATCTCAAGGGGTTTGTCTCTAACAGTCCCAAAGCTGGAGAAGGGGCTGGAGAATAAGTCTCACAAGAAGCAGCTGAGGGAACAGGGGTTGTTTAGACTGAAGAAGGGGAGCCTGACGGGTGACCTTATCACATCTACAACTGCCTGAAAGGAGGTTGTATAGAGGAGGGTGTTCGTTTCTTCTCCCAAGAAGATAGGACAAGAGGGAGTGGCCTCAAACAGTACCAAGGGAGGTTTAGACTGGACATCAGGAAGAGCTTCTTCACTAAAAGGGTTCTCGGGCACTGGCTTAGGCTGCCTAGAGAGGTGGTCAAGCTGCCATCCCTGGACGTATTTAAAAGACAGGTAGATGAAGTGCTTAGGGATATAATTTAGCAGTGGACAGGTATGGTTAAACTCCATGATCTTAGAGGTCTTTTCCAACCAATCAATTCTATGATTCTTATCTTCCCAATCCTTCAATAAATGACTCAGTCCCTTAACCCAAGTCAAGCCCACTGAGGAAGGCACCATACCACAGCCCTCCATTGGCTTGAGTCTCCACCGTCACCATGCAGCTGAGCCCAAGACAGGACACTGTTTGAACCCATAGGCACAAGGCAGCCAGGTCCTGCTGCCTCACAATGATAAATTAAACCTCTCCCAGCAGCAGCCCTAGCCTAGGCCTCCACATCAAGCCCAGTAGGCTGCCGTGGAACACACAAAAAGCCTGCGAGGGAAGCCCTGTGAAGCCCAAACATCAAAAGAAAAGTATGCTGGGCACAGTAACACCACCAAAAAGAAGTGACCTGCCCCAGCCAGGGAGCACCACACAGCCCCATGCAGCCCCCTGGGGCTAATGGCAATTGCAGATGGGGTCTCGCTCCTGGAAATGCTGCTACAAAAATGTCCCCTCAATGGCCTTATGTTTGAAGTGTTTTTCTGACTGAAAACAGATCCTCGCCATGTGACCGGCTCTTCCTTGGTTTAAAGAGCCCTTGTTTGTATGGTGAATTAGTCAATTAATTACTGTAACAGTCGCTTGTCTGGCTACTTGAAAATTACCTAATTTCTTAGCCATCTTGCCCGCTCCCCCACCACATGCTGAAGCCATTACAGCCCAGCCCCTGCCAGGGAGAGCCAGGCAGTGCGAGGAGCTCCCCAGGACCCCCCACTGATCAGCAATTGCTTGAAGCTGAGCCCAGCTGGGTCTCTCTGGGCCTTCCAGCTGCTCCCTTCCCTTTCTACCAGGACTCTGCACAGGGGTCTGAAAGATCTCCCACCGTTGGGGTGCGAGCTATAGAGCATCCCATAGCAAGCAGGGGACCAAGGCACAGCTCAGGTGTGCCAAGCTACGAGCACAAGTTGGGGCAATCCTAAATTACAGCAGAGTTTTTTTTCCTTCGAAACTATTTTTGGCAGGTGGGAGAGAGCAGTGATACATCCATCCCAGAACTTCTTTCTGACTCCACTAAGAGCAGGCAAGATATTTGATTTCACAAGGAGTTCCAGGCACTGCTGGGATAAAAGCTTTCCTCAGCCTTGGCTCTGCCTCTGACATTATACCCATACCCTAAAATATAAAGGAAAAAAAGCCAGATGCATTGCAATCCAGCAAGGAGCTCTGCTTTGCAACTAAAAGCTCATTGTTGCTCATATTATAGCAAAGTCTAGAGCTTTCAGAGGTACAATGCAAGCTAGATAGAGCATTAAAATGCTTTAATATTTCTGCTGTGTTCTCATTAACATCCAACTGAGCATCTTTTTGAAAGGCATAGGAGAAAGAATTAGGTCCACCCTCCACTAGCCTGGGTCACCTCTGGTTATGTGGCTCTGACACCAACTGGTGTCTCACAGCTGGTCAAACCCTCCCCTGACATAAGTGTGACTTTTCATAGACCAGCCTCCTGTCAGGTCAGAAGTCAGTCTGAAGTGGTTCTCCCACCTCATTTTCTCTCTTGGCTCACAGGCAGCAGTTACTGATGCAAAGGAGAGAGCCAAGTTTGGTATTTGTCTGGGATTTCCCTCCCATCATCATCTTCTCCATGTAAAGGGACCAAGAAAAAAAAAAAGTAGCAAAGAAAAACAACCAACCCCAAAAAAGAACAGTCAGGATTAGTGAATTTAAACTTACAGCCTCCTTTCTCCTCCCCAGTCTTCACTTCTGACAACACAAACCTGCTTCCTCTGGATGCAGAGGCAGAGGAGGAGGGGGACCAGCCGTATAAAATATTTACAGTCCAGTTGCCAGGCTGATGTCAAGCTGAAATGGAGCCTGCTCAAAAATAGCACAGCTCTCCAGAGCTTTCAGTGAAAGGCACTTTAGAAAATAAAAGGCAAGTTGTTTGGAAAGGAATTTTAGCACACTTACTACTTCTTTGTTACAAATGAGCTTGGAAAACCTGAGAGCCTACAATTATCACTTTCATGGATCCCATGATCCATATGACCCGAAGAAACCCCAGAAAGGACTACAAACTTTATCCCATAGCAGTACCTTCCACCTCACCCTTTCAGCCAAGGTGCAAGTCTGAATGGACTCCCAGGGGCTGTCATTTGAAGGAGCCACCAAAGAGGAGGAGAGAAAGCATGGGTGTCCTGAAGGAAAGGGTGTCCCCCCTTCCAGCCCCCTTCCTGAGCCTCCATCAGCATACAGACACTTATTTCAGAACACAGGGGATCACATGCTTTCGTATCACTTTCAGCCACTAAATTTCATCCCACGCACTTAAACTTTTAAGGAAAGGCAGCTTCTCAAACAAAATAAAAACACCAAACAAACAACTGCCTAAACCCAGGGGAAGGGAAAAGTATGGGATAAATACAGCTACTGCTTTATTACAATCTCAGTAAAGCAAAACAGAACACCCGAGATAAGCTGTGAAGTTTAAATCTTTTGGTTTGCAGACATTTTCTTGAAATCAAGGGAAAACAAAAGGTTTATCAAAATACATCACACACATTATTCATACAGACACACGCAGAGCTTTGAGCCTCTCCTGTAATGCTCAGGAAGCACAGGCACAGTGTTTGAAGCATCATGGGAGGTTTTGGGTCTTATCAGTGCATCTATTATTTGGGGCAATCTCTTTCCCTGAGGGTGACTTGGTTTGCCCAGCACAGTGCACACAGCGAAACACTGACTTGCTCTTAAGACATGCCACAGCATGATGCTTATTTCATGAATGTTTGTAAGGCGCTTAAAGAAAAAAAACCAACCTCAGAAAGGAGATGCTCTGGCAGCACAGATGTGGTTCTCTTTGTGAAATGCAGTTTATTTCAGTGGTCTGTGGTTTAGCTGTTATTCAAAAGCAACCAAGATTGGTAGATAGGGCTTTTAATAGGGCTTCTCCCTCACACTTTCCAGAGCCTGCCTTCCAGGCTCCACTCCAGACCTCTGCCTCCCTTCCAGTCTCCCATTTCTGACTGCCTCCTTTCCCTTCTATCCACTCTCCTGCTCTCTCCCTTTACCCTAACCCTGCCTTACTGACGCAGCAAGCAGCTCTTATCTGTACCATTACTTTGCAGGCTGCACTACTTACCTCCCTTGAACCCTGACATCTTTTTTTAGCAGCTGACTGTTCAGTAAAGGGCTTGCTCTGCTCTCAACACACACAGTGCTTTGCAGTGGGAGCTCCCTACCTAAGGGATCAGAAACCATACGTATTTCCCAGTCCCATGCTCCCTCAAGTCACATGCCTTCAGGCATGTAAAAAGTAAAAGCTATTCCTTAAGCCACAATCATGTTAGAATAACTCTAAAGTCTCAGGGGATCAGGACTACAATTCTCTTCTTTAAGCACAGAGTAATTTAAGGCTTTCTGCAGTTTAAAGAGAAGTCAAGAAAACAGATCCTATAAGACAGCATTTTGCTAACCTGCATCACTTTCCTCTCCTCTCCCTGACTGCTGCCTAGGATGATCACAATGAACTTAATTTCAGTGCACTGCAGTCACTCTTGATGCCTATATTCCTCACTTAATCATGATCCCTGGCAAGTCCCTACTATTAGCGTAAACAGCAGAGCTGGGGCAATCAGTCCAGGGGGGAGATGCTACATTAATCCCTGTGGTCCAAAACTGCAGGCATCAGTCACGGAGAACTCCCACTGTAGTAAACCCTTTTGCCTATTTAAGGATCAAAGGATCCAGCCCCTCCACAAGCCCCAGAGCCAACACTTAATGAAAACAGACAGAGAACAAGAGAAAATGCAAGATATACACAGAGTACAGTATTGTTTCAGAAAGGAAATGTTTTTTCAGTTTCCCATGAGGCATCAGTAGCTCTTCAAACAGAGCCCAAACCTCAAGTATGCCAGCGATTCAATAGTCAAACGCCAGCTCATTACCTCAACCCACCGCTTGCCATTTTAATCACTTTTGCTTTTCAAACCCCAAAATCAGGAATCATTGAATAGCTGACAAGCACAGCTCCTCTGCCAGTGCAACTGCCAAGCATTAACCCAGAGCAGGAGCTAGGAAACCCCACTATTCTCTAACGTTTCTTTCACCAGGAAGGAGGGTCTGGCACAGCACTCGGACCTTCTCCTTATTTTCCCCCTCCAAAGCAGAAGACAGCTCTGCTGTTTTAGCCTCTCCTATCAGACTTCAAATAGAATTTGTTCTGGTCCCAGAAGGAGCACAGAGGAGGAGACACAGTTAAGTGCTTTGTTCCCCACTACACTACACCTTTGTTTCCTGGGAGATTTGAGTTAGGTTGGCATCAGGTATCACTATCCAGGCTGTTCTGCCTTGCTTCAGAGTTACCCTTTCAGCAAGGAGCTCTGTGTGTGTTCAGGTGTGTCAGCTGAACAGCTCTCTCAGAACATTGCACAAGACTGAAGGAGGCCAACCTCAATGACTTCCAATAAGATCTACATTGTTTTAATTGGGATGTTGTGTTCTGCTAATTGATTAGTTTTAAAAACAGCACAGGTGCAATATGGAGGAAAAAACCCCTCCACATCAAATCACATCTGCTTAATCAAGTCAGCTAAAGAAAGGGACTGTCTTAGGAAACTATATGTAATTTCCTCCTACCCCACAAGCCACCCCAGCAAAATACAATTAAAACCTTTGAAAGAATACTTACACCTCCTGCAGGTTCAACAACTCTGCAAAGGCAGACGGATCAATCTCTGTCAGCTTGTTGTAGCTCAGGTTTCTGTTAAAATAAATCACACAAAACAAACAGTGGGATCAGCATAGTGCAGTTACCATGCAAAACACAGTCATCTTAATTATTCTGGAAATTATTCTGGATTACACTGCAAGGGTGGGTTGTTGGTTTTTCAACAAGAGCACTTAAACCTAGCAGAGCAGCACTTTCCTGAATACATGAGTGAGTTTAGTTCCATGATCAAAATGTTATCTAGCTCTCCCTAAGCTTTTTCCTGTTTTCTATTAGCATGGTTTTAATTTGTCTTTATATTACACGATTACATTTATTATTCTTCTATTGGTTATTCACAACCACAAAACTAATCATAGAATGAATAGGAAATTTCCTGACAAATTAAAGTCTGAACTGAAACAAACAACAAACCTTCCGCTAAATATTTCAGAGCTATATTCACACCAAGTATATTTACATATCACTGTGTTACATACAAAATATACACATAGGTATGTACAAATGTCAATGCTTTTGAACAAGACTGTATTATTATTATATCACAATTCTTAATCAGTGATTACAGCTTCCAGCCTACACTGTAGTACACATTTTGGTCCTCAACAACCCCAACCAATGCCTTCAAAACAACACAACAGCCCAGATCTCCATCATATTATAGCACCTGACTGTTGGATGGCAAACAGGTTGTGCTGTATTATCTGCAAACAGCCTGGTGGGAGAGCAGATCTGCCTTGCAGGACGCCCCCATTTAGAAATACTGCCAGAACTCAGTGGCCTTCTGGAAGGAACACACTGTAAGGATTGCTAGGGACAGAGAGCCTAAATAGTGCAAATAAAGCATTGACTGAAAGTCCCAGGCAAGAGCTTTGCCATGTTCTGCTGCAGCATCATAGAGTGCAAAGTCTCCCCTCCTGGATCACTATCAGCACACCACACACAACAGGTCAGACCTGCAGCTAAGGACAGAGCATAGATCAATTAGGACCAAGTGACTAATGATGCAGAAATTAACAAATGGCCTAATTAACATGATGCATGCAGTGTTGGCATGTTCCTGTGTGTATGTAATCTAAAGGGGGAGGAGGCAAATTGATGGGTGGTAGCAGAAGAGCAACCACAATAAGTTGTGAGGAAACTGCGAGGGAGACCTACTTACATTTTACCCTGCTCCACACCCTGCTTTAGGATATTATCCCAGGGAAAATTCAACCCTCCTGTCTCCGCTGTGGGGAGGTTACACCCTCTTACTGCACCTCTGAACATGACCCAAAAGCTTCACAGCCCGATATTAGATAAGCCTTCAAACATTCAGCTGCTTATTCAAACCACCAAGCCAGTCTGACTAGAAAACTGGCCAATCTTTCCTGGTTTGTGTATATTCTTTGTTTCAAAACTGTGCCCACAGAACCCAAGCAGGCCCACAGCACAAACAGGTAAACAGGACCTAAGTCACCGAGGCACCTACTGAACTTTTACCCAACACTACGTGACCCAAGAGGTGAAGGACACAAACAGCAGCTGCCAGAAGAGCATAGAGCCTTCCTGTTTGAATTGCTCCTGCTAAGCCTCCGCACAGTGTAGTAATGCAAAGAGAAATCTAGAAATACAGCAACACAAACACCAACGCTTGAAAGACTACAAAGCTTACCAACTTTGCAAGATTAGCAGGAAGCGATAAACACCTCTTCCGAGCTAAAAAGCAATTATTGATCACCTGCCCTCCTACAATGCATTTAGGGGAAGTCCTCAAAGCGTTCCCCTGCACACAGGAACCATTCGATAGTTCTCACTCAGTTTCTCACCACTTGAGAGTTGCCAACTGCAAAGACTGCTCCTTGCTTCTTGCCTGAAATGTTCTATTTTTGCCAATACTTGCTGTGAAAGATGGCTCTACAAACCAACACCACAGGCTAGCTCTTAACAGAATCTAGACCTGAAACTACACAGAAGGGTAAAACCTAACCAAGCATCTAGTTTTAAAATATGCTGTCCTGTAAGCCCCTACTGTCTTTTAAAATACCCAAGAGACCTTTAAATCAATACCAGCCTACAGCAGATATCCATTTCACTATGAACTCAAAGTTATTTATCTAAATAAAAGTCAAACTGCAGTTTAAACTCAGAGTGCATTTGAAAGCCAAGTCCATATTCATAGCACAATTACAATTAAAGTGCAATTTGCCCACAGATTACATTACTACTTTTTTTTTTTCTTTATGCCACATAGCAACATCGGGTTGGAGCTTGTCCCTGTCTGATGTACAGGCAAAATGAGAAAATACAACAGGTAATGTCCTACAGGCTCAACACAATAAAGATAAAGCTGACACAGAAATACTAGCGACAAACTGTGAGGGGGAAATACAACCACGGTCATGGCCGTGCATGAATCAATTTGTTTTAATGTGTTTCTGTGTCTTCTATTGTTGCAAATCTTTGCATTTCTTAAGGTATCCTCAAAACGTTCCTCTGCAATAGGCTAAGAGGCTATTTTATGAACCAAGCACTGAAAATCATAGTCACCAAACTGATCATCCCCACATCTGTATAAGGAACGAGACCCCTCAGCTCAGCCAGTGCTCAAACAGAGTGACATTGATGTGAACATCAGAAACTCACAAGTAAAATAAGGTCTTCAGACAATTAAAGGATTTCATGATATTACACCATCCAAAGCACCTTTCTGATTGCTGCCACTTCCACTTGAGAAATCTGAACACCAAAGTCATTGCACACATAGCTGGCTCTTCAGATAGCAATGATTGCAGCAGAAACACAGGTGAATCCTACCTTTGACTACACAAAAGTCTTCACTTCTCCCCACAATACCCACTCCAACAGCCATCTATCCTCACCAACCAACCACCCTGTTCAAAAGTCAAGGAGGGAAGAGAAATCTAGAAACACAGGGTCAGTACAAAACAAACAGGAGTCTTAAAATTAAATTGATACACCAAAATAAACTGTTTCCTCAATTCTGAGACTAGCTATATTTTAAGTTACGTTAAAACACCCAGGAATTTCTGGCCTGAAGCACTAGCAGTCAAAGGCTGTACTTCGCAGAACTCTGATCCCCTTACTAGACAGTATTTGGCACGACAGTCACAGCATGCAAATGGGAGAAAGAATTAACGTGCTCCAATAGATAGATGATTGGGACCAGGAGTCAGGAAACCTCTGTCTATTCCTGGCTCTCTTAATCTCCTGCTGCGTGACCGGGTCATGTCACATCACCTCTCCAGAGCTTTTGTTTCCACAGCCACCCTTTGTCTGTCTTGTCTACTTAGACTGTAAATAAAATTGAGGTAGGTATTGTCTCGGTTTGCCCAATGCTGATGAAATGAGGCCTCAATCTTGGTTGGACTCCAATAATGCAAAAAAAGAAGGGAACTCAAAACTTGAGGTCACGGGTGCATATGACACTCCCCTGGCACTAAGCACGGGCCCCAAATGCGTAACAGTGCACAAAGCACCACAGGGGCTGTAACACCCCCACCAGCACAGCCTCCCCAAGCCAAGCAGACCAGCAATGCAGGCTGGCTGGAGATGCCAAGCTTGGGAGCACAGCTCTCCCATTGCTGAAAACTGTCACGTTTCTGCTCCCCCATAGCACAGAAACCGTTCCTTCAAGAAGCCTCTTGGTCTGATGCCATGCAGTAGAGCAAAGGCTCACTGAGCAAATGTTTCTGTGTTCTCACATGTCCTGTTCAAAGCAAGAGCCCTCAAAACCCAAAGCCAAACTCTGTCCTTTACCAAATCTGCACTCCCTTAAACCACCTGAGCTACCTCAGGTACCAGGCATCTCTTCAAAGTCAGTTTTTAAAGCATCATGTGCAGTGCTTTAT
Source organism: Clamator glandarius (assembly GCA_033459285.1). Classification (NCBI taxonomy): domain Eukaryota; kingdom Metazoa; phylum Chordata; class Aves; order Cuculiformes; family Cuculidae; genus Clamator; species Clamator glandarius. Next base: position 1,007,203 of record JAUNZM010000089.1, on the reverse strand, counting down.
ACCAGCCCCAAGAGGCCATGCCTTTGGTGTGTGGTCAGCCACATCTCCATATGGGAGAGCCAAGCCCAGGCACGGGCACAGCCACGCAGAAGGCAAGCTGCCCAGTGTCCTGCCTGCTTCTCTGCATGGGTACATGTTTCTGCTGAATTACTCACAGGATGATGTTTTGATCCCTCCAAGGCAACTGTGGCAAGAAAACAGAATTTAGACAACCAACAAAAATCCTGGACAAAAGCCTGGACTGCAAGTTCAGGGAATCATCCTACAAAGGTCAAACTTCTACAGATGACAGAGAAGACTGAGCAGAGCTGACTTGAGTGGCACCTAATATGCACATTGTTTTTTCTTGGTTGAATAGAAGCCAATCTGAAGTTTGTGGGAGTTTTACACTTTATTTTGACTAAATTGCATGAGAAGTATTCTGCACATTATTTATCCATCACCCACTTCAAATCTTCCTTGTATTGGCTAATCCAACAATGAAGGGGTTTTCCCCTCCTGTCACAAAGATGCTCATGATCAGGAACTGAGAATCTGTTAAATCAATACGGGAAGAGCCCTGTTCTGTCTCTTCATCCATTCCAATCTCTAAATTAAAAAAGAAATGTTTGCCTTTAGTTTGCATTGTGAAAATGGCACTGTGGATCACTGAACATTGCAGAGACTAAAAGAAAAGCCTTGTCAAATAACCAGGTATGTAGCCTGCCTTGACACCACCTCCTGAAAGCAATAATGCTGTCACACAGAGTTCTGCTGCCAGCAAGGAGGGGTTAGTCAGCTCTTTGAACAATGAGATACCAGTCCTGCCTCCTTTGGCAAGGTACGAGGTAGACAGAGTTCATGCAGAAGTTTTGGCTCTGCTTTGGGAACCTCACCAGTGCAGAGAAAAGCCACCTCTCTTTTGAAAAGAGAGGTGCTTGGCTGTCTCACCAGACAAAGGAATAGAGACCTATGTGGCTTCTGCTCTCTGCTCACCATGACGATGGCTAAATTTTGTTCAGTGAGGTGAAGGTTACATCAAAACCATTTATCTGTCAGTGCAGAAGATTATGTCAAAAGCATTTCTGCACCTTTTGATGACAGGCATTGGAGAAAAGGAGGATGGCTCAAAGTTCTGCCACTGTCAACCGTGGCTTTCATTAAGCACTTTGTCAACTATTGTCATAACACAATTTTTCATTGCTCCTGCACAAAAGGGAGCTGAGGGCTCAGAACAATCAAGCCCTGCGATAGAAATTCCTCTGGCTAATCTGTCGAAAGATAGCTGCCTAGTCGACAGCTTACTGAATAGGCACCATCCTCTTCCCACATGTTTGTGGATGGCTTTACAGCACTGGAATGGAGGCCCCGTGCACACTTGATTGGGTATGAAAAGCACAGCCGCAGCTGAGTTAGCGTGGGGATGGGGGCCAGGGAAGCAAGAGAGGGAACACATTACCCATACAAAACGTATACAGCTGTGCAGAGAAGAAATCACACTCTAATTTCTCTTTAAAACAAGCCTTTGAGCTCCCAGAGAGTTGGCAGTCCTCATGAGCAGTGACATAAAAGGCTTAACACTGAAGCAGAAAGCAATCAAAGAGATTCAGGTGGTTGCATGGACCATAAGGACAGAATCAAGTAGCTTAAGTCCACTTTTTCCTTGTGCGCAAGAGAAGTCCCAATCCTCTTCCCTTGAGTGAAAAGTAGCCTCACTGCTAACGCAGCTAGTGCCAGCTACCCACTGCTGCACTGCACCACAACATCTTTTTAGTGGGATTTTTCCAATTCCCTATAAAATAAATGGCCACTAAATGGAGTTGCGTAAGCCACCACAGTGATGAGAGTCAGAAGGAGCTTTCATGTACTAGATGTGCAGTCCTTCATTAACTTTTGAAGGATTTCTTGCAGATTACGTTGAAGTGGCTGATGTACTGCCAGAAGCCAAAAACAGGACTTAGGTTGAGTGAGCAATTCCTCACCTCCACCATCTTCCTGGGTTCCCTTTGACTCCACCTGCTAAACTGATAGAAAACCAGATCCTTACACCCCATCAGCTCCCTCATTGCCTCTACTCTACTGCCACTCTTCCAACTCAGCATAACAGGCCTGTGGTCAGGAAGGACAAAGAACAGAAATACATCTTAGCTGAAGGATGCACTCAAGGCTGTGCACCAGCACTATGCCATCCATTCCAGACAGCCTCACACATGAGCTCCCAGACTTCCAAGCAGTACTTGGAATGACCAGGCTGCATCACTTCTGGGATGCTCAAATTCCTGGTGTGCCCATGGCTGCACTGAGCAGCTCTCATGACTTCTTTCGCAGTGTAGCCTGGGGAACTCTGCCTGCCTGTGCAAGGCACCCAGCATAGAAGGGACACTGCTGGGCACGGAAAAGCCCCACATAGAGCACAAGCAAGAGTTACCTCCCTTAGGAAGTAATAGCCACAAAACATGCAGCACCAGAACAGTGAATGTCCCAGCTTGCCGCTTTAAGTGCTTTGGAAAGAAGATGAGGACTCCAAGGGACATGGCAAGAATAAGCAGAATTTGTGGGTGAAGCTGTGCCCCATCACTGAGAGGTACTGCTAGCAGCTAAGTGAATGTGTTCACTTGGGCTTTACTTATGCTCAAATCATCATAATCATATTATTTTGGGTTAATAGCCTGGTCATATAAGGAGCTTTATGTGCAGAAAGGAGTCAACTTAAGGGCAACCCTCAAGCCATAATATGAGTTAATTTGACAGTGAAGACAAACTTTGAGAGATCACCCAGACACCAAGAGAACTGCACCATGAATCACCCTCAGTCCTGACCAACAACCCTGTCTAAAGGAAATTCCCATAGCATGATCACCAAAAAATCAATACCACACCGATTCCAGCAGATGCTTGCAGTCCTTAATGCAGAGAACACTAATTAAAAACCCCATCACTGAGAAGCATTGTGCCAGACTACAATTTAGTTTAGCATGTGGTTGATATGGTTCAAGGAATCGCAGAACTATCTTCTCATCTTCAAGGAACTTGCGGGGACACATTTTCAGCCCCAGCCCTTCCTTGTGCTCTGCCACTCTGGGCTCACAAGCAGAGACCACACATCTGTTATATGAAGATGCCTGCATGGGCAAGCCTGGTAAGCAAACACCAGTGCTGGGAAAAGCACAATCATTGCCAGCTGCCCAGCTCTGGCAGGCAGCACAGGAGCGGCCAACACTCCCGGTGCTCAAGGAAGGGCAGAGAAGTCTTCTGCAGGAGCACTGAGTAACACCATGAGGCTGCTGGAGCTTCCACATCTACAACAAGGAACTCCTACAGGCTTATTTGTCTTTTTAAAAAGGCAGTGACAGGTTATTTTAGGCCCCGTTCAGTTTACACATGTGTTTTGATGAAACCGAGGATTCTATTTCCTCTTATTTTACCAACCTTAGCAAGTTCCTTTCTGCCTTTTCATTATTTTGCTTGGAAGATCATCTCCTCCAAGTACCCCAACGGTTTAATTTTTTTTTTTTTAAATAAATAAAGATTATCTTCAACTTAATCACACATGTATGCAATATAAGAGTTGACAGCACAGGGATACCCCGGGTGCTTACAGACCCCTTGCTATGACTCTGCAGCATCAGGAGACACATTAGGGTATTCATTCCAGCAGGGCTTGATCTTGGTCCACTCAACAGTTTTCCTCAGTATTTTAACTGCTCCACCCTCCAAAAAAAAAAAAAAAGTAAAGTGAGATTTCAAGAGGTGAAGTAATTTGAAAGTCATCCAATAGCCTCAGTGGCAGTGAGGACCGTGAACCCTTGCAGAGTGCCCCATCAGCCCTGGCAGCGCTTATGGCTGGCGACCCGCACAGCCCCTTCCCTCTCCCGGCAGCCCATAGGGACCCAACCCAGCACAAGACAGACAGACAAAGTACTCATGAATGACAAGATCTTCAGCAACACTTTCTCTGCTCCTGAAAGACACCAGCAGTAGCCACATGGCCTGCAGTACGGAGGCTACAAACCCTCCCGCTAGGATTGCATGTTCTGCTCCTGACAAGACAGCCCAGTCAAAGGCAGCACTGTGTGCAGAGAACAAGGGATGCTGCAGGGTTAGAGCAGGCAGTAGTTAATTGCAGCAATTTTTCACTTTATTTGCCACTTCTGTTAAGCTGCACTGCCTGAAGGAGACTGACTCTCTCCAAAACAGTGAGCCATTGGCTGCAAGGATTATCTCAAAGCAAACACTTCAAAACAGAGCACAGACATCTAAATAAAAACAACCACATTTAATTTAACATAAAGCAATCCTGGTTTGGCACCCGCGACAGGTAAAAAACTGGAAGGAAAAGAAGGATGTGGAAAGTTTCTTTAAACCATAAACAAACTCCACTCATCTGCCCAGATACCTATCGCATTTGTTCTGTGTTTGTTTTAATTAAAGTACTACTTACTATCATGAGCAAGACTGACCCTAAAACCAAAATTCACAATTTGCCTGCTCCACTGCATAAGAGCAAATTCACCTTTTTCTAATTTGATGGCAGATGTCTTTATTAGAGATTTTGCCATTTTAAACTGCTGAAACAAGGACTGAAAGCCTAGCCTATAAACAAAATACTCATGAAACAAATTGCTCTTGCTTCCATCACCACTGTCTTTCTTCAGCAAATCAATAAAGGCCATGACTTCTTTACTAAGATTTTCAATTAAGGTTCCCCACTGTGTATTCAACATACTAAACAGATTTATTGAGGATTAACAACTGTATAATTTACTATACATATCTCCCTTAGAACAACTGCTAGTGTCCATTAACTAATAACAAGAGCTACATTGACAAATCAGCATTAAGTGCTATTTACAGTTTTAAAACCTGCTACTTCTGCAGAGCCAATATTTCCATCTGAAAGTTGTACAATTTTTCACAAGTACTCACAGCAGAAAAACTATGTTAAACCTTTGGCTTTTTCAGATGCTTGGAAAGACCCACTGCAATCCATTTGAGTGCTGGTAACCTAACCCTCCCATCACACAACTTTGCAAAATCCATCTCTGCGATACAGGTAGAATGCAGATGGAAAAGAGATAATTCAGAACTCCTCAAACACCGTTTGGAAGTTTCCACAACTTAAGAAAATACCCAAGGTCAACAAGCATTCAATAATGTCCAATAACCCATATTTTAAGATATGTTTTCTCCTAAAACACAGAATTGTAATGTGCTATGCTCTCTTTGGGGATGCAAGTGGTTTCAATCACATCCACAAACACTTCTGGTAAGCGCAGAGTGTTTATCTAGCCAAGAAGACATTTTTCCAGTGTTGCACCACCACAGTTTGTCAGAAATATTAATTCCATAAACACATCACCAGACCTAGCTCTCATGCTGCCACCAACCAGCAGCACTGCGTTCACATCCACTGCCCCAAGGAGGAAGAACACTAACCCCCAAGTTGAGTGTTTAGAAGTTTTAGCACATGGCTGGCATCACCCCTTTGAGGAGCCCACAGCAAGCATCACATGGGGCACAGCATCACCCAGTCACACCAGAGCAAAGCTCCATCAATCATTAACGGTGGGAAGAGGGCAGGCAACCCGCTCTCACCATGCTTGCTTAGCGCTTCATTCTCTCCTGGTTCTTCTTATTAATACTTAATCAGGAAGGACTGATCCCCCCCCCAAAAAACAGGCTTGCTTGGAAGCGGCACAAAGGAATACTTGTGTGCTGGTTAAAACTAGCCACGCAAAAAGTTGGGAGGGGGAAATGTCTTGCAAAAATAGTGTGCAGCCTTCTCCTGTAGCTCAGGCACAGGGATTCACCAGCTTGCTCTCACCTCTCCTGCACTCAGTGACACTTTCTAACACTGCAGAGTGGGGCTGCATCATCTGCCCTCCTACAGAGGAAGAGATGCTGTTAACTCGTACCATCAGCTCTGGCTACTATGCTACACTACTCCATTTCACCATGAGTGCTCCGCATCAGACACCTATTGGCTGTGCCATCATCTAGGGAACATATTTGCTGAGAATTCAACTTGTAGCTCTGTCTCATTACATCTGCTGCAAAATTGAAGGAGCTCACTGCCCAGAGCCAAAACAGCCAACTCAGCTGCACTAGCCAGGACAGAGGCAGTTGGTCGGTCCCAACCAGCTCTGCTCTGCTCTTCTCACCTGGTGGCAATAGCCCTGGTGTCACAGAACACCCAGACAACTCTGCAGCTTTCCACACTGGAAAAGCTCCCTTCTGATTCCAGCAGCAGTGCAAGTGGAACCAGACTTTTTTATGCCCACCTTAAACTTACCCAGTTTAAAATCCACCCAAACAAGGACATTCCCTGCACTTTTTAATGGAAACAAAGAGACTGATCCAAAAGATCTTGCGCTTGGAAAGGAACGATGCATCTAACCTCAGAGCATCAGCCAAGGGATTAGTTACCTATGGGGCAGTCAGAGGCTGGCAGCACTGCACGCTGCAGGACCAGCCCTAATCCCTCAGAGGTGTGAACAAACACAAGGCAGACAGTTCTGCATTTTCAGTTTAAAAACAGTTCTTCTTTGTAATAAAGAATAACATTTTAAGGGCAAAACACACACATTTCAAGCTAAAAAGACAACCCCTAAAGCTGGTCATCCTGGCTGGAGGTGTGTGGTTTACACAGGCATCCACCCCTTTATCCTTTAGAGTAATCAATGCCCAATCATATAGTATTTCCATTCCAAGCACTTTTCTATTGCCCATAAAGCACCAAGCAATTTAATGGATTTCTAACCCCAAATTGGAAGCTGTACTGCCTCCAACTGACTCAATTTGTTCAGTCTTAGAGGAAGCCCTGGAACAAAGTGCTAGAAATAAAACCACATGCACTGATAGCATTACAGAAATAGATACACCAAGAAGCAAATGTTCTGTCCCTTTATCTCACCTCCAACCTGTTTTAATTGACTTTTAAAATGGAAAGGCTGAATATAAAAGAAACCATTTCCACCTAGATCAAGAGAAATTAAAGCCAAGCTATATATAATGCATTTGCTGCAAAACAAGGCAAATAAATCTACCATGAAACTGCCTTTTACTTGACAATGAAAAGCCACAAGAGATTCTCAAGTTAATTTACTCCATATTTTAGGTCCTGTGCAGAGCTGCTTTCCTTGATAAACTACTTCTGTACACAACCTGAAAGCAGAGAGACGGTTTCCTCTACCCCTTACCCAATCACAAACCATAGCACTTGATGGCAGAAAGCTATATTGTCATCTTCAGCTGGGAAGAGGCAATGGTGAGATCTGTTTGACATTGTAGACACTTTCCTTACATTGATTATACATCTAAGAGACCACTATAACTACAATAATTATGACCTAGAGTATGACATTCCTCCAGAAGATGCTCTTCATGATACGATGTGCTAAAGAAAGCTATATTCCTGCCCCTGTGTTAAAAGCAGGGCTATCTATTGGAACAAGCATTCATACTTTAGCATGACGCCTATACTGGTGTTCACCATTGGGACGGCAGCAGGACATCAAGAATTTCAAAGCAGAAGCAGCTGTTGCTTAAGTCTGCTCAAAGAATGCCACAAAGGAGTCAAGGGGATGGTTAAATGTACTGCTGCTTCCCATTACGTGCCAGTCTTCATATTCCTTATATACAGCAGAATGTCACAAATCAGCATGCACGCTAGCTTAAATAACTTGCATATGTACGTGACCATTTCACTATGAACTCAGACACATGCAGCTACAAGCATGTAAACATGTACATGTGTACATATACACGAGGCAATACATCTACAGTGATGTATACAGGCTTTACTAGGAGAGACTGGGACAGCTGTGCAGCTTCTGAGTGGCGAAGAGCACTAGTAACAATCTTTATCATGGTCTACCCCAGCACATAACACCACATCTTTTACAGAAGCACTACTTCTGTAAAAAAAATATTTGAAGGTTTTACAGTTTTTGTTGGTGCTATTTTTCAACTCCTTCCACTTACAAAGCAACTCAAACAGTGAAAAGACTCAGAAAGAGGAAAGTTATAGCCAATAATATTTTAGAAAGTTCATGTGAGCTTGCTCTTCCCAAATCCCATATCTCAGGGCTTCCCAGGATTAAGAGACAGCCCCTACTTCCAGCACCTGCAGCTTTTTCCTCTTCAATTCCTCAGCCTTTCCAGGAGTCCCGGGCAAACAGGGCTCCAGACAGGTGATGTAGGCAGTTTAGGAGCCCAACTTTGCTCCTAGACTCCACGCTCCCTGTTGGTGCACTTGAGCTAAGCTCAAATCCTGCATTAACATCGGTCAGGTGCCAAAGCTGAGCACACAATTTGCCTTCAGATCAGGAAGGCATTTTTTTCATCTGCTTCAAAGGGCCATGATGTACTTTGCTGGATGGATGCCTTGATTTATTATTCAAGAAGCTCCCTTGTATTTATGCAGTTTCTCAGCTGAAAGCATCACAGCTAATTCAAAGTGCAGGCAGCTGTTACAGTTGAGTCAAACTTTCATTTCTATAGGTTTTTATCTGTTCCATGTTGTACAGGGTTAGACAGATGGGAAGGGAACATTCTTTTGGTAGAGGAATCCAATTAAGGACCCAATGTCTTGCACAACTGCTATATTCAGAAGGTACTTAAACTCATTTTTCTTTTAACTATTATTACTAAAATTCTACTGCTGCATTTGAGATCAGATTTTTCTGCTATAGCTACCTTACTTTCTGTCCACCAGAAGGTGCGTTAATGCCAGTAGAGGCTCCAGTCCCAGCTTCAAGCACAGAGAAGCCCTTCAACATAATGAAGCCTGCATCCAACAAATTTTGCAGGGAAACATTAAAAGGCAGACAGATACTTCTCTCCTGCTTTGAGCTCATCTTAATCAGGCATAACCCAAAGTAGGTACCATCTTAAAACTGCCTCTGAAAACCAAAAGTAGTCCCATAACAAAATTCCACGTGGGTGGCCAGCTGGCTGCACAGAAAATAGTAAAGCTAACACTACAATTAGGCCAAGAACAGAATTACCCTTTCACTCTTCTGAGTGGTCCTTGCAAGCCCGGGCATTGTGCCAAAGGGCTCACCATTCACCACTCGCACTGCACCTCTCACGGGGGAAAAAGGCACCTTGGCTTCGCACCAACACCTCATGCTCCAAAAAGCAATTATTTGAAAAACAAATGCAGAAGGTGCTCCCGAGGTTTGTTATTGCATGGAGAGGGCCACAGGTGTACTCATTGCTTGTAGAGCTCAAACCACGTCCTTTTGAAAGCAGGTAAATTAATCTCCATGACGAGAATAAGAAGAAATGTTATGATCGCACGGTAATCAGAAAAAGAACTCTTGGGGCTTATGGAAAGCATCACTGCTCAAAGAACAGACAGCAGCAAAAAAGTCCAGCACTTCACATGCAAACGATGAAGAGAATCCAAGATGAACCGTGACTGAGAACCCAAGGCACCCCATAACTGAGGTCATGGGAGAGATGAGAGGAGAAGTCTGATGGGACCGGAAGGGAACAGCTCATCACAGGGTGAAAAACCACAGAGAAATATCCATGCAACTCACTAGCACGTTTGTGAAGCCACCAAGAGGCGATAAAGCTTCTCCTCTGGGCAGACTGCAACTTGGCTGTCAGCTGCACAGTTTTCTCAAACCTTCCTAAACTGGACACTGGGGAATTGGACACTGGGCCAGACAGTCCACTGGCTCATGGCTAATGGAGACTCTGTAATCTAAGCCTGGCTTGACCACAGCAATGCCACATTAAAAAACACATTTTCCTCAATTTGTCACAGCAAGTGAGGTAGGAAATAAAAAAACTTTCCAAATCTTCCAAACACACCAGCTCCCCTCTCAAGCTTTTTGCAAAACCACTGAAAATTGTGTAAAAATAAGTTATATTGCATTTTATAGGGGAAAATAACTCTGCTGCAAGTGGAAACACATAACCTAGCTTTTCTCTAACAACACCTACAGGAAATGGCTCTGCAAAGTTACTAAGTGATACTGAACTTTCTCCAGAGTGTTGTATAGGAAATAACACTGCAGAAATGACTGCCCAATTTAACCTTTTGTCCAGACTATGCTACAAAGCTGTACTACAGAGGTATCTGGCCGATGTTAACAATCCTCCAGTGCATTCTCTAGAATCACAGCAGAGAAGGCAGGTTCTTTCACATATGCTCAGCAAAACACTCGGCCACTGCACAAAGCCCAGGCAGCCAACAGCTGATAGAACACTGAATTTTACTCTTTTCCCCTTTCTGTGGTTGGCAGTTAGATTTTGGTTTTTAAAGATGCGTAGAAGTAACAGCTGCACTGTGGTGCAAAGAGTATGGGATGCATGCATCCCCTGTGCTTAGAGCTGTACTAGACTGCCAGCGCAGACATACCAAGGCGTCCCACCTCTGTACTATCTGTCAGACCATCAACTCATTAAAGAGACCTCATAATGCAATAACACAGTATTTCTGGGTGAAACTCCCTTCAGCATCACGATTCTCAGCTCCACCATTAACACTGCTGAGCTTCTCCCCCGTTACTCACCACCTCCATCACCCCAGGAGGGGCTGCTTCATGCAACAGCGAGCACCATGGAAAGATCTCTCACTCCCAGGGCATCTCAGGAATGGCATCACTGCCAAGAAATCCGGTGTCAATATTTACTGCGAGCTCTGCAATCACGCTTACACAAACTGACCCAGGCTGCTTTCCATCCTTTTTCCCCTGCTGTCCATGTGCTTCAGCATAGAGAAGGAGTTGCTGCAAAGACTCAAAACAAGTCTGGCTTTCAGACTTGATCTCTTTTACTAAAAAAGAGGAGCTATAGCTTACATATCCCCAACATCTCACTCAGTCTTCACCTTCCATGCAGTATGGGGAAGAAAAAGATAAGGAAAAGAAAGGAAGGACTTGCCACATTCCTACAAAGCTTGGGTTACTATGTAATTTCTTTAACCAGGGCAGAGCTTCTCAAGAGCTACAGGACATGCTCCTGGCTTGATTAGGCTAGCCAGCAGAAAAGGCATTTCACTTTTTTTTGACATAACCACACAAGCTGCTCCAAGACAAAAAAAAAATCCCCAAAAGACAGAAGCAAGAGTCAAAAAAATAATCCATCTATAGCAACAAGATAACTCTCTCTTCACAAGCTTGCAAAAGAACGTCCACCACAGAATGACACCGATTTCCATGTACCAAACTGGCCATTCAGATGGAAGGTAATACATGGTAATACTGCAGTCAGCCTCAGGAATTAGCCCTAGCACGTTTGGTTTTTTTTTTTTTTTTTACCTGCAGCCCCGTGTTGACATCAAGTCACATGAATCCAGTTACATAAACTGTACCTCCTCCACGAACACCTTCTCTGGGATAAAGGTTCTCATTTTACTCCATGTAAAACACTCTCCACAGGTTTATAAGCTTTAATTGCTAAGTGAACACATAAAAAGTGTCCAAATAAGTCTATTTAATAGTTACATATTAACTATCATACACCTCCAGGCTTGTGTTATCCACTTACTAGCTAGATCAATAAACTGCTTGTAAGCAAACTCTTAAAATGTTGCTGCAGCTGAAAATGTTCTGGCAGCTGAAAAATGTTCCTCTCCTGTTTACTCATAACTTTATGAAATTAATTGGAAACTCTTACCGATATCTGAAGTTTTCTGCTTAGTTTTGCTAGGGAAATACCGAGCTGGCTTTCAGTACAAAGTATCAAAATCATATCTCCTACGCACAGAACTGGACACCAGCCCACAAGGCAACACAGGAGCAGTTCAGCTCTGGGTTGGGAAGGACGCGAGTGAAGAAACCTGCATATGTGTGTGCGTGTGCCTGCAGAGACAATGCTCCTCTACCCACAAGGAAAAAAGTATCTAGGAAACATCATAAGCCTAGACAGGTAGGAGCAGGGAAGCCATTTGCATGAGGACAACGGACAAGAAACATTAAGAACAGGTTTTAGGAAATCATATGCCCAGAATACTCTTGTCGGCACTTTAAGTTAAGGGCATCAATCTGCCATTCACTTGCCCCTGTCCTACGTTCACCCCCCGCAGCTCCAACAGCAAAATTGGCCAACAGAGCAGCAGCTATGGAGATGGCTGCCTGCAGTCACAGAATCACCAGGTTGGAAGAGACCCACTGGATCGTCGAGTCCAACCATTCCCACCAATCCCTAAATCATGCTCCTAAGTACCTCATCCACCCTCACCTTAAACACCTCCAGGGACGGTGACTCAACCACCTCCCTGGGCAGACCGTTCCAATGCCTAACCACCCTCTCCGTGAAGAATTTTTTCCTAATCTCAAGCCTAAATCTCCCCTGGCCGAGCTTGAGGCCATTCCCTCTCGTCCTGTCCCCTGTCACTTGGGAGAAGAGGCCAGCACCCTCCTCTCCACAACCTCCCTTCAGGTAGTTGTAGAGAGCAATGAGGTCTCCCCTCAGCCTCCTCTTCTCCAGGCTAAACACCCCCAGCTCTCTCAGCCGCTCCTCATAAGGCCTGTTCTCCAGCCCCTTCACCAGCTTCGTTGCTCTTCTCTGGACTCTCTCCAGAGCCTCAACATCCTTCTTGTGGTGAGGGGCCCAGAACTGAACACAGTGCTCGAGGTGCAATCTCATCAGTCGACACGTGCAACACCAACAGACGGGACAGCATCAAACAAAACCTTCCCACTAGGCACCCTTGCCCACTAACTGGCACCTGAAGGAGCTGCTTCACCTTGTGGAGCATCTCCTGCCCACAAGAGCAAGCCCCCTGTGATGCTCTGCACACCTCCGGGAAGTGTTTCTTTTATTGTCCTGTACCTAAAAGGGCACCAGCAACCTCGGGCAGCCCGACTGCTTTCTCATTACAATCAAACTATCTCAAACACCTAAATTGCACCCAGGGCATTTTCGACACCCTGTTGTGCACCAACCCCACCCGACAGACACGTACAGTGGGCAGCAGGGCCAACTGGCACCTCCTTGCATCCTCTAGGATGGGGGAGATGGTGAGCAAGACTGAGCCAAGAACTCATAAGTGCTGCTCAAATCCAACTACTTCATAAAGTTTGTTATGTCAAAACAGCTTCAACAGTCTCCACACTTCGCTGTGAAATCCCTGTGATAGTTATAAAGTCTGTGAATGGCTCCTTTGTCACTTTTTCCCCCTTAATAAAGAAAGGGCAGACTCTGAAACTCCAGAGCGGCACTTTGATACCCCAGTGTGCTGCTCCAAGCACCCACAGAGCGCTCAGTGTGGGCACGGGCACCAGGCCCCCACACCTCATGACCTACATCCTTCCAGGGATGGATAATGCCGCTTTCTCCCTAACCAGCTCCCTTTCCCCCTTGGTAAGGAAATATTCCTTCTCCCACACTGCCTTCCCAGGCTGCTTGCTCCCCAGCCCGCCTGCAGATCCACTTCAATTCCATGGGGGGCAGACAGACAGCGGGCACTTCGCACCTCCCCACCATAAACCTGCCCAGAGCAATTACACCGTCCTGCTGCAGCCAGGAACACATTGCTGCCTAATTTATAGCAGCAGAGCCACAAGGGCAGCAGGCGGCTGGCCCTGGGGCCAGGGCACGGAGAGAAGCCGAAGCCCCCTGACAGTGGAGGAAACACAAACACAGGGGGACTCACACTGCCCCCATTAAAAAAAAATTAATCCTGATCGTAAAAGCTGGAGCACAGCCTGTATTTCAGACCAAATAATAAAGGAGGGCCTTTATAAATAAGGAATCACTTACTATTTGGAGGGAGGAGGATTAGAAAGGTTACTTAAATTAAAAACAAACTGCACAAACAAATAACCCCACCCCCTGTGGCCGCTAGAGCCCCAACCCCACATCAGCTGCCTGTTCTGCACGTGTTATCTGGGCAAAGCAATTCCCTGCTCTACACCGTTTCACAATCTGCTCACTCTGAACCTCACATTACGTCAGGAATTAAACAAACATTTCCTCCTTCTCCTTCTTTGGAGTTTCCCCCCCAGTGCAGAGCACAGCTCCAAAGTCCAGCCAAGCAGCAGGCACAGGGTCGAGGTGTAAGTGCCAGCTGAGGGAGCTCAGCACGCTCCCCCTGGCTCTCCAAGAGCCCCCCAAAGCATTAAGGAGACAGCTGTTGGTGGCGACAGGGCACAACAACCCCATCACACCCAGGGAAGCAAAAGGAAAGCTGGGGGACAGATGTCTGTCACAACCTTCCATGAAAAACAGCCTGGAAAACAGGAGACGGGCTCCCACTGCTCCACTAAGAGGATAAATGCACCAAAGCACCAAATCTGTTTATCATGCAAAACTGGGGCACGGGTCAGACACTTGTTCAGAGCCTTGCTCCAAAAGAAGACAAGACTGCAGACTTCTGTTCTCATCCCAAACAGTTTAAAACTGAGAAGAAACATGAGGGGTGGGGCTGTGGAATGGGGCAGGCAGGGAGGGCAGGTGGCCAGGGGCCAACCAGGCCCATTGGTCCTGTGAGCAGGCAACTCTGCACACCCCACACACACCCCATCAACAGCCAGGAGGGAAGGAGCACGATGCTAAAACACAATGCAGAGATAACAGGAAAACTCTGCAGAAGTCAATTCAAAAGTTAGCCAGCCCTGGATACAGAAATCCTAAGGAAACCAGACTCCATCTGCCCGTTTCCACGCAAACAACTGGTCATGACAAGTAACTGCAACGTCTGATAAAAAGTCTTCTCATGATCTGTCCGTATGTCCAAACAGGCTTATGCTACAAACCTGAGGTTTATCTGCTCTGGAAAACACTGCAAGGGCCATAGCGGGGAACCAGCAAAGTGACAGCATAAGATATACCAAAAGACTGAACATCCGAGAGCCAAGTCAGGTCGGGTGAATTTTTGTGTGGTTGCTGCTATTTAATGGCAATGCCTCATTAACATCTTGGATAAAGGAAGCTTTTGTTAAGGACCTGCTCTTTCCCTCCCTCCTGTACCTTCCCTCCAGGTTTTGAGACACATAAAAAAAACACATCCCCAAGCTCCTCAAGGGATGCTTTTTTCCCAGCAAAGCCAGGGCTGACAAGACTTGACATTCCTGAAATGTCTAAATGGGGGAAGAAGGAGAAACAACATTTTTTCAAGCCCACTTTATGCATCACAGACACAAAAAAAATTGGCCCAGGGCCAATAAAAAAAACCCTAAAAATATTTGCGAGATCATCTTAAATACTCCTAATGTTCCTGATAGAAAAGTCCTCAGCTGCACAGCAGACACAAGCCCCCGCACCAAATACTGTGCATTCTTGGAGGGAGCTGTGGAGAAGAAACACATAATCGAGGCAATTGACAAACCACTGCACACGACTGTGGGTCCATCCCCAAGCATCCCGTGGGGACCAGCCACCACTGGCATTCACCCACAGAAGGTCTCGGGCTCCTTGGCGAAACCTCACACATGAAACACATCCCAGGGACTTGGTAGCGAGCTCAGGATTAAGAAACTTGGCTAATGATGGGGCAAGAGCCAAGATATCGAATTTCTGCCAAATACCAGGAGAAGCACACTGCTATCAGCAGCCATTATATTCATTAATTCATACACTAGCCTATTTTGTAGATTTTTCCAGGCTGGGATTTCGCTTGCCCAATGTTGCTGGACAGAACTGGGCACGGAGAAAGGTCTGGATGCAGTACTACAGCCTGCAATAAAAAAAAAAAAAAACAAAACACTGCAGGTGATACAAACCAGATGTGGATACACTCCAAGAGGTTTAACAACTTCATACGCCAGCCCCAGCAAAACAAAGCACTGAGGAGTGAGCACCCATAGCACCAAAACACACTTGACAGCAGAGAGTATTTCAAGGGGCGCAGAATGGGTTAACGGGAACCCATTGAGCACCCTCCAGCCAGTTATTCCTCCTAGGTTTGCTAGCACAGAAATTTGGGCATCAAAGAGGTCTACAATGTTCCACTTGTGCAATAAACTCCTTTAACCGACATCACTTCACACTTTCCGGAGTGCAAAGTTCGCGCTGATATTGTTGGCTTTCTTGCTCACTGCTTTTTGGCAGCATCTTGCCTGCCTGACTGTTCATTAATATGCAATCAGGACATTAAAGGCTTCATTCCAGCCCCAGCTAGGCTGTGACAGCCTTTTCCAGCAAGTGCTCTCTTGCAGGAGACAGAGGTGCAAATGCGTTTCGGTGCTCCCTAACACTCAAAATTAAAACACCCACACCCTGTACCCTATATTCCTACCAACTGGATTTTACAGAATAAGGGATTATCAGTATCACTGCAAAGAGCGCCTGGAGAAAACTTGGAAACTGTCCTGGATTTACTGTCATTGTGCTTTACTCCTTTATGTATCAGTTACAACACTAAACTTTGGCACGGTTTACAGACTGACTAATAACAGCTACATGGCAAAGGCTGCCTAAATGCACTGGCAATGAGAAAGTTTCCATCATTTCCATTTAGATGACTGCCAGCTGGTAAAAGTCCCCCAAAACCCCCACCTGTGTGTGTTCAGCTATCCTCTAATCTCCCAGATCTGAGCAGGAAGCAGGACAGCCCTGCCTCATTTACTGTCGCCACAGCTGCGTGGAAAACCATGTCGCTATAAGACCAAAATAATTCCTGCTCTTTCAGGAGCACACTATGAACATCTTTGCTCCATGCACCCCTCTGCTCCATGGATGCTCCATCACTCCTAGGCAGTGTGCAGCACTCATCTCAACCAAGAAATCAACTCACCTTAAGTCTCCTGCTGCCATCTAGAATGAGCCAGCAGCTGCCAGCTAACAAACTCCACAATTAAACACTCTGTATTGACTTCATAGCCTCCTCCCACCCCTGGGCTTGACACTTCAGCCTCTGGTCCAGCCTGTCCCCTCCAGCATCACCTCCTGTCCTGCTTTCACAGTCACAGAAAACTTGTCCCAGTTTCCCTTAATATATTATTAAATCCAGCCTTATTTTTCTTCCCTGGGAGACTAAACACAGGCCATCACTTCAATGTGCATGCCCAAAAGACAGAACAAATAGGTTTTAACTGTACGGAGTACTAAAAAAAGCACTCTAGTTATTTCAGGTCACTTTAAGCCACATTAATAATTTTCTGTCCCAAATTTTCAAGAGTTGCTTATGATGGAGATAAGCCCAACTGGAAAATAAAAAAAAAAAAATAAAAAAAAATAAAAAAAATCAAGAATCCCTGAACTCTGAAGGAAGGTTTATCTGAGTTTCGGCTCATATGCGCACTGAATGCAACACAGCCAAATAACATTTTTTCCATTACTTTTTATCACTATCACTTCACGTTCTCCCCCTTTGAGCACAGGGTCACATCAAAATTTCTCCAGGCAGCCCATGGTGCCATAAATTGTTAGAGATCTGGATTTACATCAGCGGGATTACACGAGATCAGCCAAATGTGCACATGCTGGAGGGAAAGGAGACAACACAGCACTTGAGAACTGGAGAGTATTTTTCATTTATAAATAGTTTACATTTTTTGGATCCAGCGGCAGACAACCCGCTCAGTCTGTACAGAAACCAAAGAAATATCATATGTGAGCGCTAACCACAGCGCAACAGAGATAATAAACAACAGACAGGCAGCTTTACACAGTGAGACTAGTGCTTTTGGGAGAGGAGGCAAATTAAAAGGAAAAGAAACACCAAATTCGGCAACCCTCACGCAGCTAAAGAACCTATTAAATTTCAGAGGGATACGCTTCTCCAAGTTAGGCTACAGGAGCAAACTCCACAAGGAAGCCAGCTCCCTACACCCTGTTGAGCTTCCCTGCTCTCAGCTGTACTTACAGTTTTAGCATCTCAGACCACTGCCCCAGCACTAAGGAGCGCTCAAAGACCTGCAGCAAGCAAGGACAAAGGGGATGCCCATGCAGTCACACAAAGCATGTGTACAACACGGAGCATGGGCTGGCATCCCAGTCCCAGGGCAATATCCTGGGTTAATGCACACAGGAGAGGTTCAAATTCTGATCCAAGACTAACTTGGTGCACTCTTCGAAATTATAGATAGGAAATAGCTACAAAAAATGGGAACCTAAAATACACGCTGCATCTTGCAACCATATACCATGCTTCCACACTCCAGATTGTATTTGCCAACAGCTTGTACTCAGCATCACGCAAGTGAGGGTTGCTACATGCGAAATACCTGAAGGCTGCTGAGCTCCCTCAGAAGTCTCCAACCTCATGGACGTCAACAGAGCAGAGATGGATTACAGGCCTCCTATGCCAACCTCTACCTTCACACCAAGTAAAACTGAAACGAATGCTGACATCTATCTTATCCACACTTTCTACAAATGTTTGTTATTATGTCAAACAATACCCTATATCCCATAGAAAAGACAAGTCTTAATAGGAAGTAGGACAGCTCTGTGCTTGCCAAGCAGAGGAACCTGGACTTGGGAGTATTCTACACTGAAATCAGCCTGCCAAGACCGATTTGATCCATTTTATTACTGCAAGGAATCCCACAAATATGCTGGTAGCTTTTGAGCATCAGTGTGGGTTCCTAGGAAGGGAAAAACCTCCTTAAAATACACACTTCCTGGATTTTGCAAGCATTTACCAGATGTAAGAGAATTCATCTGCCATGACAAGTGTGTTGACGCCAATTCTAGCAGACGAAGCTGAGCACCCATCTGTCATGAGTGCAAGTCTACAGCCAGATACGCCTGGCTTAACAAAGGTTTGTTTTCAATTATAGTTAGAAGAATCTGAAATATAACTGCCTGGCATCTGGCACCAACACATCTGAGTCTTTGAAGTGGTTCTTGACTTCAACAAGAAAACAGAGGAGGGCAAAAAAAGGGAATCAATCAGCAATTTCAGTTCAAGTCAAATCTCTTCTCTGAAGAGAAAAGGTTAATACCACAATCACTGAGCACACCAGAAATGTGCTAGCAAAAAAATAAAAAAATCCTAAACCAAAACCCATAATTGAATACAGGGGTTACTGCTTTCACTTTCAGAAATAAGGTTATAAGATACCTGGGTCAATGGTCTCAGACAGAGGAACCTTCCCGCCTCCTAAAACTTCCCCATGGTGTGACACTCAGCATCCCCTTCCTGATCACTCAGGCTCACACCTGCAATAAAATGCTCATGGGAAAAGACATTTAACACCTAAACCCCAAGCCCAGCAACCAGCAAAAGTACAATTAAATCAGAACACCAAGGCAGCGAGCAAAACCTTAAATGATATTGCTATGGTCAGGAGGGAAGTCGGCGCAAGAGCCGTGCTACAAGCCTCAGTTTTAAAACGTGTCTCTTCTTTATCTGGTTTATTCAAATAAGCACAGTTGTGACTTAACAGCAACAAGGTGGCAGAGCGCAACAGCTCCCAAGACCAGGGATAGTGGTTTTGATTGGAATGACATTCCTTTAAGGAGGGATAAAAATGTCTTATTCATTTTCTCCAAACTGTGCCCAAGTCCCACCAACTCTTTTTGTTAGGCCAGGCAGTTTCTGGAAACGTCTTCTGGCTCAGAACACTTACAGAATTTCAGGAATCTGCTCCACAAATCCTGAAGCTGCTTTGTTCGGGAATGCTGACATGTAGGCAAAGGAAAACCAAAACATCCCCTTGAATGCTGCACTAAGGTCTGCCCAAGACGAGAAATGCAAGAGTCAAGACTGAAGGAAGCGTGGGTTTTCTGCTGCATTTCAAAAATTGCCTCAAATACCCTTCCAGCACAGGAATGTGGCTGTGCCAAGACAGCCTGCACGCCTATCACGACTGACGGCCTCCATGTGCTCCCCTCAAAGGACGGATGGAGTTCAGAATGAACAAACAAAACAGACTTTCAGATCAAGTTTTCTTGGCCTTTGCAGAGATGTTCGCGCTGTGAAAAAGCTCTGAGAAGAAAAAAATCTCTTCTCCCCAGACAGGAACCACCCGCTTCCCAATGTCTCCCTGTCCACAAGCAAAGGGCAAGCACATACTTGGTCTTCTGCTTGCACAGCTCCCAGGACAATACTTGAGTTGTCCTCTGAAAATATCCATTGCATTCCACAAAATTGAGAAAACTAGACCTCTGGCTTATCCATAAAGCCTAATACTTATAGGCTTGCATTGAGTGAGATGGTTCTTCACTGCTTTACTATAGGACCATTTTAAGGCTGAGGAGCCTTGCCCAGGACAGCATTCTGCTGGTAGCTACCAAAACAAGGCCCAGCTCCTGCTGCAACATCAGTTTGTCCTTTATCTCTGCCCTTCTTCCCAGCAAGCCCCAACAGACACCACAAGATGAGAGCTGGAGGGATGGATGCTCTTCACTGCTGATCACCAGTGTCATGGCACTGGCCCAATACAAACCAAGGGTGCAAAGCACCCACTGCAGCAGCCTGGGCACTGGTCAAACAGCCACGTATTACCCCCAAGCCACCATCAAATAGCACACACACACACCAGAAGGGGGTATGGTTGGTTCACCTTGGCTTGAAAGTCCTCTGTGGAGGTGGCCACAGAGAACAGCAAAGGAGCCAGGATCTGAAAGGCTGGCAGAGGAGTGGTACCACAGGCCTCCTTCCTGGCTTGTCCTCTGCCTTTGCTCCTCGTGAAACCAGACCTAAAGAGGCATCTGCAACCCTCTTCCACACACCGTGGCAACACCAGGAGGGAGACCAGGTCTGCTCCTCCACAGCAGGCACCACTTGGTGGCTCTGAAGCCATCCAAACAAGCCCAGAGGGATTCTGCATTTCAAACCTAAAACAGGAAACCCATCAAAAGGTATTTTGGCTGTGACAGACCATAGGTTCCACACAAAACTTCAAGGCACACTTTCAATCCACTCCCCATCACACAAGGGCTGCTGCTGTTATTGTCCATTGCTCAGCAGGGTCAGGAAACTGACTTCCTAGGGCTCAAAAACTTCCCTGCCACTGGTTGCCAACTGTGTGGGGATCCCAAAGGGAGGGGACCAAGCAGTCTAGGGAGATGGCAGGCCAAAGGGAGATTCAAGGGATGATGCATCCTGCAACACTGATGGAGACGGCTTTATAACTGGCGGTTAGAATTACTCAGGAAGTTGCAGAGGAAGCAATTGGAAATTGTTGGACAGGGAAACTTCCCCATTTTGTTTCCAAATGTGCAGGGCCCATAAGTCTCTGCTGAATTCCTTTTTCAGCCATGCCTCTTACAAATAAAGCAACATTAATTAGCACACAGATCCAAAAGTGTTCAGCTGACTCCTCCTCCCCCAAAAAGGTGGATTTTTTTTTTTGTTTTGACTTTAACAAAAAATTACAACAAGCCTGAGTGGCTTAATCACACACAGCCTGTTCCCCAGCAAGCCCCACGCTGGCATTACGACTTGCAGATGGGGTGCTTGAAGACCTCACCTCTGAGCCGGCTCAAGTACTCACAGCTGGAGGGTGAAGCAAACAAAGTAAACAGCAGGAATCAGAGCCTAACCAGCAGCCTGCGCATACCCCTGGCTCATCAGCAGTGCCAGGGCTGCCAAAAGGTACTTTCACCTGAGAATGGGGTGGACAGAAAGACATGCAGGGAAGGTATTGGGAAGAAAGCTTGTGCAGTCCCTGGGAGCTGGAGGCTGGAGTAAGCCTGGGAGGCATGTAGAAGTATGCGGTGCAGTCCCATCCTCCCTGCCAGCTGAAAGGCCAGGCTCTTGTTAAGCTGACCACAAAGTGGTAGCACTTGAAACACAAGTGCTAGGAACTGGGAAGAAAGAAATCCTGTAGTAAACAGCAGGCAGCTATCTGGCATCTCCCAAGGACACTGCTCAAATGCCATGAGCAGCCAGAGCTGTCCATGCCTCGTCAAGGGGCTCCCAGGGAGACGCAGAAGCCCACCACTTCCCACCCACATCTACTGCTCTATGCCCATCAGGCCACAGAGACATCATCTTCCTGGAAACTCTGCTCCAAGATGGGAGCAGCGAGTCACCAAAAATGATTTCCAGCTGTGGCTGTGACAGTCGTAAAGGCTTGCTGCTTTGCCCAAGATGCTTCCCCAACGTATGAGTGGCACTGTTTTATCCACGGAGAAGCTGCCACATGGGTCCTAAAACAGACCAGGATTCAGGTGCTGCCTCAACAGTATCCCCTGATCACAAGAACAATGTGTGGGGTGAGCTAGCACCAAATTCTCTGCTACTACAGGTCTTTGCTAATGCCAGCACCCTTCACACTGGTCTCTGAATTCCTCCATCAGTGACCTCCTAATGGCTATAAATGCAGCACTTGGTGGAGCTGGGTCTCCATTATCCACTGTTCCTGCGGGGATGGTTTAATGGGATTGCTTGTTGTCTGACACAGGATAATCTCACACTGCTTCCCTTCCCTCAGTGGGGATACTGGCACAGCCACTCTCCACAGCCTGCTGCCTGTGACAGAGATGGGCATTTCAAACTGGAGTCTGCTCCTCCAACTGAACTTGGCCAACAGCATCAAAAGCTCCAGGGGAGAGAACAGACACGTGCACCACTGCACAGCCTCCTTCCTCAGGAAACTTGGGTAAAAAGCAGTACTTACCTCAGAGAGATTATTAAACTGGGGAGAAGAAAAGCCAAATGCTGTTTCAAGCAGACCATATAAGCCAAATGTATCCTGTCAGATCTGTATGACTTTCTGGTCACAGAGATCAACTCAAAGACCAGCAAATGTCTCCACTGGTAAGGACGAAACCAAAATCCTGGAAGGGGTTTAGCTCACCAAGAACTCAAAAGCCAAGCAGCTTCACTAGGGAGCTGGACTCGGTCCCAGCGATAAACAGATGCATTTACTAGAACTGCAGGAGCTGAAGCGAGCCCTGCACACATCCTCGCAGACCCACAAGGCAGGCTGCCGGCTCCTGGTTCAACAGCAAAACTAAGTGACACCACTCGAGACAAAAGCACTCAGAAACCAATGATGAAGCCTCAGCTCTGCAGATCTCCTACAAAACCAGAAAATTCCTCTCTCAGTTACACAGCAGAGGCTGAGTTTGCCTAGGGACTATTTTAATAACTTCATTAAACTATTTTCTAACCTACTATAACACGGAAAGTTCATTCATTGGCTCTTATGAAGAGGGATCTAAACTTCTTCAGTCCATCATCTCAACAGCTTTTAGGTGGTCCTCTCAATAAGAAGGGGTGGAAAGCAGGAAGGACGATATACAAGAGGTTTACAGCCACGTGAAACAATAAAGACAGCCCAAGTATCACAAAGGCTTCCAAATCACAGCCCTAAAAACATGCACCATCATATTTACTGATTTAATGCAGCATGTGCGCCTGACTCCAGAAATAATCCCAAGGTGTTTGAAAGCCAAGAATTCTGACTTACGAGACTTGTTTAAGGAGAAAAACAGAGGAATAGAGTTGTTTATAGACTAACAGATAGAAACAGCACAAAAATATGCTTAGCAGAGCAAAAGTGGAAAGTATTATGACACCTTTCAAAATAAAACATCATTGTTTGAATCTCTTAAAACAGAACAAGCCTCCCCATTTTGCCAAAATAAATGAAATACAAGTGTGGATTTGACTTTGCCCCCTGGTTAAGAAAGGGACAAAGGTTTATGGTAAGTTAGACAGACAAACAGAGCACAGGACACTCTCCTGGCTCACCAGCAGGGACAGAACATAGACTGCAAAGAGACAGGCACCAGCAACTGCCCGATATCAGCAGCATTTGGCACTGTCCATGCTATCACCAGACAGGCACAGGAGTGATGAAGTAACTGGGCATGAAAGAACAGAGTGAGGAGCATCCAGGTGCCACCCAGATCATCAAGAGATGCCTCCTTGCCCATTGCAAATGACAGAAGTGACTGCTGACATGGGCCAGGCATGCACCCTGCCATACTCCCCATCCCCACATCCCATTCCTGCTGCAAAGCCTGCTGAGAAAGGAGGAAACCCGTGGCTCCACACACCTTCCAGCTCCAACTCAAAACAACCACCTCCTGCTGCTCAGGAGCCAAATTGGGGTTGCCTGCTCGTGGAATGGGCAGCTGCGAGAACACCCCATGCTGTCCAGATTGCTAGAGGTTATTTTTTAGGAGTGTGCCACAGGAAGGCTTCTGGTGCTTTCTCACAGCTCTCGAACCTGGGCAGACCGCAGCTGACCCAGACACAGCAAAAAGCAAGCAACGGCTGCTCCCCAGGCAGCGGTGGTGCAGAGCCAGCTCCAGCCTCCCCCCCGCACACACAGCGGAGGAAGGAGAGGCACCGGTGTTTGGACAACTGGAACACATTTAGGGGGTGATTTTTCACAGGGCCTCCAGCTAGGCAGTTTCCTACGATAGCCATTTTATTACCCGTGATACAACACACAGACCAGCAGCTCCCTGTCCACTAGGTCTCCCCCTGTCTCTACAGCAACATGACCCACAGCGAGCCCCACCACTGGGGCACCTACATACCTAGGACACCTCCAGCACTGTGTCTTTAAATGCAACCAGAAGATAACACCCAATAAACCTGCCACCTCCCTCTGAATCTCTTTGGGCACATGCAGTTCGACCCCAGCACCCGTCTCTGCTAGGTACAGAACAGCACTAGCCGAGCACTGCCATACACAATGCAAGAACCAGCCCACTGGAGAGCCGTGATTTTCCAGAGGTATTTTCTAGATGATAGATAACATAGAAAACCTGTGTTTATATTGGCACACGGCAGACTAAAACAGACTTTAAGTACAGTTATAAAACAGCCCAGTCTACACTGGCCATGCAAGATGTGTTTCAAACTGCAGGGCAGTATTTGGAGAAAGGCTTGTTAGTAGCTGGTGTTGATAAAATCTCCAGGGCAGAGGAGTATTCACACCATCAAAGGACAACAGGGTCCCATCCTGGTAAATGCCCATCCCAAAAGTGCAGACTTTGGGTCCAATTAAAAAAAAAAAAAGAAAGACACCAAGGGAAAACTTACAAAAGGTACTGCCTCATTATGAGCAGCAACATCAAGACTATCAAGACTATCCATCCCTCAAAAAAAACATGACAAATTCTCTTGCACTGAAAACTTTAGCGCCAAACAAGGCTTTAGGCAGCTAATGCATTTTTAAATGCAACTCCTGCCAGACATTGGAATACTCCTTTTGTAAATCCGTAGCTCTGCACAAAGCTGTTGGGTTGTAAAGGGCCTCTGATGGTTTTCCTGCTGAAATCCATGCAAAGCCACCGCACCAGCAAACCACAAAACTGCCACACAAGTGCACACAACCAACCACAATGCCTGTGCATCCAGCATGGTTAAGTAATAAAAACTAAGCAGACTGCTACAGTTTGAGACCCATCCTTTAATTCTTACTCAGACTGAAAATGCAACCACACAGAAGTGAGCCATGCTCCTGGAACTGGATGCAACACATCATCAGGGCTTAAGTGGCACCCCCAAAATAGCAGGGCCTGCTTCTAGACTTCTCCAAAATTATATGGCTGTGGCTCAAGAGACAACATGCTGAAAATATGATGAGGAAGCATAACACATTACATATGTTGTGGTCCTGCTCTGAAGCTGGAAGAGGCTGGAGCTGAAGGACTTGGGCTGCAGTGCCGGACTTGGTTAACTATTAATGGATGATTCAGCTACAATAGGTGTTTCACGTTGTGCGCTCACACAGCAGCATAGAAGTCCTGGTCCTTGACTTGGGCCACTGTGCACAGCAGAAATAAATGCTTCATAGCACATCATCTAATAGATGGATGTACTAGGAAATACAAAACAGGGATTATTTGTCCTTTTTTTCCTTCTGCAGCCTCCCACTCTGCTCTGTCCTTCCTGCGCCACTAAAAAGCAACAAGGGACTTCAGAAGAGAGCTGCTGGTGGTTTTGTGCAAGCCTTGGGAGGCTGGGCACCCACAATCCAGACCAAAGGGGCTACATCTAGTCACTGTTACTCAAAGCCAGTATCTATGTTAAACCACTTTCCTCACCCTGAACTAGGTGCTTATTGCTGCCCAGTCCTGGCCCTGCAAAGCTGAAGAACCTGGAGCCTGGAATTTCTGCAGATGGCTCTTCCCAGCAGTATTAACCTAAATTATCTCTACTCCATTCATCCACATGACCCCATCCAACTCTACGTTGCAAAACAAGGGAGTCACACTGAGTGATTAGGTTAGCAGCACAAAATGATTATGTTAAAAGCTGATGAGCTGAACTAACTCAATCCAAGGTGTCTCTCGGGGCAGCCAACAAGATCAATAAAAAGCCCTGCAGCCCTAATTAAGAGTTTCTGGGTGCGGTTGACATACAAGGCAGGGAGAATACACAAGTTCTCATCAGAGCTGGCTACTGAGCAACTGTTAGCCATCATCCCATTCTGCAGCCACTCGAACTTCAAGACACAACTTTAGTCCCTCTTCAAGAGATCAAGGCAAAGGCAGGCACTGCCTGGGCTCACACAGGGCCTCCTGGCACTCAGCAGTTTCCCCGCTGCCCTGCAGAGACAATGGGAGCTGCACACATATTCATGAGCCCAGGTGTAGGGAGAGTTGGGAAGGTGTTTCTCCAGCCTCAACCCACCTTGGATCCTTCCAGCACGTTCTGCTGAAGCTGCCCACTGGGGATCATCCTTCCAGTGCTCTCAGACTCCCCTCCTAAACAAAACCCCATCGCAGCAGAGCACTTCTGCATACGCTCAAATCCCCACCAGAGACAAGACTCCAGAACCAGCCTAACTTCAGGCAGGGAAGTGAGATCTCACTCATGCTCAAGGAAGCATTTAAGTACCTGAAGTGCTTTGTTGAAGTGTCTGGGCTCCCAAACGTATCAATTTTACCACCTCAAGTCTCTTGATGTCAGCAAGCAAAGGTGGAAAGCAATCAACCTCACACTTGCTTGCTCATCCCTTAAAATCCAAGCAGGAACTCCTGCAGGGCTCAGCCACCTTAAATCTTACATCCACAGAACTGTAGAGCAGTTTGCACAAGCAAAGGAAAAAACATATTAAGCCGTACCTAACACATAATAACGGTTGATTTTCCGAGAGAACAATTGGTGGTGTGTGCGTTTTTTTCAGCTGCCTACTGAGATGCTCTTCCCCTGCCCTGGGAATTTTCACTCTGCAGCTTCTCCTCCCCCAGCTCCCAGACCATCCATTCTCCCCTTTTCAAACTGCACCCATTGTAAACGGCACTGAATATTAACACAGCCCATTGAGCACTTACTCCTTTTGTATGGGACCCCTGCGTTTCAAATTGCAGTCACTGCAGAGAGGAAAAGGCTCGAAGTGATTAAATGCCATGACGTTTCTTAAAAGGAGAGAGGAATATGCAGAGGAGGCTAAGGGGGTCCTAGAGCCTTTCTCTTGAAGACGGAGACTTCGCAAGAGCCAGTAAGGCTTCTTGGTAGGGATATTTTATCCCATTCAGGCTTCATTATCAATCTCGTATGCACTTCCAATCCTGGTCCGATTGAGAGAATTTCTGCTTCAGCTGTAGCTCTGCCAGAGATTAGGATGAGAAGATCAGACAGCAGTCACAACGGGCTTGCTGTAACTGCTGCTCTCCAGTAAGCACTAATAAACATCACGGCATGCTGAGGGTGGCCAGCGACTCCACCGACACATGTTCACACAGGAAGGGAGGGTTTATTTGCAAGTGCGTATATTTATTTGTGCATAAGCAGCAGGCCTGGAGATGCACTGCTTTACAAGGAGGGGCTTTGCCGTTCCTCCAAGGGGATCAAGCTCCAGAGCAGCATCTGCAAGTCTATAGGGTGCAGAGCCATCCCGCAGCCTCTGAGTGAAGGCCACCATGCTTCAGGAAGCACCCAACCCAAATGTGTCATCGCAAACTGAGCAGGATTTCTTGTATAAACACCCCCTGCTCCCCACACCATCCCACCTTGGACCACCACCCAGGAGGGAGATGCTGGCTTTGCAGAATTTCTTTGGGCTGCCGCTCCCTTTCCCGAGGAGGAGAAAGGGGGAGCAACCACCTGCATCCCTCCGCACTCCCCTCTCCCATGCTGTCTTTCCAAGCCCAGCAGCCAAGCATATGGTGAGGGCCCCCCAGCTGCACAGGGCCCGATGCTGTGAGCCCAGGGTGACGATTACTTAATCTTTGTTCCATTATTTCAGCAGGGCTGGAAGTAGGACATGCAGGGGAGGAAATGCCAGCAGCACTCCCCACCTCTCAGCACTGTCTGCAGGAGGGTCCCCCCCACTACCTTCTCTTCCAGCATCTGCAGGAGATCACGAGTTGCTCTGGACTAACGTCCATCTCCAGAGATCACGATGCATGCAAGCGTTGGCACAGCAAGCTTTCTGCAGAGCTCAATGCCACTCTACTAAGCAAGAAAAGAAGTCACCCTAACATGCAAGAGCAGAGCAACAAGACCTGGCACATTAAAACCCCAGTTTAGCAAGAAATTTAAGTTAATAGGCAAATCTGAGTACAAACATTCAGTTTCATTGCCTTCAACAAAGGCTCTGTGTGCATACACTTGAGCATAGCAAGGGTCTGCTGCTCCCCACTCCTAGTTCAAATGCACTTCCAAAGCCACATAAATGCTTACAGACACCAACAGGATTTTCAAAATCATCCAGACTACTTGCCCAGCTCTCTTCAGACAGGAGCAGCAGCACTAGACACACAGACAGCATCCATGCAGCTGGTGCTCAGAGTAACTTGAGCTACACAAACCCCAGAACCACCCTGGGAAACAGAGAGCAGCTCTGAGCCCAGCTCCCCTGGGCGCTGCCTTGTTCCCAGATACGCCAAGCACACACCGATGCAGAGGCAGAAGGGTCTGTGCATGGATGTCCAGTATCCCAAAACCTTCCCTGAGTCATTGGGTCAAAAACACACAAACATCTGTTTAAAATGAAAAGTTTCATTCCTCTGAACCATACCAGCAATGAATTAGCTATCTAACTGCACTTCCACAGCTCCAAAGCCTTCTCTCCATTAACATCTGTACCCAAAATACTATTGCTCTGTCACTAGAAAGGAAGCAAAACCTCTCTATTGTATACGATGCCTATAAGAAATCTTTCTTCTACCACTCCTCAAAACTTAAGATCCATGGAGAGACAGAAGCAGAGGACGGAGAGGATGTGCCAGGTCACCCACGCAGCTGAAGCCCTGCCTCGGCTTTGCTGGGCACAAAGCATTTCGTACTTAAGCTTGGCCCTAAAGTTTATGCCATATATTGTGCTCTAATGTAAAAACTAACTTCACACTTAAACTCCAAAAGACACACAGCCTCTCCAGCAGCTTCAATGCTGCAAAGCGGTTCTGCACAGCAACTTCTCCACAGAGTTCGATTTTCCAGGCATCCCCATGGACTTTGCAGAGCTTGCAACAGCTGGGGCTGCAGCTCCTGCGACGACAACATGGGTCACGCCAGAGTGTTGCAACACGCCTAAATCAGGGCTACTGAGCCAGCGAGTCCTGCACGTTTCCGTAACCGGCACGCAGGATTGAGCTGCCTGTTGCTTGTACGTACGTAAAAAGCCATGGGTGCCACACTGCATTAACTGTGAGCAACTGCAGCGCACCAGCCCTTCTGCGGATCAGCTTTGCCCTCGGAGAGCCAGTGAGAAAAATCACAACTCCAAACTCCACTGCCAACGCAGAAATAACAAGAGTTCCAAAAGATCCCAATGCTTTTCTTTATTACCGATAGTCCTGTTGACAAAATACGCAGCCGGTTCCAGAACCCTCTCCAGCGTGCAGAGCCACATTTCCAACTCTACGAACAAAAGCTTTATCGCCAGCACACTGAAAACTGACTCCGAGCACTGCTTCAGCCTTGTGGCACTCACTAGGAATAAAAGATAAACTGCTAAGGAGGGGTTTTTCAATAGCGTTTTAACGAAGTTAAAGCACAGCCAGCACGGGTTACTGAAAACAGGATTTATCTTGTCTCCTATTAGGGATCAAACATGCCTGAGCTTCTCCCCCGGGGGAAGCAGACACCTTCGGGGGGAGAGGCAGCCTGCCCAGGAGCGATGGAGGAGAGGGACACGCAGCTCTGACATCGCCTGTCTCACCTCAGTTTACAGGAGGGGAACTCGCACTCTCAGACCACACGCCCCATCAGCCCAGGCTGCAGCAGCTGCAGAAGGGCATCTTCTGCAGGACGTGATGCTTTTATAGAGGACATAAAACAACTAAACTAAAAAATTAGTTAATGATTCTCTGCACCAGTAATTAGTATTTACGATCCTACCAAGCACGTCAATTTTACGTCTCTGAACTAAGTGATTTTTAGTGATTAAAAGCAATCGCTTTAAAAAAGTTTTTGCAGCAGCTTAAATGTGCCCTTTTTGTATTAGTTATGGAGAAAGAAAAAAAAAAAGTCCCTTAATTTTGATTGTCAGATATAAAAGCCATCACAAATTTCCACTTTAGCCAATTCTTTGGTTAGTTTAGAATTAATCATAAACGGTATTCTGTGTTTAAAAAGATCAACAGCTCACATGTCCATAGAAGCAGATTTATTGGTGAAGGAATAGCAAGTATAAAATTTAAACTGAACTCAAGACACTCAAAAATCTGTTCCGTACGAAAAAGACACTCCTGGGTATTAGCACTCCCAGAAAAAAACACAACAATAAATTTGTTCAGACTGGGCTATTAATGCATTTCTCCGTGCGAACAAAGATACGCTGTCCTATTTTAAGAGGCACATGGGAATGCTGGAATTATGCTGAGAGACCAAAAACTCGCTCTGAAAGGTGCCCAGAGCTGAAGGGCAGCTCTGTCAAAGCACACAGCAACAGGTGAAAAGGATGAGTCAGGGTTTTAACGCAGAGGTCACATGTTCCTCTCGGCGTGACACCTGATAATTTCATGTAGAATAGGAACCTGAAAAACCTCTAATAATTCTTCTTAATAAGGAGCTGGATGATCTCCAGCAACACTTCAGTGTCCACTCTCTCCCTTGGCAGAACCAAGGAGTAACTCTTACAACCAGGGGTTTTATGGATTCAATGATCTATAAATCTGTTCAAACAGTCCAGCAACGGAAGCACTGAGGCACTCTTCCCGATCTGCATCCCTGTTTCCTAAGGTAAAGTAGATGTCCAGAACGCTCATTTTTACAAGTTTATAAGCACTCGCACACATTTACATTTTACATTTACACTGTCAAACGAACCGAGCTGTCAAAGCAGAGATCACTTTCCCTCCCAAATCTCTACTGCTTCATGTCTTCGATGTTTTATTTTGGATCTTACTGGGTCAGAGCAGCAGCAGCGCGCGGTGCTTACACAACTAGAGCAGACTTGGTCCATTTTATGGGAAATGGCGACCACGCCATCCAATACTTGAACACGGACCCCAACGCTTTCAAACACCCTTTTAGGAGGGGAAAAAACCCACAGACACTCTACTAACCCCCAGGTGCCAGGCTGAGAGGCCAGTTGCCACCCAGGACACACCACAGGTTAATAACTTGGACTGATGGATAAAAGACGGGTAAGTACTTAGGGAATCACAACTTTTATTGGGAAGCACCGCCTGGGTTTTCCTCAGAACGTCCTAGCAGTACCGAACAGCTTCAGCACCTCAACAGTTGCCTGCTCGGAGCGCCTAACGGGAAAAGATTCGGGAGCCCACAGCGGCCGGTATCTCCAGCGCATCCCATCGCTAGAGAGAGAACGCGCTCCCGGCTCCCCTTCCTCCCAGAGCCCCGTACGGGGGGGAAGGAAAGGGAGCCGGGTGATGCTGGGAGCATCGCACCCGCCCCGGCTGGGAGCCAGAGCGGACCCGGGAGCGGCTCCCCCCGGGCAGCCCCGCTTTGCTTTGTAAAGCGAATAAACCGCAACTTCGGGGTTCTTTTCGCTGCAATATTTCGCGACCCCCGCGGGACGGGTGCCCTGAGAAGGCTTCGGGAGCTCACGCCAGTATCTCTAGTGGAGCGAACCCCTTCCCACTCCCCTCCTTCCCAGAGTTCTGTAAAGAGCAGGAGAAGCAGGAGAAGAGCCGTCCCGGCAAGGGATCGGGCGGGCAGGGATCCCGGGACCAGCATCGCACCCCAGCTGCTATCTCCGGCGGATCCCACCGCTGGGGATTGAACCCATTCCCAGCTCCAGTTCCTTCCAGACCTCCGTAAGGATCAGGAGAAGGAGGAAAAAAAGAGAGAAGGAGAAGAAGGAGGAACAGGAGAATAAGGAGGAACAGGAGGGAAAAGAGAAGGAAAAGGAGAATAAGAAGGAGAAGAAAGAGAAGAAGGAAAAGGAGAATAAGAAGGAGAAGAAAGAGAAGAAGGAAAAGGAGAATAAGACGGAGAAGGAGGAGAAAGAGAAGAAGGAAAAGGAGAATAAGAAGGAGAAGAAGGAAAAGGAGAAGGAGGAGAAGAAGAAGGCGGCGAACCGGCCCGGCGAGGGATCGGGCGGGCAGGGATGCCAGGAGCAGCATCGCACCGGGACGCGGGAGCGGCCCCCCGCCCCTCGGTTTCCACCCGCCCCCCGGTGCCCCTGCCGGTACTCACAGGTTGCGCGTGGCTGCCGGCAGGCCCCGGGGCAGGGCGGGCAGCCCGAGCCCGGCGCAGCTCAGCCGCTCCTCGCCGCAGGCGCACCCGGCGGGGCAGGCGGCGCGGCCCGAGCGCAGCAGCCCCAACAGCAGCAGCAGCGCCGCCGCCGCCCCGCCGCCCGCCCGCCGCGGCGGCCCCGCCATCTTGTATCCGGTACCGGAGAGACGCTGCGAGGCGGCCGCGCTCAGCGCCGCTCCGCCGCCCGCCGCATCGCCCCGCGCCGCATCACCGCGGGGCGCTCACGGCACCGGCATCCACCCCCGGCCGCAGGAAGCGCCGCCTCCGCCTCCTCTTCCTCCTCGATGCCAGCGGCTGCCCCGCTACTCGGTGCGCTCCCTTGGGGCCGAGCGCCGCCGATGCTGCCTCTGCCCCGGCCCGGCCCCAGCGCCGCGCACCCACGTTGGAGACACCGCAACATGTAAAGCCGCGCCGCCCCCCGCGCGCCCGCCCATTGGCTGCCGGGCGGCCCCCGGCGGCCCCTGGCGCGCTGCCATTGGCCGAGAGCCCCCCCCCGGCGCGGCGCTGCGGCCTCTCATTGGCGGAGTCCGCCTGTCCGTCAAGGCCGCGGGGCCCGCCCCTCTTTCCCACTCCAGGTGTGAACGCGGCGCCGCCTCCGCACCGAACTCCGCGCCGCTTCTCTTAAAGGGGCCGCGTCCTCTGCGCCCAGAGGGATTTGGGAATCGTCCCTCTCGTGGGTGCGGGCGGCCCGCGGCAAGAGAAGCGCCTGGGGGCTGCCCTGCACCCCGCTGGACACCACGAGGCAGCCCAAGGGCACGCGTGTCCCGCCTCGACTGCAGGACTGGCTTAATTAAACTCACGTTTCAGACCAAACCTGAGCGGCTGCTCCCAAATTCACCCCTGTTTTTGAAAGCCCAGCACGCACCAGACAGCCCCAATCGCGTGGAAGCATGAGTCAATAACAGCTGCTGCAAGATCGTTACAGGCAAAATGAATCTTAGATCATCGATACACTCCAAAGACTGAATGTAGAGGCTGCTCCTGAGCTCTGCAGAGAGCATCCAACTGGCTCATAGAATCATAGAATCACCAGGTTGGAAGAGACCCACGGGGTCATCAAGTCCACCCATACCCATTAATCACTAAACCATGTCCCTCAGCACCTCATCCACCCGTCCCTTAAACGCCTCCGGGGAAGGTGACTCAACCCCCTCCCTGGGCAGCCTGTTCCACAGCCTTTAGGGGAAGAAGATCTCGGGGGGGGGCTCTGTGTGCCCTGGGCAGGTGGGAATGCGGTTTAAGCCCTCACATCAACTCAGCCTCGCACCTGGAGTGATGCAGAGAGAAGGGGTTATGATATCGTAGGAAGGAAAAACACATATTGCCCTCCGATCCTGCTTCCAGTACCTCTAGTGAGGCCGCATCTGGAGTCCTGTGCCCAGTTCTGGGCTCCCCAGCTCATAAAGACAAGGAATTACTGGAGAGAGTCCGGCGGGGGCCATGAAGATTATGAAGGGATTGGAGCATCTCTCTTAGGAGGAGAAGTGGTGAGAGCCTGGAGGAGACTGAGAGGGGACCTTATCAATGATGATCACTATCTGAAAAACAGGAATCAAGAGGATGGAGTCTTCAGTGGAGCCCAGTGACAGGCCAAGAGGCACAAACTGAATCACCTTAATACAAAGAAAAACTTTCCTGTGAGGGTGATGGAGCACTGCAACAGGCTGCCCAGGGAGGGTGTGGAGTCCCCTTCTCTGGAGATATTCACACCCACCTGGACACCTTAATGTGCAACTTGCTCAAGGTGCTTTAGCAGGGGGGTTGGACTGGATGAACTCCAGGGGTCCCTTCTGACTCCATCATTCCAGGGCTCTGTGATTTGATTTCCATCCTCTGCCAGATTTCTCCCCAGGGCAGGGACGGAGCTGTTATTTCCTTTTTTGTAGCAGGATGGGGCGTTGCACTGCAGGATGCTTCAATTGCATTGCTCATCTTCCAAGCGTATCTCTTGATATAAAACAGTCTGCATGAGGGGAGTTGCATTCAGGTGGGTTTAGAGTGGCATCCAAGCTGTACAAATGTGCCGCATCATGAAAGGCAGCAAACCCGGATTGGTGGCATCTAGAAAATAGATCAGGCTGGCCAAATTAGAACCCAAGTTTGACACTGAATTTGCAGATAAGCCCAATCAAACAAGTTGGGTTTGATCCACAGGTTCCCTCCAGGATGGGAAAGCCCAGTGTCAAAGACTATGGTGTGTCCCTTCCACACACCGGACAAGGAGTTTTGGCAGCCTCCTGCGTCTTGCAAGTAACGTCTGACCTCCCTGCCCTGCGCGAGTATCTGCAGCACAGGGAAGCATCACACTGGAGCAGCATCAGCAACTGACAGAAGAGGAATGGAGATGACAGGTCTTCCTTTCATGAAGAACTGGGGCCTTTGAAAGCTGGGTTTCAGTATTCCTGCCTGTGGTCCCCAAACTAGGCAAAGACCTTGCAAGGCCTTTCTCCTCTACCACAGCACTGGTGAACATGATTATGAAACACTACCTTGATGATGTGCAGGAAGGTGTGAGAGGAAACACGTTTTTGGAAGCTATCATTCTGAGTGAAGACTTTTTCTTCTCCTGCCTCTTCTTTTCTTCTAGATTTCTTACAGATTCATCAATGAGGCAATCGTTTAATCCGATACAATGCACAGGGATAGTCCAGGTTAAGTATTCAGATGCCTGCCACAGACAGCAATCGAGTCATCAGAATTTTTCACAGAAAGGGTCATTGGGCATTGGAACAGGCTGCCCAGAGAGGGGGTTGATTCACCTTCCCTGGAGGTGTTTAAGGCATGGGAGGACGAGGCGCTGAGGGGCATGTTTTAGTGTTTGATAGGAATGGCTGGACTCGATGAGCCTATGAGTCTCTTCCAACCTGGTTATTCTATGATTCTATGATTTGCTGAACCCAAAAGCAACATGAGTAGGATCATAAAGTAGCCCCTGTGCCTCCTGGCTGCTTCTCAGAGCAGTGTGTACTGTGTGCACTGTTGAAAAGATGCACATAAAAAATCATTCCTGAGAGCAATCAGGAAAAGGAAAAGCAGTCTGAAAGTCCTGCGGAGGAAGATTTAGCTTTTGAAAGTGACATGGTATGAAATGTAGAAACTGGGTTTATTGATGGGGCAAGAGTTATTGTGAGTTGGAGTCTTATTTCAGCCTTCGAGAACTAGAGAGAAGAGGAGAATGGCTTATGTTTGCTGTTTGCAAACTAAAAGCAAGAGCTCCTGTCCCTGGGGAGGGGCCTAAAGGAGGGTGGGTAGAGATATTACAGAAGATAGTGCAGTCTTATACAAATATAAAACCAATTTTAAAAAGTACACCTTTAGTTCTTCAAAGTAAGAAACCAAAATTTAGATCCTTCTATGCAGTGGATTTATCTTGCCTGGTGGGGAATGCATCACAAAATCATAGGCTAATAAAAGGCTAATAAAAATGCATTTGGTTCTTTTGCAGTCGTTTCAAACTTGACACCCAAGCATTTTAATTAATTTTAACAATTGACTTCAATATTTTTTAATTATTCTTGAAATCCCTGACCTCAAACCCTGCTGATTTAATCTCACCCACGCAGTGCAGGACTTTCAACCTGCACAGTGTGACTGCCATCGCAGTGCCCTGTTCCCGAAGTCCCTCTGCATTCCCCTGCCCCATGATAAGGATGAGAGTCTGGCCATGGGATTTCCCATGGAGAGAGAGATCCAAAAGCCTTAAATAACCTTCTTTAAAGATTCCTAAAAGCAGCTCTGCTGTAAACCCAGCTGAAACACCCTGCATTTGCACAAGATCGCCGTGCAGTGGAAATAATTCAGCGAGGGCAGTTGAAACGAAATGAGTCTCTCTTCACAGTCATGTTCCCCTACCCGAATCAACGCCTTTGCTAGAGAGGAGTCTGTGTACAGCATGGAGGATGTTTCTTCCTTGAACCTCATTAAATCTAATTAAATAGCTTACAAAAGTATTTATGAAAACAAATTTTAAAATGGTAAACGCATGCCAACAAGGAAGATATTTCTAATTCTGCTGATGTCTTTTTGTGGACTTGGAGTTGGTTCAGATGTGCACACTTGGAAGGTAATTGCTGACAGCGTGCAGAATCCATCAAGCTATAATTAACACTCTACTATTATTCTAATTGCCTCACTCAAGCTTCTGTGTTTTTTAATTGTAGAGCAATTTGCCAATAGAGGATTTAATTGCAATACATATTTTATACATTTTGGGACAAAGTATCATTATTTCCACTTCAGCAAAAATGATCCTCAGTTTTTAATAGCTTGCTTTATTCTTTTCTAGGATTCCTTTTGTCTGATAAAGGGATTTGATTGCAACCTCTTGTGAAATTAGCAGTGATATAATATACTGGAGTGCCTGGAGGCTTCAGTTTGGATCATGACTGTTAAGCTAGGAACTGTACATACATGTAGCAAGACACAGCCCTGAGGAGCTTGAAACCTAAACAGAGAAGACAAACTCAGGTGAGAACAGAAGTGTTATCCCTGTTCTACAGCTGGGGAACTGGAGCCACAGAGGACTCACCTTAGGCGACCCTGCGCTCCTGGGGCACAGCCAGGAACTCACATGAGCCCTGAATGCAGGGCACCCTTCCTCTCGAACGTGAACATATTTTCTGTCTCCTGCTTCCTGCTAAACTACATCTCTGTGATTTGACTTGCAAGCTAGACCTTCTAAATAGCTTTTAGCTGTCTAGGCTCTACAATCACTTTTCACAAATGCCTTGGCTTTCAAAGCAAGACCCAGCATTGAATAGGAGCCCCGATGAGGCTGCAAAGCACCCCAACAGATGTGTCGTGCTGGAGGGATGACAACAGCAATGCTGTTGGGCCTTAGGAGGGATGTGTGACTTCTGGGTTAGGCTGAAGACTGGAGGTGAGGGAATAGAAAAGGGCGGGCTTTGATTGTCCTTACATTCGAAAATTTTCCTTTGCTCCAGCTTGTTTCTTTTGTCTGCAGGGCAACTAATTTCTCTGTAACAAAGACTGTCTTCGACTAGCATTCATGATGGCTTTCTACCCAACACTGATAGAGCTGAGATTTGCAAAATGTGCAATACCTGTGGCTACAATTGCTAATATTGTCACCCTGGTGCACCGATGTATCAATCAATATTATTATGGTGACGAATACTTAAAATGGTTATGGGAGATGTGTTGTAGAGAGAGTGCAAGATTGCAGTGATTATTCAGCACAGCAACAGTGGCATTTTTAAGTAGCTGAGAGTGACCTTTGGTATCAGCTGCTTGTGGCAAGCTGCATTGTTCGACTCCTGGCACGCAAGTTGGAAGAGATGGTTTCTCTTGTATGACCAGATCAACCAAAGCGTCTGCATTCCAGAGGTTTATTACTTGATCTGGTTACACCAGATCTGCAAGGACAATTTTATTGGCACCTTGCCACCCAAAGCTGGTCTCTGTCTTGCTTGGATACCAGCCCTGCTCCTCAGAGCTCGTTCTGTTGGAACAGCTTACGAGATATATGATGTGATCTAGAAGTGCTTAGCAGCAATGACTAATAATAACATCATTATAAAGGGTGAAGCCATTTCAGCTTAGCAGGAGAAAGCATATGACAGTGAGAATTAAGGGAATGATCAAGCCAAACTTCAGTACAGGGCCACTAGCAGTGCTGACATGAAAGTTTAGCTTGGGCTCAAACTCCCAAGAGTCTGCCTTACAATGACATGCAAGCCTTTTCTTCTCCTAAAATTAGGGACCGGTGTTTGAACTCTGGTCCTTCAGGAGCATAGTCTTTGATCAAGACCTGATCATGCTTCATTAATGTGAAAGTTCATTCAAGTAGCTGCTGTCATTTCATTTTTCACAGACAATGAGTTAAATTGCTTTCCCAGCCTGGAACTGGCACAGGCAGTTAGCAAAAGATGGTGCAAATACCTATATCCAATTAACTAAATCCATGTTCTGTCACAATGTTGCCACTTCTGATCTGTGTTTTCCCTTCCCAAAGAAGTTGTTTGAAAACTTTGTATAAATGTATGTTTATTTGTTTTGTTTTTAAAAAAACAAACTATCAGAAGCTGTGTCAGCGATTTACTGTCAAGACAGAAGGGGGAGAGAGAGCAGACTGTAACCACTAGAATATTGCCTGACATTTGTATGGGCAAAGTGCATGATAAGAGAGAGGGTTTGGATGTAAACCTATGGTACTCAAACCTGGAGCTTACACTGAATTGATTAAAAGCATGTTTTTGTAAACAAGGTCATGGACTAACTCCAAGAACAGGAAGGAAGCTGTTAAACCTGATGTCTGAACACCGTTTGTTTGCTTGGATCACACATTTCAACATGACATTACTATCCCAAAATTGTGCTTGAGATCCAAAACCAGGAGTTCCCCCAAGCCCAGAGAGAGTCTCTGTGCATTATCTGGTGGGTATCAGGGTTTGCTCTTCAGATCTGGGCTTGGACTGAGATCTGTGCCAAGCCTCTGACAGCAAGAGCAGAGCTGGAGACACAGCTATTCCCAGCAGTGACTAGCGCTAATAGTGTTTATGCTATGAAGAGCTCTATTAACTGGCATAATAACTATAATTATATGGTGTAACTTCTTTCTGTTGCTTTCACCTCTAGGCTGAGATCGAAGTGTGACGTTCTTGTAGCCTCAGAGGAATGTTACATGAAATTATGCAAGTGGAGCGAAGAAGCTGAAATCCAGCTATAGCTGAAATAGGAGTTACCTGCTCAAAGAATAATAATAAAAGATTTAGAAATCTCAGAGGAGGAGTAGTTTAACTTCTCTTTCAGACAGTGATGCTTTAAGTTGAGACTATTTGATCCAGTGGGTTCTTTCTAACACAGTGATTCTATGATTCTATTTCTTCACTCTGGACAAGTCTCCTCTAGAATCTGCAAGAGACTTTAGTAAAAGTAAGAAATGCTTTTACTGCAAACCCTTGCCTCAAAGTCAGTGGGAAAATGAGCCACCAGCTTGCTTAATAAAAGTAACGGGCTCCATAGCATTTCCACAGTAAGGCTTGTATTTCCTTTTTGATGGCCATCACCTTCCAGTGATTTTCATAGGAAACAAAGCTACCCCTCCCCTGCCCCCAGGCAACCCACACCCCTCTTGGGGCTCAGAAGATTGATAAGGAAAAACCCAGATGGAGTTAGTGCAGGGTAACCTCTCCAAAAGCAGTCAAGCTGAGTACTTACATAACGGCTCACTGGCCAAGACTCTACTACAGATGAAGGGCACCATCAGGAAGGGTGGTCTCTGGCTGGCAGGATTTTCAAGGCAAATTTAGCTCAAAGTTGTAGAAGTTATGGCTGTACTCAAAGATCCAGATCCCATATAACAAATCAAGGAAGACTACTGTGGAATGACCATAGCAGACTTCGGATGGATCCAGCAAGCAAGCAGTGTCTTGCAGGTTAGAGCCATTTTTTCCCAAATGTTGTACTTTATCTTAATCCATACTGGAAATGGGGCAAGATACCTTGTGACAACTTTTATTGGTACTCAGTTTCCCCCTCTGTGATTACCATGGGCTATTGCTACCAAACTGCCTCTTGTTGCTTCATCTGGCTGGAAGATATTAGGATTTGTCTGCTGCTTCATCATACTTTGATCCTTTGTTTAGAAAAGAAATCTGTTTCCTTGCTCTTGAGTGCCTTGTTCTTGGCTAGGGACTGAACTGCAGGCTGATATTTCTGTTTGGCCCTTGAAGCCAACTATTAACCACACTTCTTGTCCTGCTGGTACCACCCAGAAGTGCATCAATAGCGCAATACAAATGGCACAGTGTCATTATATGAAGAACAAAATATGTGGCAGGACCCTGCTGTGGCTTAGAGGCTCCAAGAAGAATCTCTCAAAATATCTTAGACATTTGCCATGTGTAAAGTCTCATGATTGTTCTTCAAGTTCTTCTCCGGATACATCAGCCTTCCCTCCTATTCTCTCCCTGTTTCTCTCTGCTAATGGATATGCTTCTTACCAGCAATGTGTGACACAAGGGCTGTTTTCCTCCACAGTTATTCTATTTAATACCTGAGGTTATTATCCTCTGGTTTGAGACACCCTAAATCACTTCCATAGTGCAGTTGGGATGACATGAAGGATTATGACTTCATGCGGGAATAAGGAGGAGCAGATGAAGACTTAATAGACACAGATCCTGTTTTTTGCCAATGCTATAACTAATTAGAAACAGAGAGGAAACAAGTAGATGGGAACCATCTCAAACTTCTTCAGTGTGCCATGGCATATGAAAGAATCTCTGTCACCATCATGCCAGCACTGGAGTAGTTGGACAACCTTGTCCACAGATGCAGTGGTGGACATTTGGAATTTGTGTAAGCTCTGTGTGGCCCTAGCAACACTCGTTTCTCACATGCCACCTCTATCTCCCACAAGATGTGAGCAACCACGAGAAGTTGCAGGGTTGCATAATGGCTGTTTCTGTTATTCCAAGAGGATTAAATTCCTTTTGCCTTCGAGATGAGGTTTCCACCAACTTGGCAGTAAGTCACGTTGTAATGTAAGAGCTCACACAGAGGTAATGAGACTGAATCTGTTACCAACTTGTGATCTAGAGGCAGCAGTATTTGAAGAGGCACAAGACGCCTCATGCTCCCTGCCACGCAACTTTAAAAAAAGAAAAAACCCACCCCAGTATGATGCAATTTGTCTCTTGAATTGAAGGAAAATACATAGAAATTTTAGCCTCACAACTGTACTGCTCCAAGAGAGGAGCTAAATTCAACCAGGATTTCTTTTTGCTCTTTAGTTTCTGCATTTTTCTCTTAGTGGAC
Organism: Clamator glandarius; assembly: GCA_033459285.1. Classification (NCBI taxonomy): domain Eukaryota; kingdom Metazoa; phylum Chordata; class Aves; order Cuculiformes; family Cuculidae; genus Clamator; species Clamator glandarius. The sequence continues at coordinate 966,009 of JAUNZM010000089.1, read as the reverse complement.
TATATTTCTCTCCTTCCATCCCACTTGGCCAGACCCTCTTTGTTCTGGACAAGAGCATAATCTATTCTGCTCTGGAGGATCCATAACCAGACACCTTCAAGACAAGGCCATATGAACCAGCCTTCTCTGCCTCCTCACCCAGCTAGGGCAGCATCATCTACTTCTAGGGCACCAACACAGAGTTCTTTCTGAGGACAGTTAGAGAACAAGCAATACCCAACAGAAATACCAAATAAAAAGGCAGAAGAAGAAAAGAAAAAACACCACTCTTGCCTCCTGCTTACCCCACTCTTTTGAAGAGATTTTTTCAGTCATTGAATCCAGCTGGCAGTGATACAGTAAATAGCCACATCCCCCATACACAAACTAAACTGCTCACTGACATGGGAAAGAACAGGATGCTGAGCTTGTTCCCTTCTGCTCTGTCAGCATCACCTGATGACAGACAAGACCATGCTGCTGTACCCCTTCCCTTTGAACCAGGGCTATCTCTATGCAGTAGAGGTACAGTCTGCTCTCCACAGCATTTATGGGGTTTACAGGTGTCTGTATGCTGTGGCTCCCTGGCTGAGTCTTTCCAGATAGTCTACACCTGTGGGGAGAAAATCAGCTTCAAATTATCAACTGCCAATCTCGTATCCCAGCACTACTTACCCTGCCTGAAGCTTTGATCCTTCAAGGGATCCTTGAGGGTGAAATGGCAGGTAATGGATGCTACTTTTTCACATGATGCCTTTACTGGCTGTTCTGTAAGACATACTAGGCCTGCAATTCAGATGACTCCTTATTTCTGGTCCTTGGAATCGTCCTTGTTTCAAAGGGAATGCTTCTGATGTGTGTTGAATGCTTTCAAGTGCACGGTGGAGCCTTGTGAAGGTTGGAATATCTGTGGTGGTCTAAAGCTGCAACGTGATGGGTAAGTGAATGAGAATTGTTTCTCTTGTGAAATAATGTTTTAGCAAGAGCAGTTTTGTTCATCTCCAGTTGTGACTTGTAATGACTGGGTTACTCTGAGCTACTGCATTGTTTGAACTGGTTACTCTGTGTGAGATGTTTCCTTGAGACTTCATGTATCTTCTCTGCTACCTGGTGTTGGACATGTTCAGGAGAGTTGGTTTCAATGTCCCGGGCATTTTCAGATGATTTCCATGAGCACTGATGGTTTCTCTTGGCTTTTTGGCTGAAGGCTTTGAGACTGGAGCAGCAGTTCTCCTAAATATCTTCCTTTAACAGGCAGAAGGCAATATAGGCAGGAGGTCTGCAAGCACCTCTATGCATATAGCTAATGAAAAGCTTGGGCTGGCTTGTCTCTGTGATACACAGATTGCATAGGTTTCAACAGCTTCCTTACGCATGGTAGCATGCAGTTGATTAGAATCCTCTAATAGATCATCCCTAATTGAATAAAAGTTAGCTCGTTGTATTAATGTAAGGCAACACGTTGGAAAAAGTCATTAATCATACAAGTCTTGATGGCTGCTGAGTCCGCACCTGTGAAGCTGGAGCCTTGGGAAATAGTATTTTGAGCAATCTGCATGGCTTTGACAGAATGCCTGTAAGTTTTTCCCATTACATCATTGCTGGGGCCAACACAAAGGCTATCTGGGTTGCTCAAGGAAGTGTATTGTGGAAAACAATCCTACTTTGATGACTGATCCAGGCATATATTTAGGCAAAGCAGAAGCAGTTGCATTGGCTCATTTGATCTGCGCTGTTAATAAGAGACAGCTCAGCGCATGCTTTTGTTATACTTGCTCTTGCTTGCATAAGTTCCTGAGATATTTTTTTTTTTTTTGTTAATGAACAGAACTATCTATCCCTTCACAAGGAAATCACACCGGTGTCACAATCTTAATTATTGCTCAAATTTTCCAGTTTTTTTTTTTCCAAAATGTCGCTCAGAAGAATTTCCTCAGGCTTATGAAGGTCAGCGATTAGAATACTGAACAGCTTAAAAAGTGTATGTGCAAGAAAAGAAGGGATGGGGTGCAATATATGTAATCTGGAATAAAACTAAAATAGCTACTGGATTTCTAGTTGTATGTGTACCAGGAAAATGTCAGTACCTCTCTGTATCTCCTTATGGCAAGGACACAAAAGTTACTGATTCCCTGGAAGGGAAGGAAATCTATTACACGGATCAGGCTGATCTCTGGGGCTGTAGTTGGAGCATCTTGCAAACCAATTACTTTTTTAACATATATTCTCTATTACTATTTCTCATGTGTTAGTGCCTGTTGTTAAAGGCTTCATAAATGGCTTGAATGAAAGACTTCCAGAAATTATCATTTCACCTCTTTGGTATCTGACTTTCAACTTTGTGTGCTCTTTATCTGCATATTCATTAAATAAAGATAAACCGACCTTCTGAAAAAATGAGTAGAGCTTTCAACAACAGAGTTTTGGAAATAAAAGGTGAAACTTGGTGAGGGAAGCTGACAAAAAGGTGTTATATTCTTCTCAGGTCTATGCAATGTGATAAAACATGGTATCACCACAGTTTTTTTTTCTGCATCAGAGCAGTTTTATGTGTTTATAGGTCTCTTCTAAGTGTTAATATTTGTCATCCCCAAAGCTGTGGGAGAAGAATGGGGTTTTAGTTGTACCTTGCTAGTGATAAAGGCCCTGGTAAATAGCAGCCCATCACTGATCACAATTGCAAGAACGTACCAGTTAGAAGAAATCTGCACTGCAATAAATCTTTCCTCCTAAGCCAGTCCTTAAAAGACTCAGCGAGATTTGGTCATAAATATTTTGTGCGTAAAAAGTAGCAAACTGGATGTCCGACTCTACACTCTCAGGTACACCATCACCTCCAGGGCAGCTCTCATGGGAGCTGGCTCTGTTATTTCTCTTCCTGCAACAGGTCAAAAGAGCAGTGGGTACTGAAATCTTTCGGAGGAAGATTCCAAAAACCAGGAGGGCAGACCCTCAGCACATCTTCCCAGGACATAGCTCCAGCCACAAAAGGCAATGAGCATTTTGCACACCTTCCCTCCTAAAGTGCTGCAAACAGTAATGGAGAGGGCCATAAAACTGGTGTCTGGACAGCTGGAATTAGTTTCTTGGGAGATAATGGAGTGTGCAGGCTTGCAACGCTGTGGATCTGATCCAAACTGACTGCCTAGGTTGTGTAGATGCTAAAGGAGCCCATGGGGGGAGTTTCCCCCCACAGTATCCTTCAGCAAAACAGTCTTTTCCATCTGCTCTCCCTACCTGCTAGATCATTTGTCTGCTTCGCAGTCTCTGGTTTTTGGCTAGGAATGGCACAGCACCACCTCTTCCTAGTTCTTGTAATTAGTTTTCTACAAATGTTGTAGGGTGTGTCTAATATATTTTTTTTTCCCACCAAGGGATTTGAGCTAGTTATAAAGTAATCTCAAAAACCTGTTACAGTGTAAAGCTGGAGGAAGGCAAAGCTGTGTGCCTGCCTACATTTCGCCTGCATGCACCGGCCCCTGCAGCTACTGATTCCTTTTCCAGTCAGTTCAGTACTGGCAACTGAAAGCATGACATTTGGACATCATCCCATTTCCTCCCCACTTCAACCTGAACGTTGTCTTCCAGGTGTTACAGATGTTTTTGAAGTCAAAACACTTGCCAACACTAATTAAACTTGTGGTTCGCAGACAAATTGTGAGCTGGACAGAGAGGAAGCTGGAGGGAGAGTGGCTCTGTACCAGGCTTGTGCACAATTAGGATTCCATAGGTTCTGTGCAAGGAAAAGACTATCCACACTTTTACCTCTAGCAAAAAAGGCACAAATGCACAACTGCATTGCGTCTGTGCTGAAGGACTCCACAAGAGCAGGGATGTGTTTTGGTTAGGTAGGGTGAGCTCCTGTTAGGAAAGGCAAAATTGGGAGAACTCTGATTTCATTTCTCCAGCTCGCAGTCCAGAAGCACAGTCTGAATGGCACATCTCTGGGTGTCCTGTCTGCAGGGTCACCAGCAGTCAGCTACGAAGGCCTGGAGTTAGGCTTTGTAAGAGCATGGTCTGCTCATCTTCTAGGGTATCTCTTCATTTTTCTTCCTTCCTTCTATATTTTGGCTGCTTCAGTCACTCATCCTGCCTTCTCCCTGATCCAGTCCTGTACTCTTTGTTATTCTCTGCAGGACCTGGTCAGAAGACAGCTAATTTACTCACAGCTCTTTGCAAATGATTTCTTACATTTGAGGTGTCCTTTCACATGAAACATTTCATCAAGCTGAGAAGTACCTTGAGGCCATTTATAATGAAATTCTTTAAATAGGAGTGGGAAATACTTGCCCCAAACTAGGAATGTTTTAGAGACCTTTGGACAATGTAATTCTTCATTTGAGTAGTGACCAAGTTCAAACGCTTGGGTTTTGTTTAGGGGTTGAGGAGGGAGGTTATTTTGATCCTTTTTCTACTTGCAGTGTTGGGAACGTGCATTTTGAAAAACATGAAAAAGAACCTTCAGTTTTGGCACTCACCTGAAATGGGACACTTCACCTGGATTTAAAAAATACCCTCAGAGCTAAACATTTTCTGCAAAAAAGTTTGTTTTAACAGTTTTTTCTGTGGGAAAATACAGTATTGTGAGGAAACGGCTCATCAGCTCTAGTATTTGGTACTATTGGAGATGTCTTTTGCAGCTTAAAAAAAAATATTTCTTTCTTTTTCGCATGCATTCTGCCAGCCAAAGTGGAATCTGAGAGCAAAGTTGGACAGAAACCCAGGAGGAAACAGAGTTTATTAGATTGGGGGTGACTTTTACAGTGCACCTCACTGTCATGTTCCAGTGATCTTTCCAACCTGGCTATCTGTATTGCAGACTCACCCACAGATAACGTGACCCTGGTGTTGCAGTGATGTTTCTCCCCAACATCCTGATGGTTCAGCTCCAGGGGATCTCCAGCTCTCTTGCTGATATTGCTGCTCTTTGCCTGGAGGCACTACCAGCATCTCCCAAAATGCCTGTCTGCTCTAGCCATGGCCTTTTAGTTTTTTTTTCCCTGCACTCTCTGCCAGGTACCCTTTTCATTTACTGCCCCTTCTACACCTATAAAAGTTTCCCACTGGTGTTTCTGAAAGCCCTAGGATGAGCTGTGTTACAGCAGTAGCAAAGAACTCATTTGCAGTTGTGAACATGAGACTAAAGAGGATTGGGAAGTACTGTAAATTACTTTATTTCTAGTGCAAGTGTAGGATTTTATTTTGCCACAACCCTTGTAGGAAAGTATCTTTGGTCCAGGCAACACTGGGGCATTTTGGGGGCTAGAATTGGAGAAACCCAGGGAGGTCTGTGGCTCTTTGGTGGCTGGAAATGAGCCCACATCTGCTATTGTTCCCACCAGTGAGACTTTTGCTTAGCTGTCCCCAGTGATGGTGGCCTCATGGTATCCTAGGTGGCCAGGCAGCATCTGAATTTCCAAAATCAGCTGCTTTGAGTGGCCCCCAGCCCCTTGTCCTGTGAGCAAGAGCTGTGTCCAAGCCATTTGCTCACAACCCCGAGAAGGATGTGCAGGTCTCCATGGAGTGACACTGTTGCCTCTTGGAAGCTTCTTTCTTCTCCTGCAGCCTTCTTCCTGACTGCGTTTCTGTTTTTCCTCTTGACTGTTTCTCTATCCTTCACCTCCCCCTCACCTCCATCTGGTTTCTATCTGGACTAAACAGATGTTTTTCCACTTCTTAAATGTCTTGTGCGCTCACCTCACCGATGTCTAACAGTGATTGTTCATTCTTCTTTCCCCAGGTGTAAAACTTGAAAAACTAGAGGGGCTGGGGGAGAACCAGCTTCTTGCAATACCTTGATGTGCATTTAGTGCTGGGTGGAGGGATGAGGGAAATCTTTCCAATTATTCACCTTGTAGCCTAGAACCCTGTTACTCCTTCCAGGTCCCTTTTCCATTGCCAGTGTATACAGAGCATCAGACCTGTGATTTATGCTGAGGCAATGTGTATAATATTCTCGCTTTCATGTTGTAAATGTTTAACAAATCCATAAGGTATCAAAAGAACTTGCAGAGGAGATTTGCTAAGATGGGCTTGCGGATAAACCTTTTGGACTTGGCTGAAAAGGAGGCATATACAGTTTATTGCTTCCCCCTGCTGTGGAGTGACAATAGGTTAATTGTAGATTTCTCCTTAAAATAAAAGTTCCTCACTTGGCAATTCAATCAAGTGGTATCTGTCATGTGGAAGTTTTGTGAAGGATTTATTCCCATTTTAAGTAATGTTTTGGAGGTGCACTCTCCATATGGAATACATTAGATAGAGAGCAGCAAGGTTTGCTGGCATGTTCACGGGTCTGGGGAAGGTATGTGTCTTGTGGGCACTGGGGCTCAGCAGCAGGGATCTTCTGCAGTTCAGCGGGGATCTGGTTTCCCCTTGCACTCTTTCTCTCCTTTTTCCCCTTACATGGCTCTGAAGCTCTTTGAAGGAGGGTTTTCTCAGCAGAGTCTCTGACTGTTGCCAGGTGCCTGGAAAGAGAAGGACCCCATCTCCTTGTCCACTGGAGGGGGAAGCCGTGGGCTCTCCCAGTAAGCACAGGGCAGAGATCCCAACTGTGGTCCTTGGGGCAGTGTCGCCACGGCAGTGCCCAGCCCTTGCAAGGCTTGCGAGGGTTGCAGATGTGCTCTGAGCCACATTAAGTCCCGGAGCTGGTGGCAGCCGTGGCTGGAGGCTCTTCCACACAAGGGCAGTGCCCAGCTCCTGTGCAGGGGAGACTGAGCAGGGGGCTGAGGTGAAGAACTGCTTTTTCCCTGGAAAAAAACAACTCCCTTCTGCGATGGGAACTGATTGACCGAGTACAACAATGTTATTTGGAAGCTGCTCTCTGCTTGGCTTTTGTATTTATTTATTTTTGGTTGGCTGGACTCTTTCTTCTGTAAAAAAAAACCAACCAAACACCAAAAAAAAAAACCAGAAAAAAGATGAGTGGGCAAAATACTTGCAGGACAAGTGCCTGCTGGGTTTGTACCTGGGTGTTACACCATCTGTTGCTGGATGCATCTGGCTGATCAGAGGTGGGTGCTGGCCCCCAGACGTCCCAGCCTCTGGGGCAGCCCCTTCTGCTTTGCTTTAGGTTTTGGAAACTGTCCTCCTTAGAGACCATATCTGCAAGCACTGGCATTTTCCACGCTGCCTGCCAAGGGGGATTGTGCAGTGCGGATTAGGACGTGAGCGTGCATGTTTTCTTGCACCGGGCTGAAGTGGAGCACAGCCTGCTCCCCCAGGGGATTTGGCTTTTGTCACACACTGGCTGCTTTGACCAGAGCACCCTCGTTATTGCTCTGCAGGTGCCCTGGCTGCAAAGTGTGCTTTGCTGTGTTTCAAATGAGATGAGAGAAGTCCCCGTGGTGCACTCAGGTGCTGGTGAGGAGCAGCAGGGAGCTGGAACTACTTTTGCTGTGAATTTGCTCTCACAGGTGCCTCTACAACATCCATGGTCAGATGAATGCACCTGCTCCAAGCAGGCACAGCACCGCATTGTCAGAAGGACTCGGAGATAGGAAACAATGAACCTCATAGAATAAAACCACAACCAAACACAAACCAACAACCTGAACAACCCAAGACCGTTTAATCTATATCTACCTGTTAATACAGCCATAGCTTTGTAGCATTGTGCACCTCACCATGCCATGTCTAGTCATGAAACCTGCAGGTTCCCTGCTGCCCAGGACAGTGAGCCCTAGGACACATTTCCATGAGACTACTGCCGGTTCTGGAAAAAGGAAAATTATGTCCTGTGCCCCAAAGGAAAACCATAATCTGGGAGCAGAAGGAAGAGCCAAAAGTAGAGTTCCAGTTGCTCTTATAAACATACATTGTAATGACAAAGAAAACCCTGCTCCTTTGGCCAGGGAGAGCTGGGTTTCTGTTAGGGCATCTCATCATTGTGTGTGTGTGTAAGGTATTTTTGGAAATCACAGAATCACAGAATAACCAGGTTGGAAGAGACCCACGGGATCATCGAGTCCAACCATTCCTACCAATCCCTAAATCATGCTCCTAAGTACCTCATCCACCCTCACCTTAAACACCTCCAGGGACAGCGACTCAACCACCTCCCTGGGCAGACCGTTCCAATGCCTAACCACCCTCTCCGTGAAGAACTTTTTCCTAATCTCAAGCCTAAATCTCCCCTGGTGGAGCTTGAGGCCATTCCCTCTCGTCCTGTCCCCTGTCACTTGGGAGAAGAGGTCAGCTCCCTCCTCTCCACAACCTCCCTTCAGGTAGTTGTAGAGAGTAATAAGGTCTCCCCTCAGCCTCCTCTTCTCCAGGCTAAACACCCCCAGCTCTCTCAGCCGCTCCTCATAAGGCCTGTTCTCCAGCCCCTTCACCAGCTTTGTTGCTCTTCTCTGGACTCGCTCCAGAGCCTCAACATCCTTCTTGTGGTGAGGGGCCCAGAACTGAACACAGGACTCGAGGTGCGGTCTCACCAGTGCCGAGTACAGGGGGAGAATAACCTCCCTGGACCTGCTGGTCACACCTTTTCTGATCCAAGCCAAGATGCCACTGGCCTTCTTGGCCACCTGGGCCACTGCTGGCTCATGTTCAGTCGGCTGTCAACCAACACCCCCAGGTCCTTCTCCTCCTGGCAGCTTTCCAGCCAGGTCTCTCCTAGTTTGTACCTCTGCTTAGGGTTGTTGTGCCCCAAGTGCAGGACCTGGCATTTGGCCTTGTTAAACCTCATGCTGTTGGTCTCAGCCCAGCAGTCCAGCCTGTTCAGGTCCCTTTGCAGAGCCTCCCGACCCTCCAGCAGACCCTTCTGTGGGTGAAGTTGCTGGCCCCCACAACAGTGCTGGTGCCGTGTGACACCGGCGCTGTTGATGGCAGAAAAGTAATTTAGCTTTTCACAGAACATATTTCCCTAAACTTTCTGACCTTGAAGTTTTCGGCCAGAACTTTGGTATTTCATGTTCCCCAGCCCAGTGAAAGATGAAACTCAGTGCGGAGCGGACGAGGTGCAGCAGGAGCGTTACTAATGGGATGTGGAAGTGCCATATGTTCCTGAAAAATCACTGTCAACCAGACAATATTTAGGATCGCCCCACGCCCCATAGAGGTGGGGGGGAGAGGCAATTAATCATGTTCACCTCCTAATAAGTATGCAAGCTCTCATACCAACAAACACTCTTGTTGGAGGAGCAAAACTTCAAAGCATGCAGTGCTCTGTAGCCCAGCAGATGCATGGGGCTCTGGGAAGCAGAGGCTGCAGCCTGCTGGGTTACAGTCTGTGCATCTGAAAATACTGAGAATCCTCGACAAACATGATGGAGGTGGCTATAAACTCTCCCTTAGGACAGGGATAGCGTGTTTAACAGGCTTTCACCTGGGGTCTGCAATTCACAGCATCCCCAGCTCACCCCGACGTTGGTCTCTGTGCCTGTGGAGCCACTGGAGTATTGTGCTCCTGGGGGTTTGCAGCTGGAGAGCTATCATTCCTCTTGATATGTTTGAGGGGTCCCCAAAGCGAGGAAGAACTTGACTGTGTTGGCCTTACAGGGCCTGAGTCCCCGTTGGATCAGTTGCACCAGTGCAATGCTTAAGAAACACCACCCTGAAGCCACTGGCTGCATTTCCATCACTGGAAAGCCAGCAGCTGCTTGTTCTTTTATCTTTAAGATCTGGCTGGATGAAACAGAAAGTGGTATTGGGGAAAAAAATGTTTATTCAGGCTTTCCTTATTTTAACAGACTTCCCTTTGTCCTAAGCACCTCTATTTTACACATTTCCCATTGCAGCAGAGTCTGTAGTACCATCCTCTGGCCACAGAAAGGCTCACGCAACCCTTCTCACTGTTTTCATTATCAACTTGGTATTACACTGGAAAACAGTCTTGAGGAAATAGTATTTCAGCTCATCCCGACTCCCATTGTCCGTGGACAAAATAAAGCATCCAGACCTCATAGTACGTCATAAATATCTCTGCCCATGTAGAGAGCAATTAGGTGCTTTCCAGAGCCCGATTTGCCAGGCCATAGAGACTTTGACTATTTATTGGGAAGCTGCAGCTGTATCTGTCCCTACCTGAGGTGCAACGAGTTGCTCTTTGCTGGGAAGCTGGGGTCAGGGCAGTGGCTTGCTCAGGGCAAGCCTGTGGCTGCCAGGGGAGTTTTTCATTCAAGTCCATGATCTCTGGAGCAGAAGGAATTACCCCTCATTGATACTGCTGGTGAGGAGGCAGACAGTGGGGTGTGTGGTGATGCTGGTGCTGTAGGTGGATGGGCAGCTGCTATGTAAATGTAACTGGGTGATGAGTGGAGGTACAGGGAAGAGGACACTGGCAGAGCAAGCCCTTCGTGTGTCTCAGGGAGCTTTTTCTCTGCTGTCTGCTGAGACTGCATCTCTGAGAAGGGCCCTTAAGAGCAGCTTCCAATTTGTCTTTCTTCTGTCTGTTCCAGCCATGGGCTCATCCCAGCATGCACACACAGCCCAGCACCAACACTGTTACCACAGTCTCTCCGTGCTACTGCAGGAACTGCATGGGGCATGCAGAATAAGGGAATTAAAACCAACCTGTCCTTGACTCATGTTTTGCTCCGGTTAAGTGAAAAGGCTTTGTAAATTCTGTGCTGTGAAGAAGCTTCCACTTGTATTTCTACATGTGGCTTCATCCTGAGCTGTAACATAAAGCAGATCCTGCAGAGGCTTGCATGTGGGAAGATCTCTGCCCAGGCAGAGATCAGCCACCAGCATCCTCCTCGTGGCAGTGTTATCTGGGCACAAAATGCCTTTGCAGAATAGTGTGGTACAGGCCTAAAGGTGAACGTGTGACATGTTGCTTAACTATAGAAACAAAACCTATGTTGAGTATGGGTTTTGCTGGGATTTTTTCAGATGTGTGAGCCTGAAGGTAGGGTTGTGTGTGTCTGTGTGTATGCGTGTTATTCTCTAGTGTCAGCCCAAAAAGGCTTTTCTCACAGCTGCCACCTCTTTCTAGGCAGCATCACTCTTTAAGCAGCACTGAAAAATGGGGGATTTTGATTTTTTATATCCACCTAGGTGTATCTGGGGTGGAGGGGAAACATCCATCTGATGAACACAATCATATTGTCAGTCACGGGGAGGACCCTGGAACAGCCAGGCTGGAAATGGCTGATACTCTGAATGGGTATTGGACATGTGGGACTTGGCTGAGCGTGCAGGATTTCAGTTGGGAATAAGGAGCAGCAGTTATATATCCGGTAATCTCTGGCAATTCACCGTATCCTAAAAATATTGTTTCATTAAAGCTGCTTTTTGAAGCAGCTCTTGTGTCGCAGTGAGGGGAGGTAGGCCACTGAACCAGCTGTGGGGTTTTTTTTTTGCTAGTTTGCTATACTGGAATTTTAAACTCTGCTGTTCAGTTTGCCAACTGCTGTTCTTTCTGATGCTACCCAGTTGTTTTGCATGGCCTTGAAGTGGTTTCCCAGCTATTTGAACTGCCTAAATGACAATGCTTCATTATTGTCTGATGGAGAAGTGGAATCTTCTGTTTATATGTAAAGGTTCCCCTCCTTCCTCCCTACCTCCCTCAACATATGCAAAGGCACTGCAGAAACTGGAACCAGATAAAAAGAAGAAAACAGGCTTTTAAAGCGAGTTCTGAAGCATAAAGATGTGAAGGCTACTTAGAAATCATTGCATTGCACTTTCTCCCATACTGTGATTCATTTGGTCCAATCCGTCATTGATTCAACATGCTCATCCACTAGAGCCTTCAAAGACAACTGTGCATCTGCTTTAGCCATTCATCAAGGAGAAGCACAAAAGAGAAGGGCAAAGGAAAATGCACTGCCAGCTCCCTTTGGTGCTGTTTAATGGGTGTGAAAAAAGGACAGTGGAGAAGCTTAGTTAATGAAAGCCAGGATGGCCGAGGAAGTGCCTCTGGGACATATAATTTTCAGCCCAGGTATGGACCTTGCTAAATTTGATTCTGCAGAGGAACTTCAAACACAGAGCATGAGAGCCAAATGAGGTCAACATGCAAAAGAGTAATCTGGAGCAGGTGGGTGCTCTTCCCCCAAGCCCTGCGCAGACACCAAGGGGACCTCTTGGCCCTGCTGCTCTCTCACTTCCCTCATAAGCAACAAAGCAGTTTCAGAGATATGATGCTCTGCTGCTCTAGAGAGCTCCTGTAGCCCTGGCCCTAAGAGGTGGCCTTGTGGGGGCGAATCAGTAATATGCAAAGATAAATCTCGCTTTTTGGGGCTGTTCATTCACTACAGCCCTGCCTGCAAATCGCTTATCTTGTGCATATGCAAAAAGGTGAGTTCCCTCAGCACAGTTCTCTGCTGCCCAGGAGCTACAGGTCCAAATCCAGCTGCATTGAGTCAGACATCAAGCTGTGTGCATGCAGCCTTGGTGCTTGGACCTGTTGTGAGCACCTGGGATATCTGAGCTTGCTGGCTTCATGCTAGCAAAGGCATCTGCTCTATGCTCTGACTGTAAGGCAGATGTGTGGCTGAGCAAGCCCTCAAGCAGCACAACCACCTCTGGCCAGCCCAATGTGGCAGTAAATCCAGGTTTGTGATGGGCTCCAGGAGAAGCCTCTTGTCTTAACATAACCTGGAAGGCATTTTGTTGAGGTTGCTGTGCTTGTTCCTTATGTCATTTGTGACCCTGCTAAGCTGACTGGTGATGAAGTGAGGATGTTTTACCTCATGTGTTTCTATTTACTTTCTTGCTTTCTCACACTGTTTTTCTCCTGGCCCTTCTTTGCCCCCCACGGTCCTCCGTCATTCTGTCTGTCCTTCCTTCTTACACCCCACACACAAGGAATAGAAGAGAAGGAAATGGATGGCTGGTTAGGAACAGATTTGACACTTGCTTGTTTACCTTAAAAACCTGAGAATGTTGGAGGGAAAATGTTATTTTTGCAATTTGCTAAGTCTGTAGGAAAAAATAAGAGGAAAAATAAGACAATAATCTGTGACAGTATCATGCCATCTAACTACACAGCCCCATGACTCTCCAAACACAGGTGTTCAAACAATGCTAGTGCACAACACCGCACAGAACGGTAGAAGAGACATAGTTTCCACTTCTCTTTCCCAGGCAGAGTCACACCTGTGCAGGTGAGAGGTGGTGGGTGCTGAGGGGAAGCCCCAGTGTTTCTGATGCTGAAGTCAGAGTGCCACCATCCGTACGAGGAAGGTGAATTTGCAGGTGTCCTGAGTTGTCCTTGCTTAACATCTTCTTTCCCAATGGGAGTTAGGTACGTGAGATGTGATTATCCTTTCCTTCGCAAGGACGTGAGTTAATATTGACAGGATATATATCGTTTTATTTTCTGGTCATCCTTGAAGCTCCCCCCAGATTCCCGAGGCAGCCAACCCTCTGTTAACAGAGAGATTATTTGTCCTTCTTTAGTGTGATTTTATCTTGGTGGAGGAAGGTTGTTATAAGTTACACAGCAGAAGAAGGACACTCTGTAAGATACCACAGAGAAGTCCCTTGGGCAACTTACGGGCTGGTATGGAGCAGCAAGTCATATAACGCGTCTTGCAGCTAATTATCTCACTTTGGGGGGAGGTTGAAGCCGTCTCATGTGATATTATTTATCACTGATATTATGTTCTTTTCAATCAGAAGATTCTTAGCCTGAAGTTTTATGAAGACTTCTTCCAAGTAGTTGAGCAACAATTTGTTCTCGGAATAAACCAATTTGCAGCTGGGGCCTGAAATGCTTTGAAGAAGATGAGTTTATACTTGCAGGCATTCTGCTTTGTGCTTATCTTGATTTGGCCTTGCAGATCTTAGTCCAGATTTATCGCTGAGTGCAGTCTTTTCTTCAGCTTCAGGATGGGGAGGGAAAGCACTGCGTTTCCCAGCAGCATTTCAATGGGTGAGCTCTTGTCCAAAATCCTTCCTCTGTAGATTAAATGGAGCTTCTGGACTTGCGTAATGCACTGGCCAGTGTGTGCCCGTTTCTGTCCTTTCCCATATTGCAGGGTATAGATGGAAACTGGTACGAATTATTAATCTTTGTGTTTCAGCTCTGTAAAACGAGAGTTGGAAGTTACAGATTCCCTTGGAAAAGGTTGGAAAGTCTGGACAAGAACCTTGTACATGTACTGTGAGTTTTTTCATTTTAGTGAAGCTATCACAGAAGCCCAGCTATATGTAGGTCATATATATGTGGTTTGTCTTTCAGGCCAACTGTATAGACTTTCTTACTTAGGTCTGTAGGCTGCAGGTTGGCATTTGCTTTTCCTGGCTGTGTCTTCTTCATTCTCCCTTATTAACGCACTTGCTTTAACATTTCGCTCTTGAATTTCTGTGGTTTCAGTCAGTTATGGAGTTTTAAATCTAAGGTTCAGGAGACTCCTGTTCAGTTGCTTGCAGCTCAAACCAAATAGAGCAACCCCTCTCTACAAGTTCATCATTGTTACAGAAAAAGTATAAATCATTCTTGTGAGGTTTGAGTTTGCTAATGAAGAAAGCAGGACAATGTATGCTGCTAAATGAGTGTACTCATGTTAAAAGGCTCCTGACGGGAATCTGGGGCAGTGAAGTCACGTAGCCCTAGCCTGGGTGCGGTCAAAATTGTGAACAGACATTGGTTTTAGATAAAACGGTGTTTTAGCATTAGTGTGCTTTTATAGAAAGTTAGTAGCACGGATGTTGACCTTATGTTTGGCAAAAGTAGACTCCTCCAAACATGCATGCAAAGCAGATGGGGAATGCAATTTTAATTAAAAAAGAAAATATTATGATATTTAGAGAACAAAGTGGTAGAATTGTCTGGCTGTGCAGGAATTTCTTTTGAGAAATGGAAGGCACTGAAAGGCTGGACAAGGAGGGGATGGGGTCTGAAATGTCCTTCCCCAGTGGGGAGGGAGAAGGATGATCCTGGGATATCTGGCTGGTGGCAGGGTTATCAGTTACTCTCTGGAGCAGTGATGCCTGGAGATCTTCCAAGCATATTTTTCCATCGAAGGGTGTCAGCTTGCTGGAGCTGAGTCGCTTCACAGAAGGAGGTTTGATTCCAGCACGATAGCGGTGGTGGCTCCCTGCCCGCCGGCACTGGCAGCCCCTGGCCCCACCTGCGCTGCCCACCTGTGCCTGCATTGCCCCCGGGGCTCCCACCCAGCCACCCCAGATGCCATGCCAGAAGTCTTTCACCGACAAACCTCAAGGCACTGGGTGGTGTGATAGGGAGGTAGGAGCTCAGCTCGGTAAACAGGAAAGTCCTTCACCCATCAGTGTTTTTGCGCATCTAGGTTTCCTTCTGGTGCCTCGGGGAATTTGAATAAAGACCTGGAGCCTAGGATTGCTGCCTCACAGCGCCTCTGCTCTTCACCAAGCAGGCAGTGTGGAGTGAAGCCCTTTGATGCACTGCTGCAGAAAGGCAGGTTTTCAGGACCAGGGAAGCGCAGCGGGAAGACAGCTGTGGAGTTTTCTCCTGGTGGGAAAAATGTGACCCTGAATTCCTGTGGGGAGGGAGAAGGCAACGGAAACCTTGGCTTTTCTCCCTGATGTCTTGCAACTGTGCTCTGCACACTGCCATACGGCTGCTCCTGCCTGCCTTCACCCCATCCAGAGATGAGCTCCCGGGCTCCACGTGAGCCAGGGGGTGTAGGCAAATGGGTCTGTGTGGGGCAGCTGCAGACCACAATGAGCAAATAAACAAATGGGGGCTTTCCTGAAGAGTGGGATTGCAGCCATGGGCTCTTGCTCCACCATGGATCATTGCTGCCCATGATCGATGCCCCTCTGGGGACTAAAGCAGATTGCTGAGTAGTTCTGGAAATCTGGCAGTTTAAGGGGCTTTCATGTGCACCTTTCATGGACAAGGGTGACATCCTTGACCAGGAGAGAGGGTCTCTGGTGGGTGATGGAGAGGTGTCTCAGCTCAGGGAGGATCTCCTTTTCCACAGCTTGCAGCTTTGGACACAGGACAGCAGGATGGCTTTGGCCATTGGCTCAAGTCTTCAGGGAAGGATCCTCTAATCTTTGGAGTCCTGGTGATCATCACCCAACTTTGGCATGACCCCAGAGAGTGACAGAGAGGGGAGCACATCCTACAACCCTGATCCTCCAATCCATTGTCTGGTCCCGTTCCATTATAAGCAAGCTTTCTGCCCCAGCTCTGGGCGTCTGTGGAGACCAGAGTGAGCAAACCTGGCTTCAGCCTTCAGGTCTTCATTTGTAAATAAGCATCTAGCTGCTATGGTAATGCTTATTTAATTTAGGCTAAGTATTTCTACCGCTGTTTTGGGGGAATCATGCTGCTTTATGGCACATGTTAATTCTTGGCTGCTCACAGCTGCACCGGTGTATTGGTCAGGAGCAGTCCCAAGGACAGGTTCTGCTGCGTGGGAAGGTGCAGCCATGCAGAGCAGCCAGGAGGTGTCTACTTTGATGTTCACAGAGAGCATCAATTGCTCTACAAGACCACTTGCATGCAGCTTACATAAGACAGTAACTGGTGCCTCTCTGTGTTAGCAAAGAAGATCATAAGTGGTTAACTAAGGCGTTTTTAAAGAAAACTGATGCCGACCCTCTTCTTGGATATAGATGTTTCTATATTTACCTGCCTTCTGCCCAGTCACACCATGTCAGAGAGCATGCCGGGCTTTCCTGCCTCAGTTATGGATGGGGTCAGACTCTTCTCAGTTGTACCCTGCAGCAGGCACAGACTGAAGCATAGGAAAGTTCACCTGAACATGAGGAAAACTTCTTTCCTGTGAGGGTAACAGAGTGCAGGAAAAGGCTGCCCAGAGAGGCTGGGGAGTATCCTTCTCTGGAGATATTAAAACCCACCTGGATGCAGATGAAACTGTGGGGTTGGACTGTGTGATCTTCACAGAGCATTTACAACCCCCACCACTCTGTTGATTACATAGGGCTAAGTCTTTGCTTGCTTCTTAGCCAGGCTTTGAATGATGAGGGCGGGTCAAGGTGTAGAAACCAAGGGGATAAACACTGAGCGCAAGGCACAGGCACCCATGAGACCAGGGGTGGCACACTGTCAGTGGAGGCAAGTGAGTGGCAGTGAACTGCTGTGGATGGCACTTGCCTTTGGGACAGAGATACTTCAAAGCCTTTGTAAGCGACCTTGTGCTCCATCGCTCCCCAATTTCTCTTCCTTAGTTGCATGGCAGAGACCTCTTCCCAGGAACAGGATCAATAGATGCTGCCAAACCATCCTGCTGTAGCAGGTGGGCCCTGCTGGCGGGGAGAAGCAGCAATGAGCACTGGCTCCTTCAGTGCTTTGAGCAGCTGGGAAGCTGCTGCTGTTGGCCAAGTGTGATAAAAGTCTCCCCGCAGCCTCCCCTGGGCTCGGGTGGGTTGGAAATCCCGGCTTAGCTCGTGCTGGTGTTGAAGACACATTCTGCAAGAAGCAGATTTTAGGGTGTGCTGCTCTTCAGTCAACTTTCTGTTTAGGATGGCGTTTTGGGGCACGTGTTGGGGAGCACCAGGGTGTTCTGCAGCTGGCAGCCTAGCCAAAGTCACAAGTACACCATGGACCCAGAGTCGTCTCAGCTGGTGCAAAACTTGCAGATTAGGGTTTGCACCAGCTGAGATGATGTTGGGTGCAAGCATATCGAAGACCTGAGAGGATGATGGGTCCAACCATGGTGTGGACTCAGCACATCTAGAAGCTTTGCACTGTCTGAGATGATTCTGGGTCTAAGCATGCCATGGACCCGAGATGATGCTGGTATAGGTCCCACGCCAGACCATGGTCTCAAGGTGTGCTGCAGACTCAGCATCATCTCAGACAGTGCAAATCTTTGCAGAACTGCTGGGTTCACAACATGGTTGGACCGAGCATCATCTCAAGTCTTCGGCATGCTTGGACCTGTCATTGTCTCAGTGGGTGCAAAACCTGCTCCTCCTGAGATGATGCAGGGTCCATGGCTAAAATAAGCCTTGCTTTGACAGGAACCTTTGTGCAGGCTATCACGCACTCTGTTTATGGCTCAGGATTGTCTTTGATTTTTAAACACTGCAGCAAGGAGTAAACGCAGCAAGTCCAATGCAGGCTTTGTTATGACATTTTGTTGCAGGCAGGAGGCAAGCTCCGGCTCCAATAACAAACACACAGTGTTATGACACTTTTACCTTTCCAACTATTTATGCAAGCACAAATATTTTATTTTAAGGTTTGAGACATGCCGTTAACATAAAGCAGTCTCATTCCTTTCAATATGGCCTGTTTTTCACTTGGGGAGCTGTTGCTTAATGAAAAGGTTAATTGTGATTTATTGGGCTGTATCGCCCGCCTACCATTTTCTGGCTTGGAAGGAGGTGAGGTGCGGCTCCTGGTGCTTGTGCCAAGTTACAGGCTGTGAATAAAGGCAGTTCCTAGGAAGAAAACAAAATGCACAACAAAAAATTGCTCAGGAATCAAGGAATTCTATGGTGCAAAACCATTTAAGGGCTGCAAAATTAATTTCAACTGAAATGCTTTCCAATAAGTCTACCCCATGACAACACCCTGTGCAGCAGAAGATGAGAAGGGAGTTTCAAAGAACATGAGCTGTTTTCCGCTCAGCAGCAAACACGCTCAGCCTTTCCCTTCCATAGCTACACCACGTTAAAAGAACCCTGCATGTATTTTTCCTCTCCTGAGATTGAATTAATTAACTTGAAATTTCTTCTTAACAGCACATAATGACTGGGGAGAGCAGAAGGAACTGGAAGTTTAATCTTGACTTGTCAGCAAATTCCTCCTCCGGCAGACGAAGGAGAAGAAGCCATGCACTTGCATAATGCCCTGGTGCAGCCGCCGGACTGTTTTGATTAAATGGATTCTGGGGGTTTAGGAAAACTACAAATTTTATAGCTATGGTGTTCTTTGCAAAAGTGATGTAAAACATCATAAAGCTGCCAAACCACCACTGCGGTGCAGTGGATTCATGCTGGCCTCCTCAGCAGCAGTGACTGTCAGCCCCAGAAAATGCTGTTAAGAAAAAATCTGAGATGGACTTGGCAGGAGGTGGTGGGGAAGGTTGGCACTTTGCAAGCTTTTGTTCCCTCTTTCTGAATGTTCAACATCTTTCAATCTCTGCCACTTAGAAGCCACATCTGGATTTGGCCTGGTGTTTGAATTAAGCTATTGTGAGCCAAGTGTTCCTCTGCAGTGGCATCACTCTTGGCAGCAGTAATGGTATCATACCTGATCTTTCCTGCTTCCATTTCAAAAGCGATCTAGCACCAGCCTTGTATTGTGGTACTGACTATTTCTGCCTTCAGACTGTGCTGAGGATTGATTCAGGGGCAAGTTACTATGTAAGCAGAATGGTTTCAGAGCAGCTCTTCGAAAAAAGATGCTTGTGGCCCAAAACCTCATGTAGGGAGTCATCCTCTGCTCTGCATCTACTCCAAGTTGCCTCCTGGCTGCCCTGAGCTGCTTTACCCAGACCCAGCAGCCTCTGAAGGTTGGTGAACTTGCACTTGGATGTCTCTGTTGGGATGCCCGCTGTACGCTATGGTCCTCGGGTCAGCCTCTGCCCCAGCTAATTCAGTTGGCAGATTGTTCTTCGTTTGTTCTCTCGTGAGTGAGGTGATGATCTGGCACTCTGCAATAGTAACAAGCTGCATAGTCATGATGGTTACTGGCTATAGGCCTTTGTCAGCTCCTCCTAGTGCAAAATATCACAGGCTTTGGACTGGATAAAGGTAGCAGATGGGTGCACCCTTCACCCAGAGGGACCGGCCTTCTCCAAGTGTTTAGGGAACGATTTCTTTTTTTTTGGCAAATCTGTTATCTGTTCCTATGGATTATGGAGATGAAATGCAGCTCAGAGTTTCTTAAGGCTATTAAAAACTGAACACCTGGGGGTGTTGGTTGACAGCCGACTGAACATGAGCCAGCAGTGGCCCAGGTGGCCAAGAAGGTCAGTGGCATCTTGGCTTGTATCAGAAAAGGTGTGACCAGCAGGTCCAGGGAGGTTCTTCTCCCTCTGTACTCGGCACTGGTGAGACCGCACCTCGAGTCCTGTGTTCAGTTCTGGGCCCCTCACCACAAGAAGGATGTTGAGGCTCTGGAGCGAGTCCAGAGAAGAGCAACGAAGCTGGTGAGGGGGCTGGAGAACAGGCCTTATGAGGAGCGGCTGAGAGAGCTGGGGGTGTTTAGCCTGGAGAAGAGGAGGCTGAGGGGAGACCTCACTGCTCTCTACAACTACCTGAAAGGAGGTTGTGGAGAGGAGGGAGCTGGCCTCTTCTCCCAAGTGACAGGGGACAGGACGAGAGGGAATGGCCTCAAGCTCGGCCAGGGGAGATTCAGGCTCAAGATAAGGAAAAAATTCTTCACGGAAAGGGTGGTTAGGCATTGGAACAGTCTGCCCAGGGAGGGGGTTGAGTCACCTTCCCTGGGGGTGTTTAAGGTGAGGGTGGATGAGGTACTTAGGGGCATGGTTTAGGGATTGGTGGGAATGGTTGGACTCGAAGATCGATCCGGTGGGTCTCTTCCAACCTGGTTATTCTGTGAGACGATCGATCCGGTGGGTCTCTTCCAACCTGGTGATTCTGTGATTCTGTGAATTCCTGATATCAAATCTATTGCATTATAATTACAGCCACCCTTTCTTGTGACGAGGTGCAAATGGATGTGCTGTGTATGACTGATGATTTTAATGGCCAGGACCTGAGCATTTCAACATTCCAGGCCCCAAAGAAGAGTCAAATTCAGAGCAGGAGGGGAGAAAATTGAGCCCTGTTCACTGCCAAAAGGCAACAGGGAAGATAGGTGTATGCAGAAGTGGTGCTCATCAGCACCCCCACCCCCCAAACCATTTATTTGACTCTTTCCTCCTTTTTTTTTTCACATGATTGAACTGAAGGAGTTTTGTACAGTGGGAGGTAGGCAGATCTGGGGTAGGGCATGTGGCATGGGCCCAGGGTTATGTACTCTGCAGCTGGCAGCTCAGCCATAGTCCCAAGGATGCTGCTGGACCCAGCACCATCTCAGGTCTTTGACACACTTGGAGGGTTGTCTTGGATGAGGATGAGACTCCTGCGTGGGAAAGTTGTGCTCAGAATAAAGCCTCCACTTGAAGCTGGTGGAAATAATTTAGAATCAAAATACTGTTAAATGCTTTTAACATATAAATAGAAGTTCTCTAAACCTGAAGGTTTAATTGATATTTTTTCTTCAAATAACGGACTAAAGTTGAGTAATTTAAGCTATTTTACAGCAAAGGCAATTGAATAATTGCTAATGGCTTTCAGCTGAATGTATTTAAAGTTGGGTCACAAATCTGAGCTGATTTGAAGATCAAGAGGCATTCCTTTCTCTTGAAAAAGAATTAGATAACAATGGTAATTACAAGATGGGATTCAAAGGAAAATTGAGATTTGATGTAAGCCTTGGCAGAGCAAGAGCAAAAGAACTGGCCTGGTGAAGAAAAATGGTAATGAACTATCCTGTGGAGTGCTCCAAGGGAGCAAGCCAAGAGAACAGAGACCTTCTCATTAGAAATCTGAACTATGCTAATGTGCATGAAGGGGTGAAAATGGACAGATTTTTTAGCGTGGTGTCACTATATAGAGGCCAGGCTGGTGCAAGATTTCCTGGCCTGTGGTTACACCTTGAACCCATTCATAGACTGGGAAACGATCTGACCTTGGCTGGAAGATCCCATGGGGACATTATGGCATGCAAAACGGTGCCAACTAGCTGAGGAGCATCACCATGGCCTGTGTGCCTAAAGATGGTGATAGGGCAAAATTTTAAGGATAAATATGTGCCCCTGAGTATTTGTGTGGGTGTTCTCAGAGTAGATGAACCACATGCTCTGCTGAAGAACAATTTATTGACACTTCAGACAAGCTGGGACTCCTGCCCCAAGTTGCTGCTGGGGCAAGTCATTGTTATATGTGTTTGTTTTCCTGCCTCTGGCTCAGGAATTTGTTAGCTTTGGGATCTGGCAGGTGTCTGTCCTCACGTTGCTCATGGCCACATGTGTGTCACTGGGGCAGCACTGAACCGTGAAGCTGAACATTGCCACATCTGCTGCCTGCTGTGCTGGCAGGGCTGCTTGTCCATGCCTCTGGGATGGGGGACTCATCCTGCTCTCAGGGAAGGCGATAAAACTTCGTAGCAGATCGGTGCACAGCATCGTTATAAAACTGCTCTTGTAATTCCAAGTGTACCCAGCCTGGGGCCTCAGTGATATTTCATGGTATTCATACACATCTCATTTGCAGTTGTCTCCTGAAGCCAGTGGGTCTTCAGTTTCAGTGACCTCTTATGGTACTGGCTTCCCTGTCCCAGTGATGAGGTGGCATGAAACTGTGCCTTTGGCTGTCCTTTGGATTGATCTTACTTTGGTAGTTCTGGAGTAAGAGAAGGAAAATAGGAATTCCTCATCAGCTTTCTTCAAATAATAGAAAATGGATTCTTTTGTTTCCTCCTTTTTGTTTCCTTTTAAGGTAACTTATACTGGCTCTTCATAGGAGAACTTTTTTCTTGCCTCAGTGTTTGCTCGGCTTTTCTGAACTCCTCCTTCCTGAGTTCTCCAGGGATGGAGAGTCCTGTAGCAGAATAGTATGTCTGTGTTTACTCTGAGTTGCTCTCCATAAAGGAGTTTCACTGAAACATATAGTTCACTGTGCCTATATGTTCAGCTGAGATCTTCCCTGTCCATTCTGCTTTAATGCTCTTGGTCCCTTTCTACCCCGTGCAGTAATGCAGGCACCTTACAGTTTTGCCTCTATCACTGAACTTGAATTGCTATTGCTTTGTTTGCATAAGGCAATAGTCCTGTCTCTGGAGTATGGCTGTTTGGGAGATTTTATACATTACAGCCTGCCTTCTGCTGTAATTTATCTATTTCCTTCTGCCAGCCATCACATGGCATGTGGAGGTATAATCTATTAACACAAAACTGCATTAAACTTTAAATCAGTTACCCAGGACGTGACGTGGGTAGTTTTTCTATGACTTCTTTTTGGCAGTTTAGTAGTACTCATGAAGCATTCTTACAGCCCTTCATCATAATTCTCATGAGCTTTCTTCAGGCTTTATGGCTCCTGGCAGAATATCCTTCCTTGCTGGTTCCCATCTGTTTGGTGTCCTCAGCTGGGGCACTCTTCATTAAGGTCTTGTTCCTTGTAGATTCTCTTCTGGATGATCCTGTTCCCCATCAGACTTTGGCAGTCTTCATCCTGATGTCATCAGAGCAGCTCTTCATCTGAAGTCATGGCTACTGCACATTTTCCTTCCCTTTCCCTGTTACTTGCTCTCCAGGACGCTAAAGGCATGAGATAAGGAGAAACCAAAGAGCAAACAAGGATGCCATTGGACTTCTAACGTTCTGTTGCCTTGGGAAAGGCTCCGGGTCTTGTACTTAATTCTTTTCTTTACTATCATGTAATTTTCTACCACTCTCTAGCACTGGAGCAGTTAAGCTACATAAATAGCAAACAGGTTCACATGCCTGAGCACTTCCAGATGCCTGAGCAGGTAATGCTTTGAAATGTCTTTTAAATGAGTGCTGAGTTTTGACCTGCAGGACAAATGCCAACTGTCATGACACAAATAATACTGATCTTGAAAATTACCCCAAATTATCCCAACCAGTCGTAATGGTGGTAACAGCACAGAGACCTGTGCCTCAATGAAGTGATTTCCCGCTAGGATAATGTAGAGCCCTTCTACCTTTAATTACCATGTCTTTGGTAATTGTCCATGCTTCCTCATCTAGGTCTAAACACAAAACTCTACTTTTTAATTTATTATCTGTTCATACATCCATGCTTCAGCCATGTCCGATCTCTCTCACACTGGACCTAAGGAGCTAAATGTATGTTCAGCATTGCTCATGCAGAGCTTTATGCTTTGGGATATTTTCCTCGTTCAGAGATTTTGCATCTGGTCTCTACAGGACAGAGGTGTATACTCCTTTCCCTCCTTCCCCTAATTACAAATCTCTTTTTTGAAGACAATGATGCTTGCCTTACTGCAAGAGCAGCACTACCAAAGGAGTAATATATTAGTTCAGTAGGGCTGGCTTAGATATTTCCATAACAACTGTAGGCTTCTGCTGTCCAAACAGCTTATATGGCACCAGTGCATTCAGGAAAATAATTAGTACAAGGAATGTTTTTTGTCCTTTCAGGAAGAAAATTCTTTGTAACTGCCCACACTCAAATATGGCCTTTAAATCAGAGCAGATCAAACTGGTGCTGGTGTGAGGATATCCATTTTCTTTATGAAATGGGGGAGAGGAGGTAGAGGTGAAAGCCTCAATCCCACTTCTGGATCCTTTGGGGAAGGTTTCTTGTCCTTTAGAAATCTTGGCAACACATCCTGCCTCCTTCCAAATCCAATGAGATCACGTGAGACAATTTCTATAGAAATTTTCATCATCTACGTGCTCCAAAAATTCTTCTGTGTATTTCTTTTGGTATTTTTTGCTGCTGAGAATGAATATTGTCTCTTCCCCAGGAGAAGAATTAATAGGCAAAAAGTCTGAGATAAGTGTTGGGGATAAACTGGTGAGCTGGACCTTACACTGTAATATTGCACAGAACCAAATTGTATGTCTAGTAACTGTTTACAAATGCTTGCTTCTTGGAAAATGTCTCCTATACACGGGCAAGGAATTAAACTACTACTTTGAAATTATTGAGAGAGATCATTTCACATTGTGCTAAGTGATAACAAACACCCAATATAACCTTAGAGCCCTTCCTTACTCTGGCTGTTAATATTTAAACTTTAATACTAAAATAAATTGTTAAATGAATTATTCTCCCTTTACTGCATTCTGTCTGCTTCACTTTCTTCTCCCATAGCTGTAGGAGACCTTCCCTAATCTTTCTAATTAACTCGGTATTTCCTGTAAGGCTAACACTGAAAAGGGTAAGAAAGGAGTGTAAAGCGAGGAAAGACATCTGTCAACTATTGGAAATACTTTCCGTGTTAGAAATTGAAGGGAGCCCACACTGAAGCCAGATGATCTGTCGAGAAGAACAATTGCAGTGTTGGCTTGAAAAGAATGTGGGTGATTTGTTATAGCTGTCCTCGCAGTAGGCACCCGGTTGTCATGTTCATATAAGAATACCTTGGAGATATGCTAAACACATATCCTGTTCCCATCAGGAGTGCTGAAGGGCCAGAACAGGCAAGGTTTGACTTGCATTTTCTGGAAGACATAAATTATCATTTGTTCCTAAATCTCCATCTTTTAAAATCCTTCTCATTCCTCTCTACTGTCCCACAACTAATTTAAACCAAGCTGTGAAGAGTGTAGGCAATAGAAAGTGTATGTTTTACCAACTATTGAAACTCCTGATTGACCCTTTCTGGGAACGATGTTGTGTGCAGAAAGTTTGTAATGGTCTGGCCTTGACTATGAGCTTTACATAATAGGTCAGTGGAGACCCATTTTGGTGATATTGCAGTTAAAATATGAAACACGTTTTGGGGAGGAGAGACCCAGCATTTCAGTTGATCTGACACATAAGCTCTTGGATTGCGGTTTGATTGTTTTACTATTTGGTTTATTCTGAAGCTTGAAAATGGCTCTAGCGTAGCCTAAAAACAAGCTGGAACAACAGTTCAGCTTTGCAAGCCAGGACATGCTTTAACAGGGTCTGCCCCACTTCTCCACTCCTCCTTGCTCAACCCGAAGTAAATTAATTCTAGATGCAGAAAGAAGAATCAGTTTCATTCTCCTAAAAGGCAGAAAACGTGATTTCATTGCAGTAGTTTCCACACCCCTTGGTCTCTCTCTCTCTTCCCTCATCTGATCAAAGACCAGCTTTTCAGTGGTCCTTCACTCATCTCCATCTGTAAAGAGAGACCTATGAACCAAGTCGAGTCAAGGCATGGCCCCACCAGTTTGACATTATACTCTTGGATTATCCTGCCCTTCATCTCATTGTGCCAGGCTCCAGGAAACCAGAAGAAACTTCTGTGAACAGCTGGATTTGTTTTAAGGGCAGAGACTATCACAAGATCAACAACTGGAAGTTTACATTTAATGAATCATGGGACTTATCCAGTCACCCTGGCAATGAGCCTAATAACTCTTATTCCAAAATGGCCTGCCAGTGAAGATGTCAAGGGATGGAAACTGTGTTAGTACCTCCTTTGTTATCTTTGTGCTTAGTCACAGTGTTTGAATTTGTCTATCTCCATTTTGAACATGAATCCATGCCAGTTCTTCCTGGCTGAATTTCAGCAGTGGATATTACTGTGGGATGAGAAAAGGAGAACTGTGGTGGTCACTGCTGCATGTTCAGGTCCGTCAGAGCAGCTTGTGCTTTGAATCTTGTGGAATAAGAGCAGCATTGCCCTAGGGAGCCCAGCAGCACCCTGAAGGCATCCATTCTAAGAGTGTGAACCGATCCAGCATTGCCCCTGAACGCACTGTATCTCTGTGGCTCTGTCCTCCCCTGCAGGCTTTAACAGTGAAGGAGCTAGTTTAAATAGAAACATGTTCTCCTTCAAAAGATAAAACCTGTGTCATCGTTGTCTCAAGTTGTGTGTCTTGTTCTGACATTCAGTAGGGCTGGACCTTGCAAGGACAGCAATTTGTGCAAGGCTTATGTCAATGCACTATGGGTTTTCCTGCTCCAGCCCATACCTAAAGAAGGCAAACTGTCCATCACGAGCCATAGACCTGTCCAAGTGTGTTACTTGTCCTAGGAAAGTTTTATCTCTTGCTACGAACGCTACCCCTTGACTGCTGTTGCTTATGCTGACCTGCACTGTTTGGTGGGACATCCTGGCTATGAACACTTCCAGCCCCTGCCTCCATCCTTGAGATTTAAACTCCTCCTTGCCTTGCACGTCTCCTGAGTCCAGCCTCATGACATATGTGCTATTTGTAGAAAATGTTTGTCAAGACCAGGTGGTTGAAAGTAAAAATGCCAACAGATCTGCCTTTTGTAACCATGCAAGCAGCTTGTTAAAATTAGTCACAGGCTAAGCTGCAGTACATCTGTGCTGTCAGCCGTCCAGAGAGCCATTGATACCGCCCGCTCCCACTGCGCCAGCCCCAGATGGGAGTCGAGCTGCTAATGCCGATCATCGGGGCTGCGCTAACACAGGCTGAAATCATTCCCACTGCCTTTTCCCCCTCCTCCAGTTCACAAACCTTTGCCCAAATTTAGCCATGAGCCTCCTTCTAAACTCATAAACGTTTGTGTGTCCAGAGTTTCGGATGCCTGCAGACAGAGCATCCCAAAACAAAACCTGGGAAACCTCGATGTCGGCATTTTGCTTTGGAAGAATTTGTACTCGGCTTTTCTGAAAGCCTTTCCCCAGCCCCTCATTTAAGAGCAAATGCTATGATTTCCAAGGCCTTTTGGGGAGTGAGGTACCTAGCTGTCACTGGAGGCTTCATTCAATTCAGGCTCAATTCCCATAGTCTGCTTGGAAAAACTGCACAGCAAAGTTTCTCTCTAGCTCTCTGCTGTGGTGCAGCTGTCTATCGGAAAGCACCAAATCATCTGGTAATTAATGAGTGTCCCTAGTGTTGAGCTGGAGTCATCTGTTCCTGCTTTCCCTGCAACACCCAGCAACAAGAGCCTTTGGGGACAGTACCCCAGTGAGCACCATGCGTGGGGCCGGGATGGCCGGAGCGTGCTGGTGGGGCAGCGCCGTGCCTCCAGCCCTCCGCTTCCCTGTTGGGAGTTGCCTTTGATGCATATCCAAAAATACGGCTTGAATTGGCTTCTTCGGATCCATTGCGCTTAACTGCTCTATCAACATGCCCCACTGTACAAATACATAAATATTTTGCATGTCTGTCCTTGCGCCAAGAGTCTCGTATTTCTTTGTGTCCTACCTCTAATGACTTCTCCCAAAATGCTGCAACAGATGCCTGTGCTCACCCTGCCCCACATCCCTGCTCCCATCTGTGAGTATATGGCTCCAGCCCACTCAGCTTGGGAAACGCGTCTCCTTCTCCCAAAACTCAGAAACAGGACCGTGTTATCCTCCCATCCTTAAAACAGGGATTCTGATGAGTTTGAGCAAGTTTTCTTGCACCACCACCACCAATAGATCAGACAGCTCATGCTTAAGTAGAGAAAGGGAAAACATTGCTTTGGCTTTGCTCATTTCAAAGCACGTTTGGTGCTGACTTCCAGGCATTTTGCATGTAATTCCCTGCCTGTGTGAAAGCTCGACATTGTGCTGGGAGGACATGAACACAGAACCTTTGTGCTCAGGGTATTGTGCTTTCCCTGTGCACTTACTCCCTGCTCACACATGCTGTCTGGCCAACTCTTGTAGCTGGGTCTCTTGCATACCACGCTTTCCTATGGAATTTGGATTCAAATGTGAAAAATTCTCCACCACACAATAAAAGTGGCATTTCCATGCCCTTTAGCACATCAGTCTTTTCTTGTGAATAGAGCCCCAAGTTCTTTGGCTTTTGCCATATGGAACAATTGATCCCTTCAGTTCACTTGCCAACAGTAATCGGTTTCTCCTAGGCATAAATTTTAGCCATTCTTCTTCCCCCCAGACTTTTTTAGGGGACATGGATGGGAATAAAGCAATAAAAAGAGACAGCCATAAAGTAGGCAGCTGTTAGTGGTCAGATCTTGGTCTGGGAAAGAAGCAAAGCAAGTATCAGCTGAACTTTTACCTGTTGCTCTCTGGTGATATTTTGCCATCCGGACAGGTTGTTCTGTGATGGATCCCACTGCCAATGTTCCTGCTTTCTCTGTCATGACTGGCTGAGTGTCGTCTTGCTGCATTTAAACTAAACTAATAATCAATTTCAAGCACCCTATAGGCTCTAATGGCTGTGGGACAAGGTCAGGTAATATAGTCCAAGTGGGCAAAGAAGTAGCGAGACAATAGTTTTGTTAAAAATATATCACTTTTCTACTTGTTGACATTATTTGTTTGTCTATTCTTTGCCTTGCATCAGCAGACTTCTTGCTCATTTTACCAAGGCTTTCCTCTTCTGTGTGTTGCACTTCTATTTCTAAAGGAGGACTTTGGTGCTCCTTGCTCTGGGTGATCACAGTGCTCATGCTAGGTAGACCTGAAGAGGTTCCAATACCAACCCCAGCCTGAAAACTCTCCCTCTCCTCTCTCCACTACTGTCCTGTGTGGGTTTTGCTTTCTACTTGCCTGCAGCTGAGGCAAAAAGGGACAGGAAAACAATTTCCCCTCTCTCCCCCAGAGACAAGTGTCATGGAGCTTACTTTATAGGACCTGCTTTCTCCTAATCCTAGAGCGTGTCTTGAGGATGGGTTTATTTGAAATATGTTTGTCCTGGAGGGAGATTTTCTATCTGTATGTCTTAGTACAGTAAGAGTTGTTTCATACTTCTCTTGTGGCTTCCAATAAACTGTAAGCACTTGCCTCTTCTGGGCTTGGGAAAGGTAGAGAGGATTTCAAACTCCTGATAAAGTTGTTCTGCAAGGAAAGTCAATTTTGCTCAGTTTCCTTCCTCTCTCTGCTCCATGCTCCTCGTTTCAGAGGAGGAGGGTGGAGTCCTCTGTTGTGAGCAGCTTATTAGAGGAACATGGTAGATTTAGCATCCAATCCTTCCAAATTACAAAAGAAAATGTCCTGCTGCTCTGGGAGGGAGGAACATCCTACTTGGGACCAACCTGCACCTCTGCAGCTTTTGCTGTGCCAGTGACAGCCAGAAGATATTAAATGAGTGTCTGATGAGGCATAGGGTGATTTGCAGAGCAAGCAGAAAACCCTCATGCAGAAAGAGTTTCTCCTTCCCCTGCAGTTGCTGATCTGCAGACATTTGCTTTCTCCCTAGCAGGATTTTGATTTCTACAAAGTTCTTCCAAAACTGATGTCATCTGGGCAGAGACCTGCCAGATTTTCTGACCTTTTTGATATGCTCCCAATATCCACAACCCCTGGGGATTCTACAAGATGACGTGCGCCGTGGCCAAAGGCCGTGGGGCTGTTGGCCCATGAGCAGAGTGCTCAGCTCACAGGCTGCCACAGGAGAACCAGCCCCAAAATCTGCACACTAGCTCCCCCCAGCCAGCTAAATCCCTCCCACTGAAACCGCTCTGTTTCCCCAATAACACTGTACAACTACATTTTGGCACTGGAGAGGGTTTAGGTTACTTTCCGCCATCCCCACGGAGGTCTGGAAAGAAATACGTGTATTTTAAACCCTCTAGATTTGACAGATAGTGCCCTCCCATCTGTAACCCCAGGGCTGTGCAGGTGCTACAAGTGCAGAGTCAGCCCTTTCCAGCACTGTCCCTGCCTGTTCGATTCGTGCATCCTGCACCAATATCCGACTGCAGTACAGCTACAATGCCACCTCTTTCTAGCAATTCAATACGAGGCAATAAATACTTTTTGTTTTAATCTTGGGTATACCAGGACCAAGAAGGAGGGATGTAGTCATGACCAGACACTTTCTCTTAGGGAAATATCCATTTCAGTGCCTTGTATAACTACGAATCTTATCTTCCACTTTAAATACTGCACTGGTGTTTGTAGTAATGTTGCATGTCCCTTAAAGTCCTGCTTAGAGGACAATGTGCATCACCAGCCATACTTAGAAGAAGTGGACAGCTCTCAAACCCAAGTGTGAAGCAGCTGGACCAGCCAGCAGGAAGGATGAAGACTGGGTGCATCTTTAAGGCTTTGTAGTCGTTAAAAAAGATTGGGTTTTTTGAGGACATTTCATGCACAAAAGTAGAATTTGAGACTCTGTCTCAGAATCCTGTTCCAGATCTTGACAGATTGGGGCCACCTTGAATGAATGATGACTTTCCACCTCCAGATGCACAAAGCCTGGGGCATGTTTTTGAAGTGAGATGGGCTTTTTTTTCTTTTTTTTTTATCTATACCTTGTGTCTGCCTGTGAGTGAGGCTGCAGGGGCTGCCTTCTAACCATGTTTGTACAGGGTTTGGTTTGAGAAGGGACCTCCTCTGATGGATCTCCAAAATGCTGCTGACACCCAGAGATTAACAAACTCAGGAGAAGGCCAGAAATAACATACAGAGGTAGTGCTCACATTCTTGTTATGATCAGTTAAAAAAAAAATACACATAACTGCCAGTCTGCTACAACTGAACACGGTTGTATTATCTGTTCCACTTTCTGATTTATTTGTTGAAGTATAGCAGAGCACTTATGCCCTGCACAGCTAATAGTTGCTCTTTCATGAGCAGCTGAAATGCTTACGCATTCCAGTAGTTAAATGATGCAATATCCAGGTGGATATTTAATAGCCCATGACAAATCTGGAATGACACAGCAGACACCATAAATATCTTCACTTGAACAGATAGAACAAAACCTATTTATGAAAGCTGTTCCTAATTTCTTATCACACGTTGGACCTATTTTTAAATTAGCCAGGGGAATTGTCCCTGTCCTCCCTGCAGCCCAGTCCATTCCAAGTTCTTTAGGATGTGGAGTCTGTGGTACTGAGTACAACAGAGCTTTTTCCCTTCAAACAGATATGTTTTGGCATTTTTTTTTTAACACTCATGGCAAAATTTGCAGTTCATTCATGTGAATATGCCCAATTTGTTCAGTGAAACTCCTCAGGCCTGTGTGCACTTATGGGTTTTGCATAATCCTTCAGGGTTTTTTAAGCACAAGTTTCTGCTGTCTTGGTAAGAGCAAGTTGTGGGACGTCAAGACTGGCAGTCACTCTTGAAATGGCTGTGGGTGCTCCCATGCCACCGGTGTCCTAGACACAAGACAGACCTGGAGAGTGCCCACACCGATGTGCCTGAGCATCTTCTCTGAGTCTCGTTATCATTACGTTACATATACCATGCTGCAAAGGAGCGGGTGAATTTTACTGAAAGGGAGGGCACGTTTATTTTTAAAACAAGGTTTAGGAAGGTCTAGAGCTCTCATGAGCTGAGACTGAACTTATTGGATCTTTAGTTTTTCTACTAAAGCTTTTTAAAAATACTTCATTTTGTCATCATTTAGACTGGAACGTATTTTAGGCCAGCATTAGAAGAAAATTTCAAAAACAGAGAATTTTTTTAAAAAAAGTCTGAGCAACTCGAAAGAGAAGTAAATGATTTTATTTTGAATCAATAAAAATTGCGTTACGTGTCAAATGATTTATTTTGAGTTTCTCAGAAGGTAGGGAGGAGAGGTGAGTGTTTTGAAACATTGCTTTTGGTTTAAGATTAGTACTTATTTTTAAGTTATTTTATTTATTTACTCGTTGAATTAAAACCTCTTGATTTTCTTGGCTCCATCACTCAAACAGTAGTGAGGCAGCCTCATTTTAGTACACAGCTTAGGGACACGTCGTTTCCAAGAGTGCAGCACCCCCGCACACTGGCACACGCAGACAGCCGGTGAGTCCTTGGTAAGTACATCTCAAAATCCTGATCTTGGAAAGACAAGTGCTTGCTGAGTGAGAGCAGGGCAGGGGGTTGGGGTTAGCAGCCACAAAAGGGACAGTGATTTGCTACATGCGGTGTGAACACTGGAGTTCTTGGCTGTGTAGTGTTTGATCCTTTGTGGAGTATATAACTTCTCAAACAGGCTATAGAGGCTCAGAAGAAAGTTTCTAGTGCTACTGTCCTTGTTTATAGGCCATTTCTGTGTACTTTTTATCAAAACATTTAGAAAGCAGTAGGATTTTGTTAGCAATACGTGTGCCTCGGAGGCAGCTACTGAGCCTAGTGGAAACTTCATTGTCTCTTAAGGAGCGCTTTGGACAATAATGTATTAACTAACCCATTAGGTTTAATAACGCGTGCTGGTACGAGGTATCTTGGAGTCTTTATTTTCGGGGTAGGTAAATCTAAAATGCTGCACATTCAGCTTAATGGACTACACATGGCTATACTCCTGACCGCACCTCCCCTCTCTAAAAATTCTCTTTATTCCTTTAAATGCATCCTTTATTAATAAACAGTGAAGAACTTGTCAATTTGTCATGATCTCTATATACCCTTCT
Organism: Clamator glandarius; assembly: GCA_033459285.1. Classification (NCBI taxonomy): domain Eukaryota; kingdom Metazoa; phylum Chordata; class Aves; order Cuculiformes; family Cuculidae; genus Clamator; species Clamator glandarius. The sequence goes on along the minus strand of JAUNZM010000089.1, from coordinate 933,201 downwards.
CCTTCCTGCAGTTAATCCCTATTATAGGCTACCATAACTGATTTTTATCTGTTCTTAACCACTTAGCCTTTCTGGTATTTTGCAGTCACTTTTACTGACACTCATGTTTATTTCTGTTTAATCTCTAGTGTCAAAGCACTAGAAATCTCTCTTGGTCTTGAGTTATGGGATACTTGTCTCTACCACAAGTTAATGAGTGATGTAATCACAGCTGCATCTTGAACTAGCCTGCCTGAAAATACCTCCATAATGCTCTCCAGAAATGATCTGCCCTGTGAAAAAGCCTGTGATCAGGCCAATCATCAACAGGAGAGCCTCATAGGTGCACATGGGGCCACGTGCAATTGCTCCATCCAGCAAGGATCTAGTGAATGCTCCAAGGAAGATGTGCTCCAGGTTCCCGATGGGGTGTTGGGTTGGTCCTGGGAGTGAGGATGGCAGATCTCTGTTTGGAGCAACGGAGAAAACATTCTGGCCACCACTCAGCCTCCCTAGCAATGATGCTTTCCTTCTCATGTCTCTGAACTTGCAAATCACTCTCCCCCCTGGCAAATTTTAATGTTTCACTGTATTGTATGGAAATATTAGTGTTTCTCTGTGAAATAGTGGGGATTCATTTTTTTTTCTTAAAGGTAGACAAAACAGCCCTGTTTTCCATGAGCTCATTCTACGAAACATGAGATGCATTTCAAGTGATGTTTTCCCCCCAAGATGTAGGCTGAAGCAGATGCTCACTTGGAAAATTTAAGCCCCAGTAGTAGAATTTTGGCAACAGCAACTGAAAAAACAGTGTCTTGTCACGGAAAACATTTGACAACTGTTACCATTGAAAAGTCTATATAAAATAAACCCGGGGAAATAATTTAGCATGCAGGGGAGGCTGTGCAAATGAAGGAATGAATGGGGAAGGATATCTTTAGGTGTGTAGCTTTCTCCCTGCTTTTGGGCTTTACACAGTGTCCAAATGGCCAAAGTGGCTGGAGGCCACTGGGGCGGCCCGACTGCAACTGATCCATGCTCTTGTTATCCAGGGAAGCATTAGCAGAGATGACAATGACGCACAGACCCAGCCTAGGCTTGGCCAGCGTCCCGTTTGCTCCAGCTCCTCTGTTGTTAGCAGCCTCTTGCTTCTCCTCATCTCCCTTAAAAACATAATTTCCCAGAGTACTGTCCAAGAGTGCAGATGTGAAGTCTTCTGTGTGCAGGATCTGCGGTGAGGGCAGGCTGGGCACTGGCAGAGGGTTTAATACCCACCTGCCCCATTCAAGCACATCTAAGAGAGATGCTCAGACTTCCCAGGCTCCTCTGGACTAGCACAAAGGCACCAAGGAGAGTGCCCTGGCCTAATATAAGAGATAATTTTCTTGTTGCTCTCCCAACCCCTCTTGATTACTTCCTCTGCTCATCTTTCTGTTTTCCTTCCCTCCACTTTCCCTGTTAGTAGCAGTGTGGCCATTTCCCAGCACATGTCTGCCTGGCTGGGAAGACTTGAATTTCCATTACTAATGTCTGTCACGTGTTTGTCAGGTCACAATTCTCCCTTTGTATTCCCAAAGTGTTAAATTGCATTTATTATACAAGACACCAAGAGAAAATTGGCTAAGCAGTTGATGGATAGTTGTATTTCTTGTATTTTCCCCTTTTTCCTCCTGTAGAAGATATTTGCTTATTGAAAAGAACACTACATTTTTATCCAGTTTCCCCCCTGCTGTGACAAAGCTGTGCTCTCATTACTCATTCAATTTTTATCTTTTATGGCAATGAATTTAGGGTTTTTTTGGCCATGAACTCCTTTGTTCTGCCTTTGCCCTGATTAGCTCACATTTTCTTTCCCTTCACTTCCTGAAGAACATATTTTCCTACAAAAACTTCATGTATTTATCTTTAAGGCATTTATTTGTTAGCCACCACTAGGCCTTTGTACATTATCCAAAGGCAAAAGCCCCGGTATCTCCAGGAGATGTTTGCAATCCAGCCACAACATGGAGTCCTGCGTGTGGTGGATGTTTGCATGTGGGTTAGAACCATCCCCATGGGTCAGACCCATATTTAGCCCTGCCTCATCTTTGGGGCCATGGAGCAGATACTGAGAGAAAAAGTCTAAGGTCAAGGCAAGAATGTTCTGATACCACCTTCAGCATCGTTCTCCTTCATAGCAATCAATGGCTTTGGATCTTCCCATGCTAAGAATTTGCATTGCCTCTTGGTATTAAGTGTCTGTGTCCCTAATCCCCATTTAAACACTGTGCTTAGTAACATTTGTCTGTGTGGTGGTTCAGAAAGCCTTCTGTAAGCGGCTTTTTTATTTTTGTTAGCAAAATATTTTTGGGTTCCATAAAACGTTTTCCTTAAAAAAAACAAACAGAATAAATCTTGGTAATCTATCAAATTTAGCACTGTGAAAATCATAGCAATTCCCAAGCCAACCCCATTGTCTCGGCCTCGGCTCAGACTCTTTGACAGCTTCCCTGAGCAGTGGGAGTTTCCTGGGGGTGCAGGGATGTGCAGAGGGAACTGTGTAAGTTCTGGGACTGCAGCTCCTCCATGTAGGAGTGAGTCTGCATATGCAAAACCTCCCTGAGGGTGGAATCACTTCATCAGCCCTTTGCTGGAATTCCTCCAGGTTCTGTTTGTATGTCCTCAACTGAAGGTGCTGTCGTTACTTGCCATGTTTTTGTGTTCCTTGAGTGACCGTGGTGCTCATCACACTCCCTAGGAGCTGACTTGCTCAAGGGCTTGGCCACGTAGCTGTACAGAGCATTGCTGCATCCTGATGCTCACACCTCCTGTTCATGCTGCTGAGAGGAAAGAGCCAGCCCTGGGGGACGGTGTATGCCCCCCTGCATTTCCCAGTGTCCTTATGGGGTGACAAACACCTTTTCTGGTGCATGTGCACCCTGGAATGCTCTTTACAGCAGCTCTTCATCCTGGGGATTTTTTTTTTCCAGACTGGAATTAATTTCTCCTTGATGCATCAGGTTATATTTCTCTTCTAATCAAAATGTCACCTTCCGTTTTTGACATTCCCCCTTGCATTTTTTTTTCCTTAAAGTGATTTTGTTTCCAGGGTGGATTTTTGGAGTGGCTTCTGTGCTGATTTCACTCCCGTACTAAAAACTTTGAGTAAACTTGATCCTTGCAAAAACCAAAATCTCTGCACACTTCCTCCGCCTTTCCCTGTGACTCTGCACACTCAGCACTATGTTTCCAGTCCATGGGTCTACGGTTTCCATCTGAATGACTGGCTGGGCTTGTCCCATCACTGGAAACTCAGCCCCAATCTCAGAGGCTGCCTGCAGAGGTCTGAGTTTCTTCTTGGGACTGGGAACTGGGGCCTGAGTGGGATGCAGCTCTGCTCATCTGCCTGACCCTGGTGGGATTTGAGGCTGCTCAGGCATCCTCTGCATCCGTCTGTCCATCCACAGCTGGGAGGTCAGCTCTGACAGGGGCTCAGCTGTGGCTCAGGGGCAGAAAAACTCTGCTCTGAGGGCTTGGGCAAGAGCCTGTTTTAGAAAGTTGCCTGGGTGCCTTGGCATTGGTGGTTGTTTTCCAACCCGAAGCAAACCATCAGGGCAACAGATGATGTTTACTTCATGTGACAAAATACTCAAGCCAAATATTATTTAATACTGCTTTCTTTCATGTCCTGACAACTCTGAAAGTGCCTCTGTATGACACAAAGCTGTCGAACAACTTTTTGCAGCTTTGTCTTGTTTTGTGTGCAGAGTGAATATTTGTCTTTTCTTTGGCCAAGTCAGACCGATCCCAGAAGAGCTACATCAGGTCAGACTGAAGCCATTTGCGTTCAGTTTTACTCGCTCAGTTTATCACGTCCCACAAAGGAGACTGGAAAAAAAGCTCCGGTGGGTTTTGGACTGAGTGTAAGGTCAGCTAGAGTGCTTGGTGAAGTGAGAGGCATTAATAAAAATGTCAGCAATGGATGACAGGAAGAAAAGCTCAGAGTATGACCCAAGAAGGTGTCAGGGCTTCCCAGCTGCGTTCAGGTGTTTGTATTCAGCCCTTGCTCCTACCGACATCCTTTGCTGGGCACTGCTGCCCTCATGCCAGGACGGGACTATGTAAATGTCTGATGCAGATGAGCAATGCTGATGCCTTGTAGAATCATAGAATCATCAGGTTGGGAAAGACCCACCAGATCATCGAGTCCAACCATTCCTATCAAATACTAAACCATGCCCCTCAGCGCCTCATCCACCTGTCCCTTAAACACCTCCAGGGAAGGTGACTAGGAAGAATCATTGGCTCCTTTGATGTATCCAGCCAACTGATGACCAGTGAGGGTTTTGGAGGCTGCTTGAACCTCTCCTCCTTTTGCTTTGTCATTGAGCAAAGGAGAGTCTGTCTGATGGGTTGCTACTGGCCTTTTTTGTCTCTGCAAAATAACATGGCAAAGCTTTTGTGGATCTGTCTGAGCCCCAGCAATCTCCAGAAGAGAGCTGTGATAATTATATCTGAGCATCACCTTTGGGACCGACCCCAAACTGTGTCCTCACAGCCAGGTAGGGGATCATTGAGGTAGTGGTGTCCAGAAACACCATTGCTCATTGCAGCAGTGTCTGGTTTATTAACCTCCTGTAAGCCAAACTTTAATAAGGAAATGACACATTTTAGGGATGTGACCTGACGGTTTACTTTAAGAGCCCTTCTTGCTAAAGATTTGTGAATCCAAAAAAAGCAAGTGCCCTGGCAGTGTAGTAGCTCTGATGTAATGGATGTACCATTTCATTTTTACAGTGTGCTTACACATATTCTATTGTCACGTTCACTGCAGAAAGTAAATACTATCTGTCTTGATGAAGGTGTTTCTTTGGAGAAGGTATTTCAGATGACTTAAGCTGACAGAAGGAAATGTGGCTGTTCTTTACCCACAACAGGCTTTCTCTTTCAGTCAGTAAGGCTCCTATGAAAAAGCAGTAATTTCCAAGTATTTTGCTAGAACTTTTGCTAATGAGAGACAATATTATTAGTGACATGCATTTTAGCAGCACTCAGACTCTCTGCCCTGTGCCATTTGCTCTTCGAACTCCAAACATCCTTCTGCAGAAGTAAAATCCCTGTGAGAAAGGCAGTGCCCCACTTGCCAGTTGTTCTTTAGTAGAGGAGTCAGGGTATCTGAAATTATTTGGAGAGGTCGGTGTTTCTCCTGTGTTTTGAGACTGCAGGGATAAAGCACCATGAAAGGCGCATCTTGGATTGAGTTGTGTGCTCAGGATGTTTACAGAGCATGTGAAGCATTGCAAAGCATTTGGAACAAATATGTGTTGGTCCTAATTTAGCAGCAAAGGGTTGATAACTTCTGTGTGAAGAGCAAAGCTTTTCCCCTTCCCCACAACTGCCTGCAATCCTGATCGGAGAAGTTCAAAATGCTAGTGATGGCTGAATGCCACAGAAACTCCATGAATATTCATTGAGATCTGTACATGAATTTGCTGAAGCTGAGATCACACCTTTTGTATCTGATTTTCACTGATACCCAGTCCATCAAGTTTTACTGGCCGTAGCCTGCAAGCCTTGAAGCCAGGATGTCACTGGCACGAGTATTTGTAGAAATTGAACTTCACATTTCCATGCAGGGGGGAAAAAAGGTAGAAGAAAAAAGGAAAAAGTAGTATGGGAAATATCCAGGGCATTGTTTAATAACAACTGGCAGATAATTGGGCTCTTGGAGTTGAAGCTGGCTGGGACAGAGGGGTGCCAAGTACAAAAAGGGAAATAGCCATGGAGACCAAGCAAGACTTAAATATCCCTGGAGGTGTTCGAGGACAGGCTGGATGAGGCTTTGAGCAACCTGATGAGGTGGGAGGCATACCTGCCCATGGCAGGGGCATTGAAAATGTGTGATCTTTAAGGTCCCTTCTAACAGAAACCATTCAATGATTCTCTGTTCTATGACTATTTCAGTCTGTAAAACAGCATAGCTGTGCTGGTTAGGGTGGATTGTCTTTGTGTTTTAATTACCCATATAAAACTTTCCTCTGGACATCCTAAAAACAACCCTCTGAGCAACTTCTCAGAATTAAATACATCCAGGAGAGTTCCATATGTGCAAATATTAAACCAGTTTTAAAGTTGCAAAGAATTGTCTGTGTGCTCTTGAGTCCCATCAAGTCTTCTCTCTTTTCTTCAGTGGGAACTGTGTGTGGTAGTCCAGGAAAATAAACTCCAGCCCATTAAATAAGACTTTGCTAAGGTTATTGGGCTGATAGAGCCTACTTTATCATAATAAAGTCACGCTTACAGCCGATACAGATCTGAAGTCACTAATGCAGATGTGTTTGGAAGCGAGATGTTTGGTCTGTTTTATGGGTTTTATTGTTTTAAGATGATTGATGTTGCAAAAGGCTTTATCATGCTGTCAGCAATAAATGGAGAAAGGACACAACGCATCCAGAGTCGTGGAGCTGGTAGCTCAGCCTGGGTCTGCTGACTCGCAGCTGCGAGCCTCCTCTGCTTGGCCACCCTGTCTCCTCCAAAATACTGGACTATCGTCAAACGCTCTGCCGCATCTCAACTGAGCAGTGAGCCAAAAGCCCTCAGGAAGAAGGACGTCTATCAGCAACTCTGGTGGGCTCTGCTTTAAGAGCTTCGAACCTTGTGGGATTTTCAAACGGCGTATTTTCAAACCCAGACAGTATCCCAGGCTCCACTTGGGGCTTCTGCAGACACGTTGTAGCCGATTTGACTTAACATTTAGATTGGAGACAGACGGCACAGTTTAATCCAGAAAAGATGGAGACAGAAGCTTTTTAAAAAGGACAATTTATGAAAGCTCCCTCTCTGCTTTAATGTCAGGCGGGGCATTTTAAGCAGATGGAAGGTTGGGTATCTCTCGGTGCTCCTCCCTTCCATCATTCACAACAGGGTGCAAATCTCCTTCCTAACTATGCCCCTTGCCTGTTCCCCAGCAGCTTGGTTTAGCAGAACCAGTCGTGCTCCTCTGGCACACAAACCTCAGTGTCCAGCCAGCAGTGAGGGGCATCTTTTGCTTTTCTTGCTCCCTGCTTGCTTTTATAGGGCAGCATTTTTCTGCCACTTTTGGCTGTGATACAAGCTTTGTCTGAACAAGCAGGAGGGAGTCTTTTTTGGCTGTCTCCTCTCTGGTTTCCCCTGGTGTTCTGGCTTTTTCTCCCCTCTCTGTTTATTCCCTCAGGAGCCCAGACACTAGCAGAGCTGTTGAGACTCCAGTAAGGGTGCAGCAGTCACAAACATGCAGTCACATTTCACTTTGCAGAGGGAGAAAAAGAGCAGACGCTGAGTGCAGGTAGCTGCCCTGGAAACAGTGTTATTGGTACAAATGCAGAGTCAGACCTAAGTTGGCATCATGTCTCCCACAATTCAGGTTTCTTTAGATGCTTTCAGCAGTGGTGAGCACTCTGTCAACCACATAGCCAGCCAGGACAGGCCAGGTCTGTGGGACAAAGCTCAGCAACAAATTGCAGTCATCTCCTCCCTTGGAAAAATGCAGGGCTAGTGTGGGATCAAGTCTACCTTGCAAGGGAGCATTTATAAAGTGCCTTTAATTCCCATGTTGCCTCTGAATGCCTTTCTTTTTAAGAATTCAGATTTCAGATGCTCAGATGACAAGATGGGGTCTGGATGCTAACATATTTGGGCGATTCAAGCAAGGACTTTGAATCCTAACCCAGAATAACTTGAAACTGGAGGGGTAGAGAGGAATTATTGTCTTTTCCCTGCTTACCAGCAGATGAGGATGTTTACTTCTCCACTATATGCTTTCAGCTCTTGAGACAGCTCTTTGGCTGACACAAAGCATCCCCAGGAACAAGAGGCATGTGTTGGCTTCCCCCACCAAGGATCTGACTGTCCCACCTTCATTCGGAGCTTTTGAAATATCTACTTCTCTCCTTAACTGATTATCTCTAAAGCATTGCAACAAAACTCCCAAATATCCCCAAAGGTTTTCCCAGCAATAAGGGTTCTGATGACCCTGACTGCATCCATCTTTCCCCACCCTCCTCAGAGATGTCTAGGGGCTACCAGGAGAGAAGGATGCTGGTGGGCTGAGCCCTGCCTTCAGAAACCTTCCTCTCCTGCAAGCCTGTAATGAATATTGATAGCTAAACCCCTCTGTTCTTTCTAAAAGGAGTTTTTTAGTCTTTGAAAGAGATTTTAAGAGTTCCTTTGTGGTGGCAGAAGACTGGATTCAGTGGTCTTTTCCAGTTCTTCATCTTTAAGTGCAAATATCGCAATTAAAGCATTGAATTATCTAGGGAGTGTGATGTCCTGTGTTCTGAAAAAGCCTAAGCTTAGTAAGAACAGTAGTTTTTTTCTCACTTTAGTGTCGCCTGTTTGGGGAATGTGGCCAATGTTAGTGTCCATGAGTGCCTGTTGGCATGGTCCACAGAGGACCACGAGTCTCTTGGTGATATCCCACCAAACCCAAAGCCTCCCCACCAGGTGTGCAGGAGCCTGCATCCATCTCCAATGGCTCTGCCATGTGTTGATGCATCACAGGGATGGCTGTGAACCTTGTTTTTATCTGCAGGAGCCACTGGCTTGCCTGGCACAGGGACCCTCATTGTCCTTCACAGGGTGCGTTTGTTCAGGGGCTGAGTCGACTTGAGTGACTGACACTGTCTGATCCTTGATCTGTCAGGATGAGTGATGGTGGGGAAGGACAACTCCACTTCTCTGTGCCTTTCCCTGGTGAGGGAGAAAATACACAGAGTGGCTTTCAGGGCCGTCCAGCTCCTTGCGGGATGGCTGGCAGGGAGGTTTGTCTTCTCCACAAACCACCTAGGAGTGTTTCCTATGCACCGCATGGATCTGGGCTTGAGTCTCCATGCTTTGAAGAGCAGGACCACACAGAAAGTCCAGCCATCCGATGAGGAGTGCTGCTAATTGTCTGTGTCTGCTCGGGTGTCTGGCTACTGCTTGGCAGGAGCCACCCGTGCACGCTGAGCAAGGTGGACTGCAAAAACACAGCCCAGGAATCTGTGGGACACAGCAAGGGCAAGCAGGCTGTTTGTGGCAACTCGTGCCGTAAATTGCTCTATAAATAGCTGAGGAATTACCTTTCTATTTCTTTCAGGAAGATGCATTTAGCTAAACATAGTGCAGCACAGAGGGACTGCTTTGTTTGTTGATACAGTTGGTCTCCATGCAGTACGCGGGCTCTGCCAGGCTGGAAACCCTATCAATATTTTGGTGACATGGAGTTACTAAGCTACTGTCAAACCTCTTTGAGGAAGCAAGCAGATTACCTCCCTGAATGCAGCTCACTTGCTTAGCTCACAGCTCACAATTTCAAGCCCATTTTTACATTTTATGGCAATGTTGTTCAACGTTGTTATCTAGTCCTACTTAGTTCCAGAGATGGCTGAAATCAGAGCACTCTTCCTACTGGAGATGCTGAGCTGATTAAGTCTCTCCCTATGGTGCTCACGGTGGGAGGTGGGACTGGGATGGTGAAAGAGTCTTTTCTTTATGAAACCTGTCCCCAGCCCGACCTTGCTTCCCATCCTGGATGTGGTCATCCCACTGGGGTGGCTTCTGGCTTTGCACGAGGCAGACGAGATAGGCTTGGCCGAGGGTTGTTTTGTTTGTTCTCCTCTCCATGCTTTGACTTGGAGCCTTGGCAATCCTTGTGAAAATGCCTTGGGGTTAGAGAAGTTTGAAAATGTGTTTGTTTCAAATACTTGGCTGGGCTTACTTTAGGCAAGTTTCCCACCACAGGTGTGAACTTTTTTGAGTGCTGGTTGTAACACAAACAGTGAAGGAAGCGCTCCCATATTCTGCATGGATTTCACAACACTCCAACTTGCTTTGGGCTTTTTTTGCCCTGTGGCCTTGGCAATGTTAGTTTTATTCCTTATTTATTAATTTATTCCTTATAAAACAATCTCCCTTCCCTGCCTCCCTTCCAGTCCCAGCCATGTTTGGATGCAGATGGGGAGCAAGGAAGCTGGGGTCCCTTGGTGGCTTCATCCCCATGTTGGGACGCTGCGTTGGGGTTCTCACTCCTGCAGCTCTCTCGCCGTGGAGATATTTGGCCGAGTCCAGCCCTTGAGGAGCTAGGGTGACTAATGACAGAGAGGAAAGTTGTATTTCAGCTCTGCTAAAAAAGTGACAGTTCACTGAACTCCCAAATTGGCGTTTTGCCTGAATCAACGTTGGGTGCGCAGGGTGGATTTCTCTTTTAAAGACAGGGCAAAAGTGTACCCTGTTTGCTTTACCTTTTTCCCTCCTTCCCCCAGTTTGATGGAGCAATTGAAGGTCTTGTTGAAATAGGACTTTAAGAGTCAGGCAAGCATTTTCTTGACGTGCAAGGGGTTTGTGGCATTCCTGTCAAAAAACAGCTCAAGTGAAGGGACGTGACACTCAGAGTTAACTGCATGTTTCTTTAAAAAATAATAGCCTAAAAAACCCTCTAATACGAGTTTTGTCAACAGAGCAAATGGACATAAACAAGCAGAAAATGAGAAGGCTTGTAATCCTTAAAGGACTGAGTCTGCTGGGGTTGCTGCAGGTGAGGTGACCAAAGCTTTCAGGGAAGCTTGTGATGCTTTTGAGAAAATGCCTATGTGATGTACGGACTGGTGATATAAGGACATATAAGGTGCTGAGGGAGGCAGGAGCTCTTGCTCCTTTTATCTCATTTATTAATGAGAGTATTTTCAAAATTAAACAAATAGGCGGATGAGAGCAGCAGTGACTCCCAGGTTTTCCTGACCATAATTAGTACTGCAGTCTCATTTGCTCTGTTGCTCCGTCAGATCACAGCGGTAAAAAGCACCCAAGCAAACACCGTGGCCTGGGGACATCAGCAGCTGAGCGCGGCTTGCTTTCCCCTGCAGCTCCAGTTATTCAGGCATCATTTCAGCCAAGTTCCTGCTCTTGTGAGCAGCTTTGCTGCCTGGAGGAAGTTTTTGCTGGTTCAGTTAGAGTTTCCCCACCTTAAGGCTGGCACTAGGTCTGATGCTCTCCTGATGAGGGGCTTGGTTACACAACACTGTCAGTTTTGCAACAGAAATTAATGAGAATAAAGTAAACCAGCAAAGCAAATCAATCCACCTCAAACCTACCATTTTGAAATGTAAAAGTATAGAATTCCAAAGCTCCATATTAACTCAAAATGCCAATGTGTATTTCTCCCTATCTTTACACCAGTGAGATCCAAGACAAGAGCCTGATTCTACTATAAAAAAAGCTGTATGGAAAAGGTAATTTCCTTGGCAGAATTTTGATCCTTATTTCGTCCCGTTTCATTTAGTCCAATCTGAGATACTGGGAAAAATCCCCAAATCCTCAAAGCTTACAAAACATTCCTGTATTCTCTGAGCCTCATTGTCTGTATGTGGAGGAAGCTTTGTCTCCTTCACTTGCTTTTCAAAGGAAACCTGGTTTCTAAGGCACTGTCCAAACATACCAGTAGATATTTTGATTTGCCAAGAAAAAAACCTCGAATTTTAACAAACTAATGGAGAATAGGCATCTGGGGATGCTGCAACCCTCAGTGTATCGTGAGCTTTGGCACAATGAGAAAATAAATAAATTAGCGACAGCATCAGCCCTCACCCTCCAACCCTCCCACCCCAAACCACTCCAGGATTTGTGGGCTGCAGAGCAGTCTTGCTGCCTGGAACTGTGGGGTGGGAGGATGAGGAAAGGGACCTGCTAATATGTTGGAAAGGAGGTTTCCAGGAAAATCTCTGATGCAATCACCACACCAATACAATGCAAGGCCGGGATCACGATGGGAACACAAGCGCTTCGCTGAACTAGTCAGGAGGAGAAATGCAATACAGCGGCTGTTGTGGCATCCCCCTTCGGCCTCACCCTGGCACAGAGTGTCCGTGATCTGGAGAAGGTTTATAGCCAGGGTTCAGTTCAATGTGCTGCAGGCTCCTTTAAGTCCTCAAAGGTGGATCACATTTAATTTCTGCAGCGATGCGCAGGGTCTGTTACTGCCTTCCAGTGTCCTTCTTGCTTTCATCCAACCTTAAAGCTACTGGGAGTGTTAGCCCATTACAGAGATATAAGAAACTGAGGCAGCATCAGAAAAATGGCTCAGGTGGGGAAAGTCAGCCCCCAATGTGCACGCGCCCAGCGGGCTGCCTTCTGCTGTTCTTTGGGGATAGGCTATAGGACTCTTTCCTTCTAAAAATATTTTGACCTCTTATTAAAGTCTTCTTTGAAAGAGAACAAATTATAGCTCTTTGCATCATTTCCTTGCTCAAGCATGACCCAGAAGCTGTAAGTACTCACATTTGCTATCTGTACTTCATTTCAACTTCAATAATAATTCCTGCTTTTAATTTGATACTGATTGATCGTGAAACTGCGTGTAAGCCATATGGCATCGTGTTTACAGTTTTACACCATTCCCATTTTCCAGACATGCTAAGGGGACAGCCAAAGAATGGCATTTGTTTTGATTATCTTATTACTGCTTTATTCAATCAGAAGAAATCACAGTGAATGCGTAGCAGACCAAAAGTGTGCAGGCAAGACCGTCCAAACTCACACGAGAGCCATCAGGCTGGCCAGGAGGAGGAGCGCTGGGCAGGGTTTTGCACAGCTGCGTTCCAAAAATCCAAATGTTATCTTTGTCAACAAGGCCTGAGAAACTCTTACTGGAGGTAAAAGATTTAGTTTGCTTTGATTTGCCCTTTTCTGGGCTTTCCCAAAAAATGTAGCAGATGCAGCTGGTGAGAGCAATGGGTTGTGTGGGTTGGAGCCCTAACAGGCTGAGATCCATCGTGGGGTCACATGAGGGACGTAGGGATGGGGCAAGTGAGGAGGACCCCAAATTTTGGCCTCACCAGCCTTCAGCAGGCTGCAGCTCAGAGGCTTCTGAACCCAGAGGCTGTGGCATCATGTCAGACTGAGGTGCCAGGTGCCCCTTGGGTTTGGATGTGTGTAGCATTCCCGAAGCACAGGGATACCAAGAAGAGTTCCCCTGGGAGCTGGAGCTGCAATTCCTGCTTATTGCACAGCAGCGCTGGCATCTGCTCATCACCTGAGCTCTAATTGCAATGCATGGTTTTGCAATGCTTTACTGAAACCAAGCTGTAATCTCAAAACTGGGAGGGTGTGTTTTGGCTCGCTGTGCTCAAAATCAGGAATTCCAAGTTTCCTCAAAATCTGACAAATAGAGTCATTTCCCGCTTAACAGATGGAAATGACTACTCCCACAGCTATGGGCTGGGTGTGCAATCAGGCACTTCTAAAATAAAGGTTGCCCTTTTTCCTCTTGATATGCCTGTGCTTAATATGCATGGCCCAGATTATTCCACTTTGAAACATAAAATAAAACTGCAAAAATGCAGACAAATCATGACAAATACCAATACTCATTATAATCCCATTCCTGGCAGTGTATGGAGCCTTTTGTGATAGCCAGGCATCTGAGAAAATCAATTCATATTTAAAAGATTAATTACTTAAAAGTAAACTGCACATTCAAAATGAAAACCTGGTTAAGGGGAGAAATCTGGGCTGGATGCCTCACTCCAGCTGAGGTTGAGACATATGAATATGGTTTCAGTCAGAGGTTTGCAAAGATGTTTTAGGGATACAGTACTCTGTTTCAAAATCTGCTGATCACTCACATCCCACACGTGGCATTTTCCTTTTTGGAGAAATGCTGCTTGAGTTAGCTAATTATACAAAATCAATTTGCTTTACAGAATAGCTCCAGGTAGATATAAATGAGACTATATTGCATTCTAATAACTGGAATGCCAGTTGTTCACTTCCTTTAATATTCTGTTAAAAATATACTGAACTTGAAAGGAAATACACTCCTTCAGTTTCATACTTTTCCTGGTAAAAACCCACTGCTTTGCCAAGGACGCCGATTAATTAAGTAGTGAACTTATACTTCATGGTAGAAAGGAGGAGCAAATAATTACATGAGACTATTGCTAGTAGAAGTGTGCCAATCTGCTACAAATATTTCAAGTGTCTTCTGCCACATGGGAAAATGAATAGTTACCCATTGTTTTGTCCTGAAGACTGATTTCCACCCTGACGTGGAATTTCTACCTGATGGAATACATTCAAATTAGACATTTTGCATTTCTGTGTGCACTGTTTCCACCTAAGGCTTGACAGTTAAAAGATGGAAAATGAAAACAAAACATTGGCTTTTCCAGAAGTGCCTTTAAAGATGGACTTTACTCAGGGCAGCTCCCAGTTCTGCAGTAGTAGGGAAGATTTGACCTGTAGGATGCCATGAGTTGTAGTCTTTCTAGGGGGGTTTTCAGGTCATTCTGAGCTGACTGACCACGATGCTCAGAGGGGGAGATGTATGTTGCAAGTAGAGTTGAGCTAAAAGACAGCTGATAATCACCGTTTATCAGCAGCAAGGAACTGCACTTGCTGCCAAGGGCCCATTGTCACGGTTGGTCACCTGTCACCACAGGCAGGTCCAGGTTTTGCTGAAGTTGCCTTGTAGCTGTTTGCTTCATGCATGGGTAATTATTTGCAGTGCCAGGAGTAACTCCTCTCCCACCAAGCAGCATGGACAGGCATCCTCCCTCCCTGCCTCGGATATTTCCCTTTAAGACAAAGCAAAATGCCAAGCAGGGAATTTAGAGAATGTTTTTTCTTCCAACTAAGGAAATCTTAGGGGCTTCTTCTAAAATACTGGTGAGAGCCCTAGGCCCGGCTGCAACGTGCAGCGTTTCTCACCAGCTCTGTCCCATCACTGGAAAATGTGCTGTAACCTCTCAGGGAGCAGCTGAGTGCAGGGTGAGCACCCGCCACCCCCTGTGCGCTGAAGCAAAAAGTAAAGGAATGTTTCTGTGTAGGTGGGGATGCGTTTTGGATGCACATGGAAGGTAAATTGTTGCGCTTGTATCCCCTTTTCCTGCAGGGATGCTTGTGGACATTCTCCTCCAATCTGTATCCCTGAACAAAAAGGGTTCGGGCAGATAGATGGCCACGTGGTGATTATTGGGATGAGGCAAAGTATCATTTTGCTGGAGGCGATGGCTTGGCATGTGCTGGAGGACTGGTCTTGGCACCAAGCAGCTGGGCTGATGCTCTTTCCCATCCCCTTGTCAGTCAATGTGGTCATTCATAGAATCACTAGGTTGGAAGAGACAAAACAAGCCTGATGTTTTCTGCTGTATTTTACACAAACTCTGTCCGTCTTTTTCAATGACGTGCAGCTCCGAGATGGGTGATAGTTTACTGTTCATGTACAGTGACCAGGAGCGGGTGTGGCTGTCACTCCGTCTGCGGGTTTCTCCATGGGTGGCCCCACAGATCCTGCTGCAGCTTCATTCCTGGGGCAGCTCAGCCACCCTGGGAGAATTAAAATGAATATCCGGTAAAACGGTCCAGTGGCTGGTTCAGAACCTCTGACCCTGTCTGTTTAATTTATTGATGGAAAAATAGATTTCTCCTCTTTCTGCAAGAAAATACAGTGTTTCTATGTGAAATTTGACTGGTTTTATGAGTGTGAATGCTGAAGTGCCCCAACAAGAAGGCAGTTGATTCTTCGTGCAGTAAAAATGTGCAGTAATTTATTTGAATGAAGATACATGAAAAACAGCAGAATTTAGCTTCTTTATATTTAGCCATACTAGAGAGGCACAGAAATAGATTTTAATTACTTTTAAAGTAGAAATGGTTAAAATCAGAATTGATTGAAGTATTTGCTTTCTGGTAGAAATCTTTTGAGGTCTCTTAGGTGAACTTCAAAAACACCTAAAAGTTGCATGATCGAAGCTTTATATTCAATTATTCATTTGTTTTCAATATCTGAAGGTCATACAACAGGCTGGGATGGGGAATGCAGCTATCATTAAAAATTTACTTACTTTTTTTGTACTCCAATTAAACTTACAGATAATAGCAGATAAAAACAGCTATGCAATTGCTTTCCTGATGAAGGCACTGATTTATTGACACTGAACTTGGCTTCAGTGTGCTTACACCAGGAACGAGTTTGTCTGCAAAGGTTTGCTTCCATTTTAGGAAGAGAAAAAATGACAGCTGTGAAAACAGCAGGATGTGATACTGTCCTTGATGAGGATTTTTCTTGGCAGCACGGTGTACACATCTTGCAAGACCGTGACATGCCCCATTCCCTCTGCAGACACGGTCAACTACTGCTAGTAAGTTAAATTAGGGATTCAGTCCTGCCTACTCCCTCCTGCAGTCAATCAAAAAGGGAGGATATCTGGACCTGTGGTGGGATTGGGGATGGAGGAGCTACCTTTAGAGTCTATGCCTTCTGCATTTCACAGGATTGGTGAATTTTGCTAGATTAAAAGCTAGGTCTTTCTTGAGGAATTTGTTTGTTAGACTTGCAGGCTGATGTTTCAACAGTTCATTGGGGTATCAGTAGGAACAAAGTTATCCGGTGGGTAAGTGCTTTTGGAAATCCAGCCATGTTAACTTTGGCATTTGAACAATATCCTCCTTTACAGAAGGAAGGGGAGATGCTGCAGTGAATCGATATAACCTGCATGTATCTTGGACATATTGACTTAGTGCATAGAACAACTGCAGAAGTAATTGGAATATGCAGCAATAATACAGTCTTTTGTTATATGTGATCTAAAATATAAATGGGACCCAGCCTCTTACACCGACTTCTCTTGTCTGAGATTTACAGTGTAAGTACCTTGTGTATTCTTCGACAGAGAAAATTAGGTAGCTACACCAAAATAAACTTTCTAGCAATGACTCATCCCTAATTACTGGTGATTAAATCTGAATTATAGTGAATATATTTGCAAAGGTCTGTGGACATGCTATTACAAAAACTGTTTCTATTGTGGACAAATAGGAAAAAAAAACAAACAAAAAACTCCACTAAAGATTGCATTTGGAAGCTACTGTAAAAGGAGAAGATGTTATGACGAAGGATCAGGAGGAGAGAGCTGTGTATTGAAATGAAAGAAGTAATTCATTTTATATCAGTGCCTCAAGGGTTAGGGTTTCCCAGAAAAAGCAGTAATTTTAAATGGAAATGGATCAGAGAAAAGATAGTTTCACTCTTATCCTTCTTCTTCTATGTAATTCTCCATCCCTCACTGTGGTATTGTTTATTTCATCCCTCTCAAAACTACATCTAAGCTTATCAGTGATATTAGGCATTTGTCTTAAGCGTTGGATCAAAGTGATCATTGTACTGTGAGATTTCTTGCCAGCGAGCTTAGCTTCTGCGTAGCAGTTACCTCCCTACTTACAGCCTCTGCTCTGGGAGGGAATTCATCACCTGTGATGGATAAGAAATTCAGAAATATTTGATGATTTGGTAAATAACTCAGTACAAATGGTGGTGTCTGCCTTGGTTACAAATGCAAGAACTGATGTAAAATCTGCTTAGGAACGGTCACAGGACAGGCTTAATTTTTACCCTTTCATTTTTGCTGTGAAGGAAAATGTGCTGAATATCCCACTGGCTTTGATGGGAATTTGAGAAAACCTGTCAGTAACAGTAAAGACAAGAGCCTGAAATTACATGTTTGTTTCTTTGAGAGGGGGTTTGTTGCTCTATAGCAAAATATTGTATGCAACGTGTTAGTACTGGAGGCCTGAAGAAAGGCACATTGCGGTAGGAACTCTGCAGATAAAAAAGTCACACAAGTTAGGTAGGTTGTGTCATTCTTACAGGACTAAACTTTCATCCTCCTTTTTAATGCTGCTCCAATGTGCTCTTTAAAAGATTTGAATTTCATGAAACATCAAAGAAGTTATCTTCATGGTGCTTTCAGAAAGACTGATGGTACGGGCTTGCTGTCATCGTGTTGTCATCTTCTCCAAAGTGGCTGAATTGCAATAAATTACAGCTCTGGTTTGACTGAGGAAACACTTGTATGTGTGCTTCTAAGGACAAACTCCTGCTATAAGCCTGTAAAATGACTAAGATGGATGAAGAAGGCTTAGATTTAAACCAATCTTTAGGTCCTCTTCATGCCTCTAAGTCTGACTGATGTGACTACACGCAATGAGTAATAATATTGGCTCTAAATTATGAAAACAGCTGCAGGAGACGATGTCTCTTAAATCTTCTCTGGATGTTTGCGTGTACGTGTGCTTGTATCAGTCATCTTTATCTTCCTGCTCAGCATCCAGCTGGTTCTCCTAGGCAAAGCTTAATGAATTGCTTTGGGCAAATTTGAGTAGAATTTGATGAGTAGTTTCAGCTGAGTTGTGGTATAAGGTGAATTTTGTAAGGATTTAAAGTGCCTGGTAATAGATTTTTAACTGGGAATTTCAGTTATTTGCTATTTTTCAGCACTGCATCATGTACTGAGTGGAGTAATGGGCCATTTTGACTCTTCATTTTAATATTTTTCCTATATGGCAAGGCCAAGCTAAATATACTTATCCCAAATCACCATTTAAAGACTACCAGGGTGAGTGTTATTATAGCCATAGTGAAAGCCTTAAAATGTAAACAATAAGCATTTAAGAAACATGAGCACTGATTAAAGCAGAGATCCAAACCACAGCCAAGATGAACTCTGGGACTCGGTTTTGGGTTTGCTGCTTAGCAGCAAACATTAAAGTCCTCCTTGAGTTGAGCAATGTCTGGGGAAGCCTGCTGGGATTGTCATTTGGTTTCCAAGTAAGTTTTTACGTACCCAGACTTTTCTTTGCCTAAGCAAGCTCATAAAGTCCATGCTACCAGCTACCCTAAAGGATCTCTGTCACAGAGCTGCGGCTGAAATTACACTAGTGCAGATTAATGCAGTATTTGCCATGGAAGGACAGAAGGTGCTCAACTTGGTTATTAATATAAACATAACCAAGAGAATTTTATGGATTTTCTCTGTGCAGTTAGAATTTTTCCATGTGCCTTCTGAAATTAAAAGAACTTCTGAACCGTATTATTTCTTTTCTTCCTATTGATAAGCATTGTAAAACATATTTTGGTATTCACTGAGTGTTTGATTTACCATATAGGCAGGATGAAAAAGACAGTATTCTTTCTTGAATATTCACAGAAGCAGCATGACACCTATACACATACCAGTTTAGATAAAAAGAAGGAGTTTTGGTTTTCCTTCTCAAATTTTAGTGAGGTGAAAAGTTACAAACTGCCTTTAAGGAAAGGACAACTATAGAACAGGGCAGCCTAGAAGTATAAATGCTAGAAGCTAATTGAATGGATACAATTACATTTAAAAAAACCCTTTATCTTATTCCAATGTTAACATTAGTGTAATTTTTTTGTCCCTTTCTGGGAGGCAATGTCACACTAAGCTGATATGGGAATGATTAGATAAATGTTACTCTTACACGTACACCGCCTTAGTGGCTTGTGTGTGTACATTTTTAATGACTGAGCTCTCCTACATATAAGAAAATATCCTTTTACACTTTAGCTGATGTAAAAGGACACAACAAAATTATCCTGTTCTTGAGAAATACAGTTAAAAGTATTTGGAAAGCTGGAACTTATCAGAATGAGCAGGTCTAAATGGGTAATGTGGCCGGTGCAATGGAAGACCTTTTCCCATAGAAAAATGGAAAAAGGTTCTGCTGGGAAAAAATTCAGACACACATCTTGTTTTCAATTAGTGAACTGTAAATTTACTAGAATTTATAGATGGTATCAAATTTAATTTTTCTGGCCTTGATATTTCAAGTGTGTACAACTTTGCTTGCAGAAGAAGCCTCCCTGAGTTCAATGGCAGCAGATTTTTTTTGCAGAGGGGATACTTTCCTGGTGGTCATGCATGGCAGCACTACCTAAACCCAAAGGAATCAAATACAAGGCACTTGTGCTTAGGTACAGGATAGCGCTAGGAAGGTGATTGTTATTAAACCAAGCAGCAAAATTTCTTCTCCCAGTCCTTCCTTACCTCTTCCCTGCCCATGGATTTAAAATAACTGTTCTCACATGAAAGAGAACAGGAATCTGGGAAGCTGATATGAGTTTCAAAATCTCTTTTGCTGCTATTGTGGTTGTCTAGTTACTGTTTCAACAGGAAGGTATTTAATCAACGCAAGGCGAAAGGCAGAGAAATGAGCTGGTGATTTCCAGGAGGAGAAAATGTCGGGCTGATTAGAGTGTTTCTTTCTCAGGATGGAGTAGACAATACAAAGCGTGTGATAACATGCTCATGATATGCCTCAGATTCCCACCAGCAGCCTTGTGAATAAATGGCACATTTCCTATCATGACTTTCACAGTCCGAGGCCGATAAGAAATGTCTAGTGTAGCAGAGCATGTTTGTGCGAGATCCTTGAATACAATTTTGGAAAATCACAATCTTCTCTCAGGCAACAAAAACACAAGAAGTTCAGTGAGAGGAAGCAGCTCCCTCTGAACTTTTAGGTTGTAAATTTGCTGTTTTAGTTAATTTGATTTTCGTGTTAGATAAATATAGTCACCATAGAATCACAGAATAACCAGGTTGGAAGAGACCCACCGGATCATCGAGTCCAACCATTCCTATCAAACACTAAACCATGTCCCTCAGCACCTTGCCCACCCGTCCCTTAAACACCTCCAGGGAAGGTGAATCAACCCCCTCCTTGGGCAGCCTGTTCCAGTGCCCAATGACCCTTTCTGTGAAAAATATTCTCCTAATGTCCAGCCTAAATCTCCCCTGGCAGAGCTTGAGGCCATTCCCTCTCGTCCTGTCCCCTGTCACTTGGGAGAAGAGGTCAGCACCCTCCTCTCCACAACCTCCCCTCAGGTAGCTGTAGAGAGCAATGAGGTCTCCCCTCAGCCTCCTCTTCTCCAGGCTAAACACCCCCAGCTCTCTCAGCCGCTCCTCATAAGGCCTGTTCTCCAGCCCCTTCACCAGCTTTGTTGCTCTTCTCTGGACTCGCTCCAGAGCCTCAACATCCTTCTTGTGGTGAGGGGCCCAGAACTGAACACAGGATTCGAGGTGCGGTCTCACCAGTGCCAAGTACAGAGGGAGAATAACCTCCTTGGACCTGCTGGTCACGCCGTTTCTGATACAGGCCAAGATGCCACTGGCCTTCTTGGCCACCTGGGCACACTGCATCAATTGATATTATGGCAGGATGATGGGAAGAAAGAGGATTTTTCCCTTAAGTTTTGATCCAGAGAAGTGAAAGGTTGCTTTCCAAGTGGGTACAATGTGGTTCTTGTGCTTTAATATGTGATTGACACTGGCAAAAGGGACATATGCACATAGCACACGGAGCCCTTCATATCCTGCTTGATGTGTGAGCTGAAGTCGTTAATCTCACCCATTTCCTATGTTCAGCGCTATGTGCCAAGATGTTCAGAAATAGCTAGGGATTTGGGATGCCTTGGCTATTGGGTGTCCAGCTACAGAAACTTCTAGAGGTCTTAGTTTTCAGAAAGCTTTGAATAGCCGTCATCTGAAAATTGGGTTTGTAAAATGTCTGTCAGCAAGTGATTGGACTCAGTCCTTGGAGGTTTTTGTGAAGTAGATATTTCCACAGTAGCAGGTGAGGCTGGGGGGGCATCACTGACCGTCTTTCATAGAGTCATGCCACTAAGAAGGCAGGAGAGCTGGGATTCCAAGTGTTACCTGCTGTATTGTGCTGCTTTAATTTTCCTTGGACTTCTACTTGGCTGGCGTGTCAGTGAGCAGATATTACCCTTGGGATAAAATCTGTGATTTTTAAATATAAAACAAGTTAAAAAAGAAGTAGCTTCCTGAAGTATTCCAATATTATGTTCATTAGGATTCAATGCCAAAGCTGTGACCAATCTTCCTGCTGCAAGTTTTAGAAAGGAGTGTTAAATTTGCAAACGTCAAATTTAATAGAAATGTTAAATTCATTTTGCTCTAACTTTTGTTCCCAGCATTCGTTCCCATCCCATCCCATCCCATCCCATCCCATCCCATCCCATCCCATCCCTGCCCTCATCTCTACAGTCTTACAGCAGCTTCTAGAAGTCCTGGATGGATATGTTTCATAGATGAATTCTAAGGTCAAAACACCAAAGAATAAACATTATGTGGAACAAAACCAGCGTGTACCAGCTTGCCTTAGTGGTACAAAGCTTAATAATACCTGGGTAAACATCGCAAAAGCAGCTATTATCAAATCAGCCATTAAAGAACCCAGTGACCTCTGGAATGCTAGAGTCCTGCCAAAGTCCAGCAATGGCAACGTATATGTTGGACTACATATGCCTGAGACTGAAAATGTGGGGAGAGATAGAAATTATATCCCAGAGGTTGCAATGTTGTACAGCTAACACCTCTGTTACCTACAGTGGCGTGTATACAACATAAAATTGCACAGACTTAATCTGAGGAATAAATATGTCAAGGGAAAGCCAGCTTTCATCTCTCTTCTCCCAAAGCTTCTTTCATTCTTTTAAAAATAATATAATACAAATAAAAAAATTGACTCTTCAGGAAGTCTGTAGCTAGGTTGGCAGGTTCAAAAGATAATCCTTCACACTTTGAGCTTTAAATAAATCACTTTTTGTGTAGAAAAGAAAAGCAGCCTAGACTCTTTTTCTTCCTTTGAGGAACCAGCCCTATGCAGTACCTCCCAGCTATCTAAAGGCTGTGGTCATCATGCAAACATATTTCTCAGTTGGGCTGGTGTCTAACATATTTTCTTCAGTCTTGGGGACCACAGGAATAGGGTTTGTCCATTCTGCATGATTTGAAGTAGCCAGTTGGTTAATCCTTTGCAAACTTATCGTAAAGGCAGAGAAAAGATTCTTGGTCATGCAAATAAGCACTGTTGGTTTTGCTTACAGAGGTATGCGGTTCACCTAGATGAGCTCACATAACATGGAGACCTCGTGTTTTTCCTTCCCATATTCTGTTTCCAGACTTTCCACTGCCCTCCTCCCCCTGAAGGCTGTCCCGCAGGTAGGGTTACTCATGAATCTTAGGGATGCTCGTGGCCTCCCATCTTCACAGGGCTCAATGTCTGCTGACGTGCTGTCAGTGGCAATTGCTCCTGTGAATATTGAACATCTGCAACACGAGCTGGGTCCTAAGCATTGCTGGAGAGCCTAGAGTCCTCTTCTCCTGACAGCAATGCACTAGGGGAGCAGTTAGAAATGTTTGAAGACACAGAGGTCTTACGTGCATTTCTCAGGGAGTAATACTAGTGTGTTTTTTTTTTTTAAAAAAAAAAAAAAACTCCATTCCTGTCTTCAGTGAGGAAAAGCAAGATTCTTCTGTATTCAGAACAGCAGATTTTTGGTCCTGGGAAGCTGCATGGCATGATGATGACAGTAGTGGTTAAGAATAAGGTTCTTACTAGGGAGAACTATGAAAATGGGAGGCGGTTCTGCCTGGGTCCAGCTGAGGTTTCTTACAGAAGATTCCACGACCCACCCTGATGCCAAGACCAGCTGAAAGAACAAATCATGCTAACACCTTATGTAGACCATATGCTACTGATTTTTTCCTCTGAAACACAGCCAAAATCTTTTGCCAGTTAGATGAAGGTGTGTGGAGAATGCATATTACCAATACTGATTCCTCATGTTCAGAGTAAAAAATAGAAACCTTCCAAAGCAACCTCTCTAAAGATTTATTAAACACTTGCTCTTACTCTCTGCTCGACCTGTGGCTCAGGCTGGCTCTGAATAGCCATTGACTCTGCTTTTGAGCACAATATTGAATATTTTAAGAAAGTGCTTCACCAAATATCTTCTTAAAAAAATGGGATATTTATTCTCCTGCTCTTGTGTGAACAAATGGCTGCTTCTTTTCACGTTCTCACTTCTGGCCAGCTGCAGTCCACTTTCGCTGCTGAAATAGGGTGGAAGAGTGGCTCTTCAGTGAGGCATTTTTAAAGGGTGTTTTGCAAGCCCGCCGCTAAAAGCTTGTCTTTCTCCCTGCATGTCCCGCGAAGCCTGGCGTCCTCCTTCACGGCTTAGCTGTGGCTGCATGGCTGCTAATCTCATCTTCTTGCCTGTCTGGGGGGGCTAAACCATTTGACCTATGACCGTCAGCGATCTGAAACCTCCATCAATCCTTCTGAAAAGTTTTACTAGAGTCAAGGCTTCCAAATGAGTCTTTGCATAGTTCCTTAAAGGAAAAGAAAAAAAACAGCAACCCACTCTAAAAAACCCCCCAGCCCTGTGCTGTTTTCTGTTGTTTTAGCAGAAACTAAACATAACTCATAAAAACACAGGCAAGAAAAATAGAGCACGCTGGTTGCCAGAAAAACAAATTGTAACAGAACATAGAGGGGCCTCTCGCAGGGAGGAGGCAGGGAAGAAACACCTGTGATTTCCATTGAAAATCCCCTGATAACTGCATTCCCCCCATTCGGCTCCAATAAAAGCTCTTGTATACCTCTATCTCTGACCCCAGGGCAAGGTCTTGATGTGGAGAGGTCCCTCCTTGCTGGGCTGCTTGGACACAGCCCTGAGCGCTGGACCAGTGAAACACAGCCCAGCGGGCAGCTGAGGAGCACAGAGCATGCCTGCCAATTGTCCTCATGTCATTGCTATGGTTATCTGAAAGTGCTCTGCAGATGTTTGCCTGCTTAAAAAACAAAAGGAAAGAAAAAAGAAGCTAAGAGAGAGGAAGATAAAAACAAAGCTTTACATTCCTCTCCTCCCCAACTGCTAAAAATCTTGGATAGAGGCAGAGCTGTTCTTGCTGACTAGGTTTTGGACCATGTCGGTGCCTACAGCCTCAAGAAGAGAAAAGGTGCCTAGATGGCCCTGCTGTGCCCCAGCACATCCAGTGACAAGTGAGCAGAGAGCAGGTGCCCGGGACATGGACATGGTCCTTGGATGAGCTTGCTTCTGCCTTGGCCTTATGAGGAGCAGCTGAGAGAGCTGGGGGTGTTTAGCCTGGAGAAGAGGAGGCTGAGGGGAGACCTCATTGCTCTCTACAACTACCTGAAGGGAGGTTGTGGAGAGGAGGGTGCTGGCCTCTTCTCCCAAGTGACAGGGGACAGGACGAGAGGGAATGGCCTCAAGCTCTGCCAGGGGAGGTTTAGGCTGGACATTAGGAAAACATTTTTCACAGAAAGAGTCACTGGGCACTGGCAGAGGCTGCCCAGGGAGGGGGTTGATTCACCTTCCCTGGAGGTGTTTAAGGGACGGGTGGGCGAGGTGCTGAGGGTCATGGTTTAGTGTTTGACAGGAATGGTTGGATTCAATGGTCCAGTGGGTCTCTTCCAACCTGGTTATTCTATTATTCCCAGAGCAGAGGATTATTCACAGGAGCTGTGTTCAGCCCTGCAACATCTCCCCCAGCCTAAACAATAAATGGTTTTGTACATCGTTTTTCTGAAACTTCATTATTACCATGTGAACTTTGGGCACTAAAATCAGTTAAGCACAGGTGGCTGAAATAAGCACCTCTGCAGCACATCATGGGTACAAATCCTCCTGGAAGCTCTCAAAAATCAGGGTTAGGGAGTAGAACTGCACTAGAATGGCTCCTCACTGGATAAATAGCGAAAGCAGCTGCAGTGGTTCCAGGACCCCTCTTAGGAACTCTGTGCAGTATAGATGTGCCTGTTGGAGTAATCACAGCACTGAGCTTTAGGACACAACTCAAATATCCAGTTTGCAGTATTGAGTCACGTAACCCCACCTGCAGGTGCTTTTGCAAACACGATTTCTTTGTTACCTGGTAAAGTCCCAGGTTCATGACTGTCTTCTAAATATTCCTTTCCCAAACAAGGGGACAGTGAGATTTGGAGAAAATATCTGAGACTTAACATGAACCTGAGTGGTGTTTAAATATTTGTAGTTGTTGTTGTACAACTTTTTCGGGCTCAGTGTTTATAGGAGGCAGGAAGATAAATGATAGGGGAGATAAGCCCTGAGGATGTAAGCTGGATGAACAGGTGGACATATCAGTCAGGCCCTTAAGGAACGGCTTCATGGGCATGTTAAAATTCTGTGCAGAGAGGTTAGGGTGGTGTCCAGCTCTCTTGGAACCAACAGGAGATTTTTTTCCATCAGCTTACATTAGTCCTGAATCACATTAGAAATGAGTGTGCACATCCTCAGCAGCTGCACCAGCCCACTGGGCATGGGGGTATTACAGCAGGATGTGATCCACTGTATGGTGAAGAAGCCATCCCTAAAACACACAGAAAGAGAAATGGCCCAGGGAGAAGACTCCGTTGGTTATTTAATGGGTGGTAGGTTCAAGTGCTCAGTGTTTTTAAGAACATTTTGTGAGGCTGGGTTGGCTTATTGTAGTTTTAAAATAATATGATTTCTGTTACAAAACGGGGTGAAAAATCTGTATTAGGAAAGCAGAGCCCAGCTCAGAGCTGAATAGAAAGTAGTCTTGCTATAAAAAGCTTCATATGTGTTCTGGAACACAAGCCCACACAAAGAAAGTGCTTAATTCAGCAATACATGTGATACTTTGCTGACCTGGGGTCTCCAAATTGTTTACCTTGCTGTAGGACAGCAGGAGAGGCAAGGGCTGAAATTATCTGACAAGCCCTTTCTTTGGAGCTGCCTGACTTACCTTCTGAAGGGCAAAAGAGGGAGCTCATGCTATAACAAGAAGACAAGCTATGTGATAGACTTTATTCTCAGGACAAGGAAAATCCCAAGATCTCCGACACTTGAAATGTCCCTGGTCTAGTCAGAGCTACCTGAGCATCTTCACAGCTAAGGGGCATTTCCATTGAAACAAACGTCCTTCAACAACAAAAGGCTGTGTGAAAAATTGTCAATTTTGTTAGAAGCTCTTGATTTAGGGGAGTCTTTGAAGTTTATCACCTCATTGAAGATAGTGACTAGTGTTTTTATTTCCTCCTTGCCTTCTCTTATCCTTTTCCTCCTGCATGAAAAACATCAACAAACACAAGCCCAGCTGACGGAAAAAAAATGGGCTTCAGGCAAGAGAAGAAATCAGGAAACATTCTGGAAGGTACTTTGGTAAACATTGGCTAAAACACTGAGGAAACGAGTTTCTTTGCATCTTGGACTGGAGGAAATCTCTCTGATACACTATTAAATGATTTCCCATATTTTGTGCATGGCATATAAAATCATAGAATGGTTTGCATTGGAAGGGACCTTAAAGATCATCCAGTTCCATACCTCTGCCATGGGCAGGGACACTTTCCACCAGGGTCAGGGTACTCAAAGCTTCATCCAACCTGGCCTTTAACACCTCTAGGGATGGGGCATCCACGACTTCTTTGGACAAGCTGTTCCAGTGCCTCACCACCCTCAATAACTTTATCCCTTTTTACTTGGAGCTGTAGCTTTGCAAATAGTCCTAGAGCTTGGATTTGCAAACAGTTACCAGGCATGTGTTGAGCTGGTCTTTTGCTTCCAATTTTTGAATGTTTGGCCATGCTCCCATCTTCACGTCGAAAACAAACCAGATTAAAAAAAAAAAAAAAAGTCTGTACAGATTTAAAAAGAGGAATAAACCTCGAATCAACACCAAAAGAAGCATGTCCTGATAACAGTTCTGAGTAAATGATGTTCATGAGAAAGCTAGCTCTGCCGTCAGTGCAATATTTGTGCTTCCTCGGGGTCAGCCGGCACAGCCTGTCTCCGAAGCTTGCAGAGATATGGTGCAGCCAGAGCTCCCCATCTTGTGCTTCTGCTTTCGAGCTAATGTTACCACTCGCGAGTAATTTCAGCTTGGTTCTCCATCGGAGGAGATCACTGTCCAAAGAAGGATAAAGGGTTCCTTTCTTCTGGGTAGCATCTGAAATCACAGCCTGGGCTTTGGTAACAGGATACTGGTGGCTTCAGTTCTTCTGATAAGGGGGAATGCTTCTTTTCCTTGTTGTTGTTAATCCTGGGAATGGAGATCAGTTGCAGTGCAGGTGTCTGATTTTCATTAAAATTGCAAATTGGACTGGATGCTTGATCAGATAACAAAGACATCATTGAAACCATGTGTCTTCCTTCAGCAGCAGAACAGAGGACAAGACAAAGAATTTCCCAGTGTGTGTCCACTTGTGCATATTTACTGCAGAGAGCAAGTCTTAATACTTTGGTCATGGGTGAATAAAGAGCTTCTAAGAAATGCCAACCCTATCAAACTTGCTGCAGCTTTGGAACAGCTTTTTAGTTGAATAGAAGAACTACAGTATTATCCCTTTGGGGAAAATGCAGGCTGTTCTCAAAGGAAATCAATTAACTGTAGCTTCTCTTTGGTCCTAATTCATCAGATCTTCGCTTTTTATCAAAGCACTTAAGTGTTTTCTTAGCTTTAAGCATGAGCTTAAGTGCTTTGATGAACAAGGATGGACTTTCACCCATGCTTCTGTCCTCTCCAGAATCAAGACCACATGTTTTTTACCATGGGAAAGAGAACAATTTAGAGAGGTTCAACCAGTCATTCTGCTTGGAAATCATATGCAAAAAGCTCTCCTGGAGTAGGAAAGAGTGGGGCTGATGGCATAAATATGATGTTTCGAAAGGAAGTTCCTCATGCGATGTCCTCTTGGCAGCTAAACAAAGTGATTTTGAAGCAAACAAATGCACAAACTTTGCCTTTCCTAAGACAACATCTTCTGACAGATGTCACTGCGTTTATATGTCTTAATTGTTGTCCTCTCCTCCCCTTCTTTGTGGCCAAATACCAATGTACTTCCCTTAGTGATGATGAAGGGAGTAGCTAAATAAAGTTTCATTTGACCCAAACTATTCACTAGCAGGTATCTAGGATTAATTTCATCTTAATCCTTTAAACACACGAAACAACAATCAATGAGAAAAGTGCTGAGCTGTGCCTGTGTAGATGTGCTTTTCTGTTTAAACTCCATGAGACAGGGTGTTTTCAGTCGTGATCTATTCTGCTGATGTTTGTAGTGCTTCTGAAGAGGGTGTATTATAAATGGAGCATGTGAAATGGGTACTTGGCATTAGAGGAACCCTGGATGATCTTATCTTGGTCATTAGTCAGATGCAGTAGGATGCAGCCACAACATAATGCTTACCCATTTAGGGGTGAAAGAAGCTCTATTCTTTCTGGGGAGCGAGGATATCTCATGTTAAAAATATCTTATTTGGAAGCTCTTTACCGAGTCCACTATGCTCCGTGTTGCAGGAGGAATTCCTCAGAGAGTTTAGACAGGTCATAGTTTGGGAGGGAAAATAATTCTTGACTTTTATGAGACAGTAACTAGTTCATTGTGGTCTGTACACACAGTGAACAACTCAGCTTTTAAACTGTAATTGTTGTACTGGTGTCCTTGAGTAAAACCTCCTCAGCCATGGTTGTCTCCTACACCAGTTCCATCTCACCTGTGAGGCAACTCACTTTGCTCTGGTGGAAGGACACGATATGGACAGTGGCTCTGGCCATGGGAACAATGAAGCGCAGGAGTAATTATTGTTCAATTACCAAATCAGCTGTGCTTCAGGGTGTCCTGGGTGCACTCTCTGAATGTTGGTAAAATAGGCAAACTCAGATAAATTGTGCAACTCTGAGAACGAGCTGAACTTATCACCCTCAAAATGCTGTGAAAAGCCTATGAAAGTCTGTGAAACATTTTGTTTTCCAAGGAGCCAGCGTTATTTAAATATTACAGAAATACGCAAGGAATTTCTTTGGGACTAGGACACATGATACAGATACACAAACTGATACCTCTGACGGCTTACCATGCAATAAGGGCTCCGCATTTACTGTTCACTTTCATCCCTTGGTACATGAGAGGTAATTCGAAGATATTTTCATTCCTCTCAGAGCATCACTTGGGATATCTGTGGAATCACTCAGCGTCATGATTCCAAGAAATCTGCCAGGATTATGTTCTGAAGTTTGCTTTGGATAAAAAAGCACTCAAAAGGTCATAGATTATCCCAGGACATATCAAAACATGCATTGGAAATTTCAATGTTCTTGAACTCGTGGTAAAAGTCACCACATTCACTCAGTTTTGTTGAAGTTTAAACTCAAGGGACTTTATCTCTGCTTGCCAGTGTGTCAGTGCTTTGAGACGGGAGGTGGAAACTGCTTGCTGGACTCTGCCTATGTCCCACCAGAGGGAAAAGAAGTGCCAGAACAGACTGGGGGAGCATTTGGACTATAAAGCATGGGAAATGCCTGGCCCAATATAGGATTAACTAGAGTTACACTGTTAATTAATGCAGAGGAGCTATTTGGGCATCATTTATAACCTTCTTTTATGGCAGTGGAAATCTGGCAGGAAATTGTTTTGTGAGTGGATAAGTCAGATGTGCTGCGAGCCCCAGTCCAGGAGAGCAGGTGGTTTTCAAGGATAGTAGTCATGCAGAAGCTGAGCTTTGGGAAGCAGCTGCCCTCATCACTGTGGGAAAAACATGGTTTGCTCCAGCTCTTCTTTGAGTATCGCCTGAAGGGACGAACGTTGCAGTGGAGCCGACATCACCATCCTTGCCTTTTGCTTTAACTTAATGGGATTTCCATCCTCTTCAACATGCAGCAGATGACTGAGGGGCATCGCTGGTTTCCTTTCTACCACCCCTTCTTACTAGTTCTTATATTGGCAATAACCTCTTTTCCCAGCAAGGTGAAGGTGGTACAGAGTGGTGCGTTGTGGCATGGAGGTGCTCCAGCTGTACCTGCTGAGTTGGTGTCAGAGCACGCTGGCCTAGAAATAGATGTCGCAGCACGCTGTGCGCTGACCGCTCATTTAATTGCATCTGTAAACCCTCTCCACCAATCTGCTTCAGACATGTCAGAGGATCATTTTTAATCACAGAGGAATGGTGTTGAGAGGAAGATGAAATCATCACTAGGCAGAAGGTTACAACAGTGACAAGATCAGTTGAAGCCCCTTGGCCAAAACTATCTAATAAAGAGAAGTAGGCCAGAACGCCAACATAGGTGACCCTGAGATTGTTTGGGGTTTTTTATCAGCTTAATAATCTTATCTGGCAACTCTCTTCTAAACAAAAGCAGGGGGTTCATGGCCATTCTCAATGCTTTTGCCCGTGCTACAGTGGCAAACCAAGTTTTGGAGGGTCAATAATGGGAACCAGATGTTCAAGAGTACAACAAGAAGCAAAAAAGCAAATACTGCGAGCACAAAGTGTGACATGAAAAAGGAGGGTATCTCCAAACTAAAACAATAAAAGATGCATGTTCATTAAACATAGGATCAGATAAACTGCTATTTTTTAATTGTCATGCACAGCTGCTTTCATGTCTATAAAATCTCAGTCCTTGTAATATATTTGAACCAGAACCTTATTCTAGGCTAGCCAGCTCCTAGTTCATACAGGGATGAACTACTGCACAAGTAGTGTTCTAGGAAAGTGCTATGCTGCCAAAAAGACAATACAAGATTAATTATTTGCTCAGAACATTGCTTCCAGGCTATGAAAAATGCTTCTACGTATTCTTTTAATTAAGACGAGATACTTGCACCGGGTAATGAAGAGAGCTACTTTGAAACTGGAGGGATTCCAATATTTGAAAATTGGTTTTCATTCCAAGTTGAATTTCTAAAACATATCTATTCAGGAAGTTTTTTAGTAGTGTCCAAACATGATGCAATTGAAAATATGCATCTCCTGCAATATTGAAGCCATCAACGAACATTTAGAAAGTATTACTATAAAAAAGAATCCAAGTGAATTATGTTTCTTCTCCTTCAGATGTCAGTACACCCTCCTGAAGGGCTTAACTGTAGACATGCTCAGTTTTTACGTAGAAAACTGTTTCTTTTCTTTTCTTTTTTTTTTTTTTACACCAAAAGTAATTATATCTAGATGAGCTTCAATTTTATTTCTCCTCATCAAAGAAATCTGATGTAAAACATGAAAATAAGCAATTTCCTAAAATTGTTTTTATGGGATATATGCATATAAATAGGCAGAACTACAGCAAGATGGTTAAAAGAAATATTGGAATTGCTCTGTTTGAAATGATAAAGATCATCTTGTTCTTTTTCAGCCAGTCTCCCTGCTATTGTTGAATGAGGAATAAACGGCCTCAAAGCAAATGTTGCATTGAAATCCATTGAGAAAAAACTAAACTTTTATATTACTTACTGGGAAAAATGATGATCCTGCTAGCTGACGTTAAGGGACAGATTTTCAACATTATTCACCCATTGAAAATAGCTCCTATTGTTCCCAAGTTCAAAAGCCTCTCTGGTTATTGCAACTTTGTCCTAAATATGCAGCTGAACAGTTGGGCTCAGACTCTTAAAACACAGTTGCAAAAACATGTGACTTGCCCATGCAGTAACTGCCCAGCGCAGGCAGGGATGCTGTTCCAACCTTCAGCGGTGCCACAGACACTGGGTTTGTACTTGCATTTAACATGACCATGGGTTTGGCAGCAGCAAGAGTGAAGAGACGTTATATGGACCCTCTTTTCTTCATCAAAGACTGCGCCATGGCACTTTACTGTATTTCTGATGAATGTATGAAAAGATATGTGGCTGCTTTATCAAATCAGCCAGTGGTAAACATATTGGTTGCTTTGGAGCTTATGGAGTAACTGAAGATCTTCTCTAGGTTGAGCAATGCTCTGTAGCTTGGTTTTCCTGCTAGGTCTTGCTGGAGCAGTCCTTCCCACTAGACTGCCTTTTATCTCCTTGCTCTGTGTCAGTGTAAGTCAGGCAAGAGGGCTTTGTCCTGGGGGAGCTTCTATGTGACTGCAGCCTTTATAGAGACAGCACAAGCTGTGATCACCTGAGAGGCCGTGTCCCCAAAGAAGAGAAAACCCACTCCTCAGTGTGGGGCTTGAGGGCTGGGAGAGCCCCCTGACCCACGTTGAAGGACGTGTGGGAGGCAGTGAGCACCGCAGATGTGGCCAGCAAGCGTCAGACTCAGGCAAAATTTCACACATGAGTTCTCTGTGAAACTGAAGCAAGATAAACAGGATTTGGTATGAATTTAAACATAACACTGGTTATATTATTTGGGAACAAAACAATTGCATAATCCTGTGGAAAACAGCACAGCTGTTTGCAGTGGATAGGGATGCCAAGAGCCACGTCCTCCCTTGCCAGAGGTACGCGCCTGCAATTAGGTTTCCTTTCTCTCTCCTGCATGGTGACACTCGCTCCCTGTCCTGGAGGTCCCAGGCAAATCTGCTAGCCCCTTCCCCTCTGGTTTCAGAAGTTGTCTACTAATATATGCTTAAAAGACATGCAAGAGGTCCCCTCTGCTGCAGAGCCCCTGCTCTTTGAACTGAACCAGAGAGGCCAGGTTTGCGCTGCGTCTCACAGACCTTCTCACTCTCACCCTGCAATAAATGCGCACAGCATGAAAATCCGATTTGCTGTGAGATTAGGGGAGCCTAATCTCATTAATGATGACAAGCTCCACTGGCCTGCTCTGCTGCCCACTACATAGCCCTGCACAGCAAGCAGGGGCTTTGATTAACAGCTTACTGCAAAGATAATGATCCTGCTGGTGATGCCGGCATGGCAGGGATGTGCATCCAGGATGGAGCCTTAGGAGCTGGGCATCAGTGCAGTTCCACAGCGAGCCAGGTCTACCTGTGTGTGGCGTGATGGCTGATTTAGGACTAGATTCGTTCCAGTCCCCTAGACCCAACATCTTCATATGTGGTAGAGGTCTCTGAATGACTGGTAACTGGTTAATCCCCATTGCAGGGACGTTAAGCTTTTGTTTGAATGGACCCATGTTTGCATTCAATAAAGCTACTGTGCAATGTGACAGCTTGCAAGGGATGGTAGGGGGATTAGGGACTGCACCAGTCCTAGACTGATACTCAAACCCCTCCAGCTCACCTATCTCAAAGGGAGCTTTTAATAGCTGATGTACCTGTCCCTCTGTGTGCAGACCACTTTCTGAAATATAGTATTCTCCTATTACTTACTTCTCCTTTTATTTTTATGTACTTAAATTAAAATCTGGAACACAATTAGCTCTGAATTGCGTATGCAAAAGAAAGATTAATATGCTAATGATGACATTTTAATGGTGCGAGCACTGATTCTTACAGGAAAAGGCTTGGGAAGGAACGCTAGGACCCAAAGCACATGGCAGGTATTACAGGCGAACAGCTCTCTCAGTGAGAAGAAAAAGAGAAAGCTAATCCTGCAGGTTTTCTGGGAGTTCAACTTTATTCACATTCCTTCTCTGGGCATTAGATGGAAATCCTTCTTTAATTAAAAACTGCTCTCAGGCCTCCAGACAGCAGGTGCTGAGTTGGACCATGCTGGGCCGTGCTGTGTGGTGTGTCCTGCTGTGTGCTGGTGCAGCATCGTGCATCCCTCTACGCGCTGAGGTGCCCATGCTCCTATTTCCATGGGTTCCAACAATCTCGCCTCAGCGACAAGCCATTTGAGGAGAGGTCGTGGATACCCCCATGTAGACATAGGACATAGGACAGTTTACAAAGGGAAGGCATCATCCCCAAGCTGCCAAGGGTGCCTATGAATGTGGCCACGGTGTCTGCCATCTGATGCTCTGCATTATTTCTTCTCAGAAAAGTTGCTTAAATATTTCCCTGAAATGCAAAATATTTTGGAAGCTAAAGATAGTTCAGGCAGAAAGGCAGACATCTAACTGACACTGAGCAAATAAATATAAGTTATGAAGAATTCTTAGTGAAAATAAAACTCTGGAGGAAGGGAGCTCTTTACAGGGTGGGAGGCTGAGACGATGGCAGGCTCCACTGATAACTACTGGCTCCATTCATAGGATCTGTTTCGGGGCTAGGGAGCATCCACAGTTTCTGTTAATGCCACTGAAACATGCTGCAGGAGAAGGAAGTTACAATACTGTCATGTGTTGCAATGTACCTGGTCTCAGTGTAACCTGTGAGCAGTGGTGGTGGCTTCCACCAACCAGCACATATGGTCTGTGCTCTCCAGGAATACCCTGAATGGGGTGAACTGGAGGTTTGCCTTTGATTCTCTCCCAGTCAAGCATTTTTGGCTGCAGATGGAGCTCGAGACAACACAAGCTATGGGGTACATCTTCCACAGGCATCCTCTCAGGGGCACTTCTTTGTCAGGCTGCTCTCAAAGCCTGGCACAGCCCTTAGGGGCATTGCTGCTGTTAAATGCACTTGTACTGTTGCTTTTCCCAACAGGACCAGCCTTGAGGCGTTGCCTTCGGGCTTCAAGGGAGAAAGCAGGGGGCGGAAAATGTGCTCTACCCAAGGAACGAATTTCCCCGCTGTCTTTCCTGGCTTGTGCTGTCATCTAGATTTCAGTTTCTGCAAGCACTAGGAGCTGGTATTAATGTCCTTTTTTAAAAGCTTTATTGCTGTTGAGTGTGGATGTAACAGAATCAGGTGGAATTTCAGGGAAAAAATAAAACAGTTAGCAGAAATTACCCTTCTTTTAAACATATAATCTTGTGTGCATGTGTGTGCACACCGTTACCTTTACCTACTTCTACAAAGACTGCATTGGGTTGTTGCTGTTGTTGCCTGTTGACGATGGTAGGACAGCGGTGCTAACCAGAAATACTTTTATTGGGTTGTGTGTGTTTAAAAAAACTGTCATTAGACAGAGTAATTTTCAAGGGATTTGAGGCAGAAACTTCAGACGAGACACCGAAGAGTTAGCTGAATCACCTTTGACATCTTCCTGGTATTTGACAGGGAATCTGTAGTTGGGTGTGTAAATACAGTAACTGATGAAGAAACCAGAAGAGTAGTCCTAAAAGATGCTACAGGCTGAGGAGAAGTTATGCAGGGTGGGCATCCTCTATTTGATATTTCAATCATGAAGTAGTCTTGTGGGTTGAAGCCTCATTCTTTCACAAGATCACTGCTGGGCTCCCTGTCATGAGGATGATTTCCTTGGCTCAAGAAGGTCTAAAGTGGTGGCTGTTGCTTGCAGGGATATATCCATGGAAGTGTCAAGCCAAAAGTGCAGTCATGGTGGTTTCCCATCACGCAATGCTGGGACACTGTGCTGTGTGTCTGGGGTGAACAGCTGCTCCTCTGCGGCGGAGAGACTCCCCCAGCACACACAGCCTCTGCCCAAGGGAATGAGTTCTTTTTACAAAGAACTGATGAAATGAAGTAAAACACTGGAAGAAAAGTTCTCTCCTACCAAAGAGTGCTGATAGCCACCATTGTCTTTATTTCCTGGGGCTGAACCAAGGCTATTTTGCAGAGAGTGGGAGTAAATCTCATATTGAAATACCACAATGAGTATTAGCTATTAGAAATGCCTTGATAGAAACACTAGATACAGCCACAGCAATCAAAAGGAATATGCCAGAGATTATTTCACTGCTCCAGGAGTTAATGAGCTTATAAGAGGAAGACACTATTATTAGCTTCTGCAAATATTTGCAGCCTGCTTTGTTCGATAAATTCCTGCTCACGGGGCTTGGTTTCCAGCGTGGCTTCCTGCAGAACAAGGGGCCCATATGGTTTCCACCCCATGATGCATCCTGCAAAGCCTGGGCTGATACCTCTGGGGATGTGAGCTGTGATGTGAGCTGTGCTACAGGCTGCCTGGGCATCTTCAGGCACTCAATTAATCTCCTTGGAGTTCACCTTTTTGCATCCTTCACCCAGTGCCATGGGGCCTGGGGGTTACATTTATCTACACCCATGGAAAGATATTGAGAAAAACCTACTGCAGTGGTTTAATTCCTCAAGCGACCCTGGGCTGCTGTTTAACAGGGCTGTGGTCCCAGCTAATTATCTAGCCTTTGCAGAACTCAGCGCTTCCTCACTTTCCATTGCAGTGTGTAACAAGTGACTCCTACGGCCGCACTGGGGTCATGGCGATCACTTGCAGGTTGAAGAAGTCCATATGGGTGAGATGTACCATACGAGAGACAAGTTCAGCTGGCAGGTTGATTGTATTTCTGCAGTCCTTGACCATGTTTGATTTTGAGGGGATGTACATAATGCCACAGCTTGATTTCTAAGTCCTAGGAAATGAGATTGTTAGCCTTTTCGTTTGGACAAAGTAGGTTCGTTTTTCTTAATGCAGCCAATGTTGCTGGGCAGGGCAGCCAGGGAAATAAGATCAAAGTTCGCCCGATGCCTTTCAAAGCCAAGCAAAGTATCTTCTGATTGGGCTCTTAAATATAAGCCACACAGTCACCCTTTGAAAGTGCACGGACATGAGTGTAAACGTTGCATTATGCATGGGAAACATGGAGAGCAAATGCTTTTATCAGTGAGAGTGATCAGGGATGGCTATTAGCTTAACAAGGCACTAAGAGGACAAAAATTGGTCCTGTTCGTGCAACTGAGAGAAGTTATGAGGTGTAATGAGTTTTCCCCTTGGAGGGGCAGGACTGGAGCAGGAATATAGGCGGCCTCCTCTGTGGGCAGCAGGGGTGAAATGAGATCTCCAAAGAGAACTGAGATGCACAGCCTGGTCAGAGTGACCCAGTTATCACCAGCACTGTCAGGGCATGCTCAGCCTAAGGCTGCTTTGCCTCATTTCTGCATGCAGCTTCAAAACTAAATATATGGTGCTCACACCAGCTTGGCAACAGTCTCACTCCGTGCCTTAAGATGGCCAATATGGCAAACCCTGAGCACCTCCGTATAAAACAGAGGATGCTTTCAGCCCTTTGCAGGTCAAATAGTTGATGTGAAACAGTTTGGCAGCAAAGGGAGCTCCAGCAGCTCTTGAGGTTATGGGAATCAGGAGAGGAGGCTGAGAACTTGGGTGAAACTGTGGACCTCTGGAGGATCTACTTGGCTCTGCTGCAGACTTTCTGTGTGACATCAGCTCTACTTTTTATTTGCTGAAGCAATGATTTTCGTTCGCTGAAGATGGGGCCATTCATCTTTTGCTCTGGGTTCTCTCTTGGTAGATGGAAAAACACTTCTTTTTCTCTAAGGGGTTCTCAGGAAGCATGTCTGTTCTCACCATGGAGGTGCTCACAGACCGAGGTGATGAGAAACCTATAAAAACGAATCCAGCTTTCTCAGAACTGAAGAAAATGAAATGGGAAACAAATGTTTGCCCCAGATTAGAATAAGTGTAGAGGGATTGCTCACTCTGTTGAATAATAAAAAAAAAAGAGTAATTCTGTACATTTGGGTCTTCATCTGGTGTCAAACTGCACAGCTGTGAGTACTCCAGGGTGAAATGACAACCCATCCCTGAGGTCGCTCTTACGAATACTGCGCCTTCAGAAAGACGACAGTTTTAAACAATTTGTTCCTAATTGAAAGAGGTCACATGAGACTGACTTTACAAAGTTTACATAACAAAGAGTAATTCTGTTAAGTAAAATGATTAATTCCTGTCATTGTACATCAAACGGCGCAGTTACAAAACAGTATTGTCTATGCTCGCATTGCATTGAAAGCCATTTTTTCTTCAGTTTCCCTTCCCATAACGGAACCTTTTGACAGAGCCTTAACTCTTTGGTGTTATTGATCAGAGGAATTTGTGAATGGGAAGCGAGTAGGCTGCCATGGATGTGTGAGATATGTTACTCAAGTGTGGTGGCAGGCAAAAGACAACAGCTCTTTGGAGCAGACCCAGCTTATCCAGGGACCCAGTGCGATGAGAAATACTTACCAGTACAATGCATTGGTTGTCACCCTTCCTCAGCACAATGAGGCATTGAGGAAGAATCACAACCCAAAATGGCAGATTTTTCCTTTGAAATGCTTCCACGGTGTGTTGCACAGAAGTGTCAAGGAGCCAGAACAGCAAACAGATGAGTAATTATGTGCTTGGATAGCCTGGGAGATCATGAGTATCTTTGCATCCTTTACATTGTGTGGTTAAAATTATGTGGGGTAGTATGGTAGCTGTTCAGAGAGACTGAAAAACCTGGGGATTCCTTGTGTGATATGGGCAGATCATATAGAAAGAGAACATTTATCTTTGGAGCAGTTCCCCATTCCAGAGAAGAGGCATATACAACTTCCCTGGGCAACCTGTTCCAGTGTCTCACCACCTTCACCATGAAGAATTTCTTCCTAATGTCTAATCTAAATCTTCCTCCCTCCAATTTAAAGCTATTATCCCTTATCCTAACACTACATGCGCATGTAAAAAGTCCTCCCTTTTCATGCTGTCTCGTCACTCTGCTCACTTTTTTATCCCTGAGACAGTGTCTTTCTTGCTTGGTAAGTGCCACAGATAATGAGGTGTAGAGAGTGATGAATGTTTAGAGGACAGGGGACATGAATTTGTGCTCAATCAGGCTATAGTTCTGCAGCTTCTGAAATTCCTTGTTTGTTCATATAGTTTGGGATCTGCTTGTATGCAAATCTACCTTTCCCCAGTCTGTGGAGTATAAGTGACTTTCCTTTAAGAACTTATTCATGCTTGCTTATTCAATAAAGAGCTCTAATTTGCTCACTTCACGTTTTTTCTCATTACAATCCCTTTCCTTTCCTTTCTCCAGCCTTCCCTTGGGTCTCTCCTTCCTTGCCTGCATTTCAATTCAAAGCCCTGTTGGAGTTTTCCATTCTCTTCTAGGGCTGAGTCACTGACTTTTGTCAGCCTCCCACCATGGATGGCAAAGGGGAGGGGGAAGAGAAAGAAGAAACAGACAGAAATTGCTTCAACACAAGCCAAAAGCTGCATAAAAAGGCCCAAATGTTATGGCATCTGAAATAAAATCAAGCACAAGTAAGCCCTGCCAAATCTCCCTTGAAATGCTGGAAATCTGGAAGTGT
Source organism: Clamator glandarius (assembly GCA_033459285.1). Classification (NCBI taxonomy): domain Eukaryota; kingdom Metazoa; phylum Chordata; class Aves; order Cuculiformes; family Cuculidae; genus Clamator; species Clamator glandarius. The sequence continues at coordinate 893,764 of JAUNZM010000089.1, read as the reverse complement.
TCAGCATAGCTAAAAAGGAGCCTTCTAGCCTAAATGTCAGTGGAGGGGTTGGAGCACATACTGTGCTTTGCAGGTGAGATATTGGTGTTCTTTGCCCCTTCCAGGCACAGCCTGGCTCTGCGTCCCTTCCCTTGCGCGTGGGCTTTGCTCTGCAGAGAGATGATGCTGTGACTCCTGCCACAGTTTGGTGACCTGATAGCCAACATGCAGTAGAGTTTGTGTTAATCTCACGATGAATATGGAGCAGTGCAAAGGCTGGCTGCACACCTAACACCCCCCCAAGCCACAGTCCTGACCCTGGCACCCTGCAAGAGACAAGGGCAGGAACGTGCCGGGGAGTTGGTTCTGCAGCTACATCCTAGTGCTGTCTTCAGCCTTGATCATTTGAAGACTAAGCTTTGGACCCTGACTTGGACTCTTGTAGTGAGGTGAGTGTTGGTCTCTTCTTCCAAGTAACAAGCGATAGAATGGGAGAAAAAGGCCTCAGTTGTACCAGGTTTAGACTGACAGAGTGGTTAAGTGTTGGCACTGGCTGCCCAGGGAAGTGATGGGGTCTCCATCCCTTGAGGTGTTCAAAAGGTGTGTAGATGTGGCACTTCAGGACATGGTTTAGTAGGCACAGTGGTGTTGGGCTTACGGTTAGATGCAATGATCTTAAGAGTTAAGTTCTGACCTTAATGATTCTATGATTCCATAACAGAGTCCTCCTAACCTGTTCCTGGCTGCCTGACATGCAATACAAATATATCCCCTATACAAATATTACCTCTTTTCCCCCTCATGTTTTGACGGCAACTGGTTTTGTTTCCAGTTACTGAGGAATCTGCCAAGTCTAATTAATTTGTCTGGGATGATGGCAAGTCTCCCCATGTTGAAATCAGACTCCTTTTTCTAGCAGAAAGCCCGAGGCTCATCATGGCATTCAGCATCCCTGAGACCTTCCACTGCCTATTGGCAGCTCTGCACCTCACTGAGCATCTCAGTCGTGGGTGCAAGGAGTGCTCAGATTCTGAAATCCCCGCCCACGGAGCATCCCAAACTCCTGCAGCCAGGCCAGTGTTTTCCCTGCTCAGGTGGAAATGCTGGAGCAAAAATTCTTCTTCTGTGTCTGCGGCGAGAAGACTCACCTCTCCCACATCTTTGCTTGGGGAGAGAAGGGTTAAGAGTTGCTCCATAAGGATATTTAAGCCAGATTTTGTCCCTGCCTTTGATAATCTTCTGGACAAGCTTGTTTTTCTCTATTGTCTGTATGAGTACAATCTTCTCACCATCACACCGCCGATGTTAAACACCAACCCCCTCTACATCCACCACCTTGCAATGTCTTTTCAAGGCCTCGTGAAAGACCTTGCAAAGTTTGCTCTCATGGCCCTCTGCTCTGAAAGCTTGCAGAGTGGGTGAAGGTTCACTTCAATTTATGTCCACTAAAGCCTACTTTGGCCTTAAAAGGCTATCACTGGCAAGTCTCAGGCATTTTCTACACTTCTTGTTATAAATTTAAGCAGTTTTAACTGTATTTACTTATTTATTTGTGCCACCAGCTAATCTGTTCTGTTGGGAAAGCAGATTTTGTATGTTTGTTATTTCAGAGATGTTTTTCCATCTCTTTCATGTGCTAAATCACAAGCTCTCTAATGTTGCAATCCATTTTTCCTCATAAAAGTGTTTAATAGTGATAGAATAGATTGGCCCTTCTGACAGATTAGATAGGTTTTTTTAGTTTTGGTCTTTGATGAAATTACAAGGGAGAGCACAAGGCAAGTAGTAAGAAATGTCCTCGTAGTGAAAGGTTTGACTTCTTATCTTCATAGATTAGCACCCTGCCTCTGCAAACAGCTTCAAGAAAGCTTAATGAGTCAGTGGGGACTGGCTATTATCGAGAATAGTTGGTCTCCGGGGACTTGAAGGGCAAGGAGCAGCCACTTTGATTTAATGAGTAAAAATATACTGTGCTGCCCACTGCAAGGGCCATTAAACAAAGGAGGCCATGGGTTTTCTTACTGCTGCACACACATCGTCTTCTCTCTCTGTCTCTCATATAGGCTTATTTTAAATCATTTGAGAAATCCCAGTGTGGCCACTATAATCAGAACCGGTAAAGGCTGACAGTTTATCTACTTGGTTCTGTCTGTGGCTGGGTCCAGCCAGACAGGAAAGGGATGACAAGCCCTGGACTCTGGGATAGGGTATGAATTGGCAAGCCAGTGTGACTTCCACCTAAAAAAAAAAAGTCTGAGGACACTGTTTGTCCATCTGTGCCTCTTTGATTATTTATACATTCTTGGCAGAACAACATGGGCTCTCTCTGCCTGTCTCCATGAGCTGGGTAGAAATTTCAGGGACTGGGAGATGAACACAAGCAAGTGCTGTTGCACTCATGTCTGTGATGAACCATGCTCCGTAGCTGTCACTAGTATGAAAGGAGACTGGACACCAGAAGGATACCAAGCAAATGGGAAAGATGGAAACCAAAGCCTCTAATGTCCTTTTCATAGAATCATAGGATCATAGAATCACCAGGTTGGAAAAGACCCACTGGATTTCAGTTACACATATGTTGGAAGGGCCTTAGAGAAACAGGTCTTGCAGAGACTCTTTGATGCACAAAATATTATCTGAGAATGACACAGGTCAGGTATTTCCAGGAAGAGCAGGAATGTGTGTGTCGAGCTCGTAGAAGCTATGGGTGAGGCACCATCTAGAGCAGCATGTATGACTTTGGTCACCAACTTTCAAAGACCTGTAGCTGAAATAGATGCCTAGGAAGGCTGCATGACGGCGAGACAATGGGCAGTCTGTCAGAGAAGAAGCTAAACCAGCTTGTTTAATCTGGCAAAGATAAAGGGTGAGAGGGTGGTCTCTATGGTCTTTCTAAATACACATTTGCAAAGCAAGTCCCCATATTTATTTGTTTTTTCATTAGGTCAGTTTAAAAACGGGAAATCTGATTTTGTTTTTTGAAAAATAAATGCAGGCGAGTTCACAGCCATTTTCACATCTCAGTATCCTGAAGTTGCTCCAGTTTACAGCAATTTCCAAGTGTTCCCGCTTCACTTTCATCTTATTTTCCAGAGGGCTGAGTTCACAGGTAGCTGGAGGTGGTGGAGAGACCAGAGAGGTGGGTTCTGCCAAGGGAGACCTGTACTTACAGGAGCTGTGTGGGAAGACACATGGTCTCCAGGTGCAGCCTATGTGCATTGTACTTCTTGGTTGTGTTTGCTCCTTGATAGCCATGAGGCCCCGTGAGTCCATGTGCCCGAGGCCAAAATCCCTCAGGCTGCCTCAGCCCAGCAGAGAAAGGCCTGTATGTTTGATCCATCATGGGAATCTGGCTGTTTCTGGGCCAAAGGAGGACATTATCCTCCTGCATGGACTTTTCTGATCCTCAGATCTGCCTGTTGCTTCCTCCTGCAGCTAGAGCATCGCAGGGAATATCTCATGGCAGTTCCACCACAGATTATTGCTTTTAATTTTAATTGAGTCAGAATGTTCTCTTTTCAGCGGATCAAAGCCAAAAGGACATCCTGGGCCTTTGCATTGTGGCTCAGTGCCTTAAGGAACAGCCCTTTCTCAGAGGGGCTGCGGGACTCCCTTCCCTATAGGGGAGGGACCTGGTTTTCATCTGGCTGTGTGGGGCAGTGCCCTCTAGAAATGCCATCGCCCCAGGGACCTCCTGTAGCGCTGAGCTGGGCACAGAGCTGCAAACCCCACAGGGAGCTTTATAAGGGAGCCCCGGGATGTGGAAAGGACTCACACAAAGCACAGCAGGTGACTTTGCTGAGCGCGGGAATGCCACCTCCCGCTCTCGGGAATGCCAGTGTTTCTTTTTTGTGACCAAAAGAAAGAAAAGATCAGCATGAAGCATGTGCAGATTCCTGAAGCCGCTCTAGCCCTGCAGCTCCCACCATGGAAATGCCGATGGTGTGTCAAGGCAGCATCATTTCCCCACAACAGAAAAGGAAATGTGTGCTGGGAGGTAAACCCTTGCGCCTCCCCAGAAAAGGCAAATTTGATCGCTTATGTACAGAAGCACATATTTTTTTGGAGACGGCTGCTGTGCTGCAACCCTGATTCCAGTTCCAACAAAACAACAAGCCGGTTGATTAGCCGGTTGGTAAAAAAGCAGCTTAACACCATCACCAAGCGTTTCTCCTCTGAAAAATATCAGCTTCTGGATTGTGGACTCTGGTTCACGCCCCAGCAGGAGCCCTTGCAGTGCGCGAGCACTTCGAGAAGCCAGCTTGCAAAGCGGGATCCCTCTTGCTCCCAGACTAATTAGAAAAGGTTTCAAACTTTCCAAATGCAATGATTTCCCTGCATTTTTTTTCAAATAAGCAATTTCTTTTAAAAATAACATCCCAGCCTCAGAGAACTGTTATCTATGCGACTGTTTTTTATTAACTGCAGAGCGGGAATCCTTTGGGGAGAAAACAAGAGCTTTTGGAAGATTGTAATACACTGCTAATTTGTACTTATTTATTTATTTATTTTATAACAGGCATGACAATTGAAAGGCAACTCAAGGATTATTTTAATTTCCTTGCCATACTCTGGGTATTGTTTGTATTCTGGGGAAATCACTTGAAGTTTCTGTGCTGTCTTCTCATACAAAGGATATGTTATTAACATGCATATTCTTTGGCAGCGTTTCCATGTGTTTTTCGAACCAGGAAGGCATTTTTTATCTTGCTTGCATTTGAAAGGTGGAAAAGCTGTTTTTCCATTAGGGCAGATCATCAAGGGAAATACTTCAGGCTGGAAGAAATCAGTCATGGGAGTGTCAATTCAGCTGCACAGGGCCCCTGAGGAAAGCTCAGAGGAGTTTAGCTCTGCCTGGACTTCATCTAACACAGCAAACCATCCTGGCCTGGTGGCTTTTTGGTGTGATGGGTGATATCCAGGGAGCCTGTGAGGATCCATGGCACTCAGTGCAAGGCAAGGCTGGTGCAACCAGGGTTGGCACAGACGAAGAGAGACTATCAAGTGCCAGTCCTGCCTCTGAGGACTTCTGACTCATGACACATGCTGGCCAAGCCAGACAGCAGAAGCCTGCCTCCTCCTGGGCTGTGTGAGATGCTTTTGGCAAAGGAACGGGGTCAGTTCCCCCTCTGTCTGTAACCCAGGCTGATACCAGATCCCTGTACCCCAGACCAGCCACATAGACGTCTGCCCTGCTTGAAGGCTTTAGCTCATGCAATTAGGCTGAATCAGAATTAATTCAGCTGCTTTTTCTAGACATGAGTCCTTGAGCTTTTCTGCTGTAGCAGAAGGACAAGGGATGGTGAGGGGACAGTTTTCACTGGTGTGGCTGGATCCAGAAGGGAATTCTTGTCTACAGAAGGGGTTTGGAGCAGAGACATAGGAATGAAGTACCCCTGGCATGGCCAGGCAGACCTCCTATAGACATCCCAGGAGAGGGCTCCAACTCCCTGGAGTTCCTAAAAAATCCACGCAGCTTAAAAATCCAAGTAATTGTTTCACTGCTTGCTTTGTGCCCGTAACAAATGTCTGATAACGCCTCGCTTCAGATTTACCAAGACTGTTTGTCAGGAGTGATCACGTACATCATCTTTTACTGTCAACTTCATTGGCAGCCAACAGAATTAATGGTCCCAGCTGGCTTCATTTCTTTCCCTACAGAAAGAACTCGGGTGAGAAGGGAAGATGCCCACCAACAGATGAAACTGGGTGTCCCTGCAGACCTGCTGGAGATGCATTCCCCTTTTCTCTCGGCGTGCAGGCACTGCCCTCTAGTGCTGCTGTCCTTGGACAGAGCTGGAAATATTATATTATAGAGAAAATCTGCGAGAGCAAAGCCCTGATTAGAGCTGCCTTGGTGGCACAGGCAGATGGACATAAACCCCTGTGCCAGCGCTCTGGGCATGGGGTAGCTGTGGTTGTTTTTCTCCCTGGAGGAGCTGCGTTGGCAGCAGACATGGTAGCCGGCAGTGGAGAGAAACTGAGGCAACAGGGCAGAGCAGAGATACAGAAGAAACCCCATTCAGCAGTGGGATTCCCCTCCTGGTGTCACAGGAAGAACTGGGACATGCAGATGATGGGTGGTGGCTCTGCGAGGGTGTCTTCTCCCTCATGCCCCTAATAAAATGGCCAGGATCCCTGGAAGCTTGTGCCATATTCATGCTGGGAGGCTCCCATACAACCCATCACACCCCGCTGCCACTAAAAGAGCATGTTTCAACCAACAGGTGATACCAAACACATGTAGCTGAACTTCTGATGAAACAGTGCCATTAGCATAAATGGGGAGAAAAGCTGAATCTGTTTTGAATTAAGAAATCAGCAATGTTTATTTAGACTAGCGATTTCCTTTGCACTTGTCTTTCTTTTATTTTTTTCCCTAAGATATGTTTTTTATTGTCTTGCAAGTGCTAAACATTTTATTACTTCATTTTAACTTCTTGATCATACTTTGTTTGCTGTTGGATCCTGGCTTGAATCAGCCCCACTTTTCAGAAGGGGAAAATACTTCCTTCTGGATGTATGTACGTTTAATGAAAAAAAACCAAACCCAAACCCTCATCATAGCTCTAATTTGAAGGAAATTTTCATTGATACCCTTGGGAGCAGGTGAAAAGCTTTTCTATTAAAACACAATGAGAGAGGAGATTTGATCCATATGATTCACTATAGCCTCTTCCTTCTTAGTTTTGGTGGCATCCTCAGAGGATGTCTTATCTTCATATCATCTTGTCTGACCCTAGCAACAGTCCATGTGCCATTCTCAAAATACTTGAGCACAATCTTGTAGCTGAAAATGCCTCCGTTCTCTCAGCAAGGAAAATGTGACTTATTAGTCCTCATTAGCATCTGGGGACTGAGCAGAGAGCAGGTTTCTTTTTTGCTATCTGCTGTAAATGCACACAATTAAAAAATTGCCTTCTAGTTCTTATAGATGGAGACAAACGGGAATGGACCTACCCTTGGCAGCAGTCCCTTAGCTGCCTCTTCTCTGCTCATCTGAGCTATGGGCACCGTGAAGGCCACAGGTCCAGCGAACGGCCCCTTTGCCCATAGCCACACAGGTTCACGCAGCCAACTGCGGTGCCAGTGGTGAATTGTTACAGTTGGGGCTGGTGGGACACAGAGATGATTTTCTTGGAAAAGTCATGTTCTGAGAAGTGCCTTAATTCTTCTGATTTAAAGTGACCTCAATAGTCAGGTATTTTTGTCTTCTCAAAGTTCCAACTGACTAAATTACCTCCACTGAGACACCCTTATCAAAACCAAGAGGACTAGGCAACTCTGGTTGACAGATAAATATTGTGACCCGATACCAGGAGAACAAGAATCAGGGTCTCTCTCTCTGAGACACAGTGAAAAACTGGGCACAAGTGCTTTGTGGATTCCTGCTGCAATTGGTACTCTGATACTTGATCCCCAGTGTAGATGGTGCATTGTTAACAGAAGAGTTTTAAGAGAGCTGCATCCCCAAACCAGCATCTTCCTTTTAGTGAGTTGAAATTCTAGTTAACTCATTTTTCCTTAAATGATATTTCACTGCTACAGTAAATGATCAATTTCTGCTCCTTGTAGCCAAGGTCAGGTGTGAGAGAATAATAGTCTCCTACCCCAGCTTTGCACGCCGTGTAGAAATGATTTATTGCATTTCTAAAAGAGGATGCTTGACATTTTGAAAATGCAATGTAGTCCAACAGTAATTAAGCAAAAAGTAGACCACTGAACAATTGATTGCCACTGTCAGCAAAGCCTGATTAACTCAGATGCTTGAAGAACTATTTCTGCCACCTATGAATTAAAGGTTAGTAATTAAATTTGTGGGCCATGGCCACTGTCTCTGGATGGTGCTTCACTTATAAGGGTCCCAGTGAAGAATAATAAGGTGGAAAAAATGCAGGTTGTTAATTCAAAGGCTTTTTATTGAGAGACAGAGTGAAAAGCTCCTGAGGACTGTGCCAGCCTATACATGGTGTGCTGCAGTGGTATCAGCCATCGGGTGACCTGCCTGAGGTGGCCAGCAAAGGCACGTCTGTCAGGACTGATGGCCTAACAGGGTGATGGAACTGTGTTCAAAATAAGAAGCAGGACCTTGGCTTGAACAGGAATTTTAATTAGAAGCGATCAGCATTATTAACTTTTCTCCTGCTTGCAGCGTTCAAGGGTGGTTCCTGATCCACCAGCCCAACTGCACATCAAGCTTGATGCAGAAGTCACTGTTTGAGTTCTGCTGGTGTTGGGAGAGGCCAGAGGGTGATTGCAAGAGCCTTTCTAGTTGTAATCACAGTTGGTAATGGAGATTATTTTTGGGCCAATGTGCAAAACAGATGATGGACAGCAGCTGCCATGAAAAACTGCTGAACCCTAAAGACAAGGGTCATCTCAATGTTATCAAAGCCCCACACCTCAGATCCCTTGTGCAGGCTGAGAAATATAAAAGGTTCATGGGAATTTTCCATCCTTTCAAAGACACAAATTTAGGATTTAAGTGTTTAGGGTTTTGGTCCCTGCTTTGAGCTGGGCTGCCTCACCTGAGACCAATGATCCCTGGGTAGCCAAAAGGCAGAATTTACACCTGCGCACTGGATTTCGCTGGTAAGTGACAAATACTTCTATGAAATGACACTGTGGGGTTTGGTGAAGCCATCAGTCTTGTAGCAGATTCGTGAAAGCCGTGCCTTCACAATGCAGGTTTTCTGTGTCCCTGCTGAGGTTAAGCCTTCCTATTTGGATAAAGATGTTGTTGACAAATACTGAGTTTCATGTACCTTTCGATTCCCTCCATCACCCCTCACAGCTGGAGCCTGGAGCTCTCTTATGGTCCAACTTACTGAGAGTACAGGGAAGCTGTGAACAATTCAGTGCCATGAAAACAGAAAAATAAACACATTTACATGTGGTTGTCAACAGGATGAGCTTGTGCCACAGATCCGCTGTAGGCAATAGAAATCAAAAGGCACTTCTGGAATTGGTTGCTCAGCAGGGTGTGATGATTCTGTGCTGGTGGAGTGGGAGGGTGCTCCAGCCATGCCGGCAGAGCTGCTGAGCCACATTGGTCTACAAGGTCATGGAAGTTCTCCACCTGCCCCAGCATGAGACCAAACACTTCAGGGATATCCCACGGACAGGAGCATCCAGGGATGCGGGACATGGACAACAACTGAGTCTGTTTACAGATTTGAATGCAGATACCCAATTTCTGCCCTTTTGGGCACTCCAAGGAGTTGACATGAACATGCAAAAACTACAGCCAAGCACCCTGTGGGCACAACCTGAACCTGGCTTGTGCTCAAATCAGCCATCCTCCTGCTACCCTCCATCTGCACCGTGCTGCAAAAGCTGATTATTTACAGAGATTTTGGAAGAAGCTTGAAATTTTGTTCTTGAGCAGAAGTTAATGGGTGTTATTAGGTTACTTTGACAGTCCCGAGCATTGTTTTTGCAGCTTTTTTCCCCACTGCTGGGCTGTCATTCTTCATGAAAGCAACTTGAATTTAATTGCAAGGCTACTCTGGACTCCTGCAGAAACACATTTTTGTCTTATTTTGACATTACAATAAAATAATAGGGAAAAAAAATCAATGCATAATAATTTCCGCAGTCTGCCATCCTCTTTGGTCAAACTCATCCATAACAAACTAAATAACAGTAAAAAAACCCCACTGCTTCTATGAAGACCCATCTCTGCTCATTGCACATTTAAGATATCTGCAGATTTTTCTCCCCTTCCTGCCAGCCTTGTCAGATACGTTTAAAATCCTTGCACTTCGCTGAGAGCAAATGACTCATAGTTTCAGTAGCTGGAAGACCACAGTGTGATTGAGCTCATGCTGCACTTTTACTATAATTTTCACTTGGGAATACAGACCTGAAAACCCTTCTGTGCATCCAAATGGTGTTTCCACCACACACAGAGGGTTCCTTAGCGTGATTACTGTTCACGCTTCCTTGCTGAAGCAAACACTTGGTAACTAAACATGCCTGTTGCCACCAGGTTTTTTCAAGTACAAGTTATCTCTCCTGCTAAATAGATCTCTTAGCTGTTTCTTAGCACGGCTGACAGCAGCTGAGACATGATGTATTTTTGCTGTTTGCAGGATTTGGTTTGCATTTAGAAATGCCTGTTATTTGTGAAGGAGCTACACCTATTCCCATGTGAGTAGGTCTTCATTGTCATGCTTGTATCTGATTGAAAATACAGTAGCCAGAACTGGAATCAAGAAGTGATTTTTTTTTTCTGAATTTCAAAAGGGACAAAAACATCAAACATCCTGTCCAGAACCCAAAATACTACTTCCAATGCATCTAAACAGCAGATCTGCTTACTAGGATTTTCTTGACTCTGAAATGGCAGAAGTCTTATGGTTAAATTCATTAGGGTGGTTGCGAATCCCATATTTATTGCTTTTGGACTTTCTCCTTGGGCTCTTCCTAACTGAAACCTGTGCTAAAGTCATCTTTCTCCTGCATCTAAGCAAGGGCCTGAACCAGTCTCCTTTTTAAAAATATGGTGCTTTGTTGAAAGAAACAGAAAAGAGATGATAAGATTTGCCGCCACTAACCAAACGTGATGACTGGCTGCACCCTACTGAGTCTAAGGGGTCAGGATGGTCATTGCACAAGCAGTTAAGATAGTAAATATTCCTTAAAGTTTTTTCTTTTTAAAAAAAAATATATCTGAGTCCCAGGAAAGGGAAGTGCCATGTCTTAGGTTGGGAGGTTCTCAGTTTTGGTCCATGGACCAGTTATGGCCCACCTTATGGGATCTTTGGGACTGCTCTGCCCAGTGGTATTACTGGTGGAGCTCAATGACGAGCACACACTGCACTCACCTCACACCACAAGAATATGAAAGTGTCCCCATGGGGCAGACTGGGGTGGCTGGGGGTGTGTGGCCGGGGGAGCAGCAGCATTCACTTATTAGGATAATTCACCAAATGGGATAAATAGGCAGCAATTCATATTTCCATAGGTTTGCACACAATCGCACAGCAGTACTGAAAGGAGAAGAAAGAGTTATTTATGATGTGTTCTGAAATATAAATTATCTCAAAGTCAAAGCTCAGGGTAATTGCTGCTGAAGTAGATCCAAAGGTTGGCATTATGATTAAATAGTGCTGCTGCCTTTTAGGGCAAATCTAGTTACAAACAAACAAAATGGAGGTCAGCAACAAAATATAATTCAATTCTTAGCTATGAATTAATGAATGTGTTTTAGATTAATTTAAATCCACAAAGAGACTTTCTGTTGCAGCAATGTTCATTAAGAAGTTTACCAAATTATTCCTCTGGCAGGTGCAGCTTTCTGCACTCCTCCAGGTAAAACCGCTTCCCTCAAAGCACAAGGAACGTGCCGGCTTTCCTTATAAACTGCATTTGCTCTGGTTCTCCAGTGCTTTCCCTCCTTTGCAGCTGGCCTGCATAATGCTTGCTGCAGCCCACCGTGCTCAGAATAAGATGTTTGTGATGTGCACCAGCAGGATGAGAGCCTGAGGGTTGCTTGAGGTCAGCTTGATTTGGTAGCAAACAAGATAATGGTGAAATGGAGCAAGAAAGCCAGGCTAGAAAACCAGGAGGCATCTTTCCACCTTCTGCTCTAAAAGCACAGCCTCTCTGCCGGAGAACAAAGGCTTCAGTGAGTCTTGTGTGTCCTTGAATGTTTTCTGGAACAATGAAGCTCTTCCCAACTGGTGCTTATGGGTATGTGTGCTGGAAATCTTTTATTTTTTAGGTTATTTGGAACCTTTTCTATGTGATTATAGTCTCTGGCCACCTTCCTAACTGTGCAAGGAAAAGAGCTGATGCAGCCAAGGACCATCCAGGGGAGGAAAATAAAACATTTTCAGTGGTTGTAAGAAGGAGTGGAATGGGGACAAGTCACACCAGTAGGTTCACAGCCCTGCCAAGGGGTGCTACGCCCCAGTCCTGCCTCCAGGAATGAAATCAGAACAAGAAGGCCCCCCTGACTCACCTCTCCTTCCCAGGTGGTTGCTGGGGCCATGGAGGCTGTCCTGGCAGGACATAAAAGCATCTCTGACACTGCCTTGGCTTTGCTGTCCCTGGTACAGTGGTGGGGGAGGGAGGGATGGACAGGCCAGAAGGCCACTTGTTCCTCTCCACCTCCTGTGAACTTGATTTGCTTCTTCCCGGTGCTGGAAGGATTTATGATGGGCCTTTACAGAGACAGAAGGCTGCACTTGAAATAAGATGAACACATCCCTCTGTCCTCACTCAGAGCTTCTAGGGCTTTGGATTGCAAACCAAATCTCAGAGAGATATAGCGCATGGTGGAAGAGTAGACAGCACCTACCTAGAGTAGACTATTTGGATATTAAGAGCTAGGTCAGCTTAACTCTCCAAATAAACTGTTCTGAGCTTGGTTCCACCAGCTGCAGAACTGCTACTAACAGAGATGGGCTGTCTGTGCTCAGCACGATACCTGCTTGTGTTGTACATACGAGACTTTAGGGATGCCTCTGGGGGTTTGGTCAGCTGGAGGGAGTTGGAGATCCTACTCCTACCCAGACCTGTAGGGAGATGCTAAAACAGGAGGTGTTGAGGTCTCTGGCTCTCCTGCTTCCCTGAAGTTCATGTCTTGTGGCTCATTCAGAGTGGATTAGAGCAGGTGGATTAGGAAGCACTTGCAGGAGGTATAACAACTGCAGGGCCAGCCAAGCTTCCATAGATGCAGGTGCAGCAGTGTGGGCTCTTGCCTGGAGAGTCCCAGCATCTGCAAAATGGGGACCACTGTCCTCCCAGATCTGGGCATCTCTGACAGACTTCTTCACATCAGGCTTTGAATGCTCAAATTCTCCTGCTTGGTCTTTTCATTCCTACAATGGAAATAGTACAAGAGGTGAAGGTGCTCTGACAACCTCCCTCTCCCCTATTCCCCCCCACCATGGTTCTTCTAGTTCAGCAACACAAGAACAGCAGATTCATTTCGTCCAGTCCCCAAATAAGTGAGACTTATTGTCTCTTCTGACAAATCCAAAGTTCAAAATCCTTCTCTGGATATTTCTCACTCTGGGGAAATGGCATTTGCCTATTTCTTTGCTTTCCAATTAGCTCCTTCCACTGCATTTGCAGCAATGATCTTGTCTCCCTCAGCTATAATCTGCTGTCTGAGTGACTTCATTTTTTAACTCAAGTTCAAGTTGTTTGAGTGATTTCCTCTTTCAATTCAGATCAGCTGCTCTTGACAGAAATGCTTTGCTTTTAGTGCTCCTTGATTTGTAAGATGTTAGTGGCTTAGGCTATGTGTCTATGTATTATTTGAATATCTGGATTCTCATGACCTGACATCCTGCTTTCTAATTAACAGTGATGTAAGAGAGTGTTGGCAGAAACCTCCAAGGAGGGCAACTACTGGCCATGACAGCCACCACCTACTCTTGCTTGTGACACTGCTTGTGGCCCCCAAAGCATTTCAGGCAAAGCCTGCTTCCAACTCTACTTACCTACTAAGATGAAACGCTTTGCTCCAAGTCCTAAACATAGGTTGGTCCATTGCTTCTTCAGTGCAATGTTGCTCTTTCTGGTCTGGGGATTTTTTTTGGAGGGAACTACCTCTTTCCTTTCCTGTAGTTTTATATGGTTTGTTTCTGAAAGCTGCCCCAGTTGTGGGTAGATTTACCCTTCCCAGCTTTCTGCTGCAGATGGTTTTGCTTTCCTGCAACAGCAAGATCTTTGGTCACAGAGGCCAGCAAGCTATAGTTCATAAGCTGTTTTTTGTATCTTTTAGTTCAAAGGCAGGAGCCAGGCTAGAAATTCACTTACTATGGACAAGTTTCAGGCATTAAACATGATTTTTGCCTTCCAAGCACTGCAGTAATTTCTCATCCCTAAGTTTCTCTCTTTGCTTATGGTAGGGGATAAGCTATAGCAGTTTAGGATACTCAGGGTTCGGATTCCTTCACTCTTGTGCATGCCCAGGCCTCCAGGAACAGGTTGAGACACTTCCAGACTCATAAAAGACGATTCCCAGTGATCACCATCTCAATGCTGGAATTTCTGGAAGGCTGTTATTTGGCTGACAAAGTATTTTTCCATATACAGCATCCCTCGGGTTCCTGTAGAGAGGTCACAGGACGACACCCTTGTCCTGGGGTAAAGAAGCAGGTGAAGCTCTGATGGCTGGAGTCTGAGAAGATGATTCATCACTGGCATGAAATGCTATAGCTCAAATGAACACAACTAATGTCTGCTTGAATGTTACACTACTAGTTTCCATGCAGCAGGAAAAGCAGCTGAAGTTCGTTGGCTGAAGTCTTTCTCTTGAATGCTAAGGATGTAGCAGAAAGGAGATGGGGAAGAAAGTCAGCTTGTGTTGCTTGTGGGGATCATAGCCCAGATACTTCCCTCAAAGACATAATTCAGCTTTAATTCAGTCACGAGTCCAATCCTTGCCCTTTCTGGGTGCCGGAAATTATTTTTTTGTAAGCTTTTTACCAGAAGATTTCCTTTCTTAACCTAAATACCAAGACAGCATTTGAGCTGTGCGCCTGCTCCCAGCAGAAGCATTGCACTCTGCCTCCTAAACAATAATTTAATATTCTGGCAATCCCCAGGAGAAGTGTGTGTACGCTCCTGTTATCAGCATACATCTAGAATCTATTACTGAAATATGTCAAAGGGTCAACATGGTGGTTTTAACCCTCTCCTCTAAAGGATCCTGCCCTGCAATGAAGGGCCTGTGTTTAAAGTGTTGCACTGATGACCGAACTAGATGTTTGATTCAAGCTGATGTTTATTAAGACTCCTATAATTTTGAAGGATATGGACCTAGACCCATACTAAGCAACAGAAAAACCCCATAAATAGAGCTCAGACCAGTGAGAGGGAACATCAAAAGTGTGAATATTTGAAATAAGCAGCACACGTAACAGATTCAGGAAACAGAATAAGTTTGGACTTATGGAAAATCTGCAAAATCCATAAAATCAATTGAACCAGGAATGATGCTAGGGATCCCTAGGAATAGATGCAGCAGAGAAATCTTGGCTACTCAGTTGTCACTATAAAACTCCAGCCTGGTTTCTCTTCCCGCTCCAAGCCTTTTCTGGAGGGCAATCTCCTGCTGTCACTGTCCCCTCTGCAGCATGGAGGCCACTCTTACCAAACCACAGATGTTGGGGCTCCTGTGAGTCCGTTAACTGGGAGACAGAGAGGGAAGCAGAAAGCCTAGCCAATAAAAAATGTGTCAGTTGGAGATGCCTCACCTGCAACTGTTTTGTGCTTTTCTCCCCAAGGACACAAGGCACCTGGAGAACCTGGGTGAGATTTTTACCTCCATTGCTGGCAGCCCTAGCAGGACTGTACACTTAAATTTCATGGCCTGGTTCCTGCATGTTTCCAGGAGGTATTTTCATCTTGGAGGATAATCAGTTGAACAAATGGAAAAGGCTGAAGCAGCTGTTGGTCCAGGGAGCACATCTGGAGGGCTTGCTAGGCTCTCCTTGGCTGTCAGCTCCACACCCGATCCGACCATGATGATGCCTTGGTGCACCCCCCAAGGGGCACCAGGCACTGACTCTGGTAACAGCTTCTGGGTCCAGGGAAGGATGCTTTCCATTTGTGGAGCCTGAAACTGCTGAATGCTGATTTTCATTAAACAGAGAATAGTTTTATTGCCAGATTTGGAGATGGTTAGCTCTGTGTGTGTGTGTGTGTGTGTTCACCGACCTCTCCTGGCCAGAGCCAAAATGCTCTGCTGGGCTCACCAGGCATCTCGCAGCTGTCTGGAAACCAGGCATCTCGCAGCTGTCTGGAAACCAGGTGCCCCTGAACACCCCCTCAGGGAAGCAACCTGGTCAAGCAGAGATAGGTTTAACTTGTATTTAGAAGGCAAAAGAAGAGGCAGGAGCAGCCCCTTGGGGAACTGCTGGAGATCTCCAGTGGTATCTTTAATTAACAAACTAAATGTCTCTGTGATTGTGAGTAGACCACGGGATGCAAGTGGTTGTTGTTGCAGTAATAAACAGTATAGGATCCCTGATGAGGGAGATCTGGAAGCATCCAAAACTCCATCCCAGTCCCCAGTCCTTACTGAGGAAAAAGATCAAAGTGAAACTAAGGGCTGTGAATTCAGGACTGTGAGGAAACTGGATACCCTTTGAAATATTAAAGAAATAAGTGCAGGGAAGAAATGAGACAATCCAAGAGATTATCACATGTATTTGGGAAGACATTGCCTGCTGAAGGAATCCGGTAAATCTCTTGGCTGCCCCATGTGGGACCTTTTGTAAAACCTGTATACAAATAACTGTTACTCCGCAGTTTGTAGCAAGAGTTCAAATAAGCAGCAGTAATTTTCCTGACAAGATAAAGCCGAAATCTCCCCTTTCTTATGAGTTTCCACAAATTCCTCTAGTTATTTACATAGCCAGCTCAAAATACCTCATTCAACTGATATTTCTCAGCTAAGCCTATAGCTTAAATATTAGAATTAATTGGTGCTTTTAGATTTTTTTTGTGTACGCCTCCTGCTGCTTTGCTAAAAGTGGGGTTCCTTTGTGTGAGAAAGCCTTTGTTTGCCTGAAGCAGTTTTTTTTTCTCACCCTGGCATAAATACTTTGAAAAATTGCATCACAAAACCTGCAGCATTGGGATTTTAGAAAAAGGGCGTAAACAGCTTGAAACTTTGCACAGCTCTACAGTGAGGAGAGTGTGGCTTTCATCTGACAGGCTGTTTAAGGATGGTTTGACCTCTCTCTTCCTTTACATGCTGGGAGTTAACTTCTCCTGTAAATGTCCAGCATAAATTCTTTTAATGCAAATTTCCTTGTCAAAACTACAAACAGACATTTGATTGAAGGTCAGCTCTCCTTTGTGTTCCTGTTTGATATAGAAATTTCTATTTCATCTTTGACTGTCATGGTCAGTAAAGGGAACTGTAGCCTGATGGGAAATTACTGATGCATTTCATGTCCTCTCTCCAACAAGGCTTCCCCCTCCTTCCCCTTTCATATCTTATGGGTGTTTTAATTTGAATATGTTTTCATTTTTTAATGGAATAGTAAAATTAGCTTTGAAAATGTAGCAGTATGACACTGAAAATTGCCTGCTTTTTAACTGAAGCTCAATTTACTGCTATTTGATACTCTGGGACCAGATCAAATGATCATTATTCCGTTACTTCTGGCTTTATATCATGCTTAACTTGTGGATCTTTTTTTATGGGGCAGCACCTGAAGAATGGGAATTGCATTAAATACAAAATTTTGGAAATTTTTATATGGCTTCTTGGGGTTCCATGGCTCTGCCAGATCCAAGCCAGCATGAGGACCTTTGTGACTGCCACACCAGAGCACGCTCAGACCCTTGAGCTGGGGCTGCTGCAGAGAACTGGCCAGACTGAGATTTAAGGTGATGCAGAAAATAGCTATGGAATGAATGTAAAGCTTTTTTTCTATCTATGCTGACTCTCCTGGGAGATATTTCTTTTCTTTTCTAGGAACAGCTTCATGGTTTAGCTAGTCTGCACCAAGCTGTCCAGACTATTTGACCCTCCAGCTCCCTCTCTCTTGATTTATGGTCCCATTAGCTTTGCACCTGAATCCCATGATGAGATTTAACACTGGGACACCTTTGGGAGTCAAAAGAATTTCATTTTACAGCTGTGGCCCTTGAGTTAAGCCTCCTAGAATGTAAAAGAGCAATTCCCACAAGTCTTTGAGATGCTGGACCTATGTGATTTGCTTGAAAGAGCAAAGGAGGTTTGGCTAAAGCAAGGAACTGAATACAGCTCTTCTGATACCACTGGCCAATATCCTAATCTCCATTTGTCATCAGTTCATTTATTCATCATCATCATATTTTTGGAGCTCTTTGCAATGTGTAAAGTCAAGTCCATGTCCAAGACCTTGCAGGATTAAACCAGTGCTACCTTAATTTATGCCTATACAAGCACACAGATGTGGCTGTGGGGATGACAAAACCCTGGGGACAAGTGAGATTTGATGACCAAAATTGTACAGCTGTCCAGACCTAAAGACACTTTTGGGGTCCCTGCCTGTTGACAAGGTCTGAAACCCAGCTTGTTCGGGGGTTTTGCTAAAGTGCATCATTACTTAAAAAAGAACTACTTAAAAAAAGAACTTCAGCCATAACCATACCTAATGAATAAGGTGGCATAATTGGACATCACGGTGCCCCTGGGAGAAGTAGCCTGAAAATATCAGCCCCAACAACCACCCTGGGACTTCCATCTGCAAAGCTGCCTGGACCAGACGCTGGGCTGTGCAAAGGCTGTAACGCAAACGTGCATTGCTGCTGAGCTGGCTGTGAGCGGGCAGGAAAAGTGGGCATTCAGGAGAATGTTTAGGAAACGGCCTTAAACTTAGCTTTGTCGATACTCCTCAGGAGAGATCCTAAAGCATCTCTCCTGCTGCAAATCTGTGCCCTGGATCTGTAATTGCTGGTGAATTGATTCAGCTGCTTTTAGTGCTATGGAGTTCCGTGAGAAGCTGTGCCTTTCCAACCTGTAGACAGCAAAAGGGACTGTCATGAGTGAGTCCTTCTATCGCCATCACTTAAGAAACTAACAACTAGGCTTGTTGTCTTGATTTCCAACCAAGTATAATTGTCTCCTGAGGGAACAAGAGGCCACAGGCCCCCTTTCTTGGCATGTAAACTGGGTCTTGCAGAATCCAGGAATGGTGCCTGTTCAACAACTAGCTCACACCAAAAGAGATTGTCCTTCACAGTGACAATAGGCACAAACATCTCCTTTGTCACTGATCTCTCTGAAATAAATCATTCCTTCACGTATCAGAAACACTTCTTATAAATCAGAAACACATCACTCCTGCTAGCCTGGCTCTTGCCAGGGTTTAGCTCCCAGGAGCACCTAAGGCTTAAGGAACTCAACAGCCAGCCAGCTCCAGGGCCCTGGAGGGTGTCCAGGGAGCTCTGTGGGGCCTGACCCTTCCCCTGAGCCCATGCTGGTGCACAAGGGGTAACTCTCATGGAGAAATGCACATGCAACTCCAGGATGCAGCCCTGCAAGCTCTCATGCTGACGGCATATGCAAAGGAGCCTTTTTTCCTCACTGCTGCTATTTATTTTGTTTTCCTGGGAGTTAAGCTGATGAAACTCCACGCAGTGATCCATCACGGTCAGGAAAACTGCATGAGACATCTGGAGATGGTTACCTAATTAATGCTGCTAATGTCCCCTGGATGGTTCTGAAATACCCTAGTGCTGCGGACATTTGTGTGTGTGCTTGCAGGGAGCCAGGGTGGTGCGATGGCACTCAGCGCTGTGCCTGGGCTCCCACAGCTGGGGTTGCCCTCTGTGCCTGTTGTCCCTGGGAGCAAAGCACCCTGCTCAGTCATAAATGCTGCCTCAAATCCAGGTTTCTGCAGCCTCCTATGACAAATGCTGCTCTGGCAGCCTGGAATCAACATCAGACTGGGAAAGGGAGGAAAGTGGGTTTGAAATGTGAACTCGTCACCATAAAGAGAATGTTCTGCCAGCGTGGTCAGCATGTTGGGATGAAGGAGGAAGCAGGGCTGTGAAAGTATGAGGGATGTTTGTACAAATGCTGTCTTTTAGTGAAGGTGATACTGTGGTTACAGGGATAAGGCTTGTAGGGCATCTGGGTCTTGGCAAACTTGTGTGTATAGAAAAAATAGAACAGTAAAATGCTGAGCAACAACTGGTCATGGAAGAACTATACTCTCTTCTAAATGGTCACTCTTCCTCAGTGAGGATGTGTTTTAGCCTTAAGGGAATCGTACCTTCATAAGTAAAACTACTTAAGACCAAGCCTTGGAAGATGTGAAATGACTCAGTTGCTGCCTCCTCCACCTCCTCCCTACATGGCTCCAGGTTGAGCTCCCAGGGACGTGAACATCCCTTCTGCTCTATAGCTTTGCAAACCTCCCCCTTCCATAAGCATTTCCCCACGACTCTGCTGGAGCAGGATGACCACAGCTGCTGATCTGTAACTCACACTGCCAGATTGTGTCTCCTCTCAGCAAAAAGCCTTTTAAGCAATTTCTCTGCTCCTTTCTTTTGTCTCCTTCTGTTATCTTCAAGAATACAGGCTGGTTCTTCTTCAATGGAGATGGACGTGAGGCAGCTCGGATGTGCAGATGTCTTTTGCCAGGTAAGGCTTTGTCCTTCCTCAATGTCTGGGATCAAGTCGCCTCTCATTTATCCAATTTGACTGAACACAACTTCAGCCTGCAACGTCCCAGCTCTCCTTCACCGAGTGGCAGTGACACCAGATGGCAGCAGTGGCCTTCAGATCCCAGCAGCACTGCCAGCTCCTGGAGAAGATGCGGGAGAGTGTTTCTTTGCATCCCAGATATTTCGAGGACAAGCTTCCCTCTGCCCTCTGAGCACAATCAGCATCCATATGGGCTGTCAAAATATAATTGTACCCGGTATCTATATGCTGTAGTTGTTTAGTGTGTCAAAATGACACAGGAACTCCAACTTAAAAAGCAGAAAGAGAAAGTTCATATCTTCAGTTGTGTTTAATTAATCATTTTGTCATTGCTTTGATGGCTTTGGTGCTGCATTGGTAGGTGAGAGCAAAAATCAGGTTTCTTTAAGGTCGTGAGGGTTTTTTGGGTGCCCGGATAGAGTTGACTGCTAACTCTGATCACCTGTTTTCTGAGGGGCTCCCTGTTAATCACACAGACTTGTGGCATCCTGCATCTTTGACCCTTGGTCTCAAGAGGCTTTGGAAGATGTTGGATGGCACTGGCTGCACCACCACAGCCCCTCCTGCCTACAAAGTCCTCAGTGGGGTTAATATTAAAACCTTGGCAGCGAGACCAGAAGCTGAACCAGGAGGCCACAGGCTGTCTCGAGATCTGGGTTTTTGGAGATGAATTCACCTAGAAAACCTCCTTTGCAGGTGGGGAAATAAATCAATTGAAGGAAGTTACATTAATTCTCTGGGTAGCTGTTTATTCTCTCACTTCAAATTACCATGTTGTACTGCTTTAATCTCCTGAATGAGTTTTGTTTATGATGACACCCAAATATTTATGGATTTTTTTTATTGATCTGAGGGCTATAAATTTACCTGTTAGCCACTGGGTCACTCCAGGAATTATTACTGTACTAACTGCAAAGAGAAAAAGAATAAAGCCCGACTTGCATGATTGATTGTACTGTGTGTTTGGGTAAAGAGTGCCAGCAAAGACAAAGAGCCAAGCTAAATCCCCTTCCTGGGTTGAGAACCTCTATCCGATGGGCAAAAATGGAGAAAGACAAGTGAGTGCTGCTGGCTCTCCCGTCTGTGTGGGACAGGCTGCCTGACCAGGCTTGTTCTTTGGATTTCTGAATAGTACCAAAGCCCAATTAAAAAGGCTCTAAGTAATTCATAGTGGCATGCTTTAAAATAGTGAGTATTTTAAGCAGCCTGGCAGTGAGGGTTATTTTGTTCAACAATGAAGACAGACTTTTAATGTTAAATAAGAGAAATACTGAAACAGGCAAGGAATCCTGCCAATATGCTGTCTTTTTTTTCTCTTGAATACTAATAACTGCCTTTTAACTTCTGTGCTACTTGCATTGACCTGGTTTGCAATCAGAAATTAATCATTTCAGCTTAATTTCTGCAGGGCAGTGACCCTACAAGGAGCAGATCAGAAGATCTGGATTCAGCTTTCTCTCCACCTGTGCTCAGGAGCCTTGGAAAATTCAAATTTTAAGCAAAATCTCAGAGTCTGGGAAATTCATTAGTTGGGGATCCAAGAATTAATTTCTTTATCTTGCTCCACCATCCCTGAGTAAACCAGTGGCCTGGCCTCCAGGTGTGCCCATTGCAGCAGGATGAGCTTGGAGAGGCGAGGAGAGGCTAACACGAAAACCTTTAAAGCCCTTCAGAAAGGACTGGCAGAGTCTCCCACAGACTAATATCTTGCAAACCTGATTAAGCCCCCTAGATAACCTTACCACAGAAATAATCTACCACCTAGAGCAGAGATCCCTTTATGAAAGCCAGGCAAGTGTGGGCTGCACCCTGCTCTTGAGTTATCAGGACTTACACCCGACTGTATTACCTGGAAACAACCAGCAGCATGTGAACAAAATTGTGGGTGTTCACAAACATAAGAGGAGCTTGTGCTAGCTCTGGGTAGTAATAGCGTGCAGGCTTTGCAGCCTGGAATGCTAAGAAGGTGCTGCAGCATATTGCCTTGTAATAACATGAAGCAAAAGCTCAGCAGAAAGTCTGTGAACCAGATAAGATTGATTAAACAATTTCTAACCAACGGGGTTGCACATAAAAATTTTATTAAAACCTCAAGTGCTAAATTTATTTCCTGGATCTGTCACTGCTATTTTTTTTTTTATTCAGTAGTGATAATTACTACATTAGAAATTAAATGAACCTCACATACTACATCTTTCAGACCTCCTAGGAGAGTTGTGAAAGTGATTTAGGGAAGTGAATTTGCTATTGTGCCTAATCAAGTTACAGTAATTGTCACCTATAATTTTAACTTGACTGCTATGTGTTTAACTGGAAGCTTTACCTTTGGTTTTTGTAACTGAGCTTCTCTGTGACTGTTTTTCTGCTTCCCATCCCTACTCAAAACCCACTGACAGAAAACAAATCATTGCATACAGCTGTAGAGTTAACAGCACTGCTGTTTGATACCTCATCGGCTTCATCATCAATCTGCTGTGAAGAAGCATCAGGTGATTTTCCTTGTGAGATGAACACCAGGTTGTCTCCCTTGAGATTATAATCACTGCTGTGTAGGTATCAGTGGCAATAAAAGGGGTTTTAGGTCCTAGAGAACCCTTAACAGGACTGCAACTATCGTATCACTCTCAGAATCACAAAGTTAAGGTAAGTCCTAAGAGCATCTTATATGTGTTGAGCTAAAAGTCAGTTCCCTGCGGAACTATGAATATGTACAAACACCACTGTGGTTGTTTTTGAGGGTGCTGACTTTCAGTGATACAGAGCCAAGCTGATATAGCTCTGTGTGGCGCTGGTTCTGTAGGTCTTTGGTCAGAGACAATTGCAGGGACTTGCTGCCTTGCTTTCTCCCTAGTGCTTCAGAGATACTGGACCCTATGCAGAAACCTTAGAGAAGCTCATTAATGAGTCCCTTCCCTGATTCCTCCAGTCAGGCCACAGCTGGTTTCCTCAATGAGCTCTACAAGGCAGCAAACTGTCTGGTAAGCCGAAGGGTTTAGCAAACAGCAGCAGGGGACCTGCAGGCAGGTGGTAAAGTAAGACGACAGCAGAACCAAAGGCATCCCGAAGCTTCTTGCTAAGACACCAAGGTACTGAGGCTGGGAGCTGGGCTTGTAGAGGCTGCCACTGCCCCCTCTCCTCCCAAACGCTCACAGCAAGGTCAACACACAGGTTCCCTTCTGCGGTCTGAGATGCGGGCAATTGCTCTCCTCACTCAGCTCTAAAACACACCTGCTTCTTCCTCCTTTACCTTTGATGCTAAAAAACGTGTCTATGACGTAACATATATGATTTCAGCCTACAAGGAGACAAGGTTTCTTCTGGATTTAAGGAAGATGGTGATGATTATAAGCATGGTAACTCTAAACGAGTTAATCTAATTATTGATCTTCAGCCCTCCCAGATGCTTGCCCAATATCAGGTTGAAGGACAGGGCTGCTTCTGACCATACTTGTTCAACATAAAGTAATACTTGTTCCACTGGAGCTGCATAGTATGTAAAGCCTCTTCAATTTAGACTGGGATCAGGCCCTCCGTTTTTAGAGTCTGTTAAGGATCCTTGAAGATCCAGAAATGTATTATGTTGATACAGTTCAGGGAAGCTATTTGAATCTGTTTTATCACTGTAATAACTCGAAGAAATTATTGTGCTTGTGTGGCTTTGCACTCAAATTCTAGAGCGATCTGTGCATAATAGCAGCAACCTTGTGCCTGAATAATTCATGTTGTTTGTTAGCCACTTTTTAAGCCTTTCTGCTTAACCACAGAAGATTAGCATTTTTGTTGCTTTTTTAATCAAAGGTTTGGGGTGGGAGGAAGGGAGAGCGTCTGTTCTCTTTTCAGCTTACTTTAAACAGTACCCCAGGCTTTCAGTGCCCAACTTAGCTATTCGAACTGGGATCTTTTGACCTCAGAAGCATTTTAGCTCGCTCTTATGTCTGCTATGTTATACAACTTTCTAGTAAATCATGAATAAGTTGAAAGGCCATAAAGCTTTTTTTTTTCCTTATTTCTCAAGGGTCCTTTTACTACCTAATTTGTTTTCATCCCATGTTATTAACTAACTCTAATCAACTCTTCTGGTATTGTTCCCATCCAAAAGTGGGGGAAGGTTTGGCAGGTAGTGTGTGGCAGCACAGGGAGTCTGAAAGATCCTGGCCTCAAAATGAATATCGTTGGTTGGAAATTGGACTGCATTCATTACATGCTGGAGTTCTCCTGAGCTTTGCCTTCAAGACAGGATGCTCCACTGTTGTAAAACAGCAAGGCTCTGTTAGGGCCCCTGAGCTGCACAGCTGCAATTCAGAAATACTAAGCCTCAAAATAAACAGGATGGAGGTAAAAGCTTAAGGTCTGGCTCAAAGCAGAGAGTGATATGGGAGTGCCAGCCTTGGCAAATGCAGGGCTGGGGGTGTATTTTCTTTGTTTCCATCTTTGAGTAACGTAATGTAGAGTTTGTTGGGTTAAAAAAAAATGAAAAGTGAAAAGCTGAATTAGTGATCCTATTAAGCATCCATCCTGTATACCTCAGGGAAAGAGGACAACAGAGATGAGAAGTGGTTCGCAATACTGCCAGCTGATGAGGTCAGAGTAGGAGGCTGCCCACTGAAACGAACCTGGCACCTTGGCTGGGAGCTCTTTCTGCCCAAGAGGTCACTAAATCAGTGACGCAGCTCCTTTGACCACGTGTGGATCCACACCAGCCCTTTGTGTCTCAGTAAACTAAAGTCACTGGTATGCAACGGCAGCCAAGTCCTGTTGGCAGGAGCGTATCACGGAAGGGGAGTACGTTTGGGTTGTCACGCTGACAGATTTAACAGAAATGCTGATGTGTGCAGAGAGCTTTATGGACATATTTGGTGAAGGAGAGGGTGGAGTGAGATCACTGCTGTAGAAAGCACATTCCCTGTCTCTGCAAGGCGCCTCTGCTCTCCACTGTTCTGTGTGTTCCCTTTATTTTCCATGTTCTTTCTTTCAGTCTGAATCTGCCTCTGACATTCTGGGTGAGGTCTGGCAGGGGATGAGGTGACAGAAGTCAGTACATGGCCACGGCTGTTTGAACATCACACCTCAGTGCCCCTCACTGACAGCTTCCTCTGGCACTTGGTGTTGGCTTATCTCCTCTTTGCCATGACTACTTCTTTTCTTTTCCTCTTTATGCCATAACATTTAAGAAGCCAAGCAGGGATGCTTTTGGGAAACCAAATGGATTTTGAAAGAGACTGCTGTGTTAAATCCTCAACTTTGCAATGCAAACTTCCCAATCAAACTAATTCTCCAACAGACTGGCACTGAGTTTCTCTTCCATCCCTTACTGATACTGTTCAAGTTCCTCCTCCTGGAACTGCAGCTCTTTCTATCATATGCAGTTGCCAAGAGTCAGTCCACAGATACCACACTGACATGCGGTTGAAATGACAGCTCCAGCTTTCACACGCCAGTGCACTGTAGTCGCTAGGGAGTTTCTCTGCTCCTGTTCCGCTATTAGGTTTCATACCTCCCTGCGGAGTAGCTGTCCTCAAGTCACATCAGGTAAACTTAGCTACACATTGAATTCAGACAGTGGAACTAATGCCACATTTCAGCTCTAGAGGAGAACAATGAGACAGGGAGCTGGACCTGGCCACTGAACAATAGGGTCTTCAATATATTGAAAGAAACAGATGACCTACACTTAGGCATGTATGTTGTATCTAATTCCACGTCCACCTCTGTTTAGCTGAATGTCAGGCCTATATATTTGAGGCAGAGTATGTACAATACATAGTGTATTACACATATGTCTAAATTATGTTTATATGTGCGTGTTTTGGTTCGTTACTCTTTACAGGAAAGCTGTTATACCAGGCTCAGCATATAAATTCAGGAAGCTACACACAACTATGACCGTTAGCAGACGGGACTCAACGTCAGCTTACACACACTTTTGCTTTCCTAAACGTTGATGTTTGTCACTGAAAGAATTAAGTTCTGCCCCCTAGTTTTATCTCCACTATTCTGGGAGAAGCAACTGGCTTAGAGCCAGTGTTCTCCCAGCATTCCCTTTGCCTCAGAGGGACACTTATATTGACTACGAGAGAACTGGGTTTATGGTTTTTTTAATGACAAAAAGATGAATCTTTATTCAGATCTGAATTTATGCAATTCTTATTTATAAAAATTTAAACCCTTTGGCTGATATAGGTGGATATACTAGCTGCAAAAAATGGCACTTAATTGTCTTACCAGGTCCCCAAAGTGCACTTGCTATTTTCTTTGGCAAATAGATGGTTATTTTAATTTCCTCTCATTTGATATTAAAAAAGAATGAATGGTGAATAACAGCGACTACCCCGAGATCCTGCCTGCACAGAGCATGCAAGAAATGAGAACATTTTCTGCAAGAAGAAAGTGGCATTAAAATTACTTCCACTTTTAGCATTTATACTATTGCTTTGATTAGTAAAAACCGAGTTCTGAGTGTTCTTCATGACTATGACAAGCATGCATGATGAATCTGAAAAAGGAATTAATGACTTAACTAATTTTCCCTGTCTTTCAGTACATGCTCCTTGTGCTGCTGACAATCTTTGCTCTCCAGTTTGTTTGGGGCAGCAGCAGTGATGGGCCAATTCCCAGCAGGTGGAGGAGCGCCGCCCAAAGTGGGTCTTGGGAGGCACTGGTGGGCATAAAGATTGCACAAGGAGCTGATGGACGTGCAGGGCCCTACCTGGCGCAGTCACATTCGTAGATTTGCTTTCTGACTGAGCAGCAAGTTTAGTTTTGAAGGTACATCCAGACTTTAAAAAAGAGTGGAGGTGTCTTTTGTAGTGATGGATCCTCCAGGGTGAGTGCTCTGCTGCTCTCTAGTGTGGCTGTCTCTGTCCTAGGCTCACCCGACACGTGACTTGGGCCAATGCTGTTTGGTTTACAGTGAGTGCATTCAAAGCATGGGGGAAAAAAAATAGTGAATCAGGCTGTTCGGTCAGTTTGCCTTTTCCCTGTGCATGTGCTGAATGCCCTGTCCTGGAATGAGGCAGGAAAAGGCTACTGTATGGAGCTTCTGGGGACCAGTGGGCACGTGCTATGCAAAGAAGTATTTTATGTAATGCCAATTATCCAGAGAACAATACTAAAGGCACCAGAATCCTGGTTAGGGGGGTTATAGATTTCTTCAGGTGAGCAGCTAACCTAGCACTAAAAAAAATTTCTAAGTGTAGCCATTTGACACATGGCCTCAAAAGCAGAGTATCTCCTTCATGTCAGATCATCTCCTTGGCTCATGGGCTGTTCAGTCTCTTGGCATGCCTTGAAGTTCCCTTCTTCACTCAATTAATGGATTTTGCAAGTGTCTCTTACCATGTGCTGCCCTAGTAAGTAAAACTGGTCACAATCTCTCCAAGATGTAGCTCATTCCAAATTGTTGGCCTCTCATTCGCTTCTTATTTTCCTCCTAGGGAGGCCCAAGGGCACGAACTCGTATGGCTGAAATGGAAATAGATGTGTGAGGCTGAAATGAGTGCTGAATAGAGAACAAGAGGCTGGGACCACAACAGCTGGCAATGTCTGTATTTCAGCCCAGCATGGTCCCATCTTGACTAGTTGTTCTTAAATTCATGTAACAGAACAAAAGAAATAAATTTAAGTGTTATAAGGATGTTATGGGAGGACAATGCTGATATCCACATGTGAACCTCTACTTTTATTTACATTTCAGTTTATCATCTATTTATCAGACAAGCCTAGGAAAGATCAGTAGTCAGGATACGGTGATATTCAATGTTATTCTTAAATGACTTTAAAAATCTAAAAACTTGGGAACATTTACCCTTTCCCCTCCAATAGCAAGAAATTGAACATCCTGCTAGTTCCACATATTGTATGAATCATTTTATCTTAACTGTTTTTGCTTGGAAAGCTCTTCTTTATTCTGCTAGGTTAAAGAGCAGGCATGTTGTCTCAGCACAGTTAAATCCCACAGCTTATTAACATGAAATATGTGAGCTTCAAGGATATGAAAGTGTTCTATTCAAGAGGATATGAAAGTGGTCTGCCCAGTGAGAATTCAAGGCCTCTTGTATAAGGAACACAGTTCCAGTCTTTGAAGCCTGTGTCAGGATTTTTAAAAAGACAGTTCTCAAAATGGCCTTTTAGACTGGCAATTATTTCCCGTCTATCATCAAGACAGACTTTTAGAGGAGAAACAAAGACATTAAAAATAATTCACTTTGGAAGGGTTCCTCTGTTTCTTCAGAGATGCAATGGCAGGATGTGCAGGCAGTTGAGCTCACTAAAGTTTGACCAGCTCAGGGATCCAGGAGATGCAGAATCACTGAAGCTTTTGGAGCCTGAATTAGGTGGCTGGTCTGTATTACAGCTGGCATCATTGCAACTTCACTGTTCATAGCATCTCCCAAGGCCTGATTAAACTGAGGGACTGCAGTTAGACATAGTCTTACCTGGCAAAAGAAACAGTAGGCAAAACATGTATGACCTTATTTGGGGGAGGGTGTGGGTCAATTGTTACTGCTCTTGCTGCTGTAGATTCCAGAATGTCACCTTCCTTTTTATATATTCTAACACAATATTTGCAAATAGTTTTCACAAATCCACCAGTCGTCTAACTTCCACTTATCTGATTTATTCTGTTGCACAGGGATCTAGGAGGAAATAAACTTTCAGTCTTTTTAATACATAACCATAAAATACACTTCTACAGTCAATAACAAACCAGGCATTCTCCCTGGACTTCATCCTAGTGTCCCTCTATTTAGTAATAAAGCCCCAAACAGAAAATAAAAACCGCCAGTGCCCAGAAATATGTAAACTGAAGTTTTCATAAATAGTCAAATGTTCCAAACCAAATCTGTAGAATATAAGTTCTGCAATTGAATTTGGTTGGGTCAAGTAAAATAAGGGAAAGTAATAAGACATCTGTATCACAGCCCACTACTTAAGTTTAATACATGGTATTAGGTTTTTTTTATTTCCTTATGAAAGCTGACACATTGGGCTTTCCTCTGTACAAAAAGGTAAATACAGGGGCATTTATAAAAATATCCATACTATTCACTACCCGTGTTAAGATTGTTTATGATTGTTACTTTTCTTTATTCGGTGAACAGGTCTGTAATACCACACTGCCCCATCTTGTTGTCAGATAAATATTGACTCAAATATAGCCATTAAGAGTCAGATGTCTACAACGTTTTCCAATTCTTTAAGCAACAGGCCTTCTGAGTTACGAAAAGAACTCCAGTGTATGAAGCTTCCAGTGTTGTTCAACCTGAAAGTATGAAGATATTTTCTCTCCTGTTGCAGCTCCATGTATTGTTCTTTTCATATTTGACTTACTTAAAACAAAGTTACTGAAGAGATAAATAACTAGAAAACACAGCAGCTCTGAGTGACTGCTTCAGAATTACCCAGGAATACAGGATGATGGTGAGTGATTCAAGTTTACTGTACTCTCCCTAAAGAGAAGCAAATGTAGCTGCAGCTGTAACAGCTTCCCCAGTAAAGAAGGAAAGCTAGTTTGCTCTTAACCTTCTTGGCTTGTTCCAGATGCAAGATGTACTTTATATTTTGCTCTCCTATATCTCTAACCATCTGTGCTCTTTGGGAAGGGTCCACACCTTTCCTGCAGTTGAATCACATTCTGCTTAGCAGCTGGATTAGTTTACGTCTACAGTGGTGCATTAAGGTCCTGGCTCTTAATTGCTGGAGCTGTCTGGGCCATCACCAACCTTTTCCCTTAGAGGTCTGTATGGATTTTTCCACACAAGCTGCAGTGTTTTAATACAATGCAAACGTAGGTAGAAGCAAAAATGGATGGAGGAGAGAAGGGGCAGCAAGAAGTCGTTATTCTGTTCTGTTTTTAACTCCTCCACCGCCTCAAGTGGCTGTTTGATGTGGGCCCTCTGGAAGTAGAGAGTATATAGCCAGAAGGGTTTGGAGATGAAACTACTTACTGAAATCCCATGCTGGAGACAAGGTCAGAAATATACCTCTTCCTACTCTGCAGGGGGCATATGCCCCCTTTCCGTGTGGTTTGTTTTCAGAGCTGCCAGGAAGCCTGGTGCATATGGGTCATGTTTGCTGACAATGGAGATTTCAGAAGCTCCACGTCTGATAAGCAGTGTTTGATCCAAATAGCTGGGAAGCCAGTTATTTTTTAAGTGATGCTTTTATGAATAAGAAATTAAACATGCACAGATGTCAATGAAACACCAACAGGAATACTTTACCTCCAAAGATGCTAGAGCTAATTCAGTCTCAGTGAATGCTCTGGTAGTGCCACATTTCTGTTGGCAGCCGGGGCTCTGATGCACACCTCTAACAGCCACAAGAAGCTTAAGGGTCCTGGCATATTAAAGAGGGATCACTATAACAATACGATTATAGACTTGACAAACAGGAACAGGGCTCATATTCTAGCCTGCTGTAACCCAAACAGTGCTGTTTCCTTTGAGATTGCGGTTGTGTTATACCTGCTGAAAAATGAGGTTTCACTGGGACCAAATTTGCTGTATCTCTTCTCTTGGGCCCCTGTGTTGAGCAGATCCAGCAGAGCACAGATTTCTCATCTCTCTGCAGGTACCAAGCTTTCTGTGTTAGGCTCTTAGGAATTGCAGACTGCTCTAGCGAAACCATATGTTGACAGTGAATGAATGGGTATTTTGTTCTGAAGTGACTGCTCCAGAATACATCACTGTCACCTAAACAACACCACTTACCCAGAGTTTCAGTAGCTGCTGGGACTTGTTAAAAACAGCTGAGCTTGTCATTCTGAGATTAAGGAGGGATTAGATGTGTGATTTCAGTCAGCCTTAAGAAGAAGGTTAAACACTTTGGAAGGAGGAAGTACGTGTTTGTGTGTGTGTGTGTGTACATGTGTCTTCCAAAACAACAGATGGTTTCAATAAAGTTGCTCCTGCTGCTAGGAAGTGGCACTTCTCGACATTAGCAGAGCCATATCTCATCAGGGTTCTTGTTTCTACCAGCCTGTCTCAGCAAGGCCAAATCCACTGTACGGTATGGGGTAATCAGAAAAGGCACTCCAGTATCAGCCCTATTAATTGCCCCCTGCCAGCCTTCCCTCTATCCTGAAATAATGCCCACTGTGCTCAGTGTGGCAGGATCGATCAGCTTTGAAGGGCAACTCCCCCTAATGATCTGCAATTCCCCCCACTTGAACCGCAGCAAGAATGGTCTTTTTAAAGATTCTGCAAGAAATGTGTGATTTTTTTGGAACCGCTAAACAAAAGCCTCTCTGCTTCAATCAATGTATCGATGTATTATATTATTGTGCAACTAAATTAATGTGCCTCTTGGTGACAGAATTCCAGAAAATGAGCTGTGTCTTATGCATTAAAGACAAACTGGTAAAAGATTGTTTTCCAAGGACAGATTTTTCCACAGTGAATATCAAGATTTTTCCAATTAAAACATAGGTAGCTTTCAGGGTACAGTAGTATCAACTGCATTACTTTTCACAGTATGAACTAACACATACAAATAACCAAAGAAAGGCAAATATTAGTAATTGAGACCTCTTTGGGAGCTAGCAAGTAATATCAACATTTTTTACTACCATTGTATTTAAATTTTATAGTTAAACAATTTTATTGGGAAGTAATGTGTTGTGTGTGTTTTTTTTGTTTTTTGTTTTTTTTTTTTAAAATATCCAACACCTTGAAGTCATTAATAAAAAATGGTGACCATTCAAAATGTTACTATGAAAAACCAATAAGTCTTGTCAAGCTTCTGCAAACCCTACTTTCCTCTGTTTATGCGGCTGTCCCTCCCCTTCCTGATGCCCTCCACTATTCAGTGTAAAAACACTACACAGGGAATGTCCAAGAAGGGAAAAAAAACCACCAAAAAGACTGCAATGATTTCTTCATACAATTTAAAAGTAAACATGAAATACAAAATGAAAATATTAATGTGGTTTAAAATTGTTCCCTTTTAAAGATGCTTCAGTGAACCCCTATTCATATTTTTCTTCAAATTTTGGTTCAGTTGCAATTATCATCATCATTTTTCTGGCAGGAGAAATCATGAGAAATCCTGCCCAATAGTGTGTAGCAAGAGTGGGAGCCTCCTGAAGTGCTCTGTGCTTCATCTCTTGTGCCTCAGAAGTAACGGCGATGCTTTTGGCAGTTCCCCATGAGATGATCCAAATCAACAATTTGCCTGAGATCTGATGCTCTCTTGGTCCCCACATCGAGGGCGGATGAGCCATAGTTTTCTAATTAACTTGTTCTGTAGGTGTAGTGCAGGTGGGAAACATTTTCAGTAACTTCATTGTTTGCCTAGACATTTTTTTCTGGTATTTTCTAAGTTCTCAAGTATCTGAAAAACTGTATTTTTTTCTTCATTTTCTCCTGAAACTTTCTTTTCCCTCTTTTCTTGCTTGGCCTCCTGACAGACACTCATTATTCTGAAGGCAAGAATCCCAGACCAAGCAGTGCCAGTTCTGAGCTCATAAGGGGGACAATGTTTCTAATCACTTAGAAAGCATATACGT
Organism: Clamator glandarius; assembly: GCA_033459285.1. Classification (NCBI taxonomy): domain Eukaryota; kingdom Metazoa; phylum Chordata; class Aves; order Cuculiformes; family Cuculidae; genus Clamator; species Clamator glandarius. The sequence goes on along the minus strand of JAUNZM010000089.1, from coordinate 861,104 downwards.
GGACTTTGTGTTCCTTCTCAGTCATTATTATTCCGTCTTTATTTTTGAACTTTTGGAATATCAAATCAGATAAAATACTTTCTCCATCAACTGTTTTCAAATGTATTTTTTCAGGCTGTACCTGCAGGAATGCAGGCATCCTAGTCCCTCAATAACCAGGACATTCTGGATTCTAGGAGAATCTTAAAATGGTATCATCAGCTTCAGTGCATCGCTGGGCAGAAGAAAAAAAAAAAAACCAAAACCCAGCAAACGCACACTACCAGAAATTATTACAATACTGATAAAGGAATTTAGATCAGTAAGTCTCCAAGGGCTTCACAGCTCCTCATTGTCTCCTAGGAAGGCAAAATCCATGAAATTAAATGATTTCATCAATAGCATGCAGTAAATTAGTCAGTGCCAAGCCAAAAACCCAGTTCTCTGACTTCTAGTTCTACACTCAAATACTGGGCCTGCATTGCTTCCCACGCAAAACAAAGACAGAAGAGAGAAAGGAAAGAAGGAGCCAAAATGAAAGGGAGCTGGAACTTGCTAAGCATCTTATACTCTCTGAAAGAACTGGTTCTAATGTTTTTTTGCAATCAAAGTGCCATTTAGAACACTCAGCTTTAAGAGGCGCAGTTACTGACATGGATTTCAGAGCAACATGCTTCTCATTCTGCACCTGAAAGATCTCACAAACAATATGCAGAGTGAGGTGAACAAGCCTGGTCCCTAGACTTCCATGGGAGTGCAATGCTGTGCTAAATGTCTGAGTGCCAGGGAGTTCTCATGAGGGAGAGACTTCAGACTAAGAGAAATTGCTGATGGCAATGCTTCCTAAAGAATATTCAAACTTGTTTGTATGGTAATTTACTTCCTTCACCAAAACCTTACAGAGGTAAGCTACTTCAAGAAAAGCCATTGCTCCAAAATACTGGTTCGATGCGGTGTCTATATTTAAAAATGTTCTCCATTTTGCTTCTGCATTTTGAACACTAGTACAGCCTAACCTAAGTGTCAACACCAAAGGAAATTAACTGTATCAGGCAATGTCATTTGCTAAAAGGTAACAGTGGAGATACTCTCCTTCCCTTTATTTCACATTTCTAGCGACAATTTCACAGGCCATGCCACTGCTGAATGGGGAAATTGGAAAACTGCAGAATCGATTTGCAGACGTGAACTTCTATTTTCTTTTACACCTCCTTCATCAGAGCCTCTATCGTTCCTGTGCTGTGTGGCATTATTATCGGCAGCAGTGGGGACACCACTGATAATTGCTGAACTAGGGAAAAGCTACGCCTTTCAAGTGAGAGGAAAACCACATAAGTAACAGTCAGAGGACATGGAGTGGTACTATGCTTGCCTTCCAATGCTTCTGCTTTTGAGCATTGGTAATGGATCCATACTACATTAATTCTGAGAGCTAAAAGGTGTATTTTTAAAACCCAATTTAAATGGGACTTTTGTTTGCATTTTTAAACAAAATAAAATTCCGTGAAAAAAGCTGTACTAAATCTATTTTGATTAAAACCAGAAAAATAGACTGGACTTCTGAATGCTTCCGATATTTGTTAATTATTCTTTCATTAATTCTATTTCATGAAGGAGGAAAAAAAAACCCCTCCCAGAGTATACTTCTGGTAATGACTCCGTTACCAGGAATGAGACCAGTGGCTTGTTGCTGCAGAGAACTGCAAAAGCTGGTGACTATCAGCCATTTAATCTCTGGGGTGGAGAGAAAAACATGTTTTGTGATAGTAAAGGTCATTGGCAATGAAATGGTTGCTTTGCCTGCTGGCATTACTCAGCTGATCTCTGTGTAGGGCTGGTACGGCTGATCCAGCTGGTCAGTGTGCTGGCGAGTACAACACTGGAGAACCAAAAAGCACACCCAGCATGACAAACTTGCAGACCAAGGAGTTGATTACAAATTTGTCATTAAAGTTAATCCAGCCTATGACGCTCAGACCCTGCCCTGCCCCAATCGTGTCCTTGCAGCACCAGCATGGTAGCAGCCATTTTCTTTCCTGCCTTTTCTAGTGTTTTTCCAGCGGCAGCCATAGTGTCTGTTGTCCTCAGCCTTCATAGAACAGAATCATATAATCACTAGGTTGGAAAAGACCTTTGGAATCACTGAGTACAACTATACCGTGTCCACTATTAAACCATAAGCCTAAGTAGCTCATGCACCCATCTTTTAAATACCTCCAGGGATGATGACTCAATCACCTCCCTGGGCAGCTGTTCTAGTGCCTGAGAAACTTTTCACTGAAGACATTTTTCCTAATGCCCAATCTGACCTCCCTTGGTGCAACTTGAGGCAATTTCCTCTTGTTCTATCACCTGTCACTCAGGAGAAGAGACCAACACATACCTCACTACAACCTCCTTTCAAGGAGCTGTAGATAGTGATAAGGTTCCCCCCCAGCCTCCTTTTCTCCAGGCTGAACATCCCCAGTTCCCTCAGCCACCTCTTGGAAGACTTGTTCTCCAGCCCTTTTGCCAACTCTGTTGTGCTTCTCTGGACGTGCTCCAGCGCCTCAATGTCTTTCTTGTAGTGAGGGGCCCAGAACTGAATACAGCCTTCGAGGTATGGTCTCACTAATGCCATGTACAGAGGCAGAATAACTTCCCTGTCCTGCTGGCTACACTGTTCCTGCTACAGCCCAGGATGCCACTGGGCATGCTGCTGGCTCCTGCCAGACAGGCTGTGGGTGAGCTCTGATCACTCCAGAAACTTGGGGGGGCTTTGCCCAGGAGATGCAGGTCAGCGTGGGTGGGAGTGAGGCAGCGCAAGGCCTGATAAAGCAGGAATTGGAGGTATTTAATCATACTGAAAAGCCATTTCTGTGGGGTGCCCCAGGCGAGCACTTACATAGAAACACGGAATGGTTTGGGTTGGAAGTCACCTCAAAGTCCATCTAGTTCCACCCCCCTACCATGGGCAGGGATACCTCCCACCAGACCAGGCTGCTCTAAGTCCCATCCAACCTGGCCCTGAACACCACCAGGGAGGGGACAGCCTCGGCTTCCCTCGGCAACCTGTGTTTTGCCACCCTCATCGTGAAGAATTTCTTCTCATGCCTAACCTAAATCTTCCCCCCTTCCAATTTAACACCATTTCCCCAGGCCCTTGTAAAAATCCCCTCCCTAGCTTTCTTGCAGGCTCCGCTTTGGCTCAAGGTACTGCAGCCGCCCACAAACCCCTGCCGAAGGCCCCAAAATGGCCGCCGCCCCTGAGGCGCCCGCCTCCTCGTTGCTAAGCGACAGGCAGGGCCCGCCCCGGGCAGCTGCGGCATGCGAACTACAACTCCCATGAGGCCCCACGGCGGGAACTACAGCTCCCAGCATGCCCCGGCACTACATTTCCCGGCAGGCAGCGCGGGTGGTGGCCAATCGGCGCGGCCCGGGTCGGTCGGTGCGGGGAGCAGGCGGCGCAGGGGAAGCGGTGCCGGTGACATTTCCTTTCGGGCCGCCCCCTCTCCCGCCGCCGGAGCGGGGCCCCGAGAATGGCAGCGTTAGGAGGTCGGTGCGGCCAGGCCACGAGGACGGGCGGGAGCGGTCCTGGAGGGGTCGCTGCTGAGGGCGCCGGGCCCGCGTGCTGAGGGGCCCGCGGGGCCCGTGTGAGGGAGGGGATCGGGGGTGGCTGGGCCCGCGGGGGGCGAGGGGTTCGCGGGGTGGAGGGTCGAATGCCTGGGAGGTGGCCGTGGGCCTGGGGTTAGGGCCATAGGTGAGGGCCTGTGTTTGGGGAGAGGACAGGGCGGTGTGAGAGGGGCAGGTGTGGGGCCTGAGTGAGTGTGAGGAGAGGGCAAGGGTGTGTGGGGCCTGAGTGAGTGTGGGGAGAGGGCAGAGGGGTCGGGGGCCTGAGTGAGTGTGGGGAGAGGGCAGAGGGGTCTAGGGCCTGAGCGAGTGTGGGGAGGGGGCAGGGAGGTGTGGGGCCTGAGTGAGTGTGGGGAGAGGGCTAGGGGATGTGGGGAGAGGGCTAGGGGATGTGGGGAGAGGGCGGGGCCGTGTGGAGTCTGAGTGCCGACTGTCTGTAGGGCTGCGGTTAGGGCTGTGGGTGAGGGCTTGTATTGTGGAGAGAGAGCAGGGAAATGAAGGGTCTGCAGTGTAGGGTGCCTGGGAGGTGCCTATGGGGCCGGGGTTAGGGCTGTGGGTGAGGGCCTGTATGTGAGGAGAGAGCAGAGGGGTGAGGTGTGGTGCTGGGCTTTGTTAAGATGGAAGGAGGGATATCCCTCACCCTGGTCTGTGTGGGGAGAGCTGAGCTAAGCAGGAGGAGTGAGATTGTCTGTGGTAAGGGGCTTACATGAAGGTGGGTACATGGGGGTTGGAGAAGGCAGATGTGTCTGAGAAATTAATGGGAAAAGTATTTTGGGGTGATGTCTGGAAGGAACAGTTAAAATTTTGACGTCGAATGAGGGGAATATTAAGAGAGAAGAAAGCTGCTTTTGGTGGGAGGGAGAAAGTGGAATTGACTGGGAAGGTTTTGTGGGGTGAAAGCTGTAATGTGGATTGTGTCAAGGATTAAATAGAAAAACTGGAATACAGGACTGAGTATCTATCCAGGCACTGCAAGCTGCCTTGATTGCATGTGCTTACTGCCCAAGTGACTGGCAGGGTCAGAGAAGAGCTATTTTGCATCTTTTTGACTGTTAGGGAGTAGATGAAACTCTTCTGCAGTGGTAGCTCCATCAAAGTTTTCTTGTACATCAAACGTTTTCTGGGTAGGAAGCCTTGGAAACGATCTAGCCAAGTATTACTTGGAATTTGCTAGTGATTAACATTGTTTCTAAACAGGCAGAGATACAAATTCTCCCTTCCTTAATGATTGCTTGGCTTTGAATGTTCTGGCTGAGTACTGTGATAAACGTCCCTGTTGTAGATCTTACCTTCAAATATTTACTACTGTACTTGGAAAAAAGTTAAAGTATTTTGAAGACTTTTCCTGACAACGCTTTGAAGAGACATTGCCAATATTTGGCCCCCAGCCTGCCATGGGAAATGTATGCCCAGTAGCAGATCCTGAATGGTTTAATTGTGCCTGCTCTGTGCCTGTCTGGATTCTGAATATGAGATATCGTAACTGCTTCGTATTGCCACGAGTCAGAATTTAAGTTTCCTACTCATCATCAACATTGCTGTTTGCTGTCCTCTTTGCCCCTTTGTGTTACCCAAAATTTGTTGGAAGCACTCTCTGTTGTAGTCAGCAGCTTTACCTGAACTGCAGCTCTTACCACCTAATGTTTTTCTTCTGAGCACTCCTTGGTTGTTGTTGTGAAAAAATTTTGCTGCTGTTACGAAACAGATTTTTGTGCTTGAGATATTGCTCAATTTTCACGCTGGGATTTACTTCATCAGACATATCACACGTTACTCAGAAGCATATGCACCACTTTGTATATTTGCACAATGATGTGCAGGCTCCTTCATACCTGAGTAATTTAAAATGGCAATATTATTTTATTTGTAAAGAAAAACGTGTAACTGTATATATATATATATTTGTGTGAATTTAAGTTTGTTGCCCAACATATTTACTGTAGAGCTGTTACCTCATGAGTCTACGCCATTAACCATCCCTTGTGTAAGTTAGGGACCAGTTCCTCTTTCAGTGTAAAGTTAAGTTCATACGTATAGACTCTTATAATGATGATGGGAGAATAGGTGAAATTATTATATTATATGATTTTATTCTTCTGCATTGGGAAAATAAAAAAAGATAATTAATGTGTCTTTGTCTTTACTCAGCCTGGAAAATGTTAGACTTGCTGTTGATGGATGGTGACAGTGAGGAAGTAAGGAATATTAATTTGTGCCAGTTCTTGTTCCTGCATGGGTTTGTTTAGAATGTGTGTTTTTTGGGGTTTGTTTTGGTTTGGTTTGTTTTTATTAAACAGTTTCAATTTTGCTTTTTAGAACCAAGTAAGTTTTCACAAACACTGAATGGAATTCCTTCTTCAAGTACAGTCAGCAGTGGAATAGACCCTTTCCATGCTTGTAGTATTCTTCAACAGCTTAAAACCATGTATGATGAAGGACAATTGACAGATATTGTAGTGGAAGTGGATCATGGGAAAACATTCTCCTGTCATAGGAATGTTCTTGCTGCAATCAGTCCTTATTTCAGGTACAGTAGTAGTCCGTTGTTCTAATAATCAAAAGCAGAATTGTAAAAAATCAAAATTGAAAATCACAGTTGTGCTAACGTTCTGTGCAACTGTCTGTAACACAATGCTCCTAGTAAGTAGGGATTATTGTTCTCTTAACCGCAATGAACTGTCAGAGTCTGTTTATCAAAGGGGAGTTTTGTTGGAGAAAATGTTACATACTTAAACAACAAAGCAACAAAATACGCCTTCAAGATTGAGAGCATCTTGGATACAGTAACAGTGTATTGAAACTACTTGTCTCATTTTAACGTTATATATTCTAGCATGCTAGAATATGTGTATGAAATATGTTGAAAGTTGAGAGCAAAGGCTCATGGATATGTCAAGAGCTTTGCTTGTAAACTGAGTGAATTTTAATGTGGGGTTTATGAGCTAAGTGGCAGGTTGGGATTTCTTGTTAAATTTTGTTTCAGTAAGGATTTATTTAGGTACCCAAACAGGACAGCGTAACATCAGTGATACATGTATTTGCGCTGATATAAGGGCAAATGCATTTCGATTAGTTTAGTGTAACTTCATTTCTTACGCCTGTAGATAGAAGGTAATTACAAATAAACTGCTAAATGTTTTTCTTTTGTAGATCTATGTTCACTAGCGGCCTTACAGAGAGCACCCAGAAGGAAGTTCGTATAGTTGGTGTTGAAGCAGAGTCAATGCATTTGGTGTTGAACTATGCATATACCTCCAGAGTAATGCTGACAGAGGCCAACGTTCAAGCTTTGTTCACTGCAGCTAGTATCTTCCAGATCCCTTCCATACAAGACCAGTGTGCTAAATATATGATCAGTCACTTGGACCCACAGAACTCCATTGGGGTGTTTATCTTTGCTGATCACTATGGTCATCAGGAACTCAAAGACAGATCACAAGACTACATTCGTAAAAAGTTTCTGAGTGTCACCAAAGAGCAAGAATTTCTTCAATTGAGAAAAGACCAACTGATAAGTATACTTGACAGTGACGATTTAAATGTAGACAAAGAAGAACATGTTTATGACAGCATTATAAGGTGGTTTGAGCATGAACAAAGTAAGAGAGAAGTGCACCTTCCAGAAATATTTGCCAAATGCATCCGTATGCCACTGTTGGAAGAGACATTTTTAGAGAAAATCCCTCCCATGTTTGCACAGGCTATGGCCAAAAGCTGTGTAGAAAAGGGACAACCTAGTGCCAATGGCTACACACAGCGGCTTGGGATGACAGCTTCTGAAATGATCATATGCTTTGATGCTGCCCACAAACACTCAGGAAAGAAGCAAACAGTGCCTTGTTTAGATTCGGTCACAGGGAGAGTGTTTAAACTATGCAAGCCACCAAATGACTTGAGGGAGGTTGGAATTCTTGTATCTCCTGATAACGATATTTATATCGCGGGTGGTTACAGACCAAGCAGCAGCGAGGTCTCCATTGACCACAGAGCAGAGAGTGATTTTTGGATGTATGATCACTCTGGCAATAGATGGATTCCGAAAGCTCCTTTGTTGCGAGCCAGAATAGGCTGCAAATTGGTTCATTGCTGTGGTAAACTGTATGCAATAGGTGGTCGCGTTTATGAAGGAGATGGGCGAAACTCACTCAAGTCTGTGGAGTGTTATGACAGCCGAGAGAACTGTTGGACAGCTGTCTGTCCAATGCCAGTAGCAATGGAGTTTCATAGTGCTGTGGAATACAAGGATAACATCTATGTTTTAGAGGGTAAGGTGGTTTGACTATATGGTGTTTTATTGGAATTGGGGATTGTTAAGTCCAACTGAGCTCTCTTAAGCACTTGGGTTTTCCGAAGTTATCTGAATATTTAAAGAGTGTTCTGGGACCATGGGATGGAAGAAAGATGGGGAAAGCAGTAGGTGCAGAAATGCTGCTTGAGTTCTCATGTCCTGGGAATGTGTCACTAAGTTGTAGTATTGAGTTATTGCACAAATGGCACTTTTGGTAGTGTTCTTAGTCAACAGGATAATATTTAAATTTTACTGTGAAAATTCTTTATCTGGGTGAACTGCACTAATGCTGAAGAAAATATGTTGTCCTATGAAAAAGAACTTCACGTTTTATTTAGCTAAGCGTGGTGCCTATATTCTTGGTGACTTGTAAGAGCCGATTCACTACCATAGGCTTTTGTTTCCTCCCTACCCTGCTTTTTGTAGTAGTCCTGGTAATAAGAAAGATGATATATTTCTTTCTAGTTCACTCTGTTTCTTTGGTCAGTAATCATAGTACTACCTTTACACCCTTCCTTCTAGTAAATGATCAGACTCATTGGTGTGTTAGATAGTGCTTCTTAAATGAGTAAAAAGGATCGTTATGGGAATGGGTCAAATAATTTATTCTTCCCTTTTTTAATTTATGAAGATCTTGTATAAAACTTATACGTGTATGTATGCATGAGCCATGGAGCAGTCAGTAGTTAAAAAGTGCTGAGACTGCGCTGTGAAACTATACTAAGAGTCCCAAGAAGTGGAAAGAAAGGAAGGATGTGTGTCTTGCTTGTGTTTTGCTAAGGGTCACCTCTGTAAACACCTACAGAAGCTGAGGTCTTAGATCCATACCAGCTCTTTCCTTGGGTCTCTCTCCGTACAAAGCTGGACCACAAGGAAGAAATGGGATTGAAGTTGTTCTAAGGTTATTCTTACTTACCAGAAGAACTCAACCTGATTTCTTGACTGCATTCCTGTCACTCTGCTGTTGTTGGGCTTCCATGCAATTTACAGGGTTTTCTTCCATTTTTTCTGTATCAGGTTTGACTCTTGTTGGTTATGGCTTTAAATAATTCTGTTACACCAGCAAGTTCTCTCAATCTCTGTCTTCTATGGGATCAGCCATCTGCTTTAGGTGGTTAAAAAGAAATGCTGAAGAATATTTATCTTGGTAGAGTATTTGTTCATGCTATAAATGTTTCTTAGAACTACTAAAAAGTGGGTATTATAGTCTATAGAAAAGAGTGCACCTTGTTTACAAGTTTTAGCTGTGCTAATTCTGTGTTTTAATGGTTTAAATGACAACTTGATTCTCACATAAATAAGCAAGCTACTTCACTGTGCTAATTAGCAAATAGTAAAGATACATGTTACAGAAAGTAGGCAACTTTTCTGTTTGAGTGTGGTAGATAAAACCTTGATTGAGTTGCACTGAAGTAGTATAAAAAAGTTAACTTTCAATAATTTTTCTAGAGGAAGCTTGTAAGTTTGAAGTAGTCAGTAAGGATTGATAGAGTGTTAAAATGCCAATGGAACACAAGTGTCAGTCATAGGAGATTACACTGCAGAACAAAAGAGAATAATCAAAAAATGTATTATCTGTAAGACTTGATCTTCAGCTATGATCCACCCATTTTACTGTATTATTTCTCTATTCCTGCTTATACTTGAGGTACTTGGTTACGCAGCAGCTTGGTTAGAATTCTTAAAATAGCCATGTGAAATTATATGTGATCTGATTTATACTAATATTTGGCAATTGTTAGACTTTTCTTCCCCAGGCTTTTCAAAACACAAGGTGATCTTTATCCATGTTCTTTTGACCAAAATAAGATGAATGTGAGCTCATGTGGTTGAGCTTTCAGTCAGCTGAACTTCTGTTACATACGATCTGTAGATGCTACTCAGAGCGGTTACCAGAAGAGGTTTTATAATCTAATCACAAAACTAACGATGAACCAGTAGCTTCATGCAAATATTCACCTGGCATCCTTTTAAGCAAATCAACCTGAACGTGTAACCCAGCCACCTGATACAAGTAGCTTCAAAATTGTGTGTAGTACAAGACATAACTATTTGCTTAGATTTAACAGCTTTCAAGCACTGAATTGTAAGTCTCCCCTGTCTGCAGAAGACATGTTGTGAAGATGTTACATAGCTAAACAAATACTGCAGATATTTCAAGACTGGAATCTTGAAAGGTTTTGTCCCGAATTATTAAGCATAGTTTAGAAGTAGTAAAGGATAACTGAGTAATATGTAAAACATTGTACTTCTGATAGGCTTCATGTTTGCTCTTTTTCAGCTAGAACAGAAAGTCAAAGTAGATTTTACTCATGCTGTTAATATTTTTGTAATGCACTTGGATGAAAGCAAGCGATAATGCTGGTTTTTTGTGTTGGTTTTCTTTTATGGGGTCAAGTCTTTTAAACATTGGTAGACCATTTCTGTCTGTGGAAGAACATACCTGAAAGCTTAGTAGCTGCAGAATTTGCTGTTCTGGAAATGAAGCATAAGTTATGTTTTATTTTTCCTGTCTTTTCAGGGGAATTTTTTCTCTGCTATGATCCTCAGAAGGATTACTGGGGATTTTTGACCCCTATGACTGTGCCTAGAATCCAAGGCTTGGCAACTGTATACAATGACTCCATCTACTACATAGCTGGAACCTGTGGAAACCATCAACGTATGTTAACCGTAGAGGCCTATGACATTGAACAAAATAAGTGGACTCGAAAAAAAGACTTTCCATGTGATCAGTCCATTAATCCATATATAAAACTCGTACTTCTCAAAAACAAACTCCATCTGTTTGTCAGAGCTACTCAAGTCACTGTTGAAGAGTATGTTTTCAGAACCAGCAGGAAGAATTCACTCTACCAGTATGATGAAGTTACTGACCAGTGGCAAAAAGTGTATGAGACTCCAGATAGGCTCTGGGATTTAGGCCGGCATTTTGAATGTGTTGTTGCTAAATTGTATCCACAGTGTCTTCAGAAAGTTATTTAAATTTTATTTTCCAGTAACAGGCCTTAGTGATTTCAATGGTGATCTGATGCTAGAGAAAACATGTCTTAAAAGAAAACAAAGAAATTCTGTCAGTATTTATTGTAAGCTGAAGCGGGCAGTTTTTTGTCTATGGGGATGGGTGCTCTTTAAAGGTTGCAGTCTGGGGAGAAAGTTACTGATTCAGTTTCATATTTACTGATATTTTCTTGGGAAATGAGAAGGAGGTTACAAAGTGCAATTATCAGCATTTTTTTTTTTTTCTGGTAAACATGTAATCATGTCATATTACAGGGGTGTTTTTGTGGTAAGAGCAAATTAAGTGAAAGAGCCAGGACAACTATGCACTACAGTGAAAGAAAATCTAGCATTAATAGCTAAGGGTGTCCAACATGTTTTGAAGTGACTTTTCTTTTTTTCTCTTTTTTTTTTTTTTAAATACGGGTAAAATTTGAGGCAATATCACTAAGGTTTTTTTAATTGTTATTTTGAATTGAAAGTGCATAGAGAAATGGTAGATTCATAATTATCTTTTTTTTGTACTGTTTTTGAAGTCTGCTAAGTTGTTTGTGATGCTGTTTGTGCACTACAATTTAGGAAAAAAATCTCCAATAAAAATTGGAACATGGAGTATCTTTCCCACAGACAGAGGCCTGTTCAGATCACTGCACCACTTCCTGTCTGTGGGGTTTTGTTAAAATTGAGCTTAATGATGGGGGGGCAGGAAATCCCAACACCGTTTTCTGCCTCGTAGATGTAGTGCTATAAAAAGATTTTTTTTTGACACTGCTTAAAACCTTTTTTCATCCCATAAAGGGCTTTAACCCAAAAGTTGATGGTGCTAGTACATTTATAATACTTGTTTGTCTGAAATGGGCTAACTTTGTGCTACTGTTTAAGACAGCGTATTATTTTTCACGGAGTGTGTGTGTCTATCTTCAGGCCCTGTCCTGTCATCAAGTTGTCTTTTGTAACATAACATTTTTACTGCAGTGGTGTTCTTGCACAGAATGGTGACAGGATATGGCCTTAATACTGTTTTGTTTTTTTTCCTTTGTGTGGAGTGTTCATTCTGTCTCCACTAAAGTGCAGTGCTATGTGCAGAGTTGGCATGTGCTCCAGTAATTTGGAAAAGTGTGGCTTAACTTTACAACTTGTTTTTCTTTTTCTCCTGCAATGAAGCCCTCAAATTCCTTTTATTTCATTCTGATCTATAATGTGAAAATTTGCACTACTGAGCTGTCTTCGTTTTCTAGTATATTAAAGCAAAATTGTCAGCAAGTGTCCATGGCTTAAATAATCTTAGATGCAAATAGAGAATAGGGATCCAATATATTGCAACACTTTCCTCAATGTATTGAAAATATAACTTATTTTTAAGAAGGAAATAAGTTTAAAGTTCAGCCTCTACTTCAGTAGTGAAAACTGGATTTAAAAGGGAAAAGATGAATCCTAACACTTGTATCAGCTGTAATTTGCCAGGTTTCACTTGTTACAGCTCTAATTTTTGCAGAGCTGTGAGTATCTCTTCCCTATTTTGTCAAATTGATTGAAGTGAACCAGTTAACTTGAAATGGCATTGGCCATCACTGGCTGTAAGTGCTTACCATTATCTGGCTTAACAGCTGATATTTCAGTAAGCCAAATATTTAGCTCATTGTTTATCCCTCTGGCATGGCTGAGTATTTGGATAATGTTTGTTTATTATGTGGTCTTACTGTTTCCAAATGGAATCTTTCTAATACACAAAAATACTCACCTGGTTCTATTAATTCTTGCACAAAATATTTAAAAGGCAAAAACAAACAAAAAAAACTGTGAAATGAAAAGGAAAAAACAATAAATGCCACTTTGCATTACATACCTCATCTTCCAGAGATTCACCAAACCCCTTCTTTCAAATGTGAGCGCCTAATTTTTTTCTTCTGAAGTTGAAGCGATGGTTCTTGCTAAGACTGCATTTTCCAGCAGTGTTGAGGTGTGTTGTTTCTTTGGTTTTGTTTGGTTTCCTTCTGGATACTGTTTTGTGTATCTACATAGCCAAGAATAAGAGTTTTTTTTAAAAGTACAACTGATTTAATTTTTAAAATTATCCTTAGTCCTTGGCTAGCTCTTTGCGCTGTTGTAGGCCTCTAGCTGCAAGCTTTCTGAAGCACCCTCCCTAACAGTGTTGCATTTGTCTGTAAATTTTTTTTCGTTTTGGGGCAAAGTGTTATGTAACTTCTTGTTTTTTTGTTTTGTTTTGGTTTTTTTTTTTTTTTTAAGCTTGGTTGAATATTTACCAGACTTCTTGCTGCTTTTTGACAATCTTCTATATTTATTTAGTAGAACAAATTTCAATATATTACTTGAAACTATGAAATAGAATTGAGTTAGCAATTGACTGGTCATGTGATGTATAGAAGTACAATTTGCTGTGGTTCATTCTGCAGTAGGTTTGTTAATTTTGTTTATCTGCACTAAAGTACGAAGATCTCCATTCTGTTTAACCATTCAAACTGAGGGTGTGATCCAAGTCTGTAATGTGTTTAAAAGCTAAATCCTGGAACTTGCTGTGGGAGTAGAATATACTGAATCTTGTGCATGAGGAGTTTGTTGGGACAGTAATGTAGCTGTGACATTTTGCCAATTCTTAAATGCTTCTGCGTCTTGCTGAAAGTCAGATTCCTGGTCAAGTTTTGCATTAGAGTCAGGCTTAAAAAAAATTGCACAGCACAAAAAAAAAAAAATGCACCAAAGGTACTGATAATATTTAAGCAGTAATCTGTATGTTTTCCCCACTTGGTATTTTCTCTGCATTAATTTCCCCGCCCCCTATGAAATGAATTTCTAGCATTGTAAGGACTTACATGAGTGTAAATCTCTTTTCAAAAATTATTAGTTACTTTAGAAGGAAACATTTTATAATTTCCACTTGATTCCAATCAGTAAAATTTAGAATAACAGTGATTTTGGTGCAGCAAACATGCAGTGTGTGTATGTTCTACATGAAATCGAAGAGCTCCCTGTTCATAAGGCTGTTTAGAAATGGCATCCAACATTCAGTGCTCAGGTATGTTAGTAAGAAGTACTGTAGTCCTATGAGGGCAAATGTGTGGATTTTTAAACATTTTGCCATAATTGCACAATTTTGCATTTTTACTTAATGTCATGTTATGTTTCTTAAAATAAACCTATTGTTGAAATACAGAGGAGTTCAGCTGGTTTTGTGATAAATCTCTTCTGTGCATTTTTGGTAAATTTCTGAAAATCAATCCAGTGATACAACTTTTTGATGCTTATCCTTTTTCTTCTGTCTCTGCACTTGGGTGTCTCACCTGTATGTAATGTGTTTGGGTTTGTTTGAGGCACAACTACAGTTTCTTGAGGTGCTTTGTTTTGCTTTCTCGTTCTTGTGGCTATTTAGATTTGACTTCTCATTTGCTTACACACAGGCAATGTCATCTTTCCCCTTCCTCCATGCCTGTGGCTGGAGCTGCCATCCCAACGGGAATGTCAAGTAGGGCTTTCCAGTCTGTGATGCTGTATATTGGAAAAGTCTGAAACACTTTGTACTGTATTTCCCAGCATCCTTGCTTAGTAGGGAAGTTATTTCCCAGGTGGTAAAATAGATGGAGAGAACATGTGGCTGTTAGTTGCAAAGGAGTCTGCTGCAGAGCTGAGAACAAGAGGCCTCCTCTCCCCTAGCTCTTAAAGCAAAGCTCCAGCATTACAGGTGTCTTCTGATGTAGGTATGGAGCTTAGTGTATGTGTTTATTGGAGAGCCTGTGTTCTCTTCTAGAGGCTGTCTAGTGACTTGAGGCGATGCTAAGTCATTGCAGCCTAGGAAATCAACATGAAGTTCTCTTGTTTGGGAAGGCAGTCCTAGTGGGGTTCTTGCAGGCTTTATTTCCACTCTCCCATCCCCTCACCCCTTGTCTGTGAAATCTGAGTGTTACCTGAAAACTGTTCCCTTGGCAGTTTGGGCACAGCAGAGACCACTCAGGAGTGCGGGCCAGTGGTGGTTGTGTGTGTTCAGGTGAACTCTGCCACAGATGCTCAGTAAATCAGACTGGGCTGGCAGGCTGATGTGGCAGATTGCTCATGAGCTATGCAGTGTGGTACCTGCCTTTCTGAAGTCTGTTGCGTGATGGTTCTAACCTTGAGTGAGTTTATGCTGAAAGATCCAGGTCACCAGTTCAGAATGTTCCTTCAGTCAGAATAGCACCCAAGGGTCCTAGTCGCCTTGTATAATCACTGGTTTATTTTGTGTGATCATGGTGCCTCATATAGTTGAGTTCCTTTTCTCCAACTTACGACAACAGGTACCGGACAATCCTAATACCTTTTCTACTTGCAGCCTTCAATTGCTGGGAAGAATTAAGCCACCAGAGCAAAGGCATTATGTGCCTTCCTGTGTTCCTGTCAGATCTACAATTGCTGTGTTAAAAATCAGAGATACCTTCCCTTGAAGATGTAGCAGGGAAAAGTGATGACGCCAGCACAGAGGAGGTAGGCTTGCTGTTTAACTTACTTAAGTGGGCTGGATAAGTCATTTCCATATCTAAGGGCTTAGCTGGGGCCATTAAATACTAACAGTTGCTATTGAGCAGGCAGGTCTGACTAGATCTGACTGTGCTTTAATGCTGTCTCAAATTTGCGAATAAAATGGTGACTGAGAGTCCACATTGTCCATCCCTGGCATGGAGTTCGTAGGTGTAGTTACCAAGTACTTGAATGGTAAAAGCATCCTAACCCAAGTTTCTCTCTCTGCTGCCTCCTTTGTTTTGGAGCACCTCTGCTCCGCCCAAAATGTAACTTGTAAGGGAAGATCCTCTAGTGCCTGTTATGATTTTGCAACATGGTGAACTAATGAACTGCTGTGACTTAAAGAAATGGAGAAAGAGCTGAAGCTGACAAGAACAGAAAAAAGAGACCTCCCTCTGTGATCCTCAAGGGAAAAAGTTATATCAAAGCGAAATAACAAAAGACTGCAAGAGAAAGATAACCAAATTGCATTGGCTTCCTGGAGACAAATTAACTTGGGGTGCATAGTTTGGACAAAATCAAATCTTCAGTAGCTAACTGGAAATTATTTCCTTACAAGGAGTTTTTCTAACCAGAGGGGAGAATAAACTGAGCAGTTGTAGCAGAAGCCTCAGGGAGTGCCTCACTCTTCAGATAGATCTAAATGTTTCTCGTGCTCGTGACTCCTTCAGAAAGATGTCAGTGCATCTATGAGTTTAGTAGCTGTTATGTTGTTTGCAAAAGATGTTTATGGCTATTCCAAACTCAGAGTGCCTTGGTATAGCTTTAATGACTTTTCAGCAAAGTCATTAAAGCTATACCAAGGCACTCTGAGTTTGGAATAGCCAGGGAGAGGGACCAGAGCCAAAACGGGCACAGGAACAGTTCAACCATGTTTTTTGGTTCTTATTTCTCTCATGGGGGAAAAAAAAAGAAGGGTAAATGAATTGGCCCCTGATGGCCTTGATTTTCTAGCAGAGCTCTTGTGAAATCCTTGTAATGCTTGGCATGCATTAAAATTTGAAATAATGCTGAGCAACAGATGAGAACTTTGCATGGTCAAGTTAACCTATTCAGTTATGAGGAAGGCTAACAGCTAACTAAGGGAGCAGTTTGGCGGTGGTTTTGCAAATGATTATAACCTCTAAGTGTCAAAGAGGATTTTCCTTTGGACACTGAAGTAAATTCTGATGTATTTTGTGAAGTGAAAAATAGATGGGCACTTCAAGAATTGGTTCTGCCCTGGTGTGGGTGGAATTATTTTCGGGCCACGTTGTTTTTTCTTTTGGACATCCTTTGGGAAGAAAGGCATGTTATTTTGGAAGCACTGTCTGCAGGAATGGAACACTTACACCCACCCAACCACACCCCAAAACAATGCAGCTTTACTCAGATGAAACGATCCCTCAGTTCCATGTTCCAAGGCAGTCTGATTTCATGAATCCATGCTCTGATTCTTCATATCCCCAAAGCTGCAAAGAAGTACACTTGCATATGCTATGTGCAGGGGGATATCCCACAGTTGGACACTTGTGTGCAGTCAACAGTTGAAGAAATAACCAAGCCAGCCACTGCTTTCTCCTTATCTCTTTGCAGCATGTACTTTCCTCTCTGCCTCTTGAAGAGGGAAGAGTTACACCAACAAAGCTTTGAACCTCTCCCTTTATTAACATCTAGTTAAGGTCCCGTGTGGCTCACTGCTGATTTATGTATGTCTGTGCTTTACACAGATAATAATGCAAATATCCACTGCAAGAGGCAGGTACTTATTAACTTTAACTAAGTTTACATGATCAAGCTACAGTTTAACGGGTTAGTTCAGGAGCAGCAGAAGTAACTGATTTCTAGCATAACTCTCCATAGTGGATTTTGTGAAGCATAGCAAAGGTTTTGTTTGCCAGCTTTCCCTTACAGGAGGCGGCAGTGGGATCTCCTTCTTTTTCAGCCAATTAATTGCACATAAAACCTCTATGGACTCTGTCTTTCGAAGTTTTGGCCCTTCACAAAGTGTAATTTAAACCAGACACCAACTCAGAAGCTGATGTGTATGGTAGCAGATAGTAAGCGTGATCGAGCATGTGTATGAAACCTTAAATACTGTGTTTCCTTATGGCAAAAAATGCTAAAAATGCCCACTTAGAGACCATTTGTCTGGGTTCGACTGGTTTTGAAGGGCTAAGCAGTTTCCTACACTCATAAGCTTTGAGCAAAGAAGGCATAAATCTTCGTGAAGAGGATCAAAAGGGAATAGATGAAGCATGATGTCCTACTCCTTATAGAACCTGAGTGGTGGTGAGGCCTTTCCAGTATGGAATCACAGAATAACCAGGTTGGAAGAGACCCACTGGATCGTCGAGTCCAACCATTCCCACCAATCCCTAAATCATGCTCCTAAGTACCTCATCCACCCTCACCTTAAACAACTCCAGGGACGGCGACTCAACCACCTCCCTTGGTGCATGCAGTCCTGTGCAGGTGGGTCACAGGATTCTCCTGATTTCTACGGCTATGGACCAGGACACAGCCTGTCCGAACAGCTACAACAGGTTAACAACAGGACGCTGTGTGCCCTGACAACCTCAGTCACCGTCTTCGAAGTGTGGAGTCTGACCTGTTAAAAGACAGTATGTGCTTATTTAGATCTTTAAGTGTCACTGAGTACTAGCAATGATAACATATCTGTAAATCATCAACCAAAATAGTTCCAAATAAATCAATTTCAAGTAATGCTCTCCATTCTTCTGTTCCTCTGTCTCCTTAGACCTGCATGTGACCTCTGTTCTGCAGCCCTTGCTGTCACAGAAAGCTGGCAACATCCAGTCCAAATATAGGAAGAATGAATTGTACACTTGACTTGTGCCAACTTTGATTCTTTTTTTTTTTTTTAATAATACATAGATAGTGTTTGGTTATCTGTAAACTCAAATCTAAATTTCAATAGATTAATTAATTAGAACTCAAGATGGTATGTGATTTATATCCTTCCAGTTTGATTCTTTTCATATTTCTTCGGTAGAAGATTTCTTCAAACTTTCTGAGAAGTTCAGAGGTGAGAATATTTGAACACTGAATTAACCTTCTCCCACAGCCAAAGGTGTAGTGTTGAAAGAAGTCACTTCTGTGAACTCCAGGCCTAGCGTGATTGTAGCCTCTGCAATACAAAGGTTCTGATGACCTTTTATGGGACAGAGCACAGAGGACCACATGCATCTTGAACAATTTGTAATGAACTCATAGCACCTTTAGCTGCGTTTAAAGATTCCTCCTTTTGGAAGACAGAAAA
The DNA here is from genome assembly GCA_033459285.1 of Clamator glandarius. Taxonomy (NCBI): domain Eukaryota; kingdom Metazoa; phylum Chordata; class Aves; order Cuculiformes; family Cuculidae; genus Clamator; species Clamator glandarius. The sequence goes on along the minus strand of JAUNZM010000089.1, from coordinate 842,457 downwards.
CCACCAGATATTCTTATTATATATATGATTTTAAAACGTTTTCAGAAAGAATAACTGGTCGAAGCCGTGACCAGAGGTAGAAAGAACTGAACTATTGGATTGATCAGACCATGTTATGTCCAGTTGGTGGTGTCTTTGTATTTCATGGCCCTCCATGGATTTCTCCCAAGAATTTATCTTAAAGTCTTTTGACCACTGGAAACATTTTTACTATGCTGTTACTATTGGCTGGTAGAAGACCCTTTTAAATGGAAGATGTGGTTTACATGCGCTATGTTTGTGAGAAGCACATTTGAGCTGGTTGCAACAGTACTGGTAGCAGCCTTTGTTAATGTAACCTGGGAACTAGTGCAGGGCTTGAAGCGTTCCTTATATCCTTGCAAAGAAGATATATCTGCTGGGGCAGTACAAAATAGCATGGATGACTGCATGTGGCTACAAGGTGGGAAATATGGGCTGTAGTAGATGCTGACTTGCAAAGTTAGCTTGGATGTGTCATTTTTCTCTTGTCTCTGTTTACCCTTCTGCTGAGATTTCTGCTCAGATTGGATAAGAACATTATGCTGGCCTGCCTACAGACAGCTTTTTTTCCTTTTTTTTTTTTTTTTTTCCTTGTGCTTTAGTGTGTTGCAGTGTCTGGATTGTAAACACCGCAGGGGAATGTTTTAAATCCCCCAAATGGGGATTTGCAACATAAGTCTTGTGGAAACATTCCTACTGAAATAGGGTTATATAAACCTCTGCAAAGTGGGGACTTGTATCGTAGACACTGCTCGCTCACCAGTCCAAGTCAAATGCTTGGTTACTGGTGAGAAATTCAGGAACTTTCTGTACCCCTCCCCTCGCTCCAGGGCGAAATTTACTTTGTGAAAAGTGTTGCTGTGGCCCGTGAATCCTTTCGTTTCTTCTTGAGTGGTCAAAATAAGTCTGATGCAGGATTTTAGGTGACCAAGAGGTCATGCGAGAGAATTTCAGCCAGAAAGTTAAGATTGCTTTAGCAGGGTGGGCAAAGATAGGGGCTCTCTGTATGCAAATTCCCCTGGCAGACAGTGGGAGCAGAGCCTGCAGAAACACATCATGAAGGAACAAGAAGTTAATATGTACAGGGATGTAGGGTGAGGAAGGAAAAGGGATATCTGACAAATGATTTATTAACATCCACAGAGATCTGAGAGATGCCAGCACTCTGAGTACTGCAGTTGGAGAGTTTGTCCTGAATTTGTCCCTGGTGGGTGAAGGGCCATCCCTGTTGGTGAAAGGTTAGTTAATGTGGGATACTGTTGCCTTTGGATGGAACTTGAAGGGTCGGGTCACAGAAAGTGTTGCAAGTTACAGAAAGGTTTTGCATCTGAGGATACAGCCTCTGATCTCAACCTTTGGTCTCAGCTGCATGTAGGGTGGGGGAAGCGTTCAGTAGATGGTTTTAAAAGCTGAGCAGGTCACTGTCAGGGGAGCCAGCAACGAGAGTGACTCGGAGGAGAATCTGAGCAGTACCCACCTCTGCTGAAGAGCGAGCTGTGCCAGTGAATGACGGTTAGTGAGTTTGTATGTATAGTGCGTGGTGGCTTGCTTGGGTTGAGGGAAACTTAACACCACGGAGTCTCTGGATCAACAGAATCACAGAATCCCCAAGCTCCGCCAGGGGAGATTTAGGTTTGAGATTAGGAAAAAGTTCTTCACGGAGAGGGTGGTTAGGCATTGGAACAATCTGCCAAGGGAGGTGGTTGAGTCACCGTCCCTGGAGGTGTTTAAGGTTAGGGTAGGTGAGGTGCTTAGGAGCATGATTTAGGGATTGGTGGGAATGGTTGGACTCGACGATCCAGTGGGTCTCTTCCAACCCGGTCATTCTGTGATTCTGTGAAACTTAACACCACGGATTCTCTGGATCAACAGGTGGAGCTGCATTGGGCTTGGGTTTGATTTTTTTCATGGTGCTCTCATTTAGCAGTGAAAAGAACTCAACCAAATAAAGTAAATGCAGAAAATAATTAAGAATAGTCCCCAGTTGATTTGGCTTACAGATTGGAGGACTGTCATGGTGATTGTTGGTTCCAAAATGCAGCAGTTCAACAGTCTAAGGAAAGAAGATGTTAATATCAACTGGATTGAGTCAGAAGGACCTTGACTGTGCAAGAGACCTGAAAATTCTTTATTTTCAAGTTGATGATAGTAGCCTCAGCCAGTTTTCTAAATAGGGGGGAAGAACAGTGGTTAAAGAAGATCCAGATGTAACCAATGAATAGCTAACTAAAAAAGTAACAGGTATAAAGCAGGAAGTTGGTAGGGAATGGTGGACAGAGAAATGGGAAGTCTAGACATGTGTAACTTCACAAAAAGGAAATGGGGTTAAAATGAGAGAGCCTACAAGTCAATTTGAGTCAGACCGTGGCTACACAAAAGCAACTCTCATGGGTTTCCTCTGCTACAGGAAAAAATGAATATGAGGGTGTGGGATGTGTAAGTGCTCTCTCCATAAAGCAAAGGTAAAACCTATCAAGGACGGAGTAAGATGGGATGATCTCAAAGAGCTGACAAATTAAATTCCACACTGGAGAACAACAAATGAAGTGTAATGTCTTCATTCAAATATGACATGGAAAATTATAAGTCTGTAATGTTACTCCAGTGGTGTGGTAGGTCCTGAACAATACTGAAGGGGGAAAAGCAAGCGTGATCCTAGAGATAAATGGGCATCGACATAGAGAACAAGTGCTTCTCAGAGGGCAGTTTGGAGAACAGTTGCTAAAAAGGATAATCAAAACATAAAATAATTCCTTGAAGTGGATATTGGAGAAGGAGCTGCTATGGTGCCTCATGGAAAGAAGAATGTAGAAGGTGAGGGGCTGATGCAGAGAATCTTCAAGATGATAAAGACCCAGCTAAGAGGGTGGTAACGGAAGGGGTTAATGTCCCATGAGACAATGGTCCTGGGCCCTCCTCAGTGCTGATGTCCCCACATACCATGGGGCTGCCACAGGAGGAATGAGGGGACAATCTGGGTGCATTGCGTTACTGTCAGTTTATTATTCAGGCTACTAAATCTGTTAAAATAATCCCTACATGTCAGTTCCTCTAAGTCGGGCTCTGGAAGCCTTGTTTTACAGTCAGGGAAGTAAGAGGCAATTGATGTGACTTTTATTTTTTTAGTCCACACTACATTTTCATTTAACTGCAGTTCCTCTTTTTTTTCCTCTGTTATGTAAGACTTTTTCCTGATATAGAAAAGCTGAACAATGAAGCTGATGCCATAATCTGATTTTATGTTAATGTCTTCTCAATAAATCTCCCATTAAATGGAAAATGAAATGAAATGAAGAAATATGTTCATAATGTAGGATTTTTAAAGGTGATGTACAATTAATCACAGTTTTACAAGCAGAATGAATTGGTGGTAATAAAAAATAACCTTTCTTGTTAATCCCTGAAAATATATTTAAAGTTCCTTTTTAAAGGACTCACAAAAAAAGATTTGAATTTGAGCCTGGGAATTTTTGCGTATCCTAAACATTGTAGATTGTGAGTAGTACAAACCATAACGTTAAATGAGGAAATGCGTCCTTGCTATGCTCCCTTAATCAATTTTATTTTGCTTAATTCCAGAACCACTAGACTATACAAATATTTTTGTAAGCTTGATATTCTCCGTAATATTTTAATAGTCTATATTGAGTAGAATATCCATTAGTGAAAGAAACTGCAACAAAACACATATTTCATGAGTAATAAAATCTCTTAAACACCTTGTCAATGGACAGTCATTCCAATATGACCACTATTATTCTTTAACTTGGGTTCCCGTTTAAATTCCACCCTACGGTAACAAAGTGGAGTTAATATAATTCTAAAAGACAATTTTTTTTTTCTATGGAAGAACATAGATGTTGGGGCTAATACATTCTACATCAGAATAACTTTTTTCTATATATTTTGGATGCCTGTAATGAAACAATAATGTTCCATGAATTTCTATTGGACCATTTTATTACTTCATTTGAGAATAGGAGACACTTTTCAAGTACAGTTTTCCTTACTACTGAAATTATAAAATAGCATCCCTCTCAGTGTAACAGGACTATTTCATTATCATTTATTATTGTTGTGAAAGACTCCTTGGATGGTCTTTTCTTGATATAGTAGTGAAATTTCAGAAAACCCAAAAACTTGCCCTCCTGGATGCTATACAGGTAGAAACTGGAGTTCTTCAAGACAGGATTTATTAAGCGTTAGTATTTTAGATTAAGGTTTCCTCCAGTTTTCCTCATTGGCTTTGGTCAGAGGTCTAGGGCTGTCAAGTTTTTTTCTCAGTGTTAACAGTTGAGTAGCCTTTACGTGCATGTTTTCCAGGTGTCCTTTAGAGCAACTAAGTGAAGAGTGCAGAGGCTCTTTTCTCATTTAGATAGCGCCTCTGAGTGAGGGTACAGAGCGATGTGGGTTTCTACACCCATTTCCCTGCATGCCAGACCAGCTTGCTAGCTGGAGAGCAAGACCGTTCTCGTGTGTCTGCATAGGTCTTGCCCCAGACTTGAGGTGGCAATGTGCCTGAAAAACATAAGCAGTAGTTGTGCCTGCTTGGACTTGCCTGCGTGGACAGGCACCTGTGGTAGTACTGGACAAGAAATGGAATAAACTGAGTTAAATTTACAGAGCCATTAGGCAAAAGGACTTCTTCCACCACGCATTTCTCTCATCTTCCACTGAGGATCCTGGGCTATAAATGGCAGTGAATCCTCAGGTGGGTGTCAGCGAAACAAAGCTTGCAGCCACGTGTGCAATACAATCGCTATGTGCTGTTAGACTGGATCTAACCACAAGTCCTTCTCATGCACAGTGGCTTGTAGTGGATGCTGTGCAAGGAGGATGCGAATGATGTGTGATGGTCTTTCTCCTGTGTAACCTTTGGGAGCCCCCAGAACCAGTGGTGATGCCTTTGCAACGCTGAGCTTGGGCTTAACTAAATTCCCTTATATAATGTAAGAGGAAGTGAACAGCCCTAACCTCTGGTTAAAATAAAAACCAAAAAGCCAACCACAACAAAAAAGAAAACTCAGTGAAGAAAGAAAAAAGCAACAGTTGTCTTGCGGAGGGGGAATTGAAATATTTCACTAGAGGTCTGATGTGTACTTTGCAAAGGGCTTCCTAAACTCATTCCTGTTTTTCCTGTTGTATCTAGAAATCTCACCCAAAAGAATACCAAAATGTGATATTCTTTGTGGTTATTCTGTTTTCCCTTCAGCGCCTTCAGTTGCCCCCAAAATAAAGGCAAGGTAACCACGGGAAGGTAGGTTCTCTATTCCTACAATTGTTCTAAAGGAGAGGGGGAAAAAAAATACAGCTTCTTTGCCTGGCTTAAGTAAAGGCTAAAGGGGATATGATAACTCTCAGTAAAACCATCAAAGGATAACACTAGGGAAAAGGAGAAAGCCTTGGAGCTATATAACATCATCAGCAGGAAAACATTATAAAATAGAAGTAGATAAAGTTTAGTTAGACAGCATGTTATTAACAATGAGAAGTGGGAGTTTCTGGGACAATGTCCTCATGAGAGGAGCAGGGAATAAATGCTTACGGCAGTCTGAGAGTTTATGAACCAAATCTCATTACATATATACTCTGTTCTTGAACTGGCTTTCAGCTTCTCATCTTAATGAGTGTTCAATTCACAGTCTGGGGGTGCCCAGGAGATGATGTGTCTCTGCCTACTGTACATGCAACATTTGTCCAGGTGTAAGGGAAAATGGAGCCTGTAGTGAAAGGGCCACATGTTAGTGGTTTCACTTAACAGCTTTAAAAGTTGGTGAAAGCAAGCAAGAATTCAGAAGTATATCCATAGGCATGACACAAGCTTAAAATAATAGGTTTTTTCTCTAGTATTCCAGTAGTGACCTCCTCCTTACAGTTCAAACTGCATCTCTGAAGAGGCAGCAAACTCTCAAATCATTTTTTCAAGATAAACAAGGCTTCCTCCCCACTTCTCCCTCAAGAACTGGCTGCTACCTCTGTGCTTCAGCAAAATGCATCTGGGCCTGCTTCTTCCCATGAGCTCTGAGGATGCGTTTTGCAATCAGCTTCACTTGCATCCAAGTTTGCGATACATAAAAGCAATAAGCCAACCTGTTATCCACAAAGATGCAGGTGCACCTACCTGGTATGCTTTGCTGTAGAACCTTTCTTGACCTTGAGAGATGTGCAGTTTAACTCCCAAGAGGCACATGGGTTTTACTTCTTTTCTTTTTACCCTTATTCTGTTTTAATGGCCAGGAAAAAAGGGAAGAATGCAAATAAGTGAATGCCCTCTTTGATATGTGTGGCTCCTGCGCATAATCTGCTAACCTGGCAGGCACCAGGCACAAGAGGAATTGCTGCCTCTAAGTAGGAAAAAACTTCAGCCTCTTTTTGCAGGCAGTTGCTCGCAGTTTGCTCGTTGGCCCACGGGAAGCGAGCAGCCAACAGAACCTTGTCCCTCTGCAGAACTGGGGAACTGGATGCACTGTGGGGCTGATCGCCTGCTGCTCACATAATGGCAATTATTCTTTTAAGCAGGGATAACCTGAAATCATAAGGTTTTCCACCCCTATCTGGAAAATACACAATGAAGGATTTATCCTAAAACCAGTACAACTGTGGCAGCTGCTTCTCTCTGGAGGGACCGGCTGAGCAACTGTGACAGGGACAACCTACAGAAACCGTCTCCCAAGGTGAAGCACCGAGCTCCTGGCTGAACGAGGAAGAGAAAATGGAGGCATTAACTTCAGTTCTGAATGGGGTCAGCCCCTGAACACAGAAGCCACAGGAGTGTTTTGAGGGTGTGTATTTAAAATACAGGTGGAAGGGCTAAACAGGGATGTTGGAAAGGGAAGGGTGATTTTTGTTTTGTTAGAATAGAAAAATAAAACCATTAATAGCCAGCAAAAAATCAGGGCTTCAAAAGTAGGTGATCCTCTGTAGCTCTGAACTGTTTTACTACACTTTAATGTGATGCCTGATTACACAATATGCATATTCTCTAAACTGCACATGTCCTTTTCTCCACAGGAGAGCGGAAAGTAGGTTTTGCTCTGAAATTGGACTGACCATGTCACCTCCAGTCTCTTCAGACCTGGGCTACGTACCCCCTGATGGCGGATGGGGGTGGGCAGTGGTGTTTGGAGCCTCTATCTCTGTGGGGTTTGCATATACCTTTCCTAAAGCTTTCACGATCTACTTTAAAGAACTGCAGGCTGTTTACAGCATCTCGTACAGCCAGATTGCCTGGATATCATCCATCATGTGTGCTACCACCTATGGAGGAGGTAAGTGAAGCAGGCTCATATCTTTCTTTGGAAGAGAGGAGATCAGACCTCTCCAATAAAAGAGGAGAATATATTCCTTTGTGAAAGTTCTTGGAAAGCTCTAACTGCAAGTCTGGCTCTCTGTTTGCTGATGACGATCACTGGCAAAACAGAAAACCAGTACTGCTGAGAATTTTATTGACAACGTACATGTCACAAATTTTTGTTATATCATCAGAAATCTTGCTGTGTGGGTGAAGGCTTGGCCATGGTGGAATTAATTGAGTCTTGAACAGTTATTTCAGCATATTTAATATTGCATCTTTTATTCTATTCGTATTCTTGGCTTTATTTGTGAAACAAAAAAGTGTCTCTTGTTCTCATGATTGTGGAGAAGATTCTGGTTACTCAATACCTGGAGTTTTGCTGGAGAGGCATGTAAAACTTGAGCTAGTATGTAAATAGGTTTTAAAATATTCCCTAATTCTTTTGCTAAGATCTTGCTGCAAGTCCTTTATTGTGGGATGATGTTTTAGATGTAGAATCTTTCTGAAAGGACAAATGTGTCCATTGGTTACTTCAAGTTAAAACATTCACTGAGCACTCGCATCTCGGCTGCAGAAGTTGCCATTGTGCAAAGGCTGTGGGAAAGACATTGCTTGTCCTCATAATGAAATTACCAAGTGGATAATCTCAGAGGGATGTTTGCCTCAGGTACTGATGCTAGGTATCAGTCTGCTGCTTTGATCTGAGAAGGTGGTGTGTATCTTGCTATTAATGGTTAGTAGGGGACCATATTGCTGATGCCTGAGAACTGTGGCTGCTGGAAGTTATTGCTGGGCTCTTAGCAGACTCTTTGTCCTTCTTAGCTTGTTTTGCAAGAGTGAAACATAAAAGGATTAACAGCTAAGAACACAAGCATGGCCATACACACTTGCATCTAGCCAAATCTGTATTCTTCCTCAAATAAGGTCAGTGACAAACACTTTAGGAAAGGCTATTACAAACAAGATGTAGATTGATGGATCCTCTCAGTACCTCTTGCCCTCAGGACGATGGAGGCTTCCTGGGGAACACACTACAAATGTTGGGGAGCACCCTGTGTACAGAAGTCACGCAAGCTCATCTCATATAATTTAGGAACTGGTTTTACATGGCAATAAAAAAAGCTGTTTTGGTATCTGTTATGGGATGGATTAAGGTGAAAGGAGAAAATTTCTGCAAGGCTTGCCTGGCACTCAGGCAATGATACACATCTCGCTGTCAGTGCCCAGAGCAATGCCTGTGACATTGTGAACAACCTGTATCTTTACTCTTTTGACAGCTCATGCCTAGTCTCATTCCCCAGATGACTGCGTGCCTTGAAAAGCTGGCATGAGTGCAAGTGACTCTTTACTTACTGATTCAAATCCAGCCCTTGTCAAGGGAGACTGAAGGCTCCTGCTGCCACCAAGTCAGCAGTTGGTCTCAGCCCATTCCCAGTGGGCAGGTAGAGATGTCACTAACCCATTGAGGTGGACTGGCACACTTGGGCTTGGGGATGTAGTGACCAGATAGGTGTCAGGGATGAGTTGCTTCCCTGCTTGCAGAAAGAGCCTTTCCAGGTCTGACTAGAGCTAATTGGCTTGGCAGTGAGGGGGCTTCTTTGGGCTCTTGGGCTTTGGTCTCTGCTGCAGATGAACAGGAAAATTCAGTTCTAGGGTTATTAAATCAGCAGCTCTACTGAGTACATACTTCCCCAAGAAATAATGAATGTGTGTTCTGTAGCCACTGTTTGGCTCTGGTAACTTTATGTCAGGAGCTGAGAAGGGCTAAGGGAGTCTGAAGAAGAGACTGAAAAGTGATTCATGCTGTATGGGGCTGCTTGAGGGCTTCTCTCCTCAGGGTGGCTGCTCAGGGTCTGCTAAAAACTGGATGTCTGAAACTGTGCACTAAACATTAGAGATATCTCAGATTGGTTGAGATGTCTGCCTTTATATTCTTCCATGTTCTCTGAACAAGGACCCTTGACATCTGGATGAGACACAGGGGAGAGCAGTGCAAAAGAACTGCTTCAGTGATCTTCATGAGGGACAAAGCCATTACAATACAAAACTTGTGGTTTTCATCTTTGGTGTTCCCATCTTTAAATACCAACTTTTATGAAATCTCACTGCTGCAGAGCTGTCACTACAAGCTACAGCCTTGTGTGCAAGTGCATGATTTTTTCAGATGTTGCGTGTAACAACCGGAAGGTGTTTGCATAAGCAGCAAAATAGGAGATGCTGTGAAGCGAAATGACTTTTCCTTTTCAGCACTGCATTTGCCTTTACGCAGAGTCTGGGCTGGGAACTCAGCACTGGCAGGAAGGTCCTGCCTGTCCCACTTTGCCTGGCATTTCCCCAGACACCTGTGTTCATTGTTGCAAGAGCAGCCTTTCTTTCTGGCAGTCTGTCCTGAGGCAGGTGGTAGCTGTTGCTCTTCTTCTCACTCAGTTTTCAAATCACTGTATCATCTGGGGTTAAAAAACCAAAAAAGAACACAATCAACTATGAAAGAAATAGATCTTGAAGAAAAAGTCTTAGGAAGAATCCCTATGTAACAATTATAAACTCTTCTAGAATTAAGGAAGATCAATTATCTCCTCTGTTCTTGTGAATGATTAATAATTCTAAATGGTTCCCTGTCATGTTCCCAGCTTTCAGATTTTGTTTCCAGTAAACGGTTTGACATCTCCATAGATCTGAAAGCAGCAGCATGCTAATAGTAATAGAAGAGGGTATGGCAATAACAACAGAGTTGGGAGTTTCATCTCAGGGAATAAATATCTTTGAGTGCATAAGTAATTGAATACTCAGTTTGATCTTCCTTTCAGCTACACCAACATAAATCTAGAATATTTCTGTAGCATCCACTGAAGCTGCACAATGTGTTTGACAGAGGAGGAAAGAAAGCACCAGCAAAGCCTGCTCAAGGGGATTGAGGGCATCCAAAAGATCCCTTCAGAGAGAATTATGTCTTGAAACACTAACTTTAGTTTTACAATATTCAGAAAAGCTACAGCTTACAGTTTACTAAGTGGTCTTTTAGGACGGGATGTTTTCCTTGGCACTAGAGTAACTAAGAATAACAAAAAACTTCAACAAACATTCACTCAGAAATAATATTCAGTGTTAAACTTTGGCTGCATCAAAGTCAGCAGACACCTTGCCATTGCCTTTAGTGGAGCCATGATTTCATCCTTTAGCTGCAAATATTGATCTGCTGAGCTTTTGCACTAGAAGCCTGGGAATTTTCAGCCCCAAGCATGGTACTTAGGAAGGGGGGCTGAGTACTAAACAAAATTTCTAGGATTAATTCTATGTCTGTAAACACTCAGTTTCACAAAGGTCCCCAGGAATGTTAAATGATGAAGTACCTTGTAAACATGACCTAGATACCAGGAGCATCTTTGAAGCCTTTCTTATAAGGAATTATTTCTGTGGTGCTTCAGGGGCTCCTGGGAAGGTCAGTCTGTAAACCTGCGATTACAGCAAGCTTGAGCAAATACTACGCTCAGACCGAAAGTCTCCTCTCTTTGATCTTGTGGGGTAACATGGATGTACAGTGTCAAAAGTTCAACAAGCCCCTAAAGAACAATCTGTGTGAGACCTTGAAAGTTAATACTAAAGCATCATGCTTGATCTGCTGGACAATGGTCAGCCAGAAGGGCAATGCAACACAAAAAATGCAGGCACAGGAGCCTGGCTGAGTTTACCTACAGTAATACTGTGTATTGCATCAGCCTGTGTTAAGGGCAGAAAGGGCTGGTGTATCTCGAGCGATGTTATACTTAGCCAGCCACACTGCATGATTCATGAACCAGTCTTACCATGTTTGATTCTATTTGTTGTTTCTGTATCCCAAGATTTAACTGAATTTGGAAGGTATTGAAGGAGGTTGCTGGGTTTTCTCCATCCTATGAAGAAGAGCTGGTTATCTGCACAGTGGCTGCAGGTGTTATCCTGCCGTCCTGCCTCCCACCCACTCCCTTGCAGTGCCTTGCAGCCTCACTGGTGACAAGAGATGCCTGGTATCAGTCAAGACTGGTTTATACTTGGTGCACCCCTGTCCTTGAAGCAAATCAAAGGTGCTCTACATATGTGCAGCAAGCAGCAGGACCTGCTCCTGGAATGCTGCAGTCTTAGAGAAAAATTTCTTGGGGAGGTTCACAGGAAGAGCAGAAGCCCTCATGGAGTTATGATCACTTGTCACCACAAGTTAGGAAAAAAACCCAAACAACAAAGCTCCAGCTGCCTTTTTATTGTAGTTTGCTAAAGCTGTAGTTGTCTGTCCCTCTGATGTCTTGAAAACTTCAGTGAGGTGGAGATAATTTTTGGAGAAAATACTTGCCTTACGTAATGGCTCCGAGAACTATGATCTGCAAACAAGAGTTCAAGAGAGTGCTTGCAAACTGACGTGCCGTTCCCCTCTTCCCAAGCCGAGGAGCTGCTGATCCTCAGTTCAGACTCAGCCCACACCATGCAGTTCCAGCTTTCTGATGTTCTGCGGTGGGACTCGCTCTGTATGGCACCCCATAACATCTCTCCTCTCTCCAGCGCCAGGGAGGTTTAGTGAGATCTAAGCTCTCCACCTTGCTGAAGTGTTTTTCTGGCAGCCCTGAGGCAGGTTATCCTCTTTCTGTCCTGTTGACAGCTATTTGGGAGTTTCCTAGTGCTAGGACAGCCTTGGAGATGGGCTGGAGACAACGGTGATCTTCTGGATCCAGATGTGCTGCGGCGGCTCAGAGCTGTGCCTTGGAGAAGGTGCTTGTGAGAGGGTTAGATGTGTTTGGACCCTGCAGTCACAATTAATTGGATTAGCTTTGACAGTTTAAACTGCAGGTCTTTGCTGACCTCTATCCTTTTTGCTGAAATGAGTAAGGGAACTCTCACAGGAGTGTATTCATTAGAAGTCACAGAATAACCATGGACTCAGAGGAGATAAGCCCAAGCCCCCATGCCTGGGCTGCAATCCCCTCCATGGCATGGGGTGCACAACTTGCACTGAGAAACTCTCCCTGTGTTTGCAAGCTATGAGCTTGTGGAGATGAGCTGAATTCATACAGTTGCATGTAAATGCAGTAAACAAACAGGACTAAGATATCCAGCAGGCATTATGTGGAATATGTGTTGGGATAACTTAGTACAAGTACAAATGATGTGCCTGGAAACAACCCCAAGGATAAATCCTTTATTGCTGCCTTTTTAGTACATTACCATCATTTCACATTTTTGAAAATGAAGGAATGCACAGGATCACATGAAAATAATTAAGTAAAACTAGGATTTTGCAGTGATTCTAAGTTGGTTGAAATGGCAGAGGATGCTCTGGGCGGAGGGAGGTGCTGCCCCTGTTGCTGGGGCAATGAGGTATCCCTGATGGGATCAGCTATGCCGGGACACCGCTTGGGATCTGCAGGGTGGTACCTATGTGATATAGTTTGCATTTACAAGGACTCCCCATCCTTAACAGGGCAGAAATGTAAGTGCTTTATTTTTGTGTGTACTTTTGCTTTGGGATTCGAACAGGTAGGAAAGGCAGACCAGAATAAGCCAGGATGTAGTACTAATTTTACTTTAACCACACTGAAGTGCCTTTCTTCATTGTGTGTTTGCCTTGAGTAAAAAGGTCTGCACTTATTATTCAGGGGTAAAACCTTACAGCAAGGGAACCAAGGCCTGAATCTGGGTGTGATGGAAAGGCAGAGGCTTCCCTCTGCACACTGTGTCCTCTGGTAAGGAGCCTCTTTTACTTTTGGTACAAATAAAGTAGTGACCTGCTCTGCTGTGGCTAATGTGTAATTACACCTTCAACACAACCTTCTGTCCCAGCTGTTTGTTTGCCTGTGATTGTATGTACAATTTGAGATGCTGCCAGGCTCTGCGTTCAGCAATCTTTGGTAAAAATATCATAGTAGTGCTGATTTTCAGTCATCCAGGGCTTGGTGTAGCCAGAATTCTGCCATAAAATTAATAGCTAAATCCTTAATGCTTCTTCAAGTACTTCAACCACGTTTGTTTTCCCTTCCTATATGGCTATTTTCCAAATATAACAGAGCAAGATCCTGCTGGGATTGAAATGTAAATGAGATGAAGATGCAATAGCAAAGGAATAATTTTGATTCCCCCAAGAAAACATTAGCGTTATTAGACTTAGATTAATTATAGGTATCTTTTTACCAACACAAATGTTTTGGTTTGGGCTGCTGATTAAATTCCTGCAACAGGGGAATAAGCAGAAAAGGTGGTGTCATTGCTTGGTTGATTTTTATCATCTCCAGGAAACCAGCACACCCAACAGCGATGCTTCATGCACCTGGCTGTTTGACAGCACAGACACAGGGCTGGAGCTAAGAGATTTGCTGGCTCTGTAGGGAGTTCTTTCATGTTGTATGAATCCCTCTGCCTGTCTTGCTCAGCAAAAACCAAGTTCGATATTTCATAACTTTGTGTTTTGACCTCTCCTTGACCCCTTGTAAAACATTAGTCAGTGGAAAGCAGAGCCACAAGGCTCTGCCAGTGTGCTGGGTGGTTCCTAGCAGCAGCAGCATTGACATGCTTTGGCTTTGTGTGGTGTCACCCTGCTGCCAGGTACAAGGATGCATGGGGCTGGTGACCCTGCCCACAGCAGAGCATCTCACACAGCAGCAAAGAGGCTGCGTGGAAATTAAAGGTTACCCCCAAAATAGCCATAAGGATATCAAGGGATGCGGCTTGAGACCCTCATGCCACGTTTGGAATATGGGTGGGTGCTGTGCTGGTGGGGGGCTGCCCCCATCCCTCCCACCACTTGGTATCCTGGAAGCCATTGAGCAGAGTTAGGTTCCCTTTAATTAAAACCTCAAGCATGAAAATATTAGTGGTAAATCCCTGAATGCTGGAGGTCTTGTGGCTAAACACTGAGGAATGTGTTCTATCAGCCCAGTCACGCTCAGCGTGGGGGGATAAGGGTAATTCTGTGCTCGCCAGGCAGAGAACTATTGATCTTTCCCCAGGTTTGCACTTTGTGATTGCTTCTGGCTGGGACCCAGAGCCAAGAATTTCACTAAATTCAGACCTTTTCCCAAGTAATAATCTGTATTGGAATGGCTTGATCCCTTGGAAAAAGTTAAGAATATTATTAGGAATATAAATGTGTGTGCCTATTTCCAGAGGAATGGGATTTCTCTCCCCTAAGACGGATTGCTCTGAATTAAGTAACAGTGTCACATCCTGGGCCATAGGAGGCAGCCCTTCCGTTCTGCTGCAATTGCTGCTTATAATCTCATTCATTCATTCAGAAGATCCATTTTAACTGAGGTTATAGATTGGATTTCACTGCTGATACTTCTTATAAACAAGTGGAGAATGACAATGGAATAGTTTTGAGAAATGTAGTTATGCCACGCAAGTGAGAATCACAGATGCTTTAATGAAGTGCAGTTACCTCTTTAGGTGCTCACTTACTCAGTGCTGTTTTCATAGAGCAGACCTAGGTATGGGTTTTCATTTTTTTTTAATGCAGAAGCAGTTTCTAAAGCCTTTAATTGATTTTCAAAGATTCAATGATGGAAAAAGCACTATTAGGGATATAAAGAGTTGTAGCTCTTACCTTTGGCTGAAATGAAATGCTTCAAACAAAATTCTTTCCAGATACCAAAGTAGTCCACTGAGAATAAATAGAAATGTTTTCCATTCTCAGGGGATCTCAGGTTTTTTTCCTTTTTCTTTTTTCAGGAAAAGAAAAAATACTCAACTTGTCAACACTAGTCGCTTTTTTCGGTGACCTTACATTTTAAATATTGTTTATCAAGCCTTGGGCTTCAATAAGTGAAGCCTGTTAGTTCACTAGATTAAAAAATCATGACTATGGGAAATGTCATGGAAATCTTTGAAAAGACTGGAAACCGGGCCCTTCTGGGGAGAGAGGAAGAATTTCAGATTCTGCCTTGCTCCTGGCCTCTTTTCCTGCTTTGCCCCTCTTCTTTCATAGCTCAGGAGTGGAGCCTGGGAATACAATAGCAGTCACTTATTTACATGGAGGGCTGCGGAAGGGAAATGAGTAATTTGAAAAGGCATTTTGCAATTTTAATCAATTTCGTTGCCACTTGCCAGGAAATTAAAAAACCTGCCCTCCAGGAAGTGTCTGCTGTCTGCAGATGAGTGAGTGGAGCCTGGCTCTGGGGATGGGGAGCTGCTGTGCTCTGGAAACAGAGGGGGAACTCACATAGGCAGCTACTGTGAGATGAGACCAACCCTCCCCAGATGGCTATGAAGTCCTTTTTGACCTGGTGAGCCCAGGATTTCTGCTGGGAGTTCCTCCCTCCATCCTCAGGCTGTCATGCTTTGCTTGCGAGCATCTCATCAGAGCAGCAACACAAGGGCAAAGACTAATTGATTTCAGACGTATTTTAGAAATAATTTGTTCTCCACAGTATCTCCTGCTGCAACTAGTTTCCTGCTTTGGTTTTGAGTCTGCCATCAGTTTGTGAAAACATTTACCCAGAAGATGCCATGCCAGAGTTTGTTGCAGAGGAAATTCTTCAACATTACACCATTACAGAGCATTTCTGCAGAAGGAAACTGTCCCATCTTCCAGCCAAGCTCATAGCTGGAGTTGTAGCTGCTTCTTCATCCCTGTGTTCCCAAGCGTTTCCATTTGCTCTCCCCACCCTCTGCACTGATGCTAAGGATGCGCCCAAGTTCACTCTCAGGTGTGTTTATTTAGATTTGGTCCAATTTGTTGTTTTTAACAGAACACAAGAAACAGCTGCTGAAACAAACCTCATTCCTGTTTATTATGAAAATTCCACTAATATAAACCCACATCCCTCTGTAGGAAAACAGAGGAAAATAGTCCAGTCCCCTTGACCATCCCCTTGTTCAGCTGCAGACAGAGTTTTCATAAAGGAAAGCCTTTAATTGTGTCCTGCGATAGCTGACTCCCTGCTACCGCACCCTGTGCCTCTGTGCATGCAGGACTGTGCATCATAAAAGCAATGCAGTAAAACAGGTATCCTTAAAGCCAAAATGCTGGTCTGAGCTGTGACAAAGCAAAGCTTTCCAGGTCATCATGCTGTGACCCTGCATCTGAGAGTAAAAGTCTTCTGGTTCTTTTAAGTTTACTTGGTTTCACAGGAAGAAAGAAAGAGTAGGAATAAAAATATCTTACAGATACCTTGTAGGGAGATCTTTAAAGCTCTACAGTGATTCTACCAGGAAAATTACTGAGCAAGGCACTGATCCCACCCCCCCCTTCCATTATTGCTTATTTGTATATGTAGAAAAATGGGTTTTACAGTAACACAGGGTCTGTTTTGAAGCCTTGGAGGGAGGATGGAAATAGGGAGGCAGTGAGTTTCTTCTTATTTTGTTACAGATTGATGTGTTTGTACCTGAACCAAAAGTCTCCCCATTCCCTGGGGAGGGAAGAGCTGTGTACAGGCCCAGAAAGACATGGGAAGGGAGAGCGGCAAAGCTTTATGGAGACCCTCCCAAGCACAGCGATTTGCTCTTTCCCAGACTCTCTGGGAAAGGCTCCTGGCATCCCCCACAGAGGGTGCAGGCAGGCTGGGACCTCCTGTGTCAGGTGGCGTGGGAGCGGGAGAGCCCCTTGCCCCTGCAGCATCACCCAATGGGTGGTATTTGGCTCAAGAAGCAGAAGAGGAAAAATGTGAACAGCAGCAGCGTTTAAATGGAGGTTCTGAAAACAGCCTTATTTCCACACACTTGGCTAATGTGATTTGGGTTTTGAGTGCTAGGTTGTAATTTTTTTAAAATAAACTGAATACAGATTTATAGGGAAAAGTTGTTGTCAGCCTTAAAATACTGAGATGCAAAGGGATATGGAAGCTCTGCTTAGAGAAACTGGGAAGAAAGGGCTGTATTTACAGTAGAGATAGTGTAGTTGATTTATATGAAAAACTTCTTTCACCAAAACGGTTTGTAAAATCTGCCCAAACCTTACCTTAGTCTTCACAGTTGCACACAAAGGGAAGAAAGAGGCTGGAAGCTGGGTGAAAGATGGCACTCGCTTGACATTTCTATATGAATTTTCCCCAAGTGGGTGAATGAATTCATCCAAGACCCATGGGGCTGTTACCTAAGCCAGAAGGAGGCAAGCTTGAGCAAGATGCTCACGTGGCAGTGGAACCGCAACTTTCTAGTGTGAGTAACATTTGCCCAAATAGACTTCAATGTTAAAACTAGACTATACAGCAAATTGGCGAACAGCGGGTGGATGACTGCACGAGTCTGTGATGATGTGGTGATACAGGAATGGAAGAGCAGCATGCAACTTTGTAAGGAGTAGAAAAGAGGCTGGAATATTGATAGAAATGCAGGCAAAATAATGATTTCCATATAGAGTGTTGTGTCCAGTTCTGGAATCCCCAACATAAGAAGGATATGGAACTGTTGGAATGAGTCCAGAAGAGGGCTACAAATATGAGCCGAGTGCTGGAGCACCTCTGCTGTAGGGACAGGCTGAGAGAGTTGGGGTTGTTCATCCTGGAGAAGAGAGGGTGGTGGGGAGACCTTTTAACAGCCTTTCAGTACCTAAAGAGGTTACAGGAAAACTGGGGAGGGACTTTTCCAAGTGCATGTGTTGAAAGGATGAGGAGGAATGTCTTTAAATTGAGGGGGGAAGATTTTAGTTAGATATTAGGAAGAAATTCTTTTTGGTGAGGATGGGGAGGCACTGGCACAGGTTGCCCAGGGAAGCTGTGGCTGCCCCATCCCTGGAGGTGTTCAAGGCCAGGTTGGGTGAGGCTTTGAGGAGCCTGGTCTGGTGGGGTTGGAACTGGATGGGCTTTAAGGTCCCTTCCAGCCTAAACCAGTCTATGATTCTATATAAACAACTGGTTTAATTAACACCCGCAGGGTGGCTGGGTGCTGCCTCCCACAATGCCTCGGCTTGGGGTTCTGAAGGGGAAGAAGGAAAAAGCAGAAAGGCAGGTAAAACGCAGCGGAGGTTTGTCTGTGTTCATCTGCCAGGGCAGGGTGGGAGCCCTCCCGTTCTGTCCCCTCCATCCCCATTCCATCCCATCCCATTGCATCCTGTCCCATCCTGTTCCATCCTATCCCGGCGGTGGCTCTGCAGGTGGGTGCTGAGGCGGGGGAAAATGTGGGGTCCCACACATGTGCGGGGCACCTTCTCGGGCACACACGAGTCATTTTTAACCAGTCACCACAGTGCATTTCTGACCCTGTCCCACTGTCCCCCCCCCAGCCCTGTGCGGATGGCAGGATGCTGATTTTCTTTGCATTAATTGGCTACGCAGATCAGCAGGGGTGGGGCAGGACAGTAGAAATGAATAACTAGGTTGAAACTCCATTGGGGCGATGCTGTTGCTGCTGCAGGCTGGGGCTCTGGGAGAGCAGCATCTGAGCCTTTGCCCTTTGTTTTTTCAGGGCTTCCCCAGGAGCGCTGGTTGGCTGACCGCTCGCACAGCCACCCCATGTCGTCCCCCACTAATGTGGGGCGAGCCCCCAGCCCACCGGACGGTGGCTGGGGCTGGGTGGTGGTCTTTGGCGCTTTTGTTTCTATCGGCTTCGCGTATGCTTTCCCCAAAGGCATAGCCATCTTCTTCAAAGAAATCCAGGATTTCTTTGGCACGTCCTATAGTGAGATCGCGTGGGTCTCCTCCATCATGTTGGCCACGACGTACGGTGCAGGTGAGTAGACCTGCACCAGCCCCTGCGGCGTGGGGTGTTGTGAAAGCAGAAAGAAGCCAGCAACCCCAGCTCTGGGGCAGCGTACAGGGAAAGCAGCAGAGTCCATCTGCATGGGCACTATCAACAGATTTGCTTTCTGATCATGTTTCTATTATCATTTAGGGAAACTAAGTCATATGTGGAGCCTGAAGGGGCCAAGGGACAGTTTTTCAGAGGTAAATTGGTGTTGACTGGTGTTTTTAAACAGGTTTTGTGCCTTCCAAATTTCTTATTTTTTCAGAGGGCACAAGTGTCTTTTGCTCTCTATGGGTACATTTTTGGTCTATAAGGGACTCCAGCTGGTTTTGCAGATGCGGTTTGTGGCCAGTTAAGTGCTGACGCCCTTTATTTCCAGTTAGGGTTGCAGCACCTTTGTTGCTTTAAAAATAGGGCTTATTTCGCTAGTAAGAATGTGGGTTTACATGGAAGCCTTTAAAAAGTGTGCAATACGCCCTGCAGACCAGCGGCTGAGCTACACGGCACACACTGTTGCACTGTGCCCTTTCCCTTCCATACTCCCTGCTGCAGGCTGTGTTGGGGGCTTTTTCTTACCCTGCAGAAAAGCCCGTGTCCTTGGCTCCTTCACACAGCACCTCTGTTCCCCTAAAGGCAGACAGCACCAGCCCTGATCCTTGTATCTGAGTGGCACGGGGACGGTTGAGCTGTTTTGAAGAGACTCTTGTGTCCTCTTGCCTTGCTTTGACCCAAGCTGGTAATTTTGCACACAAGAGGTTGTGAAGTAGTGGTGTGAGTGGCTTTCTGTGGTCAGCAGCGCTAAAGCCCTGAGGACAGGCTGGTGTGAAAGAGCTGGGTCTGGGTTTCAGCCAAAGGTGATCGTGAAGTAAAGCAATAACCTAAGTAGCTGCTTGTTTATCACGGCAGCTTGTAATTACAGCAATGAAATCGATAGTCGATCATACTTACCAGTTGCAAAGCAGTGCATATAACTTGGCTCCTTTTTTAAGATTTTGATATCACTTTCATGACTCAATGAAAAACATGGGATGCCTTTGATTAAATGTACAATGGGAGGTGGACAGGAACCACTCTGTGATTACAGGATACCTCATCAATGTTTATCCTGGCTATTTAAGCAATTCTGAAAGTATTCTTTGTTTTTAAAAAGGCTTTTTACTTTTCAACCCTAACTATTCTATAATTCTATGATTTAGATGCTACTTAAATGCTGTTTTAAAGGGTTGCAATAAATTATGTGGAATGCCCACATAATAAAAGGAAAAGCAAGTGGCCCATGTCTTTGGTGTGTTTAGTTGCCTACAGACAAGCATCTAGGAAGCTTTATGTTTTAGCAGTCAAACAGAGATGATGAATGGTTGGTACCAGAGGTATGTGAGCAAGTAGAGGTTGCTGTAAGTTTTGTGGTCTATTACTAAAATTAGGATATCACTTGCTGGGAAGGCTGCAATTGGCATTTTAATATAGGTGAGTGTTCTAAATATGTCCTGTAGAGAGCAGGGACTGCTGCTCTCCCTAATGGCTGGGTGCCTAACACATTTCTTTCTGTCTTTCTAGAAGCTCAGGGCATCCTATATTTGACTATATTTCATATTTGACCACAACTGAGTGAGGAATGTGCTCTGCAGATTAACCCCGGACCTGTCAATGCCCTAAGTTGCTTGCAGGGGTGTAGCTGGGGTTCTTGATCCTCTCAGTGTGCAGGTCATGACTGACAGGCTGGTGCTGGAGCAGGTGAAAAGCTGCTCTGATGGCCTCTGTCTTCTCCCACCTGCAGACTTCCCATCCCACTTTCTTCTCTTTCTCTCCAAGTGTTCAAGCCAGTACTGAGTGCTATGCGTCTGGGAAGTTGTAGTGGACTTCTATCCCAATTAACCGAGTGTCTCCTGTGTTTTTGCAAGGAGCTTTGACTTTACCCTCCCTTGTACTATTACACAGTAATATGGGGGATGATACAACCAGGCACTGTTAGACTTAATTGCAGGTGTCTGTACCTTTGTACCTTCCCACGTGCCTTGCAGTTGCTCGGAGTTATGTCCATTTAATAGTCCTCCTCTTCTCTGCTCTTGAGATTTGTGCTTGAGATTGCTCTTGATTTATGCTTGTTTGATCATCCCTTTCTCTGCAATGATCTGAAGCACCGAGTCACCCAGCAGCTGCAGGCAGGGCTGTGGTGGGAGTTTGCAGGACAGGGAACTAATGAAACACAAGTGCCCAGGAGCGTATTTAACAGATCTAATGTGATCAACTGAGCATTTAATGCCAGAGTGGGTTTGACTTATGAATGACTTCAGTGATTTGGAAATTCTCATGAAAGGCACAGGGCTTCAGTTCCTGGGAGCTGCCAAAGTCCTACTCTGCCCTTTAGAGCTGTTAGGATGCCTGTGCAGAAAAGCTTGATTTACTTTACTGGAAAAATAAGAACTAGTTTAACACTGGATTTTTTGCTAATCTTTTCTGAAAGGAAATAAATTCTAAAAAAAAAGTAAGCTTTCAACATAGTCCTGATTAACCAGAAGAGTTGCTAAACCAGGTAATTATTCCTGTGGCTTCTCCATTCCTTCCCTTCCCAAACTGATGGTGAGGCAGGATTGTCACAGCCTACGTGTGGTGCAGGGGTGGGTGGGCTACAGCCACGCAGGAATCACGCTGGATGCACTGAGCATCCTCTATGTCAGGTCCTGTGTCCAGAGGTGGTGGTGAAAATGTTGTGTTAACAGGTGTCAGGTGTGGGCATCACAGTCACAAAAGGAGAAAGCCCCAAACCCTCCTCACCTCTCTCCTTCCCCCTGCTCCAGCAGCAGTGAATGATTTGGAAGGTGTTTATATAGGTCAAATTCTTCCCTCAGGAATGCTCCGCTGTTTGCTCATCTGGGTTCAGGGAACGACTGTAGCATCGTTGTCCACTCCCTTGTGCTTGGCCGTGTCTCTGGGCCATGCCAGCGCTCCCAGAGCCAGGGTTCAGGGTGGTGGGGCTGGCATCTGAGCACAGGGATGTCCCACATGTGGACTGACCCAGCTGCCTCAGCTCCCTCTGTCCCCAGGAGCTTGGTGCACCTGTGCTGCCTTTCACCTTGGCAAGGTGCGGAGGGTCTGCTGCTTTCACTAACAACAGCTTTTGTTTTCAAACATCCTCGGGAAACAATCCCTCGTTTCGTTGCATGTTGGTGTGGGGACTTGTTTTTAGGCTGTGCTGGTTACTGTGTAACAGAGCTTATGTTTGCATTTCGTAAATAATGCAAAGGAAGCGTAGTTGCTGAATATACTCGGATGAACTAACCCTGATCTCCACTGGAATAGCTCTGTTGACTTTGACAGCATGGATGCAGATTTACGGTGACCACCTGAGGCTTTGGCTTGTAACACCAGAGCAGTGCCAGTTTTTCAGACTAAGACTGACAAATCGCCAGCCGAGACTGTTCCTGCCCTTCACTTTTTGCTGAATTCCCCTAGGATGATGTTTTACACCACCCAGGGCTCTGGCAATATATATTGAGAAGTTTTAATATGTCTTGTCTCCTAGTTTCTTAATCTCAACTAGGTTGCAGAAAACAATTCTATCACTTCAATACAAGTAGTAAAACAGATTAGTGTGCAGTAAAGTGGATAGCCTGGATTTTATGAGAAGGTACTTGTAGTTCTCACTGCTGTTCATGTTCAGCAATTCCCCGTTTTCATTTGTAGAGGGCAAAATAGGAGGATGGTGAGTGAGGACCACAAGTGAACATTGTTTTTCTCTGATGAAATCCTGCAGAGTGAAACCCCGTCAATCTGCTAAAGAAGGATTTCTGTTTTGTAATGTTTCTTTTTTTTTTTTTTTTTTTTTTTCCTGGTCCTGGGCAAAAAGCTCATTCCTTACCCCAAGTAAGAAAAGTGTTACAGAACAAAGTCTTTGCTGGTTGTAAAGAAAAGGAAGCAGGATCTGTCCGTAAGGGACCAGAGGAGATGCCACCATCCTTCCCTAAATGTTCTTTCATCTGCACCTCAGCTCCCAGGTATCAGACTCTGGGGATGACAAGGGCACATTGTCAAATTTTGGAGCATCATAGAGCCCCCGTTATGCTGTTACATGCCCTTGGCAGGGTTTTTTTTTGCAGACTGCCTCTTTGGACTATGCTATGCCAACACAAGACCAAGGTCTTGCCTCGTGTGCCAGCATGAGTTTTGTTCAAGGAGAAAATCTTAAATAATATAATTGCAAAACTGAAAGCCTTTGGCCTTTACACCTCCTGACTTGGGCCATGTGCCCGTGTCATGTTTATAATATCAAACTGAGATGCCCTTTTCCCATTTTTAAGGGTGATGAATTTCAAGGCAGGTCATAGATGAGTCTTTGGAAATAACCATTACCCTGGGAAGGCAGGAGGTGATTGAGCTCCCAGGAAAGAAAAGACAAGCAGTATTAATTCGCTATATCCCTATGGAGTAGTGGGCGGAGAAGTCAAACATTCGAAAAATAAGGAATACTGTTGCCACTAATCTAATAGCGGCAATGTTCTTACAGATGTTATGGTCTTCTCTAGAGCTGCAAGAGAGGTGAGAATCATGGGAAATAGTAATTTCTTTTGTTATGGCCAACTGTTAGGAGTTTGAACAACGAGCTAGCTTTCTGGCACATAAGCCAGAATAGAGAGAACAATTTAATACCTGGGTCGGTATCTGCATTTTCAGTTTTTTTTTTTGCTTTTTATTGTGACTGTGTGGCCAAAATGCTCCTTTCATCATAGTAATGAAACCACAAGAAATCACCTGAGTGAAACTCAAGAGACCAGATCCTGATGCAGAGTAATTTCAGCCGATAAGCTTGAGTAGCTGGGGGTAGAGCAGGAGACATCTGACCTTTTTTTCCCCCCTGGTTTTGAAGGATCTCACTATTACTTTTGCCACTGCTGTGCAGCTAAGTCTTGTGCATCTTTGTATACAGTTTGTGAGTGTAAATGTGTGCTGCTTCTGTTGCCCCTTAGTACCCACGCCTTGTTGTTCATTATGCAGCACAGTGAGGTCTTGGTCTCAGTCTTGCTGTATGCTGCTGTAATGCTCCCTCCAAAATCTCCAGGGTGCTGTTCTTACATGACCAGATTTCTATTAAAATCAGGGAATTACCTTCTGTCTATTTTGCAAAACCAAGAAAAGATAGCCACCTTTTCAAACAAAAGAAAAATGAGAGTGTTTCTGAAGTAAAAGCCTTAGCCTGAAGCCAGCCAGTGTTTATTAATCTTGTTATTTATTATTTATTGTTTTGTAATTGAATGAAATGTCTAAAGATTTAATTCTGGAGATGCTCCACAACTGAGTCTTTTCTCCAAAGAAACTTCCTCCCAGAGCTCGTAACTGCTAAGTAGAGCATCTGCTAAAGCAGCAAGGAAGAGATTGGGAAGTTGAAAGTCAACCATTGACCTTGAACATTTAATCCAAAATTTTATAGCTGTATTTTATTACACTGCTAGCATGATAAATTGCAGTGACAGGTTTAGAAAGCACCTCACTACATGCAGTGGCATGAAGCTATATTAATAATGAGTTTGATTCTGCAGTTTTTAACTTAATCAAAACTGCCAATGGTCTCTTCTGGCCTGGTCCAAACTTCATCAAAACCTTCTCTGCCTCCAGAACACCTCACCCAGGGCTTTCCACCAATGCTGATTGCTTGCAAATAGTTGTCAAGTACCACAACACTAAAAGGGGAAACTGAGGCATGGGAAGGGAGGTGTAATTTCTTTTTTCCAAGGGCAAAAAACAAGTCCATAACGAAGCCCAGGCCTCAAGAGGTGCAACCTCACTGCAAGCCAATTTTGGCTCAGGCGTTGCCTAAGGGACCCAGGAGGATGTGACTTGATGGGTGGAGGCTTCATCAACTAAAAGGTCAGTGACAAGGGTGCCTGTTAAAATTGTGTTGTGCGTTGTCTAGCATTTTGCAGCAAATTTTCTCTGTGTGTAGATCCAAATGGCTGGGCATCCCCAACGCTGCAGGGAGTAGAGCTGCTTGCATGAGAGCAGGTTGCCTGTGTGGAGCATCCTAGGGGGTTTGTCCAGTTTAAGACATAATCTCTGCAAGGCTTATATCCTTTTGCAGAAACTGTGCTCATATGCTCTTGCTGCTGTTTTCATCCCCTGCTGCAATGTGTACACGGGCTTTTTTTTTGTTCTTTAAGAAAACCCGGCTCCCCAAGCCTGTGAGTTCCCACACAAGTTGTTTCCCTCCTGAAAAGCAAAGAGATTATCCTTGTGCTTTATGCTTGGGTAGTTTCAATATGGGCTGCCTGTCTTTTTCTAGAACTTGGTCTTAGCAGAGAAGTATAAAGGTCAGTACCTGGGCAAGGTTTGCTTTCAGAGATGCTCAGCCCATGTGGATACAATGTGGATCTCTGGTGCTTAGCTGACTACTCGCTGGTCTTTCCATGAAATCCAGCACCTGTGTCCTCCAGGTCATAGTTGCGTCTGACTACCGTATATGATGCCTCAGTTACCCAAGTGTCTGAAATGACATGAGCGCCTCCTTCATCAGCTCTTCATGCTGAGCAAAGGTTAAGGGAGAGGAGGGGAGGACAGGTGATACTTGCAGTGCTGCACCATGTGTGGTCTCTCTCTGCTTATGCACTTACAGTGTTGGTTCAACAAAAATTCTCAAGTAGGGCTTTTGCTGGGCTTTCCCTACATATGTGCATTTCCATCCAGATAGTTTGTGTAGGCGGAAAGAAAAAGAATATCTCTATTTATCCACAGTGGATACCCAGCACCCTGCCTGCATGACCCAAGCCCAGGCAGGTGCTCCCTGTGTATATATCGCTCAGCTGCCCAGTGCTGGGCTTCATCCTTTTGCTTGTCACCACCTCCTGGAGTCCCACCAACAGTCAATTAGCCTCCCTGTGTCATTGAAACAAGACATCTTCCCACACTGGGATAATCCCTGAGGTAGCAGCACCATTATGATCCTGGTTTTTGTTAAGAAGGCCAGGTGAGGAATAGTTTGATTTCTGTAATGGATGGTGCAGCAGATTCATATACTTCTCCTGACTCTTAGAGAACACTCAAGCCCTGCAAGGTCACTACATATGTGCTTATATTTTTTATTTTTTTAAATAGCCCTGTTCTACTTAAGAACGATAATAGCACTATAGGTTCAGGTGAAATATTTCCGTGTTTGTGGACTTGGTCACAAAGCTTTATCATTTTGTCCTTCATTGGAGCTAGCAAGGTCACCAGGCAGCAGTAATAGAGATGTGATAGGCTTAATAAAAACCAAGATTAATAAGAACTAGGAAGAAGAAAGTGAAGACTTTTGGTTGGGCATCTGTTAATTCTTTGTAGGCAGGTGTTAAACCCAGAATTCCCTCGAGTTAAGTTCAAATGTGAAATATTCTTCCCCCAATCAGTACAAGATGCATTCTCTGTGCTGCCCTGGGACAGAGTTTGGGAGCGTTGATGCCAACTACCCTGCAGTGTTACAGCTTTTCTGCCCCTGGATGGCTCTCCAGCATCACTGGTCTCCTGGTCAAATTATGCAGGTTTTCCAGGAGCTGGACAAAGCCCTTTAAGACCATGCCCGTGTAGGGGCTGACTTGTGAGTAGAGCATTGTGTTAGAAGGCTAATGAAAGGCTGCTGATCTCAGGGAACAGGCGTTTCAGCCGTGTGGGGAAGGTGTGTTCTGCAGCTGCACTTCAAATGACGGAAGAGATAAAAGTCTGTGGTCCTACTAAAGCAAAAGATTAGCTAAAAAAATGGTGGAAAGAAATTAAAAAAATGTGAAGTGGTGACCTTCTGAAGGTCAGTGCCTGTGATCCGCTGTGTGGGTGAGATCCAAACCTGCAGCCCAGGGAAACCACTGAGTGCCAGCAGATGTGTCCTCGGCACCTGCGATGCCACTCGCGATGCCACCCCCTTGCAGGAGCAGTTATTTCATTGCCTAAATATGAAGTGACACGAAGGACCTTGGCTCCAGCCTTAATTTTGGAGCTGTTGGCCTGTGGCGCCTCTGTGTGCCGCAGGAGCAGCGCACGTCAGCTGTGTAATCTGGAAATTGAAATGCCCAAGCTCTGATCAGATAAGATTGCTAGATAAGGAAGAGGACGCTTTGTCTTTCTGAGGCTTGGGCCTCGTCTGTTTTAGTTTTCTTCCTTTTTTTAACATCAGGATGCTGCTGTGGCACATGCATGTATTTCTGATGTGCGGTCAGGGTCCCTGGCTTCCCAAGGACATGCCTGGTGGGTGCAGGAGAGGGAGGGCTGCCACACCTTGGTTCTTGCAGCAGATCATTATCACCTCTGCCTTCTCAGCTGGATATTGTGCTAATCCTGCATGGGAGATGCAGCTCTACAGAGCCTGGACCAACCAGTTTGATGACTAAATAATATCTATCCAGGCAGTCTCTCCCATGCTCGGCTGATGCAACTCTCAGGGGTTGTGCTGAAATGGCAGCTGTTACCCCCTTAATGTAAGGATCATTTTTCTCTCCTACGAGGAAGAAAGAGAGGCAGCTTTTGGTGACTGGTTAATTGTTGGAGCTGCTATTTCATATGCTGGGCGTCAGCCTCCTCATTTAAAAATTATTATTTGCAGTGCATCAAGGTGCTTTGTAGGTGGACAGGTCTTTGGAAGCTGCCCTTTAGAGACTGTCAGAGGGGTATTTGATACCATGGTTGTCACCTGGGGCCTTTGCTCACTGCTGCTTGTCCTGAGGAAGAGCCAGTTGTGTGTGAGCTCCTCAGCCATTGCAGGAGCATACCAAACCATCTGAAACAAGTACCTGAGACTAGTAATACACTATATTATTATCTGATACCACCAATTCTTCTCTGGTTATCTGGAGCATGGATGCACAGGGCTTATTTATCAAAGCTCAGCTGGTTCTTCAAGCCCTGGTGACAAATACTTAAGAGCATGAGCCCTCCTGGTCCTGGAGCTTGCTCTTTTCCTCTAGCAAGGGAAAAGACTTGAAAGGCTGCAGGGTTTCCCATCTCTTTCACTCTGCCTATGCAACTGCCCCTGGTGTTTTCTCAGCCTCACCTCTCTCCTGGGCTGTGCATCGTTACCGGGTGCAGATTGCTGACACTGATCCTCTTCACCTCAGGAGGCTGGTGGATTCTGGCAGCATGTTAATAATGCAGGGGCACTTGCTTTCATTTGCAGGGTAATGAGGAGGTTGCTCTGTTACAATGGGCTGGTACCCTGGTGGATAAATTACGAGGCCAAAGGCAGTGTTGTTATTCCACCAAGGGAATGAGATTATTATTGAGGAAATTGCAGGCCTGCTTCTTTCCTTGTTTTACTACTAGTGTAATAATAGGCTTTGTTTTATTAGTATAAACGATTCCCCCCTCCTTCCTCCCAGATGAGTATGCTCTGCTCCTTCTTACATCCCAAGTGACTCCACATAGTCAATGCCAGTCATATTGTGCTGAGTTCCTTAGGATTACCTGTGTTTTCACAGCAGTTTGGAAAATATTTACTATTAGGGCAGTTCTCTAGGTGCTGACCCATGTCCCTGTGCAGTTATAGCTCTCTGGAGCCGCTCAGCACTGTGGAAAAGGGAGAAAAGCAGAGCTGCACATTGCAGCCCCAGCAATGGGGACATCACTGGTTCCAGATCTGACAGTTCTGGGGACCTTACAAGGGACTATTTTAAAGTGTTGCTCTATTATCACCTGTGTGGCCATCAAATGGTCTAGCCAGCAGCTCTGTGGTGTTTGCAATGGCTCTGTGCCACTTTACACTGTTGGAAGGTCAGTCTTGTGAAGCCTGGAAAAAATTCACGTTGCATGGAGGCTTCTGGGTTACGAGGTCTGTATTTTAGGGTCTCAGCTTTTATCTGCTTCTCTGAGAGCTCTGCACAGAAATATTTCAGCAGAAATTCATCCAAGCCAGGTTCCGCTTGAAAGGGGGAAAGCTATTTCTCTTAGTATTATATTAAGTTAAAAAAAATGACAAACTAAACTTTACAAATAATAGATAGTTATATAGATATAGTCAGAATTATTAGAGAGAAGAATGTTTTAGTCATTGTTAAAAATACATTGATATTTTGCACTGACATTGGATGTTTTGCAGCTCATAAAAAATTCATAGGGCTTGCTGAAGAAACAGAAAGGCAATTCAGGTGGCTATTTTTTGAACACTATCATACTTGCAAGAGTTTAAGCCGGTCTGGATTGATATTTCTTGTTAAATGCCACCTCTGCGTTGTGATTCTCTCTGTATCATAGTTCAGTGGCTCAAAAAGAATAGATGACAAGATGGCCTGGCTTTGTGGAGGAGAAGAAAGGAGAGTCCAGGGTATTTTGCATTTCTTTATGGTTTTCCAATCTCCTCTTCAGGGCCCTTTTCACTTCTGCAAACACAAAACTCAAGGTGAAAAGTAATTGGACAAGCTAACAAATGAGTTAGGGCTTGCTTTATTTCCCACCGGCGAGTTACTGTGTTTTGCTTGCCACCAAGATCAGCTTCTCTGACATGGCCTTTCATGTACCAGCTAGCAATGAATGGAAGTCTGCCACAGGTATGAGAAAAGAGGGGCTTTATACAAGACAGGCACTAAACCAGCATGATTTATATGGGCTGTGGATAGCGCTTTACATTACATCAGTCTTCTAGTAGAGCCATGATTCTAGCATCATCTTTTGGGAATATTTGTTGCAAACTGTTGCTCTCCAGACTGCAAAGTTTTATTGCAGGCAGAACATCCCCTTTGTGTACATGCTGCTCTGCAAGGGCTTGGGGTGCAAAGCAAGGAGTTTCTGAATGGGCTTCCACTTACCGAGGGGGTGGTGGTAGCTCCACTGGAGAGCATGTCCCCCAGCAGTACCCTGTGAGCCAGGGGAGGTGTAGAGCCACAGGCACGGCTCAGCAAAGCCAGCAGCAGGATGAGACTCAGCATCCCCCTGTGCCCTCTGCTCTGTCAGATGATCCCCTTGGATGGTAAATGATGGCCATGGCTGGAAGCTTGCTGCAGGGGAGGAAGCAGCTTGCTGGGCTGTAGAAGGGGCTGTCTTGTTTCCTAAGGCTGGGTGGGTGGAAACATCATCCCTTCCTGCAGCAAAGTACCAGCTGCTACCGTGTCCATGTCAGCAGCCTCATCCTTGTAGTGTACTGAGGTGCAAGGACGTAATTAAATTTTACTTCTGATTTCCTCATTAGAAGTTGCACTGCCATGGTGGTGGGGTTGTGGGGACAGCGCTGGCTGGGTGACACTAGTCGAGTCTGCTCTGTTCTCTGAGACGCTGTGCACTGGGGACATGCTTGGCAGCTGAGATGGCTTTTGCTCCTCACCACAACTTCTCAGGACTTAGAAAGTATTTGTGTGGCTGCTTCTGCAAGGCTGGTAAATGGCATTTTTCTGAGAGCTTTCCTTGCTGTTTCTCTTGCCCTGTCCTCATCTGACTCTATAAATTAAGAGGCAAAAATCACCCTGATTCCTGTTAGCTTCTGCCATCAGCTCACAGGAAGGAGGGATGATTTACTCTGGATGCCAGGACAGGGAGCCTGTAGTTCCTACATGTTTGACCAGGCAGGTATTAGCAAATAAAGGTGCCTTGGGATCTAAGCTGCACACGTTGTTACCATAATTGGTTTCTGTGTGGTAATATACAGCATCTTTATTCTTTTCATGCAGGCTGAATAACTGGTAAATGACAGGTCCCGCTTTTCAATTCCACCATGTTTCCAGGGGCTGTCACACTTTTAATTTTTGCAATAGCTGCAAGCAAAACAGTAATCCTATTTTCTATATCCCACAACTGCAGTTCTGGCTTTTTTATTTCCTCTTCTTAATTCCTCTGCCCCAACTTGAGCTATTTAATGTTTTCCAAAGCTCCCCAGGACACTGCTGTTAAAGTCATCTGATGGTTGATGGCTAATTAGCCCCCTATGGGAAATACAACATGGGGGGGGGGTGTGCGTGTGGCAGAGCAGGGCAGGAGAAGTGCATTTAGATCTGTTGGGTGTGATGCTGATGATTGAAGATGTCTGGTCAGGGTGGAGGTGTCCGTGTCCGTGCTCTGTACGCCTGCCCAAACTGGCAGGGCTTGCGTGCTAAAGTGTGCAAAGCTTTGTGACATATTGCGTGCGCTGGTTTCTGCCAAGAGCTGAGGCAGCTTTTGAAAGGCTGCTCCATTAAAGCCTATGGACATTTCTGGAGGTCCAAATGACTTGAGTGGAAGTAATTTTGGGGACGTGATTTTGTGTTTGCTTCAGTGCATTTGAAAGGTCTGCTCAGGACTGTTACAGAACCTTTGGCCTGTGGGCAGCAGCTCAGGGAAGTTTGATGTCCCAAATTTAAAGCTTTGACTTGGATTCTCTAGTGTCTGGTGTAGGTCTAGCTGATGCTTTCCCTGCAGGTTAGTGCTCATTGTGGCCTTCACTGTGGATTCCCCAGTGTCTGGAGATGTCCAAATGCTCTGCTCCTGTTTTCTCCTCTAACTGGCTGCACTTAGTATCTCAGAGGTCTCTGACCCCCAGTCCTCTGTAGATGAGGCTGGTCAAGGAGATCAAATGTTGTCACACACAAGCTTGTGCTGTTACCTTCTATGCGGTGCTTTCTTCGCAAAGCCGGCTCACAGCACCTGGACTTAAGGTTTCAGGCTGCGAAGGAGAAAGGCTTATGTCACCTCTGAAGTTCATCACCATTCCCTGTGAGCTCAGCCCAGACAGACAGCACCTTTGAGACCACAGATCTCCCACCCAGACTGGCAAACAAGTGGGACCTATCATGCCCCTGTAAAATTGATAAGGTCGGTCACAGCAGCTGAAGGATGTTTGCTGATGGTCACGCAGACCTGCGTAAAGCATTGCAATTGTGATCTTGTGGCTTGATAAGTGATAACTGGGAAGCTGTGATGTGGTTGAAGACACTTGGATGTTCATGAAGGGCACCCTAGGGGTACAGGAAGGGTACTATCATTTGTAAAGCTAGTGGTCAGGATATGAACTTTTGCTTTCATCTACTGCATCCTCTACTTGAGGTTTTCCCCATAGCTGAGAAGCAGAGCAGAAAATGTGCCAATCTCACCCTTTCTAGTTCAGCATTTGCTGTTATGGTCCAAACCCATCCTTGCTGATGAGTGAAACCACAATGGCAGCTAATGGACTGGAATGAGAGGATCCATATTCCTCCTTCTGAGGTGGACGCTGCAAGAGTGGATGTAAGTGAGCATTTTGTTTTACTTTTCATAGCAGGGACTTTTCTCCCCAGAAACTGCCCTCAAACAGAGTAGGAGGGGCATTTTCACAGAAATCTTGTGGGTTTATAAGCCCACAATGTGAAAGCCCCCTTCCAGCAGGAGGGGTAATTTGAACCACATTTTCTTAGTTGAGTAATTAGATTGATTCTGGAGAAATGTGGACAAGTGGAAAATTGAAAAATGGAATTGTTGCATGCCCTTAGGCTGCAGAGGAATGTGTTGGTGACTTTCTGAGGAACACTAGCTTAATCTTTTGAATTACAAGATGCACTGAGGCCAGCTCAAGTATAATGCAAATCCAAGTCCTGATCAGGAAAAACTTAGTGAGAAAGGGGTCCCTTTCCTGCTGTGTTGATCTGACATATGTTTCTCGTTCCCCAGAACTTCTCAAGGAATTCTGTAATGCTCTTTGCAGCAAAAAGACGAGTGCATGTTTAATCAAGCTACAGGATTAGGAGAAAAAACTCTTCATGTAATTATACACTCACAGAAATGTTAATTGAATGGTGCATTAGATGGGACCAGCCCACAGATCACACAGTTACAGGGATGCTGTTAAAACTGCGCCTGTGTGTATTTCATTTATGGGTGTTTTGACCGTAGACTCTAGTGCAGAGTGTAACAGATGTGAGAATGTGCTTCTTTCCCTAGATTAAATCAGTCATATCTACATTTTTTTATTCTTGCTTCTCATAACAGCTGAGAACTTGTTTGGATGTTGTCAGCCATACTGAGGAGATATTGGTTTTTTTTGGGTCTGGCTGCTGTGCTCAAGTGTGCTGTGGTTTGCCAGGTCTGGAAAAAGCTCTGGTGATATTTCTGGCGCTATTTCTGGCTGAGATTATTTAAGCAAAGGTAAATTATCCACAAAATGGCTCTGCAGTCTGGTAGATCCCACAGCCAAATTCTTTAGAGATGCCTGTAAGCCTTAAATACCCTTTCCCAGTAACCTGTATGTGGACAGGGTGGGCTGTTTGTAACAGAAGGAATGAAGGCAAACAGGCACACGGGGCTCTGGAATATCATTACAGTACCACCAAAAATAGTCTGGCAAGAGAAGGTAACAAATTCTGCCTCTACTCCACTGCCCCTTTTCCAGCAGAATTTTTGCAGCATTTTTACTCCTGGTTTTTGAGTAATACGGAATCTTTCCTTCTTTCCTCCTCCACCTAAAGCTGCTGCCATGTTCCGCTTCCTCAGATTTAAATGCCTCCTTTCAGTGTGCACAGTCTTTATTAAGCCATTTCCCTCTTTCATAATTTTGCACTTTCCTGAACCACCTCTTTACATAAATGCAAGACCAAACTGGTTCTTTTGAGCTCCAGCAAATCCATCATCCCAAACTGTTCCTACCTACATGGGCTGCTATTAAGATTTAATTAAGAGCTCTTCTGCTGAAGCCTCAGTCCTGGTTGGCAGTATCAGAACTGCATTAAATAGAGGCATTAAAAATGCAACACTATGCATGATATCAGCCTCGTAACACGAACCACTGCTCTGCATGTACGATTTACCATCATAATAAATCAAGAAGTTCCTATACTGGGATCCTGTGTTCACCAGATCTGTTATTGCTGTTTGCCTTCCCTGATGTCACTTCCCTGATGACGGGAGCTGTCACTGACTACACGGCCACTGTGGCATGGGACATGCTGCCATCACCACACAGTGCACATCATCTTTCTCTCTTTTTCTACTTTATTCCCCAGACGCTGCCAGCAGCACCTCAGGGGCATTGATATGGCAGAGTTTTATCTGCTTTGTGTCAATCATGCCCTTCTGTCAGAAGACACCTGCCTCAAGGACCATTTTGCACTCTTTCCCCAGGTCCCATCAGCAGTATTTTAGTGAACCGCTATGGAAGCCGACCTGTGGTTATATTTGGAGGCCTGTTGTGTGGTGTTGGGATGGTCTCAGCTGCCTTCTGCACCAGCATCCTGCAACTCTACATCTGTGTGGGCTTCATTACAGGTAAGAAGAAAGAATCTCCTTTCCACCCACACTTTGAGGTTCACTCGTGATGGGTTGGAGTGTGCCCACTCAGGCACCTCAGCCAAATGCAATGGGAAGCTGATGAGATAACAAGCTGACTGGACAAGGGCCCTGGCTTATTAACTTCTCCAGATTAATTTTATCTAAGAGCATATTCCCTGCTAAGCACTCTATTATTGGCTGAACATCAGCAGGGGGGTGTGCTCTTTACAGATAAACGTTCTTGACTAGAAGCAGTGGTGAGAAAGGCCATCGGTGCCCTCACCCCACACTGAAATGATCACAGGCTGACTGTGCTGTCCCCTGGGCAAGGCAAGCCCTTCAAGATACAGGCGTGAGGAAGAAAGCACCTGTGTTCCTCTATTTCTGTGTGTTATCTTCCCTCTATGAGATACATAAAATGAGATTTCAGGGGTTTACTTTAGTTTACTTGCCCTTTGCCTGCTTGTAAGGTTAGGAGGTCCTTTATCTGAAAATAACAAGTACTGGAGTTGACTGAAAATACATAGTGTTCTCCCTACTGAGAAAAAAACCACCAACCCTATATTTCCTTATTGAAGTTACAACTTGAATTGTCTGTATTGAAATATGCACTTGTATATTGGAAACTCAAACAGGAGAAGGCATAGGCTCAGTCCAGCACCTTGAAACCCTGCAGGTTATTTCTTTTCAGGGTAGATGGATTAGAGTTCTCCACCTGTGTGAGTATAGATGCTTAACTGTATGTATTTCTGTTTGATTATTTTGGCTAAAGGACAACCAATGTTTTTCCCAGTGCATCTAGGACATCCACCTGAAAACACGACACAATGAGTTTAAAATTGGCTTTCGAGGTTGCAAGGTGTATGTTTTAATGAATGTTTCTTATCTCTCTGCAACTGCATTAAGTGTTGCTACTTTCTGAACATGAAAAGTGCGAGCTCAATGTTTAAAATCGATAAACCAGTCACTAGCAAAGTAAATAGGGACAGGAAATTTGTCACCCTGTCCTCCTACACCAATATTGCTTTATTAAATGTGGGATCCCCATGTGGGATTCCCACTCTTAAACCTTATTCTTTCTTAGGATAGTCATTGTAGTTAGGTGAAATTGTGTTAATACTGAATGAATAAATCCTGCAGATTCCTTGAAAGAGATTCCAGAAACAAAGAGCTGAGAAATAAAAAAAAACCCAATGTCTCCCACGAGTAAATTCAGTATTTATCGACGTATGAGCTTGCATCATTCTCTGCTTAAATGCCCTCTAGCAAGTTGACTAGTACTGGGCCAGCACATGTAAACCATAAATGTACTACTAAAAACATATTCATTTTGGTGAGCAGAAGGTCTCAGGAAAGGAACAGTGCTGTAGGAAGACTTCAACTCCTATTTTCAAAGGTATTTGCCTAAAAACGTGCCAGAAGGGAATTTTGTGCCTAATCCCAGTGGGCCTAGGATTTGTGAAGACCTTGCTCTTTTTTTTTGGTCCTTGAATATCTTTGCAGACTAGGTCCATTGCCCAACCCAGAGAGCTAATAGCACAAGCTGTTCTCAATGCACACGTGTAACCCTCTTGCCAGCAACAAGATGCAGGGTCAAACTGCCTCCACGTCTCCTCGTCTTTAATGCTATGATGTTTCCTCAGAGCAAAGCACAGGTTTTGTTGTGTATGTTTCTTCTGCTTGCTGAATGAGGGCAGCTATGTGGATGCAGTCTTAGCTAGTAACGAACCCATCATTGCCAGGCACGGTGTGTGTGTCGGGGAAGGAATATTAATTGGACAGAGAAAAGGAGATGCTTGTAATCCTGCTAACATGCTTGATGCCTCTAATTACACTTGAAATGCTTTCAGTGGTCAGGCCTAACATGGAAACATTCAAGGGCAATTATGAATCTGCCTACTTATCATGCAGCTGAGACAGCATTACTGTAGTAGGAGAGAGACTTCTGTAAAGGCAATTTGCGATGACTGTAAAGCAACCTGTAAACATCACACTCTTTATAGCCTCCTTCCTACTAGCTTGAAAAGGAAACAGACTGTCATTCACAGGGACGGATAGAAAAACAAGATCGTTGATGCTAGGAGGTCTCTGCTACAGTCCTTTGCCTTTGGCTTATTAATAGAAATCCCTTCAGAGGAGCAGAGCAAGAAGTATCTGTTTATGGTGGAGGGATTAGACACAGCAATCTCAATTGCTTTCTTGAGTATGACTTTTTCCATTTGCATGCAGAGCAGGAGCCAGGCTCTGCTGTTGGAGGCAGCTCTGAAGCAGCTCCGTCCTTGATGGCAATGAGCTGCGTGCTGCATGAGGCACTTCGTATACACTATAAAACTCATGTTCTCTTACTCACTTGTTTCCCTACAGCGCTTAGAAAAAGAAACGGGGTTTGCAATCTGTCGACCTGGATAGATGCCAGACTGGGTGCATTAAATAGGTGTTTAGGCATGCAACCTCTTCTTCAAGTTTGAGGTAGAAGCAGCAATTTCAAAGCTAAGTACAAGGTAATAACAACTGGTCAGAGTTTAGTTCAATCTGTACCAATTAGATCACCATAAAATAAAATGGGATCTAGGATGTGTCATGTTTACTAATGAGACTAGGGTCTTTACATCAACTGATAATGTTGAGCTTTGTAATACTTGGTAGTAACTTTCCTTGCTGTTGAAAGTAAGAATAAAATCAATAGCTACATAGCTTACTCCTATAGCACCACTTATTTCCCCATTCATATGAGGGGGATGTATTTATTCTAGGAAGGATGCTTCTTCTGCCACAGGCTTGCTTCTGTTCATGCAAGACCACAGACAGGCCTCTGTTGTACCTCCAGGGAGAAAATGTGTTTACTTGAGTAACA
The DNA here is from genome assembly GCA_033459285.1 of Clamator glandarius. Classification (NCBI taxonomy): domain Eukaryota; kingdom Metazoa; phylum Chordata; class Aves; order Cuculiformes; family Cuculidae; genus Clamator; species Clamator glandarius. Next base: position 805,498 of record JAUNZM010000089.1, on the reverse strand, counting down.
ATTTCAGCCATGGAAGAGCTGCTGTATTTTCTGAAAACCGGACTAAAATGGATTTAAATTTTTCCAACTAACACCAGCCAAAAGCTTAAAGTAAATTGAAATTCCAGTCAGTCAATTAGAAACTCTCCAAATTTAATTAATGGGAAGAGCATGAGGTAATATTAAATTAGATTTGTCTGACTGACAAATTAATGTTCACATAATAAAAAATTCGAGCTGTTTATTGTTTAAGTGGGTCGCTGGCATCCAGTCCGATTTTCTTTTTCCGCAGGACACAGGGTAGGTCCCTACCAAAAATGATTCTGTGGAAATACTGGTGGATTTCTGCCCTTACCTACGGGGCTGGGAAGTGATGGAGTTAAAGCAAACTCTAAGCCACTGTGGTGTGTCCCGTATCTGAGTTCCATCAAGGGTGTTCTCTAACCAAGGCTTTGTTTTGCCTCCATAGTTCTCAGGTCTGCCCTCTCAGGGATGTGAATTTAGTCCCTTACATATTAGGAACCGGCTGTACCTCCCAAAGACAAACCCTACCAAATATAGTCTCGCGCTGAGAATGTGTTTCATATAAAGACTGATTTTAGTCTGCTGCCATTTCAATTTATTTTTTAATGTTATAAACTTCCAAGTAATGTAAAAAAATTAATATTACAGCTGGCAATAATCACAATTTTGTAAAACTGTTCAAACAGAAGCTATCCAACATTGGTTGAATTCTGCTGCATCAGTTGGATTCTACTCTATCAGCGACTAATGATAGTGTTCCTTAATTAATTTTGAGGACCTTGACCTTTCTAAATTCTCTTCTGTAAAGCAATATGCCTAATTATGTACTGCACAGTTAAACAAACTAATTATATAGACTAATGAACAAGAAAAAAATCTGCATGACCCTATTTTCAGAATTCGTGTTTCTGCTCTAATCACTTCAAGGATTTACATTTCTGCTTTGTTCTAATGCAGCTCATTCTTTCCTGCATGATGGGACGAAAAATATGTGGTACGATTTTTGAATGTCATTTTGGCAGAGTTCTGAAAATTTAACTTTTGGAGGAAATACTGCACATCATAGAAATGTTTGAAAACAAGAGATTACTACGTGCTTGTGCTCTTGAACAGAGCCATGGAAAGCTGAGACCATTGTGGCATTTGGTATCTCTGCCTTCAGATTTCTCCTCTGCAAGAGGAGCTGGCTAACTGAGTTAGCAATGCAGCTTTATGATACCATTTATATATCTAAATGCAATAAAAATAAATTTTAATTAAAAGAAAGTACTCTAGGGTCCTGTTTAATAAAGCATCTTAGGTAGCTGTTTTGCAGTGTACTTGCAGACCTCTTAATCTTTTGTGTTAGACCTGAATTGCTCACACCACCAAATTAGTAGTGTGATGAGAAGGGCGATGTTATTTTCTGTGCAGGTCTGTCAGCCCAGCAGCAGTTTCGGGTGCCCACTACCCATAGGAGGGGCTGCCATCCCAAGCCACACATGAGAAGGATACGCTTTGGTGATTAAAGCTGTCCAAGCCAGAACAACCTACCTCACACTAGGTGTCATTTTTTTTTTTTTTAATAGAACCATCTTCTCCTCCAAGGTTGTTGTGTCTGGACAAAACCAGCCAGCATTTGTTGAGAGTATAATTTCAATTTCTTTTGAAACAAACTTTTGCTACTCGAGGGATTTGCAGTGGAAAAGGAAGAGGCATTCTATGACCAAAGTGCCTTTCTGGAACCTGCTTCCTCAAATACAACTGCTAGAACCTCAGGGGTTTCTTGAGCCACATTTCCATCTATACTATCCTGTTGAAAAGCCACCAGTGAACCAATTACCCATGAATTTGCCTAAAACAATGATCAGAGGAAAAATAGATCTTGAATCTTCCTTTCAACTATTTTTCTCTCTTCCAGGTTTCGGCCTTGCTCTTAACCTCCAGCCATCAGTGATAATCATAGGGAAATACTTTTTGAAGAGAAGACCCATCGCAAATGGTCTTGCTATGGCTGGGAGCCCTGTGATGCTTTGCACCCTGGCTCCTCTCAACCAGTTCCTATTTGACAATTTTGGCTGGAGGGGCAGCTTTTTAATTCTGGGGGCAATTTTATTACATTGCTGTGTGGCAGGAGCTCTCTTCAGACCCATTGGGGCAGATACAGAATCAGTTAGAATGCAGAAAATTGAGGAAGGAAAGGAGACCCTGAAAGAAGAGCTCACTAAGGATGCCATGGAAATGAGTAGTCCCACAAACATCCCCATGGAGACCAAAATGGAAGAAGAAGGAGAGAAGGACTGTTGCGAAAAAATCAATCAGTACCTCGATTTTTCCCTCTTTAAGCACAGAGGGTTCTTGATTTACCTCATCGGAAATGTGCTTATGTTCCTGGGGTTTTTTGCCCCCATTGTTTTTCTGGCACCCTATGCAAAGCACATTGGTATTGATGAATATTCAGCTGCTTTCCTCCTTTCGATCCTTGCTATTGTGGATATGATAGCCCGACCTACTACTGGCATCATCGCAAACAGCAAGTGGGTGAGGCCGCGGATTCAATACTTTTTCAGCTTCTCCATTGCTTTCAATGGTGCCTGCCACCTTCTGTGCCCACTGGCTTCTGGCTACACAGGGCTTGTTGTTTACTCTGTCTTTTTCGGCTTGGCCTTTGGCATGGTTTGTGCCATGCTTTTTGAAACACTCATGGACCTTGTGGGAGCTGCCCGGTTCACAAGTGCTGTTGGCCTAGTTACCATTGCGGAGTGTTGCACAATATTGCTGGGACCCCCTATTGGAGGTGAGTGCATTTTCTTCCTCTGCTTCCATTGCATTGCCACTTTTAACCTCTTGCAAGCACAGTTCATAGGAAGTAGTTCTAAATGCATTTTCTCTGCTTCCCCCCCACTGTTTTTCCCCTAGAAATTGGATGGGGAAGGCAGGTGCCACGTGTGTCCTCCAGCATTTCTTCTTTACTCCTTTCTGTGTAGTTCTCCAGTTGAAGTGAAGAGTCTGGAGAGTGATCTTTTAGTCCCTGATCCTTTCAAACTCTTAAACTGAACTAGCAGAGTGGCAATTGTGCAATGCCAAAACCCTCTTCTCCTGGAAAGCCTGTTGCAAAAGGCTGAAGTTCACCATGATTTAAGCACAGTAAAACACAACAATTCTATGAAATCCTCTTGTTGACTCCAACCTACCATTTTCCATTCACCTCTAAGGCTCTGAGTGCTTCCACTTACGGATTTCAGTCATCTCAGAGCATCTTATAGATTTAAGGTTGTTCAGAAAATTAAAAAAGGTTTATTTTGAATGTCATGGCTTGAAATATCAAAAGACAAAGACCCTCAAGTGTCCTTGCAGATAATATTAACCTCTAGCAGGGCTTATAGTCATCTGAAAGTAAGTGGGAGCAGCTGTCTTCTGTGATTTTTAACAACCTCCACTTATTTCCCTTTACTGTATGTGCTTGCTTCTTTTACTACAAGGAACACACTGTATCTGGAAGATGCTGTATTTGAATCTGGCATTTGGCTAAAGTACTGGTCTTAACAAATCTGAGTTGCCTGTGAATTAAAAGCCTTTATAGTTGACATCCTCTCAATGTATCAATATCATCCTCTCTATGTGTCCTGTCCCGCAATTTACAATTTACTTGTACACAAGCTAGAATGACTAGTTTGGAAACTGGTCACCTTTAAGTTTGCTAAAACGTTAAATTAGGTTGTGTGTGCTGTCTATATTTGGATGTACAAAAGTTAAACTGAGATCTGGCTGTTTCTCTGTATGACACATCTTGCAGAGCCATTGAATTCTTCATATTACCATGTAGCTCATACAGTGTGACAGAAGCAGCTGTATCCTCTTGCCATCTTAGAGGATGGTGATTTAATTAATGACAAACTAAAGAAAATGCAATTTAAAAATGACCATTCTGTGAATGATGTAATTTTCTGTGTGGAAGATCAAGTTAATGACCAGAGACTGCTAATGAGGCTAAAACAGTTCTATGTAATAATCAGTAATATTAGTTTCATAGGGTTTCCCCCACCATTTTAATAAGCAGCAAATTTATTGGTTCTTTGGCATTTTAATAACCTGCTGCAGGGTTCTGCTTTAATGAACTAAGTAAATTGTTCCCAGTGTGTTTTATGACTTTCTCTAATTCTCAAAGGAAAAGAGGTGAGACTATGTTACTGTTGAATTTTCCAATACTCTACTCATTAAAACTCTCATTGAAACCTATTTAGGAGACCTCTAGGTCATCCTGATAAGCAGAGAAGGAAAAATTGTTGTGATTAGCATTTGGTTGATGCTTCACCAGTAATATGAAAAATATAGTGCATTGAAAATGGTGTATCAGGATATCTAGGAATGATTCAGGAAGAGCTGTTGAGCAAAACCAGTTAAAAATTATTATTTTTGTGATCAAGGAATCTATTTCGTGGCCATAAAATCTCCTGTTAGTGTAATGCAGTGGGATAATTAATCATCAGCTTTTCAACATTAGGTATCAGTCAGAAAGTAATTAAAAGTCCCTCTTTTTAAGGAGGAGAATGTATTCCAAAAAGCCAGAGTGCTAATGGATGTTAAGCCAGTTTCAAGGAGGGCTGTCTGTGCTATGAAGGCCGGGTGAGGAGTGGGTCTTACTTTAATTAGGATTTGGAATGTTAAGAATGGTCTGTGTTGCACCAGTAAATGGGAATTAATGCTCAGGATCATAAATGCCAATAAGATTTGCATTACATTTTGACATAATGGAGAACACTGACATTTCAATTAAGCCATCTCCCCTCAATTACTCAGTAACTCCATAGCAGAGGCATTAACCTTTGAGAGGAACCCGTCACATTTGTCTTGGCATTGAAATTATCCGACATTGACAGCATCATCTTTGCTTTCCCTGGAACTAATGTTTTCCAGTTCCACACGGTGCCCTTTCATCTTTAGATCACAAGTATAAATGCAGAAAGGGCAGCTGTGACCAAAAGCTGGATCCCCTCTAATGCCGGTGAATAACCCATGGTGGAATAAACTGGAAGATCTTTGTCAAGAGTCTGAGATGAGGGTCAGTGGCCAGGGGCCGTCTCATGAAAGCCTTCCCAGTAGCTGCTGCTCTTGTTGGCAGCCTAAGGGCTACCAAGTCAAACAGACGTCCTTGTGGTTGTTCATTGGAGTCAATGGAAAGACTCTTGCAAACTCTGTGATCAGAGGACTTAGTTTCTGCATGGGAAAAACAAGTGCACCTGAAGAGTCCAAATACTGGTCCAAATATTGCTTATATCACAATTAACTGCCCACAGGCTTCACAGTGTGAAGTATTTGCAGAGTATTTGTGGAAGAGATCAGAAGTACAGAGGATGTCTTATTTTATTCTAAAGCCACTTCTGATTTAGGAGCTGAAAACACAATATTCTTACCTATATCTCTAAATCTGTTTGTTTGTTTTTAAATATATGTTTTACAGGAACTCTTATTGATACCTTTGGGGACTATAAATATATGTTCATTAAATGTGGAGCTGTGATGGTCCTGGCAGGAACTTTCCTCTTCATCATGAATTATTACAATTACCGCATGCTTACCAAGGAGGAGAAGGAAAGAAAGGCAAAAGAAGAGGACCCTAAATCTGTAAGGACAGAAAATGAAGGCAGAAATAATTGGAACAAAGGAGACACACAGGATGGACCTGAGCAGGAGCCTTTGAGAGAGGAACAAGAAGGACTAAAGAAGGAAGTGAATGGCACAAATGAAGTTTAAAGCTGTTCTCATGAGCTGAATGGGAAATTACTTCTGGATTACTTGCTGATATCAGCTGTGAAATCACAATAGGTTTTTAAATTTTGCCCTATGCTGTGCCATGTCATCTTTGTTTTTGGAGAAGACTAGAAGAGAAAAAAAGTCTAGTTTCCTATAAAGTGCTGGAACACACAGTGCAGTATCCGTTTGCATGGCCCTGCAACGTTTTTCTTCAGATATTTCTCATTTCCCAGAGAGGCTGAGTAAGGTTGTAACTAACACCTCACTTTTATTCCCTGTACTACAGTTCTACTCGGTAAAAAAGGCCAATGGCCATCAGTCAACGCAGAGCCCTTCCAGCAGCCTGAACAGGCTTTGCGTTGAGTACTTTGGTGGATGGATCTTCTCACCATGCAGTCAAAACCATTTGACTCTGACTGTAGTGTCAGAATTATCCCAGGGACTTGGTGCTGCCTTCCACTGGCAGCTGCACTGTGACTTACAGCTCTGTCTAATGGAAATGTCAAACAGACCTTACAGTGATCTTAAACAGAACATGAGAGAACTGCTTGAATAGAATGAGGACACCACATGCCTGCGGGTGTGACGTGGCAACAAGGCATCCTGTCCTTGTGGCTGGAGCATGCTAGGAAGGAACTGACTTCAGGTGGCTTCTCATGGCTTGACCAGGGACTTTCTCAGGGGCTTCGGCATTTAGCAAAATGCCTTAAGAAAGGTGGCATTATGCAGGGAATCAGCACAAGGCTGATGAGCTACAGGAGTCCTTTTTTCAGGTCCTTTGTCTGTCTAAGAAACTTACTCTTACAGGGCTTCAACTCTGAGAAAGATTCAAACAGTACAAAGTCTTTAAAATCCTCCCTAGGAGGTTACACAGTCCTTACCATCGAGTACGTGAGTGCCTTACCACTTTCAGCATGCTTTTTCTTTGCAACACCCTGGTGAGGCAGTAAGTGTTGTTACTATTAATTGTATAAATGAAGAACTGAAGCACAGTGGAGCTATGGGCATCGTTCCATCAGTGAATAAAGTTGAGGCATGCCAGAGCTGAAATGGGATTCACTGCCCTGAGTTAGGGGCCTGAAAGCCTTGCTGAGCATGGACATCCTCCTGCTAGAGAGCAGGAAACACTGTGGATACCTGTGCATTAAATCACAGCCCTCTTTGCAGAGCAATCATGCTTACTTTGTGCTTCAGACTACTCAGGATTAATGATTTTAAACACTATTTTAGAGCTGTGACCTTGTGCCATATTTTTTTAACCAGTTAAGTTGCATCCATCCTGGAGGGCATCCAAACACATCTGCCTCCCCTTTGTCTGGGCAAAGTTCAACACCTCCTTGTGGCCTCATGCTGTTCTGTTGTATGAAATAAGATTTCCCCAGGTCAGTGGTGGAGAGCTGGAGCTGAGGCCATGTAGGAACCTCTTATCAAGAGGTGGTAATTTTGAACTTTGAAGACCTGGACTGTGACAGTAAGCACTAATGTGTTTTACAAGAAGAAGCTGTTGCTCAAGAGCAACGGATGCTAAGCATGGCATCATGTAGTTGAATCATCAGCCTTTTGTGGATTTAGCACCAAATGACTAGATAAAAACAAGGACTTTTCTGGCAGATCACCCAAAATCTGAAGCTAACACCAGTCCAAAGGCTAGGTCTCCTTTTTCTTTGTTTCAATGGTACCCTTACATGATCAGATAGTAGTTTTTCATTACTCCATCACTGAAGAGCTGTATTTAATTATTACTGGTGTACACAGTGTGAAGAATTGCTTGTAAAAATGCTTTCATAAATACGTTGTTCTCTTAAATTGAGATCACTCATATCTTTTTGCACAAAATCTTTTCTGTAAAATCTTTTTTCCTTAGGTAGTATCTTTTATTTTCTCTGAAAAGCAAAATCTATGCAATATACTTAAACTTTTGCTGCTATGTTTTTAGTACTCTGTTTCTGTCAAATATATCTATGGTATTTCAGCAAGACAGACATTTCAGAGAGTCCTGAACATATTCCAATATGCTTTCTGGAAGCTTTCATATACTTAATAAAATTCTTCTAAGAAATGAAATGAGTTTACATTTATCCATTGTGATCTGTAAGGTAATGCTGCCTTTCTATTCAGTAAGGAATTTATTCTACTAGGGTTTCTAGTGCTGGTTCCATGAACATGATAATACAACTCTTGGTCGTAGCCTCTTATTCTAGGACCACCACCAGAAGCTCCTTGCCACACAGTTTCTTTGACTTTTTCAGTGACCTGGGCCAGCCTGATTCACACCTCTAGTTGTGTGGGTCAGTGAGCCTGATAGCAGCTGAGGATGACCTGGCAAGGATCTGATGAGATGATTTTCATACCTTCCCACCAGGTCATATCAATTAATTCTAGGGACAATGGCTCAGATCCCCAGATGTTCTTAGTGCAGGAGCTGATGCTAAGCCTCCTTGTCCAGAAGACACATGGAACAAACCTTTTAGATCATAAAACCTTGTTAATACAGATAAAGTTTTCAATAAAAAGGCTTTCTCTTCAGCTATCTGTAAAAATCCGCTGGAAAAGAGACACCTTTGTTAACCTGTCCCTGAGGGCAAAAAAATGCTACATTGGCTAAGTGGTTCTTTGCAGCTTCATAAGTCTTTTAACATTAAGCAGCTACTTCATTTAACCTACTCAACCTCCTGTCACAGAAACATATACTGTCTTTAAGATTATGGCAATATACTTATCACATAGGAAGCCAGACTATTGTAATACAATTTTTGGTGATTATGACTAGTTTTCAGTGGCTAGTGGCCTGCCTGTCCCCTGGTCCTCTACCTCCTGCAGTCACTGAGGTTCAAAACTCTGATCAGAACATCTCACTTATCAATGCAGCAAAGCAATGCCAAATAACTGTAGACTTTTAAGCATGTCAGTAGCCCTAGAGATACTTTGCTGAATCAACTTCCATGAATTCAACACTTTGCAGGCTCAAGCTGTAATCCAGGCTTGGAAAGCTCTCAGACTTTCCTAAGGACATTTTTAGTTTTTATAAATAATAGGTGCAATATGAAATATCCCTTAGAAAAAGCTCTTGTGAAGGAGTAGAAGCTGCCTGTGCACCTAGTTTACTGATTTCTGTAGCAAATTGAACACAGTATTCATACTTACATGCATGCCTGCAGCTAGAAAGCACCTGTCTAGGAAAGCCAAGAGGTGAGTGTTTTACTATAAACACACGTATTAGGCACGTGGGGCATATTTGGGATATCAGGCATGCAAAGATGATTGCAGAAACTTTCGTTGGACTGCAGTTATCACATCTTTAATATTTCATTAGCTCATATCCTTATTAGAAGCACTTGCTTATTGTTTCCAGGGCTGCTTGAACTTCTACAAGAGCCTGATTTTGTTGCTAAACCATCATTCCCAACAGTCACAAAAGAAGCCAACAGACCAGGCAGCAACACAACACTCTCTGAAGCCACATTCTGCTGGCGAAGCATGAGTGGTGTTTGATGGGGAGATGTGACAAGTGCCATGGATTGGATTTAGATTTATCCCACATATTCAGTTCTTGCTTACAGTTCCTCTTATTTTTTTCCTTCTCTGTATTTAGCTTTCCAAAATTAAAGGCATGGAGGAGGAATTCAAGTATTTCAAGACTTATTCTGAAGTGAGAAAATTTGTACACGTTCCTACCTCCCTCTTTGATAACATGACAAAGCAGTGACTGTGCCCCATGATGCAGTGTCATGCTACTAGAAGGGGACACTTTCTGCCATCACACATTGTTCCAGGTGCTGCTTTGTCGCACACAAATGAGTACTGGTACTACCTGAGAACAGGGCTGGTGAGCAAGGCCAGGGAACAGAGCTCTGCAAGGTCAGCTGTAGATTTGAGCTCATCACAAAGAAGAGATTTAGTGTTTTTTGCTCTAAAACCTTCAGTGGGATGATTGCCAAGGGAATGCCGGTACCCAGCACTCAAGGAACAGAATATAAAATGAGGCTGTCGAGTTAGGTGAGCACGGGAAGCTGCAGTTTTCATGCTTGTAACCATTACTGGTGTGTATTTATGCTGCTGTGGGTCGTCCTCTGCACTCAACACACAGAGGAGCTCATGGCCACAAAAGGGAAAGATGGTCACTGGCGATATATGCAGCAATAGAGCCAAGTATAATTACCCTCCTTTTAATAAAAAGAATGAACCATATCCAAAGTACAAAATACAAGAAAAGACTAGAGATGTCTGGAACTGTGGATGAATAAAAGTAGCTTGCTAGCAACATTAAAAATAAGCAAACAAAAAAAATCGAATGCCAGTCTCTGTCTGAAGTATGCAATCATTTCTGACCACACAAGATTATTCAGAAGGAGAGTTCCTGTGGCTGCTAATGCCAAATTTATTTGTCCGAGTGAAGAAAATGCCTACCAGACAATAAAGGTGCATCCAGATTACACTGAGGAATGAATTTAAAAGATTACTTTCGTGCCCTCTGTGGCAACAGTGACATTGACTATAAAATAGTACTATTTAGACTTATCAGAACCGTGTGAGGTTGTTTTGATGAGTGATATTCATAACTGTCAGCAAAGCTTCTCATAATGGCAGTGCAGCTCAGAAACAAAGACTCGATTTGCCGTCTGCTTTGGCATTCACTGAAGTATTGCTATGCTTTTGTTTGCATTTGCAGAGAGGCTCATTTACATTCTGACACCAAAAAATTGAACATATATAGGTAAATGGCATCTTTTGTGTCACTACTGTTAAGACCCAGGAAACCGCATCATTTAATTCCTTTTAAAAACCATACAGCCCGTTGTCCTGCAGAGCCAAGGACCTGTCAAGGAGTGACCCTGCTATGACACTTGTGCCTGCAACTTCAGTGTGTTTGCAGAAGGATGATATTTAAAAATAGCTTTCTTTTTAAGAATTAATTTGTTACTATTTTCCGAAATGTACTCTACATCTCTTCAGCTTTAATTTTAATGATGAAGCTGGGCTGAAAATGCTTCCTCTAGTGACTTCACTTTCTTTTATCTTCTTAAGCTACCTTATTCAGACACATGAACTTCACACTGAACTTGGCTGTCGTAGCATGTTGTTTCTATACCTTTTAAAAACATGTTTTCCCCTACTCCAACAGTTTTTAAAACACTACAAAGTAATTTAAGAGTTGTAGATCCTATTTTAGTCAGAAATTCAAGATGCAATTTTCTGGCCAGTCTAAGAAATGTGTTAAGAATCCAAGCCAGACAGAGAAAGCTTCAAAGGAGCAACACCTCTTGCAGTATGGACCAGGCAATTCATGGAAGGGCTAGGACCAACACTGAGGTTTGTACCCTCCAAATGCAATAGCTCCTCATAGTATTACCTAGTGTATTGCATTTACATTTTGATTTCTCCCAATTCACAGGTAATTCATTGATGGATATTTGGCCACAAGCATCCAAGGTATCCCAGTCAGCACTCTTGTAAACTGAAGCTGGAATTGTTTAGCCTGGAGAAGAGGAGACTGAGGGGAGACCTTATTACTCTCTATAACTACCTGAAGGGAGGTTGTGGAGAGGAGGGTGCTGGCCTCTTCTCCCAAGTGACAGGGGACAGGACGAGAGGGAATGGCCTCAAGCTCCGCCAGGGGAGATTTAGGCTTGAGATAAGGAAAAAATTCTTCACGGAAAGGGTGGTTAGGCATTGGAACGGTCTGCCCAGGGAGGTGGTCAACTCACCGTCCCTGGAGGTGTTTAAGGTGAGCATGGATGAGGTACTTAGGGGCATGATTTAGGGATTGGTGGGAATGGTTGGACTCGACGATCCAGTGGGTCTCTTCCAACCTGGTTATTCTGTGATTCTGTGAACACTGCAAAGGACCTTCTCTTCAGAAACTGTATGTCCAGCACTGTAGCAACTTCTTCTCTGCAAAGGCTTATTAAAATCACATAAGAAGCCTGCATTTAGCTCAATTAGTCTTTCCCAGCCAGCACTGTGGGAAAGGCTAGAGGCAGTCTCAGCAGAACAGCGTGTAGTCTGAAGCCTTTTGGTGAATGCAGCTCTGTGCACTTCTGGTTTTTGTCTTACTTGTTAAGGCATATATGCCCAGCAGATTTTAGGAGGGATAAGAAGGAAATATGGCCATTGCTAGAAAAGCAGCTAAGAAATATCTTATGCTGGAAAGGATGGGGGTGTCCCTCAAGGCACACACAGGGCAGAATCCTGCACTTTGCTCATAGATACAGTAGCCGAAGTCTGGATTGACTTCAAACTACCTGATAGTCCTAATGGTGCAAATGCCTCAGCTGGAACTGCCCATCGTCACACCATAATCATCAATAGATGGTCCATTTTTCACTACCAACTCCCCAGTCCATGAATTTGTCATTTTTCACATCACTAAATCCATGGGAAGAGCAACGTAGAGAAACATGGGCTTCCTGGGGGCTCTCCAGAGCTTTTTTAGACTTCTGTTCATTCCATGAGAAGTTGTCCCACCAAATTTCATGAAGAAATTCCTTCCTTCTGTGCGAACACAAGTATGTGCTTTGACACATTCTTGGTCAAAGTCATTGGCTTCTGAGAAGGGGAAGAGATCCACTCACCAAAGATGTCAACTTAAAGGTCTAATTCTGACTAAACCGAGATATGTCGATTTCCTTGTGCATCCTGAATTCCCTTTGATGTGCAAAGCAGAGGAGTTTGGTGCCTTCTGTTAGCAACAGATGAACTGGTACAACTGAAATGAAATAGGGACAAGCACTTCCCTCATACTGCAGGGTTTGGCATCCCCTTCCTGGACAGATGAGATGCTTAAGTAGTTTTTAATCAGTATGTAATCAGCCTCAGCCATTCGTTATGCCATCTGATCACAAAACACAACTCCAGAGAGAGATCCTTAGGATATCTAGGAGGATCCATGCATTATTAAGTGAAACAACCGCAGACTCTACCTATCACCCATTAATACTATGTATAATAAGTGCTTGTTGAGCAAACTTGCCAAGTCTAATTATCCTCCTTGCAGACAGCAGGATTTTTTTGGCACTTCTACCAGTCTAATGGAAACCACAACAGTCCTGCTTCTGCAAAGGCAGCACAAGGAAGGAAATCTCTCTGATATGCTTCATACTTCCAAGTCCTACCTTGTGTGCATGTTTGCATGTCTGTGTCCCAGCCTCACACCAACAGATTGGAGGGGAAATCCACAAGCTAAAGCCTTGTACTCAGGGGTGGCATTCCTCAGTGATGTCAGGATTGATTTATTAAAAGACTGCAAGCCGCTCAAATATGGTGATAAGAGAAATCCTCAAAGCATCTTTGATGGTGCCAAGTGGGTCCTAGCCAGGTGCCAGTCGCAATGGGACTTGGGACTCTTACCTCAGACCACAGAGACTGAGGAGTCAGCATGACTTGCTTCTCATGGCTGGGCTCTCCTTTCCACTCATCCAACCAGGACAACTCCCATTATATAGTTTCCAGGTCATGACCTGGGACATGATGTATGATGATTCATATTTCTTTGGGCTTGTTTTTCTGAGATCTCTTAGTGTTACTCCTAATAGTCAACTTCACCCCGAGATTGTGAGTATTTATGTTGGAAGAGTTCTTGAGCACGTGTTCCTTCATGAGACATTGCATTCTCCAGAAAATCTGTCAAGAGTCTGTCAGATAACAATGCCACACAGTTGATATGGGGAAGAGGAATGAGTCCTCATATCCAAGAAGGTACTAAAGACAACTGTGCTGATTAATTAAGACTAGGAGTATAACCTCCCTAGTGCTCAAAGGGAGGGTTACACCTATGTAAGCCTTCTCCAGCATGGAATACAAACATGTCATCTATATTATGATATTCAGTGGTCTCTAGGGAGGAAACTTCAACTCTGCAGAAACAAGCCTCTATTTGGAGTCCTCCATCAATCAATTGGCTTAGAAAATCCCAGATATACAGAAGGCTGGTGTCCTTCTCACTAAGTTCAACATTTTGGAAAACAGCCTGACTGTTGGGGTTTCTTTTTTATTCTTCTAATTTTTATTAGCAAACCATTACAAAATTCCTGGGGTTTTTTCCACTTTGTTTTTTTTTAAAAAAAAAAAAAACAAACCAAACAAAACCCCCTGTAAGTGCAGTGGCTGGAAACATATTGAATTAAGTCACCCAGTCGGTATTTACCCTCTGACTCCAGTGTTACAGATACTCTTCAAAACACAGTATTGAGTGGTGCATTCCAGTATGAAACATGAGGGACAATTATATCATGCTTTCAGCTAGAGAGGATCGTAATTACACACTATATAATAGAAGTGCGGTGAAGCAGCTTTGTAATTACAGTGTAACTAAGCTGTTACTAATTTACTTGTATTCTGAAATGTGTCTGAACTTAGTAATTAGGGACAGTACATGATGAAACACTAGCAATATACTTACCTTCACATGGTGTAGTATTTTTCACTCGTATCTATCATGAACCTAGATATTTTCCAGGGATTAATGACAGGCTGTGAAAAGTTGATAGCCTGAAGTTCAGCAGAGAGCCATTAAACTGGCCTGGTCATTAATCCCTGGAAAATACCCTGCACCAAGGTTATTATAAGGTGAATATGGAAAATAACTTTCCTCACATGTTGACTTTTGTCTTGGCTTTTATGTCTTTGACAGTGTATAGGCACAACACTCCAAATACAAGTGGTTCCCTCTCCCTTGTATTTGGATGTGTTTAATGATAAAGAGGATGGCTCCTCTTTAAGTTCACTTTTGTACATCACTGAGGAATGCTAGGAAAAGACCCTGAATAGATAGCTTGTATTCCAGCAAGTCTATCTTAGTCATAGTTGTCTGGCAATACTTGGAGGTTAATTTTAGGCTGAACCTCCACTTTCTGAAATGTGTAATTCCAGCTTCTCTGAACTGAGAAACAACACCGATGGCCAAGTAAAAATATCCATTACCTGGGGAATACGTAAAAATACCGTTTCATCAGTCATCCTCCTCACATGATTCCCTCCCAGAACTGAAAGTGGTAATGAAAGTAATTTAACACACATCTATAATTAATTCACTACATTCTTCCTGCTGATGGCAATCATCTTACCTAGGAAAGCTCATGAAATTGATCTTAATGCATAAAAATAGAGATGGAAAAGTGTTAAAGGCAGCTAAGTGTGGTTTACTTCTAAGCATGTAAGCAGTTAAGCACTGTTTGGAGAAATGTTTTGGGGCTCATTTAGTAGGAGACATTACCTGTGAGAAATGATTGCAAGCGCAGAAGCTGAGCAAGGCTTTCCCCTCGACACATGCTATTTGCAAACACTGATAAGAGCAGCAGGTCTTCTCTCCTGGAGCTGCTCTTATTTTCGTTAAGCGAACAGAAATGTGCATGTAGGTTCAAAGAGGCTTTGCAGAAGGGGACAAAGCTCCCAGACTGCTAGATGTAGCACAGGAACTGCACCAGAACATCCTGGGCACTCTGTGGACTACGCACACAGTTATCTGTCCACACATTGCACTCAGAGAACAGATACCACATGCATGTTGCAAAGAGTCCTATGGATGTGTGTGCATGCTCTGTCTAAGGCTTCATAGTGGTTTAAAGCCATCTTGGAGTTGTTCAGGTTCTTCTCTGTTAGCTATTATAATCTCACCAGGTGTAGCTTTTCACAGAATAACTAGGTTCTAACCTCCCCTGGTGGAGCTTGAGGCCATTCCGTCTTGTCCTGTCCCCTGTCACTTGGGAGAAGAGGCCAGCTCCCTCCTCTCCACAACCTCCTTTCAGGTAGTTGTAGAGAGTAATAAGGTCACCTCTCAGCCTCCTCACCTCCAGGCTAAACAACCCCAGCTCCCTCAGCCTCGTAAGACTTGTTCTCCAGCCCCTTCACCAGCTTCTCTGGACTCGCTCCAGAGCCTCAACACCCTTCTTGTGGTGAGGGGCCCAGAACTGAACACAGGATTCGAGGAGCGGTCTCACCAGTGCCGAGTACAGAGGGAGAATAACCTCCCTGGACCTGCTGGTCACGCCGTTTCTGATACAAGCCACGATGCCATTTGCCTTCTTGGCCACCTGGGCCACTGCTGGCTCATGTTCAGTCGGCTGTCAATGAGCACTCCCACTAATTCTCCTCCTGGCACCTTTCCAACCAGGCTTCTCCTGGTCTGTAGCTGCACAGGGTTGTTGTGCCCCAAGTGCAGGACCCGGCATTTGGCTGTGTTAAACCTCCTGCCATTGGTCTCTGCCCAGCAGTCCAGCCTGTTCAGATCCCTTTGCAGCCTCCCGACCCTCCAGCAGATCCACACTTCCACCCAGCTTAGTGTCATCTGCAAACTTACTTAGGGTGCATTTGGTCCCTTCATCCAGGTCATTGATAAAGACATTGAACAGGGCTGGACCCAGCACTGAGCCCTGGGGAACCCCACTTGTCACTGGCCTCCAGCTGGATTTAACACCATTTCCCACCACTCTCTGGGCCCGGCCAGCCAAACAGTTTTCCACCCAGGAGAGTGTGCACCTGTCCAGGCCAGAGGCCGACAGTTTCCTAAGCTGAATGTTGTGAGAAACTGTGTAAGAGGCTTTACTGAAGTCCAAAAAGACTACATCCACAGCCTTTCCCTTGTCCAGCAGCCGAATCACTTTGTCATAGAAGGTGATCAGGTTAGTTCTCTGCACATCCATGAATCATAGAATCATAGAATAACCAGGTTGGAAGAGACCCACCAGATCATCGAGTCCAACCATGAGCCCCACACTCAGCTGGGCTGGTGTCTCCTATCCTCCCAGTGTCTGTAGAGCAGTAGACTACCTCTTGGGACCATCAGACCAATAGGAACTTGTCTACAGACCATGATCTGCACTTCCTAAAGACCCTATTTTAAAATTCAGGTGATGACATAACTAACATGAGGTGGAAAACCTAGAAAAGCAGAAGCCCAGAGCACAGAATACTTCAATGCTCCTGTAGCAGCTATATAATTATGTGTATGAATAAGTAGGAATGCTTTTAAGTGTGTCTTCCATCACTGTGATCTCCAAATAAGAGAGAGTACAGTAGCTGTACTCCCTTTGTTGTGCCCCCCCCGTCAAGGTGGAGCACAGCCTGTCCTGTCTGCACTGCAAGGAGGGAAGTGAAGCCTTCACTGGAAACATCGCTGCCCCAGATAAAAAGACCCAAACAGCACGGTAGAAGTAGAGCAATGTTTTCATTTGCCTATGCCTGCCTGTGCAAGGTTGCCCACTGAAAGGACGCTTGGCCTCTGCAGCCAGAGCTGCCCATTGCAAGCATGGCCAGGTGAGAAGGATTCCTCGGCAAGGCTCAGCAAGAGGCATTTTTTACAGGCTGTTTCCCCTAAGTGCAAAGCTGTTGACTGGCTTCTCTTTAATGCCAGAAAGAGCAGGATGTGCCAGGGAGAGAGGCATGAATCAGCTGAAGGATCCATGCAGACAGCAGCGGGTTGCTGCAGGACTTTTATTGCCTTTTGGCTGTCACGCCGCTCCTCATCACAGGACAAGAAATCTTTTCAGTTCTGGCTGCCGGAGCTGTTAGAGGGACAGCCTGTGGCAAAATGTAAAAAACAGCTCTGAAGCCAGCAAAAAGCATGCAGGGTTGCCTTGAAATGGAGGGGTGTGAGCCTTGAATACCCATTTTTTACAGTGCCCCTATGGCAGGAGCCTGGGAAAGTGTTTGCCCCACCAAACCCCAAACTGCTCTCCAAGGAGATACAGGAAAGGTGCTTAAACTGGGGAGCTCCCTTTGCACAGGTTTGCACTCCCAGTTTATACTGGCGAGAGCATGGCTACTGCCAAGCTCTGCCGGGAGAGCCTCCAGAGGCCACAGCCCAGCCCAGTTCACGGCACTAACTTCTACACTGTGCAAGACCTGGACATCTTCCTCCCTTTACCACCAAAGTGACAGTAAAAATGAAAAAGCCTTGTAGTAAATCTTTTCATTAGAGACATTAAGGAAATTCCAGGACACGTGGGCATAAAATAATAGAATGAATCACAGTGTCTTCAGTTGGATAGGACCCACAAGGATCATCGAGTCCAGCTCCCGTCCCTGCATAGGACAACTTCAACACTGACACCATGTATCTGAGAAAATTGTTCAAATGCTTCTGGAATATTACTGCTTCCCTGGTGAGCTGTTCCAGTGCTCCACCACACTCTGGGTGAGGAAATTTTTCCTAATACCTGACCTAAACCTCCCTGGCCCATCTTCCTGCCATTCTCTCAGGTCCTGTCATCACCAGAGAGAAGAGATCAGTGCCTGCTCCTTCTCCTTCCCTTGTGAGGAAGCAGTAAATTGTGATAAGGTTTCCCCTCAGTCTCCTCTTCTCCAGGCTGAACAGACGAAGTGACTTTAGCTGCTCCTCATATGGCTTCCTCTCTAAACCCTTCACCAGCTCTGTGATCCTCTCTAAGCTTTTCAACTTTGTGTCCCTTGATACAATTTGTGCATCCAAAGTTTTCTTATCAAGCCCAGAAAACATTAAGGAAAAACAGACCTTGTCTCAGCCACAGGAAAGCTCAGGTTTTGTCATGCAAGTCAATCAAACCAGCACAACATTCCTGCAAGTGCCAGTATACATCATATGGAAAGATCGAGGCCAGACCTGCCCTGGATGGGGGACAATGTGACTTGTTACTGCTCTTTTGAGGAGCAAGGTCTCTTTCCTTCCACAAGCACTTGTCACTAGTGAGGCGTCACTGCAGGGGACAGAGCTGCTTTTGCCAAAAAGGAAAGATTTCACCAAGAGGCAAGGGGAAAAAAAAAAAAAAAAAAAAAGATTCCCTGGCTGGAAGCACAATCTGAAGAGTACAGCTCTTTCTTGAGCCAAAATATGGACATCGACTACGGCAGCACAGTAGTCAGTGAGGAGCACAGGGCAAGCTGCTACCCTTGGCCAAGTTTCACTACCATGCGAGAGATGTCCTGAGACATGTTAATTTCCAAGATTTTCAAATGTGAAGAACACCAGAGGGGCCCTAGTTGTGCTGTTGGTGGGAGGAGAATTAGACCAGTGTTGGACACCTAAAGAAAAAAGCCAAACCCATCCTTTTGAGAAATTCCCATGTCCCTCAGCCTGGTTCCTTCTCACTACACAATAGTTACGTGCTGATTTGGTTTTGCTGTGGTTTTGGTGATAGTTACTATTTGTTATTGTTAGATGCCCAGCTGGGAAATAGATCAGGGGCTGTTAGCTGCTGTATGGGCAGAATGAAAACCAAGTGGGATGGGAAGGATGTGATATGCAAAGTATCCTTGAATTAACTGTACTAGATCAATTTAAAGTTTTCTTAATCATACATTCTCTAATTAAGGAAAGGTAACATTTTATCTGGAAACAGAAAATCATTGCCAATTTCAAAGGACAATGATGGATGAAATGATTTTCTGAAGTCTGTAGGCTTTTCTCTATAGACTTATGCGACATTCATCAGTAAATGTTATTAAGCGAGGATTGCTAATGGAGCACACTGAAATATACAGCAGTGCTGTGTGCTTTATCAGCTAATAAAAGAAAGCCCTTAGATTAAGGATGTGTGAGCATATATAATCACATAAGCGATGCTCTGAATGTGTGGTTTCTGTTTGAGTGACTTGTCAGCATTATGTAGAACACAAATACGTGCAGAAATTCAAAAAGCAGTAGTTTTGTCATGATTAGTCTTGCAGCTTGAGAACAGATTAGTGGGTTTTGCTACAGCACAAGCCAGAGGGAAATGATGACTCCTGACAAATCCAGTATTATATAGTCCTTCAAAGTACATAGTACTCATTTTGCCTATTGTGAAAGGTGTTTCGGATTCCTTCTTTCCTCATGGCTCCTATGAGCAGTGGGTATAAGGTGGCTGATTTTCCCAATTGTCCTTTCAGAGATTGTGACTGAGAAACCCGAAAACACATAGCAGGCGCTAATCAACTGGTGCTTCTGAGCAAGACCTGCTTTGCTGTCTGGCTGATGGCATGACTGTGAATTTTGCTTAGTCAGGAGAGGAGCATCTTGCTGTTGGAGAGGAACCATACTTCTTTTGAAGAAATAATGGTTTTTTTCCCTTCTCATTACTAGCCCTGCAAGTGTTATGCATGAATGTCCATCACTTTTTCTTTTTTTTTTTTTTGGTTAGAACTAGAAAGGGAACTGCTTCAAACAAATGAAAAATACTTTGTGTCTGGCTTTATCTCCCCTTCTTCCACCTTTTCTCCTTCTATCAGTCACAGGAGGAACAAGATTGGACACCACAGAGGAAGTACGAAGAAACTAAATATTCAACAGAGAATAAAAATGGAACAATTGATTTCAACCAGAATCTAATGAAATCTAGAAAGATGTTTTCCTTTTTTGTCCAAACAATTCTTGTTAAGAAGCCAAATACAGGAGTATAGGAGAAAGAGTTCTGCTCCAAGAGACATAAGGTAGTGCTGCGACAGAAAGGGCTCTTTAGAGAGAGAGAAAAATGCATTCTAGGGTGTTACATAAAGGTGAAAAGTATCTAGGCAGAGACCCCCCCGCTCTGGGTCGTGGTGCTGGGAGTGACATTCCCACAGGACACTCCTTATCTGCTGAAAGCAGAGGAGTGGGAGCAGCTGAAGAGCAGCGGCTTTGCCGCAGCCGCTAGAGATCAGCCTTGCCCTGCTCTTGATCGCTGCACTGAAACTCTTCGCTTGCCTTTGCCTTGCTCAGTCCCTCCCGACCTTCGGTTTTTCACATCCAACTTCTTTTATTTGAATGTGCATGCTCTTTCCAGTGCTTTTTCAGATTCCTCTGTGTTTTTCCCCATCACTTTCAACTTGGCTGTCGTTAATTCACCCACAGCACAATGGGGACATTTTCTTGCAGTGAAATTTTTTTGCATTTCTCTGCAGACGAAATGCAGAACTCCCTCTCTTTCCCTAGTCTGTTTGCTTTGCTTTGCCTGTTTTTTTCATACTATAGTCTTATAAACTTTTAGAGTTCTGTTTCCCTCCTCTTCCCTCCTCCCTGACTCCTGTCTGCTGTCAGATGATCATGTTAGTGCTATGCCTTAAGCTTCTCTTTTAGATACATGCAAATCTGGAAGGGGGGATAAAAATAAGAGAAGGAAAAGGATATTTTGTTTTTCTGCAAGGGCACTCCCATTCCAATCTGCTGCCTGCTCTCTGAGACTGGAGGCAGCAGGGAGCACGACAAGCCCAGTATAACCCTACACGCTTGGGGCAGGGCTGCTGGGCATCCATCCTCCATCCCACCTCATGTCCCTTCCACTTCACTTACACACAGGAGATACTAGGGCAGTGCTATTGTGCTGCTCAATAATCAAAGTAGCAAAGCAATGTGCAGTGACCCTCCAGAAGGATCACAGAATCACAGAATAACCAGGTTGGAAGAGACCCACCGGATCGTCGAGTCCAACCATTCCCACCAATCCCTAAATCATGCTCCTAAGCACCTTGTCTACCCTCACCTTAAACACCTCCAGGGACTGTGACTCAACCACCTCCCTGGGCAGACCGTTCCAATGCCTAACCACCCTCTCTGTGAAGAACTTTTTCCTAATCTCAAGCCTAAATCTCCCCTGGCGGAGCTTGAGGCCATTCTCTCTCGTCCTGTGCCCTGTCACTTGGGAGAAGAGGCCAGCTCCCTCCTCTCCACAACCTCCCTTCAGGTAGTTGTAGAGAGTAATAAGGTCTCCCCTCAGCCTCCTCTTCTCCAGGCTGAACAACCCCAGCTCTCTCAGCCGCTCCTCATAAGGCCTGTTCTCCAGCCCCTTCACCAGCTTCGTTGCTCTTCTCTGGACTCGCTCCAGAGCCTCAACATCCTTCTTGTGGTGAGGGGCCCAGAACTGAACACAGGACTCGAGGTGCGGTCTCACCAGTGCCGAGTACAGAGGGAGAAGAACCTCCCTGGACCTGCTGGTCACGCCGTTCCTGATACAAGTCAAGATGCCATTGGCCACCTCAATTCATCAGTTTCTTCCCTTGGAATATCTTCAGCTCCTGCTTCGTGTTGCACTTGGGCTGAATGCTGCAATTAAGCTCATGGTTTCCCTATTTTGCATATTTCAGAACTTCTTTGATCATCTTTCATTTTGCACCTCAGAAATACATTGAATGTGATGTGCTGAGTTAACCAGCTGTGACAAATTGTCACTCAGATGTGGGAAGAGTGTGGAATACGAGAGGATGTCAATGTCAGGAACTGGGCTTCAATTGCATTTATATTACAGGAGCCCAGCTGTAAGTTTGACTCGGGCAGAGTGTTCAACCTCAGGATTTGTCTCAGCACTTCACCAAATTGCTGGGATTGCCTTGCTAAATGAAGAGCACCAGAGTAAATATGCATGCCTCTGTGTGCACGCATTCATGTTCAAATGTGCATCTCACAAGACATGCATATGCTTTGGGTGTACACATCACTTTTAGAGTGAAATATTTTATCTGCAATAAATATTTTTAATTAACAACTGTCTCTTCTGGAAGAATGTATAGCAATCCTCATTACTCCATACTGCAAAGACCTATCTGTGGATTGACTTAAACAGATGAGGCTGCTCTTCTGATTGTCCAGCTAAAATGAACCAACTGGTGTGACCATGTGGTATGCTGAGGACAGATATGGGCTCAGCCTCCTCCTGCTCTGAGTAGGCCTGATGTGGCAGCTCTGAGGTCACCAAAGCTCTGGAAATGCTGTTGTGCAAATACCTAAGTGGGTAAGTTTGAAAACTACTCTCTTCAGGTGTTGGGAACTTTCCTCCAGCACATCTCTAGGAAACAAATTTAGAAAGCACAGGAAGACAGAAAAAAAAAATTGTAGAGATTTTAGTGCTCACAGTTTTCTAGAGCTGACAGTGTATATGACATCAAATGGCTCTTTTCATACTAGAAAGACAGTTATCAGCTGGCCAGAAATTCAGATTCTGACACCTGTATCTACCTTAATACCGAAAGCCTAAAGTGCTAATAAAAATGACAGCACATGTCTGCTGGGTGTTGGAAACCAGACCAGAAGAGGAGCCAGCCATCCTGCAGGGACTATAAGCCAATAACCAAAAGTGATCCCAGCAAACTGGGATGCTCACTTGAGAGTCAGAGACAGAATGAGAAGAGTGAAAACTGAGGGAAGAGGGAACAGCGCAAGAAGTGTCAGTCCAAAATAACCTTCTTGGCTACCCAGACCAAGAGCTTTTTCCTCCTTTCACATATGATATGTGGGAATGTGTCATTCTTTTACAGTCATTTAGTGTCACCAAAATCCTTGTGATTGCAGGGAACAAGAACAGGCCTGCCACTGTAATATCCATTCCTGGGTGTGCACAATACAGAAGATTTTACAAGAAAGATTGCAATATCTGTGAACCTAATCTCTTTCAAAGAGAGAAAAAACCAGGAAACATTGGACTGAGTCCCAAAAGAGATGTCACTTCATTTAATGCGTGTTTATGCAGCTATTTAGACGCAAACGAGAAGCAGTGATTATATATAGAATAAAATGGAACAACAAATTGAGATTGTTTTAGTTTCCGCTCTATCTGATTAGCCAGGAAGAATAACAGACTGATATGCTCTGAACAAACAAAAATATAATAAACCTAAATGCTCTGGTCCTTGGGGGATTCATCTTTATTTGCTGCATGAAACAAAGAGGGACAACTAAAGAGATTTGTTTCAAATCACTTGGAGGCTGGGCAGCCCAGGCTGAGCAGGTCCTTCTGTCCACCTAGGTGTTGCTGAAGTTAATGGGACTCCAGTGTCACTTCTCTGCCCTTTGGCTGAGAAAAGTCCTCAGTTAACTGTAGCACCATCTGCAGCAGCTTTGGAAGACAGCTCTGGCAACTAATGGGAATTGTGGCATGGGAAAGGGATGCAGCAAAAGGTATTCCTCTCCTAGACACATTTAACAGTACAATATTAGCTTGAATATCTGAAGCTTATGCCTCAGGGTTCCCTGACTCAGACGTCTGCACAGTGCCATGAGGTGCAAGCCAGAAGCTGAGAGAATGAAAACCCATTACAGATATAGCCAGACAGAGTGGAAAGCAGGGATTTATGGGGAAAGTCAGTGATCTTTACAAACCCCGTACACAGCTATGAGGAGTCATAAAACCTTGAGATGGCTGGCATGATCACAACATAAGATGTAACTGGTGAGACTTCCAGGAGCCAGGTTTTAAAGAAGGGAGCAAATTGTAATTGGGCATGAGCTCCTCACTAGATCCATAACATGACACCTCAAAAAGACTGAAGTCACTAACCTGTAAGCTTTGCTCTCATAAAGCTCTGACAGGTGCACAAAAGGGATGTGTTTGGGTAGAACATGAGCTGCTGAAAGAGCTCTTTGAAGCTGCCTGATTTCATTTATCTACCTTTAGTACATCCCAAGGGATCACAAATCACTAATGAGCCTCATTCCTCAGTGCACCAGGTGTTGTTACGTATTACCAAGGTTTAGGTACTACACTGCAAGTGTAACATCTTCGATGAGCAACAGAATAGCTGGAATAACTACTTTAGTGGTAAAGGTGAAGGATTAGTTGCTTTCTCACACAGCAAAAAATCCTACATCAACAAAGTCCTCATGACCTAAATAATAAGTGACACTACCAGACCAGGCAGTAAGACTGCATGAAATAGGTATTTTGTGTAAGTGCAGCCATCAAACAAACTGGGGAGGTCACGGTAAATCTTGTTTGCCTTCTGTTCTCTTTTAGGACCATGCTGGTGTGGGCACCCATCAGGGCACAATGCAATACAGCAGCAAGACATTCAATTAATTCATCCCCGCTGGCCATTGGAGCTTTGCTCCCTCACAGCTTTCTGGGGAAATAGTGGTGCTCTACGTGAGATAGGAAGGCTGAGTACACCCTAAAAGCTACCAGAAATGTAGCTTAAATGATAGATTTTGTTCTTTCTCATCAAAATATAGGAGACCTAGTCCCTCGGTGCTTCCATCTATTAATCTATCCCAAGATATATTCCTGTATGTTTTTGTAATATTTTTTTGTTTCTCCATTATGTTTTATATGGAATAAGAAAGTTACATTTCCCTACAAAACATGTTTCGCTATAAATACCTTTCCAGATGTACTCAAAAAACAGTCCACATGTTGATGCAGAATAGGAAGAAGTGTTCCTACTTAGAATTAACGGTATGATTTTCAACTTGCAAAAGTATTCTGTTAAATATAAAGAAAGGTCAGCAACATAATTCTTTGTTCCTTTCTCCAAAATGGAAGATTCATAAAAAAAAAAAATCTATAGTTTCTGCAAACACGCTTTAGCAAATCTCTAAATGAAGAATGGCAATAGTTTTACAAAGCCTGGCATGAAAAGGTCATTCATGGAAAGGAGAGCCAGTAATGCAAAACCTGAGTGAAACAGAAGCAACTTAATAGAATATGTCAGAAAAGACTGTTCAGCTGTGATGATAACAAGGCTTCTGCATTTCATTATTTTTTAGCCTGTTTTCTCAAGCAAGTGAAGTTCACACAATCATACTTCATGTACCACTACGTGTCTCTGTTATCCTGTTGAATCCAGGGGGCTGCCTTCTCCAAATTTTTAAAGGGAACAGCAGTTTCAGAGGCAACTGTGATACTCTGGCTGTCATGGAAAGAGGTGCCGCTGTTGCCACTGGTGGCAAGGCTGCAACCAGACCTCACCCCCACACAGTCATGGAAGAATCCATATAGGGAAAGGCCATTCTTTCCCACCATCCCAAATCATTCCTGACAGCCCAGTCTGACAGGTGGGGGTAAATGCATGAAAGTGATATTCTAAGACCACACTACAATGCAGAGACAAAATAGGTAAACTGAAGACCTCAAGCAATTCCAGCTGCAGAGCTATATAAATCCCAGAGTCATGTATGGGAAAGCAAGCCTAATCTCTCCTGAGACACAAGTTCCAGATGGGAGTGACCCTTTCTGCAGGGTGTAGTGCTGCCCCACATAGAAAGTCCCATTCAAGTTAGTGCTAGGATAGGTTTCATGGATAGGTCAGGATTCCTTTTGTGCTATGAAGTACAGGTATCCCTGACACTGTTCCCTTTGTCCCAGCCCCAGTGACACCCCACATTACCCTCCAAGGTTTTGGAAGCACAAAGGCAAGCATCCTATAAAAGCAGCACAGTACTTCTGTGCTATCCTTTGCAGGACAGGGGACAGTGCTGGAAATATTTGTGTGGGTAAGGAGAAAGCTGATTGAATTGAGAAGCAGCAGTTGTAACCCTGATCTGAGGAAATGTCTGTGTTTATCAGAGTATTACACCCTCCATTTATCTGTCATCCCTTCTTCAGCTGACCAGTGAGGTTTTACATTGGTCAGATTTGGCAGGCTTCATTTTGTGTATTTACTTTTTCCTTGTCATCCTTGCAAGCAAATGCACGTACCACACACTGACTAGTTTATCTATATACTGCATACAGACTATCATCTCTTATGAATGCACCAAAAAGGTCAGAGTATTCAGCTTGCATTGCAAATCAGCACCAGTTATGTACTCTGACAGCACCAGATGTCGGCTCCAAAATGAACTGCATCTGTTCAGCAGTACATGAGGAGCAATGCATGTGAGGATGAGACTAGACTCTTGAATGGTCCCTCAGAGGCAGGGCTGTGGGCTTGCATTGCAAATGCAGGAGCAAGTCCATCTGCAGACAGCTTTGGACTTCTCTCCTAGGACTTGTTGCTCTGCTCAAGCAGAGTTGAGAATGAGCACTGCAGGTAAAATACAGCAGTCAGACAAAATAACTGACCTTGGGGCTGACCTGAGCATGGCAATTGCCTTTCCTGGTTCTCAGCAACTCAGGGCTGCTCTTATTTTTCCATCATCTGTTTCTTACTCCAAATCTTGCTCCCCACTGGTAGGATGGCATTATAAGACACTCAACTTTACATCTACAGCAGCCCTTTGCTCTGCATCTTGGCTAGAGCTGATGACATCTTTGCTGGACTTTGGGGGCCAAGGGGGGCTTAAACACTCAAGCACAGGTGTCTCAAGTCACAACAGTTGGTGGTCAAGTTTAGTTGAAGTTCAGAGACATTATACGCATCAGCCTTTCCACCTTAGCTGCTTATCCCCATAGTCCTACTCCTCCAGAAGAAAGATGGCTCTTCCCTAACAGGTCACTGGAAACATGTTGGAAAGACCAGTCCTAACTCGTCCATGACTGATAAACGATCCAGAAGATCTATTTTGACCCTGTTGGTTGAAGGGGCACTTGGGCTACCCTGTTATTCAAGTGCAGAAGCCTGGGATGGTTTTTGCAGTCTGAAGAACCTCATTTACACATTGTTTCATGGCTATTTCAGTAAGATCTGACCTGACTGTGACCAGGGTGATGGGAGCAGGACCCATGGTTTAGCTGAAGCTACAAAGCTCCGTGTTTGACCAAAAAGCTCTGCCAATTAAAACTTTTATAGTGTACTTGAAAGCCAAATAATTGGCACCCTTGAGATATCCATGGCCCTCTATAGATTCCCAACTTCTCCATTTACAGTAAATTGCTAGTAAACAGTAACTGCTACATCCAACGAGCATTTCAGAATAAAAGCAGTAGCACAAAATGGGAAACACATTATCTGTTTTAATATTACTTGTTCACAAGTATTAGAAAACTTAATGCATTTCAATATCTGTGACACTTCCTGCCATCCTTCAGAAGAGGGATGATGTTATAGACTCAAAGTGGTTTCTTTCATCCCATCAAGTCCTCAAGTAGTGTCTTGCTCCCAGAGTGCCAGTTTTCACCAGCACAAGGGGAAGAGCTAGTTTGGTAGTGACAGTCAGGGCAGGGCTATCTACCCTGCCCCACACCACCCAGCCTGGAAGGGCTCCTCAAAGTCATAACTTTTGAGCTAATTGTGCCCCTTGGGAGGCTTGGCAAAATATATACTCACTGAACATGATGAGGATAATTTGACTTATTTTGTCTCGTATTCTTTTAAGATAAGGGCAAGGAAGGTTTTCCTTTCCTCCCTTGCACATTGCACCTGACATGATAAATCTTAGAACAGTAATGAGAACAAGTTAATATGGGACTATATTTTCTCTACTCATAATGAGCTTTGTCATAGAAATGGATTGATTTTATGTCACTTTCTGTTCTCTTTATAACTTTTATGGGTGGAACGAGGTAGCAGAATTTTATCTGTCATAAATTCAATAGAAATTCGCCTTAGCCTACGTAACTCTGTTTATTTTGGCCACTTATTTCACTGCTCCCCTGTTTACAGCCTGGGAAAGAGGGGAAATGGCTAATCAATCAAAATCTGGAATACTGAAAAGTTCACAGCCATCCACATGATACCATCATCCCTTGCAACATTGGGCATTTCCCAGCTGCTGCATCTCTCCAGATGTGCCTTGCTCTGTTTTTCCCTGCAGTTTCCTCAGGCCTTGGAGGAACTGGGGGAAAGGCAGATCTTACCTAAAGGAAACCCAAGCACAAAGGATGGGAGCAAGAGGTTTCTGCCTCCCCTCCAACCAGAGCAGATGTCCCGTCTGGCACATGGCGAGCAGTGTGCTGTGCTGCAATGAGCCATCAAGTGCACGTATGGCAAAGCTCCCATCACACTGCTGTTATCCTGTCACAAATATTGCCAGCCCCTCAGAGGGAAAATGTATTAACTATTCACCAGCTCCTTCCAACTGCACTTCCCTGCATCCCCAAATCTTGAGACTGTTGATCGATTCTGAATCATTTCCCCATGAATGCCGCATGGCCTTGTCCATCCTCTCCAAATCTCTTGTGTACCACTTTTTAAAAATGATCTTTCCTTCCAATTCAAAGGCTGCCACTGTGACAGAGAAGCAATTTTCTCCCAGATACACACAAATAAACATGGTGCTGAACTTTAGGTATTCCTCCTTGGAGAGCTAAACCAGATACCTTTATGTTCATCAGTGCTCATCTCTCATTGCACAGACTAATCAAAACCTCATTCAGAATGGAAGCAGGGAAATAAAAAGGGATTTTCACTTTGTGCAGCTGAATATATGCAAAATCAGCTGTAAGGAATACAAGCAGGACTGTTATCTTCTGCAGCCTGCAACAGCAGGGTGGCAGATATGGATGGATGGAGTGTACCTGAGCAGCCTCAGCGTGTACTAAGGAGTCAGACTAGTCCCTACTAGGTAAGGATGTGGCCTCTAGAAGACACAGTAGATGAATAATTTGGACTCACAATCCATTGTCACAGAGACAGAGCTCAACTTTCTGAAAATTGTAACCCTTTGCAGCAAAACTTAGTAAAATTCATGGAATAAGAGACAAAAACATTGCTTAATGGGTTTTTGGATGATAACTCTTTTAAATGGGAAAATTGCGTAGGAGAAAAATTAATCAAAGGAATTGCAGTTTTGCATTTTATGTGATAAGAACAATGGGGGGATAAAGGGAACGTGTGGCTGCTATTTTACAAGTTGAATTGTGGAAGCCAAGCTCCAGCTTTGCTCCCATTAGGCATTAACATCTGGAGATAAGAGTTTAAATCCAATATTGCCTTGAAAATAATGCATAGACACAGCTTCAGCTCACTGTCTGGGCTGCATATTCACAGCTCACCAATTTTATACCCATTCTTTCCCTCTAATTTATTCATCCTGAGCATCCTGCATTAAGTTTTCTTTACATCATGTCACAGCTGGAAATGGAGGAAGATATATGTTGTGTATAGTATCTGGTTTTGTCCCTGCTTTTACTGCAGGGAATGCGTAGCTCATTCCCTGCCTCCTTTTCTTCCCTGTAGAACAGTGTAGGCAGGTTTGGGGTTCCTCTACCTTCTCTAACAGAAGATTTTCATACCTCTTGCGTTAAGGTGGAAATGAAAAGTGAACAGTTTGTTTACAAATGGTCAGAGGAGGCAACAAATGCATCCTAGATCATGTTTAGCTTAGGAAGTCAAGCATGCTCCTACTTATGATTCTCTCCATCCTGCATTGGTCTTCAAATAAAAATGACCCTCTGCTCCAACAGAAAACAATCTGAATTATGTCAGAGACTCCTTCACTTGTACGCAACATCCTTATTAACCATGCTGTGCTAAACCACTAGGCAGGTGTTTCTGCTGCCTTGTAGTTATATCCAGGAAGGGCTTCCAAGCATTCATCAGAAAAATTCAAGGTATTCCCCCTAGCTCCTATGTCAAGATACGTGATTACTCTAGGAACTACACAACTGCTTTGCTAAACAGCCTCAAACACTGTAGAAAGGGAGGGAAAGCTAAGACAGGTGCAGGGACATGCCTGGGAAATAAGGCTGCGGAAGGAGAATCTTCCTCTCCTGACACACTCATCTGTCATTCGAGATTAACTGTCCTGCATCAGCACCTCAAAATCATCACAGTAATAAGTAAGAGATCCATTCACTGTTGAGGAGGATTAAGTTTTATCTTTCAATTTAAAGAGAAACATAAGAAAATGTGAAAAAAAAAATTACTGTTGCAAATCCTGATTTAAACCACTGGAAAATTTTAAACCTCTCTGTATAAAGGGAAGAAATCCTAGAGAGAGAAAAATTATTCCAGCTGTTGAACAATGCCAACATATATACAAATGGGTATCATATGGCTTTTTTTGAAGGCACGAGGCTTGGAAATTCGAAGTCAGCTTTCACAGAGAGAAAGAGAAAGAAAAGAATATTTAGATTCTATGATACTAATATTAGCAGGTTTGCAACACTTTTCCTTCCACTGAATAAACAGCTATTTATATAGGGTATAAATACATTCCCTATATAAAATATATACCTTATATAAGTATAAACACTGCATAAGAAGATCTGACTGTATGTTACACGTCCACAAAAGGAGTAGGCAAATAAAGAACTCAAAGTACTATATTTAAAAACACAAAATACTATTTTTTCTTAACAGCAAACAGTGTGTCAGTTCATCTCAAAAGTGTTGGGAATAAATGAAATCATAAAAAAGGATTACCAGAATTAATGTAAATAGAACAAAAAGCCCCATCCCAGTAAGCAGTGATGATTTAAAGCTGAAACTGTTGTTGCTCTTACTACTGTGGGTTCTGGATTTTGACAAAGTCAAAACTTAGAGACAGAAAAAATCTTCTAACAGCATCCAAACAAAGCTGAGAGGCCAGAGCCCAGGGGTCTCTTAACCAAATTTTGTTTCTGCTCCTGGATGAATCCTCAACACCTACTTAAAAAGAAGCAGGACGGGAAAGCGTGTGTGAAAACTGAACTGCTGGTTCCAGGACTGTGACCATTTGTTCTGCTGCATGGACTGTAGTGCTGAGCACATAAATCAGGCAATTGACAGCTAATTGGCTTGTTGCTCAAAATGTTCCTTTCCAGAATAAGTAGTGGGGGTGGGAGAAAAAGCCACCTGGGAGTCAGTATAAATGTTTCTATATGCAAAGTTTTAGGATAAATCATATTTTCTTGGCAGCTAATACAGAACTGTCCATGGAGCCATGCAGCACAGCTCCATTACTGCGTGGAGGATCTCTTATATACTGTTCACACATGAATGGAGTTATGAATACATGCTGTGATTTATCAGCAACTTTCAATTTACATCTTTGATATAGCTAGGATGGGATTTGGCTCTTTAGGGGATTTTTCACTGGCATTTGCAAAGCACCAGACTATAGCAAGTTGTGAGGGACCTAGAAACTCAAGAACAATTGTTACTGTAGATCCCTAATGGAACCAAAGCTCTCTGAATGAGGACATTAAGAAATGTTCCCCTGCAAATGCTCTTTCAAATTCTCTTGCAAAAGGTCTGGTTCTTCTGCAGTGTTGCTTAGTCATCGTAGCTTTATAGCATGCCTATAAGGAACAATTCCAGGGACGCTTTGAGTGAATACTTTCTAAATCATGAAAAATGTCTGTTACCCTGGTTAAATGTACCTGAAAGAGGTAAAGTGACCTCCTTGACTTGGTTTGCCATCTGTTGCCCAGCCTTTGCTGCAGGACACACAGGTCCATTGGCATATCCAAGAGAAATGTCTTGGTCTGCAGGTGCTGAGCAGCCCTGACACATCCGCTTCTCCTCCTTCTCGCTCAGCCTGCCCATTTGGAACTGGAGAACAACACTGATCTCCTTGGAAAAGCCCTTTAGGATTGAGGGCTCATATTAATGTCAAAGCAGCAAACAAAAAACACGATGGCTTATGAATGAGGAGGGATGAGGATAAACTGACCCCAGGGAATAACAATTCACAAAGGGGAATGACAGGTTTTATCGCACCTTTTTGCAGAGCCCTGTGGGACCTCTTGCATCCGTGTCTTCCAAGATAGCTTTCCTCAAGCTCCTCGTTGTCAGGAGTCCTTAGGGCCCACAAACTGCAGTGGGTCTGCTGTCATATCCACCTACCTGGCTAATCATGCTTGTGTCTTTATTCTCTTCTCCTCTTATTGATTTGTCTTGTACACCCAGGCCTCACCCCTCTTCCCAGCCAGTAAATGCTTCGTGCTGGGGCCGTCCAGGTAAATGGGTGCACATGCAGAGAGCTGATACCATAATAAATGCAGTGTCAACACAGAGAGAAAACAGAAAGGACTTTGAGAGGGACCGTGGAGAGTTAACTTGACAGAAACAGCCAATAAGATGATCATATAATTTTAGTTCTCTTTGCTAACTATATGGCATGAAGATTCCTCCTAGCTTCATGTCATCAGAGCTGAAAATTTAAATAAAACTTACATCACTTAATACTGCTTTGAACACAGGTGACATTTATTTGCCTTCCTTTTTGCTTTCAACAAAGCCAGTTTTGCTGTTATATTTGTTTGTTAATCCTACAAATGAAATTAAACTAAGGCTGTTACACATAAAGGGTTTGCATGGATCAGATCTAATAATGTCATATTGTGTTATTTTATACAAAATGATTAGCTGGTAATTGGCTTAATAGAGGAAAAAATAAACAAAAGCCTCCATGAAATGGATATTTCACATTCCATGCGTGGCTGAAGTTATGCTAACTGTACAAAGAGCACCAGCCACTTCATGCTGGACACAGCCTTGTTCCCACTTGAGTCAGTAGAGACATTCCAGTGTCAGGCACAAGCTCAGATGCAGCATGTCATGGATTAGGTAATAAGCAGTTGATGTAATTCACTGTGGTTTTACTGATGCTGGCACTGCTGAGCTGAAAG
The DNA here is from genome assembly GCA_033459285.1 of Clamator glandarius. Classification (NCBI taxonomy): domain Eukaryota; kingdom Metazoa; phylum Chordata; class Aves; order Cuculiformes; family Cuculidae; genus Clamator; species Clamator glandarius. The sequence continues at coordinate 772,694 of JAUNZM010000089.1, read as the reverse complement.
TAGCATATTTCAGTAATGAGCACATCTTCCTAGAAGGGAGTTCTGAGTGATGCAGGAATATTCCACATTTTGTTTTTCTGTTCGCATGTGTGCCAGCTGTCCCTCCAGACCTGCTTTCCTTTGCCACAACAGCAGCTGCGGTAAATGGCTGTAAAACCTTGAGACCTACAATTTTGGGCCATCACCCTGTAACAGCCCTGATCACCTCCCCACACCTTTGCGGTTTGCAATGGCTCGGGTCCCTCCTGGCTGTGGTGTCCATCCATCCTTATCACCCTGCAGCTTCAAATCAATCACAAATTCACGGAGCATGAGTTTAGATACTGTGTAATGCCAGAAAGACAGCATTGGGGCAGGTAAGGGTTTTTAAACATTCTTATACATATAAAATCTTTTACATACTGCATTAAAATATTAAGCATCATTTTTCAGGTTTGGTGTCTGTTTAGAAATTCTGATCCATTCTGCTAATATCAAGGGAACTATGTTAATTTGCCCCAGAAGAGGACTTGTCTCTTGTTTTGATCAGTGGCATGACCAGGATATTTGTGTATTTTCTGTTCTAATGTCAGAGTGACTTGATGACATGCACAAGCTATTATTCAATAATGATGCCTAAATGGAGCTATCAGAAGGGTTATTATCAAGGTTATTAAAAAGCAATTCTTTCTGCCTTCAGTTTAACCATGAATTGCAGAGCTAACCATCATCTAGGTGAGGATGTGTGTATTAATCAAGAGGCTTCCTATGGTCTACCTAGATATCCTGAGCCTGGATAATGATTGATTTACTTTACTCTTAGATGAGCACGCAACCAACCAAGGGTGTTGAACATCTGACCAGTAGAGTTAATTCATAATGCTTGGCAACCATTTTGCAATTTTCTCGCATCTGTTCTTTCTGGCTGAGGCATTAGATTTCTTTTAAGAGCCCAGAAAATGGCTTATTGAGAAATGTTTGTAGTGTTGTATTCCCTGCTATCAAATGGTAACAGTCCTACTAAACCCCCATTCACTTCAATGCTTTTCCATGAGGAATAAGCCCTCTATATAATAATACACCAGATGCTGAAGTGTGGAAAATGCCAATAATTTTTTAGTGATCATTTGAAGGGAGCTGCACATAATTACATCCCTGTGCAAATCAAACTTGATCAGGTAAGTTGCTAATGAGCCTGTAAGCACCATTTGGGTTGAGTCACTAACTTTAGGGAAATGTATTTAATTTCCCTTCTTGCCCTACTTAGGTAAAGGGCAGCACAATTTTGCTCTCAAATACCTCTAGCAAACCCCAAATGCGATATGACTTGCATCTGTTGCTGCAATTTCTTTGAATGCAAGCACGGCGATTCCGCTGGCTTGTTCTGCTGACTCTGCACTATCAGGGCGTATATTTCAGGTTTGGCAAAACTCTCACTGTGCTGTCAGGTTAACCCATACATCCAGTATTAAATGGTTTCCCATTTGCTGTTCTCGTCATTTTCACAGGCTACACTTCAGCTTTGCTGTGCACTTTTAATGCTTTCAATATTGCTTTTTGCAAGTGAAGAGACCGGAGATGCCAAGACAAAGACACATCCAGTCCTGCCCCTTTCCCTGGCAGCCTGAGGATGACATAATGAAAATTAAAAACGGTCACAAAATGTGGACGGGCTCCTTTCTGATCTATCCCTCAGTTATCTTGTCAAGACTGATCATCCTGTCTCGGGAAGTCGTCAAAGGTGAAGTGAGCAGAACAAATGTGAGGATGGATTTAATAAACTGTCTCCTGAGAAGTATTGCTTGCACAATCAATAAAAAGCATTGGAGGGGGCCCCAGGGCTTTTGGACAGTGATTTGAGTACAAGGAGCTGAGCTTCAACGAAATGGGAGGTACAGGCACTTCATATAGAGCACTTAGGTCTCACCTACTTAGGCTTAAGCTATGGTGATGAACACCCCTATGATCTCTTAAAACGTTATTGTGAAGATTTACAGTTATCACACTGATTTAGAAAAGCTGCTGAAAGTGTTTAAGAGGAAGGCATCATTTACATGCAGAAAGATGCATCTATCAAAAGTAAAGAATATTCTGAATTTCATACTATTCATGGAGTCAGTATCTGAGTTCAGAGTAAATCAAGTAGAATCACCCAAAACTATTTCACTGGAAGCACATGTAAAGCCTAATGGAGAATCATCTCAAAAACTTAAACCCTTTTACTGAATAATTGAGTGACTGGAAACACACATTTAGTTGCTGCTTCTGCTTATAAAGCAAAACCTTCTAGAAAGCTATACGTCTGATATTTTGGCATAAACTGAGGAGAAAAGCACCTTGTTCCCAGGAAGGTTAGGTATTTTATACTATTTTTTTGTATGGGTGGTCTTCACGTTAGAAAAGGTCTTACTAAACACAGTCCTATTGGAGTCTACTTGCCATGACACTGCCTCATCCACCAAGATCAATACAGATGACTTCTGGAAATGCATCTTTACTACAAGTCAGACAATGACTCAAGCTTCTACTTTGGAACAGCCAATTCAACCTCTGGGGATGTATAAAATAAAAGCAGTTTTGCATTCCCCCCTTCAGAGGTGGTTACCAAACACAGATATGCCGTCCTGCTTTAAGAATGAAACCAACGAATAAAAAGGGAACTCTTCCTGGAGCCCTGCTTTATGATAAAACCTATTATTAGAGAGGATTTAGCAATGCCAACAGATGAAGAGTGCCCAGTCCACAAATCTCTACAGGGTACAGCCTTGTGGGAGCTACGAAGGGGTAGCACTGCTAAGACAAGCATCAGGGAATGGAGCTGCTGAAGGCTTGGCTGTGCAGGGAGCTGAGGTGTCCACAAGGCCTGATAATTTATGCCTTGTTATGTCTTAGTGTTGTAATTCACCAAAATAAAGAATTCCTGTAACAGAGATTAATGGCTGTAAGGCTGCAAAGTAATTTTTCAATATGAAATGGAGCAAAACTTACATTTTTAGCACAATTTCCCAGTTCAGTGATGCACCTGGTGATAATTATGATTTACATTAACCATAACATCATCCTTCTTATATCAACTTGTCTTAGTGAAGAATGAAATAGGCCCTCGTTAAATGTTTCATGAAATAATTCAAATTACATATGCTAAAAATTCCCAGCTCCCTGTAGTCAGGCTAAAAATCAACAAGAATAAAAATTATTTGCTGTTGCAATGGCCCTGATTCTGCATTAAGAATTACGTGAGTGAAGCCCTAAGAGCTCTGATGGTTAGGATAATTCTAAAAACAGCTGACAAAAAAATTAGAGTCCAAAACAATCATGCAAATGCATAATCCATTCTCAGCCCATTTTCCATGCACTGAGACTGTGTTCAAGATAATTTTCTCCTATAAGAATTCATTTTTAGCAAAAAACAAAACAAACAAAAAATCCTACCGTCCCTGAAGTCAGCAAAATTCAACCCTTCAAGACCACCTAATTAATTAACTTCCAGGCAGCAGTGCAGTAGCAAGACAAACTCTCTAATTTGGTGCTTTGCTAATCTAGGAAGTGAGGGTGTCTCTTGTTCTCTAACACATGATGAAACACTTTCCTAGTGGAGTTTCCTGACAATATGAAATAAACAAAGAACTTACGACAAAAAAGGCAATGTCCTGTCCTTGGCATTTGTGAGGAATGCAAATCATCTACATGCTAAAACTTTACAGCAAAAAAAAGCACTGAAGTAGTGTGAATTATTTGCCTTAGAAACACAGATAAATGAAATATAGAACTAATGTAGCCCTAAAGAGCAGACAAATTAATTTGAATAATAGGATTATGATTGATGATTTTCCTGTTTCAAGAACAAGTTTCAATTCTGCAGCCTTTAATTATGCACTGGCTTGCACAAAAGCCACTCCGTTCCCATGTATGAAATACCAGGACTCCAGACAGGATTCAGAAACCTTGGGCTCTGTGCGTAGACATGACTTCAAAATACATCCCTGCTTGGGGTTCTGCATCTCTGCTAAAAGAGGTACCTCACCCAGTGGCTTACCAGGACTCCAGAGGGCTGGAAATGCTCATCCGTCACACAGTACTGTGAATCCACAACTTCAACAAAAGCAAGTGTAGAGTTCTGCATCTCAGGAGGAACAATGCCCTGCACCACTACAGGTCAGGGGCTGACCAGCTGGAAAGCAGCTCTGTGGAGAACCTTGGAGAACTGATGGACACCAAGTCTATCATGAACCATCAATGTGCCCTTGTGTCTAAGAACTGCAAAGGTAACCTGTGGTGCATGGAGAAGAGTGTGGCCAGCAGGGCAGAGGAAGGTTCTCCTCCCTGTCTACTCTACTGAGGCTCCATCTGGCATCCTGTGGCGAGTTCTTGAGTCCCTCTCTCCACTGGAGAGAGTCCAGTTGAGGCCATGAAGATGAGGGGACTGGAGCATCTCTCTTAGAAGGACAGGCAGATAGCCTACACTGTTTAGCCTGAAGAAGAGAAGATAGAAATCTCTTCACTACTGATCAATATCTGAAAGGTGGGAATCAACAGGATGGGGTCAGACTCTCTTCAGTGGTGCCCAGTGACACAAAAAGAGGCAACAGGCACAAAATGAGGTGCAGGAAGTTCCACCTGAACATGAGGAAAAGCTTCTTTCCTGTGCGGGTGACGGAGCACTGCAACAGGCTGCCCAAGGACGGCATGGATATTCAAACCCCTCTGGACATCTTTCTGTGCAGCCTGCTCAAGGTGACCCTGCTTTAGCAGGAGGGTTGGACTGGCTGAATTCCAGAGCTCCCTTCCAACTCCTGCCATCCTGTGATTCCCCATAAATATGTTCCATTTTACAGTTGCTGGAGCACCAGCTGGAGACAAGCATTTCTTTTTTCCCTTGTGGGTGCCCTTGCTTAGACTCCAAGACCATTTTCAGCCTCTCACTCCTTATTTGGGAGCCCATTGCTCTTTGAGTAGGAGTGACTGGATGCATCTCACTCCAGAGCAGTGCAGTGTTATTGCATAGTCCTCAACCCTATACACATCCCACAGGGTTGTGGCTTGAACCCTGTGCCTGTCAATGCTGCAAACTGAGCTATGAAGCAGCAGCACCTGTGTTAGGCATTAATGACACCCAGCATTGCCTCCGTGCCAGAAGCAGAGCGGTACAGAGCTGCCCTGGTAGCAGTTTCCCTGCCAGACCATCCCAAAACACTATTTCATTTCCTAAGACTCACTCAGTCCCTATCAGCTGAGATGGGGAATAGCTCGGTTCTGCTGCCACTGCCAGAGTAAAGTTCAGCATTGAATCATTAATTAGGATGACTGGAATCTCTGGGATTTAAACTAGTGATTAATGAGCCTTTCCAGCTCCAGCTCCATGTGAACAACTATCTAGTTCACGTTATATTTAATTTATTTTCAAAAACCCTCATCGAGACAATATATCTTGCTCAGAAGAATTAGTGGAGGAAGAAATAACACTCACAGAGCATTTATAATGTTGATTGCAAATTTATATTCGCACTCTCTGCACTAATTCGAATGGCTCCTTCAGAAAGACGACATAATTCATGTTTTAGGGAATTCTTTGAAAATCTCTTTAGAAATGGGAAATGGATAAGGGGACATCATGATTTGTTATGGTAAACAATGCAAAATAATTCGAACTAAGCAAAAATAACAGTGCCTTGTTTTTTCTTAATCTTGGTACAAAGCTCCCATTCCCTTTGCAGTAAGACATGATATTCTGTCAGACCAATCCATCTCACCATTCTTAATTATCTTACAAAATAAGTTTTAATTGTATTATTTTCATCATGCAGGTGCTGAGACATCCTAGGCTTTCTGGGTGTTTATTTCTTCCCTAAGTAAAGGTTCCAGTGCAAGGGTGCATGGCAAGTGCATTGGAAATAGGATTTTGAATTAATCTGTTCAGAGCATTAATCCACCTCTAAGCTCCCTTCACTCCTGTATGATACATAATCGAAAGCTGGGATCACGGCTGCTTGAGCAATGCTTTCCCTTACATCTGTATTCAGACACCATGAACTTGAAGGCCACCAGTCTTAACTAATTCCTCTAACTATGTGTTCAGTGATCTCCCCACCAGGAGTCAGTCCAGGGTCTCTGCAAATTTCCATATGTTTGAAGTTTTGCTCTCCTCTTTTATCTTTGTCTGAAAGCTGTCAAAACCCAGCTACAATTTCATAGGGTAATGAGAAAGAGATTAAGGAACATACACATCTGTCACCTAAATACTTGCAATAAGGAGAACATAAAATAAATAAAATTAAGATCCCATAAAAGCAACAGCAGTCACTAAATTGCCAGCACTGTCGCCTGCTGCACTGGATTAACTCCTGCACCCCTGAGCTGCAGCAGCAGTGCCTCTGCAAGCCCATGCACCAGCACCTCCTGGGACATTTTTATCACGGCTAGACTTGTGTCCAGGGATGTAGATGGGCTGGAAGGAGGTGGGAGGGTTAAACCTGCTCTCTATCCAGTCTACCCCCTTTGCAAATGGGATGTAGCCTAATCCTCTTGTGATGCTCCTGCAGTTCTTTCCCAGCTGTTGGCTCATCTTTCATGCAGCTGCATGGAAAACCCTGAATTTCAAATCATCTGCAAAACACCAAAGCAAAGTCTTAATGCAGTTAAAAAATCCACCAATACTAGGCTTAAAATATTGACATTTTGTTCTTTTGGATTGCTCTAGCATCATCTCTGGAAACACCAGCCCTCAGTTTCCCATATCTCCACAAGACTGAAGAGATCAGCCTGAGTCTGTTCATGGGCAGGAGAGCTCCAGGTACACGAGGCACATGGTTAGGCTGCAGGAGGTGGGATGTTAGCACAGCTTTCTCCATGGGAGGCAATGGAGTTGGTGCAAATGGGCTTATTCTCCTATGCTTAAGCAATAAAATCCTGGAAAAACTCTTATTTGCAACCTTTACCTGGAAATGGTTAAGCTCCTAAATTGGATCCATTACCACCCAAATGAAGATGCATACCAAGAAGCTAATTATGTTTCTTACCAAACTCGTGAATAATTAAATATTTTATTGTGATGTTACAATTTGTATTTATTATCCTTTGCTAAGGAGTGAAAATAAACATAATGAGGCCTGTTAGTGCCTCTCTTCAGAGATGAGCCTATGTTACAGGCACCTATATAATTTGAACCAATGGTGATTAATGGGTTTAATTTACTTGACTTGCATTTGCTGGAATCTGTGAGGGGGAGAGAGAATGGAACTCAGATTGTTAAAATCCTTTTAATTAGACTAATAATGCCAAGTTTGCATGTGTTAACTAGGGTGCATTATTAATTAGTTTTAGTAGGCTGTTTTCTGAAAGGTGGCACTGTAGCATTTAGGCATGTCTTATGATCCCAGGAGAGCTATTAAGATGACAAACAGAGCATGACATTACACATAACTGCAAACAAACAGCCTTTAATCTTTCTGGATGAAGAATTGGGGGTAATTGATGGACAAAACCCTTTCTGCAATACAGCTGTCTCTCTCTCTTGTTGCCTTTACTAGGTGTTATTTTTTTGGCTATGGCATAGGATGTGCAGAGCAGTCCATCCTCAGCAGTGGCAGGGCTGGAGGTTTGTTGGGACCTGAGGCCCAGAATTAATAGACAGTAGAGAGCATGGCCACAAGTGAGGTGCTCACTGCCAGGATTTCATGGCTAAAATTGCTCTTCCAGCTCCTGGAGGCAGCAGGCTGGACAGATTCATCCCAAAGGCAAACACAGTCTTTCCCACAGGTACCTGGATGCTCACCACTGGCTGCACTGCAGCAGCTCTTGTGCTTATGCTGTTGAGCTGGGGACAGCCTGGAGGCTCTCAAGGGGCCAACTGAGAACACAAAGGGCAGATGTGGTCTCTGATCAGACAGCAAGTCAAGCAAAACGCACGCTGCTAGGTAGGGGTTACATGTCATGGTTGAGGAGGGCAGACGTAAAAGTAAATCTCTGGCATAATTTGGTTCCAAACAGCATGGAGACAAGAATACATCTTTCCATACAACTTAATTGCTGGTTAGCACACTATATTTAGGGGAGATTGGTTTTTTGGGGGAGGTTTATTTTGTTTTTTTTTTTTCTTTTTTTCACCAGGGCTCTGCACAATCTGTGGGCAGGTAGAATTATCCCCAGTTACACCACGTGAGCAACACCATAAGCTGTAGGCAACCCCAACCCAGAGTCAGCTGAGCCAGAGCTGCCAACAGCAGCCAGGTGGAGCACAGGCTCTCCAGTTTTCAGTAATCTGTATTACCTAAGCTGTGCAGCCTTCTGGGCGTTCTCAGACCACAGGAGCAATAAAATTGCTGCCTCTTTACTGCTATGAACTTGAGTTCAGCTGCACTGTCAACAGGCATTTATAACAGTTAGCAGTTTCACTGCTTGTATGGATGTCTAAAGGATTGAAGATTTCAATCTTCACTTAGCTTTCTCTGTTCATAATGAATACCTGTCAGTGTACTAATCTGTGGAATTTGCATCCATATCCGTAGCAGCATTTTGAATGCAGGACAAGTGGGAATTGTGCAATAAAGATCCATAGTGAAGACAGGAACTGTAATAATAGAGGAAAAATGTCTTCAGTCTATTCTTTCTGCAGCCCTGCCATACTGTCTCAAAGAAATACAGGCAAGTATGCAGCTTATGTCCCTGTGGGCTACCAGGCTTACTCAGCTATAAAGACAGAGTTTGCTTCTGCTTGAAGAAAAGAGGAGGGGAAGAGAGGGGTTTCAGCATATGCACCAGGTCAGGACTTTGGAAGCTCGTGCAACCCTGTGGGAATGAAAGATGCATTTCATACCACCCTAAAATCTACATGCAAAGGTGTGGGGTGTCTGGAATTACCCAGTTTAGAGGATCAGCTCTAGAGAATCAAAGGAGAGATGGATACAGCTGTGGAAAGACTATCTGTGCATCTCTCCTGAGGCGGGGGGCAAGTGTGGGTTTGGGACACTAGAGTCATTACGTGGATCCAGAGCAGAGAGCTACTCAGGCACAAGGAATTTGGGGTTAGATTCATGGCATGAACACTTTAAAATGAATAATATTACAAAATGGCACCAATATGGGGGACAGGGCTAGGAGAGAAGGGGGAAAAAAGAAGCCTTGCTTTTCACTGTTCCATGCTGGACAGGACAGACAGACACCTGGCTAGGTTTGCTGTTCCTAGTGGCCGTGCTTAGATAAGAGTTATGGCTCTGGATATCTCTTGCTTTGCTCTTCCTTTACAAGAACTGCTTGTCCAATGGCTTTGGGCTGAGACCAAAATGAGCCTATTTGGAAGCTGGAGCAACTGGCAAGCACTTCTGTGCTGGGATACCCCAAGGGGAAGCAAGGCTGGACAGGTGCTGCTTTTTGCCCCAGCCAAGCAACCCCGAGCCACGGCATCGGGGCTTGCACGGCAGCATCCACACCTAGAAGAGCTGCCATGCTGCCCGCGGTTCAACATACAAAGCTGATTAGTGCCTCTTCTGAGGGTAAATATTTATATACAAGTAATCATTATAAGTTTTTCATTTATTTCTCCTACCACTGAAAAATACAAAAAATTGATCAGAGTGAGATCCTTTCTAGCCTAATATCCTCTCTCCCAAGTGTCCAGTAACAGATGCCCTATTTCTTACAATGCCTGCTTAGTCTTGAATTATCCAATACCTGCAGCTGTTAGAAATCTGGAAGAATGACTAATTTAAGGGCCTCCAATGGAATTCCTTCAATTAATTTCTCATTGTTTTTTATTCCCTTGGTCCTGCAGTATCCTGTGGACATGAGTTCCACAATCTCATTACGCATTTACTTTTTCATATTTCTTCCCAACAGTGTCACATGATAGCTCTCTTCCTCTGTCACATTGGTGAGAAATTGAGAATAACTGTTTCCTGACATTTGTAATAGTAAAAAAAGGTTATTTGGTTCTCAAAGGGGAAAACCAATTATTTCTATAATAAGATCAGTGGCTTAGGGATGCTGAATACATACAAATTATCTGAGTAAATAATTGTTTAATGCATGTTGTTTGATCCTTAAAAAAAATAGATAAAGAAACTTAGGCGTGATATCCACCCAGGGATTCCTATGAAATGTATAGTTTGTCTTAAGTATTTAGTGGAGCTCAAAAGCCAGAGATGTCACAAACAACCCCCTTTTGATCTGTTGCTAAAATATATTGACAGGTTAAATAATGTAGTTTCCTACATAATGGGAACCCTATTTATTGTTTTGGTTTCTATTCGAGTAGCAAGCAGATTGACTAGATATCTAGTCTGTTGATAGAGGTGTCTAAAAGATTCCCATGTTTGAGGATAAGAGCTTTTTGGAGATAGATCACATTAATTTACCCGAGTGTCTCACTGCACTTTGGTCTGTACAAATTAACTATTATTCGTTTAAAAAATTGTCATATGCCTGGAAATTAACAGTATATAATATTTTCCATATACAGCCTTCTGGCCCTGTCTCTCAGATAAATGCTGGCTTTTTTGTCCATTTTTTCAGAGAAAATCTCAGTGAACCCATGTTCATAAATTACAATATACCTACTAGCATAACTGAAGCTAGACCATGTTTGAGAGGACCAGTCAAGCTATGAACAGTGCCATATTCTGCTTTACTTCAGCTTACTTCTGCAGCCACAATAAAACCACAAACGCAGCCAGCCTTCTCTCACAGAAGGGCATAGAGCTTAAATTGAGCTCTCACTGATGCACATCCTTTCAATCCCTACTTCAGCTGCTCAACTCAAAAAATCAAAATGTACTCCCAGCTTTGTAGACTGTTTGCTCAATTCCCACAGAAAATCTGCTAAGTTGTTTTCAGACTAAGCAAAGGCAGATCAGGAAAGCAAAGCCTCAGAACTCAAGCCTGAAAAAACCATCGTGTTCCCACTCTCTAAAGCAGGAGCCAAGGCAGATACATCTCTCAAACTTCACAAAGACTGCCGAATAAGTGAAACGTTTGAGTCAGAGGAGCACACGCTGGCAACTCTCTTTGATCTATTCACTAATCTATCCATGGCAGGCAGCCCTCTGCATCTTAAGCACAGGTTTCCCTGCATCCCCCATTCCCATAGTTTAAGCATCACTTAGATGAAAGCTGGTGCTATCATCCTACTGGCCAACTGTTATGCATTGCCACAGCAGACTCCTCTAGGGTATATGTCCATGTTTCAAACAACACCATTGACACTTAGATTGCTTGTTTCCCCCACCGGGACAAGTTATCCTGATTCAAAGCCTGCTAAAACCAATGGAAGGGCTCCCCACAATCTAGTCTGGGTCAGACCAGTGGGTTTTTCTTCATGTCCCCAAACACTGTGTCATTTACTGTGCCAACATCTGCCACACGATGGAGATATTGAAACCATCAGCAGTCTAGTGCATAAATAAGCAGAAGTTAAAGCAATAGCCACAGAAGATCAAAACCATAAATGATTCTGAAAAAGAATGGCAGGTGTAAAACAACAAGGCAGCAGAGAGGGGAGGATGTTTCAGGATATTTGCAAATCCCTTTTTTCTGTGTTTCAGCCCACATCTGAGCAGCCTGGGGTTGCAGCCCCTGGTACTTCTATGGCATCAGTCAGACGTGTAGTTACTACTTAGCACAGGTGAGGATCACAGCTGAGCCAAAGATGCAAATCTAATTGCCACTATAGCAAACCATCCAGCAACAACTTATTTCATTTATTTTGAATGAGCAGCAAGTGACTATCAAGACATTATCTGACAAGAGATGTGTCTAGAAAATGCACTGGCTTCCTTCGGTGATGAGTGGAGGAGTTAGTGGCAAATAAACCATTTACCAACTGCTAGGCTACGAGCTGGCTTTTCAGTCAGACCTTGTCGGCCTAAATAGTAACATATCACTCTGAAGTGATGTTCTGGGATTTGAAAGGAGACGGACTGCTGATTCTTCAAGGAAAATGGGATACAGACATTCATTTCTGTTACAAGTATATCACTGTGGTTTACACCTGGTGCTTTGCACACAGCCCCTGTTTAAAACCTACCTTGCAACGAAGAATGAACCGCTAGGTTTCTCCTACAAAATAAATAGAGAAAAAAGTATATTTTGTTTGGCCCGGGTTCCTTACCTGGCTGCAATGAGACCATGGCCATAACCAAAGTACCCATCACAAGAAGACATCACAAAATCACAATAAGCATTTCTGGCACATAACCCACCTTCATGTGGGGAACAGACGATGTTTCCTCTGTGAGTATTTTGAGCACTCAGATCTCTTATCCTGAACTAGGATAAGAGGAACTCTCAATTATGCTTACACTAAGAAAAATTTCAGTCTGAGTTAGCTAGTCATTGATCTTTCTGATAAAAAGATTTGGCCTTAAAACCAAACAAGCTGTGGATTAGGTAATGTTACAAACCACAATGTTATTTCACATAACAGAAATAATTTTAATCTTAGAAAACAAAAACAAAGAAATGAAACTGTCTTCAAATTCTAGTATCAAAGACCCAGAGGACTTTTCATTCAGAAACCCTAAAAATTACTCACACTAACAGTAGACTAGTCTCTGTTTTCCAGGACCAAGTTTCCCAATAGGTTAAATGAGAGAAATATCAAGTCCTTCAACACAGATGAAGAAATATACTTATTTTTAATCCCTCCTGGCAGGTAAAATTACCTATCGCAGGAGGAAAAAGTCACCCAAAAGAACGTACCAGAAGGTGGTTATGATAATAAGCTGATTTTCATTACAGTAGGATTATATTTTAAACCTTTGATTAGACTCTTAAAATTTCAGAACGTGCTTCTTCAATCTTAGATTTATAAAAGACAAAAGAAAAACAAGAAGAGAAAGTAAAGTCTTACTCCTGTGGATGAACCCAGTTTTGCTGCATAGAGATGATCTTATTGTAAAATTTCTTAATTACATTCAGGTGGCATCCTTAGTTCTGATTATGACTAGAATCACGCACATCTTCATTTAGGAAGTGCTGCTGGAGTTTGTGTGTCCTAAGCACAGGCTCCTTGAAGCTTTCCTAAGCAGGGTAATTTTATTGTACAAGTTCTCTTGTAAAAATTATTGTCTTTCGGGATGTCTAATTAAAATAAAGATGTAATAAAGAATTTATAGTTTTAATTAGAGCATAGATCTTAAAGCAATTATAGTGTGATTAATAATTCCTTAACTGGCTTTCTTATATGAGATGAAGAAAAAAGATTTGAGCCTCATGAAAAATCAATATACATTACTCAATTACATTAATGAAGCTACACAAAGTAGTCTAGGTCCCAATTAAGCTGTTCCTTATGCTAAGCTGGCAATGAAGTCTGCAGTTATTAATGAGTCTTGATCTATTTGTTTAGTCATTGTGGGGGATTTTTGAACTATAGGATTTGGGTTGTTTTCTTTTATTGGAAGGATGCTAAACCAGAGATGTGTCTATGGCCTCGTATTGCTTGAATACAACTTCAGAGGACAGAGTGAAGATGATTTGCTCCAGAATCAACAGAACTGAACACAAACTTTGCCTTTACCTACATTTTGAGCCAAGGGACAGCAGAGGGAATTTGCTTGTCACGGCCAAGCAGAAGCAGTGCAGGTCACTACACCCCTTTCCAATGATCTCTGGTCCCTACACTGGGTGGAGGGAGGTCAGAGGATCTCCAGGACCTTGCCTGAAGACACCTCCCTGAGCCAAACATGCTGTTCCCCTTGTTCTATGTATAAGGATTGCTCCAAGCAGGGCTGCAGGGCTGAAAGGTCAGCATTAGAGGTGCACCCAGTGTCTTGCTCCACTAGCTGCAGTGCCAGGGGCTGGAGGCCAGCAGCACCTCCAGGAGCCACACTCAGGAACTCGGCGCAGGGGCCTCCTCACTGGGCAGGGACTTCACCTTTGTTGGGGAAAAGGAACACAGCTTCCCACACTGCACCTGCATGTCCAAATACTTCTCTGGCTAATGGTGAACAGAAAGCTGACTGGCACAAAATTCTTGGCCCTGACTCATCCAAGCACTTTACAACACGCTTAATTTTAAGTGCACAGAGTCCAATACCATTATTTATGTACCTATAATAAAAAATAAAATAACTGAAAGAGGATACTATATATCTACAATGAATGGTGAATTGAAGCTGAGCAAGAAATGGTTATTCCCTCTTTCTTAGAAAAGCAGGAGAATGCAACAAATGTCCTAGGAACAGGTAGGAAACAAACCAAAGGAAATACGATTCCAAACAACATCCTTGCAAAAGTTCCTACAAAAATGATATTGTAAAGTCCAAAAATATAAATCGATTCAAAACAGGACCAGGAACTAGTCACTCACTAATGGAAAGGTTTTCTCCTAATGGCTCAAATGCTTGTTTGGTGAATCCCTTAATCAAGGCATTGGAGAAAAACTACCTAGAACTGCCCATCGTCATGTCCTTAACCGTCTGTAGCTGGTCCCTGTCAGGGACAGGACACTCATCACACCCGATATGGCTGCTCTCATCTTCCTTGGTTCTTTTTTAGGAGGTGGTTTTGTAAGAAATTACGAGAAGGGTTTAGGAGGGGATCAAGATTTAATGTGCAATTTATGTCTCATTACTGCAATTTCTACCCAAAATTTTATTTTACATTTTGTTAATAACCTGGCTGAACTGGTAGAGCAGGTAACTAGATAAGTTCACATTTTACAGATCAAAAACTTTAAAACCAACAATGCAACTGTGTACTTACTCAAGCATAGACAGCTCCGCTGATCAAGCTGCCCAGCAAATGAAACCATAAGAACTTAAATGTACTATGGGGGAAAGTGATCTCACAATAAACTTCTAATTTGTCATTCTGTAATATGGATTGTGGCTTGGAAACTTACTAATTGCTCATTAAGAACACATTCTTGTGTGAAAAGAACAAAAAGTCTGAACCTGCAAAAGAAAGGAGCCATTTGCTCCAAACAAATCTAGAGGACCTTGAAATTTCATTATGTTCAGATCCAGCTACAGGATAACAGATTTATTTTGTCCCTCTCAGCTTGGGTGCATTGCTGCCTGCAGACCTGAGCCTTCACCGATATCTGTGAGTGATGCTGCCCTACTGCAGCACCCTACAAGGGTAAAGATGCTATTAGAGCTACCTGCAGATTTCAGCATCCAGTGAAACCTACATATTAAGACAGATTTCTTTTCTTGAGCAGGTCCTCCGTTGTTTCCTTTGAAAACGAAGATTCCTTCAGCCAAATGACTGCATAAATTCATGTTGATTTCAAAGTGCTGGTCAGGTTAAAAAAAAAGATTCAGTAATTGCAGTGAGGAAGAATGAAAACTATTTAATTCCAGGTTAATGCCATGATTTGAGTGAATGCCTTAGAGCTGGTTTCAGTTACTTGAAAATCTGATTCTAAAAATCCCTTGAAATACTTCAAAAGGAATACAAAGTTTTCCTAAGACTCTCCTTTCATGTTATTGTCTCTTCTGTTCAACACTTTTGTGTTTTCCCAATACTCTGTGGCTGCAGCATTCACCAAAGACACAGGACAGGGATGCAGACAGCACATTTCAGTTGTGAGGTGTACATCCAACCCAAGACAGCTTGTTGAGCAGTCCCTCTTCCCTCTTGCCATCAAATATGGGCTCAGACCATGCTAAATGTGGGGCTGCCGGTGCTGCAGAGGAGCTTTGGGTGACAGATAAGCGCGTAAATGAGCCAGAGTGGAAAACCATCACCTAACAGACTAGTGAGCTGGTTGAAGTGCCACAGACATGCAACAGTCATTTGTATTTATAAATTATAAACTACCGATGGCAGGATGGGCTGCTGTTGTGTGCCTAGCTGAGACAAACCCTGCACAAATCCATGCAAGACTTGCAGAAATATCCCATTTGTGCAGGATCTGGGACAAGAAGGTACCACATGGGCCCAGGTTTGCCCAAGTAACAGGAGCTGTCAGCACTTCATGCCTTTCAAGGCCATGTCCTAGTTAGTGAAGAGGATTTCCAGGAGACCACATTCTGCATCAAACCCCAAGGATGACTTTTAGCAAGGTCCTGCGCTCAGTTTCTTGTCTCTAAGTACTATCTTTGCTTAGTACACACCTTCCTCCTATTATTTCTTTGCATGTCCCTTTTTCCATCAGGAAACCATTTGCCTTGGCATGTTTTTTCATCTTCTCATTTACATGTCTCCTGCAAGACTGAAACTCCAGCATTGATTTTACCACAAGATAATGTTAATAGGATCAATAAACCGCAATGACTATATCAAAGTGTCTGTTCTTCACCCTCCAGGACTGCAGAAGGTGCTTTAGTCCTAAAGTACATCTAATACACCATCTCTCCCTCTTCTGTTCAAATCTTGAGCGTAAGAGACTGTCTGTCTGCCAGGTAGAAAATAAATTACTAGCTTGCTGAAATAATTTAAACTTTAATACCACTTCAGCACATATAAAATATTACTGATGCAATTAAAAAATAGAGAATAAGCTCAATGCATCTAAAAATGGGCGCTGTATGCCCTGACAGGAATAAATGAAGTCTGTTGAGAAGACTATTATAAGAAGAGATTTTTCCTTAGCCTAAAACTTTCTCATCTAGCAAAGATCAGGTGTCCTGTTTCAGTCAGGTCAGCCAATATTTAACAATATTTCTAGAGGAAGACTGGGAAAGACTTGGTTCAAAACAATGTAGGTCCTCTGAAGATGCAATAAGGGTAATTTTCAATGGCATAAAGGTTTCTTTGGTTTCTTGGTTAGTTCTTGTACTGTTTCAGACCCATCACCTCTAAAAGGTCACAAAGTAGAAATTGTCCTGGTTACAGGATTGGTTAAAAAGGCTACAATAGAAAGTTTGCACTGGTTACTTCAAGACCTGTGCTGTGCACGTCCAGCAAGCACTTGCATGATCCTGTACAGGTAATCATAGCCAGCTGACAAGTCATAAGAGCAGAGAGGAGAATAATGTCATCTATCCTTTTCAAACAAAACATTTCCTTGAGATTTTTGTGGGGTTTTTTTTCCATATTCCTTTTGATTCTAACCAGTATCTGACACTTCAACTCAAAGATTTTTGAGGATTTAAAGACCTGAAACTCAATCTTCTTCTTTTCCTCAAGACCATATAAAGTGTTTCAGCTTTGAGACCAAAATAATATCACATTTATCTAGCAAGTCCTTTGGCACTGGTGAGTTCGGAGGCAGTGTAGGGGCTCTGCAGAGATGAATGCTGGCCTGGGCTGACCCCACAGGACCTCTGTGTTCGTGTGAATGGGAACTGGGGTTCTATCTCAAGTAACCAGAATCATTTCACTGACTCATAAAGGTAAGCAGGTCTTACTCTGAAGGGGCATAAAGCTTTTAGATGGAGGCTATGAAGACAGTCTGGCTGAGAAGCAGCAACTAAAAATCATCACATTTCAGGTGACCATGTAAAAGGTAGGGGAAGACTCAGCCCCTTTCCTAGTAAATGCCACGTAAAACCCTACCAGGCTGAGTAAATCAAACCCAGCAGACAGTATTTGTGAGACTTTACTGGAGATAAAGTGTGCGATTTATAAAGCGCCTGTGTATAAAGCATCTGTGTAGCAACAAAAGTGCTACCAAAAATTCTTCCCTAAGGATTCTTGTAAATCCAAACCCTCTAAAAAACAGATCTTGTGATTTTTTTCTATTGATTTAAATGGATTCTGTTATCCCCAGAGCATTTTAAACTTCTTATCAATGTATCTTCCCAGTTTTGTTTGTATATGCCAAACAAAGAAAAGGCCTTAGCATTATCCCTTCACATAATGAAGCAGATTTATTCTGACAGTTTAAGTTTGCTTAAATTTAAAACAAAGTTAAAAACCTAGCTGAGTTATCCTCATCATCCTAAGACAGCATGACACTTTGCTCCACAATTATCAGTTTTCAATCTCTATATTAAAAATAACGTATCTGGAAGTTTGAAGAATATATCAGCACTTCCATTCAAATATTTCAAGAGCCCCATTATAAAAATTCTGCTCTAAAAATAAGTTGTCAGTGAGGACAACTGGCACAGCGTGCTCAGTTACACTGGTGCACATCACTAATTTGGAGAGGGAGGGATTTTTAAAGGTCATCCAGAGCAACCTGCTGCACCATTCAAGAGCCAACACTTGTTCAGGTCAGCTGTGTGTTTTCCTTGCTGAATCTTGAAATCCTGGAATAACTTCTGATTTACTCCAAATTTACCTTGATGTAAAACTTGTCTGCATAGCAAAACTAGGGAAATGTATCCAAATTAAAATTGGACACCAGAGTAAAATGATTTTTTTGAATCATATTTACTTTATTGTAGACATGTTTATGACTGAAAGAGCAATAATTTGATTTTTGTTTCCAAAGTAAATTAAGGTAAGCTCAACTAAATTCAGCCTAATTCTATATAAGATTGTCTTTTGAGAGACTGAATGCAGTTCAGTAAGTAGGTTTTAAAAAACATTTTGGAATGGTTTGACTGCCTCCAAGTTAGATCAAGGATATTACACATGCTTAAAAATTTACTTGAACCCTTTTATGATGATTAAGAATCCTTTTTTTAGTCTTAGGGATAACCTTTTTTTTTTTAACCATACAAAACTGGAATAGCTGGCTTTAAATTTGAATTTCACCTGAAAAAAAATCCCCAATTAAACACTCAGAATATTGCAGGCTTACTCTCAGTGATGTCTAAGGGAGACAGGAGGAACAGACCCACTTTATTCCATGCGATTAGCCAGGTAACTAGAGGCTGGGACTTAATTTCATTATATAATTATAATTTCCCTTTATTTATTTTGATGAGTTGGCTGCAGGCTGGCTTTCTAACATCACCTAGCTGGTTCTAGAAAAAAGGGCAGGATGAAATAAGAATGAACATGATGTGCTCGGCTAAAAGGTCAAATTCTGTTCTCAGCAAAGACGTCGGCTTCTGAGGTTCCCACGTATGCGCAAACTTCCCACCAGGGCTCTGGCCACTGCCTGGTTCATGAAGTCCTCAAACAGAATTTGGGCAAAGCACGGCTGGAGAAATTACTTTAACCTTTTAATAAGTGTCCAGTGCTAAGCAGATATGAACGACTTCCAAGGCAAAATGTCACAGCACAGCAACTGTGAACAGCAGGGAAGTCAGTGAAGGAAATCAAGGCAGATTTACACTTGAAGAGGGAAACACTCCCATTTCTTCCTATTTTCCTTCCCCAAGTAAGCATGCCACGCAATAACGGGGAGAGCAGATTGGTCTCCAATTAGGAGAGGACTTTCCAGCTTACTGGCACTCTTAACTAATTGCAGTAATTGCTTTCCAAATTTATAATTTGTATTTTTATTATACCTACAGCTGAGAAAAACAGATTTTTAAAATCCGTTTTCAGAAGTCCTCTGGAATTTGCTTACAGGCACATTAACAGAAATGGTTTGGTCTACACAGATTATATAGATTTAATGTTCTTGTCTGAGGATAAGGATGCCCAGAAATGTCAGTAAGGGTGAGCAAAGGGCAGAGGGGGTGCAGTAAGAGCTCCTGTGAGCTCGCTGCTCTGCTGGGTGGCTGCGGGATCGCTGCGCTCCAGTCCAAAAGGAGCCTGCTTGCGTGCCAGGGAGGATGTTTTCCAGCACTGAGGGAGCTCTGTGGGGAAAAGGCTGATCAAAGCAGTGATTAAAGGGGGACCTCGCAGGGTCAAACTGAGCTCCTTTGTTCTTCTGATTTTTTTTAAGAAACATTTGCACTCAATAATGCTGGCTCTTCTCTTGAGGACATAGCAGCAATTAAACCCTTGCCTGGCTAGCTAGACTGTCTGAGATTTATCTTAGAAATGGGAAGAAAGTGGTGCATCTGGATTCTGGTAACCTGAATTCTCTCAATGTTGTTCATTTCTGCTCAAGCTGTTGGAAATTGTGTATTAAGTTGTATTTCCAGAAATACATTTGCAAGAAGGCTGAATATACAGTTAAGTCAGAGAAAGGCTGCATTCCCTCAGCCACTCAACACACTCAATACAAACATTTTTTAACAATCATTATTTGTTTCAGACAAAATTGTGGTAATAAAAAAAGCTAATTACACCATAAATGCAGCAGTCCCCATCATGTTTGAGGGTGTGGCACCCACAAAAACTTGAATCCATGAAAATTTTTATGATGAACTTCTAAGGACAAAATAGGTCTGGTAACCTGTACATAGGCAGGCAAGGCGTGATTTTCATAGGAATTGTAAGTTTTTAAGTGCGGTCTTCATCATTTGATAAAGATTAAAACACTCTGAGGATGAAGAGAAAAAGGCACAAACCCAATCCAGCAACTTTGCACCATAAGAAATTATTTTTGTTTCCCAAAAACTTTGTTTGCCCAATAAGAACCTTAAAACTGCTCAACTATAACAGCATCTTCTGAAACTAAGCACCTAAACAAGGTCCATCTCAGAGGACAGACTGATCTTTGGCTACCTGACTCCCTTCTCCTAACTGACCTCTCAGTGTTGACCCAAGCATTCAGATGTGGGATACAGCAGCTAGAAACTCGCATACAAAACCAGATTCTTTCTCAACTATTCCAAACACTGGTCTTACCTACAGGAGTTCTTGTATGTAAAGTATTGCCTTTTCACTCTGAAGGCCTGGTACAGGACATTTCACTAGTCAAAGTCCCTACAAGTATACATTCAAAGTCCCACTGTTTTCTAAGTTTCAGCAGCAAGTTTCGCAAACTTCAATCAAGCAGTTTTAAAAAACTTTTATTTATGTTTTTCTCACTGAAGCATGTCATATTTTCTTTTCTCCTTTCTTGCTCTTTTGGCAGACTTCCACAAACTGCATCTTTGACATAACAATGAAATGTGGAAAAGTGCCATTACCCTACCCCTGTTACAAACTGTTAAGGAAAAAAAAATATCCTTTTCCCCCTGTGGTTTTTACAAAGAAGCAGCTGTACTAGCTGGAAGGAGAATTTTTTTTAAGCTACATGTTAGTTTCAAAAAACACCACTAAGATTTTGTTCACAAAATGCTTGACAACATGAGAATGATGCTGTTTCAAAAGTCTTCACCTAGTAGTACTAGTTCTCCAAATGTACTGATGCAACAGTAAAATGATTCTGAGCAATATAGCTATTCCCATCCATACACAGTGCTGTTTGTACAGTCTCATATTTCCAGCTTGGAGTTTCTACTCACTTGTGGCCCCCATAAGTTTGCTCCCACAAGTAAGCCATCTCTCAAGGATTATTATTGACCATAACCAAAAGCTACTTAGAACCCAAACAACTTCAGTCACTGCAACATTAAACCAAATTAAAATCTGACCTTTAAATTAGAGCTTGCATTTCCCAAGCATGTTGTCTTGCTCCATCATGCAGGAAGAAGCAGGGCCAGAAGGCACGAGCAGGAGGCACCACGATAGAGAAGACACCTGACAGCAGATGGAAAGCGGCCTTTTTCCTATTGAGCCTTTAAATAACAAAGGGTAATCAACCCTGCCAATGCAGCCTGAATCCCAAGTGACTAGTACTCCCCCAATCAGTCTGTAATAAGCTGTACTATAATGTCCTTCATTTTATGCTGCTATTCTGTCTGAAACACCTTATATGAGGCTGAGGGATCTTTCAGTGGAGTAAAGCTCTATTCAGTGAAAGTTTGGTGGTGTATCCATAATGAAATGACAACTTAACATCTAAAGAAAGCCACCTTCTTCCAGGATAATTGCCCAGAGTGATGAAGTTAAATTAAATTAAATAAAAGTTAATTTTTCTCTCTCGCTGAGGAACTTCAAGTGTTGAAAAAACACGATTTATAGAGTACAAGTAGACAGCCCACCCATCTTTCCACCAGATTATCAGAGGATCAGGTATGAAATGCCATATCTTGCACCCAAGTAATAGATTTTGAAGAGGAAACAATTAATAATTGCTAGGTAATATTGGCACAGGCTGATTAGGTTACACAGGGAGTAATACATGTCCTCAACTAGCTTGTAGTGGCAATGAAGACACAGCAAGATTCCCTTTCACTGAAAGCAAATGTTAAAACAACATTCATTATCTTTTCATGAAAGGGAAAAGAACCCAGTGACCTTGGCAGAATTTCTGTCTCTTCTTCTCCCTCTTTCAAATTAAATAAAACCAAAGCATCACTTCCCCTGCAAGCCCATTGAAAAACAAAGACCCAGCAGAAAGAAGCGTAGCCTTTTTAACCATTGAAGATGTTTTAAGATTGGCTTTCCCTACAGGGATTTCAGAAGCTCCATTGCAGCCACAGCAAGCAAATGAAGTGAAGCATGGGCCACTGAGTCAAAGAGGGAATGAGAGCAGATATACTACAGCGAGCTATTTTAAGCCATCATCGCAGATCTGTAGCGAAGCTCTCCAGTGGCCTGCTTCTAGCTAAAAGGCTTCCACTTGAGTGTTTCAGATCATGTAAGTTTGTTTAAGATGCATAATTCATGAAGGGTACGTAACACCATCCTTGAATAACTTTTCACTCACCACCTGCTTGACAGGGAGAGAGCTGACAGAGTAGTGAGACTTCAGAAATCTGACATAAGCACGCTATGTGTCCCAGGAAGGGACAGGGATCACTCCGCTGTCTTAACCCCTTTGCTGGTATGAATGCCAAGGAAGTCAATTACACTAGCTAATTCCATGATTAAGACTATCTCCATCTGTTTTCATTACCATTAATGTAAGAGAAAGACAAATGACATGAAGAGTTATAACTACTTACAGTACAGTCCTTGAAAAGAGTGTGTAAAGAAAATGTCTGGTTTTATAGACTTAAAAGAAATCTATTGCACACCGAAGGCCAAGTATGACCATCTCTACTCAGAGCGAGTACTACCTTGCAACTCAAATAGTCCCACTGAAATCAATTTGGGATGATATAATGCAAGTAAGGAAAGCACCACCTGGTCTTTTGGTAGCAAAATAAGATGTATAAGGAACAAATCCTCAGGTAAAATTAATGTGATATGCCTCATTGTGGCTAATGGAGCTGGGCCCATTTGCATCAGTCTGGAGCCCACTGTAAAAGTGTGACTATCACAGAGCACTAGGGTTTTAGTTACCAATGGTAAATAGTATGTCCTTCAACTTTGTTGGCCTTATATATTTGCCCTACTTTATTTTATAGATAAAAACCCAACTGTGACCTGATAGGCAATTTAGAAGTGATTTATGGACTTTGTCTGCTGTTGGTAACTGTTTGGAAGTTGCTATGTGACAGAAGGGAGGGATTTTTTTTCTAATTTATTTTGGGAGACAATGGTTGGAGTATGACTGTCATACATTGCTTTCCCTTATAAAATGGTGAATATTTTTTAAGAAGGGCTTTAGAAAAAGGGAGAAAATATAGAGCAAAACAAGAGATAAACAGAACAGCAATTGACACTATAGATGGGACGAAGGATCTAGCGTGTGATAAAGTGCACTGCTTTCACAATTTACTGGGCCAGCATATTTTATTTCATAACACACTGGGCCAGCAATCCAATAGCGAGCCTTGCCCCATTCCCACCCAAATCCCAGGCTCTTCTCCCTAAAATTCCTTTTATTTTGACTCTTTTATGACTGAAATGCGTGTCCTGTTGTCAACCTTGATGTGACACCTGGATTAAGTAGATACGCCTCTCCCTTCCATTTAAAAGGCAGAAACAGCAAAGGCATGTACACACAAACCAGGACAAACTGGGTTTCAAAACCAGCATATATTGGTATTGTCATGCCCCTGTACACACAGTCCCCAAACCAAATATTTCACACAAAGCAATATTTTGCCTCCTGTGTACTACAGAGCACTGAAGTGAAGCAGGACTTCCATCCAGAGCACCCTGAGCATGCACATTTTAAAAGAGGAGATTTTTTTTCCTCCCAGGAGTTCAGAGAAGTTTTGTAGTTGGTGGCTGACATGACCTCGCTGTGATTTCTGCCCTACATCAGAGCACTAGGACTGCCTGAAAGTGATTTGTAAGTCAGAGAGAAATAGTGAACTACATGGACTGGTGTATTGACCTGCACTTTATCCATCCTTCTGTTACTCTGAAAGCTGGCATGGTTTCCTGCTTTTACAAGGGTCATTTGAGTCTTTTATCTGAGTCAAATCCTGCTCTTGCTTCCTGCAAGGCACTCGAGAGAAATGACACTGAATATTACTCTCTCACCAGAGGAGAGAGATTATCCCTGCGACATGGGTGTCTCCTGTGGATAGCCCCAAAACCTGACAGCAGGAAAAAGCTGTCCATCCCTCATGCTGATGGTTCCCTCTTTACTGTGAACTTGTTTGGGGAGGAAGAAGTTCAGCAAGCCTATGCACGCAATTATTTTGAATCGCTTCTTGTCTTAATCTGCAGTTAAGGGGATTGGCAACAGAGCTAAAGCCCAGGCTGCCTCTGAGCCACAGGCTAGAGAGCAGGTGGGCGAGCAGGGTGGGAGCTCAGCACTGCGTCTTTGGTTTTCAGGTTATCTCTGCTATAGCTGGGCCATTGTAGAATAAAACAGAATAAGAGTTGTGAACATTTAAGTAAATGATGGACTTCCCCCTTTCAGAAATCATCTGTTCTGAACTTTACCTGCATGTTTCCTCTGACTTCAGCCAGGGGCAGGTACTGAAGGGTTTTACTAACACTAACAGCTCTGTCAGATTTCTGGGACAGATCCCTATTTCACCCACCAAATGTCCTACAAAGAGCCCACATCCATTTCAGCTGATTTGATACCGTATTACCTGCTGCAGCCCCATTTTCCTGCCTGCGACTGGTGACCTGATTTCATTGCTTGAAGATTAGACTCTGCTCATATCAAAAGCCTCTCTTTGTGCAGGACTAAATCTTCTCCCAAATGGACCTATTGAAATTTATATAGAAGTAGTCTTTAAGAGTTTACAGAGTGTTATGAGATCAGTACAGATCTGACCATTACTTATTAATTGCTAAATTCAAGGAATAACTGTTGGATAGAAAATGGGGTGTAGACCTGAGAAAGAATGATGTTAATAAGATCTCAGTGACTGATATTTCGAAAAATATTAATAAGTTTCTGCAGTGCAGCATTGAGATTTCCCAGTGTCTTTAGGAAAAGAGATGGCACCAATGCTCTTGTATCTCTTCCAGGGTAGAGACATTAGAAGTGAGCTCAAATGCACCCATCCCTCTGCTAAAAATAAAAAGAGCTTCAGAAACGGCTTAGCAGGGTTATGCTCTGCATACCCTGGGGTAGCCTAGGCCTTTGTCTCTTGAAGCTCTGCTTTCTTCCAGCAATGTTTTTCCTCCTGCCTCCTCTTCTACCTAAATCCTCAGTCCTTGCAACTCCACCCTGACGTACAAATATGCTTTTTCTAAATCATTCCCCTATTGTAATGTTAAAAGAAATTAAGCATTCATTATCTCAGAAATAGACACTCAAGACAAGAGGCAGGAGAACTACATCTCATCCATTCCATTCCTTTAGAGATGCAACACACTCATAGCAAATGTAAACAAGGATATTCAGGGCCATCCCACAACTATGCATTCAGATGGGAGGATGTATGGGGAACCGTGTACAGAAAAAAATATTTTCGGGTACCAAAGCTTATACTGGCACACATACACATAAAAAAATATTTACTGTAGAGATATTCAAAGAATTACACGTTCAACCATCCACCCAAAGTCTGTAGACAAAGCAATATAAAATAATAGAGGTGCCAGTGTGCACTTGTCTCTGGCAAGAAGGTATGAACGGAATTACATCTATCCCCTTTGACACGCAATTATTCATGATTCTCAATGGATAAAATCAGAAAGTACAACAAAGCCCTTAAAACTGAGTAGATCGTAAGGTGGCTGACAGGAGGAGGGCTTTGAGCATGTCCTTTCTAATCACTGTTTAGCCCTTTAGCAAAAGGACTGGGAGAGTAATGCACAGGTTGTCCCAAGTATAGATTTCCTTTGTGACCATGAGAAAGTCTTGGACAGAGAAAATCTGGGACGTTGGGAAGACTACTGCTAAATCAGAAACTAGAGAATGAGATTAGATAGTCTCTGTTTCCTGGGGTACATTTTCCCATGAGTAGGCAAAACCCCATGTGCAACCTCTGTTTTTCAAGGGTGTTGTACAGAAGAGTGTACTAATCTTTACACAAGAGATTCGTAAAGCTCCCGCCCCATGTGGTAACATTATTCAACTGACACTTCAGCAGCTAATAACCATCCTACTGTGGTATATCACTGTGTGAATACATTCAAATTTCCCCTGTCGAATGCAGAAGGAGGAATAAATACAAGTAAATGAGAAAAACGCTCCTCCACGCTTAGATGCACTGAACCTGCTTTTTGGCTCTTACACAAGTTATGCTAGCAGATGTGCTCAGCCCATGACCTCCTCTGTGGCAGGGGGCTGTGACGAATTGCTGTGTCACTCAGCTGCGTGGGAAGGGAATGAAGCCCATGTCTGGCAGCACTATGAGAGGTGAGACGAGATGAGATAAGCCTCCCCATCCTCAGCAGGGCTCCATTTGCAAAAAGAGGCCAATAACGTGGCAGGGCACACATTCTGCACAAAGCACTAGAGGTGCAGTAAACCTTGACATACAGCATATATCCACATAGCCATAAAGAGGTTAAGACTCTCTTGGTAGGAACCAGTAGGCAAGAATGACTATTTTTCTTTCCTGACTGTCCCATAAGAGAACACAAGGAACAATTCCTTCTGCCTCAGTTAATGGTCTCTCCCCCAAGAGTTTTGTCGCCTGATTGAGGGCAATATTGTTTGTACAGGAAAGCTGTAAGAACGACCACAATTTTATAAGGAAGGAAGAGATGGCATCCAGTCTCACTTCATCAAGAACATTAATGACAAAAAAACAATTAAATCACTAACCGGATCCAAGTTTTACATAAGTTTCATATTTGTTATGCTGTATTTTGGATTTTCATTCTTTGTTTGGTTCTTTGCAGAGGTTGCTAAAGATTTATGGTTCTATAAAAACATCAGGCTGCACTGCGTTTCCTTGGGTCCAGTTAAGGAAATCCAATAACACAGGAGTTTTGTGTTGTGAACATGTATATATTTCTTCCCCTGTAACGTTAGGCCTGTCAAAATGAAACTGATATGTTGAAAATGAGTCTGCCGAGGAGCCAAAAAGGAGAACAATTTTGCTAGAACTGGTGAAACCAATCAGATAAGTATCAGAAAGCAGGAATTGATAGTGCTGTGCTGTTTGAGTAAGAGAGGAGCAGTGGGGTCCAACTGGCCAAAGAGTTCAAGATGCTTTGGGTTTAGGTCTGCTTCTACTAACAATCTGTTGTATGACCTTGGGCAAGCACACTTTTTCTTTCCACGCTTGCTTCTCTCACAGTTTGTTTTGCCTTATCCATTTAAATTGGAAGCTTTGGCTCCTAATGTCTGTTCAATCAGAAGCCGAATTGGAGAGACCTTCATCTCCATTGTGGGGCTCTAGGTGCTACAGTAATACAAACAATAATAAAAAAGAATGAGTGATGCAGTATAATTGCATGAATAATAGGGTACCTTTTAAGACCATTCTTCCTGCCAGATCATCTTTGTGCTAATAAGCTCTGTTTACTCAGGGAATATTCAATAAATAATAAATAAAATCTCAGGCTGAGACTTTCCCAAGAACAGCAGGTAATTCAGATGTATTGTCCATTAAAATTAATGCAAAGGGTGCATCTAAATCCCTTAGTGTTCTCAGAAAATTCTTAGCTTGACTATTTAATTTCCAAGCTAGGCAACCAGCGGGGTGGTCTCTGTATCCAGCAGACAGCTAGGTAGAAACTACTGAGCAATGAATTGGTGCAGAGCTCTTACTCACCTGGGCAGCCTTACTGATCATCTGGTTGCTTTTGCTCCCGTGTAGTCCTGTGGGAATCAATCACTGTGTGTCTACAGGGGATAGGGCTGGGTAACTTCTGCTTCCTGCGGATTATAAAGATGAACATATAGGGCAAAGAAAGAGAGATTAAAAATGAGAAATAGCAGCTTCCTTCCATGCAATATGCCAAATGCCTCTTCTATCCCCACTGCTCCAGCCTGAAATTGTGCTCCTGAGAGCATGCAGTGCTGCTTTTGGCAAGGGTCAGAGGGCACCCATGGTGCACTCAGCAAACAGAAAGTTTAAAGCAACTCCGGGCCACCAACATTCCATTTCTCATAGCCAAATTTCTTAAACCTAGTGCAAAATGGGAGGAACAGCATCAGGCTTATTGTTCATGCCACATCACTATGTAGGACAGGACCGATGTGCTTCGGAAGGTGCTCACTGCAGCTTTCGTAGATCACTCTGTCTCTGTCAGCATGACAGATAACAGCCTCCAGACAGCTATGGACACATTAAAAATATACTTCCATTCCTGAGGAATCACACATCGATGCAGTGCTGTCTCACTGTAGAGAAGCAAAGAAGGCCGTACCTCTGGGAGAGCCGTACAAACATCTGCGTCTGCTGCAGCTCCATTTTTCACTATTGTCCCTTTCTGACAATTTTGCCACCCTTGATAAAAACCTGAGCAAGAAGTAAAAAATGAAATTATTTCTTTCTGACATGTGCATACATATTTAAGCCTTTCTGTCACTATATGTTAGAGTTGCAGGCATTTTAACAACACCGCTTAGTTCCTTGCTTCGTGCATGGTGTCAGGTAGTAATATTAGGCTATAAGGTTCCAGAAGCTGAAAAATCTTTTCTTCCCATTTTGTATTGGCCATTAAACTTATATTATCAGCAGAATCACAATGAAACAGAGTGGTTTCTATAATTCTGTGAGGAAATGAGGCCAGCAGCGTCAGAGGAAAATACAGATTATTAAGAGTATTATGAGCAAGGCTCTGTTAAACACACATTTCTGTGAATATTCATACTGTATTTTGGGGGGATGCTAAGCTTAAATTTGGAAATTTCAGTTGTGTCATTGCTTTTTGGGCCTTCTGGGATCAGAGCACCAACTCTGATGCATCAGCGCTCAGTATCTTTCTCTCAATAAACAAGGCAGAGGCAAATTGCTCTATAAAAAAGACATGGTAGATGTGCATTTAAATGACTTGTACCTCACTTTTTAAAGAAATGGATTATTATTATGCTGGATTCATCATTAGAGGACAGACCAGATGGTGAACATTCAGAATATAGTCTCATCCCTAGAGTGTGTCTAGAACTACTCCAATAACATTACATATTTTCCTCATTTCCCCATTTGAAACTCCTTTTGTAGCAAACACCATTTAGTTACCATTCACTGTATTGCAGAATTTTATTGTATTGGGACAATTTAAACTATCTTGGAGAATTCACCCAGAATTAGATATTAAAAGTATGCTCAACATGAACTCATATAATGTAAACCATGGAAATTATCTAGAATGCTCTATCTATGTCTTGCCTTGGAAGCAGAACTGGTATATTTTGCTTATGAACTTAATGTTAGTTCATTAATGCTACTTATCCTCAACACCCCCCTAGCAGTATCCCTAGATGGAGCTCAGTGAATGCCCCTGCCAAGTGTATTAAGCCCATTGAGTCTGTTTATCATAATTGTTTAGCTTGGAGCTCCCTTTCCATCCTGCCTGACTAGAGAATTTCATTAATCCAAAACAAGTAGAAATTAGAGAAATAATGATTTGTTCTCTGTTATTCACTCCTCAGAAGACAAAGACCTGGCCTCTTCTTTCAAGAAGGAATTTGCTTCAAAGTTAATTTATGACACTGAAAATGGAAAAGTTGTTTTTATGGAAAAAGCCTGCAAGCAATTCAGTTTCTCCCAGCAGTTCTATAATTACATCCTTCAGGGGGAGGGAATGCAGTGCTCTCTGCCCCCTCCCAACAATAAACTTAATCCTTCCAAAAAACTATTACTTACAAAATAAATAAATGTATTGAAATGCCTTTATTTTTGCCCTGAATATAATTGTCAGGCACAAGTTAACATTGAAGTCTTCTAATAACCCACAGATAATGGTACTATCAATAAATGAACCTTCCAGTCAATTTCCATGTTGCTGAATGAATTTAATCAACTTTTCAAGTCAGATGAATCAAGGTTCCCACTGTTCTTACTTGTTTTTTCTTCTCTGCTGTTAGAAAGAGGGCAGATAGACCCATGACTGAATGGCCGCATCTTCAAAGAGAACAGACGTTTTGACCTGTCACACAATGTAAAAAGTTATTTCTGTCCTTTACTGCAGAAGGACTAAGATAAAGTCTGCGGGGTTTTTTTTTGATTTTGGGTTTGATTTTTTTTAAATGAATCTACTAATTCAATATCACTTGCTATTGTCTCTTGAGTATCTGAGTATATGTATATAAAAAAATAAAATAAAAGTACAAACCTCTCTTTCAGCCTAAAAGAGGAAAGGGGTGCAAGTGGAGGGTCATTGTAGAGCTGTACAGGATGTGAGAAAGTCAGCCAAACTGCCCCTTCAGAAATGGCACTCTTCCCAGCCTTAAAGTCTTTTGTGAAAAACAAAATATTCTATTACATTATTTTCCAATTTCATCTGCCTCCCTTGTTGGGTTCCAGGGTGGTGTATTTCCAAATGTTCAGAAATATTTGCTGCTCACCATCTGCCTCAATAGCTGGACATATTGGACATCAACACCAGGACAAAACATCTGCGGCCCAAGGACACCAAGCAGCCACCAGTGTCATACCAGTGGGAATATCCATGCTCCAAATCTCTGCAACCTCACTGACCAAACAATCATGGGCAAAATAAACTCTCCTTTCCTACAAACGCCCCTTCCTTTTTTTTTTTTGTTAACATCAATACAAAATTGTCTTGGAAAACGAGCATGAGCTTGGTTTTAAGAGAATTTGTGCACTGTTGCTTGCTCCTTTTCTCTGTGCAGAGTGCTGGATGCTTTCTTTGTGGTGTGTATACGAACCTTCATACCATCTCTTTTGAGACTTGCATCACTATGAAGTTATCTCCACAGGCATTTGTTCAGCCCTTTCTAATACTTCAGCCTCCTTCTCACTGAAGTACTTCCATTATTAAAGAGGGAAAATAATTCAGCATAAGGCTGAACTAGAAGCAGCCAACTAGCTTGGCACTTGGCTTTAATCAGGCTAATTAACTCATGCAGAGGCCTGAAATACTGCAAACCTACTGCACCAGGCAGGCAATGCATTACACTCCACAGCAAAAGCTTTTTGGAGGGCCAAGCAATGTAACCTCAGAAGTTTCCCCCAGAAATACACATTCACAGTGTTGGATATCAAAAAATGCAATCAGTATTTCCAAATGTCATTGTTTGGGGTGATGGAGTTCTTTCAAATATCGATACTTCCAAGGCTGGACTCCATCTTTTGAATGTACCGAACTATCAGGATGGAGAAAACAGCAATGCTAAGGATAATTATTCAGGACTACTCATTTTGCAGATCTCATCCTTGGACTTTATATTTTCACAATCCTGAGATTAATTTCGGAACAGACTCAATCAGACCAATATTTCCAAGAGCAAATAATAAACCAAACAAAAAAACCTCAACAAATTAAAACCAGGATTCTTAATAATTATGGAGTTGAATCAAAAGCCATGAAATTGGAAAAAATATGTCAAAATATCCATTTTCTCAGTTTGCATAGTTGTGAGATGTGGTGGAAAAAAACCTAACAGTTAGACAGTCTAGGCTCCAGGCTGCTTTACCCAGACAACATGATTTCAGACCAATTATCCTGAAAATGTTCTGACCTAAAACCCCAAGTATGCTTCATGGCAACTTCCTCCTCTTATGAAAGTGGATAAACAACTTATCCAAATCTGGAGTAAAGCTAATGAAACATCTGGGCTCTAGGTGTTGCTCTCACACAATTTCCTTGCTCTGAATCCCTTACATTCCAAACAATTTGCTCAAACATCTCTTTTTTTCAGCTTTCTACATGGTAAACACTGCCTCTACACATAGATACTGCTCCTTTCGACTGGCAGGCAATAAATCCCAGAACTGGGCCGTTGACATACATGCACAGTGGCAAAACAGGAAAAAATGTGATCTGCTGTGACCGCTATAGAGTGAGGTGCCTGTACTTCAGCTCAAGCTAGAACAAAATCCCTGACTTTCGTACAGCCAGGAGGGAGGGAAAAAGAAAAAAAAGCAAAGTTACGTCACCTAGTATTTGAACTATAATGTCTCATTGGTTGCTTGCAGTCTCTCCCAGAGACAGAGCAACAAAACACATCCCTGGGACAGCTGTATACGTGTTAATTGGCCATGTTACCCTAGAAAGGACCTGCTTTTCTTCTGTTAGACTGAAATCTGTTGGTGGGAGTTCAGAGGATGCAGGTAAATACAACTCTTGATTTCATTGGTGTTATGTTGGTTTATATCACTGGAGGAGCCAGCCTTGTGGGCTTGCCTGCACACAGCTCAGAACAGAAGAAACATGATGGATTCAGGGCCATGTACAATAGCAATATAGAAAATCTGTATAAAATTACAGCTGTTTCTAGAGGATACTAACCATGGGATTTAAGTAACTGATTCAGGGAGAGTGTGGGGGAAGAGCTGATATTTTCAGGTCAACTAGGAGCTATTGTGTTTGAAAGTGAGAGGAAAAAATTGTTCATATTACTTTTATGAAACACGTAATTTTCCATCTCCCTTGCCATGCCTTAAGAGCTTAATTGGATGCAGTTTATGTAGACACAAGCCCAGCTCCTGTCTCAAGCTTATATTTCCAAAGGTCACAGATTTCATGCTGATCCTCTGCATTATGCTATCATTTCCCTGAGAACCTGAGGAGGGGAACATTAATTGCCTGCGACTGTAATTGGCTTCATGATGGTTGTCAGGCCAGTGGCTGGGAACACACACCCCAGAACAGCTGTCAAACATGTAACCTGGCAGAAAGTCACCAAGTG
Source organism: Clamator glandarius (assembly GCA_033459285.1). Classification (NCBI taxonomy): domain Eukaryota; kingdom Metazoa; phylum Chordata; class Aves; order Cuculiformes; family Cuculidae; genus Clamator; species Clamator glandarius. Next base: position 739,912 of record JAUNZM010000089.1, on the reverse strand, counting down.
TCAGGAGTGTATTCTGAACAGGACTGACATTTTCTATGCCCACCGAGCCTGTGCAATCAAGACAGATCTTCTGACATAATGATTCTCAAAAGTGACTAATTTGAAATAGTTTCAGCCAGTGCAAAGCAAAGATGCAAAGCATGCACAGTCTGTCAGTAGCAAGATTCATCTTCAATTACAAAGGGGAAATGAGCTCTCCAAGAGCTACATGTATTCGGGCCACGATGACATCGCCGTGGTATCACTTGACACAGCACTGACATTCCTGCTTAGTTTGAAAAAGCCAAAATCAAAGCAGAAAGCCACTGGATAGTCACCAGGTACACATGGTCTAACTGGCACTAACATGAGACCCAGTTTCTCTTTTGCTATGTCAAAACCAGTCCCTCTTTTGAAGCCAGTAGAACAACTCAGATCAATCAAAATCTCATCAGACTGAAGTTGTGTTCTTTGTGTTACTACCAGAATTATCAATTCTGCTCTCTGCAGCCACTGAAAAACAACTGTCCTTGATGTAATATGCACCACAGAAAAGAGGTTTGAGTGTGTTTTGTAGATTTGTATCTGCCAGTAATACAATAGCAGCTCAGTGCTCTGCAAACAATTGCCTTTTCTTCTTGCTGGACCAGTCTCCACCTTCCCTTCACCCTGATGACATTCGTACCTTGGAGTACCACAGCGGGTACTCCTTTCAAAACTGTTACAGTAACCCTCAGCTATTTCTATTTTAATAGAAAATTCTGAGCTCCTTTGTTCTACGTGCAGAGAAAGCCCAGAGTGAGAAGTAGCCCATCTCTCTCAGGGAGAGGATAGTCTAAATACACAAGATGAACAGGTGAGGAAAGGGAAAGGAAAGCTTTATTGATGGCCAGCAGAGACAGTGGTAGGGAACTGGCCAAGGTCAAAAGGAGAACACTATGCTGGAGCCAGAGAAATGACTCCAAGTTCTGCAAACCAAATTCAGTGCCTCCACGTATAAATTGCTTTTCCAGAAATAAGTACCTTTTTGCAGAATTCAGCCAAGAGAAGAATAATTCATCATGAGGTACCTAGGGAAGCTGGTTTTCCCATTTTCTTCCAAAGAATGAGATGGAGTGGGGACCAATAGGAAAGATATGATTATGGATACAGTCTTCTGGGTATTTGTTCAACTAGAAGAAACATGCTGACATTTCAGCTCCTGTCTATTGGTCTTCTTAGGCATCGTTCTCCTCTTGTGTTGTCACAGGATTTTCCCTTGTTTGCAAGGAGCTGTTTATCACACTAAAGAGAAGGTGAATTGAAAATGCAACAGTTAGTAGAAAGCCTTACTTCCTGAAGCCCAGTGTACAGGAAAATGGTAAAAAATCTGTTAACAAAATGACTATAACTAATGACCAAAAGGCCTTGGAAGGTGTCATATTTCTCTTTGGTCAAGGATTTATACAGTTTGTTGCATATTTCTGCTGCAAAATGTAAGAAAATAATCAAATGAAAATCCTTTCAAAAACACAATTAAAGATTTAAGTGTCAAGCATGCAGGTATTCACATGTCCAATTTCAGATTTGAACTACAGATTCTTCTAATTATAGAACACAGCAAAGTAAACGCAATATCACTACTTCATATTAAGTTATCCCTTCACACACCTCCATATTTACACAACTGCTGGAGAGAAAGTAAATACGCTAGACACACCCCATGCATTTGTAACGTGCATCCTTAGAGAGAGCTGCTTCTAGCAAAGCAACACTAGAACATGAGAAGTACAATAGTATCAGTACCTCCCCCTCGAGTTCCACAAACTGGGTCACCCAACAAAAAAGCCAGCCCCAGAGTCCCATATGTTTATCACAGTGGCACAAAGACTCTTCTCCATGTGTGCAGAGCATTGTTTGGAGGAGATCACACTCATCAGTGCCACAGCTGTTCAGGAAAGTAACAAATGACTGAGCTTGCTTTTCACCTCAGTAAAATGAATCTTAATTATAGCAACTTGTTCACAACATTAATCTGAAATACACTGTAAGGCTGAACGTAAATTACAAATTTAACTCAATTTATACCTTCGGCAGCTCTTTTCCACATGGTTAGAGAAAGTGCTGTAAAAGCATTGCCAAAATGCCTCTGAAGCTTTTTCAGCTGCAATAAGAGCAGGAAGATCCTATGCTAACAAGCAAATATACTCTTGGGCAGAGCTAAGGAACTTCATAACACACTGAGTGAAGCAAACAGGAAGACTCCCAGATTGCAGATGAGGCCGTGCATATATTGCTTTGCCATTTGGACCTCGCTTCAAACTGCATGAGCAGGGAAACAGAGAAAAAGAACAGCACAGCCATCACAGTGACCTCTCTGTGAACCTGAACTGGGTAGCGCTTTGCTCCCTTCCATGCTTTAATTCATATTTCTGTGCTGACTGTAATGCTGTGTACTTGCCCCAGCAAGAATTAAATTAAATATTTATACTTTTGTGATGAGATACTTTGTTACCCAGTAAAACTTGCACATATGGAACTCTATTAATTTATGCTAATTCTTTATTTCTCCAGAAGAGCCTTAGCTCTTCTCTCATTAGCATTTGATCGTTTAATACAACTTTACAGCACACACTAAATTGAAGCCCATAATCTTTTGTAATTGAAGCTTCGTGTGCATTCATTGTCATTTTTCAAAAAAAAAAGGAGAAAATGAAGGGAAAGGGAGACATACATGGTATTGCCTTTGTGTGGCACGCTCGGCTCTGCAGGGAGCTGTTTACAATGCCAGCTGCAGGGAGCAGGCTGCACTTGGAAAGCTGGACCTGCCCTTGTTTGCATTGAGGAGACATTTTCTGTTGATCTTAAGGAGCAAAGGACCAGTCCTCTGGCATGTTGCCAGTGGCTTCCAGCTTTATTTGAAGATGGTGGTAGGAAAAGAAAGCAGAGGTGGCAATTTCAGCCCACAGAGCAGACACACACCAAAGAGAAATCCTCCAATTCATGCTACCCAAGAAAGCCTCCCTCTTACCTTTGTCTCCTGCTATGGCTCACCGAAGTCCTCTGGTGTCCTTGTTGAACCTGGTCATTATGTTCCTAAAATTATGTTGAGATAAGAAGAAATAGCTGATGAGCCAAGAAGAAGCAGCTGATGAGCTCTTCTACAAACAACTGAGTGTAGTCTCAAGATCGCTACCTCTAGTCCTTGTGGGAGACTTCAATTTCCCAGATATAGGCTGGGAGTATAATACAGCAGAGAGGAAGCAGTCCCGGAGGTTCGTGGAGTGTGTGGAAGACAATTTCCTCACACAGCTGGTGAGCGAACCGACAAGGGACGGTGCCCTCCTGGACCTGCTGTTTGTAAACAGAGAAGGACTGGTGGGGGATGTGAAGGTTGGAGGACTCTTGGGGCAAAGCGATCATGAGATGATAGAGTTCTCGGTGCAGGGTGAGATGAAGAAGGTGGAGGTTAGCAGAACAGCAGCCCTCAACCTTCAGAGAGCAGACTTTGGACTGTTCAGAAGGCTGGTGGGAAAAGTCCCGTGGGAGGCGCTCCTTGAGGGCAAAGGTGTCCATGAGGGCTGGGCGCTCTTCAAGAAGGAACTCCTAGCAGCTCGGGAGAAAGCCGTCCCCAAGTTCCGGAAAAATAGCCGGTGGGGTAAGAAACCAGCATGGTGGAGTAGGGAGGTCCTGAGAGACATCAATAGGAAGAGGAGGGTCTACGACCTCTGGAGGAAGGGGCATCCTGGGTGGACTATAGGGAGGAAGCCAGAACGTGCAGGGAAAAAGTCAGGAGGGCTAAGGCCCAACTAGAAATGCAATTGGCCAAGACTGTGAAAGACAACAAAAAGTCTTTCTACAAATACATCAACAGCAAAAGGAGGGCTAGGGAGAATCTCCAGTCCCTGGTAGATGCAGAGGGAACAACAGTAACAGGGGACGAAGACAAGGCTGAAGTGCTCAATGCCTACTTTGCCTCAGTCTTTAACAGTAAGGAAAATTGTTCCCTCTGTGCACAACCCCAGGGGTTGGATGAGAAGTATGAGATTCCCAAGGTCCAAGAGGAGGTGGTTAGAGACTTGCTTGCCCAGCTAGACGCCCACAAGTCTATGGGGCCGGATGGAGTCCAGCCAAGAGTTTTGAGGGAACTGGTGGATGTGCTGGCCAAACCCCTTTCCATCATCTTCCAACAGTCCTGGATGACTGGGGAGGTTCCGCTGGACTGGAGGCTGGCTGATGTCGTGCCCATCTATAAGAAGGGGCGCAGGGAGGATCCGGGGAACTGTCAATCTGACCTCGGTACCGGCGAAAGTCATGGAGCGGGTGATCTCGAGTGCTATCAAGAAGCACTTGCAAGAGAACCGGGTGATCAGGCCCAGTCAACACGGGTTCGTGAAAGGCAGGTCTTGCCAGAGTAATCTGATCACCTTCTATGACCGAGTGACTAGACCCTTGGACGAGGGAAAGGCTGTGGATGTATCTTCCTGGACTTCAGTAAAGCCTTTGATACAGTTTCTCACAACATTCTGCTTCGGAAACTGTCGGCCTCTGGCCTGGACGGGCGCACACTCTCCTGGGTGAAAAACTGGTTGAATGACCGGGCCCAGAGAGTGGTGGTAAATGGAGTTAAATCCAGCTGGAGGCCAGTTACAAGTGGGGTTCCCCAGGGCTCAGTCCTGGGTCCAGTCCTGTCTAATGTCTTTATCAACGACCTGGATGAAGGCATCGAGTGTTCCCTTAGCAAGTTTGCAGATGACACCAAGCTGGGTGGAAGTGTGGATCTGCTGGAGGGTCAGGAGGCTGCAAAGGGATCTGAACAGGCTGGACTGCTGGGCTGAGACCATCGGCATGAGGTTTAACACGGCCAAATGCCGGGTCCTGCACTTGGGGCACAACAACCCTGTGCAGCTACAGACTAGCAGAAGCCTGGCTGGAAAGCTGCCAGGAGGAGAAGGACCTGGGGGTGCTGGTTGACAGCCGACTGAACATGAGCCAGCAGTGGCCCAGGTGGCCAAGAAGGCCAATGGCATCTTGGCCTGTATCAGAAACGGCGTGACCAGCAGGTCCAGGGAGGTTCTTCTCCCTCTGTACTCGGCACTGGTGAGACCGCTCCTCGAGTCCTGTGTTCAGTTCTGGGCCCCTCACCACAAGAAGGATGTTGAGGCTCTGGAGCGAGTGCAGAGAAGAGCAACGAAGCTGGTGAAGGGGCTGGAGAAGAAATCTTATGAGGAGGGGCTGAGAGAGCTGGGGTTGTTCAGCCTGGAGAAGAGGAGGCTGAGGGGAGACCTCATTGCTCTCTACAACTACCTGAAGGGAGGTTCTGGAGAGGAGGGAGCTGGCCTCTTCTCCCAAGTGACAGGGGACAGGACGAGAGGGAATGGCCTCAAGCTCTGCCAGGGGAGATTTAGGCTTGAGATAAGGAAAAAATTCTTCACGCAGAGGGTGGTTAGGCATTGGAACAGTCTGCCAAGGGAGGTGGTTGAGTCACCATCCCTGGAGGTGTTTAAGGTGAGGGTGGATGAGGTGCTTAGGGGCATGATTTAGGGACTGGTGGGAATGGTTGGACTCGATGATCCAGTGGGTCTCTTCCAACCTGGTTATTCTGTGATTCTGAAGTAAACTGAAACCTTTCCCATTTCAGGAAAAGAAGACAAGAAGTGTTTTGTTTTTTTCTTTTCAATACCTGGCCTCAATGAGAAATCAGCAGGGAACAGTGGGATGCAGAGCTGAGTTTCACAGTGTTCTATCTTCTCTTCCTTCCACTCTGCAATTAGCGGCTGGGAGTCTTTAGGACATTGAAGAGATAACTAGCTCGCTTCTGGATTTTTCTAGCAGCGCTAAAAAAGAAAGTCTTTTAAATCTCAAACAATACCATAATATGAAAATGTATGATACATTGAAGTAAGTGTTAAATCTATGCCATGGGGCACAGAGGAACAGCTTAGTGCCTCTTGAAATACTAGTTTGGTTTTTTTTTCATGTAGCAATGTTCATTTTGTTCTTGATGAAAGAAAACTAGAAGAGAGCTGACACTGCCACAGTTCAGGGTATTTTGAGGTTTTCAGTGGTCCTGTGCATTTTATGTATAGCAAATCAAGGGTCAGCTTTATCTTGCTAAATTCTCTATATTATCTTTTGTGAAATGAGGAACTCACAAGTGCTTGTGTCCAGCTACCATTCAACTTGAAATATTAGGAGTAGAAGATCTAGTGTTTAAATAGAGTCTAGTAACATGTTTCAAAATGCAGACTGCCTGATTTTACTAGTATAAGCAGTTGCATTCAAGCTAGGACCTTCTGACACACCTGTGTCAAAATTATCTTGAGTTTTAATGTAAGAGTTATTGAGTGACTGCAGACTGGGGTTTGGTTTTATATGTTCCTGACATTTACAGCAGACGGAAAGGCACTCAGCCTCCACCAGCACAGCTGAGTGATAGTTCAAAGCTAGAGCAGGGCTCAAAGAGCAGAAAGCATCCAGCTGTGGAAGATTAATAATTGTAATGTACTCCTGCCCCACTATATCTTTGGGGAGGAGTTTGTGAGCACTACCTTAAATGTATCCTTAGAATTGCATGGAAGGAAGCACCAGACTGAATGCTATCATCAGTTCTTAGGGACACATTGACAAAGACATAAACAGTGAAAAAGCTGAAAATATCCATTGCGCCCCAGTTACAGAAAACACCTGCAGCCAGCCGAGCACTTAAAACTCGTTTAAGTCTCATTGAGTACGGTGGGAGTTAAAAACGTGTCCACTGGCTGGTTTTGATTCAAGGGGTAAAAAAACGACATTGCTATGCTTGTGCTCACTTGTTGTGGACATAGAGCAATGATTTCAACACCAGGTACTATAACCTGAGCAAACACAACATATCAGCATTTTACAACAGAAAAAAAAAAAAGACTCTACATTTTTCAGTTAAAAAAACACTTACTGTTTAAATGCCATCTGCCAGCACTGAGGTTTATTTAAATTGTCAGTTAATCAATGCAATATATTTGAGCTAACAGTACATCACAGCAAATCAGTGTAATCACCTTCATCTTCATTTCAATTTAACTGGACTCATCTCTCAATTCTGACCACGACCAGGTGGGAGTCAGAAGTGAAAAATAAGAAGTATGTTTTACCACATGGAGTTTTCCATGTGTTACACCATGAGTATTACTGAAGTTCATCCTTTTGGGGAAACAAATTTTGTGTTCCAAAACCACTCACTTCTAGTACCTCTTTTCCTTGGGCAAGGAGAAGAGTAGATTGGATTACTCACCCAGAAATTAACAGCATGTTCTAAAGCTTGTCTAATCCTTTATCAAACAGCTTTTCACATTTCCTATACACCTGGCTCAACCTAGGAACCAACTGTACCAATGTGTCAGCAAAATATGCTCAGGCCTCTGTTGAGGTGACGGCCAGCTAATGAAGGCAGAGTGTTTCAAATCAGTGTTCTCAGCCAGTTACACTATCTTTTCAAACACTGACCATAAAATTACACTGTAAGTGCCTTTTAAAGACAGTTACCGCATGGTTATTGCTGCTTTCCAAATTAGATTGTCATCACAAGTGTTAAGAAGTGAAAGATACAGGTAGGGAACCCGCTAATTCCTTAGCTCTGGCAGGTTGGAGCTCCCAATGCTTATCCATTTTGCATTAGCAAGAAACATCAGAACATCTCAGCTCCTCACACCACGAGGTAAATTATTCTTGGAGCACTGTACTTGGTAGCTTCAAGTTTAATTACCTTGTAATCTGCAGGTCGTGTTATTACTTTGTGGTTACATGATTTTTTTTTTTCATTCCTATTTATATAGCCTATAAAAGAAAGTGACACTGGAATGGCTTTTTCTAAATTGGTCCCATGCATACAGTTCTTTCAGTGTCTGAAAAAAATGTGATTCTGCTCTCAGGGAGCATCTGCTGGCTAAATCTGTGTGCTGACCTAAGAATAAAACACCTACTAATGTCTTAGCAAGTCAACGATGTTTACAGAAAGCCCAAACAGATACTACAGTTGATTACTGTATATTAAACTCACAGGAACAGGACATTTAAGAAAGGATTCATGTTATTGCAAATGTGAAATTCAGTTTTAGGTACTGATAGCTGTTTCTAGTTCTATTTGTTTAGTATTCCCGAGTGGAGATAATCCAGAACAGGCCCATCTCGAAGAGTATATTCAGATCATGAGTCTGATTTCTTTTAACATCTTTAAAAAATCCAGGGAAGCCTTTCACTACATGCAAAACACTCCAAGGTTTCATCTCCCTTATAAAGAAGTAATAGAGTAACAGGAAAATCTTGATACTTGTTTTGGATGCCTGCTAATTGACAAAGCAAGCCTCAAGAGCCATCTAGAGGCTGTTTGGCAAGAACCATTTTTTATTATTTGAGGAATGTGACTTATGTATTCCAGAAACAAAACTCTAGTTCCTTCAGGTTTTGCTCTTATGTGCACCTTGGTAAATCAGGAAGACTTCTAGTTACATCACTGGAACCTCAGCAGTATTGAGATGGTGTTAGAGAAATTGCTACCTTCACCACCAATGCAGCTGTTTTACTAATGGGAAGCTGCATTCACACGCTGCAAGAAAAAAGTATTGCAGAAAGTGTTGTGTGAGGCAGAAAGCATGTGGCTCTATGCCTGTGCTCTTGTGAGCCCCCAACACATTCTATTATAAGGACTCATTAAAGGAATTAGCAGATCTAGCCAAAACAGGCACACAGCTCGGATCTACATCATTATGAAGCTGCTACAGTCCTGATAGTACTGTCTGATCTATTCTGTCTTCCCCTTAAGTCTCTGTCGAATCAAACAAAAAAACAATAGTGCTATAAACTGGGTCCAGCATTTGCAGTCAGAGAAAGAAGTTAAAATGGGGATGAGTTCTCTCCCACTGTTTTTAGGTAGGCAAAATGTGCCAGCTTTCAAATAGAGTCACCTTCTCTTCATATGGAATTGTGCGAGAATTACTTTCCAGGTACCTACTTAGAAATAAAGGAAAGAACAGAAGGCAGAGGGGTTTGCAGGCACAGTGGCAGGAGTAGTTCTTCAGTTCTGTCAGATACTGCCATTTGCAGATCCAGGCTTTGGTGGACTGTGTTTTTATTCAGTTTTCAAAACATCTGCAGACACAAGGCTTTTTTAATACTACCAATGGAGCTAATTTTATGTCTACTGGGTTCACAACTCGATTTTTCAGAAAAAAGCAAGTAAGACCTTTCATTAAATCAGACTGAAACCTCTCCCTGACACCCTCTACCCTCCTGACAAGTCCAATGAAGTCCTGCTGGTGTTTGTGGCTTTGGTGTTAATACATCCTCTCTTTATCTCAACAAAGAACTTGGACTTCGAGATCTAAATATACTTTGCCAAATCAAAACTTTGCACTGACTTAACACATACCAAGTACACCTACTAAATCCCTTGTGAGTAGGAAGCATGTACATGTACGAGAATAACACAACAGGCATATTATGTATCCAGTTTAGAGTAAAGCATATACTTTGGCTTTGGAAGAATCTCCTTGATATTTCCTGTGTAATTTATCTGCTGGAGGAGGTACTTGAATAGCCAACTGGAACAGCTGAAACACAGAGGGAGTAGACTGCTGATGTAGCACCAGTAAAACTGAGCCCACAAATCTTTCCAGAGATATACAACAGTCTCTGCTCCAGGGAAAGGAGATTCCTGCAACTTAGGCTTATTTGGATTTTCCACTGAGGCTGAGTTTCTTGGGGAACCAAGAGACAGCAAGCAGCAGAAAAGGTTTGATTTTACGATGTCGAAACTTTCTAAACATTTTCTAAAGTGATAACCCAAAGAACTGCCTAATGGATTCCCAGGGCTGCTCTCTTCAGGCCAGCACATGCACCTGTGAGATCTCTGTACAAACATCGCCTTGAAAGCCACGTCCCAAGTGCAGCTCAACTTTTGCATTATGCATGATTCTCATCGCTCTCACCAGATGTGGGTGGAGAGGGGAACTAGCACAGATGCTGCCAGGGTAATGGCAGGGGCTTTTTAAATCCTGAGAGAGGGAAAGAGAGGTTTTATCAATACATATTATGAATAAGCTGAGTTGAAATGTTTCCATAAGGGATTTCTGGCTTCAAGATGCATAAACTGGCTTGATAAAAATGCTTATGGTAGAAGGAGATGACAAAGAAAAAGGCTAAAGGGGCACTACAGTTGAGAACATGCCAGCTATTCCAGCCATGTCTCCAAGTGTCAATGAAAACATGCAAATAAGAGATAGATGGGAACTGAAAGTCAAGGCCAAAGGGTTTCTCCGACAGAGATGTATTTCTCTGCACTTATGAATCTGGAACACTGGATACACACAAAAATTTAGGAGTTCTAACCTTTGGACAAACAATGGAAGAGTGAGAGAATGTGCTCTTGTAAAAGATGCCAAAACACAAGTTCTGTTAATGACCTTCAGTGTGGTGCAACAGCATTACAATTAATGAAAAGGGATGAAGAAAACATGAGGAAAACAGAATTTATAAGTAGAACATAGAAACAAAAATTCCATGTACATGTGTACACATGCACACACATATGCAATATGAATACAAGGACAGCTGCTGCTGTTAACTCAGCTATGCTGCTCATTAGACATTGCAATATGTACTTTATCAAACAGGTGAGTTCAAAATAACACAAATGACTGTAATAATGTACCTCTGATACATGATGTCCAGGGCTGGCCAGTAGAGAAAGGTAGAGCTCTCACTGCAGGAATGTAGTCTGGGTTGGAACTTCTGTAAGTTAGTATAGTATAAGCATGATTAGGTAAATGAGTTATAAGTGTGTTTTACTTTTGCATAGTGATTCAGTGCATAAAATTATATAAACTTCAAGTCAGTACTAACAAAAGCTGAGAATAGCAGACCATCCAGCTAAACACTGATCCTGCTTAAAATTTTTCAATGGGCTTTTGTAAAACGCGATTTTAAGCTCTTTTTGCCTAATGTAATATAATAAACAGTGGTGGTCCTCCAACAGAAACAACACAGGCCGTACCTCAGACAGTAGTAGCATTTAACATCTCTAAATGAAGCTGCAAATTCATACTCAACATAAAAAAATGTAATAGACATCAGAAATCAGGTATATTTTTCTAACACTTACAAACATTTCAAAAATCTGCTATTTCCATATTTGCCTATATAAATGGAATTAATAGATATATTCCTCACTGTAGAGAAGAAATTATTCTGTGAAACTCATCTATGAAACTGCAGGCCTTAATGGATAAACCATTAATTGTTTTTTTACTCCACATCCTCAAAATAACCATACCTCCAGGTAAAGTCTGGCTGCCTCCACTGAGAATAACAAAAACTGAAAAAAGGCATTAGTAGGTAATAAATTATTGAGAACAAACTAAACCAGCATGTAAACAGCATGACTTTTAAAGAGCAAGCTTTTGATGCTTTTTGGAGGCTTGAGAAACGAGCTTCTCTGGCTTAAGCTAAGTTGTGCCCAGTCTGTTACACGTCTGGTTGCTTCTGACAGAGGGCAACATTTCAGCACAGACACAGAGAGCCTAAACCACCCATAAGCACCCACAAAATGCAAGAAAGACATGTAGATAGGAGATGAAAAGAAACAGTGATATCGCTTCTGTTTTTCTAGTAAACTGGGATCTGTCTACAGGGTGGTCTAGGAGTGATGAGGTCAAGATTTGTGTTTAAAAGTGAAGAATAGGCTCGTTTCCTTACCCAGGGATCAGTATTGTCATTCTCAAACAGTCCTACAGCAATAAGTTAGATTACAGCAGAGTAAGGGGGCTTTCAGTGAGTGCAGGTTGGAGGTGCATTTATGTTTAATTTCGGAGGAAGCATATCTTTAAAATAATCCACAAACACTTTGGATTTTTCCTTTGTGTAACACAACCTTAAGACATGACTTTTTAGTTTTCCTGTAATGCATTCACAGTCCTGCTCAGCCCCCAGAGTATACTGTGGTGTATACAATAACAGTAAAACTTAGGCTATATAATAAAAATCTGTAGCATTCAATTAAAAGTATCCTTTAAAATTTGCTATGCTGCCAGCTACATTCAGCTATGTACTTTACATGGTGGAGACTGGCATGTACACTTTAGAATAGCTATTAGTAAATATAGAACCACCACCCGCCTGTAGACATTTGAGGTATTATTTTACCTTGTTTGAAAGTTCCCATGTTCATAAATTATAAGCTAAGATGTAGTGCAAAGCCAGGGAAGTACTTCAGAGCTTTGCTACTTTCTTTACTTTTCTTTCTCTTGATGTTTAAATTTGAATTCTGTGTAGCTGACAGACAAAAACAGAGGAAAAACCCATAAGAATGAAAATTTCAGCATGTGCCAATATATAAATGAAAAGGTGTTGCGACCCTGTCTCTAGACCACAATCTTTGTAACCCTCTAGTTTTACCACAGGGAACCGAGACTCAAATGCTCCATCTTTCCCAGCACTATGTTTGCACCAGACCTAGTTATCTCGCTGAAGGATTTTCATCCAAATCAGATGTTTTCATCTGCTGTTTTTCATCTATGGCACCAGGTTGCACTGCACCAGATTGGCTTTTATCAGTTCACAGTCTTGTTTGTCACGCGAGGAAGTTCAGCTTAGATGTACTGGGGAAAAAATCTGTCCGAAGACATTTGTCAGGAAATGCCTGTACTAGGAACAAAAATATCTGAACCAAGATGGAAGGCCTAGGGTTTTTTATGAGCATAAATTCTGGAGGTGCCACACCAGATAAGTTAAACTTCTATGATATTAATGTCCCAAACTAGTAGCTTGGTTTTGTTTTTGTTTTTTTTTTCTGTAATTTCCTGGCCCTCATGCATCCATCTTTTAGATTTCCTTTTTTGTTGTTTGTAAAAAACAAAACACCAATAATGAAAAAAACCAGACTAATCTATCTCAGTCAACCTCAGATTACACCCCTCATCCTGATTTTCAGCTTGGCTGACACTTCATGAGGATACAGGTGAGCTGAAAACAAGTGAGAGCATGAGGCTTGGTTGCCTCAAACTCAAATTTGCTGGAGGACACTTATGAAATACAATGTTCTGCCTGTGAAATCTTTCAGTTCAGATTAGAGACACTAGGATTGGAAAAGGTCACTTGGGAGATCCCATTTCTTACTGGGCCAGTTCAGGCTAATATTCATATGCTTTAAATCTTCAGCTACTTCTTTACTTCAGCCTTCAGGTCTCAGGGTAGGGAAGGTTGACCTACTAGTGAGACATCTCACTTTAGAAGTGTCTCCCTGGTATTCTTCCTCTGATATCCCTTAATACTTTTCCCTGATGTTCCATGAATTTGCCTTTTCTTGTTTTCAGCCCAGTACCCCTTAGGCACAGCCAGCTGTTTTCTGCCAAGACCAGAGCATATATGATAGGCATAAGATAATATTAAACATATTCTATCCATGGGTTTTCCTGGACTCTGCCTTCTGTTCCTGGGCTCCTTGCCAAACCTCTTGGCACATCCTTAACTTTTGCAACATCCAGAATGAATTGATGACTGGGACAACTTAAATGATTGAGTAAAAGTGCTCTTACTGGAAGTGACAACTTTGTTCAGGTCTCAAAACTGATGAGTCACTAAAAAATCAATTTCCCTATTAGCCAGTCAATAAACTAAAGGCACCTTAGAGGTCATTGAAGCAAAAGCGTCTCCCCTGAGTTCTGAGCCAAGATCACAGCCTGTAACCAAAGATCTTCCTCCTCCCCTTGCTGTAGCACTCACACAGCAAATATCCCTTTTGTTTATAAAAATACAACAAATATTGCACCAATACCCTGGGATTCCAAGTGAACAATCCCTGAAAGAATTGCACAGAAAATATTTTTATCCCTTTTTTTTTGCTGTCCTGCATTGCTTTCCTCTTTGCTCACAATGCTCTTTTTTCAGTACTCTCCTTCCATGATAACCCCAGTTTTACCCATGTCAAGAATGGCTGACTACGTTATGGAAGGGCAGATAAAAGCAGGAGATAGATAGATAGACAGACAGACAGACCAACCCAGAGTAATTATGGTCACAGAAATTTCAGTGTGAGGGATACAAGTGAAACACAGGATTTTCAAGGCTTTCTGAAGCCAAGATGAAGCTTTAAAATCAATGCAGTGTCATGTCAAAGGAACTGAATAACCTACAGAACAAGCCATGAAGGCTTAGTTTCCTTTGAGGTACTGAATATTTGTATGTACAGAAATACTCAGCAAGGACTATGATGTAGTTACTCTACGTACTTAATGTAGTTTTAGAATATGGAAAGTAAATACCAAATTATTGAATGGATGGGGAGCTAGACAAAGCTTCTGACCCCAATGGAGGTTTCTAGAAATTTTCCCTTTGATTCACTCTCTTTCCTAAGCATCTTAGTGTCTCCACACCCTTAAGAATTCACCATTTAAGAATAGCTGTAAAGTCATGAAAGAGCCAGTTGACTTCCTTTGTCAAAAGGTAGGTAAATTACTTCCATAGTAAACCCTACAATTTCATTTGATTTTCATGTCCTCTTATTGTTGTATGGTGTAAATGTACACTTGGCATTGTACAAGTAAAGGAGCAAGACTTTGTTATGCACAGAGGTAATTCTTACACAATAACCTCTGAAAGCAACATATCTCAGTCACACCTGGAAAGGTCAAAGATTCCTTCACTAGTTAATGAATCCATTTTTTGTTGAGTGTGTAGGGAAGTTACAGAATAATTGTGGAAAATGTTGTCCTGTTGCATGTGCAAACTTTCCAACTGCATGGAGATGAATTGGGAGACACGTCTTGCATTCCCTGAAAGTTTTCTGAGGTTTTTATGGAAGAATTTAAGCAGTGTATCTGTTAAAACATCTAGTGTTAAAATTGGTTTACCTCTCACAAAACTTCAACTGCTCTTTATATTTTGTGTCAGGGCAGCAATATTCACATACATCAATTTTACACATAGAAACAATCAATTGCTGCTTTTCTGACAAAACTCCATCACTGTAAAAATATTCCATTAAATATCCGGTAATAATGTTCTAGAGAAATTCTATTGAAAAACCAAGTCTCTCTAAGCCAAACTACACATAGCATACCTGTAAAAATGTGAAATAAAATGGTCATGCAATATAAATATGTCTGAACTGGTAAACAATACTGTAGAAAACATAGAGAAGAGCTCAGTAAATAAGTTTGATCCAGGCTATAAAAAGCTAGTGGTAATCAGGAAAAGTCCGGTTCAGATGGTTGGCTAGAATGATATCAGAGAGATTGGCACCAGGAAAAAGACTTTTGGTGCACTCACTCCTTGAAAGCCGTGCTCCCTTCTCATGATAGACTCTGTCAGCAGCTCAGGTTCCAGAGGATCTATGCTGGTACTTTGGGAATATTTTCACATGACTTTTCTTATTAAAAATTAATCCTTAAATCACCAAAATTCTGCCAGTGAAAGTCACCTTGAAATATTTTGATTGTGTCTCTGAAATGTAAAAATGTTTTGGTTTTCAGAAAAAAGCACCACGTGTTCCACAGGGAAAATCAGACCCATTTTCTAGTCAGTTCTCCCTGTCAGCTGTCTCCTCACCAGGCCTCCCACCTTCCTGAGAATCAGGCTATAGGGAAGTCATCAAAGCAGACAGATTTTTCTCTGTAGTTGCAGGGACTGGTTTTGGTATCTTCTCTCATTCTGTTGCTAATAACTGTTATTTAAGATTGTTTCTTTACCAGTCTTCAGTTCTTTTTACTACATATTGTCCCTGATCTTTTGGGTTGTATATTGTCCACTTTTTCCCATGGTGGCTGTTATCTTGTTTTTCCCTGTATTGGTCACCAAACATTGTCTCTCACATTATTTCTTATCTTATATCTTTCCTTTCTACTATAATAAATTCCCATATAACCTTTGATTCCCCGAGACAGGAAAACACAGCATCTTTGAGATGGCTGTCACCTTTTGGTTTAGGCATGTGTGTAATCAAGTAATTAAATCCCCTGTTCTTTTCCACTGTCTTCAGGTTTGCCATCATTACCTTTATGTCCCAATTTTAAAGGAAGCCTTAACATTAAGTTACAAAACACTGCCCAGTCTCACTGGGTATGGTTTTCCATTATTCCCTTCTGAATCACATAAATACTTTTTCTCATTTTGAAATCCTTTCCTTTTTAACTTGGTCCAGGAAAGCAAGGCAGATATTGAAAAAATTAGAATGGATGTGCTATGTATCACTGGGAAGCTGAAGCTGAAGTTCAAGGGGACCAGGGGAGGCACAGAGGATTAAGCTAATGGCTCTAGAAATCCTGGACTTGTGGCAACAACTTGGACTAGCTCCAAGGCTGCAGGGATTATTCTTCTGTATATTGCATGGTGCAACAAACTGAGCCATGGAGCACTTGAATAGAAACTTCTGTTTACTCAGGAAAAGAAGGAGAAGAAGGAGGAGGATAAAGAAAGTGTGCCTCACTCTCTTTTTTCCTATTTCTAAAGTGAGAGTAATAGTATTTATTTTCTATCCCCTTATTCATGCTTAATGCTCTTTAGAATAGAGACTGTATGGCCAGTAAGGTTCTTCATGATTTGCACAAGGGATATGTGGTGACTGCTAAGAAAAGCTGGTTTAGAGTCATATGTACGATAAGAGTCCAAATGGCTTTCAATGCAACTGTCACTACATAACTCTGGAAGCACCTTTAGAATTTGCTCTGGCTAACAAGCCTGTTGGGGAGGAATTGTCTCTGTCATGCTCAGCAGCAGTTTGCTCTTGATGGCCCAAGGACATGCCTGTGGAGATGCTCAAGGTTGCCTGGTTTTCCTCAGGCAGAAAAACAGTATAAACGTGGAGCTTTTTCTGTATGAAGATTACATTGGCATGCCCACTGCCCTGGTGTACTCTATGTTCAGCTTGCACAGTATAGCTTCTGAACCTGCATTCTGATCAGGGATGTTTGTAGGGGCCTTATGCAAGTGGCTGGTTTAGAAAATGAAAGCAGATCTGTGAAATCACAGTGTGTAAGATATTAGAAATGGAATACAGTTCTCAGGGGAATCTTCACTGAGACCAATGGGATGATTCAGCTGAAAACAATGAATGGCTACTGCCCTTCTCTCCTGCCAAATAAACATTTTGTCCCTCACCATCGGAGCTGGGCAGCAGATGCAAAAACACAGCACAGAAAAAGAGTATAATTTGGCCATAAAGATGTTGCAATGTGTTGTTATATAACTGAAATGTCATCTCCTTTAGTGCATCCACCCACTCATTTTATAACCAGTTAATATTTTTCCGAACTTTCACGTTGTATTCTATCCTGCCGCCTCTGCAATCTTTTTACCTATTTTTCTGCCAAAGCCACAAGAATAAAGCTGTCAACATTGCAACTAAGCCATCTTTCTTGTCTGGCAAATTGTCTAGTGGAGACTATAACCTCCTGGCTGCTCCACTGTATAATGTAAGTACCCTGTCTTAACAAAACACAATTTAAATATTCTTTAGATACAAGATATCTGCAGGCATCTGTGCAGAAACAAGTCAAATATATTTCCTTGACATTTTTTACTTTTCTCCAGTGGGAATGGCACAGACATTCGTATTAAACTGAACACATATTGACATGCTTAGAGAGATGTTATATGGCTTTTAAACTGAAAAAATCTCCAGGTATTTGAACTGCAATAATAAATATGGCTGCTCCTGAGGGAAGGAAGAAGCAGCACGAAAATTCCCCAGAAGACTATGATTAAGAAGCGAAGTGAGTCAATGGCATACAGTAGTTATGCTTTGAATGTGATTGGGATTTATGATTTCAATTAATGCCGGAGAACAATTTTAGAAAGTTATTAGCAAGCTATCGGCTACACAGAATGTGGTTCGTTTGTGTGTTCCTCTAGATTAGCTGTATCGTTGTGTTGTTCACAAACACAAGGCTGGATCCTCTGCAATGTAAATTGGTGCCTCAGAGACAATGGCTGCAGAGGAGCTACACAGGTGTGCATGGACCGAAAATGTGACCCCATCTTTATGGTAGGTTTTAGTACATTGAAGGAGCTGGAATTTTGAATATGAGAGATCAAATAAGAGAAATTCATAAGGAAAGAAAGTCCAATGTCTTTTTCATTTTGTGTCCCAAGAAAGGCCTGGGGGGGTGTGTTCAGCTGATGTAAATTTGCTGGACTGAAACCACCAAGGACCTGGATCCTCCTGAGGTTCACTTACAATTTAGAAACTAACTGCTACCTGACATAGCTGTACGTGTAAACATGTGCTGCACATATCTACGTGTCTCCTCTAGCCTATACTTTCTATAGACACAGCCGCCGCCTGATTTCAGAATTTAAATGTTATCTCTATTTGTTAAGGCCCTGTCGCCCCATATGATGTACATGCCAGCTCCCAGCCTCAGGCAGGGTGCTGCTCAGTGGGGAACTCTGCACTCTGTGCTCCCAGAGAGAGCCCAAAAGCAGAGGTCCAGGTCCTAAATGTGTTTTGGCTCACTGAGCCGAATGGAGGTAGTCAAAGGCAAAGAAAATCAGGTATAAGCAGCTAAAGGCCAGGGGATTAATGAAGCATTCGAGAGGGAAAGCAGCAGTGTTTTTGAGCCAGTCCTGCCCTGGAGAACTGAGGAGAGGCACAAATACCCTTAAGTTGTCACTGGCAACAGTGGTAACTAGTGCAGGAATCCAACTGCAACCTTGTCCTCCTTTACTTGGTTCACTCCCTGCCCCTGTTTTCATTTACACCTCTTCTACACACACTTGGAACAGTTAAACTGGTGAAGACCCTTTACTTCACTTCTAACATATTAAGAAATATTTATTGAAGACTCATTATGCAGCTATGTCAGTGTAAGTACTTTGGTTTCCTTAGGTCATGAACGTTCTTCCCCAAAAGAAACACTAAAATCTCCATTTAGACAAGGCCTTGTGTAGATTGCCTCTCCCTAGTTTTGTATGGTTGCAGAACAAATGCAAGGTACAACAGAAATACGTTTCCTTGTTTTCCTGTTGCCAACACTAAAATATTTCATACAGAGCCGTTTTGCATAAGAAATATTTTCCCTTTCAAAAAACAGAGTATCAAAGCCTTGTGCCTGTTTTGAACCAATACTGTGGCTGCCAGCAGGACTCGTAGCTCCTTTGACATAACAATATTTGCCAGAGACTAAATCTCAATGATGCTTTGAGCACAACTCTGTGACAACAATAGAGCAATTAACATTTGAAGCTGACCGTTTCAGTCCATAGATGACAAGAATAAAAGAAACCTTCCACTGCAAGTCTGGTATATCCAAAACATCCAGGCCAAATTGTTTTAACACTGCGAATTAAAGATAAACTACTGAATCCACAGCTGAGCAAATAGAAAGGAGATTCTGCTTTCCAGTAGTGCTTGTTACTTGCAATTCCTGTTTAAGCCTGTGGGAGGGAAAAGCTCTGAAAAATAATCACTTTCTCAGAAAACTTGGCATTGTGAGAAGCACCATAGCAGAGCTCCTACCTTTGAAGTCTTGCTTACAGAGGGCTTCACATGTATCTAGGCTGCCTTTCAGCAGGGCTCTTGGATGCAAGCTTCACAATGTTGGGAGCTCCACTGAGGCTGGAAGCGTGGAGCTAGCAGGGAAGAGGCCAAAGGCAGCACTGTTTCACAGAATCACAGAATCACAGAATCACAGAATCACAGAATAACCAGGTTGGAAGAGACCCACTGGATCGTTGAGTCCAACCATTCCCACCAATCCCTAAATCATGCTCCTAAGCACCTCATCTACCCTAACCTTAAACACCTCGTTCAGATCACAAAAGTCTCCTGTGCAAGCTGCTTTCTATCCAGAGTAACGAAAGATCCGGGGCTAAGGTTTTGGAGGTAAGCTGAGAAATTTGCTGAAGCACTTCAGGAGGGTCTTTTCTCTGATTGTACCTCATAGAGCCACTGGAAACAGAAAGAGAGAAGAAAATCACAGCTTGCGAGTGTGTTTTAAGGCCAATGTTATTCCTCCATAGCCTCCAGCACATTCCTATTTTTACTCTACGCTATCTGTTTCACATGTTCAGAAAATTGCGGGTAAAATGTTTTAGGCTTGTTTCTTTTTCCTTATGGCAAAGGCAAAGCTTTCCACTTCCATTGGCTCTAAAATCGATGAGGCTGCTCCTCTTTAACAATTCATATAGCAACTTGTTCTGCCAAGACATCTTTGTTTGTGTACCAGCCACATCAAATGAAGTTAGCACAGGACTGGGAAAACTTTATTATTTAACCACAGCTGCAGAATTAGCAGGTGGAACAGAGCACATTCTTGTTGAAGATCACAGAAGTAATGACTGTTGTTCTTTTCTCTTCCCTTTTATTTTTTAATCTGTCATTTCTTTATGATGGAGTTGTACATTTTGTTAGAGACCACAGTATCCATTACATTTAATTACTCACTCATTTGCTCAAACAGTGAGTGATTTTATTAAATCATATTAATTTCCCCTGCAGCTTACATGAGGGGCATTATAATTACAACCAGGCTGGCATTTTAGTGTTATAACATTTGTAAGCCAAAGTAAAAATTTCCAAGGCCCTGTAGAAATTACATGCATATTTAAAGGCCAAGAAAATTTGCTCACACACCACCTTTAAAACTTTCTTTCTCACTTCTGTGAGCTGAAACTGAGGTCTCAGGTGAGGTGTAACACATCAAAATGACCGAGTAGCCAGCACAAGCTGTTCCCTCTGAGAGTCCCCAGAAGCAAAAGCAGCGATGCAGTGCAAAGGAGACAGCAGTAAGACTACAGCTGCTGGCTGCTACTTAGAATGATTCCCACTGGCTTAACCAAGTTCCCTCCAGTAAAGCAAACAAAGAGAAACACAAAAAAGTAAGAATTTTTTGTCTTTTCATTTCTAGCATCCTGTCCAATGAGGCAAATATGCTGCCATTCTTCTTAATCCCCATGGTTTCCAGTCGTATCAGTTCCCTTTTTTTTTTTTTTTTTCAGAAATATCCTCTTCACTTTACAGTCTTAGCACTGGAGCCTCCATGCCTCCAGTTTCAATATCCAGACTTGTAAGAAACAAAACATCTGTCCTAAGACCTGGTATCAAACTGCAGTAAAAGTTGTAGTTTCTGAACTGGATTTCATCGCTCTTTTCATTTTAAATGTGTATCCATTATTTTCTTTTCTTCAGAAGAAAAAGAGATGTAATTGGATACTAATGGTACAAAATGCTAAGAATCAAACCTACTGCTGTGTCCTACAGTGACCATGGAGGAATAAGCTTATACTCATATTCTACATGAAGACATTAGTTTTGTCAGGGCCTCTTGC
This sequence comes from Clamator glandarius, assembly GCA_033459285.1. Taxonomy (NCBI): domain Eukaryota; kingdom Metazoa; phylum Chordata; class Aves; order Cuculiformes; family Cuculidae; genus Clamator; species Clamator glandarius. Next base: position 718,657 of record JAUNZM010000089.1, on the reverse strand, counting down.
TCCAAAACACATCAGCAGAAATACTAATTCTGTTAAGGATGTAAATTCAGCTCTTCTGCACATGATAATGCAGATACGAACAAAAAGAATAACAGTGTGATGTGATTTTTTTCAGTGAGGCTAACAGAAAAATGCAGTGACCAAGAGGTTTGATATATCAAAAGAGCTTTCTACATGCTGCATTGGATGAAAAAAAAAAACGCAGAGAAATGAAGGCTGGGTTTGGCAATACAGTCTTAAGATGATGTGTCACCCACAGGGTGAGAAAAGAGGGGTTTTCTCTACAGCTCTGTTATTGCCTTACTGCTTACATTTGATTAAGACCCACGAGCATCTTGTACTTGTGTTCACCTCTCCTGTTTGTTTGGCCTTTTAGGTAGGACGCTGCAGGCAAGAAGTCTCTGTATGTGGCTCTACCACAGCGGAACACCGGCCTTGTGAGAGGGTTATCAAAACTATAAAAACTAAAACCAAACAAAAAAAAAGCCTACCTCAAAAATCCCTAATATGAACTTGTTCTGATGATGGTATAAACACATTCCAAAGATGTACCTTTACAGAACATAATCTGCAGAACAGAATGTACTGACAGTGGGTTGCAGAGAGAATTTATGCAATGTGCCATGATTTCATGGCTGAGTCTGTCAATGTTTCACACATTCAAAGAGCAAGCAGTTTTAGTGTTTGGAGTCCTCAACTAGACTAAGATGTTGAAAAATAAATGCCAAATTACAGCAGCCACTCTAGCTACAGCCAGGGCTGTGTGTCTGTCTAGAGCAAAGCCTTTGTAAGACTTGAGGGAAATGAGCCATGGTGAGCAGAACTATTACAACGAAGATGAAATTCTTCACTGCCACTTCATAACTCAGTCAATGGATAAGAACCACTGAGATCAGCAGTGGGACACATCTCCATGGACAACTTCTATTACACTGAGATTTCTTATACCAGTCAGGGAAAGCAAAGATGCTGTATCTCTCTCCTCCAGAATTTCCCCAAAGTATGACTTACAGCACACAGCAAGCCTGCAAATGTGGTTCTGCACCAGCTAAGTGTCCCTCCATGACAAGAGAAAACTTCATCATCTGTTTAAAGCATCCTTAGCCAGCACAAAGATATAGGCCTCTTTCCTCAGTAAGAAAATAATATGCAGTGCAGGATCCTTCCCTAAGTAGCATTTTCCAGTCTGAGTACATTGCTCTGCTTGAAGTTACTGGTATCTTGAAAAAACTGGAAGAGGCTTCCCAGGTTCAGAATTGCTGGGAACTCCTGTTGTTGAAACACTGAAATCACAACTCTGAACACACAGAATCAGAGTCTGCCAGCAAAAACTGTGGCTCTGGACTTGTCCTAAGGATGCTCAAACTCAGCTTATATAGTCTGTTAACTGGGGTTAAGGTTGCTTTCCTGTGCAAAACAACCTGACTGCACCTCTGGTCCATTGAGAGTGGCTTGTTTCCAATATTAATGTATTACTGCTGTGAAGTTTCACACAAGTGATAGTCACAAAAAATGTGGCTCTCTTATCACTCTGATCAATTTGGAGGAAGAATGAAACCACCTGTGTCTCTCTACCAGGCATTACGCTGCACCATGCTCTTTGACATGCACATTACATCCAAATCAAGTGAAGCATGAAGCACACAGCTGGCAAAAGATGGTTTATTCCACAAACTCAGGCCTCAAGCCTCACTGTAAGCCCAGTGGTAATGCTTCAGATTAAACCCTGCCACAGTGCATCAGATTAGCCTTCCAGTTTTTACATTTGGGACACATACCTGAGCAGCAGTTAAGCCTTAGATTGCTCTGCAGAGCTTGATGATGATGAACTCAGGAGAAGGTTGGACTCATCCATCTCCCCCAGATTATTTCTTCTTGCAGAAACAAGAAGTTCTCTGAAGTGAAAAGAGAAAAAATAAAATGTTAAGGTTGGAAAACTTGTTAAAGACTCATGTAATTCAGACAGAGTGAAATTCCTCCTGTTTCTCCTACCCATGTTGTTTGTCACAGAGATGCTCACAGCCCACATCTACTTGCACACTAATCTCTGTAGTGGGAATTCAGTTTGCATTCTAGCACCCCATCCTCAGCAGACATGTCCATCTTTGACCAAACCAAAGGAATCCAACAAATCAATGAATCTACAACCAACTGAGAAAGAAGTTCTGTATTTTTCTTCCAGCAGACTGCTTACAACTGCCACCTGCTTTCTAATCTCTTCTATTTCAGGCCATGAAGATGAAACAGTAACCAGGTAATTTAACTACAAAATAGTGAAGTAAGTGAGAAAAATGTGAAGCATCATTAAGAACAGAACAACGTATGCAGCATGAGATCTTTGATATCTCATTTTCATGACAAAAAAATTGCACAATCTTAATCTTTTCAATCCACTGATGAACTGTATTACTAGAATGATGAGTGCCAGGCACTCATCCCAGTTTGGATTTTGTACTAGACACATATCCAAAAGCGTTATAGCAGTTTTCTCAGAAATAAATTGTTCTCTCTGAAACAAACACATAAGCAGCAGAGAAGGGCAAATACTTTCCACGTAAACAATAAAACCAAAATAACCAGTTTAAAATTGTTTTACTTCTGTGTCTAACAGGATCTCATAATCTCCAAATGTTTGTGCAGGCTGGGTTTATCAGTTTAGAGTATCTTTAATTCAGGAATTCCAGAAACCAATCAAAATCAGACTCAGTATCTAAAGTAGATAAATCTTAGAGGACATTTATAGAACTCTCTGCCCTTGAAATAAAATGAGCTTGTATATCCACATTCTAAAACAGGATATGTTGTATCGTGAGTTAATGAGGTCTTAGTAGACAAGTTGGTATAAGAATATTTTCAAATTAAAATATTTATTTTTACCAATATCTGATATAGATGTACAGACATATAGATATCACATATATGGAGAGAAAAACACACTGCCATTTATTAAATGATTCCATTAATAGTTTTAAAACTGCAGAATGTTATGTAGGTGCCATCAATAATTGGAACATAAGACATCACTAAAACATTCCTTAAAATTGTAATTTTGGATTTCCAAATAATTATTGATACTACAGTTTATATGAGTTAAATAACTTAGGACATGAGTTTAAACTTCAGTGCATTTTTAAAAGTTACAGTTCCAATAACTTCTAATTCTTAAAAATAAATAGTTGAAAGTTTTATTACCGTTCAGTCTCCCAAATACATTCTCCTAGCAGAAGGACTTAAAGTGTCTGGGATGAATATAAGATATGTTTGATTTATTTATTTAGAGGGTATTTGTAAAAAGGAATTGCCATTTGGCAATCATCCCATGAATCTTAAGATATGATTGGATAACTTGGAAGACAGAGTAAGAGAAAGAGATTAATACTGTTTAAATGCAAACTCAGACAGAGGAAGAAGTCCTCCATCTCTTTCATTGATCTGTATTGCATTTAAAAACAACAACAGAAGTACATTATTACCATAGAGTTTGGAATTGAGTGCACATAGTGTGGAAGCAGGAGTGCTGTTGTTAGGAGTGGTAATAATCAGCCAGAGACCCAGGATGGCTGCCCAGTACAAGCAGCTCCACTGATTGCAGATACGTCAAGGAGATTATTCTCAGAGGCATCCTCAGGCCTTCAGGTTAAAAAAGGTTTGAGAAAATTTCTATATGTATTTCTTAACACTTATGCATGCTTTTGGCTTTTTGGAATTGCTCTCGGAGAAGAGAACCCTTGAAGGAGCCTTAAACAGTGACGTCTTCCATGGAACCTTCCCATCCTATCACAGATTCAGTGGCAGACGCTTGGCTAATTTGCTCTTGAAAGTCCCATCTTCCCTAAGCTATCAAATCTGGTGTTCACCCTGTCTGTGTGAGGAGGTGGAATTTCATATTCTGAACTTACCTGGCACTGATAAGCCAAGGTTTCTTATTACAACAGTACAAAGAACATTTTTTTGTTTCAGCTTTGGTTTACCCTTATTACATATTTGCAAACTACCTAGAGATATCATCACATGCTTGCACACAGACTGGCATCACTGAGCAGAACACTCACAAAAGTAACACAGTTCATCTGTCGAAAAGATGCTGCCTCTTTCCTTTTCTTAGTACCTGTCAAGGTTACAGTGATTACAGATATCTTGGGAGATGTGATATGACAATAGAACCCAAAAACTTCTCAGCTTGTGTCATGACGTCAGCAAAGAACCTGCAAAAGGTTTCATTTTAGAGCCATTTAACAAGCCAGTAAGCATTTTCAGGTCAGGAATCTTTCAAGGGACTCACCTTGGGAACCCCAAAATGCAAGTCCTTGGAATGATACATAGCTCTGGAGAGTGTCAGCCAGGGAGTGTATGATATGTGCTCAACCAGTCAATGTTCATTGAGGCAATTAAATATCATGCTTTATACTGCTGTCACTTGTAATCTAGTAAGACTGGGAATGAAGAATGGGTTGTCTATGCAATTGCTACAATAAACATCACAGAAATTGTGTTGAAAGAGTCACAAGCAAATGCTAAGTTGCTATTATCTTGATGGCAGGTCTGTCCTCGCACAGAGTGGTAAGTAATAACTCTTTCACATTTGCAAAAGAAAGCAATATTTGCACTGCAAGGATATGTCCTGTTAGTTTGAAAATAATGTCAATAAGATGGTCTCCTTAGAAACATCTCCACCGTCCAATTGTTTCCCAATCACAATTCATTTACTCAAGGACTACACTCTGCTTGAGCGTAGGAATGATCCTGCTTTCATAATTACTGCTCCTATGTGCAAACATTGACAGCACACAGGCAATTCTGGCTGATTTAGCCAAGCAAAAGGTTAATGCTGGGTAACTGCTGCCAGAATATTTCTTCCAGCAGGAAGACATTCAGTGTGCAATAAAACCTTCTCCCTGGCTACTGTTAAGCCATTGTGCCAGGTCCTTGCTAAACATGGCTTCAAAGAGAAAGCAAGTGCTGAAACACAGGGCCATTAGTTTGCTTTTTTTCTCCTGTACTTTGACATTCCATGAAAAAAAAAGCCTGTGAACTTGCACAGTGAAAATCCTCAACAGTTCTGAATTCCCTTTTTCTACCACTGGCACTCCTCCAAAAGGCATTGAAGATAAAAATAATTATGTTTCATCCATTCTAAGAGTTACTGCAGCCAGAGACAAGACATTTCACCAATTATTGGCTTTTTTTTTTTACCTGTGAAGTCAAACAGAGCAGCCTCACAATAATAAGTCAGTTACTGCATACTAGCTTAAACTCTTCAAGATGCCATCCAAGGGAAAACAATCAAGGGAGTCAAGTTCTACATTTCTTAATGGACAGTCATTGATCTTCCTACACTTTTAAGCATATCACTGGAAGCTGTAGGATATTTATTATGTCTGAAACATGCTAGATAAAAAAAATTGCATGATTTAAAGCAAAATACAGTACTCAAGTCTGTCCTTGTACTATTGCAGAGTAGAAATAAGTTGAATCAGCAGTCATGTAGGCAGATTAACATATATGCACGCACACTGGCAGTGCTCCCATATTGCATGCTGTAGGCACAAAATAATTCACATTCACACTGGAGCTATATTCACCTGAGACCCACAGTGAATTTCAGCTGCTGACTTCTTAGGAGGCTAGATACAGTCCTGGCCTCAGAGAAGTGAAGAATCGATTGGGAACTTATTCTAGTCAATATTTGTGCAGATGACAGGTGACCTAGTGCACTCCGTGTGTGATGGTTTGGAAGGGACTGACTTTTAGAGCACAATATCCAGTCCTCTACAAAAAAAAATATACCTTTGTATCATAGAATCACCAGGTTGGAAAAAGACATCTTGGGTCATTGAGTCCAACCATTCCTATATGTCACTAAACTATGTCCCCAAGCATCTCGTCTATCTGTCTTCTAAATACCCCCAGGGATGGTGACTCAGCTGCCTCCTCCAGCAGCCTGTTCCAGTGCCTGATAACCCTTTCTGTGAATTTTTTTTCCCTTATATCCAGTGTGAACCTCCCCTGGAGCAGCTTGAGGCCATTTCCCCTTGTCTTGTCCCATGCACGTGGGAGAAGAGCCCAGCTCCCTCTTCTCTACAACCTCCTTTCAGGTAGTTGTAGAGAGCAATGAGGTCTCCCCTCAGCCTCCTCTTCTCCAGGCTAAACACCCCCAGCTCTCTCAGTTGCTCCTCATAAGGCCTGTTCTCCAGCCCCCTCACCAGCTTCGTTGCTCTTCTCTGGACTCGCTCCAGAGCCTCAACATCCTTCTTGTGGTGAGGGGCCCAGAACTGAACACAGGATTCGAGGTGCGGTCTCACCAGTGCCGAGTACAGGGGGAGAATAACGTCCGTGGACCTGGTGGTCACGTCGTTTCTGATCCAAGCCAAGAATGGTTGGACTCGACCATCCAGTGGGTCTCTTCCAACCTGGTCATTCTGTGATTCTGTTATTCTGTGATTCTGTGATGCCATTGGCCTTCTTGGCCACCTGGGCACACTCTTGGCTCATGTTCAGTAGCTGGCACCCAACACCCCCAGGTCCTTCTCCTCCAGGCAGCTTTTTATCCACTCTTCCCCTAGTCTATAGCTCTGCACAGGGTTGTTGTGATCATGCCTCAGAATAAGCAGACAAACCCAGACACAACTGAAGTACTGCCTATTCCTGGTTTGCATTTTGAAGGTCAGAGGCTAAATCAGACACCGCCTCTGAAAGAGAAATCTGTATGATTTAAATGAAAATAAACAAGGGTAGAGTTCTAATATTTTGCTACATTTATTAAAACTGTCAGTGCCTTTTCAAGGAGCTTATACTTTCATTTGATAAAAGACACGTTAAGTTGCAATAGGTGTAGGTGGCCACTTGGTGTATCAGTTGCTCTCCCCAATGAGGTAAAGCAAAGGGAATTGAAACTGCTAAGGGTCATGCATATGAATACATTAGACAGCAACAACGTTAGTTCTCATATACATGTACTGCAGCACAGCTGTGAGTATAAAGAGGGGCTTTTTTAACAGTAGCCCTATTTACTCTGTCATCAAACTAGTATTTTTTTATCATTCTTCCATAACCACTGATAATTACCTAATATATTTTGTCAACTGCAAGTCCATTTTCAGAACAGAAATGGCACTTAGACACGGATTGACTCCAATTGGCTTCGCCGTCTGTTCCACAGAGGAATGGCCATCATATGACTTTTAATCTCATATGAAACAAAAAGATTAAACTGTCAATATTAGGATGAGCCACCATGACGGCTGCCCTGATGGAATGGTGCTTCCGAACTGCTCCTAATAATATGTATGCAAGGAATAGATTTTTCTTTATAATGCATGTAATTAGAGTACAGGACAAAATGTTCTGTTCAAATTCATGACATGCACAACTAATAGAGAAAGAGAGAATGAGGCCCTTGGCTATTTATTTGCATGAAAAGGCTTCGGTATAGGCTATACTTTAGAGAAATTAGTTTTTAATCTAGGTGGCTAGATGAGATTTTGACCCTGAACTGTTTTTGAGTTGACCTGGGAGAATTTATGCAGAAATAAATGTAATGCCCTGGAAGCCAGATGGGTGTCTCTTTTTTCATTAATTTTTGAATGTCTCATGTAGTCAAGAGGAGCAGAAAATCACTTCTTTTAAAGGCTTACCTTATGTGAATTTGCTTTGACGAGACACAATCAAAAAAAGCAGATAGAAATCTTAGCAGGAATGTATTCTTTGTAAATTTGGGCACTGAAGGAGTTAGATACATTGATTCAGCAGCAATTCCCCCTGCCTGACCTATATAAAAAGGAAACCTACAACTGTAGCTTTCTATGAATACATTAAGTAGAACGACTTACCCAGCAAAAGTCTATTGAGGAGAACTATTGTTCTACAATTTTAATAATAACTGGATCCAACAACTCCTTGAAGGAAGGTTTCAGAGCACAACTGCTTTTTAAATAGTGTTGCTTGTTTAATGGCTGGTACAATAAATGTATAGCAGCTGCAGGTGAAGATTTCGTATAGGGTCAGGGTACAAACCTCATATCTCCAGGGAATGGTTACTCTGAGCACACCTGAAAAGGATCTGCATCTCTACCACCTCACACCTTTATGAATCATTGTTAACAGCATGAAGTATGATTCTATGAAGTAGGGACAATTATTTCTAATGTATCAGACTATTAAACTACCCTTTTTTCTACACCTATTAACTTGAAGTCAGATCTATCATGCTGTTTTTATACAAAAGCAATTTTTCAAACAGATTTCAGGGGCTTTGGAGGCACCCTAGTTGCTGCTATGCTGCTTAGGATGCTGAGTGACCCTCAGCACTCATTAGGGTTGTTTTTTTTTGCTAAACTTCATCTTTAGCTTCATCATTCTTCCCTCTTCATCCAATACTGCATGTAAGCTCCAGGAGAAATTCCAAACACCACTGTGCTAGATATTCAGCATCTCTTCAGCATGTCATCATTGGAAGTTAATAGTGCTTTTCTGTTAAGGAGGGTCCTGGCTACCAGTGGAACCAGCATATGAACTCCTCCAGACAGCAACATAATGAGCACACAGGCCTCAGAGCAGTAAAGGACATCGAGCCATATTTATTTCTGTAAAAATCTCCAACTAATTAGTGAGAATATATCATTTCTTTATGGTTCTACATTTTGAGGAGGGCAGAGAAGAAAGGACCTTTGATGGCTGGGGAAAGACAAGGGCAAAGTGTCTCCTAACAGCTTGATGAATTAACAGGTCACAACAGCAGAGGAAAAGCAAGGATTTCTGTTCTAGCTGATGAAAAGGATGATTCTGAGAGCAACTGCAGAGGTTGGAGCAGGCCAAAGCCATTTTGGACTCTGCCTAAGGCTTGGGCAGTTTGAAAGACAATCTATCCACCAATTTCTGTGCTAATTGCTAAGCCTGCTTTCAGGAAACCCAGCTTCCAGTCTTTGCTCTTCTGTAATCTCCTCTGAAATATAAGGCACGCTGCTTACACTGTCCATGCCTCACAGTTCTGCTTGCAAACTTAGGAACAGTAACTGGTGAGTAATTTCAATAACACACAGAGGAACAGCGAGATGCTATGCGCTACAGTACGGGAAGGACAGTAAGAGGCAGGGATAGATATCCCTGACTCTTGTGCTTCCTCAACTGCTAATGTTCTATTTTTGGAGTGCACTTGGAATTCAACATCACATAAAACTGCACTATTCCTGATTACTGATTGTCACAACTTTCAGTAAGAAGAGCTCATTAGATGTAGTTAAAGGAATCTCCCAACTTCCCTCCTTTCATCCCACAGCCATCATGCTGTTTCTCTGCAGGGTTTAGAAGCAGGTGGATTTGCTGATGTGCACACTTTTCTGCTAGCAAAGATTCATCTGCCTTTGTATTTGAACCTGATGTTGTTGTCTCTCTTTTCTCAGAACTGAGTCGTATTTTCAAAACCTTGGTCCATGAATCCTCCTCAGTCTATATCAAAAAGCCAAGCAAAGATATAGACTTAAAAGAATCTGCACCCTACTGTTAAACAAGGTAAACACAGGGACAGTTTTATAGCTGGGGCATTAAAGAGGATCTGAGGTGACAAAAATAATTGGCTTAGTTTGAAAGGACTTTTGTTGCCGGGGCAGTGCAACCAGGTTGGCTTCTCAGGTCAGGTGCAAACAAGGGAAATGGAGACATTTAGAAGATGCGCTGTGGAGGAGGAATAATCATGGGCTGCGTTTCCTCAGTGAAAATTCGTAGAGGGCTGAACGGCATGCACGGGACATGTACTGCGCTCTGTGGGCAGTGCTGGTGACATTGCCTGGTCTCTGCTGATAATGGAGGCACAAGCTTTCCTCTCTTAGCCCCTAACCAAAGCCTTTCCCCTGCCACAGTGCTGTCAGAGGCACTAAAGGCAAGGGAGGGACAGCTGAGAACTTACACCCTGTGTCATCCCCTCCTGAGCACTCCTTATTCATACCCTGCCCCAAAGTCTATTTCGTCCCAGGCCTTCTACACCCAACATATTCCTCAAGGACATCACAAAGGTACCCAGTAAATCACACTCAATACTACACTCAAACCCACCTCTGGCAGAGAAAGTTCTTATAAACCGATCTATGAAACTTTCACCAAGTAACAGTTTAATCCTGTTTCTAAATCTGAGAACAGGAGTGTTCACAGTGAAACTTTACATCACTGAGGCCATCCTCAAGCAAAGGGTTACATCACTTCAAAATATCTAAACCAGGTCTACACAAGTTGCAGGTAAATTGGAGTACTTGTCAAGTGGCTTTCATACTCATTTCCATGACATTAGTTTGCTAAAACCTTTTGCTGATATTTGTCACTTATCAAAAGACTCTTCCAAGCCAGCTTCTTCTGGATGCTCAAGTAAACGAAGGCCTTTGGAAATGACTGTGAAAATATTTCCAGAAAAAATAGTAAATTTTCATTTCTTTCCCAAGAAAAGAGAAGTTTATTAAAAATTCTGTACTTGTGGAGAATATAACACAGTTGTTGTGGAACACAACTTCACGTGGATAAGGTGCAGAATGTGAGGTAAGTCCTGATAAGCATTTTTTTTTCCTTCTGGTAGGATTGAACTATGGCTTAAATAAGAAAAAAAACAACAAAGTAAAGGAACCTCAAAAATGACCATGAGAGATAGGTAAATATGCTTCCTCTGGCATTTCACTTCGAGCACCTATGAAGAGAAGGAATAAAACTAAAGCATAGGCCATCTAAAGTATGTGAATTCAGAAAAAAAAAACAAAACAAAACCAAAAAAAGACAAGACCTGTGAGATATGCTATTTGGGTGTTGCAGCACCCATGCCTTTCCATAGTAAGTCTGATGTATTTTGGTTAACCTATGTTTTTTCTTACAGCACACAGACAGCTCTTCAGACTATTCCTCTGTGTGAGTTTAGGTTTTATAGCAGCATCTCACCGGCTGAGATAACACTTGAAAAGTAGGTTCAGCTGAGCAGTTCCCATCACCTGAGGAATAAGGAGCCAGCATGATGAAAGGGACCTTCTTACGAAGTTCTGTGCAGACAGAAGCATTTGGTGACAGCAGTTTCCCAGGTCAGTGCTCACCAACTGTTGCTCTAGAGCAGAATTAAGAAAATATAAAGTTATTTAAGACCTAATCCAGATTGATCTGAAACTTGATGGATATTTCCCTTTGACCACAGTGTGCATACACCAGCCTGTGAAATGTGACATCCTAGGTGGGAAAGAACACTTTTTGGTTGTTGTGAAGTCCAGAAGCAACAGATCTATGAGCAGTTTGATAGCTTTCCTGAGTGCTGACCACATCTGTATAGTACCTGGCACATCTGGGTGGTGTGTTTCCTGCAGTGGCCGTGCTCATGCTGCTCAACACAGTCAAATTTTTGTTTTGTTTTTCTAGATGATCTTGGCTTGTGAAAATGGGAAATACAGACAGAAATGCATTCAGAGAATGGTAATGAGGAGCCATAAAGAGTTTGCTAATACAGTTCATACATTCCTTGTATTCATAGCGTTCTTTATGGGCTAATTATTATGCAGGCTCATGTTTGGTTTCTGAGCATTTGGGAAACTAGTTGGAAGATGCATGCTGAAGCTACACTGTCTCATTATGCTACTTGCTTCCTCAGTTGGAAAAATCATCTCTGACAAGCCACTTTCCTGGGTGCAGAGCTCAAAAGACGCCAAGAGGCTTGGGGCTCGATGAAAGGTATTTGATGTCAATAGCATTTGACATATGCAGGTTTGATATGTTCCTGGCTTCTAAGTGATGCCAAAAATGCAGCTTATGAGAATAATATAAAGACAGAGGACAGAGATCTAACCTCCTTCAGGTAATTGCTCTGAGTTGTAGCAAGGTGACCTTCATCCCCACACAGGCAGCTTACTGGTGAGAGTGCAAATACACTTTGTCTCTATTTGTTTTCCATAGGCACATGAGAGACAGTCAGTGCTGTTGAGAAACCATTGATGATCCTGTGCCTGCTGCCCAGGAAGGTTGGATGGTAGCCTTTATATGAGCACAAGGGTAGCTGTCCTCAAACTTCCCAAGCAGTTACTGTCTGTGATGTTTTGCAGTCCCCCTGGTAAGACCAAACTATTTGGTTTGTTAGTAGAAACAGCAGCGTGAACCCTTCCAGAGGTGTCGATCCACCTCTCCCATCAGCATCCAGCTCTGGGCACCTGTCCAGACTCAGGTAAATGAATAGCCATATTATACAGATTGCACAGAATCTTGTTGTTTGGACACTTCCACAGAATTTTGCACCAAGGTAAAAAACTGCTTTACACACCGTGCTCCCAGATGTAGATTCATTTTCCTCTGTGTCAAAGCAACACAAACCACTAGTTGGGAATATGAATGGTGCTCTGTCTGGGCTGGGCAGCACTGTATGGACCAAGTGCCTTGTCAACACCTGCATCAAATGCAAGGAAGGGAGAGGGAATAGGTTCGTGCCTGCCTTAGCTCATGGAGCATTGTAGTAGGTTTATGCCTTCTTTCCAATGTCCAGGAGTAACTTACTCCTACTCAATTGTCACTGCTTTCAGCTGGTTCTCAGCAAATTGCTTTGCTGCTTAATAAGAGCAACTTCCATGCTCACTCAGATTTTGCATCTCTTATTGTCAGGGCCATAAGCAATCTGTCCTTCCTCTGTGAAGAATACTTTCTGTCCTCCAGCTGCTCCTGTTCAGGCAGAGCTGTCTGCTGATGGCCCTCACACCCATTCATATGCAGTTGTTCCCAGTAAAGAGACAATTTAAAGCTAGTCCACTTAAACCTTTTGAAAATTGTCACCTTAAATCTCAAAGCTAGAAGTCATGGATGGGGGCAGGACATGGCTGGAACAGCCCCACTGCTGCTTTTTAAAGCAGAGTGTAACCCAGCAAAACACCCTCAGAACCAAGCCCTATACAGGCAAGAAGTGGCACTGCACTCCCAGAGGCATCGTACTAACCTGTCCAGAACAGAAAATCAGTATTTTCTACCATAAAATTCTGAATCCTGTATGCCTCTTTCTAACCATTTTTTGTAAGCAGCCATTCCCATCTACTCAAATTTATGCCTTTTACCCATTGCTACAGTATTTTACTGAGAGCTTGTATAAGTCTAAATACTACATGTCATCTAACTGTTTGGATTCCCTTTGGGCTAGGAATTGTATGTGCTCATAATAAGACATAATCCTGATTTGAAAGACACTAACATGTAAATGGTAGGATGCAAAACTCCAAAGTGGAGCTGTCGCGCACAGTTTATACAGTTCATATAGGTGCTACAGCATCTCTCCAGCTGGAAATCCAAACATCAGACCTGGAAATCACTTCTAAAAACATAGTCAAATAGAATGAGTAATTTCCCAAAGACACAGGGAATCTGCAAGAGCACCAAGATCAGGAGCAAGATCTCCCAAGTGAAATTTAAAATGCTAGTCCTAAAACTCTCCCTGGTACAATACTACACGTGTCTTTCTCGGGTATCTCATAACTGCTTCTTAAGTATCTCTTAATAACATTAAAAATGAATAAAAAACATGCAGGTGCTTCTATTTATGAGTAAGAAACTTCCTTAGAAATTCACAAGAACAAAAAATCACTGTGTGTTCCAAGGCACAGTAAGATTTCTGAGCAGGCCTTCTTTATTATTCAGTTTAAGCACAACTAAAATATATAGCTCTTTTTGAACCTGGTTTCTATCTGAAGCATGCCTTGTAGAACAATGTTTCTCTCTCCTTGTAATTCTGGCTCCACAACACCAGTTTTATTTGCCTGGCCTAGCAAACAATGATCTATCCATCCATGTCAAGCATATTATGTCAAATTTATTATGGCAGCTTTTCAGCATATTTCCAGTCAAGGCTTCATTCTTCTTACAGAATCTGCAAATGAACAACAGTTTTAGTTACAAATGCCTCCCGGTGAGGCAGCACTCCCGACAGCAGAACTGAACTTACTGTATTTCTTGCAGGATCGTGACACCCATATAACCAATCATTATGACACCGCGCTGAGAAACACCGTTTTGCTCTGTGGTTGATATACTCCCAACTCAAAATGAACAGCAGCAATACTGGGAGTCATTCAGAGCTTGATTAGTACTTGAAAATACATCAAGCATACATCCACACGTCCTGATAGGAGAAGACAGCCCAAAGAATTAGCTGCCCGCAGCCAAAGCCCCAAACTTTGGGAGAGGCTTGTACATGGAACAAATGACACCTATGTGGAAAAAATTACTATCAAATATGCACAGAGTATATTGCAAAACAGAAAGAACGGCAAGATGTTCCTTGACAAATGGTGGTGGTGCTAAGGAGCATCTGGACTAAACGATTATATTCCCTTTTTGATTGAAAGCACTTAAAGATTTAGATCATCTCTGACCCAGTAAAGTATTAACACCTGTTTATAGTGAGGCTCTGACTGCAATGGCAACACTTGTGTGCAGGTAGATAAATGAACTGGGGTTTGGGCAGGAAAAATGCCCTGCCTGGCTCTACCCAGCTGGCAGGATGAGCACCCACTAAACATGCCAGAGAAATACTGTTTTCAAATCAGGGAATAGTCCTTGATCTGCAGGCTCTGAGTGGTGAACAATTGTGTAGAGACAAGCTCTAAGCTGCACTTGCAGAAGAATAGCTATAGTAACCCCTTGAACACCCAATCCCTTGTCTTCCCTGACCTTGACCCTCCTCTGTGCTCTTCTCCCATTCCTATGTCCAAGCAGCCCAGCCATCCCTGGGGAGATCTGTATGCTGAATGTAGCTTGGACAATGACATCCAGGAGCTCTGCAAATTAAGAACTGTTTGAGAAAAAAAGCTCTTTTTCACATTGCTAAAGCTTTAACTTTGGTTTCCCCACCTTCTCAACTCTGCAGGTCTCACAGTCCATGCAGTGGAGCCACCCTGGAATTTCTGTGGGCAGATGTAGAACAAGAGGCTAAATACTTCAGAGCATTAGTTTACACGACATTCCCTGCTGCTCTGATAATCTGCTTCTCACAAAGGTACATTATTTTATCAGTACCAGACCCACAGAACATGATTAATATGATTAGTCATACACGGACCAAGCAAAACTCATTTTGGAGTTTAGAGGAATGCTGTTGGTTGGTCCTGGAAAACTTAGAAGTGAAAAAAAATTGACCATCAAATAACTATTTAACCTAGCATGCCAGTATTTCTTTGTGTTGGAATTTTATACCAGAAACTGAAGAAAGCAGGATTTATTAGTAATTAGCTGTCAGAGAAACTGAAAAGGCTTCACAGCTCCGAAGGTGTGAAGAAAATAAATGCAACCACTCAGAATATTTTTTAAATCATGGACAAATGACATTGAATAAGCTAAAAATGGTGAATTTCATGCAGGAGGAAATAGGAATATCACTCCTCAGCCCCAGGTTTTATGAAAGAAACCTATGTCCTTTGGCAGATAGAAAACTGAGGTAGGAAGAAGTAAAAAGTTTCTTTCTCCTTGTTCCTCAGGAGACCACCTGGGAGTCATGAACAACAGACAAGTCTCCAGTATTTCAGTGCCTTTCTTACTAAGCAACACTGCTTATCCAAACAGCTTTATAGCTACTGCTGCTGATGCTAATAAAGCAGAGCTCAGTCCTGCAAGGTGCCGAGCCCCTTCATTGCCATCGCAGTGGGACGAGCCTGTGAGTTCTGGTTTCACGCCAGCTGGCACTGCTCTCTCTTTGGAGCAAGCGTGCAGGCTGAGCCGTTCAAGTGCTGACAATTGCTAATGCTCAGCCACGGGGCAGCACTAACTCTGTCTTCTAAATCTCAGTTGTCTTGGAACGTGTACCAGATCTTTCAGCTCACTGGGAGAATCACTGAATCACATGGGTGTGCTTTGAGGGATGCCAGAAAATGTAGAATGCTGCTCAGTGGAGGACCCTGTATCACAAAGGGTAATTCCCACCTGGTCAGGTTGCCTAGTGTTAAGACATGGGTGTAGCTTACCAGAACCAGTTCTCCTGCAAAAATAGTTCCAGAGCTTAATCCTAAAGCAGCAGCATTAGGTGTCAACAATTAGAACCAGACACAGGGGAGTGAGGAACTGTCGTCTGAGGGGATCCAAGCAATAAACTCCTCTGCAGGTCTTGGTTGCAGTACAGCTGGAAGCAGGTGAAAGTCTAATAAACCCCTCAGAGAACAAAACGAACTAACAAAACCATCAGCATCCATCCATGGTTTGTCAGGGAACACAACTTCTGTCTTCCATCTTTGCTTATAGCAAAGCACATGCTTAAGTGGTTTCCTGCAGCGGGATGTCTTTGCTGAACCGAGGCCTCCAGGAGCCATTGATCATTTCCACTGGTAAACAACCTTGTTTTTCACCAAGCAAAAAACACAGGCATACAAAAATGCAGGCTGTGGACTAAAAGGTTTTGCATCAAGCCTGGAATCTCAGAGAATAACTCTGGCCTAAAATGAAATCTCAAAAAAAAATAAAAATAAAAAAGGAAAAAGAAAATGTTTGGACACACCCTCTCTCCAACATCCCTTGGAGACCAATGGCTTATTTTAGCTTACTAAGGAATGAACATTGTAGAATATCATAAAATGTCCTGAGTTGGAAGGGACCCACAAAGATCACTGAGTCCAACTCCTGTCCCTGTACAGGCTAACCTCAACATTCAGACCATGTGTCTGAGGGCGTTGTCCAAATGCTTCTAGAACATTATCAGGCTTGATGCCATGAGTGTTTCATTGAAGAGCCTGTTCCAGTGCTCCACCCTCCTCTGAGTGAAGAACCTTTTCCTAATGTCCAACCTATATCTCCCCTGGCATGTCTTCCTGACATTTCCTCAGGTCCTATTGTTGGTTACCAGAGAGAAGAGCTCAGCTTCTTCTCCTTCTTCCCTTGTGAGGAAGATGCAGACTGCAATGAGGTTTCCCCTCACTCTCCTTTTCTCCAGGCTGAACAGATGAAGTGACTTTAGCCTCTCCTCACATGCCTTCACCTCTAAACCCTTCACCAACTTTGTTGCCCTCAATACATCCTTGCATCCATCTTATCATGCCCAGAAATAATTTAGAAAAAACATAGACTTTGACTCTGCCACAGAAAAGCTCAGGTTTTGCCATGTGAATCAATCAAACCTGTACGACATTTCTCCAGTTTCAGTATAAACTGTTATTGCTTAACTTTCAGTGAAAAACATCCATTCCAAGCTGTAGTTTGTCTTCAAGTGCAAAAACAAATCTTCAACCACAGTTCTTCAAAGGAAGATTATTGTTCTCACAGAAAACAAAAAAAAAATCCCTTTTCCAGTCATCTGTGAGTAAAACATTTGGCTTCCTAATTCTAGGTAGGGACTCTTCTGAACAGAAGGTTATTTCTGACTGCTGGGTTAGGGAGTTGAGGCGCTTTAGGGTTGTTGGAGTTTTTTTGCTTTGTACTGCATTTATTTTTGTGGCCTCTAAATGTGATGGTGTGTAAAAGATATTAACGTTTCTAATTAAACTCCCCATTTGTAGAAATTTAAGTAATTCTAGGGTCAGGAATTTTTATTTACTGAAGATAACCAGGATCATTAAAAATACTCTTGGTATCTGAAACACCGGAAATTCTTTGGCCCTTCGCATAATTTAGCTCTAGTGGGAGTTTTCTTTTTTCTTTTACTTTTTTTTTTTTTCTCTAGATTTCTATGTTTTTAGACTTTTTCTTTTTTTAAAGACTGACCAGCATTACCCAAGGTATGACAGCTACAGGAAAGCAAGGCCAAAGGAAATAGCTTAAATCAATATTTTTCATGTAGAGATGTATTTTTTCCCTTCAATGTGAGTGAAAAAAAGCAGAGTGGCCTCTTACTTAGCAACTACTGAGGCCATTAAGAGTTTAGCAAGCCAATGCTGTATTTATGCCATAATTAAAAGCTGCCTCTCCTAGGGGTTTAAAACGTTCTTCCTTGAGTGCACCAGTTTTTTCATAATACATAAAGAAGTTATTATTTTCTTTTTAAATTTCCTTGAAAAGTGTTCGATTACATCAATCTGCAAGTCTCTTACACCTTAGGGAAAGGATTACTATAGCTGTATTTTGGTTATCCCCAGATACACCATGATTGCAATGCATTTAAATAGAAAAACATCAAGATTTTCTATTTCTTATAGAAACTGGAAGCTGTGCTAGAGCTCAGCCACAGCATTATGGTGAGGTTTTTGGGTGACTGGTTCTTCCTGTTGATGCCACATCCCCTTCCCTCTCATGGAGGCAAGGAAAACATGGAGATAAAGGAAAAAAAAATAAAAGAAATTAAAATAAAAAAGAAAAAATTAAATCATTCTCAAGTTTCTTGAAATACATCCCGCCTTGCTTTGGGCTCTTTTTGATTGGCTTCTGTATAATTATTTCCTGCTCACAATTTCTGTGATAATTGCACTCTCTATTAATTGAGCATATATTGTACTCCATGCAGTCAGCAAGCGATGAAGCTGTCAGTATTTTGGTAGCTATTACATTTCCTGATTCTTATGGGCTGTTTGATATCAGTAACAAATTGGCCAATTTATACGTCATAAATAAGATTCAAAAGCCATGTTTTATCAGCTGGAGAGAAAAATACTGTTATCTTGCTTGACAAAATGCTTGTACTAAGATTCCCTGTGCCTTTTGGCAGGAATTCATCAGAGCAGATGTATTCCTTCTATTGGGCACCATTTGGTTCAATTATTCTTAATGTTTAATGGCAGAATAATTAGACCAAATGGTAATATATACTCCAATAAAGTACTTTCATCAAATGTTTTAATTGTTGGATCTCTATAACTGCAGTTCTTTATTCTGCTTATTGACATTTGACAGATCATGATCTTAATACATTCCTTTCATAAATCTCTTGATGGGTTTTATCAGAGGTGAACGCTAAACCCATGGAAGCGAGTCCTCCTCTGGGAAATAGGCTGGGGAACTGGAACAAATGGGTGAAAAAGCAAAGTGACTTCAAGCTGCTCCATCACAACCCCAGGCACTTGCCTGCAGCCACCTTAGGCAAGAGGAGGAAGCGTGGGGGTGGTCATGCTCATTCTGTGTGTTCAAGACATATTCCAAACCTCTTCCCCTTGCTAGTGAGTAGGTTGGGCTAAGTGGCAAAGCAACTTTTTATTTTCCAGTTAGGAGGCATTTAAATTCTTGTGCTCAAAGTCTTTCCTTGGGCAAAAGTCTGACTGAACTGACAAGAGTTGTGACAGTGATAACATGGGGTCTGATCCACACTCCATGGAGTCAGTATAGCCTAGTGATGAAAACAAAGTGAAACACCCTCCTGACCCTCCCCTGGTATTCTGGAGTCAGTGAGGAGGAGGAGAAGACACTTTGTTCCTCTACTGGGAAATTCATAGGCTATGAATAGTGACAGATTTTGGTTTTAAACTGAGATAAGGGAAAAGCCCGGCAATACCCGCCAGTGTCACCTGCTTTCACGTAGCCGTGTCCTGATCTCCACGTCACCAACATCACAGCAGACACCACGCTGGTTTCAGTAAGTGCACCAGCTCTGGGACCTGAAAATGCTTGTGCAAGGAGGTGGCAGCCCAGTATCTGCAAAACTGGAGACTGCCCAGGACAGAGAAGCAGAGAAGACAGCAAGAAAAGTGGCCCTTCTGTGTCCCCAAACAGCCCTGCTCTACTGCTTTAACTCCAGACACTGATCAAACAGGAGAGCAGTGCAAAATCCCCCATGAAGAACTCTGTTGGGGATTGTTAGAGGATTAAACAGAGCAGAAGGAAAGGGGAAGAGATGCATTTTTAAAGCTTCTCAATTAGTTTCTAATTGCTGGCATCCAGCCAGTCTGGAGAGGGAAGGAAAGGATGGGAGAAGAGTGGCTGCAGCAGCTGCTCCCAACGCAGAGATTTCCCCAGTGGTCAGTGGAACAGAAATGCCAGGGCTGCTCCAGCTGTGAGGGCAACCTCAACACTGCACTCCTACTCATTTCTTAGGCCTGAGAAATGAAACAGAATCACAGAATCACTAGGTTAGAAAAGACCCACAGGATCATCGAGTCCAACCATTCCTATCAGTCACTAAACCATGTCCCTCAGCACCTCATCTGAACAGGCTGGACTGCTGGGCAGAGTCCAACGGCAGGAGGTTTAACACGGCCAAATGCCGAGTCCTGCACTTGGGGCACAACAACCCTGTGCAGCTACAGACCAGGAGAAGTCTCTCTAGAAACCTGCCTGGAGGAGAGGGACCTGGAGGTGCTGGTTGACAGCGACTGAACATGAGCCAGCAGTGGCCCAGGTGGCCAAGAAGGCCAATGGCATCTTGGCTTGGATCAGAAACGGTGTGACCAGCAGGTCCAGGGAGGTTCTTCTTTCTCTGTACTCAGCACTAGTGAGACCGCACCTCGAGTCCTGTGTTCAGTTCTGGGCCCCTCACCACAAGAAGGATGTTGAGGCTCTGGAGCGAGTCCAGAGAAGAGCAACAAAGCTGGTGAAGGGGCTGGAGAACAGGCCTTATGAGGAGCAGCTGAGAGAGCTGGGGGTGTTCAGCCTGGAGAAGAGGAGGCTGAGGGGAGACCTTATTACTCTCTACAACTACCTGAAAGGAGGTTGTGGAGAGGAGGGACCTGGCCTCTTCTCCCAAGTGACAGGGGACAGGACGAGAGGGAATGGCCTCAAGCTCCGCCAGGGGAGATTTAGGCTGGATATTAGGAAAATATTTTTCACAGAAAGGGTCATTGGGCACTGTTAGAGGCTGCCCAGGGAGGTGGTTGATTCACCTGGAGGTGTTTAAAACACGAGTGGACGAGGTGTTAAGGGACATGGTTTAGTGTTTGATAGGAATGGTTGGACTCGATGATCCAGTGGGTCTTTTCCAACCTGGTTATTCTATGATTCTAGGATTCTATGATTCATCCATCCGTCCTTTAAACATTATACTGTTATCGATGCCTTTACTGTGCAAAAGGTTGTTTTCAGAACAGAAGGTTGATTTCTTTTTACCAATCTGATTTCTTTTGTCCTTTCTTGGGGAAGATAGAATTGATGAAAATTGAAGAGGGAAAGTATGGTAGAAAAATTCTACCCATTAAAGCTTTCACCACAAGGAAAAGCAGGAGTTTTCCTAGGATATTTCGGCTCAAAAAAATCAGTTTTGGCAGTTCAGTCATGAACAAATCTAAAACTTGGCCAAATTTTCACACTTCATATTTTCATTTTGCCAAGAAGCAAAACTTCTAGTAAAAGCTTTCAGGCAAAGATTTCCCATCAGCAAATACAACAAATTGTGTTTCACCTGTCTCTGTAGGTCACATAATTCCCAAAGCAGTCCCATTAACAACTCCATTGCCATCCCTGATGGGGTGCTGCAAACATGACAGGACTTAGTTAATATGCACTGAAAATGTCTTTGTTGTATTGACTCTGTGTTCAGAGTAAATTCTGCTTTCCGACCTCTACAGCTGAAAGGCCTGTTATATTCATTCAATAACACACATCAATTTTAACATTGTTTTTCTAGAGAGATATTCCACTGTGATTGGATTTGAGATATACAACCAAAGGACACCTTCGAAAGGCATCTTTCCACAGTCTGCATCATCCGTCCTGTAAAAACACTAGGCAGACAGTCCTGGTGAGCACATTCCTAGTTTAGAGGTAGCTCAGCTTCACTGAAACAGGAGGCATTTACAGACACGGTGAATCTCAGCCACTTCTCCCTAGCTTTAGAATAGATGTGGTACTTTTACACTAAGAGAGGAGAGACAGTTATTGCAGCACCTACTCTTGAACTGCCAAATTAAAGTTTTACTGTCAACCACATATTCTGAGTTAGGGATGTGGGGAGCTAGAACATCTGTAGAGATACTGCACAGCTGGTCCTGAAGACCGGGAGTGACATAGGCACGTTCTGAAATACCCACCAATAAAACTGATTTTAGAAGAGGTTTGAACAGAGTGTGTGGGTGGTTCTGTTACACCAGGAACAGGTGGCAAAACAAAAGGGACTGTACATAAAAGTCCTGCTGTATAGGCTGCAAACATGGGTTTTGCTTCTGCTGTCATTGCTGCATTTTCAGATCTTTGCGAGACCTGGAGACTACTAGGGGAGAAGCAGTGATGTGAAAAATCTCATGCTTAATGATGAAATCTGAAAATCAGTTGTTAGAAGGAGGTACTGTTCTGGCAGACCCCTCTGTGCAAACCTTTTTCAATGGACAGGCTTCTGAGAATGGAGATGGGAATTTCCCAACTAGAAAAGCCAATGCAGCTGTCATGCAAGAACAGACTGGCTTCAGCAGATGGAGCATGACAGCAAGAATTTGTTAGGTTTGTGAGCAGCAATTTCTTCAATGGTTATAATCCAAAGTAGGGTGCAAAAGGTCAATAGATGGATAATGGTTAAGGAAATCAACAGGATTGAAGTTCTAAGGCTGAGTTGTACATATGATGAACTAACACTGATACTAGTCTATCTTAGTCCTCAAAAGTTACGTTTTGATGAGGAAGCACTTGGTATTCTGGACATTGGCATGAGAGCAGCAATATCCTACATCCATCATGGTGATAATGGAAAAAAAGATTAATTCTCTTGCAAGTGACATCTTCCATGTCTGAGAAAATTTACTTTCTGCTCTGAGTATTCTCTGAAGCAAATTTAAGGATTGATTACCAGATGTTCAGCAGAAAATCTGCATAGGTATGTTATGTTGAACATTTCACCAGGGCTATGATACAATAGTTATGGAAAATTAAACGTATTGCTTCATTTTCCTTGTGTTTTGCACATGCTTATTTAGAGCTCGACCCAAAAGAGATTAACATCTTTACATCCAAAGTGTCGTTCCTCCTGCTGACAATACGGGAAAAGCACTGGGGAAGATGGTAGGAAAAGCCACCGGTACTAAAGGCTTTCCAGTACCTCAGGTTTAGGCTGAGCAGCGCTCGTCAAGGAAGCTGAACTTCAGCATAAGGACAGGTTATGAAGGCTCAGGAATAATGTTGAGAATTTGACTGACTTCCTATTAATGCTGGTTTCTTTGGGCCAACCCTAGCAATTGTTACTGACATCAGTCAGATACGCTCCAAGGAACAGTTACAACTCCAAAAATGCCTTTCTTTTCATATTTTCCTCAGAAAAAAAAAAAGGAAAACAAAAGGGACAGCAAGAAAAACATCTCATCAGCCTCAGTGTGAGGAAAAAACAGTGTGAGTTCATAGCTCAGCTTGCCCAAAGATCTCCAGGAGCTTCTTGCCCAGAGCTACCAAATCCAGCTGGCTTTCCCGGCACCTTTTGAGAGGCGAGCCAAACATCTTAACAACCTACCCACAGGCCAAACATCATCTAATGATAAAGAAAGTATTTACATCTCCAGAGCAAAGTTTGAGTTTGTCTTTACTTGGCAGAGAGGTGCAGAAGGGCAGGACACAAGTTGTTCTGCGTTTGTTATGCAAACCTCATCTCACTCATTGCTTGATGGCAGAGGGAAGATGAGCTCTTTGATGTTCAATGGTAGCACTCCTGGGCTCCTATTGCAACGCAGTACAACTCCCTCCAAAGCTGCAGGTTGTCTGTTTGCTACCCCACAGACCAGGATATTGCAGCCGTAGGAGGTTAACACCCCCCTGCTGCCAACGTGCTTTGAATGAAGCCTCTGGTTGCAGGTAGCTAGGGCCAAAGGTCTGTTTTGCTGAGCAAGCAGCCCAGGTAAGGCAGCCACCAAATACCATTTATTTCCTGAACTGTGCTGCCTTGCAGGGTAAAATTTTTTAATAGAAGCAAAAGGAAGGACAGTTGTTATGGGGACTGAGCTGCTAAGTATTGGCCAGTGTCCTCAGGGAGTCAAACAAAGCAGCGCTCTGAACAAAATGGCATTTTCTAAACCCCTCACTGACCTATCTGTGAAACAAAGGAGGAACGTCTCTCCTAAGCACTTGCTGCACTGCCCTTTCTTGCCTGTTATTTTTTATTTCTGTTGTGGAGTGGCTGGAGAGCAGCAATTGGCATCTAGCTGTAAAGAGGCTGCCACATGCAATTACAGAGAGAAAGTCTTGAAGCACACAGAGCTGAAGCAGAAAGACATTTGAAATAAACTTAAAGGGAACAGCTTTGTTTAGCTGCATGGCCTTTTGCTGCCCCGTAATTCTTCGTGTCGATTTGAATAGAAAGATCAAATTTCTCATTTTCCCATCTCTGTATCTAAAGAAATGCAAAAACTCCTACGCCTGATCTCTCCAAACCCTCTTTTCCCAGATTCATTTACCAATGCTTTGTCACTGTCACTTCTCTGACAACGGCTTGTAAGCATGCACGTGTTCAGAAGAGTTGCTCGGCTAAATATGAGGGACCCAGTTCCCAAATCCCATCATGCTGCATGGCCCAACAGCACTTAATTTGTGGAATAACCTATTTCTGTCAGTTGCTTCCTTTTCTCCAAACTTGGCTATATGTGTAAGATTTCATTACAAAATAGCCCGGATTTAATTGGGAAATGAGTTTCAGGCTATTTCCTTGCTCATGCAGGCACAAGGAGGTCAAGAATGATGTTCCAAGTTGATGTGATAAGGGAATACTGTCCTCACGGCATTGCTCTTGCTTTCTCCTTTTTGTCAATGTGCGAGTACTTAAAGGACACAAGGAGGACAGAGGTGGGAGACTATCACCACTCCAGAGTGGGGGTTCTTCCTCAGAAGCGGTGTGAGATACAGGAGGTACATGGAGAGGAGCCTTCCCTGAGGCCCAGAGAGGATCCACCTGCCATCCCCATCCAGTTCCTGTGGGTTCCCTGCAGGTTTTTTGCTCTGTGCCTGCCCATCAAGGCCTCTTGGTGCTTACGTAACCAGCATGTGGAAGGGGTAGCTCATCAGAAGCTGTCTGCAGTTACCCACACTCCAGAATGGCGGCAAGTCCTGTCTCCAGCCTGGCACTGTGATCTAAGATACGCAAGAAAACTTTTTCTCTCTTCAATACTCTAGGTCCTATAAAAAAGAAACGGCCCCAAGACCCGAGGAGCATCACGTGCTATGCAAACTCTACTAGGACTGTCCCTACACCACTCAGCACCCACAAACACAGCCAGAACAGGGAATACAAAAGGTCAAATTCACATATGCACTAAAGATCCTCCTGCAGTTTGCAGGGGGGAGCTATCTGGTCTTGGATAAATTAAATCTCTTCTCATAGTAGTTATCTCTGAGGAACAACGTGCAATAATCCATGTATACTTTTATTTTTAATCTTTAGCTGGTACTTTGTGAGGCTGAACAAATACAGAGACATGTTCAGGATTCTACCAAGGGTGCATCTGTCTCCAGATGAAAGGATCCTAACATCAAACTGACTGCAGCTGGGCTGAAAAAAGTTTTAAATCACCGTGATCAACACAAGTTTTGCACCAAAGTACAAATACACATACCATGATTTCCTCTGGGTGACAGGCAAATCCTGTTATTCTGCTTATGAATAGGCTTCATTAAGTGGAAAAAAAAATTGTTGGTGCAACCTGTTCATTTTTAAATTGAAGATATTAAAGTTGATAGACACTCCTAATTCTCTGCTCAGCCTTTTATGCATTGCAATAACACTGCTCCCATTGTCAGGGAAAGTTTTGAGTTTGCATAATCTGCTTCTCATTTCCCTGGCAGTTGCAAATCATTCTTGGGGACTAAACTAAAAACAGTTTATTTCAAAAATCCACCAGATCTGGCCTCCTCTTTCCTCCCCATACCTAGGAGTTAGGAACAAAACAAGAAATCAAAACTTTACCAACAAGCATTTAATCCTATCAAACCTGCTGGAAGGTCACCTCATCTGTCCCTCTGCCCTGAGGAAAAGATCAAGTCGTCTTAAGGCGTCCCTGATAGATGCTCACCTAACTCTAAAAACCATCCACTGATGATTTCACAGGGCATTCCTTGGCTCACCTCATGGCTACAAGTCTGACCTAAATGTCCCTTATCGAAGTCAAAGCTCCTCACTGCTTGCCCTGTCCACACTGGGCTTGAGAAAGACTATTTCTCCTTGGAAAATTATTTCTTCTCTCTTTGAAACAGCCCTTTAGATGCATGTCAGGCTTTCCCATGGTTTTCTCTCATTGTATCTCTTATGGACATATCTGTGTACAACTTTTCTGAAACACGGCTATTTCAGAGCCAACCCTGCTGAACAGGCAGGTCACACTGTTCATCAGCCTGTTTCTGCTCCTGCGTTTGTCTAGAAGCAAGTGGGGAAGACAGGAGGTTGGGGTCTTGGCCTCTTGGGACAGCAAGAGACATGTAGGGAAGAGGCATGGAGAGAACTCTAGGATGGCATTTAGGCTGGCGTGCACCAGCCGCGCCCGGTCGCTGATGCCTGCTGGTGTCACAGCACTAGGCTGGTGCTGCCCGACAGGCTGAGTGGAGCACATCCACTTTTCAGGTGGGACCTGAGTGTTCACACAACACATCCAGCTCCAGACCTGCCAGCCCAACCACACAAACCCAACAAAGTTTAGCAGGGGGATTCTGTCATCACCAAAGGAGGCACCATAAGCAGTGAGGAAGCACAGAGAGCAAGCTCCGTCGTCAGAAAAATGGGATAAAGGAAATGGGAAGTTTAATACAGGAAGGGAAAAGAATCTGAGATGATAATTCAAAACATGCAATGATCTGCTTTCCCTCGCTTGCCCCTTGCTAGAGCTAACCTTGACTTCAAAAGAAATTCCAGTTTTCGGAAAGTCAGCAAAAAAGAAAAACCAGGCATGAAATCTCACCATCAGTTCAGAGGCTTCTAGTGGTGCCCAGCACCAGCAGCCTACATGTCATGCAATAGAGCACTAAGCCTAGGAGGGTTTGGATTTCTGTAACTGAGTTGACAGCTTTTACCACCGTGCATGGTTTTGCCAGCATCCAGCCCTGTGCATATAGGCTTCCCAGGTCTTCCAGCCCTGTGTTTCAGGCCACTCTTGGCACATGCAGCAGGTACTGTGCAGCCTCCAGCACAAGGGAACCACCCAGGCCAACCTGACACGTAATATCAGAAGTTACTGTAGATGCCCAGGTCTGAAAATCCCAGGCTCTCCTTGGAGACTAAGGCAAGCAGCACAGCGCTGTTCCCAACCCGGGGAGTGGACTCGGCTGCAAGGGGACAGCCCTGCTTGGGATCTCATCTGGTGGCTGATTCGCACTGACAAGCTGTTCCGATCACAACCATTTTGCATAGCAGCTGCTTTTCTGCGTGTAGGGAAGAACAGCCCTGACAAATAGGATAGTAAATGCACGTTTAGGACATTACTCCCAAAGTCCCAGCTGTTACATTTACACTGTGAGAATGTAAAGGTATCTTGTTAAAGACGTAACACAATGTCAGCATTAACAGTTCTCTGCTGCTTCCCCCTCTAAGTGCCCAGTCCTACAGATTTTCACTAATATAGGCTAAAATGTCAACATTTAAGGGCTCTCTCTAAATCCTCCTTAAAACTTTCACAAAGGGGATTAACAGGAACTTGCCCACTGCCTACACTGCTGTTCCCTTTCTGTGGGGAGGGCAATTCTCTCTGGATACAGAGAACAAACAGCACCTTGGTGCGAGTAAAATGCCAAACGTTCAAAAGTATAAGCCTGATGCTTATGAATCTTCCATATAGCATCTGGAAATTAAAAATTACACTATTCCATTCTGTATATGGCTTAGGAGTAATAAAACTTGTATGTACTGTCATTATGGGTCCTGCACTTGGGGCACAACAACCCTGAGCAGCTACAGACTAGCAGAAGCCTGGCTGGAAAGCTGCCAGGAGGAGAGGGACCTGGGGGTGTTGGTTGACAGCGACTGAACATGAGCCAGCAGTGGCCCAGGTGGCCAAGAAGGCCAATGGCATCTTGGCTTGGATCAGAAACGGCGTGACCAGCAGGTCCAGGGAGGTTCTTCTCCCCCTGTACTCGGCACTGGTGAGACTGCACCTCGAGTCCTGTGTTCAGTTCTGGGCCCCTCACCACAAGAAGGTTGTTGAGGCTCTGGAGCGAGTCCAGAGAAGAGCAACAAAGCTGGTGAAGGGGCTGGAGAACAGGCCTTATGAGGAGCGACTGAGAGAGCTGGGGGTGTTCAGCCTGGAGAAGAGGAGGCTGAGGGGAGACCTCATTGCTCTCTACAGCTACCTGAAGGGAGGTTGTGGAGAGCAGGGAGCTGGGCTCTTCTCCCAAGTGACAGGGGACAGGACGAGAGGGAATGGCCTCAAGCTCCACCAGGGGAGATTTAGGCTGGACATCAGGAAAATATTTTTTCACAGAAAGGGATATTGGGCACTGGCAGAGGCTGCCCAGGGAGGGGGTTGATTCTCCCTGATTCAGTGTTTAAGGGACGGGTGGACGAGGTGCTGAGGGACATGGGTTAGTGTTTGATAGGAATGGTTGGACTCGATGATCGGGTGGGTCTCTTCCAACCTAGTTATTCTATGATTCTATGCTACGTATAAGATATATGTAGAGAGAAACTGGTTTACTTTTTTAGGTAAAAAGCTATCTTTACAGATATATAGATATAAAGATACATATAACATACTGATACCTAATTGAAACTTAATTCCTATGCATTTTATTTCACTCACCTGTAACAAAACGCTAAATGGAAAAAACAATACAAAATTAAAGTTTTGTATTTTATTGACACGAAAGTCATTAAATGTGATCATTTTTACATTTATTTGATGAAAGCGCGTACAAAATGTTCATTTGCAGAATAATAATCACGTACGCACACAATGAATGATTTTGAGACCAGAAGTTAGGTGCACAGTGTGTGACAACATCGCATAAAAGTTCTTTCACAGAATGCTTCTATTTCCAGTATTAAAATATATAAAATAGAGTGTGACTTTTCTATTTATTGTGGTGAGGTAAACATTTCTTCCTTCAAAGCAGTGTGCTTCTATGCACCTTCAAGAGAAATGCTAACGATTCCCTTCATTCAGTCAGTAAGTACAAAACTAGTGGCATATTTATTGCTGTTCTAATGTTCATACATTTTTTCCTTGAGCAATATGTAGAGAAAGGAATGGAGAAGTAAAAACCTACAGTAATTGATGATAGCAGCCTACCTATACTATTTGTGTCAAGGACCAGAGATTAGTGCAGATAATTTATTGTGAATGTAACAGTTTTAATGGAAATGTCAAGAAAAATTTATTTACATTTTTCTAAGTAGAACACGGTATTGATTACAGTAGCTCAAAAATCACAATTAAGAAATTTATTAGACAAATTTTTACCTCTCTCCCCATTTACAAGACCAGATCATAATATCTACTCATTTGCTCACTGTTCAAATTTATTGATGATTTTCAGCATGCAGTTACTGGGCTGAGGGAGATTTGTACTAAGTTCTTTAGTTACACAAGTCATTTGGTATTGTCTTCTGTTCCCCAGATGAATGATGTGTGCAACTAACAGCTTGAATTTTGACTGTTACAGAAGAATATATAATCAAAATAAATCTCAGTCAATATCTTGAGTACTGAAAACTGTATTTTTTTTTCTTGTATGTATTACTACTGATGCCTGAGAAATCAAATACTTTAAAAATGGAAAAGTTAATTTGTGTTTTACTCCAAATAAATCAGAAATGATTTTTGGAAGTTATATAAATGGGAGAATACTCCATGCCTCTGACAGAAAACTGCTTCAGGTTCGCATCTTATTTTAAAATCTCACAGCAGTGACATACTTATGAAAGAGGTTATTTTAAAAAGTTAGCAGCCATTTTCTTACTGGCAGACACATCCTCCTGGAGCTCTCTGTATGGCACTGTTACAGCTAGAAATACTGCACCTCATTTCCAAGCTCTGGAAAATAAAATTAATCACATTTTGCTGGCTTATCGGCACAGTATAAGAGTGGAAGGTACTTTCACTACCAACTATTCAATCCCTTTTCCTATTGTGAGGTATAGTTTGGCACCTACAAAAGAAAATCTTCTTAAGGCAAAATGTGTGAATAAAAAAAGATATTGTAAGCACAGTTTTTTACATAATTGTATAAGTCCATAAAAAATAGAAACCTATTATTAGTTTGCTGCCTCTTTACCATATAAAAAATGAATGAAAATATTGTTAAATAAGTGAACTAAATGTGTTTGATTGAAGAACAGTCCTGTCAATAGAAGACAATTAATAATTACTGTATCTTATCATGAGTTATTGGTGACATTTTGGAAGGAAAGCAGAAAAAGACCTTCATGGAGTGAAGTATTACTATGCTTCTAAATAAGAAAATTAGCAAAATTAGATGAAGACACAAATCTTTCAAGAACATAGCTGCAAAATTTCTGAAGCCTAATTTGCCAGCTTAGAGCCTGAGATTGCCATCTATCATAAATTAAGTCAACCAATATCAATGACCGCTTAGAAAAAACTCCATTTCTCTTCTCTGAAACAACAACAGGAATGATGTCTTGTGAAACACACATGCTTTCCATGAGAAGATCTTGAAGTTGTTATTTTTTGGCCACACTAGCCACTGCCTTCTTTGCCGCATCCTCCAGGTCATTTGCAGACGTGATGGGGAGTCCGCTTTCATTCAGAATACGCTGGGCTTCGTGAACATTTGTTCCTAAAACAGATCAGACTAGTAATTAATATTAATGAATAAATCAGCACCTTCTATTAAATCTATATAATAGTAGTTAATACTTCAAACTGCACATCAGTTCAGTTTAACAACAGATTCAATGAGTGGTTCAGACGGAGCTGAGAATTAGGAACTCTTAATTTCAATGACAATTTTGACAGAGAATACAATCTGAAAACAGCCCTTGCATCCACAATAGGGGCTTTGTGAAGATCAGAGTGTCAGTCCAACATCCACCAGAATCAGCAGGGACACCCAGCAAGAGTAGTGGATAATGGATCATCAGGCCTTTAAGACACTCAGATTTAATCTATTCATTAATGAAAATCAGGCAGCTAATCTACAGTCAGTGAATCAACAATAACTAAATTCATCCATGTTAATTGGAAACTGCAAAATGGGCTACTGAAAAACAAAGATTTGAGTAATCTTGAAAGATCTAACTGGTTTAGAGCTGGTCTTGAATACGCTTTTTTGCATTCCTGCTACAAAGGGGATCTGTGAAGCATTCAGCACGGCATCTTCCCCTCTTCTGCTGCTCCACTAAATTATCCCATGTTGAAGGATACTGCACAGCTCTACAATATAAGTCATCCATTTTGTACATAAAGAGATTGAATTTAGCCAACTGACTCCATGTAGAGTAAAGGGAGAAAACATAAATTGAAAAAATATTTCAGGAAAGCATGTTTTTCCCACGTGCAAGAGGCAAGTGCATAACTTTCTGATTTACTCTGGCTCATTCTTGATGGAAAACAAAAGACAAACAGCAACTATGGAAAACTCCAGAGCTTTCTTCATCAAAGCCAACTGCCAGTTTCGATTGCTGATGTGCTTTGCACCACAGAAGAACCTGCAGTCAGAATCCTACTAAGGCAGTGGAACCCACACTTAGCGATCACACCACCCGTCACAGGCGCAAGACCCTGAGCTGATCATCAACACCCTCCCTCCTCCTCCTCAAGTTCCTTGTTATTTGCCTTGTCAAAATGCTTAATTACTTTGTAATTAATAGACCTAGCAAAATGAATTTTAATTATATTTGGAGCTATACAGTAATTATACCCTTAATTATTAACCAAGCAAGAAGCATAGTCTTTACTGTGCAACTTCCAGAATGCTCGTTTTAAAGGTGATCTGGGGTTTTTGGCAGACTTTACAAAGTGTCTGAAATTGTACAGCAGAAGTAGAGAAATTCCGAAGTCTTTTCATCAGCATGCTCAGTCTGGGATCCCTGCTATGGACACTGAAAGACACCAAAGACATTTCTGTTGCACACCAAGATATATGTACATTGAGGAGTAACTACCCCAAAGAGCCTGTGCGCTCTCATCACCATTTTCCAAGAAGGAGAACATCATTTCCTCTGTCTTCTACTGCCACAAGGAGCATCTGCAGTGGTGGGTGTCTGCAACAGGAATGTGGGGCCCCAGGTGCCAGCTTTTCAAAAGCCCTGGCAGAAGAGGTCATGCTTCCCATCAACATGCAGAGGACACATGGTGGAACTTGTGTAGGAAGGTCAAAGGCATGCAAAATCTCTGACAGAAGGGGGATTTGGTTGCATAGTAACATCCAGAACTGTACAAGATCTTTTCTACACAAAAAAGGTATATTATGGGCAAAAAAGAGCAAACATTTGATTTTTTTTATCAACCATCCTACACGACATAATGTGGAAGCTGCTAACTGCCAGTATAGAACTGTACAGTGAAGTTAGAAGGCGTTAGTAAGATTCTCTTCTCTGTTAAGCTCCTCACATTTGTACAGTGATCGCCATCAAGTCTTGAGCTTTGTATCAATTATCTAGACAGAAGTGTGATAAAACATTTAAAAAAGTCAAGATTGCACTGATGTCTTAAACAGGATCCTACAAGACAAAGTGAGTTGAGAAGGAAACAAAGGAAAGACAGAAAAACATTCCTTGATTTTTCCCTCACAGACAAAATACTATGCTGTCTGTGATAGGCAGATATTTAAAACTAACTTTCGCTCTTCACTAAGTGGCCAATATTAATTTACTAACAGGTCAGAGTGGAAACAATCCATTGGATCTATTCTATGCTGCATTGCTCTACAGACCACTTGTCTACCATGCATTACTAAATCAATACGAAACACAGTCCACTAAGAAGGGAGGGGCAAGTTTTGCAGACAAATTAAAATATGAAAGCTAGAAAAAATCTCACTGCAGTCAAAAGAGTAATGGTACACGTGGTATTTATTAAAAAAATACTGCTTTATAGGTTGGTCATGCAACTAGAGATATTTTTCAGCAAGCAGTTACTTTGCTGTAGTTTTCCTTTTATAATGACAGATTTTATCCCATTACGATAAATATTTTATATATACTGAGAAATTATTATGAGACCCCGCTGCAAGCATAGGTGAGACTTAAAATTAAATGTTCAGAAAACACTGGAAACATTTAAGAATCTACAAAGAGCATCATACTGCAGCAGATGTTAAAATAAACAAATAACTAATCCCCCTATTCCAACATTAACCTCCTACCACTGGATGGTGTCAGAGAACTGTAAACAGAATCCCATGCGCAGGCGATCAAAGTAACCTGCCTTTCACTACATGGAGAAATGGTACAAACTCAAAGGGCTGAAGGCAATGAGGCTTTTGTTTTAGCTTTTTTTTGTTTTGTTTTGGGTTTATCTGTTTTTTGTTTGTTTTTCAACTTGACTCCTGTTACAGGAATGGCTTTCTGTTCAGAAAAAGAAGCTTCTTCCTTCTGACACTTGTTCCTGTCACTGACACTCCAAGGAAAACCAGGAAAGATATAATTTTATCAGCACATACTTTCAGGCTTTTTAATCTAAATATCCTCCTCCTGAAGTCCACTTACAAACAATAGCTTACAGTTACCCTTGTATTGCCTTGAAATCTCTGCTTTCACTAGCAAAGCGTATCAATTTAACTCATTACCTAAAAATCCTAGTAATAAATAGTCTATCTAAAGCACGTCTCTATAAACTGTGAGATTATACCATCACACACTGTTACAAATAAGTCAAGAGGACTGCATAGGTCGAATGAAAACAAATAAAACATACCCAACCATACTCCAACTGGATTTTGATAATGGTCATACATTCACCTGCACTGTCAGAAAACCATGAGGCACGGGCTAAACTGCCACTGTTTAATGCTGATAGCTAGAGAACACGCAAGACACTGCACTGCCATTTCTAGCTTTTCAGGTAAGATATAAGGGGAGAAGACAGTTATTTACATTTGGTACACCCTAAGAAAGAGATGACTAATGCAAAAAAATAACCTGATCTACCCCAAACATTCTGCTGTGACAGAGTATTTCATGATATACAGTGTGTCTGACACTATTATTAATGTGAACACGTTATATTATCAACAGCAATGGTTCAGCTTTGAGATGTTACACTAATGAGCACAAGAAGTGCTAATTTTTCCCCCCTCCAGTATGGATCCAGATCACATCACTTCTGCTCATCCACAAGCTGGAAACTCTCAGCCTCTCAGGTCTCAAAGGCACATGTACCAGAGAATAAGGGACAAGGTTTAAAGCTCATCACTAGGTAACTCACTCAGCATTTGATATGAGGTTTGACTAGTGATATGCTTTAAGTAATCTTCTTCAATAGGGAAACCTACTAAGTCTTGGTGGCTCACACACTTTGTAGCTGTTGGCTCAGGCTGCCCAGGGAAGTGGTAGAATCTCCTTCCCTGGAAGTTTTTACAAGACATGTCGATGAGGTGCTTAGGTATGTGGTTTAGTGGTGAACTTGTCAGTGCTAGGTTTTCAGTTGGACTTGATGATCTTAAAGGTCTTTTCCAACCTAAATGATTCTGTGATTCTGTAAATCAGTTTTCACTATCTACTTACAAGAGACAAATCCTTTCTATTCTGCCGATACCATTTGCCCTTTTCTATCTTAAAACTTTCCCAAATAATACTTTAATCTTTTCCTTTGCTCCACGTTTACACCCAAACTGGGAAAGATGTAAACACATTTAAATTTATGCTGAATGTTTAAAGCCAAGATGCTGAAGAGATTAATATGAATACAGTTCTAAACATGACTTTGCAATTGCCCATTCTTCTCTCCTGATAGGCAATCTGGGATACTGAAAATCCCAGGCATACATACTAAACCATATTTGTGAGCAAGCTATACAAACTGAAGCAAAACTGCACTTGCATGTAAAAGATTTCTGAACATATTAAAAAAACACATTAGATATTGAAGAACACAGAAGGTTACGAATGACATGACTGAAAATATAATAGGAAATGTTGGATTCAGACATCTGAATACAAGTAAACTTGCTTCTAGCTGTGTTTCAACATGTTAAGTTCTAATTCTTCCCAATTCTTCTTGTCTTACAACCAGAGAAGCAGAGAATTCATTTGTTGAAAGAGAGAGAATGTGAAATTCTAGCATATGAAGAGAGCATCTAATTCACAATTCTTTCTTATTCGTTCCTCTAACTCTGTGATGTATTAAAGAGAAACAGGGTTTGGCTTCCATTCAGCATTCTTAGTTAGTTTTCATGAAACTTGATTGAAGTACATTACACTGTAAAGGGAGCAAAATGCTGCATAAAACCATCAGAAGTTAGTTTTCTACATCTGTAAAAGATAAAATTTGGAATATGTGGTGTCTTCATTTGTTTATGAGCTTTTAAACAACAATAATCCCACATCTCAGCTGGTGAGTCCATTACTGATAAGGCAAGTAAATACATGTAATTATAAAGTAACCATTTTCAAAGAGAAGAGTAATCCTTTCTTTATCCACTGGTAAAACAGCTTGTAATTATTATACAACTGAGAACAAAGATTTGTGCACAGAATCCTGCTAAATCAAGACAGATTTGACTGATTAAAACTCTAGTCATCAGGACATTTGTAATACAGTGCATGTGGGCAGAGAGTCTTTAAAGTGCAGGTCACAAATCTGTTAGATTTATGGGAATAAATCATGAGCCTTCTGTTGGAAAATTGTGCAAAATGGAAATTTAAAAAAAGTGCTTGTCCCCTTTTCTCCTTTTGAGGTGTAAACTGATACTGGTGATGTTTTAGAAAGTCTTGGGTATCCTTATTACTTCCACTGTATTCATTGTTAATTCAAAATCCTTATATGTTTGGGTAACTTGGTGCATGTTCAAAGAAGAACAACAAAGATGATCAAAGATGAGGGACTGATTTCTGAGGAAAGATTAAAAGAACCAAATATATATTTATATATTGCTTGGTTCAGTGATAGAGGAGCCAGAGAAAGCAGGAGTTACGAGCTAACAGTTTCTGAGTGCAACATGCGAAGGCTGTAAACATCATAGGTCTTTGTTTAGGATGAACTGATGGGCAACACCAGGAATAAGAGAAGGAATCAAGAAACTTTTGAGATAAATATTATGCAAAAGAGAGAGTTTGCTGTACTATAATGGGACAGAGTTTCCTCAAGAAAATGTGATATTGCCATCTCTAGAGTCAGCATCTACTCTAGGAAAAGCATTATTACAAACCTAGTAAAGAAGATGACCAAGAAAAGATGTTTTCATTAAAATCGGTTCTAAAGATTCAGCCTTGGCCTCTGTGGATGAAGCAGCAGTGACTCAGAAAGGTTGCAGGCACAAGAGAACAGGCACCATGCAGTCACCTCTGCAGGACTTTGGGTAACCCCCAGGCAGAAGCTCTCCTGCTCCACACCTCTTCCAGACAAACTAGCATCGGGACTCTCCTTGCTCAGCTCAGAGACTGCTTTGCTTCTTGCAATTTCCCAGAAATCATGGTAAAAACCAACAAACACCGTTACTTGTATACAGTCATGGAAGTATCAAAAGTAGTGAGGAAAGGTCAAGAAAACCCAGTGGCAGACCTAACAGACTGCAGTTTAAAGTGAGCAAGTTGCTTTTCCTGTTTCTCATATACCAGTTCCAGATATTGCAACAGAAGCAATGTGCAACTACCTCATTCATAAGGAAATCTAATAGCTTTTCCAATATCTTCTTGAAATCTTGAAATATAACATTTACAATAGATGAGAAGTCTTGGAGTTGTGACACACAAACGTTTTCCCAGCTATGACAGATAGGAAAAGTTTTTTTTACAACAAAAAGCTAAACAACATGGCCTACAGCTGATAAACAATAAGATTTTATATTATAAGACTTCCCTGTTCATAACCAACATTCATCAGTCCCTCCTTCATTCATATTAAACTACTTATTCTCTTAAGGTGGTTAGTGGTGCTGCATCACCCATAGAAAACTCTCACAATTTGTTTCTAAAATCAATTCTAGAAAATTATATTTTCCTGCACTTACTACAGTAAAAGTCATAGAATCATAGAATCACCAGGTTGGAAAAGACCTCCTGGATCATCAAGTCCAACCATTCCTATCTACCACTAAACCATGTCCCTGAGCACCTTGTCTACCCATCTTTCAAATACCTCCAGGGATGGTGACTCCACCACCTCCTTGGGTAGCCTGTTCCAGTACATATCCCCTGCCATTATATTAAAGTCAGTAACTGCCAAGGAGTGATCTCCTTTACCTCTCTGTTACTTTCTTGTTTTCAGTTTAACAATGCTGATGTACTTCAAAAAGTACTCCTTACCAGCAACAGCTATTTTTTTAAAACGGGTTTTAGCTGGATTGGATATTTGTGCAGAAAAACATGTTACACTAATCTCTCTCTCACAAACACTGTTTCTAACATCTTTCTTTTAATTATTATATTGGTGTAAATTTAAGAAAATTATGTGTTGCTGCAGGTTTAGCAATAATGGAATTGCATTCAGTTAAAAAATCATTTGAAGAAGAAATACCTTCCAGTAAACAGAAACTTGCATCAAAATAATTTCTATTTGTATTGCAAATGTTACAAGGGGAAATATAATGCTTCCACTGCAAAATATTACTGTTTCAAGTACCACCAGAGACCAGAGATACAGAAATGTGTAAGGAAAGGTTTATTGACTGCAGGTCATGCTATGGATGAAAAACTGCATAGATTCCTGTTGTGCTGGACTATTCTCTTTAGTGCTTAGAGACGAAAGAAAGCCAGAGTAGATTACTTTGCACCTAAAACCCCATTTTTGTCTGAAACCATGAGCACTCACCTTCCAGTCTGACCACCAGAGGCACTTTCAGCTCGAGCTCTCGGCAGGCTTTGGTGATACCATTGGCTATGATGGCACAGTTCACGATCCCACCAAAAATATTTACAAGTATTGCTTCAACCTGTAGGAAAGAAACAGAATAGAAAATGGGTGTGGGTTTTGTTTGCAGGGGTTTTTTATCCAAATAAATACAAGCAAAAGATCCAAACCAGGGTCCAAATTCCCCTCTCTCAGGCAGAAGGTACAAGCTTCACCTCTGTACTCAGAGAACTTGATTCTGTGTCTGTTATTTCTGCAGCTTGTAGCAGTCATTAATGGCCTTGGTCTAAACTGGTATCACAATGAACATCACAAAAACATTATTGCACAGAAAACGAGACCTTCTACTGATTAAGTAATCTATATTTTGGATTTTCTTACTGTACTGAATAATCATCAGAGACTGGAGCTCAGAAAACACAGTGTATGAATATGCGAACGCACGTGCAATTAAATATTCAGGTGAACACTCCACAAAACAATCTTGATATGCACTTTATCATAAGCAGTACAGAAGAAAAGGTAATATACTTGCCCTGACTTGATAAAGAGGAGCAAAAATCTCTCCTAATTAACAAGGAGAGGCATGTAATGAAGAACATGCATTACAACAGATTAATTGATAATCTCAAAAAACTGCTACTCATCAGTTTCTGGAAATTCCTGCCCCCAATTCACAATTAAATTACCCTTCAGAACATACAAGACATTATTACATATGAGATATTGATATGGTTTCTTTCCACTTGGTCAAGTAATGTAATATCGAACCTAAGTTCACATACCAAGCTTGCCAGCATGGCTTATTAAGTCAAGGCAGGGCACCACTGTTTCTTATTCCGAAGTGGGGCTAAGCCACAACATTTGGGATACTCCACAATAAGCTCACTGGGTGGCACAGACGAGCTTTGCCAGAGTCATACTGACTCAAAATAAGACAAGAGGGCATTAGGTTTGAAGGAATGAAATATCACTGGATTTCACTTGTGCCTGATGTCAACCACAATTATGCTTAACTCATTGCACAAGATGAACAGATTCACTTTGCCCATCTCCAGGTAAGCAGGCTCATACCAGCATCAAGAAAATCCCCTGCAGTCACGCATGTTTATAGCTCTGCACAATCAGGTTTGATATTTCTCTGCAGAGACAACATGACAATTAACTCCTGGGATGTGCAGTCACACACACAGATTGAAAGCTCACCACTGTCAGTAAAACTGCCATCTACAACAAAGCAATAAAAAGGCAAAAAACCCTTCCACAAATACTTTACTTTCCACAAGAAATCAGCTCACTCCTTAAGCAGTACCCTGGACAGCAAAAACATCACTTACTGTAAGTGCATACAGTGTTTACATTGCACTATCAAACTCCAATGCCAACACAACAGTCAGAAAACCAAGACAGCAATGGAACCACCTCATTGACATCTCTTCATCACCTACTACCCCTTCAGCTCCAAGGCTTCTCATGATGCTGCCCTGAATGGCCATAACAGTTCCCATCTGACCACATGGGACATGGCCCCATTTTCTTGGACTCGATGATGCGGTGGGTCTCTTCCAATCTGGTGATTCTATGATTCTTCTCTCAGCTCTTCCATTAGACACCAACTCTTTCATTCTGTCTTCCAGTGCTGACGTGCCAGGATGCTGCCAACTCAGCAACTTGTCTCCTCTTACCATCTGCAGTGGAGTCATCCAGTTAAGATTTGCCCACTCTTCCGGGCAGCCTAATACTATATGCAGCGTTCTCATTTGCCTTTTCAAAGTACAAAACATCTGTAATGCTCTATAAGTAGAGCAATGATTGATAAGAAACTTCCTTCAGAATCTTCTCCCTCCAAAATGAGGTACAATGGTTCTGCATCACAGCACCAACTGCTTCACTTCGTAAGTCCTGCACGGTAACAGCCGGCATATAGGTCACAATATTGGTTCTGCATCACAGGCAGAGCACACTAGGGATCAGAAGGAAATTAATAACCCAGTCAAATCAGAACGTACAATTTAATTAATTTTCTAATTCTTCCTTATAGTTTAGACATAGGCCAACACTTCAATGCCACGTTAAATCCATGCATTTAACAGTTTAGGGCTTTCCGGATTCTAAGTTGGTAGATGCCATTGCAATTATTTATTTCACCTTTGCAGCATTACAAAATCCTTAACTCTGTAGGAGCTAGCAGCAGTGAAGCCTCAGAAGAGCCCTCCTCTGCCTCGCTCCTCCTGCTTGTACACACGGAAACATTCTCAGTGTCAGGAGGCAAAACCACATAAAGTGAAAATCAAGCTCATCAAACTCTTGCCAAATTAACCCTTATGGTAAGGAAACTGGCTTTGGAAAGTGCTTTGATGTTAAAGTACATTACTGAGATACTCTATCTGCAGGACAAGCCACAGAAGCTGCTCTGCCCTCTCTAATACACATTCCTAATGCAGGGACAC
Organism: Clamator glandarius; assembly: GCA_033459285.1. Lineage (NCBI taxonomy): Eukaryota > Metazoa > Chordata > Aves > Cuculiformes > Cuculidae > Clamator > Clamator glandarius. The sequence continues at coordinate 678,525 of JAUNZM010000089.1, read as the reverse complement.
TGCAGCAGGCATGTGACAGATCAACTTAACCAAGTATGTTTACATTGTTAGAGATAAGGAGGCAGATTTTATGCCCAGTACAGATATTTTAATTCCTAATGCAGACATTCTCATTTAAGGATCTGCTTTTCAGCTTTCAAGCTGAATTCTAATCAGGCCTTCTAATCCATTGGCAGCAAAAGGAAAAAAAAAAAGTTGAAGGAAATGAGATGCAGCTTGGATAATTGATGTTTGTATGTTTGGCTTTAACAAAAATACACTGTAAAATTAGAGAGGAGTCTAAAAGGATGCAATCAATAGGAAACCGAATCAAGTAGAGAATTCAGTCTTGGGTTTTACTCTAATCTTTCAAATAAGCCAAAGATCAGTCCAAATGATGCTGAGATTCACTTTAACTCCACTGATATTTGTGAACATTGTTTATATATGCGTCTGTAGCCTGGCTAGACGTTGTACTTCCAGATGAAAGAACTTTAACATTCAGACCCAGTAGATGGATGAAAAGATTTTCAGTATTTCATGTGCACAGAGAAGGCACAACCTCTGCATTATCTAAATCTGTAAGAAAAATAATCCCACTGTATACCAGAACCATTACATATTGATGTGCTCAGTAATTGATGAGTATGGAATATTAGACACATTACAAAGAGGGCAAACTGTCTACATACAGGACAGGTTATACTCCAAAGAACATTTTCACCCAACAGCACGCCTTATAAAATTATTTTGTATTTCAGCAACACTAAAGAAACATAAACAGCACATCCACAGGTTAGGTTCCTCCCATCCACCAAAACAAGCGATAGGTGTGAAATCACTATCAAATGCCCTTGCAAGTGACTATGGACTTCTCTGGAGAAATAAGGGAACCCACAATGGCATGAAGTCATTACCATCAATAATGGTAAAAGCCCCCAGTCTGCCAGCTTTAAGCACCAACACTGGGAAGCAAAAGTGATAGAAACAAAACACTGTCTTCAGGCTAGATATGGTTTTGAGTCTTCGTAAATACTGGAATACCCATTAATCCCACAGCTCCTAGATACTACCTGAACATACGTGCAGACACAGAGATGGCCTTCACTCTATACAAGAAATCAGATATATTTATATAGATACATCTATATAAAAATCTATGTTGCTTTATTAATAAAACTAAGAGTTTAAATTTACAGTGACTTTTTGAGCCCTGACAATGCCTTCAATTCTGCTTTGAATGTTTGGCAGTAAACCCCCTCACCCTGAATAAGTATAATTGATGCTAACTAAAGTAAGAACGCTAGGGGATTGCTGTTGGAATTGTATCAGATCACTGACATGATGCGCACGGCTGCCAGGTTGCATACAACTAAGGGCATTTTTCATGCAGCAGCAGCAGCCTTAGCATACCTGCCTGCGCTCTAAAAAATAGATACAGGGGATCTGCATTTACTTCTTCCTTTCTTCACTAAAAAGTTCTTCACCTTAACAAAAGGCACACTGACATCTGATCATAACACACTTCAGGAGTAATAGAAGCAGCACCTATAATAAAGCATTCCACTTCTCCTACAGCCCATTGATAAATCTATACACAGGACGTCTTGGTGTCTGCCTCTGCTGCATCAAGCTGCTGAATTTCCTTTCGAGTCTGCATGAACACCACAAGTTGTGTACACAAAGACAGAGAGGACAAAATCTTGACACTTGCAAGTTGTTTCTCTTTCATTTTCCACCTTTGTTTTACCCCAGAACAATTACAACGGGCTGAGGGACACAATGCGCAGTAGCACTGAACAACGGCAGGTATTTCACAGAGGGTAGTGCTCGGAATCTCACATAAACCAGAAATCCAAATGTAAAATAATTGAGGTTTGATAATCATTTGAAGATGATGCAAGTAAGTGCAGCCACCAAAGCAGCTGTCTTGCTGCCCCCCTTCATCTCCCAGCACATAAAGCCCCCTCCTCTTGTGTTCATATCGGAGCCATGCGGATGCCAAAGCAGCTCCCGGGTCCAATGACCCTGCAGACACAGAACACTGGCCCTGGAGCAAGGAGGAACCCCTAACACGCTGCTGGGACCCGGAATAAGGTGGGAATGTGTAAACCAATTGTGAAACCACTTTCTTAGTTATTGCTTTCCAGGATCTGAATGTATATTAGTTGCATACAAAAATGTGAGGTCAGTAACGCAACCAGAGAACTGTCCAATAAAACTCAACCTCAAAATCACCAAGACTATGATTGCACAGCACAGATTGCATCTGAATACTACTGAAAGTATATACTGGAACACAAGTGTGGGGTGTTTTAAAATATATGGTTTAAAATATGTGTTTTAATACATTTTAATGTTTCAGTATGGCTGACAAAGACAGCTCAAAACATAACTATTCCAACACTCAAATCCCTTTAAAAAATGTTGCTTCTCTTTCAAAAAAACCCCCACATTATCTCATCTGATGACAGCAGGAAAGACTTGCAATAGTTTTCCAGCTACTAGCAGTGTCAGATGCCTTGTGACTTCACGTACATCTTTTCCCTGATATGCACACACTGATGCAGGAGCACTCATACAGTGAACTATAAACATTATTATAAAATCACCAATATAATTTCTGACCTTGCTGCAAAGCGTTGCTCTGAAGCTCGATCCATTTATTTCAGTTGAAAACAAGCTATTCAACAACTGTCAGTAAAACCCCATCTGCGGCAAATTAAAAGCTACACTAGCAAAGAACTTGCTTACAGTTCGCTTTGATTGAAATCTGAGAAAAAACACCTTTACATTTCAAGCTAACTGAATTCATTTATTGACCAATCCCAACTCTTTCATCATCTAAAAGTGTACCCCGGCAGTATGAAGCAGGCTACATTTGTCATGTTTTCCCCTTCAGGGTGCCCCAGGTCACACCTACATGGAAGACAGTGGGTTGGATCATACAGATGGCAAACATGCTCCTGCTTAGAGTCTTCTAGTATTTTTTTAAGCTTAAAAAATGTATTATGTCTCCCAGTCCTTCTGGTCAGTGGGGTACAATCTTCCATCTGCAATTCACGTTGCCAGAAAACAAATAAGAAAAGCAAGCCAGCAGCATACTGACAGGAATTTGTTTTTTCTCTCCTTCTTTCAACATAATAAACACCAGTGAAAGGATGGTATCTTAAATCGCTCAAGTACATCAAAGAATGTGGATGGAGAAGCTCCCATTGCAGGATGTTGGGACACAGGCACTGATGATGCAGATGAATTCTCAGATCACGGAGGGTAAATAAAGGTGCTGTAACCTACAACTGGATACACCCATCCAGGACTGCAAATACACACAAGCCAGACAAGCACAGTCATGTGAGAGTTTTATATTCCCAGTTTGATCTTTCAAATGCTTAGCACCTCACCTCCCTCCTAGTTAAAAAGGGTATTCACCACTCTTAAAATCATATATCTGGGTTGCAGTTTGGCCTTGCACTGGCCTTCATAACAGTGACATACAAGGGCTTCTTCCTCACAGAGCTGGAAGATTATGGGAACCTTTACCAACAGCAAAGCATCAAGAACCACTGCAGTTTAGAGACACGCAAGGCAAAATAACACTTACATGAACAAAACTTTGTCAGGATGAGAGAATCTCAGGAATATACACTTAATTAGCTACAGGTAAGCAAGGAACTTTCAACTTCTTAGCAGCTACGTATTGCTTTTATTAAGACAGAAATTTTCAGCATGACAAGGAGAGAGTGAGCCTCCTTGCTAGTGGTTTTGGAGACAGACAATGAGGCTGAGAGGCGACAGTGTTTTCCAAACGCTTTGGAGACGGCTGAGTTTAAATGGATTACAAGTCAGATGTTCTTGTGTTCCAGACAAAGATCTATTCCTTGTGCCTTTTAAGAGATAGGTAGCGATACTAAGAATAAACCCAAACCATTAGGTAAAATGGGATGTATAGTTCCTCAATTCAAATGCAATAAAATGCATTTAATCCTACCTATTATTCCCTTGGTCTTTATTATTCCTTCATTCACAGTTTACAAAATTTGTTTCAATGTGAAAGAAGATTATCTCCAATTCTCAATAAATGTAATAAAAATGTAATAAAACACAGATGCCATACACTCAGGCCATCACTCTGTATCTTTCTGCTGCAACTGATCAGATACACACATTTTAAATGTCTCTATAATATTGTAACTTGGATTGCAGGTCAAATGTAACTTTTTCTTATCCAGTTTTGAAATACTACTCTACTCTTCTGGCTTTTTATATTAGACAATATTTACGGTTCATTTGAAAATAAAGATTAAACCTACTGTATCGGAGCAGTATGAAAGATTTACAAACAAAGACAATTGCTTAAAATACCCACTAGAGGACAGTGCAATTCAATGTGCAAAAGGAATAAAAAATCCCCTTTGAGAGAAGAGCAGGGTTATTTTTTCTACTTAAAGCTAAACTATCTCATTTTACTTTATAAAAATGATACAAAATATTATTTTGCTTCTTTGGGGTATAATTGTGAAAGTCTGAAGGGGTTAAATTTAAGGAGGCTGAATCAACAAAAAGCAAAGTAAGAAAACTTGCAGTTAAGGTGAAGAAATACTGATACAAAGCAATTTTGAATGTTTTTTACACTTTCAAAATACATCAGTGTTTAAAGTTCACTAGTAATGCTTCCCTATGCCACAGCAAGAAAGAAAGTCTGATGAATCTCCAAAGCAAAATTCAGGTTTTTCCATCTGGGAAGACTGTCTGAGAGGTAGGGAAAGCAGGTTGCATTTTCCCCAAAGCTACTTTTTGTCCAGTATCCAAGAGGTTCCTGAGGAATCAAGTCTTAGTGAGAGTGAATACCTTGTTTCTGCTACACCCAGTTACTGTGTGCTAAGCCCTTTTCTTGACTGGCTGGTGAGATGACAGTACCTGGCCACCTGACCGTAGCCACACAGAGACAGACAAAGTTCTTTTGGCAATGCAAGTCCCTTGAGGCCATGCTAAGAGTCTCAAGTGTCACAAATTTTCAAAAATTAAACCTTTCCAGCTCCAGTTTCTGATGTGCTAAAGCAGTCAGCCTATGGTCTTCAGTCTACTTATAGCAAATCCAGGATCTTGAAAAAGATACAATTTTATTGGCTGTTGATGGTTTGAAAACTATTCAGCAACAATCCTCTGCTGATGGACATGATGCTGGTTGCAGTCCTTTGATGGGATGAGACAAGAATGCAGGTGAGCAGGGTTCTGTAGCAGGAAGAGCTCTGGTGCCCACGGGTACCAACGACAGCTCTCAGGGTGGACTGTTCTGTCCTGAGATTTTGTCTTACTTACCTGTGGCACTGACATAGAGAGCTCATTAAATTAATGGTAGGAGATAAAATGAAGACTGTTAGATTATGCACCACAGTATAGTATCTGAAACAGTCCTTGTTGACCTCTCTTTGCCCGGCTGCGCAAGGCCCATGTTTGGGGAACTGAAATACTCCAATTCTAGGTGCACATTCCTTCAAAATCCAAAATATCATGGCAGGCAGCAACATGACCTTGGGAACCTTCATTTCAACAGTACTTCTCAGTGAGGCAAGTCTCGCACTGAGCTGGTTTGGGGAATGTTTCATCATCTGCAGGACACACGCTCCTCACACTCTAAGCCCTGGCAGAAACACATTCATCAAAATAATGTCATCATTCCCGCAGAGTCCTTGGTATGTGATCACTCTTCAGATGTGTTTATGAAGATGGAAACTATTCACATGCTTTCTAAGCCTGTGCTACCTCCTGGCAAGACTTCAGTTAGATTCCGTCCAGAACCACATACACCATGTTGATCCAGTTCAGAGTGCCAGCTAATTAATCCGACTTCAGAACACAGGCAAAGCAGGCAAGTGAGTGCCTGCATCCACGCAGACATGTTCTTTCACTGATAAGCAGCAGAATCACCTCCTAGTGTAATCCTTTTTCATGTTAATAAAGGACAAAAGTAAGGAAAGAGAAGGAAAGAAAAATGTTGAGACCACAAAGTACTATTCTGAATTACAACTGAGAATCAAGACAACAACTTCTAGTACTGTTCTGAGACAAAATGCAGCTGCTACTTGCTAGAAAAATTGCATTTTTGGTGCCAATATGGCAGCATAACTATTCTAGCAGATCACTGGTACAAGGAATAAAATACATAAATTTGTTCTGACTACCCTTTAAATATCTCAGCTTCAAGAAGATCAAGCCCCTGGATGAGCAGAATAGAATGTCAATCAGTATAAAACTAAGGAATGATGACTACCTACATGACCACTTATTGTTCCAAGATCAAAAGAAGACGTGATCAGTTCTTCTGTGTCACATAAAAGAAATGTGAAATATTGCACCCTCAACTGCCTCTTTGTGCACCCAGAACCAAAGGTAGTTGCATGTTTAGGTCCAATTTGGGGGACTTTACTCTAGCAAAACCAATATGTGTCTCTGCCAACGCTCTTGTAGGCAATTCAGTGAGCACTGGTCATTAAGTGTTTAGGGTATTCATGCTGTTTGTCTGATCCATATTAGCATAAGTTATAGATACCCTCCAAATCCACTCACCCAGGATAGTTTATACAGTAGCATGGCTGCAAGTAGTTCTTCAACAACTGCAAAAAGTCTATTAATATTTATCCAATATTTGCTGAATTTTGCCTCTGCACTTCAGATTAGTTTCTCAATCAAAGGCATGTAGTACAGTCTCTCTAACATTGTGAAGGCTCTGAAGTTCAAATTAGATTTCTGCTAAACAATAACCACCTTTCTGAAAAATAGCAACGTGATGATCATTTAAGTAATGTGACACAACAGGTAGTATGTTTCAGCAACTTGCTATGCCCTGGGGTGCCTCTGTGCACAGTTTCATCATGCTTTATGATGTATTAAAAGGCAAAAGGCCCAATGATTTTAAATAATTCAAACTCCAAAAATGCAATATTTCTCGAAAGAGGGAGTACTTGGAGAGAACAGATATATGATAGAAATGGAACTGGTGCAGTATGCAATCCTCAGCATGGGCTGCAGTTAGATGCATTTTCAAATAGCAAGTTATACTGGACAGTGCAATGTAGTGCATTACAGACAACTGGCAAATTACCAAAATCAATACTAATAATTAATACTACAATGGCAAATATCTACCAAAAGGACTGACTACATAGAACTGAATAGAATTTGATGACTAGTTCAATTCTTAATGTTTATTTCAACAACCAGCTAAAAAATGCATATATTAGAAATCTGGAAACATCTTAAGGAGTGCTTTCTCTCTACCTGTTGGCCATCGATTTGACTTCGACATAAGTCCAGCCAGAATGTGCCTTCCTGTAAACAATTACTTTGTAACTCAGGGAAGAAAAATAAACCAACAAAACCCACAATAAGGTCAGAAATCTTCATGTGAATAATGTCTGAGAACCACCAGTGGCATTCCAAGCAAAGCACAACATTTCAACATGTCACTTTAAAACTTTCATTCTTTTACTTGCTTCTGGAGTCCCTCAATACCTAATACTCACGTAGCCTTCAGAAGGCACAGGGGATCTTATCAAAGCAGCCTACCTAACAGGAATGATGGTTTGGGGAAACAGCGAGATTTGTGGGCATACAGCCACTCTGCAAAAGAAGGCACAGCTACGGCTGATGAGAATACCCACAGGTCTACTAGATAACAAAATCTTGTGCCTGTGCTCTCAAACATCTGTCATCCGCTATCTGAAAACAGTAAAAACTCATTTGTCCTGCAAGCTACTGACACACTTTTTTCATTTCAATGTTACTATACCTTTTTCTAGTATTTGGCAGCGGCTACTTTCAAAGCAATGACTAATACAAAACAAGTGTTGGCAGGTCTGTTCTAATCTGGCAATTTTTGGACCTCTCAGTATGGACAGTAAAAATTGTGCCCATAAAAATCCCAAGCTTAAAATGTAAATTCCTTTTTGTGAACATGCTTGATGCTTACACTGTTCTTACAGAATGAACAAGAAAAGCCCCAAAACAAAAACAAGGGTCAAAAATAGTAACATAACCTTGAAAATGATTTGCAAATGAAGCATCAGAAACTCTTTCCACTGACAGAAAAATGAGGTCCTAAAGGAATGGCCACATACACAAAGTTAGCAACCAAAGAATCTGATGAATATTGCTAATTCCCAGGAAGACAAAAAAAAAAGAAAGGCAAGTCAATCATTGTGCCTTAGCAATTCTGCTCAGGAGAACAAGAAGAAAATAGTCCTTAATCTTTAAAACAGACTTTGATTTTCTCCCATATAGAAAGCTGGGAACTCATTCTACATGAAGATTTCATCTTCTGTTTAAAGAAGGCATGAGATTTCAGCAGCTGGGATTTTAATTGATTCCACACATTGAAAGATTGACATCATAAGATTTCACAGTGCCACAGTTAGCTGTCATTTCTTTTTCCTGTCATTACATGTTCAGCTCTACACCTTGTTTTGGGTAAGGGACAGGCCCAACTATCATTTTTCAAGCCACCACAGCAAAGGATTTATTTCCTGAAATCAACAGTCATCAAAACCTATCTTTATTCACTCTTCAAAAATAGCCTTAGAAATATAAACACTGTATTTATCTAGAATATCAAATACTAAGTGATCACGAAAGAGATGAAGAACAGTTATTCTTCTGCTCTAGAGAGACTTGGCATCTTCCTATTTTGTCACCTGAGAAACATCTCTGACACACATTCCCCACACAGAAGAGTATGAAATGTAACAGAAGCTCCTATCTAGGTCACATTGTTTTCTTACTGAGACAATGGAAACTTTCAAAAAGGAATTCTGTACTTCAAGAAGCTTAATTAAAGTATAAAAATGCATTGTCATGGGTACTGAACTGCATATACACGCCTGAAATCTCCAAATAATTAAAACTTGTTCTTTTATGGCAACATTGTAGTCATCAAAAACCTGAATTACTGTGCTCATTAGGTTCCGAATTACTACCACATAAAAATCAGCTAACTATTAACATGTAAGTAAGTCAAAATAGAAATAGTAAAATTGAGGAAGGTATAAAGAAGAGTGACAAAGACACTGAGCAAGCTTTGTACACAAAATGACTAAATAAACAGGGACTCTCCATCTTAGGAAAGAAAAGTTGAAGAAAGATATACAGCAAAGGCTGTAACGAGCAAGAGAAAAAGGAACAGGGTACACCCATTTTGTGACTGTCTCTGTGTAATTTTATTGCTTAGTCCTTAGATCTTGTAATATCAGAGATGGTGAAAATACAGAAGGGGCCCTTTACTGTTGTTTTTAAATGAAGCATATCAGAACACTTTTCTCCCACCTCGGCCTGCAGATAAGTGGGGCAGGTGACTCCCCGTCAGCTCAGAATCCTTCCCAGCCTGAACCAGCAGCAGGCGAACAGTGGGACCTGTGAACACCTAAACGTTAGTGAGAACTTTTGTCCCAGAATCATCTTTTCTGAAGACTGGCCACTCTGGCATTATAAAGACATTCAGCTCAGAACAGGACTGCTGAAAAGATGGATAATGATATTTATCTTCTACAAGGTTTATACAAAGTAATTTAAACTAAAAAAAGTGACAGCTCAAAAATTAATGACCAGTAATAACAGCTTAGCATTCCATTTGTGAGGATAAGAACTGTATTATTGCAAAATGGGATGACTCAGGAGTTGACAAAGTGGTTCTACAGACTTTTTGGACTGTCTAGCTACTTACAAAATCATAAAATGCAATTTAACTTTTTTCTTCATTATAAGAAGAGGGAAAAAGATTGGCCTGGCTCTTTGACAAGTATTAATCAAGGATGTCACTTTATTCCTCCTAATAATTTAACCTGTCATCTTCATTTTTAGTAAAAAAAAGGGAAGAACCTTCACAGAAATAATTATTCGATAATGATCTACCAGCCACTTTACACAAATTTATCGAAGCATTTTGCAATAAACAGAGCTGAATGTTTTAACCACAATCCCAAAGTGATATAATCAGCAAATCTGAGCTGTGAAAGAAGTTAGAGCTACATTAAGAAACAGATGGAGTGAGCATAAAACAATCACAGATAAGTCGGCATAAAGGAACTTTAACTTTAGATTGATCAAGGTTGAGATGCTCAAGGCAGCCATGGGGAGTCATACACATTAAAATTAACAGGAGATGCATGTAAATCACAGTCTGCTTCTTAAATCTCAACCCAGTTGTGTACAGAGCAACACATGAAACTGTAGTTCTCTCTTCTAAACATATACCCCTGCTTTGCAAGTGTTTCTGCAGTATAGTCAAGGAAAATGTATTAGGAGAGCCATTTTTTGAGTTTTCCAAGTCTACCTAAAAAATCTAGATACCTGTTAAATTCAATGAGAACCGGAAAACCTTACAAGGATTTAAAACTCCCACATTAAATATTGCAAAAATGTCAGAATGAGCCTCAGACATATGCAGTCTTACACTTGCAACTAAGCATGATGGAAACAAAGAAACAGACAGCAAATATTTGGTTATAAACCCGACCATCTACCGCACAGCCAAAAGCTGTCACTTGGCTTCAGTAGCAGACGACTTCTAAGTTCAGATTTTCTGCAGTGATCTATACTGTATTATATTGGCAACCCAACAATAGCTCCTCGGTGTAGAATCCAAAGATGAAAATAAAGAACCAATTCATAAACAAAAACTGCTTCAGAGCCTTACTATAGTGCAATAGTTAATGCTAAGTAAACAGGTGAGTCCAACACTATCCCATACCTTTTGATCTCAAAATCAGATAAGCAAGCATGTCCTAATTGTATTATTTATTCTACAATTTAGTAGCAGAAAAGTAAAATTTCAGGTTTGTATCCTGCTGTGGTGACATTTTTTTTTTTAATTTATTTCACTTCTGGATTATACACAGAAAAGAAAAAATTCCCATTGTCAGAAACTATTTTATCACCTGAAAAACACACCTTGTTCTCAGATAGACACAGTACTGAGAAGTAATCGTGATCTAGGCTAAACTGTAAAAAGAAAAGCGAATTCAAAGTCTATATTTCAAAAGAAAACAATACAAATGGTTATAAGCAAGGAAATTAACACAGGTGGAAACAATGTAATTAATGTATTGCATGTAGTTTTTGTTAATTACTTTTTAAGTACTTAAGCACAGTAGTAGCTAAAGAGAATTTGAAAGAGAGATTACATAAAAACGTTTCCAAGCGGGTGTTTCACGCTGAGCCACAGTCTGCCATGGCAGTGCAGATTAATCAGGAAAGCCTTGCCTTCACTTTCAAGGCCCTTAATGATCCACCCTAATAACCTCATTCCCTCCCTCGCTTTTCAAGCATCATCTGGGTAGGTTGCTGCTTACATTCTGTCCTGCCCGTTGATGGCAGCCACCATCTGAACTTAAGCAGTCATCTTAATGAAATTTCTCATATCTGAAAGAAGCTTTACATTAAGATTCCCCTGTGCCACATCTTACAACCTCCCAGAAAACTCACCTGCTTACAAAGGCAAGACTCTTGGCAACCTGGAACCACTGTGATTGTAGCTCTGTACCTCCAGTTTCCATATCGGACCCTACTGGAACTTCAGGGCATGGCTTTAAAGCCTTTATTCCAATTAGAGCATGAACGGTAGGAGAGAGGAGCGAAACTTTGCCTGTTCACCTAAGATGACTTAGCTGGAATGCAAAGTCGTATCCTAGGTCAGCTCTTTGAATTACAGACTTGGTGTTTATGCCGCATGGATACACTGTCTGGCACAACGAATTCCTGGTCCATCAAGAGCCAATACAAAAGGAGAAATACTACCAGTAATAATAACAGTAATGACCTTTCACTGTAACAGCAATTAACCTAATCCAGCAGCTGCAAAATGACTGGTTCTACTGTGAACTAATGTACTGGCCCTGAAAGCAAATCCACATGTGCTTTAAGCCATTGCCTTTTCACTCACTGCGGCTGCCATTTAGTGCTACAATTCACCTCCACAGGAAAGCACTTTAAATGACTGCAGGCACTTGCAGCCACCCAGCAGAGCGACCCTAAATAGAGACAGATTACAGCTCTGGCAAGCAAGCAGATGACACATGGAGGCATTCTCGGGACATGTTATCCACGTACTTTGAAAGGGATGAGAACTCAACAGTTCTCAGCAGTGCTTGCAAAAAAAGACAATGGACAAATTGAACACCTTTGCAACAAGTCCTGGTTCTAGAAGGCATTTCTTTTTGGGGTGGAAAGCATTGCAAAATAGTCCCATTTCTGGGAGATGTCAGTCAAAAATACTTGACCACGTTTGGTCTTCAGGGCACCAACACATAAATAAAAAACTTTGACTGAAGAACAGTTTCTTAAATTCATTATTTAGTTTGATAAAGCTGCCCAACAATCCAGTCTGGACACGAACTACGCAACTCAAGCTGAGTACTTTTGAAAAGCCAAGATACCCTGCAGCCCTCTCAGCAGCTCTCACCTTCCTGACACCTTCAAGTGTTTACAAAGAGCAAACGAAAGGACTCGGCTTTACTTCTGCCTAATTAAAACGTTTTAAAAGAATTCAATTATAATATGCCAAACTACACAAATGTAAAGACCTTTCCTACAGAGAATTAGTGATGAATTGAATGATTTTTTTTCTTTTTTAATCAAACTGTTGGCAAGCGGTGTGGGTTTCCTGTTTGTAAACAACCATACGAATGCTAAACATATTTATTCACAACTTGACACGAAAGACAGCTCTGTAATTAATCATTTCCCTATCTAATTCAAATGAAATAAACCCCCAAAGTTGTACCCCTTTCTTATTATGAAATAGTCAGTTAAACATAAATGAATAATTATCTGAATTATCAACTATCTACAGATGCGTGGCTCTTTTCAGCCCAGACAATGGCATATCCCCGATGCATGCTGGTAATCTTGCTCACATTCCCTTATTCTTGAAGTGAGAAAATCTCCTTACATATTAAATAAGCTCAATCATGGGCTATTAAAACTATTGTTTCAGGTTATCTAATAATTGCAGGCTTCCCTATCTATATTCATTGCTAAGATGCAAGCCTTCTTTTTAATTGAAAAATGCCTGCATGAGTGGGCAAAATGTTAAAGGCCATGGGTTAAGACTATTTCTGTAAAAATAAGGTAACTCTGAAGCTGTGAAAATTTTTCATTTGAATTAACTGCTTGAAATCCTATCTTCTTTTGACAACACAAAGGCTGAGGTTTGGATATTAAGAAATATTCATTAGAGCTTATTTAATTTCAGAGGCCTAAATAATTTGCAAGAATAGTTTGTTTTCCATATCAACAGATGTTTGGATCTGAAAGACTGTATGATTACCCTTCCTCTAAAATCTTATTTTCATTTTCTGAAATGCAACAATTGGGAGTCAATACGAAGACAGACCATGCTATGTTGCTTATGTTAAAAGATCAAATTCTTTGTAGGAATGTTTTATTAATCTAAAATAGACCAGAAGTGTAATCCATTGCTTGAACACGGGTTTGAATATAATGGCAGTGTTTGTGTGCTTTTTCCTCCACTTAAATGTGAAAAGTAAATTTACAACATCTTTACAAGCTCATTACATTCAAACAGAATAGAGATAATATGCAGACATACTGCTCAAGTGACATCTTTGACAAGACAAAAAACTGCAGCTGGTAAAATAAATACGCAAAAAAAAAAACCAAAACAAAAAAACCCCACAGACAATTAAGGGAACAAAAGGCATGCCAAGACCCAGACTAGAATAGCACGATGCCACTTCTCTCTAAATGCTCTTTTCCATTATAGTCAGTGCCTGAACTAACAAAACACCAAATTCCTTACAGACTTAATGGAAGATTGACCCTGAAGCCCAATACAGGAGCTTAAATCAACTATTTTGTTTAGGTACCTGTAAGTGATGTCTAGTATTGCAAACTAGTTTTCCTTGATGTCATTGAAAGAGGAATGGGAAAGGAGGAAAAATGATTTAAATGTATAATCCATGAAGTTGACTGAATGATACTTGAATAACAACAGATAATAATATATTCATTATCAAAGTATCACTTTGCCATTTGTCTTCAGTGTCTGCAGCTGGCAGACAGACTGATTTATAATCCTATGCCAGATGCAGACTGGCAAACTCAAGAGACTTGAGCCTATGAATTTAATTCTTTACACAAACAACTGGACAATGTTTCAAAACTTTGCCTCAAGACACCCAAAAAGTCCTAGGCTGTACCCAACAGAAAAACCAACAGTTCCCTGGTGTTTGCTGGAATGCTGATTCTCTTCAGAATTAAACACAACCTGGATGAAAAATTTATGTATCAAAAGTAAATTATCAACAATACCCTTGCCCTACAAACTTCTGAACAGCTCCATTTTTGATCCAGATTAGAAGTGTATCTATATTTCCAAGGATTTTAATTAAATGCAGTCCAAAAAGGATTAATATGTTTTCAAATCTGTTCCACTGCCTATAATTTCTTCTCACGACAAATGCCTGGAAATAGAGTGAAAATGGTTGTTCATATCAATGAACAATATTACTCTCCTTTTTATAGTTATAAACTCTTTGTTCCAAAACTAAGAAAGAAACACCTAACACTGTATAAAGAAGAACATATACTTAAAAAAAAAATCACCAAATTAAAATCAAGGTAAGTGGCATAGCGATTACTGTATCACTCCTTTCATTTTGGATTATTCTGATCATATCAAACTAGATAGATTGCTCACAAAATCCTCTATGAGCAGACGATCAAAGCTATCTCAGGAATGCGATGATTGCCAATAGCAACTCCAAGGACTACACTGCTGCAGACAACATCGATGCAAATCAGAAATGAGAAGCACTGGAAACACGAGATAGGTCCTTGCTGAAACAACCAATAGATTCCTCTCATAAATACTCAAATGCTTTACAGTCACTGTTTCTCAATTTTTTTCCAACTAGCTGGATGACAAACCGCCAATATTTGATTTACAATATATCAAGAGGCTTTCTGAATTAAGAATTAAAGAAAGAATTATCTGTGCCAGCAAGTTAGGCTACTCATGCATTATAATTACAATACACAAGCATTAGTAAAGGTTCCTTTGCAAGAGATTATCAAAGCATTAATTTGATGTGGAAGAAAAAGCATTGTCATGGATTAAGAACAAGACAGATCGGATTCAGAAGCAGAAAGCAGAATGAAAGGGTCAGTGTTCTTTTTGGCAGATATCTAGTTGTGAATGTCTCAAGGTTTCATTTAAAATACATAAAAGTTCTCTAGAAAGGTGAGAGGTCATAACAGCCGATGGTCCAAGTGAAAAATTAAAAGGCTAGAGTCAATGAAAACCAGGAGGAACAATAATACAAGAATATTGAAATGATTTCATTTACCAGTTCCTGTCCTCTTTCACCTGTGACTGTATTCCTCTGCTCAAGTAGAGCAGTAACATTATTGTACACGGTTGTGTTTTATTCATCCTGTTAAAAATCCAACACCTGCTCAAAGTCCAAATAAGCAAGTTTGGATAACAAAGTGCCTAAAAGTATATAAAAATGAAGAATTTTGCATATATGTTTTCAAATACCCAACGAAGCAGAGATTAGGAAAAATCTTACCCAGAACTGTTTGCAAGGGATTCACAGAATCACAGAATGCCAGGTCAGAAGGGACCTCAGGGATCATCTGGTCCAACCTTTTAGGTGATGTATAGTTTAAATGAGACAGCCCGGAACCCTGTCAAGCTGAGCCTTAAAAGTGTCCAGTAGAGAGGAATCCACCACCTCCCTGGGGAGATTATTCCAACGTTTAACTGTTCTCACAATGAAAAATTTTCTTCTGGAGTCCAATTGGAATCTCCACAGGAGCAACTTACACCTATTACCCTTTTTCTTTTCCATGTGACTCCTCGTAAAAAGGGAGTCTCAGTCCTTTTGGTAGAATCAAAGGTAAACAGGTGTTGTACCTTACAGAGCAATCAGCACAGCTACACTTGTATTTCATTAATCCTTATGCATTGAATATATTTACTCCTTCATATAAAGGGAACATTTTCTGTTAAAGTCATCACTATCAGAAGCACAGAGAATATATAAACCAATTTAAAATAAGTCATTGCTATTTAAATTATATTCTCAGATCGACCTTTACAAATACATTTAACCACTCCAAGCATATGGGTTTTATCATTGAAAAGTCAATACAAAGTTTTAGTAAATTTAAAAAGAAAGTTTTAGGAAATCTGAATAAATTATTTTATTTTTGGTTCATAATTGCCTCTTACAGAGTTTCTTTAACCCTTCTCTTTTAAGCAAACATCTGTTGAAGATTGCATTTAGAGATATCTTAACTAGCGGAGATGACAATTCTGATCCAGATCAGTAATGCTGTTGCTCATGTCTTACTGACTCCGTATTCCTTTCCTTGAAGGACAGGCTATGGGGGGCACAGAAGTCTCATCATGCTAGTGTTTTAAAGGAGGCTTATTCAACATCATCCTTTAACACAAATTGCGAAGGCAAAACCAAGGACATGACATATCACTGTCACCAGTTCATCTGAATTCATAATCTGGGCAGCAACGTCTCAAACTGGCTACTGTTTTCTGCACTCATATACACTGAGCACTCATTCAATGTCATCATCTCAGTTATTTTCTGGTCTGGACTTCAAGTTCCCATAAAATTTCCCTTCCTGCAAAGGAAGGAACTGTGGTCCAGTTAATCACCATCATAGCCTGCCCTCCATTATTACCTGCTAGGTTTTGATTACCAGGATCTCAGCAAATCCAATATCACTGATTTCCTCTTACGGCTGCAACTGTGATGATGACTTCTAGAAAACACTGAAACTGGCAGAAAGCACTGAGGTAGCTCTGCACTGAGAGCTTGCTGCTTTCCCTTCAGTATTAAATTAATGCATGAGTTACAAAGCTACTTTTAAAATAATGTTTTACTCTTCAGGCTTTGAAATCAAAACCAAACAAATCCTTGCAAGCCCTATTTGTATCTATATGAATTCTTCTACCATATCCAATATTTTTTACCACATGCAATTCCTACTTTGGAATTGCAACCCTCCTTTATGCCCTGCATTTATTATTTGACAAATTATCTCCACAAAACCATCTAATGGCAGAGCTGCAAATGCTTCCAGTCAGTAGTGATTCTCATGAAGTAGGCACCAAAATGCCAAAAATTTTACAGCCAAAGCAGCTCACAAAATTATAAAACTGCCTTGCTCAGGATCTACATTAAGCAACAACTCTTAGTTGTAGCACAGGCAGGACAAACTTTTAAAACAGAATTCTGCCACAGTTCAGCTTATATATTGCTCAATACAGATGCCACCACGATGCGTAGATTTTCAGTTCACTCACTGCTTATTTTCAGGCCTTCACTTGCACGTATTTTTCTAAAAGTAGGTTGGTCCATCAAAACATGAGCATGGACACAGTTGAACACTGCAAATAACTACGTTGTTAAGACTCACATACAAATTCTCACAGAAACAAGCACCATTTTATTAATTTCTGGATGGGTCTCTTGGTTTTCTTATTACGAAAAAGCTACAGGTAGCAGTTCCCCTCAGTATAACACAGTACTGAATTTGTCACGTTTCTCATTAATTTTTCATTTCTACAAGAAAAAGTCTTTTCTGGGAGCACTCAGTGGCAGTACAAGTCTGTTTCATCCACTTTTTCAACACCAGACACATATTTATTCCTAACTTTTCAATTTCATTGCATAGCTTGCTATGCAACTTGCACACATCAACCACAGCAGCAGACAGCTTTTCACCAAAAACTTGTAACTTGACATATACCTTGTCTTGCCTTAGGCTTAAATTGATTAATTCATCTTTCACTCCTGGTAAAGCCTTTCATTTAAAATGTTTTAGTAGGAAGAGGCAGTTTTTACGAACTGAACCAGAAAGAGGACTTTCAGCATTTTTGTCACACATTCAAATTTTGGTACTATGCACAGCTGTTAAGGAAGTCTTTACCTTAATTTTGCTGTTGCTGTCTACATTAAGTTTCTGGTTTTCAGATACTCCTTCCTGTGCAAACTACCAGGACTACAAAGCAATGGCTTTCTCAGTCATTTCTCCTCCTAGAGATGAGTTTAAAACTCACACTCTCAGATTTCTGGCAAGAAAACTGAGTCAGAGAAAGCAAGCAGAAGTGTTATTCAAAATTGCAAAAATTCCCTTAACTTAAGAAGCTCAGTCTATTCCACTACTGAATGGAAGATTATAGAATTTCACAGAATTACAGATTTGACAGAAGATATCGAATCCTTAAGGAGGCTACAATGTACAACAACAGGAAGCACAAACTCAGGAAATTCAAATGGATAAAAAGGAATCTCAAGCATAAAACCAGATTAACTATGGCAAAGCTTACACATGTATGCATGCTATCTGCCTAAGTTAATGGAGTCTGTATATAAAGATTGAGAATTTCTTCTAAAAGATACATGGTAATTCAATCACAGGCAGGAACTTTCATTCAAGAGTTTGCAGGAAGTCTGGCCAAATGATCTTAAAGGTCTTTCCAGATCTTAAAAACTGTCTCAAGGTGCACATACATAGTTTTGTATAATCTCCATGTACTTTAACATATTGAGCATATTACAGATATAAATTTGGGTTTACCCTAGAGTAAAAAAGGTAGCTTTTACTAGGTATGCTCCCCATAACTAGTGATGGGTGTAGAACTGTCAGACGTGAGCCTGCTCACTTGCATTCACACCAGTAAGGCCGTACCAGATGAACAGCTGACCTACAGTTTTTGAAACAAGTTTCTCTTATTAATGTCTTCCAAGTATACAAGGAAACGGAGTTCAAAATCACTGAACTGGAATGGCAGATACTTGACATGATGCAAAAAGAATATGTACTTTAATAACAAAAACAATAACTGAAAGAGATGCTCAAGCAAGTAGAGTAAATCAGAGCCAGCATTTCCCTGGATATATATTCAAAGTCATAGAAACAGAAGCAACTAGGGCATCTTCTGCAATACTGATGCTGACAATGCATCAACAAGGAAACGGAAGCAGCTACAGTAATTTCAGGGTTCATTAGAAACACAGAAGGTGGACAAGAAATCACTGTTTGCCAAATAGTAAAAGGGCAAAATCAGTAGGGAAAAAAAGCTTTAATTTCAAGCTTCTATGGTGAGTATTGTGAATAATATAAAGTTAAAATAAAAAATAAAACTCAAGTATTTGAGTCTGTATGCTCTAGAAATGCAGATACCAAGTTACAGAAGTACAAGCTTCTGTAAAGAACAAACGTAACACCCTAACAGTTATACCTCAGTGATACTTTTTCCTAAGTGCCTTAAGCATCCTGCATTGCCTGTCCTAACCATTCCTGGTGGGTGAGTATCTATTGACTGGAGCATGTAGCCAGTGCTTCCTGGGATGAGACAAGAAGAAAATGAGTCACGTAGCTTCTAATTGCCATTCTGAAAGCTCATCTGGAGCTTGCCAGAATCTACAGAGAATCTTCCATCGACTTAAGTAAGGGCTGAACACAAGCAAAGGCAAACCCACTTTTCAGCATAACTATGCCTAACAGCAAAAGGCATCCCTTCAAATTCTGCTGCCCTTCAGCAGTCCTAGAAACCTGGAGACATTGTGACACTTCCTATAATGGAACACACACTTTCAGCGACCAGTGTGCAAAACGTAGATGTTAAGAACTCAAGAGTAATTTAAGGTACTGAGAGTAGGAGACGTAACATCATCCTAATGAACATTACAAGCAGCAGCAACCCATAGATACAAACCACACATGACTGATAATCAGTATATCCATCAGATGCTCCAGTGACAGCTCATTGTGATGGTAGGACACGCGATGAGAGCAGTGGTGCTCAACATAGAAAATAAAACAGGCAAATACAGAAAGTTCTGCTGAATGGAGCAAAGAGATGAATTAAACCCCCCCAAAATTCATGAATTGGCTGAATGTTGTAACCCTAGGCATTGTAACCCCAACAAAGATAGAGACGAGCTGATTTTCATCTGGCAATACCCCTTCAATAGCCCAAAGTGTGGTAAACACAAAATACTCCTCATGTGGTAGACGTTGTGCAAAGAGTGTGTAAAAGCAGTGCATTTCAGAGGCTGCTGAAAAGACCTGTTTCCAGTTAACACCATGTATCTGCTATTCCAGGTGACACTGTTCTCTGCCTTGCAGCTGAAGGCCAGAAATTGCAAATAGCAGCAGTATTACCAGCTTGATTTTCACCTGTATTTGAGACACGGAAGGCCACTTCTAGATCTTTTCATACACAAAGCAAGTTTGACTAACAGAAAATGCTGCTCTTCAAGGGATTGTAGAGAACACTGCTGCTGAACATCGAAGACAAGCAAAGGTATATCCCTTCACAGGTAAACGAGACACAAGCATTTAACTACCCCATGCCTGAACAGTGAATGGAGCTCCAGAATGAAGGATGTTTAACTGCAGCTGTGGTATCTCATTTAAACATGAAAACAAAGTCAGAAGCACCATTACAGAGCCTGCTCTCTAACCACGCCGCTGTACGCAACTTACATTCACATTTCTGAAATTGTACTTATCCTGATATGAATGGACATTACAGCCTGAATTAGTAAATAAAAGCAACCAGAGTAGTCAAAATTTAAAACTATTATTAATTGTGTAGACTAATAATACTAGTGACTGTTCGTCTAGCACGACATATGATAGACAGGGTAGGTACTAAACCATTCAAACCACGTATTTCAGAAGTCTGAATGATCCTTCCTCTCTCCCCCTCCTCAAATATTTATTTTCTAATAGCAATAATGACCTCAGGATTCAAGGTAGACTTTGAAGATTAATGACCAGTGGAGGTTAATGTTCCTCAGCTATTCTTCGAGCCATCAACTCCTCCCAGCCAGTCATTAATCCCCAAGAAATGCCTTAATGCTTCACTTATTACTGCTTAAGCATCACGCCTGTAAATTTTCAGGGCATTAAATCTCAAAAAGCAACCTTTTTCTCTTCATAGACCCCTATTTCACCAAAGCAGACACATGAGATGAAATGAAAGTGACTTTATTTTTTTTTATAGGTATTCTCCACAGTTTTACAAAACAATAGCACTTATTTGTATTTATATGCATTTATTTGTTTTGGACACTAATAAAACCCCACCTCTTTTCTTGTCAATTCACTGAATTTCCTGATAAAATGCTGTTACCAAACCTTCTTCAGGCAGCATATCAGCAGAAGGAAAAAAAAATCATTATGAGAACAATTTTTATTAGTTTCTTTTTGCTGCAGGAAAAAAAAACCAACATGGAGGAACTACTAATACTTCATTCTTGTGATGAATTAATCATTGATCTTTGATATCTATATAAATACATACGCCTACACATCCACTCCCGTCCCACCCTCCCCCCCAGCTCAGCAAGGACACCTGCAGCAGGAGACCACATCAGAGGACGTGGTGTAGCACAGCTCAGGACCACACAATCTGGTTTCTGACATAGGCTCTGCCACTGACTCCTGAGCAACCTTGGGAAAGCCTTCTCGCCTCCACAGACCTTTTTCTATTCAGGCTTTGAACATTTATATCAAATTGCTTAAGGAAAGGAAGACAATGACTATGAGACCTTGATTTCAGTCTAAGTTTCTACTCAGTACTGTGATGTAAACAATTACAACAAATCTCTTCCAAGGGCCCATAACATTCATATTGAAGCACTTCTGGATCCCGAAGCATGTAAAAATTACGTTTCCTCCAAACTACTTACTAGTCTTCTGGAAAGTCACGATACATGGTAAAGTACTTTAATTGTCTCTGGATGCCAAGAAAATAAACCGGCAAAATGGCAAAAATAAAGTCTTTATTCAAACAGTGACATCATCAATCAAATTTAATCTATATCCATTCAGAAAGTCAATTATCCAAATGTGTCTAATTTCAACTATACGTGATCCAGGCAGCTCATCAATCACTTAAAGGGCAGCCTTTCTTTGCCTTTTTCTTTCCCTCTCTCTCATTCTTTTAAATGGACATCAAGTTTTACAGTCTTTTCCTGTTGTCATACTCTGGCTAATAAGATATGTTTTACAAAGTGTTCACAACTTGAATTCTTTGATGTTCCAAAGAAAACAAAAATTCTTTGTAGGGTTCAGAGTCCACAGACGTGACAAACAAAGCAATATTTCATTATTTCTCAATCATTTTCTTTGAGGAAAACACCACAACAGATTCAGAAAATTGTTGACATTACATTTAGAAGAAGACTAGACATAATATCAGACTATTATCATACTCATTTATATCGGCACTCAACTAGCATTAGTTGTGAAGGCAACAGGGCGAGCTGTCAAACATGCAAATTGACAAGCTATTAGAATGCCGACTGGATGTATTCAATTAGAAAACTAACTCCAGCACTGAAAACACTTGCTTTTAAGATAAGGCAGAAATGTAGTGTGAGTTGACTGGGGAAAAAAAAGATAGAAAAATTAATAAGCATAGACAGAAATTTATCTCTTCCTTTCTTCAATAAAAGCTGCAAACAAAGAGATTAAGTCCAAAAATGAACTGTAAAAAAACCCACTAATATCCAAAATGAATCAAAGGAAAACAGCATGGGCAAGTCCATGTCATGGTCTCACCCCAGAGACTGATGTAGTCTGTGACCTTCTAGAAGCCACTTCAGAACCCTGATCATAGAATCATAGAATAGTTTGGGTTGGAAGAGACCTTAAAGATCACCTAGTTCCAACCCCCTTGCCATGGACAGGGACACCCCATTGGATCAGGCTAACCTAGACCCATCCAACCTCATCTTGAACACCTCCAGGGAAAGGGCATCTGCAACTTCCCTTGGCAGCCTGTTCCAGTGTCTCACCACTCTCATGATGATGAAATTCTTCCTTATACAAAGCCTAAATCTTCCCCTCACCAGTTTATATCCGTTCCCCCTTGTCCTATCACCACAAGCCTTTATGAACAGTCCCTCTCCAGCTCTCTTGTAGGCCCCTTTTACCAGCTTTAAGGGACCCTTCACTCTTTGAATTTTCCCCTAAGTATTGAATAAATTTACTTCTCAATTTCAAGCAGTGCTGGGAGGGAGTTAACATCTCTGAAGACCAAACAGCGTAAGACCCACAACCTACACCTGGAAAACCAAGTAACCCCCACCCAGACACATCTCAGCATAAAATGATACCATGCTCAGTTCCTTACTAATCTTTCAGAGTAACACTTGTGTCCTCCATCAGCAAGGTGTTCAGCTGCGGGATGTACAACTGCAGCCACCACATCCTACCAGGGAGGCAGATATAACTCTGTATTTGGAAGCGTCAGTGCAAACTTGGGTGCAGAGGCTGGAAGGAAAATTAGGATCACAGCAACGACAAGGTGTTAGGAATAGAGGTCCCCAAATGAGAAAGGACGAAGGCACAGAGCAAGATGAAGGAACTGTAGAGGTATTTCCTGTAATAGCTTGGACTCTGAGAGAACACATTTGATGTCAGATCTCGTTATCAGATGCAAATCTGGAATTATGCCAACAGCCTCCAAAACCAGCATTATTACCTGCGATCATCTGTGCATGCAACATGATCACTAATTAAAACCAAAGAAATACCTATGAGGAGTTCCAGTTACTCTCTTGACAGGCCACAAAATACCTTTTCAGCCTACTTCCTTTTAAAGCTTTCCGGAGAGATGATTCAATTTTATTTAGGTATTAAGCACCCTTTGGCAGGAGTTTGCAAACAGAAATGCAGACTGGGTAGGTGAAGAACCCACTCAGCAGACTCCTTGCCTACAAGAGGAAGGGCACATCCCAAGTTAATTTCAGGATCAAAGTCTTACACTATAGCTGTTAGGATTTTTTTTGATGATATTCACTGCTCTGTTTTGTAAAAATGTTTAGTTCCAGTTTTAGTAAGATTAAATAACTATACTCCCTCCCTCATGTTTACACCTTTTATACACTTCAAAATGCTCAGCATGTCCCTCCTCCCAGGGAATATAATGTTTAAACACTTCCCTACAACCCTTTCACCCCCTGCCTCTATTTTGATGCTCTCTTTGATTTATTCAGACACAGAAGTTTTATGGAAGGAGAAAATGAAGGCATTTATGCCAAGTCCAATTTATCAAAACTTACATGGGAATTATTTCAAAGGGTAGGAAATAAAAGTTTTCCCTATTCACATATTTACAAAAGGCAATCAAAATTCACCATTTCCTTTAAAAAATGTTAACAAGAACAAAAAGCGTGAACACTTTTACTGTACTTCAGGGTAGGAAAAGTATGATAGAGCTTAAAAAACTCTGGGCTGGAGAACAGTAGCAAAATAAGGGACATTTACTTGAAACTGTTATGATAAAAACATGTATGAAGCATGCTTAGAAAACTGGTATGTGTGGTAGAAAAAGAGAATAAAAATTAATAGGCAGGAACCTCTTATGGGTGTTAGAGCTATGAATATCCTATGTGGATTTCCCCCATGAGTGACAATATTCATAAAGATACAGCATGTGCACCATCACATTTTATTTCATACCATTTATTTGGTTTTGGTTTTTTTGATATTGGTCTTTTGTGGAAATGAGTTTCTATGGAAACAATTCTGTCATTGATGCAGCACCTGAAGTTGCAGAAGTAAAAAGTTAGTTCACATACTATTTTGAAATCTGAAGGGTAGTTTGGATTAAAAAAATAAAAAAAAACAACCCAAGCAAACTATACTGAAATATCTGTTAGATCTGTGGCTGCACCAATGACCTTTACCCAGTGGACAGTCAGTGCTTCACTGTACTGTATCCAACTTATGGAGGAACCTTCTCCCTTCACCCTGCAGGCAATCAGTTGCTGGGAGAGAACAGAATCTAAAAAATTTCCAATGCCAGTAGAATCTCGACCTCTTTGACACACAGCCCAAGGAAGGATTCCATCTTAGCAGTCTACCTTGTGCAAGAGAGGAGTTCGGCATTCAGTAAGAATGATCATAAGTCTCAAGAATCTTTGATCATAAGTCTCAAGAATCAGATCATCCCCATCTCATCTATCCCTACTGTTTTTTCCTGTCTGAATGGAAGTACTCCTGTTGTTCTTGAAAGGTATGAGACACCTCCTCTTATCCTCTGGCTGAGATTTTCCAAGAAGTGCTGCTACAGAACTGTCATGACCACAGGAACCCTGTGGTGCTAGCCAGGCAGCTGGAGCTCTGCTCCAATCTTCCACTGAGGCAGCACGGGATTTTTAGCCCTAGTTTATTGTTCCTGCCAAGATCGGTTTCCTTCTGGAAAAGCTTTAAAAGTGCTATAAAATTACAGTCACAAATACTATTTGTAAAATAAAACCAAAGAGGAACCTACAGTTTATGAAAACAAACCCCACTTTCCCAAACTATCACAAAGCCAGCATGCAAGATTTGGCTTCAAAGGCAATATGGTTACTGCTGAAGGTTCTGTATAGATGCACATATATAATGGCATATGTGCACTACCTGGAAAAAACAACCAGCTTCATTCACTTTGCACAAGAAAGAACTGAGCAGGTGTTAAGGACACAATCTGATTTTAGTTACATTAATGCAAAACACTCCAGTATGAGGAGATGTTAACTAATAGAAATATTTCACTGAGAGGAGAACCAGACCTTGACTGCTCATGGAAATAAATCTTTTCGCTTCCTATGACAGTTTTGAAATTTCATCTATAACTCTGAAAGCAGAAATCTGAAAATTATTCTGTGTTAAATCCATAGAAGCACTGACCTTCAGTATCTGTAACATTCAAAGAAAAGACACTTCCACTTCTGATTGACAGATCCATTGCAAACACAGCCTCAGCAGCTCCACAGCGAATGTTAAGAAATGCAATCTGAGTGTCCATAACTCATTCATTTTAACTTATTCAAGTGTTTTTTGCAAGTGCAGGATATGAAGAGATTTTAAGCTTCAGAGTGACAACATAAAGCAAAAGTCCCTATAATATTCAAAACAATAACAGAATCCATGACTCCAATTAAAATCGCAAATTATCTTTTGTATGGACTACTTAGAGAATCCACAAGCAGTTTAGGTAAAATACTAACTCTGAAAACGCTTAAAATAAACTTGAAGCTGCAAATCTGACAAACCTCAACACAATGACTGTCTAAGTCTGGCTGGCATAAGATTAACCTCTTGGGTTCATTCCAGACAACGGTCCCATACAGAAACTGTACCTGATATACTCATATCAAACTATCTAGTTGAAAACACACACTGTGATCACTTCTCAGCTGCTGGTCCACTACTAGAAGCAATGGGCACATAGATTCAGCTACAAAATCTGCTTTGACATCAGTTTTTTTCTGACTTCATACAAGCAGAGCTGGGACCAGCAGCTCCACTGCCAGGAACAAGCAGCTTTCTATCATAAAAACCTCTCCCTGGAGTGACCTTCCTTGGATCTTCCAGTTTGAGATGGCAGAACTGACACCGACAAACTAAGAGCAACTTTTCCCATAACAAATGTTCTTCCTTTGACATGTGAGCTTTCAAGCAGACAACATAATCCTAACACAAATGAAGCCCAAATCACACAAATATCACAGCCCCTGACCTACACCCCTCAGAGCAGCCTCCAAACCAACCCAAACCAGAAAAATACATCCAGGTTTCCTTATGGGATAAGGATTAAAAAGAACCATGCGATAACATTTACTTTAGTGAAAAGTACTCAAAACCACTTGGAGAATTGCTGTAAAACCTTTCCAGAAATGGAAAACATAGTTACAGCATTAAGTGCTTTTGCCTCAAAACTCTTCAAGACCCTCTGTTATCTAAAATGTTAGATAACGCCTCAGTGCATTGCTAAGTTAAAACCCCTAGTTCAGGGCTGAAAAGCTCTTGAATACACAAGCAAGATCAAAGCAGATGAGCTCAATAAACTTTGTACTCACTGTTTAGGGGCTTGAGGAACATCACCTCCACAGCATGTTGGAAGTAATTTTCTCTGGTGACATGCTATGTTTTGTCTTACTGAACATTTAAACTCTAGATTTGGACGGCACACATTTGGCACAGGCACATTACTTCAGGGAACACCAGAGTGGTTACCTCAAGTGACAGTTTTCTAATTATTCTGTCAAGCATCAATCTGTGAAGTTCCCAGTTCCTCAGCACCCTGACTGACAGAGCAATCAGTGCTTTACTTAAAGTCTCTAGAGCTGTTCTGTCCCAAGAAATGCTTTTAAAAAAAAACCCATCCAACCCCTCCTCCTCAGTATTGAAAGAGAGAGGAATATTTGACTTCGAAAACAACTCCCCACTTTTCTGCAAATATATTTCTCCACAGCAACAAAAAACCTGCATTAGTACACATAATGCAGCTGGGGAAAGAACAGACCAAGCCAGTATTTTCTTCTACATTACAGTAATTCATTTCAGGTTTTTTATTTTGGAGCAAATCTGCTGATAGAAGTACATCGAAACCAGAGAAGGAACTAAGATAATGCAATCAATTTCCACTAAGAAGTTCTTCTTCTCTTTTCTTGAGAGGGAAAAAAATCTCACCTTCACGGTACTTATAGCTCAATTCCAAGCTCTCCTTATTTCTGATGAGTTATCATCTTCCTGTGTTGAGAGTGGTACTGTGACTTCTCTTGGGGGTCTTACAGCACCACTGACTGTAAGAAGTGGGAAAATGAGGGACTTTGTGAGTGATAAACAATTAGCTCTGTACCAAGTTCAGGGAATAACACAAGCTATTTAGTAGTCATGACCACGATTTCCTAAATAACATGAAAGTACTTCATGCTCTTTATCCACTGTGTAATTAAATTCAATACCGAGGCTAAGATTTTGACCAATAAGTTGGCACTACAATTAGGCAAGGTTTCATTTACATGCCAAGCTGCTGCACTTGAGAATTCAATAGTGGAGTTGTTATTCTTGGCTTGCTGGGACAATCTCATATTTCTATTATTCAGCTTCATACAAAGATAAGACTTCTCACCACACAGAACAGCAGCGCTAATACCAGCATGCCACTAATACAAGTTTCTATTGTGATAAAATGTGTGTCCAAGCTGCTTTTTTGGTTTTAAAATGTAAGCTATGAATAATGCAGGTTTGGTGACTAGCTCTTGATCATGAGCGCTACTGAGTATATAGCAAAACACACTGACTGAGCACAGCAAGCCTAACAAACGAAATATCAAGTGAGGTGTTAACAAAGGGTGGAAGAATACAGCACATTTGATCACTAATCACATCAAACTGCAGAAAACCTCTCTCTAGATTTAATGCTTAATTTTATTTCTTGAGGACATTAAATATGTAAATATATTCACACACACAAAACTCATTTTTTTCCTGGATCCAAGTCAAAACTCCTGGTACACAGACTACCTGTGATTTCTGAAATAAAGAAAGCAAGCGTGTTCTAGTCAGAGCACAAATTTAGTCATAGGCCAGCAACGGCTGCATTTTTCCTGCTGTGCAGCTTAACACTAGATGATTCTATGATATGTAAATCATCAACAGTATCAGTGATTAGTTTTCCTTAATGGATGACATTACTTTTGGAGACGATTATGCCAAGCAACACATGCACAGAAAGCAGTTTCACTGAATTAAATAGGAGCACTGGAAGATGGAAGCATGGCACAGCGCAAGGAAGAACGGCAAGAGTCTGGTGTGAACAAGGGAGCAACAACAGGTTTGAAGGCCTGAAACGTACCTCAACCAGCACCGTCCTCCGGGAACTACTCATCTGACGGAGGAACAAGCCAGTTCAGGCAGCCAACCCTTCCCTGTTTTCACAGGTTTAGCCTTCTGCCTATGTAGCTCATTCAGCTGTTTCACTGTGGTGTTGATGAGTGAAGATGCAAATGAAGAGGAGGAGGGTGCAGCCATGCAGCGCTATCTCTGATGTACTGAATGGCCACAGACCTGACTCCCTGACAGAACAGAATGACAGAGCTGACCACCCATACTACAAGTGCAGGAAGGAAGTTCATTGATAAAAGGCCTAAAGGGAAACCTGTTCCTCTGGCAGGGGGGAAAGCTGAGCCCATCTGCCTTTTTACTGAAGTTCAACAGACTTTTAACATTATTGAGGGAGTTAAGCAAATGTTGCTAAAATGTAGGCATCATCTTTGCCTAAGTTGCTTTCATTTTATCTTTTCAGTTCAATTACTTCCATAGTTTGTATGACTAAGTGGAAATAAAAATGTATTTGAGATGCTAATTAATACACAAACACCCCCCAAAACAACTGCATAGGGCCCTGTGGAAGTTTTGCAAATCCTTCACAATTCAGAAAGCACATACTCAGTCAATGGTTAGAGAGGAAAACCTCCAGGGAGCAGCAGGAACTAAACAATTCTGATAAGGTTTCTGTGACTTTCCAGCAAATAGCAATTTGTTCTTTTATATTTCTTCAATGAGAAGTCAAGCATTGCACTCCCAAACCTTTAAATCAAATGATTTGCTGTGCATCAGACATTTAACTTCCACCACCTACTATAAAATATTGACTCTGCACATTCATTCATTTCTTTCCAATAATTGATTCCTTTTTTTTTTTTTGCCAGTTACAGGCCTGTAATGGTATTTTGGGAGGTTGACTTAATCAAGATTTAGTTAAGAAAAAAAGAGATCCTCAGCATTTTCAAGTTTTAATCTTATCTACACCAAATAAGCACGCACGTAATCTATTTTCTTAATGAGATGCTTTTACTCTTTTCCTCCATTATCTCTATTAAATCCAAATTTGCCATGCACAAGAGTCATCCATAGTTTACATGAAGGCTTCTGCTTTAATCATGAAGTTGGCATTGCTCTATGAAAGGACAAAGCTTTATGTTAGCTTTTGCTTAACATCTTTCTCAGCTGGAACCTGTGTGTAAATACAGCTCCATCTGGCCAAGCTGGCCCAAGAGAGATTTCGCTCCCTTTTCTGGTAAAGTGAATACTGGCTTAAATGGACAGATGAAATGGTAACCATGCCGGAATGCAATTTTCGTAGAATCATAGAATCACCAGGTTGGAAAAGACCCATTGGATCATCGAGTCAACCATTCCTACCAAATACTAAACCATGCCGCTCAGCGCCTTGTCCACCCGTCCCTTAAACCCCTCCAGGGAAGGTGACAGTGGTGGCAGGACTGCTGTGTTGCTTACACTGAGGCACTTCAGGCGTTCTTGGTCGCAGTAAGGCAGTGCTGCCCTCCGTAACGGCAGCTGCAGGTAAGCAGCAACAGAGCTTTTCCCCTCGCACTCGTGGGGAATGCACATCTGGCGCTCTGCAGCTCTTTGGGTTGCTTAGGCTTACCTTAAATGATTAGAAATGGGTTCTAAAGTTCAGCAACACCCAACACTGCATACAAAAAAAGGTGATGTCGATGTGCACACAAATGGTATAAGAGCAGTAACCACATATACATATCTGGATACCCACAGACACTGCCATTAATGCTTCATCATAGAAAAAAGAAGGTATAAAAATATGAAAAAAAATCTAGCTTGCCTTTTCCCTTTCTTAATTGATGATTAAAATATGTATATAAGTGAAAAATAGTAGAAAAAAAAATTAAGCTCTAGTAGAACATTCAAGATGAAAATAGTGTCCTATAAGCATTATTCTCTTCATTCAGAATATCTGACATAATACAGTACCTGCTCCACTCTGACAACCGTAACAAATTATATAACAATTTGCTACAAGTAAGGCTACCTTATTCTTGATCAACTCTTCTAATGGCTTGAAAAAAATTCTTAAAAAATTTTGCATTTCTTCTGCTAGAAAACAAAACCTATGAATAATTTTTGGAAGTTCAGTAAAATCTACTTGGTTAGGGATTATCCAACTGTCTTTCCACACACAGGCACTTCTTTTCTTTTATCTGGAATTTTCAAA
Organism: Clamator glandarius; assembly: GCA_033459285.1. Classification (NCBI taxonomy): domain Eukaryota; kingdom Metazoa; phylum Chordata; class Aves; order Cuculiformes; family Cuculidae; genus Clamator; species Clamator glandarius. The sequence continues at coordinate 647,669 of JAUNZM010000089.1, read as the reverse complement.
GGCATTTGGCTCAAAATGTTTGAGCATTTTTGTATTAAAAAGGAATTGATTAAAAACTGAGTTTTCAGCTTTTTTTTTTTTTTTTAAGTCCATCCTGTTCCACTTAAGAAATGTGTGGTCTTCCATCAACCAAAAGAAAAATCATCAGTTTCCATTTAAAAGAATCTGAGATTTTCAATTAACTTCAGTTAAAGTGAAAGTTTCCATTACCATTCAGTTAACACCACTGGAGGAAAAAAAAAAAAAACAAACCAAAAAAACTAAACCCAAACCAAAAAGCCAAAAAAATTATGATTTCTATTTTGCTTTACAATATGACATGGGAAAATGCTTGGAAATTGGGACCCACTTTTGTCTTGACATGCAGAGCTATACGAGATCCAAGCGTTGCAACCTACGCCAAAAGACAGCGGTTGGCCACCTTGTGGCTTCCATAGCTCTTTGCTGCCTCCACCTGTATGGAATCTCTTCCCTGGGCATTCGGCACCAGAGGTAACTCTCCTGTAATTCTATGAGAAGTACTGGCACCACCATGAGATACAGAACCTTTCCCAGTGAGTTTGCAAGTACACTTTACCCAATTGAAAAAAAAGAATATCTAATTTTGCTTAGAGATTTGTAGGAATAAATCAATCCTTGATGGTAGAAGGTTGAATTATTCATTACAGTTTTCATTAGACTTTCTGTCCACATTTTAGAAAGGAATTCATATTGTCATTTTAATAATGAATACATTTCTTAAATATAGGTATTTTAGATTACTTTCCCACCCAGTGTTTTAGAAGGTACTTTCACAGCTAATGAAGGCTGGATTCAGAAGAGAGAAGCAACTTCCTCAGAGTTGTTACGAAACGAAGGGAATTACAGGGGAGTGAAAATTTCCCACTCTCCATTCACTAGAGTTAGATAGAATCTCCTGTGGTGTTTGGGAGTGCAAACCAAACATGGATTTTAAAGGATGGAGAGAGAAGTTTAGTAAACAAAACAACAAAAAGATCCACATGAAAACTACTTCACTCCCCAAAGGTATTAGCTAGAAACCTAAGGAAAACACAAAAAGTTAACAAAGCTCAAGGCTACACATCAAGCCAAAGTCACTGAAAGATCAAGTGAACAAGATGTGTTTACTGTACAAGATATAAACAACACACACTAATGTGTTTTCTCAGGGATGGTTGGAAGCATAGAATCAAAGAACATCTCAAGTTGGAAGGCAACATCAAGTCCACGAAGATATCCGCAAAATCTAATACATTTGCAGAAAGAGTTCCCAAGTTTTGCCCAGCTTTTGACTGATGTGGTTATTTCTGTGGATTTTGCATCAGTCCTAAATTACCACTATTCCCCACTCACTGTTGGTAACATGAATATTGGAGCCATCAGAATTGGTTGAACTTGTATGTAACTGAAGGAACTATGGTTGATGCCCGCAGAGCCTGTTTGGAAAATTCCTCCTACTCTTCTACCCTCTCCAGATGACACACAAAAGAACTGGGCTCTAGGAGATGAAATAACTTGCATTTTTGGCAGATTGCTATCAAAAGTATGAGAACTAAAAGAGAGAAGGTCTCCAGTTTTCGCATTACTCTAAAGAAAATACCTCATTTTAAAGACTGCCTATTAAGGCAAATACGGAAGGATATAACATGGATGATGTAACCTGAGAAATAGGACAAATTCTCAACTCCCTATAAGAGGGCAGATTTTCTAGTAGGTGACGAAACTAAACTTCTAGCAACAAGAGTAAGAACTACTCATTTGTGGTAGACGTGGACTTGATTTACCAAGTACTTAAGCACATGACAAGCTTTAAAAGTAAATAGGCTCATTTATTTCAGCTTTACCCAGCCACTCAGAATAATAGATAATAAAATATTAAACTTGAAACAGGTTTGAATATCTTGTTGAATTGGAGCATGAATAATGAAGTTGTGAAATAATTCAGTCCCACCTGAAACAAAACAGAGATTCAAGGGAAAGAAATAGCTACTCCCTTTTTCCTTAGTACATATTTCAAATAATTTTTATCTCTTCCAAAGCTTTTTCATCAGTCTGTGTTCAACTATGCAAATGAATGGATGAACCCAGGCCATGGAATATTTTCTTATTCAAATATAAATTAAGTATATTCTTCTGACTTGGAAGATAGAGTGTATCCTGCTCCAAAATCAAAGTTTATGTACTATAGAAAAATACATTTGCCGCATCAACACTAAAAAATGAAGTGGGGGAAGGCATATACAGTGGAATACAGAAAATATCACATGACACATCCTATTTTCATAGAAAGACATGGCTCTTCTAACACATCTTTTTCTTAAAAAGATGCCAAGGAATAAAAAAAAGCTACATATTTCCCAGACCTGTATGTTATTCTTGATCATATCGCTATGCCAGTCATTTCAGATGGCACAAGGGATTAATAATAATAGTTAAAACTATATCACCTATCATGATTTATTTCCTATATTAGGATGCAAATCAGATGCACAAGTGTTGCAGCAGAGATACGTGCAACATCTGTATTTATTCATGCAGATCTCGCCCCTTCCCCAGTGACCACATGACCGAACCTGACACTGCAGCATCAGGTCACCTTTTCAGCTTAGAGACAAAAAGCTCATTTAAAAAAACACACTGCTTCACATCCCTCATGCCCTTTTTTTAAACAAAAAATCCTATAGACTTCTCTTTATATTAAAAATCTTAGCAAGATCAGGTTCTTTAGTCTTCTGCCTTTAAAAAATAATTTTACGATGGGAAAATGCACATTAATTGTTTTTTGTCCTGTTTCATCAAGTTTTTCCCCAAATGGTGTCTTGTTCTTTAACTAATTTATGCTCTATCTACCTGTGCTCCATCCATCAAGGGTGCTTCTGAAATTATCAGTAACACCAGTTGATATTCATTTCACTGTCAGAGGAAGAGCCTGTCTTACCCAGTACAAATGGCTAAAAGCATCTACTTGAAGTATACAGAGTTCATCATCTAGGCCTGTTTCTATCAGGAACAGATGGAGGTAAGGTGATTAAATTTCTTCATTTTGATGGAAAGAACAAACACTTTCCTAGACAGCCAAAACACCTCAAACCACTTAAAAATAATGAGTATTAAAATGTGATTTTCTCTACTGAAGAGTTTAAATAAGGACACTTACAACTTTTTCTTCTTTAATATACTATTTCCTACTGATATAATCAAATGATTTGTCTTTCATTCTCCTATAAGTATGCTAGATAGATGATCTATAAATAGATTCATAATAAATTAGTCATCTCACCAAGATGAATTACCAAATTGAGATTCCTAAAATATCTTCCCCTTTCATCCTCACTAATTGTGAAATGAGTCATATAAATTCTAAAATTTTCATCAATTTGTAAAGTACAGGAAAGGATTAAGCACTTTCCTGATGCATTATGCACGGCGTTTTCTTTTCCCAGGCCATACCAGCGCACACACACTGCATAGGACATCAGGGGTTTGGCTGTTAGGTGACGCTGGCAACAGTCTCCAGATAGAGATTTACTACCTGTCATCCTTTACTTCAGACCCTGGGCTGGAGCGAGAGGAGTAATACTACACAGTGGTATTATAGAGATACGTATCATCCTGTAAGCACCACCATGTACTTCTCTGAAATGCGTCCCACCACATGCTCAGCCACCTCAGAATCCAGATTTTCTAGTCCCAAGCCCTTAGAACAAAGAACCGAATAAAAAGTCCTTTATCCTTCTGATATATAGTCAAATGTTACCTCCAACTAAGCCGGAAAACACAACGAGCCTTGGCCGCACAGCAGCTGTCGTAGGATGGTGAGCTAGACTGCCTATGAGGAAAGGGAAGGGCTGTTCCTCTGTCCCTAGTTTACAAGGGACATTCCTACAGAGAGTGTAATTGCCACACAAAAATCCCACATACCATCCAAACCTAGCAGATCAATTTTTGTTGTTGTTCCACAATTTTTTTCAGCACTTAACTTCTATGGAAACATTTGTGATTTTTCCATATTCTGCCACAAAGGAGGTGCTTACAAAATCTCTGCAAGTTTTCCTCTTGCTTAGTAAGTTTATTTTCATATCCAGTTTTTAAGATTCATTATAGCTGACTTTAAAATGCCAAAAGGCATTCAACTTGTCAGTGCCTATAAATAACAGCAGATTCATGTTAAAGTATATTTACATATCAATTACCCAGTACTACACATGCTCTTGAAAAATACATTACTCTTGATTATAAATCAAGACAATTCAATTATGCATTTTAAATGCATAATTGTCCTCACATTTTCATAAATATTGGCAATATGCTATCAATCTCTAAAAATACTTCAGTGAAATGAAAGAATGCCTTTTCAATACTTTAAGTGCTCTGAAAGACGACTAGTCATTTCACACTAATTCATGCAAAACTGCAAAGACACTTTAGAAGAAATCCTAGTTAAAGCTCTATTATTTTCTATCTGTATTTTCTCACCAATGCAGCACTAATAAAAATTGTGGGGAAACTTAAAACTACTCCTATAAATGCAAGTGCTACAGTATCTATAGAGGAAATATAAGCTGCTCCAATACTCTTGGTTAAAGGCAAAGTATTTGCACAGATTTCTTAAGCCGAAAATACAATAAATCTTTGTCAACTTCTCCAGCTTTACAAGATGTTTATGTACTCTAACAGGTCTTTTTACCTCTACAAACTGTCAACCTATGATAGTAATCAAACTTCAACCAATTTTGTAAGCCAAGGCACTGATGCATCTAAAACTACTGATTACAGCTTTAAGTTTAGGGCTCTTCTCTGAAAAAGGAAAACTCCAGTCCATTCACTGGCCACAAAGCAGGATCAACTCTTCCTGAAATACCTTGGATAATTTTTTTTTGGTTTTTTACTTAGCTCTTAAAAACGTGAGGTGCTGGATAGGCTATAAGTTCCTAAAATGAACTCAACTACCTTTTCTGCTGGCCAATTTTCACACCACCTAACCTAAATCTCTTTGCTGTATTTGAACATTACTTCTTGCCTTACCAAGGCAGACACCAACCCTGCAGCACTGAGCAGATGACATGAGTTAACTGCGGGTTTCCTTCACCTTTTTGTGTCTTGTTCCTTTTGCAATTCGAGTCTTCTGTGTATTTTAAGTAGGAGAAAAGGATACAAATTCAGGCACCCGCTAGGTAAAAAGGGTTCTCTACACACCAGTAGGAGAAAACAGTATGAAGACATAGCAAGATCCAGCTTCCAAAAACGATGTGGTATACTTCAACGATTGATTCGACATCATTTTACATAAATGCCAAAATTGCAACAGAAAAACAACATGCTTATTATGACTTACTTTTTCAAAATTTAATATTTTACTTCTACAAAAACAATGCTGAATACAAAACTGCCATTAGGAAATGGGCTGCGGAATAAACAGTAAAGTGGTGACTATTATCACTTCCCCAACATTTAATTTCTTTAATGGACTATCTACTTTTGATCAGTGTTGAGAACAGCTATCTACGGTAGATGAATATTACAACCCACAGTTCACATGGAAGGGGAAAAACGAGAGTAGTCAAAGCCTGAACTTTCAAAGGCATCCACTAAATTCAAGTGTGACCATTTGCAGATCCCCAGCTGCAGCCACGCAGAGGAGCAAACGCTGGCCTTGCAGTTAGCACTTGTGGAACAGTATTCTATAACACAAATACTTTTGCACTACAATAACTCTTCAGCTACAGCTTTTAGAGTACTCAAAACAGAATACGATGCTTCACCCTCTTGTGTGAACCAGAGAAACAAAAAGCGTGAAGACTTTTCATGCTGTGTAAAGAAGAGCTGGGTAATGAAGTGTGTAAAGGGTGCATGCTATTTGAACAAGAAAGCAAAAAGATTTCTAATGACTATATAAGAACGGAGTTCCTCTGCATTATCTGAAATGACATGCAATCTGACAATTCAAACTTCCAGTGCGAACACTCTATTATGCATCCATAACTGCACGCTTTTTACACTTCATTTTTTACTTCAGCGCCATACACACACTGACATAGTCTGCATGTGCGATAGAGGTTATCTTAATCTGCTGATTTATGGTTCTGCCTTATTTGTAACACTGAGAAATCCACGACTGACAGTAAGGTAAATGCAGAAAATGGACGACAAATTGTTTACAATCAGCCTGTGCTCTAACTAGGATGAGGCTCACTGTCATAGTAAGTGTGGCTCATCTAAATTTTATATTTTTAAAGCCTCTACATGTTATTTTTTACGTATGACTTTTAAAGCTCAACAGTCCCCTTGCCACTCTCCAACGCTCCCCTGCCCACTCTACTCAAAATTTCCAGGACTCTCAGCAATAATAACCACTCTCATCAGTGGGCAAAGGCAGCCCTAGAAGGAAATCAAACAAGCCGGTTCTTTGTTTCCTAATGTTGCCTTTGATGTTCAAGCTGCAACTCTTCCTCTTAGCCAAGACAGACTTGATAGCCTTGACTGACTGGCATGACTAATAGCGTAACAGGCAGTCTGCAGATCACATTAAACAGATCCACAAACTGCCTGCACTCACAACTTGGCTGCTGACATTATTTTTATTTGATGTGATTATAATGTCTCGGTGCTCAATCCTGGACCAGGAATGCCATGTGACAACACTTCCCTCTTCTTCCACTCTCTTCTCCTGGGCTGTTTGAAATGATGCCTCAGCAGGCAGGATGAAGGAAATAATTGGCTGGGAACAGAACAGACACCTGGCAACTCCCAAGCAGTTTCTCTTCCCAAAGCCCTTGTAACCCAACAGTCACACACCAGGCACAGAAGCATTGAAAAAGTGATTTTTGTACTACTTAGGACAAAACCCTCAACAACTTAGACAAGCCTAGTTAGGAACGATACTCAAGGGAGCCTTTACCCCCTAAAGCTGGGAGCAAGTGCTTCTTTAAAGTTGCAGAGTGAGAGCAAACACTCCAGTAACACACTAACACAGCTACCACACTCCAAGTTGCCTGAATGTTTGTGGACTTCCTGAAGTGTCTTAACTGACCTAGCTCACCCAATTCTAAATTAATTCACCCAATATAAGGACCAAAAAAATTATATGAGGCAACCTCATTTTTATTTCTGGAATCTCAGAAAAGAATATCCCAAATCTTTCCTTTTAGGACAATGTTATCCCTTTTGCTGCCACATAATGTTAAGAAAACTAGTACTAAAATTCCCTCAAGCCAAAAGGATAAACTGGCGATAAAAATGTCTTATATAATAAGGATTAATAAACTATATTCCTTTCACACCAAGCACAGCTGAAAATAAGCAAATTGCAAAATTATGATTTAATGGTAACCTCTATCAGAATTCTGTTCACTCTCTCAGATGCCTGGGAAATAAAAGCCCCGAGACCTCTCCTTCACATGCAATTTAATGGCAGGACACATCAATGCTATTACTGTCCCAGTCGCCGAGGTGGACAGAGAGATGCATCTGACATATGCAAAGAGGCAAAGCAAAGTGACAGGAACAAGAATGCCTATTCCATATTAATAAAACAATCATTTGAATTTGGACTAAAGAATAGCTAAAGGATAAAAAACTCATACGACATTTTGTGTGTGTTTTATTTTAATTATTCCTTGGATATGAGTAAACAGATGCCAATATGCACTATTTTTTTCAGAGAGATGTTTGTCAATCTGTCAATAGGATTTTACTTAAATGACAAGCAAACACTTGCTAACATCAATTGATTTCGTAAGTCTTTAGCTATATCACTGATGACAGGCTTCAAAAAAGCCTATGAAAGGAGCTCTAGAGGGAAAAGGAGAACAAGAACAACAAACAGTTTTGGACTTTAACTGCCTGTATTTCAGTGATATTTTCTAACATGAGTCAACGGTTAAGTTCAGGACTAGAGTCAGTGAACGGTAAAACAAACCTACATACAGCTGATTTTGTTTTACTCATATTTCTGTATTTTAGCCCCTGCTAGAGGAACAGCACCAAGGAAAGGGATGATGTCTGGTCAAATGCATGAGGAAAGACCAGGTAGTTCTATGTCTTGGTCGCATCCCTAGTACCTGTACCATTTACATCAGCATTAGTAGACAACTCTCCCATACCAGTAACCTATACAATATTATTTTTATTATATTAAGCCAGCATGGGAGAAAAAGGCAGACGAAGTGACTTGCTTCAGCTTGTAGGTAAGCTGCTTTTGGCCTTTGCCTAAGCATAGTCACTAAATACATCTCACCAAGAGTCTACTCATTATGGGCTCTCATAAGGCCCTCTAAGGTCTTCAAAACCCCAATTCAGCCAGCCTGACATCTGAAACTTGGTACCGAGTCTCTCTGAAATGTGCATAAAAAAGCCAGAGAAAAATCCGCAGGGATTCAGGAATGTCATATATGCAGGATGACATCATGCCAAAGCAGAGGACTGAGATGGCAACAAAGCTTCAGTGCCATGGACAGCAGATTTATTAACAAGACTATTTTTTCTGAGCTTTAGCTTCTCCAAAACTTTGATGAAGCCTAAATCCAATCATCATATGGCAAACATAACACTCCAGGTCTTCAGCACAAAAAAAACCAAGCACCTGTTGAGCTTGGTAAGGATGTGAGAGTACTCAAGGATGAGGAGGACTTCAGTGAGGTTGACTGAAACACTTCATTCATGCAGGGGAGAACTAGGCATCACTCAGAACCTCTGTAATACAGAAATAAACAATCTCTTCTACTTGATTGTGGGGCAAAGAGGAGCAATGAAGCTCCCATGGTGCCTCCAGCAGTGTGAACATCCAGAATTGAGTCATCTTCCTTTTTTCTGTTACTACCTGAAAAGGATGATGGTTCATCTTCTGCCAAAGCAGATACACAGCACAAACTTATAAAAAAAAAAGACAGGCAGGTAGGAAGAAAAGAGGAAAAAAAGGTTTGTGAATTTAGCTAGTGAAAAGAAAGTAATTCAGAACCATTGGAATGACTTGTCTGACCTAGGAAGTACCAGATATGGCAGACTGCAAACAAGACCAGCCAAGTATAAAAGGGTCACTGACTCCAGAGACAGTATTTCTATGTATGGGCCAGTGGGTAACCTTTTGCAACAAAAAAACCCTCCTATAAAAAGAAAAAAAAAATCACAGACACTGACAACAGGCAGATAGAACCAGCAGCAAATCAGCTACCTTTTACTTTGTCCCACTGTCTCAATTCGCATAGCTTCACTTGCCCCAGTGTGAGTAGCTAGTGTTAAGCAGTAATATATAAGCAGAATATATAACAAAAGAAGAATACATTTACAAGTCAAATGGGCACACAGATGCTATATAACCGAGTTACTGAAATCCCTTTCTGTTTTAAAATTGTTTAAATTCACTAAGTTTCATCAGCAAAATCAATACCTGCTGTTTGTACTGTACCAGACAGAAGAACTTATTTAGCATAGTGATAATCATCAGCCAAGTTGTGTATCTAAGACTTTACTGCACCTGCACCTCCACCACTAATTCAAGTTTCAGAACAAAATTACAGCTGAGCTAAACCTTGATCATCACACTAAGCACGCACTGAAAAACAACTCAAACATGCACAAACAAATCTTCCTGTAATGTCCTGAGAATAGCTAAAACTCACACAAATGAAGACAAGCAGAACAGTGTCTGCTAGCATCAGACAAGGAAGAAAACTCTCAAGCATGAATCTCAAAGCCCATCCTGCCTCCCTTCCACTCCAGGCAAGATATCTTACTTCTCCACTTCTCCAGGTCTGTGTTCTTTCAGGTATGTTAATGATTTGAAGCTTATGAGATCACTAGAAGGAGACAACCGATTCTCTTCCTGTGGTCTTCAGGAGAACACAAACCTAGACCTCTACAAACAAAAGGTCAGCACGACCCAGGTCTATGGTAACACAAAACCACCATGGAATAATGTTTCAAATACTGCAGATGACTGTCTCCAGTAGAGTTGATCTTTCAGGGTACTATTTAGGGTGCTATTACGTGCCTTAAAAACGTGCAAGGAGAGTTAAAACTGTAAAGACCTCACAATATGGAGATAATTTGTGCTTATTTTGTACTGTTAATATTCCTCTTGATTTTCCCTTTACATTTTGGCGCAAACAATATCCTCCTTTGTCTGAAAAGTCATAATATCTTGTCACTTAGTGCTGCACAGGGTACAGAATTACAGCAATGCAGTTTTCCGAGGAAAGCGGGTTTAAAGGAACTAATATCACAGAACGAACATGAGGAAAGGGAATGGAGGCACAAAGAAAAGAGATAAAGGAGATAAAGTTAGGCCAACAAAAAGAAGCAAAATGATGAAACTGGGATTTCAGCAGAGATGCATAAGATAGAAAAAAGGATTAAAGCCCTTCAACAGATTTTCATTAATGAAAAAAAAAATTAAATATCTACAACAACTTAAGTTTCTGGCTATGCACAAAAGTGTAATTCCACGTTGGCAGGGATGGTCAGCTGGCACTGCTCCAATGCATATACCTGATCAGTATTGTCTCAGTAGATATTCTGCTTCTCTGCAAAGAGGACCAATGACCTCAGCATGCTAATATGCAACTCTAGAAGTAACTTCTACTCAATGTATACAGACTAATGTCTTCTCCTGTTGTTCAAAAAGAAAAGAGTAACTGCACCTCCATCTGCAATAAGAAGTGTTAGAGTGTACCAGGCTCCAATTCCAGCCTGCAAACATTAATTAAACACAACTATCATGCAGAGCAAAATTAGATATTTTAGAAAACTCAAGCTTAAAAAAGCACAAGCCAGCCATTAGAATTAGTTACTTTCTGAATTCCCATTTACCTTCTCACTCTACTGCGCTTTATGCTGTTAGGAATAATATTTACAGTATCTAAGCCACCCCGCAAATTCTGCTTTGGGAGTCAGATGTTCAAACTTCAGCACAGCAATGCCCAGCATTAACTCATCTGCATTTCTGGCTGAACTGCCTTGAGAAAGCACCCACTCAAGGATGACCAGCAAACCTGAGTGTGTCAGGAACTGAAGACAGTCCACTGGTTCACAGTGAAACCATTTTCCTCCCAGATCACTCTTTTGGTAACTCATCCTCTGTGTTCACACCATTACCTGTACTTTTCTGCATACCATTCAAAGTCCTTTAACACAGCTGTGTTGCTGCACAAGGAACCTTCTGCTCCAAACCCAACTTTTTACCTTTGGATCAGCAGTTAGCAGCTTGAATGCTTGATATACTTGTGCTTCCTTCACACCTCCGCCGAGATCCAGGAAGTTGGCTGGCTTTCCACCATTCAACGATATTATATCACATGTTGCCATTGCAAGTCCAGCTCCATTGACTGTAATTGTAAACATCAAGTGCTTACAATTCATATGAAAGTATATAAGATTTGTGAAAAGGCTTAAAATATATCAGTACAACCACATAATATGGCTCAAAATGTAACCTGAATATCTATTTCTAAATAGGTCAATAACTATTCAAGGATATCCAGTGCAACAAATAATTCAAAATCTGATGTATACACACCAGATTTAGGTTTCTTTACAACATCGATGCGTACCTTCCTTAAGCACACATGACCGCTGGAATGGTAACTGTGGAAAACTTCTGATATTTTTTTAAAAAAAGGCACACAAAAACTTCTGGGAATAGTGATTGCATGATAAGATATGAAGGACCAATTGACTCCTTAAGCTCCCCTCCCATCATTCTCAGCTGCAGATTATGCTTCGTATTTTAATAAAATCGACAACTAAATTTTAGGGATAAGCATCAGATTCTCCTGAAATTACCTTTGATTTTGTGTTTGCACCGATCTAGAAGCATTCCCATGGGCACATCATCTAAGCTAGGTAAAGTAGCTGAGAATTATTTATGCCCATTAAGTTGCTCCTGCTGGACAAATTAAGGCTTCTTCATCATCTGTAATTCAACTACAATACCTAATACTAAAAAAAAAATACCGTAGAGTTGCCAATTATTGTTTGGGGGTTTGGCATTTCATTTTGTTTTAAATTGAAATTAAAGTCTCACTGTCACTCACTGAATCAACTGCAACATATTATCAGCATTTCCTAGATCTGTGTCTAGAGTAGGAACGTCTAAGCAATGTAAATGATAGATATTTTATCACCAAGCTGAGATAAAATACCTATTTCAATTAAATTCATAATAAAATATACTGGCTAAAAGAATTTGTACAAAGTGAAAATTATTTAAACCATAGCTGACTGTTGTATTTATCTCTTCTAAACATAAGAGTAATTTCTGTTCTACAGAAAAACTCCAGGAAAATAAAAAATGGTATTCATTTAACGTCCAAGCAGCTTCTTTAGCAGCTTTCCATAAAGGGGAGTCCAATACTCCATTGAAAACAGGAATATCATGTTTTTACATACATACTTATGCAGTGTCTTTCAAGAAACACAGTCTCATTTTTGAAACTTAATTATGGTAATTTTATGACTTCTCTCGTTTCATTCTAATCACCGGAAAGAACAATTGCATTGGCTTCAAAATTCAAAAGGTACAAACCCCCTGGACTCTCCCCTGCGCCATCTCCCTGACACCACATGTGCCCTTCCCACACCGCAGCCTTCAGCACAGTTCAACACAATTTTAGTTTCATTCCTGCAAGAACTTGCAGAAGGATAAACCTCAGCAAAATAGACTGAAATACTGTCCAGGGTGGATTGAATGTCAGAATGTAAACAAAGTCTATACACTGAACAAGTATGAATTTGTCTTCAAATGTCTTTTGGATTTATTTGTTCTTACCAAAGCAAGCAATATTTCCATCCAGTCCTATATATTTTAAGTCATATTTGGCAGCTTCATTCTCTATAGGCTCATTTTCAGACTTGTCATCCATGGCAAATATTTCTTTTTGCCTAAATTCTGCATTGTCATCAAAGTTTATCTTGGCATCAAAGCAAACAACTAAAGAAAATAAAAAAGAAAACAACATAAAGGCATTTAGAGACTACAGAGAGGCAGAACTCCTAAAATATTGCACCAACTCCTTCAGCAGGGAGGGGGGAATGCTGCTCAGGGACTGATGCTGCTTCCAGCATATCAGCTGAAGTTCTAGCGCCACGTCCAGTAGTGAGGGGCACCGTCTCCTCAAATCCCATAGCAAGAAAAAGTACAGCAAGTGTCTCCACAATACGCAGTCACATGCCTTTGGCAAGGCAAGATCATCTATGGTTGCTTTAAATGAAGTTTAAACTAAGGGATGGAGGCAATTTTCATGATGTGAACAGGTCCGCAGTAATATCAGTATTTTGAAAGTATGACAGATAACAGGAAAACAGGTCAGCCCTGTTTATAGGTATGCACTTATTTACAGTTAAACAATACAAAAATTTTTCCTTAGCCATATTTTTAATTTATGCTATCAGCTACATGTATATCATTTCCCTAAAGATCTAAATCAAAAAAACCTTTAAGCCGATCTAAGTTAAAAATAATCAAAATGACTTTAAATAAAGAAAATCTAAAAAGTGAATACAAAACTTTTCAACGTCAACACCTGTAATGGTTGTAAAAGTGAATTAAAGAGCAGTTCAGTCTGACTATATTAACTAATAGATACCAAAGAGTAACTAGTAGACATAATATTCACATGAAACCAAACAGTAATAGAAATACATGTAGAGTGAACTCATTAATTGCTTATTTACTGACTTATTATTGCCACAGTTTTGCATAGGCAAATAACTCATTAGATTAAAAAGTTCCAAGTAAATGTAAGACGATATACTTATCATTTCCCTATTTAACTAATTTGATTTGTACTATATCCATATTATAATTACTGACTGGATTATAATTGATTTCTCAATGCAAAACAGTCAGATTTAAGTGCCTTCAAATGCTGCATCTAGAAAAAATGGAATAGTTTTTCATATTTGCTCTGTTTTGACTCATATTACCATTGAAACACATACAGGGTACGTATGCTCATGAGCACTGTACACGTCTCTGCAACTATAGGTCAATTACAATTAAAAAGACAACTCTTAGTCTCTGGTGTAGACAGTCATCAATAAACATAACTCATCACAAAATGGTTTTTGGTGGATAAATACCTCTTATTTGATATACTATTGTTTAACTTAGGAGAAAATACCTAAGTAAACAGCAAACAAAACATTTACACAACAAGGAGTCTCAACTGTACGTCTTGATGTACGCTTGAGTTTTCTTGGTTTGATTTACTGATGTTGTTGGGGGGGTTGTGGGTTTTTTTTAAATACATTTTTTAATCAATACCATTTTAAATTAAAACAGGATAAAATTTAGGTTCAGTGACTGCAGTTTCAGAAAATTATTCATGAGGCTTTGTGCATAATCTTATCAATCTCTCTTAGAAGAGTCCAGATCTTACCTGGTCAGCCTTCATGTAGGAATCTGCTAAAAGGAGAATGCCTGAAGTTTGTAACAATCTATTTCAGTAATAGAATTGCTTTAATTTTTTTTTTAACAATGGATTAAGACTTGTGCCATTTTTCTTCTTCAAGCTTTCAGTTCCTTAAATTGCTAAAACAACTCAAAGGTAGAGTAAAACTGCAGTTTCAGAGCTCTGTTTACCTTAAACACGAACATCCGCAGTGTCACATTAATAGAATCTCATTTCTAAGGAACATTCATCTTTATCAAAGGCCATGTTGTACAAAGTAGCAGGAAAAACACCTATTAATATTTATCATACCATTTTCACCATCAAAAGCACATTGTTACATGCATGATGGATTATACAAATGATTTTTTCTTCTAAACAAATATCAAAGAAAGCTCCAACACTTCTATTCACAGAGTAGTTCCGTTGGTTTTGTTAGCAGTATGGGCTTTTTGTCATCTGTCAATTCAACAGCTTACAGTGAGAGCAAACAAAACAAAAAACCCCAAATAAATTGGCAGTTACTGGCTCCTGACCCAGTAGTGTTAAAGAATTTACTACAAAATTAAACAAAAGGAAAAACACCTGACAATGTATTTCCTAATGGAATTTCACATAAGTAAAAGAAATAAATCTACCTTAACCATTAGTTGGACCAGAATAATGATCTTCATACAAAGACTTATATTTTATCATTAGAAATAACTGCATTAAGCTACTCAAATGCTCTTCCATTTGTTTTATCTTTATTCTTCAAGACATTTCAGATGGAGGAACTGCTAGCAAAAAAAAAAATAAGCACAGGAAGACTTTTGGTATGTCTGCTAATACGATGGCTTTCACAGATTGAAATCCACTATGTTTCTGCTCCTCAGCTTCCTGGACGTGAAACACATGGGGAAAAATCTCAGAGAAAAGAGTTGTTCATTATGTAAAAAAATGAACGCATACTTGATCATTATTATCACTGTCTCTGAACTATACTCTCAGACAGTACTAGTAAATATACTTTTTTTTTTTTTTATTTATGTTAAAAATATCACTTTCCAATATGGCATTTTAGCGTCCCAGAGTTTATTTTATAGCCTTTTAAGATGTGTCTATAACATGCAGTGGGATAGTTTTTATTTTGCATCTTTTAGAGCTTTGCAAAGATCACTACAAGCAAAATTTTTCTTTTAAGCTGTGGCGAACTCTCTGCCAATTCTTTTGCACCTGGACTGTTAATAAAAGGGGAAAAACAAGGTTGGACAACTGGAAGAGACTGCATAGTTTCTAGCCACAATTCAGCTTTTGAATTGCTGACCAACTGAGCCAAAAATATGGATTTTTATTTGAAAATCTGTTTATTTTACAAACTAGCTGTGGGCACACAAAATGTATTTTAAAAAATGCTAATTCTGATGAGGCACTTGTGTTCTTAATTGACACAGCAGTGATGTTTTTCCAGAAGTTTTGAGAACAGCAATTAAGGATCCACGTTCCTAATGTCTGTTAAAATGAGCAACAGCTTTGTCTTTCCATCTTCTAATTTCCACTTTAATCTTTAGGCATATCTTATAAAGTTGGTGAAAAGATGGAATAGTCTTTCTTGACAAACATTGATAATGAGTACTTGACACAACTTGCCAGCACCTCCCAATGCCAAAGGTTTCTCTGAAATCACAAAATGATACTGTAGGTAGGACCTCTACCAGGACCTGCGAACCACAGCCCCCGGCACTGAAGTCTCAGCAAGCTCCTCCTGAGCTCCACAAGTTCTCCTCTTTATCCATTTCAATCAAAAACAAGAAATAAAAGGAGAGGATACAAAATGCGACAAAATATTTGCATTAGGAATGAATGCATAGGCTGTGGATGTGGTCTTTCTGGACTTCAGTAAAAGCCTTTGACACAGTTTCTCACTGCATTCTGCTATGGAAACTGTCACCTCTGGCCTGGACGGGCGCACACTCTCCGGGGTGGAAAACTGTTTGGCTGGCCGGGCCCAGAGAGTGATGGGAAATGGAGTTAAATCCAGCTGGAGGCCAGTAACAAGTGGGGTTCCCCAGGGCTCAGTCCTGGGTCCAGCCCTGTCTAATGTCTTCATCAACAACCTGGATGAGGGCATCGAGTGCTCCCTTAGAAAGTTTGCAGACAACACTAAACTGAGTGGAAGTGTGGATCTGCTGAAGGGTTGAGAGGCTGCAAAGGGACCTGAACAGGCTGGACTGCTGGGCTGAGACCATCGGCATGAGGTTCAACACGGCCAAATGCCGGGTCCTGCACTTGGGGCACAACAACCCTGTGCAGCTACAGACTAGGAGAAGTCTGTCTAGAAAGCTGCCAGGAGGAGAAGGACCTGGGGGTGTTGGTTGACAGCCGACTGAACATGAGCCAGCAGTGGCCCAGGTGGCCAAGAAGGCCAATGGCATCTTGGCTTGTATCAGAAACGGCGTGAGCAGCAGGTCCAGGGAGATTATTCTCCCCCTGTACTCGGCACTGGTGAGACCGCACCTCGAGTCCTGTGTTCAGTTCTGGGCCCCTCACCACAAGAAGGATGTTGAGGCTCTGGAGCGAGTCCAGAGAAGAGCAACAAAGCTGGTGAAGCTGGAGAACAGGCCTTATGAGGAGCGGCTGAGAGAGCTGGGGGTGTTTAGCCTGGAGAAGAGGAGGCTGAGGGGAGACCTCATTGCTCTCTACAACTACCTGAAGGGAGGTTGTGGAGAGGAGGGTGCTGGGCTCTTCTCCCAAGTGACAGGGGACAGGATGAGAGGGAATGGCCTCAAGCTCCGCCAGGGGAGATTTAGGCTTGAGATTAGGAAAAAATTCTTCACGGAAAGGGTGGTTAGGCATTGGAACGGTCTGCCCAGGGAGGTGGTTGAGTCGCCATCCCTGGAGGTGTTTAAGGCACGGGTGGATGAGGTACTTAGGGGCATGGTTTAGTGTTTGATAGGAATGGTTGGACTTGATGATCTGGTAGGTCTTTTCCAACCTGGTTCTATGATTCTATGAAAAATACTCTGCCATGAAATGAAAGAGTGAGGAGACAACTATGAGCCATCCAGATCAGCCCTATTCTGTTTCAGTAATTCTAGCAGCACTAACAACACCAACCCCCTCCCCAAATTTCAAAACAAAACCAAGAAAAACCCAACTTCACTCAAAAAGCAGAAGAGCAGAAAATGTTGCTGTTTCTCACCAAGCGTAACATGTAGAAGTCAATATTTCCAGTATTTGGATAAAATAACTAAAGGTATTGAAATGTAAAATCTGCCATGGGAATATTTATGAATGTTGCTTAAATTACATTACAAAATGAAATTAATGCAAAGCTGCTGCTACAGCTTTCTATGCAATTTAATTTATAGTTTGCATAAATAAAGAATTATAATGTATTCATTTGTTTTCTTCAATTTTCTTACCTTGCCCTTCTGGAGTTTCACCAAAGGGATTCACTTCAACCTGAGTGGCATCAATTTTCAAGAAAAGATTATACAGCTTCTTAATTTGATCTGCTGCCTAAATTTGATCAAGCAATTTATAATTACCACACAGAAAAATAAAAGTTAAGGTTTTCAAGGCAAAACAAAACCATTATTGATTATTTTTAATGTATTAACTCGCACGGTAGCTCTAGATAATTACTACTTCTATTCTCATTTTATTAATCATATTTATATAGTATCTAAAATAGCTATAATGTAGCATTATGGTACCGCATAACATTTAGTAACTGCGCATTTAAACACTACATGAACTGGAGATGTGCTACAAAATAAACAGCGTGATTACTATGACAAGTTTAATTTGAAAAGGGCCTAATAGTTCATAATGGCACTTTCACTGATATGTGAGATCCAAGTTGCATTCACGTTAATCAGTCTAAATTCAAAAACCATAAAGCAATATGAGTGAATTTAGGAAAAATATACATTTCTTCTTCCTATAGCAGTCCACAATGTTTTCTTGAAGAAATTATGCCAGAAGTATGCTTGTTTACTCCTTAAAAGATAATCTTCCTTGCTCCTTATTGTTCCTTACCACCTATCTCTGTGACTGACTACACACTTCCAAATCTTTTGTTCTTATAACACTCTTTCATTAACAGAATAACTAAAATATCAGCAAAGTGAACGTGCATTAAAAAAAATCCCTTTGGTTCATTACACACTGACTAGCTATTAGCTGAAATAAGTTTGCAGATGAAGAAGTGCACTAATAAAAAACCACTCAAATGTGTTTCTTCATTACGGATGAGTTAACTGAAGTACACAAACCAAAAATATTTGGGACCTCTCCTAATAAGAAAAGTGAATGAGATTAAAAAAATAGAAGTCAGCTTTCTCCCACAGCATCATTCACAAGAAAGAAAATATTATGACTGGAAAGACTCAACCCCAACGCTGTACTACATCAGAAATAACACTGTGAGGGACGTTCCTGCACTGACAAGGCTGCACCTGGAGCGCTGTGTCCAGTCTAGGGACCAACACATCTAAGATTCTTTGAAGAGTGACAGCTTAGAAGCAGCATACAAATTGCTTATGAAGTCTTCCCTGCTCAAAAGTCATCAGGTGACACCTTCTCTGTGGTTCTGACTTATAGAAAGTTACCAATCATAAATCTGCACCCAGCAAGGCAGCAGTACCCTCAGCATGAACACTCCAGTTGGCAAATGATCCCAGTACCACAAGGATAAGGCCATCAACAGTGACACTAGGGACAAAGTCCACCATGAAACCCCACACTAACTCTAGGTAACCTGAAAAGCTGCTCTTGCCTCACTACAATGCTGTAATTTTAACTGATCATCAGAATTGCTTAACTTTTATTAAGGGCTGCCCCATCTTTCAGCATCTGTCTGAATCAGGCAGCTTAATTGCAACATTCCTCTTTCGCAAGGTCTACGAGTAATGAGCCTCTTTAAGGGAAAGCATAAAATCCCAACCTAGAAATAGTGAACGTATAAGTAAATACTAGGATTTGTCTCAATAAAAGCTAAGTCCCTATGCTTCAGTAAGTGCCTTTGAGTTGATACCACAAGGAAAGAAATACATTCACTGTAGCATTATTTAAAGGCATTGTTGAAAAGTCCATATATTGCTGTTAATTATTAAGTACCAGCACTCTTCAAGGGTTGAAAGGTTCTACATAATCATTCCTCCTCATTAGACACACAGCTAAATATTCAAATATGTGCTAATCAACTTAATGATTATGCACTTGTTAATTGCGCAGTTAGGATAGAAAATAATTAAAACCACTGCATTAAAAATAAAGAACTTTCATAAAACTGATGATTTGATACTATGGAAAAAATACAGGCAAAAGTAGTTTAAAGAAGTTTTGACTTATCTGCAAAATATTCATAAAACAACACATCTTATATATTTGTGTGCAATATGGAACTCCAATATATATAGAAAAGAGATACTGAGATGACAACAAGCTGGCAGCCTTTTGCTTTCCAGTTGAAGACTGAAAACAAAAAAACATTCAATTACACAGAGATAAACTTTTCCTTCTCTCCATCTTAAGGGTCACTTTTTCCAAAAAAAGCTCTACCTGTGTAATTCACTGAGCTCCAATGGAATTCCAATGAAATCAAAAAGAATCTGATGAGATGCAGCAGCACATTGTCATCAGTTGCTTCAAAGACCAGGAACTTTTGCTTTGGAGCAATAAGGACCTTATTCAAAATGCTGAAGTCTGATGACAATTATATAGGTAAAATTTAGTATTTAAAATGTCAAAACAATCTTGATACAATGAATATTTGGCCTTTTATGTCTATTTGAAAAGTGTTTGTTGTATAGCTGGGCTAAAATGTCTTCAGTAAAAACTGAGGGTGTAAAGTCAAGTTACCTGCTGCTGCAAAGGTCCTTTGAATCCCAAATTTTTTGCCATCTGCAATGCTTGATGATCCTTTATGCCTTCAAAAATATCTATTTCCTCCTGTAACAATAACATGCATAAATGTAGCTAAATATTCAATCTGAATGGAGATTTACAACTTCAAAAGGAAAACACTTAGTATACATTTGCAAATTAGTAATTAAAGCATGGCTGTTCGCCAAAGTTCTCTGAGACTGAGCCTATAGCAGCTGCCTATAGGGTATGTTATAATTACCACACCAACTATGAAACAGTCCTTCCAGAAAATATATAATTCTTCAGGGTGGCATGCTGACAAGACAATGTGACACCAGTTTTCACTTTTAATTACTGTGCAGATGGCGTTGACGAATATTTAGTCTGTTAATTTTTATGACATCTTCTGAATATTTTCAAGGCAACGGTGTCACTGCCCAGTAGCACTGTGAAGTTTATATAATTTTAAAATGCATATTAAATATTTTTACAATTTTTTGAATAATTACACTTGACTGTATCAATTATTTTCCCAGATGAATAACTTGTCTGCTCATTATCATGCCACAGTAACATAAAAAGTACTTAGATGTAGTCATCATTAAAAAAGTAATTACAACAGTTGGATTGCAGATGCAAAATGTCATCCAGGTACAAAGAAATAACTAACGACTCTGCCAATTAGACAAAAACAACCACAGAAACAATAACCATACTGGCACTGCCCCACTTGTGAAAACACTGTGTGCCTTCCTGAAAGTGAAACTCACTCATAAAGCATCTCAGACGTTAAGTTTAACATCCCATATAACAGCCAGATTTAAGCTCTTTTTCTACATCAAACTGGAGACACAAACAGTAACAAAATCAGCATGCTTCATTTATCTGCTAGATAACAGGTCTGATCCTCTATCTGATCCTCTATTTGGTGAAACACAATTCTTAGGATTCTTATTGTCTTTGTTCCATACACGTAAAATATAGCATTTTGAGTGACTGACAAGGAGAATTTTTAGTCTAACATATTATTTTAATACCTTAAAAATAAGTTCTGGGCTAGTAACTGCAACTTCTTCTATGTCAACACCACCCTGTGGACTGCCAACCATAACAGGTCCATTGCAGGCTCTGTCCATCAAAATTGCAAAGTATGTTTCCCTGGAAATATTCAATGCTTCTGCAACCATCACCTAAAAACGAACAGAGGGAAGAAAAAAACAGCATCAGTTCTGAGTGAATCGTCTAGCTGGTGACAATCTGAACACAGCTTTGCTTCCTTGAGGCATCAAGAGTAGCGAATGCCGTAAAACACTTTGCCATGTAAACAGCAATTAAAAAATAACAGAACCAATGAGAGACGGTATTTCCCTCTGCTGTGATCAGAGGACACCGTGGCTCACATTTTCTGCACTGCCCTAAAACACAGCAGTTTGGTACTTGCTACCCTGAAAAGAAATGTTTTACAAGACACATCAATCCAGTGTTTTTTCCCCTGAGAAACGCTCAGCATCTGTCCCCTGATGCTGCCGGTCTCACTGGAGCATGTCACAAGAAGTGTACACCAAGAACAACTAAAGGTTGGGCTTTTTCCCCAAGAGGTGAACCTGAGCAGCCTGTGTTCATAAAGGGGACCTAGATGTTACCTTTTTATTGCCAGCAAGCACATCAACACGCTGCCCCAGAAAAACTGGCATCACAAGCGGCTACAGACTTGAAAATGACAGAGATGTAAGCAAGCACACACTGGCTTTCTGATGCATCACATCAGTAGCCCTGTCCCTCACCAGCAAAGCCTCCGGCTGAGGCTCTCTCCCTTATCCTACACTTAACAGCCCCAGCACTGAATTCCTGCCTTGCCTAAATATCTCCTAAGGAAATGAGTGTACAGATAATCCTGCCATTCAGCTTTTTGCTTTCAGTTTAGAAAGACAAGCAGATGCATAACCTTCAGATGCTGGCACATTCTAGAAACATAAAAATTTATTTTTCCAAAGAGGAACTCATTTCTATTCATTACTATAAATGACTGAGCCCTCTCGTACCAATACCTGACAGACACCTCAGCATGCAACTAAAAAGATGATTCAAACCCTACATGTTGGGAATCTACAAGCTCTAACATTAAAACTAGGGGCAAAATGACCCATACAAATTCTCTGCTACAGTTTTTTCTCTCCTCCCCAAAATATACCGAAGCCAAAGTCTTTTCCATTTCAGTATTACAATAATTATATCTCCTTCTTCATCTGAGCAGTCAATTTTTGCAATAATTTAACAATAGCTATTAAAGCTGTCTGAGATAAAATAGTTTTACACTTGGTAAAAGGCTCACAAACCTGTGTTTGGATGCAAGAATAAGTTCCCCCAAATGTTCTTCTTCTTCTTAAAAAAATTCCAGAATCTGCATATAATCATTACTAATTTTTCTCTATGACCATAACAGGTGCCATAATCTCAGGTGCAAAACCTGTAGTACTGCTCTACACTAGAATTTTTCTTTTCAGTCTGGAAGTTAGTTGAGCAGCCACCTCCGCAATTTAATTAGCCCCATAGCTTCTCCTTCCAACAATCTACCACATTCTTCCCTAGCAGAGCTACTACTTCCTAACTTCCAATAGAACAGAAGTAGTAGAAATCAAGAAGATTACTTTCCCAAGATCAACATAATTAAAAAGCATTAAATGGCAATGTTTTTCTCATGTGGTCTGTTTATAAAGTGGTAGTTTTGAGCAATGATCATACACAAAGATTATCACTCTGAATGAAAAACACAGTGAAATTTATTATATCAGTCAGCAGCTCAAAGTCCTTAGATCCGAGAGGCATTTCTGCATCTCCATTCTCAGAACTCTGTCTACCCAGCAAGCTGTGTTCCATCAAATAAGTATTCCTGGGGTTTTCATAGTTCAAGTACTACAAACAAGAAAGATGCACTTTACTTTCACCCAAGTCGCTTTTTTGACATTCTACTCCAGAGTACATGAGAAAGAATGTACTTACCTTCTGTCAGGCTGTACATCTTAACAGAACAGAAAAAAAGTAAGAGACAAGGAATTAAATAAAGCCCTCTGTGGTCAGAATGGAAGGAAAGATGCTACTTCTTTATGGGTTTTTTGACTTGGATAAAATTCTCTTTATAGTAATTTCATTTCCTTCTACTTTTACCTTGCTTTATTCATAGAATGTAAGGTGACATAAAGAAGTAGTTCAAATAAGCGGCTGTTCAAAAGCAAACTAAAGAAAACTAGGGTGAAGAAGACAACCAAGAAGAGAACTATCGTACTAATTCAAAGCATCTGCCTATTTTAGGCTACTATAAAGGGATGCTAAAAGCCAACTTCAGAAAAATTCCTCAACTATCTAGCATGATTTGTCACATTAACAAGCAAAGATATGCACAGCATCCTTGGTTTGCTACTTCTTTTTACCTGTATGCATGTTTTGACGTTCTTAGATATTCTGCATCGATGTATCTGAAAAATTCGAGTCAATTGTTGTAGACGTAGGTCAAACAAAACCACTTGGTTCTACTGGATCTTGTATGAGTTGTTCTGATAGTTTCCAGAGTGCTCAGGATCAGGACCAGACATCAAATGGGAATCCACTAAATGAGTTGTGAGGAATACATTTGCAAACATAGCAGGTGGAACTAACATTGTTAAATCAGGTATCGTTTCAACTGCTACTTCTGACCTGAGGGATTGTCCTCCTATTGCTAATTAACCATGTCAACAGTCAAATATTTCTCTGTCTTAATTCACAAAACGACTGAGTTTCTATCTACTTTGGAGTAGGCTAGCTTCCTGCAGAGTAAAAATTGTCAGATTGTGCAACGTCTCTGATATCTCCTAAAAAAAACCCATTAGTTTCCTTCACTATCCCCCATTTGATGCAGAGCAAAGGCAGGGAAATTGGTGTTCAAGGTCTTTAAATATATTATTTGTTAAAAATCTACCTATCAGACACATGACCAAGCTAAGACAAGCACGTTAACAGTTAGAAGTGAAACTGAATCTACAGACTGTCAAGTTTTCTTATATTTTGTCTATTTTGCTTATCTACATCAATTTTAATAAAATGTGCCGAGGGGAAAAGAAGTTGTCTTAAAAACTTCCTGGTAACTTCAAGCTTTCCTTCTTCAAAACAAATCATTACCTAAAAGTTTAAGTCACACATCTAATTTTATGAAGGCAACTTAAACAGTCTCTTATACTGAATCAAATATTCAAAATGTTAATTCTGTTATTCCTTGGAGAGAAAACACAGAATTCTCAGGTCACGATAAGAGAAGACTGTCTTCTCAGATAACCAGGCTCTTCAAATTCCAAGCTGCCGTAAGAGGATTTTATGTAAACTCCCCAAATAGCTTCCCATTTACAAGGGATCTGAGGATATTGGTATTTATTTAAGAAACACCAACCTAAAGAAGCACAAACGTGCTTTAATTTCTGTTGTAGGTGCACAAGCTGAGAAAGAAAGCTGAAAAGTCCATTTTCTGCTTCATAATTATTCTAATTGGAGGAAATGTCTTTTATTCCTTCCTTACAAATACCTGTAAAAGGTACGTAACTTCCACTCACTGACTTGACATTAGCTCCTTGTTTGCCTCACAGGAAGTGACTTCATAACTATTTTCTTTCTGAAAAATGTTTACTACCTAATTTTTTAACAAATTAGTTCAGTCAAACTTTCCAGAACACCATAAAGTTTAACACCTAAAACCTTTTCTTTTCTCTGTGAACTGCAATTTCCTGTGAGTACACACGGGTAATACTACACACACATACATACACACACACACAGAGTCTATGCCTTGTAATGCTAGCCATTAATTCTCAACTCCCCGTTGCTCTTGGCAAGCTCAAAGAGTCTGTCTGGCATTTTCTGAGAACTAACTACCCACTGCATTACATGACGTTTTAGACATAGCTAAACCCATACTTTAATTGTATTAGTGTAGTTTGCTCCTTGCTTAAAGTTTCAGTTTTGATATTATAACCCCAATACTACAAACCTGAATTCCTCCACTCCTTTAACTACTTTGAAGACCCTAGAGTGAGTTAACTTGGAAAAGATAAATGCTTCTTTTAAAAAGACTTGAATTTTCTGGGAGATGGTCTTTTGGTAACCTAAATGTATTATTTTAAACATGCTTTCTTCACTATCTAACAAGCAGTGGGGAAATCATTAGCATACAACTGGCCAAGCTATTATACTATTAATTAATTTAAAACAGGGTGTGTGCTCTTATCATTAATTACCAAGAATCAAGATCTCAATACCAAAAATATAAAATGTGCTATTACCTTGTTACATGTATGTGTGATGAAGATAAGAATTGGCCTGGGGCAACTTTATAATTAGAGTGGACGCCTATAACAATAGATAATCAGCCTCTCCCAGTGAAACAAATCACACTGGTTTAGCATGCATCAATACTAGAATACTTGCAAGCTATATCCTGAAAAGGTTCCATGTAACTCTATAGTGAAGCAAAAATACACAGTCTATCAAGGCTATATACTTCTTTGCACCACCGAAATGAATCTCTGAAGTTCAGCAGTGCAAACCTCACGGATGCCCCAGCTGCTTACCCTTGACTACTGCTTATTCACACACGCAATGTGTGGATGGGGATAAACCCAATTATAAGTTAAATCTATAGTTATTCTACATACGGTACAAAAGTCATCTTAATATGAATCCATTGAATAATCTGTCTCAAAAAATGCCAACATCCACGCCTTTCTTCCATTTCTATCAATTTCAAAGAAAGTTAGATGTTTTTTTTCCAGAACTTAATATGTAAATGAACAAACAGACTTGCACTCAGACAGAAGAGTGAAATTTCCTGTATTGATGTATTCAAAGCAGGTCAACTAGGGCAAAAGAAAAAAGCCAGAAAAAATTTATAAAAAGAAAGCTGCTTTTACAATACAATTTTTTCAAAGCAGAGTGCCTTAAGACGTGAAATGTATATCCCTTTTTTTATATTCTTAGCATTATCATGATCTCTGGCAGACTTACCATAATAGTAATACTGTTCCTTCATTTTAATATCTAGTATTTCTTTCTAACAACAACTATGAAGACTGATGATAATCTGCTCTCCTTGCTACCCAAGGGAAAAGCTGCTGGCACATCTTCCTCCAGCCCTCATTAGATAGAATGCCTCCAGACAGGTGCTCCCCCTCTATGCTAATATACCAATCTGTTTATAGTATATTAAGAGCAAACTGCAGTTCTTTCACAGAGTCACAGAATAACCAGGTTGGAAGAGACCCACCGGATCGCCGAGTCCAACCATTCCCAGCAATCTCCAAACCCTGCCCCTAAGCACCTCATCCACCCTCACGATAAACATCTCCAGGAACGGCGACTCAACCACCTCCCTGGACAGACCGTTCCAATGCCTAACCACCCTTTCCGTGAAGAATTTTTTCCTAATGTCCAGCCTAAATCTCCCCTGGCGGAGCTTGTGGCCATTCCCTCTCATCCTGTCCCCTGTCACTTGGGAGAAGAGGCCAGCTCCCTCCTCTCCACAACCTCCCTTCAGGTAGTTGTAGAGAGTAATAAGGTCTCCCCTCAGCCCCCTCTTCTCCAGGCTGAACACCCCCAGCTCTCTCAGCCACTCCTCATAAGATTTGTTCTCCAGCCCCTTCACCAGCTTCGTTGCTCTTCTCTGGACTCGCTCCAGAGCCTCAACATCCTTCTTGTGGTGAGGGGGCCCAGAACTGAACACAGGATTCGAGGAGCGGTCTCACCAGTGCCGAGTACAGAGGGAGAAGAACCTCCCTGGACCTGCTGGTCACGCCGTTTCTGATACAAGCCAAGATGCCACTGGCCTTCTTGGCCACCTGGGCCACTGCTGGCTCATGTTCAGTCGCTGTCAACCAGCACCCCCAGGTCCTTCTCCTCCTGGCAGCTTTCCAGCCAGGCTTCTCCTAGTCTGTAGCTCTGCTTAGGGTTGTTGTGCCCCAAGTGCAGGACCCAGCATTTGGCCTTTCCAGCCCATGCCACATTATCTCCTGGCATCAAATACAGCATTGCTCTTGACTACATACCTGTACGGAGATCCTTGCTCCATAAAACAAAGCAAGTGATAAAAATATATATACAATAGATCAGCAATTGCTAGGGTTTCCTGCCTTACAAAATTTTACTCAGGTAAAGGAGAATTCTGCTGAAGGGCTATATACGCTTCTCTAATTTAGGCCAATATAGAGTAATATATTGATGCTTAAGTCAATCTTTGCACCTTGCAGTACACACTAT
Source organism: Clamator glandarius (assembly GCA_033459285.1). Taxonomy (NCBI): domain Eukaryota; kingdom Metazoa; phylum Chordata; class Aves; order Cuculiformes; family Cuculidae; genus Clamator; species Clamator glandarius. The sequence goes on along the minus strand of JAUNZM010000089.1, from coordinate 620,154 downwards.
AATAGGTAAATGAATTACCACATATTAGCTGAACCACTACCACAACCACATTTGACTCTGTATCTGCAACAAGTTAGGAAGAATCTACTTTTAGATGCTTGTTTTGTTTTGTTTTAAAACCGAGATCATTCTCAGGCAAAGTCATCTGTCGCTGTCTTTAATAACAGCTGCCCAAAGCTGATCATGAATGAAATATAGATTTTATTTTTACTCATATATTAACTCTCTAAGCAGAACATCAATAAGCATGTATAGTTAATGCTACATACAGTTATGCTAGAATTTTGTATGCATTTGATGAAAGATTAAGCTATGACAAAGGATTCCTTTCAACATAGGCAGCAAAACTGAATTTGTTTTTCCACCACTACCTATGCTGAAATTGATAGACAAAATACACACACACAAAGGCAGAAAAAGTAACTTTTTTTTTTCTTTTCCCTTTCATCAACTAGATGCAATTAATCAGAAACTGGAAGAGGAATGAGAACAATAAATCTGTGTCATACACCCTAGCAAAATTGCAATTGAACACAGTCCTCGCCTCTCAAGAGGTAAAAACCTTACCTTTTTAACTGTCACACCATCCTTTGGAGTTTGCTTTGTTGACAGATTGTACCCAATCATCTGTTTAGCAAGCTGTTCAACAATCTTAGGGCTACAAGCACAAGAAAAAAGCTTACTTTATTGAAAGATATTAAAAGAAAGAGTCACATATCTATCATAAACAGCTTAAATATTGCAACTGAAGCAATTTATTTATGCTTTTTGAATTCTAACTTATTACTTTAATGTTGACTTACTCTTTAGTTAGATGAACTCCTCCTTTCAATCCACTATTGAAAACACCTTTTCCTCTCCCTCCAGCTAGAATCTGTGCCTTCAGAACAATTTCCTTTGCCTCTGTAAAAGAAAAACACATTGTTATTCTATCATCTGTCATTTATCAAGCTTGTTAGTATAAGTTTTAAAAGCATTTCCAGGTTAGACTCTTTAAAAAAAATAATGAGAAGTTGTTCATAACTAGTGAGCGATAAAACAATAGTGAAGTCAGCGTTTTCATAAAGGAACCCTGCAAAAAGAATTGTTCAAGGCTGTTCAAGAGTAAATATACACTACTTATTAGCTGGATAAATATGTCGTTATTTAGATCAAACCCATGCTATTAATATTAGACACAACAAACCATATAACCAGCATTCAGTTTGATAGCTTCCATTCTGGCATGGCTTTTAAAATATTAATCAGATCATATTTTTCTTGAACGCACAATGAACAAAGGCTCATCAAGAAAAATAAATTGAATTCCTTGCTCTGAACACATGTATGTAAAGCTAAAGCCATGGTCCTAGAAGAAGAGATCCCCATCTCCAAAAGGCAGGAAAGGGTAGAGCAAGGGCAGGAGCTGCATAAACACCTTCATCTGACTGACAGTAACTAATTGTATCTTTGGAAATGTAAGCACAACAGTATCTTAGTAACAAGAAAGTGTAGAAAGTAATTGCACCAAGACTTGGGTTCCAAAGAGAAGCAATCCTGACATTACAAAATAAAACAGGGGAAAGGGAAAAGAACCAACCGACCAAAACCATAACTCATGATCTCTGCAGCTCCATGGACCATAGCAGCCTCCTGAACCACAAAGACCTGCCAGGTGCCTCTAAGACGTTTATTCATACTGAATACTGACACTTTGCATATTTATCATAACATTGCCTGGTATTTTGCAAACTCTGAGGTGCTAACATTAGTATATGATTAAGTGCTGCCTAGAAAAGGATAACATTGTTGTTTTGTGATTGACTCGCTTCCTTCTGAAGTTTGTGGAAATCTCTGTTTTCAGTGATGTCTGGATTAAGTCACACCTTGAATAAGAATATTCTATGCAAGTATGCAAGAAAACATCAGCATCTGCTGTTAAACAGACAGAATTACTGTTTAAGTGGCACAGAGGATACAGATACTTCCATTCAAAGACACACAGACTTTCAAGGCTGTAATTACACAAAAGCATTTTACAAGTGATTAATTGTAAGTTTGGAGGTGTGATGATCTTCGATGTAGACCAGCAATGACAGTACCAGTTCAAAGTGTCCATATAATAATTTTCAGCAACAAGAAAAAAATTGAATCTTAGGACAGAATAAATATTGTGGAGTGAATATTCTATTTCCTGTATTAAGACGGAAACATATTTTCAACACAGCTATTGGCAGTATTGAGATGCCTGACTTTCAAGCTTCTTAAGGCAAAATCCTTCCACGTGTTTATCCATTCAGTAACATTTGACATCCTTGCAAATACTTCATGCATTCCAATATATTCATGTTCTAGGCCCCTATTACTCATGCCATACAAGGCAGATAACAAGGAAATTTAAATGCAACAAAAAATTTTTATATTCCTAAACACACAAATTATTAAGACAAATTAAAACGATAAATCACTTTCCAATCTGCTGCAGCAAATTCTAAAAATCACAATAGGTGCAGTGATAAAGAATCTAATATTGCATTGTTAATACATGCTGCAAGCATTTAATTAGATTAGTTTTAGGTGCCAGCCATGGTGCCAACATGAGCGTTGATTGTCATTGATAGGTGCTATCAATTATGTGAGTGATCATCACCCTCACTCCTACCCAGCACGCTACAGGAGTGCTGATTGCCTTCATTTGACTAAAAGAAATGAACTTAGAGAAAGAAATTAATGTGTACCGTTTTACAATCCACTAGAGGCCTATCAAGGTAATACAATAACTTCAGAAAAACAGCTATGAACAAACACCCTAGAAAGTAAGGATAACTAGGTAAAGATTAGATCTGAAGAATTGATCAATACAGCAGCCCAGCCAAGCACAGCACTGCAGGTTCTTTTTGGCGCTGGGGGAAGCCAACAGGAAGCAATTTAATTCAATAGTTATTTGCCCAATCTCTGTAAAATTAAGTAAACCAGCCAGCTCTTGCTTTACAGAAACTAGGCTTGATCATTCAGTACTTACCAAATTGATTCACTACTTAACATCACCCTTTTATTTAAAGAGCTGATTTCTAGAAATGCTCACACAAAGATTTTATGCTACCTCGTGCCTGAATTCCAAAATTATGTTATGAAAAACCACACCAAAAGAAAAATACAGAATCATCAGGTTGGAAGAGACCCACTGGATCATCTAGTCCAATAATTCCTATCAATCACTAAACCATGCCCCTCAGCGCCTCGTCCACCCATCCCTTAAACACCTTCAGGGAAGGTGAATCAATCACCTCCCTGGGCAGCCTGTTCCAGTGCCCAATGACCCTTTCTCTGAAAAATTTTTACCTAATGTTCAGCCTAAACCTCCCCTGGCAGAGCTTGAGGCCATTAAATATGGTTTTAGCTGGATTATATGAAATAATTCACCTTTGCTTGTAGGCTCTAATAAAAATAAATAAATAATCTAAAAAGTAGTATGCAAAGTCAGTATTAAACCCGTTAGAAACAAAAAGCTGTAATTAATTTCCATTAACACCCCTGTAAACTGCTGTAGTAACACTGGAAAAATGACAAAGCAGGGCTACGTAGTTATAAATACTGGATTTGTATAGAACCCAGCACAAGTAACAGGTCTTTATCCCATGATGAAGTATAGTACAGCATTTTTTTACAGTAATGCATTTGGTGATTAGGGCTTCAATGATCTTGTCTTCATGTCTATTGATGGACAAGCCTTTGTGTAAACTAAAAACCAAAACTCACCATAAGACCCAACCCAAACGCAAACAACAACACACACTGCTTCTTAAGTGTGACAAAAAAAAAAAAAAACAAACCCAAACCACTATGCAGATTTAAAGCTTTCTTTATCATTCAAAACAGCACAAAACCCACTGGTCTTTAAGTGTCACTAATTTAGCAGCAAATAGCTGCAAACTTCTCCATGCAGATTAATGACGCATTTCTGGTAGCAGCATGTGTTCTTAACTAATTATAACTTGAATACATTAATATCTCTGACTTAACAGTTTGCTTACTGGATCTTATATTTGTCTTTTTATATTAATCTACAGAAAAAGAGAGATATGAACATTTTCAAAGAGTCTTCTGAAAAGTGGAGCAAAATACAGCTTGTCCCTAGATAAGATGCCAAGAAATAAGCAGGACCTTTTCTCCTCAGAAAAGTCCTCAGATTTTTAAATGTCACAACTGCAGTTGGGTCTAACCTCATTTCTAAAACAAAAATAAATCTAACCACATAGGAAGGAAGTCTGAAGTACTTGTCTTTTAAATAAATTCAGATGTTTCAAGAAAACAGAATCTAACACTCAGAGGGATAAGCATCCTCTACACTGCATTCAACAATATCTCTCCTTCCCCTCAGTCAGCGCTCTGAATATAAATGCAGTGATACCCTTGCAACTGTAACAGGCTCAGTTCTGTAATGAAAGCCTATTTAAAATCAATAAAATCAGTCCTGCATTGGGGAGCTATGATTACTCTGGTCCACTGGTACTGCTTGCAGCAAAAATGAACAGCTTGTTCTCAGCCCACTGCTGTGTATATTTAACTACTGAATTCTTGATCATGAAACAATATACCGAGCAGCACAGTTCCACTAGTTACATGGTATGCTAATTTATTACTTGTGAACAACTTTCCATTATTATCGATACGACTGTGTGATTGCAAATTAGGCGTGTTAACAATTACATTAAAATGTGCTGCAGCTTATCAAAAATAAACTCCTGTAAAGAACAGAGAATAGGGGACTGCATGGTAAGAGGCCTCACGTTTGCCTGTTCCTGAGCAAGATTCTCTACAAGAGAGTATTCAGGGCATCCTACAGTACTGCACTAGAGCACGGGACAAAGGGAAGAGGTCTGACATGGACCTCTAATCAGATTTCTGTCTCACCATGGCTTTCAGCAGTTTGGTTGAAAATTATTTAGTGTCCTCCTTTAAAATGCAGAATCTGATTTGATATTACACTGGTGTATTTTTAGCCAAATGTGAGGTGACTGATCACAGAAGGTCTGACTCCAAACCTTGGCAGCACCAGAAGTATTGCAACAGCAGGAAAACATCACTGGAAATCACACCACTCTCTCCTGTAATGAGCTCAAAGCACACGGAAAAAGAAGTGGAAGCAACTAGTGTCACACAAGAGCCATTTCCACACAGGCGCAGGAGGAGCTGAGCCCAGCCCAGCATGGCCAGACAGATATTAATGAGTTTCAAGAACTTTGCTAGTTACCCTTCTTTACCTAAAGTTGTTAAGCTATGCTTGGTGAGCAGAACTCTTCAAACATATCCACCATCCCCAAAGCCCCAGAAGAGCTAGATGAATATGCAGCCAACTCCAAACTCTACAAGGAGGCACAGGACAATCTAACATATATACCTGACAGGAATACCTCAAGGGACACAAATCACTGTTGAGCATGGACACAAACAATTTCAAGCTTCCGTATGGCCTGTCAACCTTTAGCGATCATCTTTTTCATGTTTGCGTAGAACACTACTCCACTAAGGACTGGCTGGGACACCACTGGATGACCAATTCCACCTCAAAACCACTTATGCTAGATGCAGATTACCTAAAAAATAGTAGATAACCTCTCCCAAACTGCTCCCGTGCAGCTTAGAGCTTATCTTCCATGGGTTTCCCCTTATAAGCCCCCAAAGGGTCAAGTTTGGGTTGGTTTGGGGTTTATTTACCTACCTCCAGCTGATCCAACAGTAAGGAAACCTACTTTTCAGGGTCTCGCCTGTCCTGTTCTGCTATTGTTGCTTCTTTCTTTCTTGTTTTAATGCTACCACTACCACCTGAGGCTCTAGCTTTCCTTTGGGAAAGACTAGATAAAATTAATTTTCTGAATCTCAGCCATCCTTTTATACTGCTCAGGCAAGGTCCTGTCAGATGCTTATTACTTTTTCACAATACTCCTGCCCAAAGACACTCTGGTATACTTACTTCAGCACAAGAAAGATGAGAGAAGAATAAAAGCTGTAAGGAAGATAATAATAAACATAATACAATAATAAGAAAGAGTAACAAAGTCTAATTCCCAAACTGCAAACTGAATCTTAAAATTCCTGCAATAACTTTTCACGTTTGGGCCTCTTTACAAGAACTTTCTCTGAAATCTGGGACAGCTTTTCCCACGGAGCAAGTATTGCTACCACTTCCACAGCTCCCCATCTTCTGAGAATCATAGAATCATAGAATCACCAGGTTGGAAGAGACTCACCAGATGCAGCCCCTGAGACGGTTCCTATGCTCTGTCAAGAAAACAGATTGAGATGGGAAAAAGCTGTCCACAAGACACTGCCCACATCTAAAAAAACGATCGGTGTGGTTGAAGGTCTTCAGAATTACATTAAACAATCGATTTTAATTTTAATTTAAACTCTTTTCCTCTGTTATTTTTATTCTCATGCTCTGCAACACCAAAAAGAATTATGTTCTTACACGCCCAGTTCCTACAGCCTTTGGTTTTCAGACTAGTTTAGAATTAAAATTAAATAAATCATCCTTTTTACAACTCCACGCTTTTGAATATATTGTATATTTATTGCTAGATTATAAGCCTTATTAAAATCTATAATGATAAATTAGTCAGTCTCTTGATTCTGTCACTACTGTTATTAATTGCTTTCATAACCATTACTACACACTTCACCAGTAATAAAAATTTTAAAGCTAGATAAAATCTGCTAACCTAAAGCTCACTCTCAATATTGCAATCTTAAACCTTCTCAGAGTAATAGTAATCCAGTATTCACACGTCCTACATATAAGTTAAACCTAATAAATTACTTATACAGCAGATGGTGCCTCACTAGATCCAGCAGCACCACTAAAATGCATGGAATAATATGCAACTGTTCATTGTATGAGCTCGTTTGAAACTCCATGAGATACCTTATTTCTGGTATTTTTCAGCCTTTAACAGTTTCTCTCTTCAAACTAAGTTCTCATTATTTTTTATGCAACTTTCTCTGTAACAGACAGAGTTTAGAAAAACTATGATTTGTCACATGTGATTACAAACTCAAGAGGAGACATGGTTTGAAAACTCAATCAGGACGGGAATAAGTTCTTCATTTGGTAGAAGAGCCCTGAAGTCTACTGATACATGAATGAGCAAAAGCTTTTCTCCCAGCCCTCAGGCAACATCCCATCTATCGGTCAAAGAGAGAAGGCCATTTTCTGTAACCTGCAATGTCAACCTGGCATCCTGCACCATGTGGCGTAGAAAATGATGAACAGAATGGGAAAGCTCATGCAAGCCATTACAGTGTTCTGCCTTCATTACAGCCATCAGTTTTAGATTAGCAATGTTTAGACCTCGTAGTGTTTTTTATGATATGTTCAAGTCACTATTGTTTGTCTCCTCTTGTGATGATTTCCCTTTAAGAGACTGCAAAAACAAGCACAGAGTCCTTCCCTTGGTGTATTGGTTGTAATTCCTATTACATAACACACCATGGAAACTTCTCAGGACAATCTATTAGGCATTGAGAAATCTGGGCATGCAAAACACTGCAGTTTAGTAAACCTGTGTTCCTGATAAATATAAATCATGTGCAAACATTACAAGCTTCCTAAAACCACAGTTATTTAAAAATCTGATGACTTAGCAGGTTTTTAACAAGTTGTTTCTCTTCCCTAAACTTCAAAAAAACAATAGTGAAATGAATACACTGTCAGTTTTCTTCACATCTTTACCTTTTAAAGCCTACAGGGAGTTCAAGTTTTCTTTGCCAAAATACCCTTCAACTATTTTTTTTTTTGTTTTCTGAAATAAAACATATTTTAAAGTTAGCAGACTCAGGCAGTTCAACTCTGTCCCAAGTTCTTGATTGAATACCATAACACCATTTGTTTTAATGTGATTCAGAGAACAGGTTTTATGCAATCTGTAGCGCTGAAGTCAAGCAGTCATTAAGAACAAACACTGTTCTCGCCTCTTGCTGCAACAATCCACACCTGTCTTCCTGGAACACACTCAAAATTTCATTCTTTGTGATTACATGTAAGGCACAAAAGACAAAAAGTCTTCTCTGACTGATTCTAATTCTTTTATCCATTATTTAACTGCAGAGATGATTTTGAAAAATGCATGCATAGCATAGAAAATACCGAAACTGAGGAACATACATAGGTTTCTTCATAGTTCACTTTAGAGTTGTTGTAGTAGAAGATATTTCCAACCATAGAGCACAAAATAAGAAATCTAAGCACAAAACCAGGGAGTCCGCATGGTAAAAAGCCAAGTAAAAATGCAGAGTAAAGACAACGGCAATGCTACCATTGTTATTTTAAAAGTGCTAACAAATTCATAATGGAATACATGTGGCAGGTGAACCCCTTTCACGTACAGGCTTGATTCTTAGTCTTTCGCCGAGGACAGTCTTTACATACAGACCTGCTCTGCCAGGCAAGATCCTTAAAAAATAAGCATTAAAACAGAGGGCAAAGCTGAAAGAAATTTGGAGCCCATCACAGACTGGTGGCCAGACACATGATCAACAGCCTTCAAAAGCAGGAGAAACAGGCCATGTGCTGAAAGGTAGGAAAATGAATGTGGAGCAGCTTTAGATCCAGCTCCTGCAAGTCTGCCAGTGCAAGGGCAGGACCGAGTCCCTTGAAAGGGTATCGCTGTCTCTTACTGCCTTGTAAACACCAGGACAAACTGTGTAAGGCTGCATGGGATACCACACACTCTGCTGTTCAGACTATAAACAAATCAATCCACACCAAAACTAGAAATATGCAAAACAATAGCAAATCTGACAGTGTTTTGATCTGAATCAAGCCAGTACTATCAAAATGTTGTCTAGCTGTCTGATTCATTATCCAACTTTTGCGGCAGAATTAAGTACAAAGCTTTCACTTTATGGCTGAAATAATTCACTGAGTCTCTGAAGAAAATCATCTGAGACTGGTCACAATCTCGGAAACACCTAGATAGGAAAGCGTTCACATGCAAGAATTTATCTGCCTCAGCAGTGCTACAGAGTTGGAAAGCATCACTTTGGAGCTGCTATTCCATATATGCTTTTGATTCCTGGTCCTGATTTTGAAGCAAAAGTAAAAATGAGACCGATTTGCTAAACTCCTCCCCTCCCCAACCACCCAAACCCCTCACCACCAAAAAACAAAACCCTAAAAAAACTCCATAACAACAACAACAAAACCCCACCACCTTAATTCCACATATTAAAAAGAACTACTTTTAGATAGGAATTACACATTTAAAAGAGGATATTTTTAAGACTACAGTATTAACTACTCAAACATAATCTCATTTACTGAGGTATTTTTTACTAGGAGAAGGAAAGAATATAAATGAAAATAATTTTCCAGCATACCTTCTAACAGACATCTGACAGCATGTATAAAATTTAGATAGAAAAGTCAAACCAAGGAACAGAGATGCTGGGCAAAAGGCTTGCACAAGGCTATGGACACTTAAGTTCTTTAACAGATCATAGAATCATAGAACAACCAGTTTGGAAGAGACCCATTGGATCATTGAGTCCAACCATTACTATCAAACACTAAACCATGTCCCTCAGCACCTCAGCCACCCGTGTTTTAAACCCCTCCAGGGAAGGTGAATCAACCACCTCCCTGGGCAGCCTCTGCCAGTGCCCAATGACCCTTTCTGTGAAAATTTTTTTCCTAATGTCCAGCCTAAACCTCCCCTGGCGGAGCTTGAGGCCATTCCCTCTCATCCTGTCCCCTGTCACTTGGGAGAAGAGGCCAGCACCCTCCCCTCCACAACCTCCTTTCAGGTAGTTATAGAAAGCAATAAGGTCTCCCCTCAGCCTCCTCTTCTCCAGGTTAAACACCCCCAGCTCTCTCAGCCGCTCCTCATCAGGCCTGTTCTCCAGCCCCTTCACCAGCTTCGTTGCTCTTCTCTGGACTCGCTCCAGAGCCTCAACATCCTTCTTGTGGTGAGGGGCCCAGAACTGAACACAGGATTCAAGGAGCGGTCTCACCAGTGCTGAGTACAGAGGGAGAAGAACCTCCCTGGACCTGCTGGTCACGCCGTTCCTGATACAAGCCAAGATGCCATTGGCCTTCTTGGCCACCTGGGCCACTGCTGGCTCATGTTCAGTCACTGTCAACCAACACCCCCAGGTCCTTCTCCTCCTGGCAGCTTTCTAGACAGACTTCTCCCAGTCTGTAGCTGCACAGGGTTGTTGTGCCCCAAGTGCAGGACCCGGCATTTGGCCTTGTTAAACCTCATGCTATTGGTCTCAGCCCAGCAGTCCAGCCTGTTCAGGTCCCTTTGCAGCCTCCCGACCCTCCAGCAGATCCACACTTCCACCCAGCTTGGTGTCATCTGCAAACTTGCTAAGGGAGCACTCGATGCCTTCATCCAGGTCATTGATAAAGACATTGACCAGGGCTGGACCCAGGACTGAGCCCTGGGGAACCCCACTTGTCACTGGCCTCCAGCTGGATTTAACACCATTTCCCATCACTCTCTGGGCCCGGCCAGGCAACCGCTTTTCCACCCAGGAGAGTGTGCGCCCGTCCAGGCCAGAGGTGACAGTTTCTGAAGCAGAATGCTGTGAGAAACTGTGTCAAAGGCTTTACTGAGGTCCAGGAAGATACATCCACAGCCTTTCCCTCATCCAGCAGCCGAGTCACTTTGTCATAGAAGGTGATCAGGTTGGTTTGGCAAGATCTGCCTTTTGTGAACCCGTGTTGACTGGGCCTGATCACCTGGTTCTCTTGCATGTACTTCATGATAGCACTCAAGAACACCTGTTCCATGACTTTCCCTGGCACTGAGGTCAGACTGACAGGCCTGGAGTTCCCTGGATCCTCCCTGCGACCCTTCTTGTAGATATAGCAAGAGCAAAGTGATGAACGGGTATGGCTGTGGCCACCTGGAGTAGCACTGAATTTATATCCAGATCAAAAAGAAAAAACATGAAGAAAACTATTTAAATTGGTTCTAATGTTTCATTCCTGTCAAGCAGAGGTTAAACAATTGGAGACTTCTGGGTTAAAGTTCATTCATTTCCAGAGCTCCAGCTCTAGAAGACAGAGAGTTATCCAAGTTTGAAAGAGGCAGAGAAAGCTCACCACATAAAGGTTTGAAGATTACAAGAGAGAATGTAGAACAAAAAGAAATGGAGAAATATCTACTTAAAACATAGAAACGCTGCAACCAGAACAATGAGCACATTTATTCCTAGTCTGCTTAAAGTCTTTGTAAGGATTACTGATGTAAGTTCTCATGGTATCTAGCTTTTCCTGTCATAAAACCCCCTACTTTATGAAGCAGTACAAGAAGAAATACTTTAGCCCTCTGGCAACTAGTAAATATTATCTACTGTAGGCAGATAAAGTTTCATGTGTGGTAAGCACAACTGCTTATACTCCAGTGTCAGATAATACCAGTAATACACACAGTGCAACTAACAAGGGAGAGGATGGACTATCACCCTCCTCTTATTTTTATTTACTCATTGCACCTGTGAAATAGAAGCAATGGCCAAAATAATCTAACATTGGAAAAAGGTTAAGAGGAGATCCATTAATAAGTGTCTGTTAATATTTAATTTGCTATTTCAGACTTAATTACTCCATAAATAGGACATCTTACCAATCAATAACACACTGGTGAATTTAGATTCAAAGTTAAAAAAAACAGTTTAGAAGATCAAGTGTCAAGTCTTTATTTCTTGAACTATGTTCTTTTTACAGACCCATAAAGTTAAGTAACCTACATGATTCCTTCACATGCATGTAGTACGCCAAGACATTCAACATACAACCATTCCAAATGCATCCCTAATAATGTGTCCCTGCCAATATTAATTAGCCTTCTAAGAAAAAATAACTTCCTTTAGATATTTTTGCTTTCTTTTTTGTTCTGTAATTTTTTTTTTAACTATCAAACTATCTGCAGACACTTTTCAAAAACACTGGAGACAGGCAATTTAGGGTATGTTCCAGATAAGAAAAAAAAAATGAAAAAAAGGTCCCACTGTGCTTTTAATAGCTTGGCAATTTCTACAGTCTTTCATCTTGGTAATTTCATCTTTTTACACTATTGTATTAAAAGTTTTCAATTTTGCCTATTTAGTGGAAGAAAGACAATGTAATCTTTACAGATTCAACCCTGAAGACTCACTGTATATTAGGACAGGTTAAGGGAAAAAGATTTGAGGTTTAAATTGTCATCACTATGCACTGACCACAAGCCAGAATGAGACACAAAGCTTGAACCACTTATTTAGTCTGAACAAGTTTCTACTTGCTTAGTATTATGAAGGATGAAAGTTAAAAAAAAGCAAGACAGAAGACTTTTATTCCCCTGAGATCAACTTTTAATTCAAGAAGGTAGAAGAAAGTATTAATGATTTAGATCATACTGCAAAGCAGTCGTCAAAACGCACGCTGAATCCTTGATTTTAGCCAGTACACAGCTTCTCGCCTTGTCTCAGCCTTTCTTTGCCCTGTATTTTCCTTGTGGATTCTATAAGGAGTTGCTTATGCAGATACAACATGCTTTTGAGGACAGTGGACAAGCTGTTAGGTCTATTAAATGAATAATACATTTCTGAGTGTGATTTCCAATTAAACTCATTTTCATCATTCCGTAAGAAGCCAAAATTACAGAGAGACATATGGGGCTTCATAAATAACAATTAAAAGTTATTTTCTAATCTTCAGGCACTAAAAATCCCCATAAAAATACATATGGTTGCAATGACATGGAGGAAATTAAGCTTCAGAATGTCTGCAGATGTCCAGGAAGCTCCAAACACGTCCTCAGCCTTTTCCCATTATCACATTTCTGGTCCATGCTAGTCCATGCATGTTACAATAAATCACAGTGTACACCTCAAAGAGTCTAATTAAGGTCTTCCTTCTGAAACTGGAACTTTGTAGCACCAGCTTCCATGAAGATCTGTGTAGTACAGTTTGTCTTGTGATTCTGGTAACTCTTCACCTTTACCTATTGCATGTATTTGTTAAGAGGTGTAGTTCCTCCTAGCCTTAAGTCCCTGAAGAGCTCTGCCAGGCAGAGAAATCACATCCATGAGTCAGAACAGGCTGGGATCTTGGAGACTATCACTCAATTAGATCCGGCAGTACTTGAAGTTAGATAAACTCACTGTAACATGGAAATAACAAAGCTACCTACCTCATCGGACCCTTACACGCATAAGAGAAGAAGTTTTCTTAGAAGCACCTTGGATAATTGCATCTACCACTGCCCACCACTGGAAGCCAAACCGATAGGCACAAGTCATTGTCTGGCAGGAGAATCCAGACATGCAGAAAAAACATTGGCTTTGGGGACCTGAAAAGCAATATCCACCTCTAGCATAGCCAAATGCCAAAGCATTCACTCATAATATAAATCACATCATCTGAGAATAATATCAACAAGCGATTTTGCTAAACAAAAAGCATTAGGAAGAAAATATATTATAAACTTCTGCACCAATGGACTATTTTGAAGTCATAGGGACTGTATTCCTTCCAGAAAATACCTATCTTTAAATCTGCAGAGTTCCTGCATTCAAAATATTGTATACCATGGTCTCTGTCGATTCTCAAGAATGCAATTTTGACAAGTTCACCTTTTGTGGGAAGACATTTTGAGACTATACTGGAAAAGTCAAGAAGAAAATCTAACATCTCATCAAATTAATATTTATAGACATATTTTTCCCCCCTAACACCTATGTGTTACTTCCATATATGCACACCCAAATATACATCTACCAGCACAAAGATTTCCTCAAAATCCCCACTCCACATCTTACAAGAAAGGAGGTCCAACACACCTCAACCACCTGCATAAAAACAAACAGCCAGTTACTGCTGTATCTCACTGTGAAGTCATGAGGAAGCAATGCCTAATCCATAGGGGTGCCTGGACAGTACGTCAGGGCGTTAAAAACGGAGTATTCCTTATTTATAAAGCTTCCCTCTTATTGAGTGACATGAGGATTATCTTGTTACTATGAATACCTAAAAATCTGTATTGAAGTCAACCTGGTTTAAATCATTAATCTTGTAGGCATATTGCTGGAGACATAGGAAAGTGAACCTTGGCACTTGGACCTTTCCTTCCTGGAAAGATATAGATGGATAGACAGATACGCAGGCAGGCAGATATACACACACAGAGCAGCTGGGGCAATTGAAGCATACAACTGTGTGATGCAGGTGAGTCAAATCAGAGTCCGCTGCTTGTGTTCTCTTTCCTCGATATTCCATTGGGCATTTCATGCTGGCATTTGCTTGAGATTTTCAGGAATTGGGAACCTGGCCTAGACGATTCAATCCAACAGTAGAAAATATTTGGCAGCAATCCGGGTGCAAAATAGCTCTCCATAGATGCTTCCTCATAAGAAAAGAGCTCCAACCATTTATTGGGATAAAATGTTACAAAGATAGTCCTACCCACTTGTCCACTCTCCCTTTCAGAATTGCTGTGAAAATCTCTCTGGGTATTTAAATTAAAATACCTTATTTTGCTAGAGAAAACAGATGAAGTCTGAAAGAAGACAACAATTTTCTAAGAAACCCCACATAACTATACATTTTTAGCAATTAACAGGGGATAGATTTAAGTATTTCCCAGAGATCTTTTCTTAAGAGGCCTATAACTAATTAGCTGATTAAGACAAAACAACTGTGTTTCATTTTTCAAGTTTTACCTATCCAATAAAACCCCAGGAAAGCGTGCATCCCAACAGGTAATTTTAAATCTTAAATTTATGATCCGATTCACTCTGGATACATACCTTTGCACTTTTCTTGTAAGAGTCATACTGCAACAACTTTTCTGTCTGGCAACAGAGAGAAAAGAATTCAAATGCTGTGTTGCCAGCTTACAGTGCAGAGCCAGAATCAGCAACGCTCTTTTTGGGTCTTAGTACAGTCCCAAACATAAAAATAAGGCAATCCCAGTGGCTGACTTTTAACAATTCCACAGTAAACCCTCTAAATGTTAATTATTATAAAAGAAGAATAAAAGTTACTCGTTGTATACTAGTGACATTACAAACCTCATCAGTGTTTTAACTTCCAGTATATACTGAAAAACAGCATTTTACCTGCTAAATTAATGAAAAGACACCATAACTAAAATTGTTCGTTTTGGTGTAAAGCCATTTATGCCAAAGTGACAATTCTAAGAGCAATCACATTTAAATTATGGATATAAAAGTAATTATAAACAATACCTGTAATTTTCCATTTCTTTCCCCAAGAAACATTATTTCTAGCATATGTCCTAAACAAATCACCATCAATCTAAACCTTTCCTTACTTTCCTTTTTGGCACTTTCTTTTTTAACATAAACTATTTCATTCTTCTTTGTACATGCAAATTCCTGTTGTTTCATAAGGGAAGACTGTTCTGTTTTTCAAGTTCATCGGAAACATAGCTGTTCTCATATCTGTAGATTTTTCTTCCAAGCAAATCAGATGCACAGCCTCTTGACTACAGTTTTAAAGCCAAACATAGTGGATATAGGAGAAATGAAATCAGATAACATACACAATCATTTTCTTTTACTTTATTACCACTGATCTGAAACTGAACATCTACAATCATGTTTGTTTGTGGGTTTTTTTTTTTTCAATTAACTAACACTAAACTGGTTTTGTGACAGTACCTCAGCTGATTTTTGCAGAACCTAGTCTGCATTTGCTAAAGGAATTCTTAAGCAGTGGCAATGAAATTGAGGTTAGGTCCTACTTATTTGCAGCCTGCAGTAAAGTTGAAATATCAGCTATTTCCCAGGTTTTCAGCATAGGGAACATTATTAGAAGGCAAAAACATTTGAACAAACCCCTAGTACGTCACAGAACAACGGCTTGTCTAAAATGAAATGCTCCACCTTTCGAGGCAGCCTGTATGGTATCCCAAAAGGCCAAACAAGAAGACAGAACAAAGCCTAAAGGTCCAGCATCCCCAGGGCAAAGCACTGACAACGTGCTTGCAATCTAGGAAAACTGCAGAGGGACAACGGACCTGACAGCACGGGAATATCAGTGATGAACCAGAGCCATCTTGTGAAATGAAGTAATTTCCCCTAGGAGAGGGTTGTTTCATAGCCCTGTGCAGTGCAGCTCTAGAGAAAAGCTCTAGCCAGCAGTGCAGAAAAGGTGTTGATTGAACAAGACATCTGAGGCTTTGACCTTGGCCACTCACATTAGTCATGTGTGCTCCATGCAACAAACCCTTCATAAAGCTCCCAACTATTCTAGTCTGATGAAAGAATAAAGAGGACAACAAATAAAATTAAATATTATGAGTGGATTACTTTTGGTAGCAAACCACAGCAAACTTCTGCTCTTCTGTCCAAGAAGCGAAGTGATAAAGTACCATAATGCCACTTCCATGACATTGCAGAAGGAGCAGGCAGAGTTAGGATTTTCTTTCAACATTTCCCAGGAATGTTACATGATCAATTAAGCAAGCAGACAGAGAAAGGGAAAAAATACACAAGCGAGCACAGTTAGAAAATCAGGCACATTTAAAAACTATCATCTTTATTTTTCTACATGGCTTCTTATCACTCCTAATTCAGAACATTATTTGTCATCAGAAGTTAAATCTTCACTCCATAATAAACAAGCTGCAAGTAGTCTGAAGTTGCTCAAAATCTACATAGATCAAAAACATGGCCAGATTTTTATTGCTTATGGGACACTGATATACTATTACAAAGGCATCCAAATTTAAGCTCTAAAAATCAGTGGATTTGCTTTCAAAGCTTTCAATGGACACACCTGACTTGAAGGAGGTGGTGCTGAAGCACAGGCCTAAAACTTCATATATCAGTGGTCATTTGTGACAATAACTTGGAAACATTTTCTAGGGGTTGTTTTTCAAATGCCTCAGTACAGAGTATCCTTCCCTGAAAACACCAGACTCTTCAAAATACCCCTGTGCTGCCAGCTACAGTTGCTGGTTTTGAGATATCAGACCATCTGTATTCAAAAAAGAGCATTATGTAGCTATTTGCATTTCTACCATGCCAAGACAGACCAAGGGAGAGAGTCCCAATTATAAATGCATTCTGCCTGCATGGGTAAAGACCCAAACAAACACACACACACACACAAAATATTTTCCTGCAAAGATGCACCTCCAGCCAGCAGCTACAAGTTTACTTTTCATACTTAGTATCCATGGAAGTAACAGTTAGTACAGTTACAAAAGTACAGAGATGCCTACACAATAATTTTCTCCAAAAAGCAAAAAAAAAATTGAAGTCAAACACTTCTGTAATTATTTTCAAGTTTTTACATTTATGCAGAAGATAATATAGTCAGAAAAAGGTCTTCCAAGTTGTTTTCCAGTCTGGGGTGGATTGTTTGGGGGTTTTTTTTTGTGTTTAAATGAAAGTTTTCACACTCCTCCCTTTTTTTTTTTTCTACTGACATTTCAATCTCCTCCTTTTATAAACACGAGCCTATAAGAATAAATCACATTTTATTTATTAAAAGTGAAAATATGATTCAATATAAAGCAGAAAGGACAACCCCCATAAAGTTGCCTTCCACAGTGACTGAAATTAGTTTTCATATGAAGATTCAAATACGTATCCTGCAAGACATTTAAGCAGGAATAAAAGTACTCTAACCATACAGAAGACTGGATATTTTTTCATAACATGCTTAAAAAAAAACCCAAAAGTTTTGGTCATTTCTAGAAAAGTAAAATCAACGGCAATTCTTTAAACCGTAAATATTCTGCAACAAAGAACATGACACAGCTGAGAACCGTTGTCTATATTGGTACCAAGAAACTACACAAAATTAATATAAAGCAGTATTTTTCTTACTTTTATATTCAGGTCACTCATAGTCCCAACACTGTTGATTCAGAGGAAAAAAAAAATACCCTTGATTCTTCTGTAAATGTATTCTGCTTGGAAAAATGCCTGTATGAAGCACACCAGGGAACAGGAGTGCAAGCAGCCCACATCACCTTGCCCTTTGTTTAGATTGTCAGTTTTTCCTTTTGATCTTTCTTTGCAGTTGAAGAACCAAAAATTGATTTTCCCAGGTGAACTAAAGTAGAAAAAGGACAATGTTTTATTTAAGATCCTTCAGCCCCGCACATAAGTCTATTTCTTTCTTTATATACAAAAGAAACTGTCTTTTTATTCTTGTAAAAAAACATATTTTCAAATGGGGAATGCTCTCAGTGTACCAACTGTGGCTTCACAACAAAAGGAAAAAGAAAAAGGGCCATGTGTTTAAAAATCCCAAATACTGGCCTCTTGCAGAGGAGCACACACCTCACAAGCCTTCTAGAGTTACAGAAACTCAGTTTCAGGAAAGCTGCAGTCATACTTGTTAGATGTTTGCATAAACCTATGCTACTAGCAGTGTTCCACTCCAAATCTTGTTTATAGGCAAAGAGAAAGCACAGCTTAGATATTCAGACACACATAAAGCCAAGAGCATACTGTTAAGTATAAACATAATCTTAAGAATCTACTAAAATGCTTTTATTCCAGACTTATATGATACAGAACTAGCAAAAATACCTATGTGTGAAAAAAGTTTCAATAATAATGCAGTTAAAATGGTCATACAACTATTTCCTAATTTCTACCCCTTTTCCTGGTGTTTACATTCATCCTTCCAGCGCCTTTCTGGGTCCTAAGGCTGCCAGTTTTATTCTGGTCTAGGGCTGCCATCACCAGCTGCAGTACTTTGTTGGAAGGAATATCACGTTCATTTTGATGGTTCTTTCTCACTCTAGGATCCACACAATTTTAAAATTTACTCTTTTCCACTGGCCTGTGGTCATCTGAATTTACTATACACAGTGCCTCTTACAGATATTAGACAGCAGCTCTTTGTTCGCTGTGTGAGCGCTAGAATCGTTTTATCTTGCTCATGGTCTACATTCCTTTAACTGACCACAAGTGGGTTACCCATAGCTGTGGCACCTCCAGCAAGAAGCTGTGCTCTCTCATCCCCCCACACCTGCACTCTGCTACACCACACCCTATATCTCCACTTTTCAAAGCCTCTTATTATACCAGGTCTGTATTTCTCCATACTGCATGATTACATTAATTGTTAACCCACGGGGCCATCATACAAAGATAAACAAAAGTAAACCAAATTAGCCACAGATACCTGGTCAGTTAGAAAAAAAATGCTGTTACAGCTAAACCACATAAATCGAAGCTGCAACCAGAAGAAGAAAAGTTCAGACCATGAACGCCTGACAAGTCTCAACCTTAAAAATCTGCAAGCAGTACAAAGTTCATGGTCTGTGGCCAGCAATAGCAATACCATATTACTGGGCCACACAGTCTGTGAGAAGCACTGGATAATACAGAAGCTCCTGCTTATACTTATTGTTACACTTGCATTTCTGAATAAGATTTGGTATTGGTAGAAAACAAAAAAAGGTCCTACAGGTAATATTGGTACTTGTGGACTGCAAGTTTCCCATTATCACAATAAATTCTTATTGTGTCCTTGAAGAAAACTGAGCTTACAAACTGCAGAGATGTTCTTGAAACTCCCAGGAAAGCTGAGGAGAGACACTCTCGCAAACACCCTCTTAGAAGCACAAGCACCTCCAGGCTTTCCAGCACTTCCTGGCTGCTCCAGTCTTTCTAATCTCTCTCTTTCTGTGAACTTGGAAAGGCTTATCACAGCTTTACCCAAGGATTTCATTTGAATGAATTCCACATTTGATTTCTCACACAGGATTTTATTCAGAACAATTTGTTGGATAGCATAACAAATTCTGTATAATTATGACTGAACAGTCTGTAGCGAAGCCAACCACTGAGGAGTTTAAATCCAAGGAATAGAAACTGTGATTGTCTTTAAGATATATGATTATCTTCTTAGAACTTGTGAAGAGGAGGAAACATAAGACAACTAAATTCTGGTATTGAGTAAGGTTCTTTTTACTTGATTGAGAGATATAGAAAGCACTGCATACACTTAAATGCACGAGGCACATGCACAAGTCTTGGTCATCAGCAGTGCTGAAGTGGCTATTCAGAAGCCTGCACACCTTCCTCGTTCAACAACCTGTCCCACATAGACCTTTCCTAGTCATTTGAGGAGATACAAACATCCTGCTCACCAGTTTTAATAGCTTTGCATTTATATCTCAAGCTCCACTCACTATCTCAATTGCAAAGACATAACTATAGATATTACATTTACACTTCATGTTTTTCAGTTTATGTAACATTGAATTAGCCTAGAAAAATGGCTGTAAAAGCAATAGAAAGGCATTAGCTTCTGGTTTGGCAGCCAGCATTTAAAATAAGAGATGCATCTCAATACAACTTTGAAATCAGCAAAGCTGTTTCATTTAGGCTTACTGCGAGATGAGCTCTGTGGAGACTTTGCAGGTAGATACTATGCTTGAACTTGAATTCTACATATTTTAAGGAAATTGCACAGTCTAAAATCACAATGAGTGAGCACTTGTATCAGACTGTGGAATGTGAAGCTTTCTCAGTTACTCATATATAAAGGGAATTTTTCTGGATTCAAAAGGTAAAAATGGAATATGCAGCCACCATGTTTGCAAACAAAGTGCAGTTGATAAGTGTCTTGAACCTGTGTTGAACCTACAAAGGGACTGACATAACAGGTGAGCAAGTACATCCCCAATGCTCACATTCTTTACGCATAATGTCATTCTGCAACTTCTCAGCTTCAGATGAGCAGGACCATGTTGAATCTGTGTTGAACTTAGCAGCAGCAGATGATCCTATTTGTATCCCAGTTTTATAACCACAGTCCAGCTGATAGTCTGTAGGTTCAGCCAATCTTCTATTTAAATGGCAAATATGTGACCTATGCACCATCTCAATGGCCTCTTCTATGAATCCTCAAAACCAGATGCTCCCTCTGACATCCTGACAACTTATTAGAACTGGTTAATATTTCATTAAATTAGGGTCAGCAAGCTGCTTTACCACATTGGACAAGCCACTTCACAACTCCTGCACAGAGTCATTTAATCGTGTCTGCCTGGTTTACAAATTAGGAGATGCTACTGCTGAAAAGAATGCTACAGCAGATTACTGCTTTTCTGTACTCTGCAAAAAAAACCAAACAAAAAATAATTTTAGATTTTATTGAAGTGTCAGGTATGGAATAAGGCAATTTTTCTTTATAAGGTAACATTTTTGCATGATTCCTGGTTCATGCTTCTATGATCTCTTCCATTCCAACCTTCTCATTTTGAGGTCAAATTCAGAATTTACATCTGAGGCACTATAAACCACATTTGTGTAAATAATAGTCACAGTTAACTCCTAGAAAGTCTCTTGCAATATAATTTACCTAATAAGATGCAAAAGTAGAGGGATCTGAACAGCTAAAACAATTCTTAGAGAGACAAGAGAACATATAATTAACATTGCCCTACCTGCTGTTAACTGCACTAATTGTACTCCTTTCTGCACAACAGACAACTATCAGGTCATATAAACAGCTTCAGTGATAGGCAACTCCTGTTAAGATATCTCTGAATCTTAACCCATAAAACCCAAAATCTCTGTCTAGTATTTAAGTTGACTGGTTTATTTCATTTCTTCACCAGCCTAGAGTTTTCTGAAGGAATGCTTACTGCAGTCTGTGGAAGCGCACACATTTCACTATTTACAAGATACTAAATGTCAAAAACTCAATGTAAAAAATACCCATAAATGGGCACCCATAACATTAAAATTGTGAAAACAGATACAAAGCCTAATAAATTCAGAAGACACATAAGCCTCATTTTGGAAAATGACAACATGAAATATGAAATAAATATTTTTTTCAATTCAAACGTGTAAAATAACTTTTCAGTACAAAAGCATCTTTAAGCATGTAACTTAGCTTCTTAAGGATCAAAGAAATAACTAAGTAAATACTATCTGCATATGCACTTCAAACAGGAATGTCACTCAACAGATAAAAATAAGCAAGTTATTCATAGCACATGTTAATCACCGTATTTAAATGGCAGATTACTTTATGGAATGAGACATAAGTTTGTATCTATAGGTCAGAAAATGTTATAAGAAAGAAACAGTTAAATTTGAAGTAATCAGTCTCAGGTCTCTGGTATTGCACTTTCACCCTAACTGCTACAAAACAAAAGCTGTATTCTACTGAAAATTAAGATGCGGGAAGGCCAAAAAGCAAAAGAAAAACCAACCACACTGACCATTCAATGATCTAAAAGAAAAACTGTTTAAAAGATTTATCTGTGGTTAACAAGAGGGGGTGTTGGACATGCAGACACTGTATCAGAATTATTATGACAATAATCTTCAGTGGAGCACAATACTCACAATCAGATTGAGAAAGCTGCTACTAAAACACATGGACAAATAACTGGAGGAACAGAAGGATACAGCTTGTTAGGGAGTAGAGGGAAGTGCAATGCAGTAATGGTGAATCTTCCCAGTGACTTTATATTGTTAACTATTTATTCAGTAAACCTTTCATGGCTGCCTTCCTTTCTTCTCTCTCTGCGAAAACCTGGGCTGCTCTTAAGCATTTAGAACAATAAATATATTTAAGATTTATAGCCTGAAGTTTGCCCTTATTTATCTTGCTCAGGTGTGTAGTCCAGCTAAGCCCAGGGGAGATGCAAGAAAAATGTTCTCCTTCACAATAACACAAGAAACAATAGCTGACTTGAACTGTAGGAGAGGGTAGAGTATACCATATATAGGTAAAACTGTCAGCAGACTTTTCTTAACAAACAAAAAATCACTTCAAATACAAGTACAGCTAACTTCTGAAACTAACCTGAAGATGATTCTCACTAAATGTTTTTCATTATGACATTCTCAAGGGTTAAGGGCTCATTTAAAATATACTGTGATGCAGGTAGTCAGATACTATCTCCCAACTGAATCCAGCAGGGTTACAAAGACATTTCATATTCGTAAGTGTGTTGAAGTACTTTTCTTAAACTGCAAATATTTGAAGATACGTAGATAAACATATTTTAAATTCTCAGCACTTTCTCAAATATAAAGTAGCAGACTAATGAAATGTCAGAACATTCTCAGATTCAAAAACTGCTCTACCATTCTAGCTAGAGATTATCTACCAAAAAAAAAAATAATCACAGCCTCTTATGATGATACTTTTCAACTGCTGATGTATTCAGAATATCAGCTTGTAAATTGCTCCCATCTTTAAAGATAAAACAAGCTCTTGCAATTCATACTGACCTTTGAAAAAACACAAGTCAAGATTACTTCATAGATTGGGGAAGAAAAAGAGAGGCCGTTCACTGAGCTTTCTACAAAAGGCTAGCAGTGAGATATTTCTGCCTTGGTTCAAAACCATGAACTTGTACATTTGCTGTAAAAGCAAATATCCTTACGTATCAATCACTGCCGTTCCTAAGCCACCACCTATTCCATAAAGACAAAGGGATAACAAATTTAACATAAATACTTGACAGATTAAAAAAAAAAGGCAACTTCCTCAATGGAATTATATATGGAGAGTAGTTGTCTAACAATAGTACCTTCCTGCAATAATGTGCATCACTCAGGGGACACAAGCGGACATCAGGGAAACTGCGGCAGCATCAAAGGAGGGCAATAACACCAACTGTTGTCTCAAACACTCAACAAAAAGAGTAAGAGGTGAAGCAATACTTCAGGATTCAGCTAAAGAAAAACACCTGAGTAAGAGCTGTTTTTTTCAGTGTGAGTTTAACTCTTAATTTGAAGGAATTTAGCACTACTCAAAAACTTCACTGTTCATAACATTTTCCTGTCCTTTATCATGCCAGTCACGTGAGGGCTGACATAGCAAGCACTTACGAGCAATAAGGAGTAACTAGAGCTCATGCCCTGTTCACCACCTTTGCAGATAAAGTTGCAGCCTCAAATAAAATCAGTTCTGAGAATACAAATGTCCACAGTATGGAGGAAGGAACAGGTCATATAGGAGGTCTGACATAAAAAAACCCCAAGACTAACTCTGGAACCAAGAGTGGGAGGGGAGAGACTGAGAGCGATGGTTACAGAACGTGTTCTAGCCTGTCACAGTGAGACAAGGTTCAACTGGATCACTTCACTCAGTATGAGTGGATGCGTGTTCAGATAAGAGATGTTTTCTTACTCTTGGTCAGAAAATGCTGGAGTGTGCCAGCCCACAACTTTTTGCCTGCAAATTTGTTTTTAGCTAATAACATCACTGTGTTTGAGCATCCACCCTATTCACCATATCCGATTCCCTCTTCACAAAGATCAAGTCAGTGCTCAAAGGAACTCAGTGTTGGTCTACAGAAGATGCGAAAGCAAAATAAACAGAGATGCTCAACAGCCTTTCAGAAAATTATTTGCAGAACTGCTTTTAACATTGCAACCTTTGTATGCAGCTGTGTATCAACTTTGAAGGGAACTGTTTTGAAGTTGATCGTATATTATCTTAATTTGTTAAATAAAAAGAGTTACAGGCACAGTCTCAGCTTGTTTTGTGTTCGAATTCATATTTATTCAAAGAACTTACTACCAATCTAGTGACTGTATGAAAGTTTTGCTGGCAGGATTTAAGACATCCTACAAAAAGGGGTAATTATAAACTATCATAGGCTCTAGACTGTCATTCTGCTCTTAGATTTTTGACTAATTCGATTCAACATGATTTTTCTAATAGTACTCCTATTAAAAGCTTTAAGTAAAATCCCCACACCTCACATTTTACAGACAAAGGTGTCAATTATGTTTTGACAGCCTTGTCCAGGGATTACATACCGACAGACTGATCACCTGGAAGATGCAGCACCACACAGCACACACCTATCCATATCAGTAGCTTTATTTCAAGTTTTTAGCTAACAAATGCTATGTCAAATTACCTAAAACATATCTCCTGCTAAGGGTTTATAACATGTAAAGAAAAGAAGTGTGATTCTTCTGATCACGGTCACCCTGAAGATCACATCAAGACTGTGGTAATCTTTTGATCTTTTCCATCACAAGTTAAATGCATAATAATTGCCATATTTTTTACCAAAACTGTGCTTAGCTATCATAACAATTAACATGTATATTTCTTTTAAAAATATAAATAAATACATCAGACTTGACAGGAAATGAGAGAGGAATTCTTAATTGATAGTGTCACATGGCTTCTGGACAATAACAGGTGATTTGGGGAAAATAAAGGACTATTCAGTGTCACAATTAGATTTTTACAACATGGTTTTAACAAATGAAACACAAAGTAAATGCTTTATCACATACATTCCCAAACAAGCCAGACCAGCAAAGGAAAAACAAAAAGAGAAAAAGAAAAGTATTTGGTTTCAGTAATTGGTCTCCAAATGTTTAGAAGCAGGCAGGCATCAAGAGAGGGTAAAGGTGTGATTTCTCTCCTTTACACAGCTGTTAGTACAGCAGAGAAAACGATGTTTAGTGTCTCATACCTTATACATAAAGTATGTTTAATAGTTCTGATTTTATGCATAAAAAAATGAAAATTTCATGCAGCTGCTTCTCAATTACGCATCTGGTTATTGTTTTGCAGCTGCAAAAGTACCTTGAAGAACCATAAAATATGGTGTGACAAGTCTGGAATAAATACCAGTAGTCGTCTTGCACTTTCCTCGTGTAATGTTGCTTTTTTTTACTGCCTGTTAAAATTCCTGAATCAAGAGCTATGGCTTCTATCAGCCCCTTCTTTTGTCAACAAAAATCCGCTAATATATTTAACACAACTGAAATTTGTAAATGACTGCTTTCTATGGCACACATTAAATATAAAATTCAGTATGCCATTTCTAGAGTATTTTTTAGTTTGTGATGTTACTTTCAAGTAGCTATTTTTGTAATTTGATCAGAAATACAGCACAGAGAACAATAAGTCAGCACAACATTACTGTCAAACATCTGAAATGAGATTTTGATTTGTTAGCCCCCCAGCCATTACTCATATTACTATAAATCTATTGAATATGAAGACATTTGGTGATGAAATATGGTTATAAAATACCCAACTATTGTAAGCAGTCTCAAGCTCACATTTACTGACTCACACTCAGCATGTAATTTTCTAACAAAGGGAACGGATAAGAAAAATAAACCAGATTTGGTTTTCATAACAATGAATTTGAAATAAACTACTTCTGTAATTCCTCAGGAGACAGAGGGTCCTTCAAAGAATTTCTGTATCTAAAATATTTAAAAAGCAGCAATTTACAATTTAACTTGAAGCATAAAGGCTCAACGTTTTGAAACAATACCCAGTGGTCAGCCTTGACAAAGTCTTTTATTAATTTTGTTACGAAAAGAATAAAACTTAAAATCACAGTTAGGCAAGCTCTAAGTTTTTCTGCCTGTTTTTCTGGCTCGCAGGATGCAACACGTGTGGCCATTACCAACCAATGCCTGTGCTCTCAGAGAGCTGCCTGATTTTCCCATTGCTGCCAAGGGCTTATGTGGAGAAATGTTGCTAAGGTGAAGAGGAGGAATAGGCGTGTAGTAAAGGTAAGCAAGAGCACCGCTTGCAGCGTTTACTAAGGGTAACTCACAGCTTCAATACTGCTGTGCTCAAAATTTTTCATCCTCTGTGAAATAATGTTTCTTAGCAAAAATCCCAGAGGGGAGCAAGTGGGAGTGAGAACAAATCGGAATTACAAGATTCAAACCTAATCAAAACAAAACATGTACACAAAGAGGAGAATGCGGGAATATTTTAGGGCTCGTCCTCAGAAAGGTCCTGCCACACCAGTGCAAACAGACATTGTGTATGAAATCCTCAGCTGGAAACTAATCCCACTTTAATGGTGCCTTTATGTGGCTCAGCTTCCAAAACAAATTAAGTTAAAGCATCTAAAAGCGATCCAAGAGCAAATGAAGAATGTCCACAAAAAGAGCTACTATCAGTAAGTACTATGCCGCAGCTTCACAGTATAGCTGTATCACAGCAAATTTGCTACAACATTCGAACAAAATCCTCCGTAAAGCAGGTTTCAGTGAACCCTTCAACACCTTCCCAACTCCTCTGATTGCCCATGACTGATTTGTCATCCTATAGATCAGGTAAAGAAATTGGATCGCTAACATATTGATTTTGAAGCCTCCCACAAAAAGCTAGTTTAAATAACAGTAACATACAAGGCACTGCCTTCATAATTTTTACTCTAGTTTATTATTTTCATCATTTTCAGATTTGAATAAGATTACTAAAACTGTTTACACAACAATTAAATTTGGAGCATTTAAAAAAATCAAACCATTTCAAAGTGGGCAAATATAGAAAAAATATTATTCAGTTAGCAATCACTGTTTTCTTATCATACACAGAAACATTAATTTCTATGATCACTATGGCAAGCAAATGGTGCAAAAAAAAGAAGCATGCATACAAACATACAGTGGCTTTTAGCAGTTTACAACTGCTAAATATTTATTGTAAGCAGGGTAAGATATAACAGACTTGTTCAGTTCAAAGAAAGGGAGAGTTTTTTCTCAGTCACAACTCCTAGAGTGGAAGATGGCACTAGGAAGAAATAAAAGAAAACGGACACAATGAGGAAAGGGCTATCAGACAGATCAGGGAATTGGACAGGGGACAGAGAGAGAGACCCATAGACAACAGCAAATTTTGTGGAGTTTTAAAATGGATGCGCTCAAGTGGTGCCTATGGGCACTGGGAGTAGCAGAATATTAACCAGTATTTCCTATTGTTGAGAAGTTTCAGGAAAATGCAGATTCTTTCTATTCTTAGATTTCACCACTCAGACAATGCAAAATCCATTAACTGAAAAGCTGCTAAAAGGAAAAGAGAAATACTCATGTTCAATAATGCTGAATGTGGTCCAAAGGCAGCTCATCCACCTCTAGTTTTCCATTTAATTTAAAAGGTTTTTTTCTAAATACTTACTCATTTGAGAATAGAATCATATTAGTCAATAACTTATAGCATTATTTTGCCTGAAAGGATAGTTTCAGAAAACCATAATTTAAGTATAAAGAACTTTTATTAAAGCTGTCAGAGAAAATAAAAGGACTTATGGGAGAACTGTTCCTGAACAGTGAGCAAGTTCTTTGCATACTGCTCCATGGAACACAATTTCAGCAAGACATGATTTTTCAACATATGCAGAGAAGCATAATCCAAGGGGCTCTAAAAAAAATAACTAGTTATAACCACTAAGTACATGCAGGTTTTTGAGAAATAACTCATTGTGCACAGGTGAAAAATTACTACTACACAGTGAACCATAGAATAGAAAGAAATATGGAAATCACAGAAATGCTGAAGGAGGCAATTCCTCTTCTACCTATCCCAATGGAGGGAAGAAAGGGAGATAAATCATGTAAGCAAAGCACATGAGCACAGTACAGAATCATAGAATTGCTTAGGTTGGAAAAGACCTTTAAGATTATTGAGTCCAACCATAAACCTAACACTGCCAGGCCCACCACCAGTAGAAAAATATCATTTAAGTAGCTGACACACTCGAAGAGTGAGGAGTAAATTAAGTTACTTACTTACAACTTTATGAGAATGCTGGTTTGTACAGCATACTCAGAGAAGCTGTTCCTGCTATCCCAAAAAAGAACCTAAATCACATTCGTAATATCCCTAGAAACATCAGGTTCATGGATTCTTTCCATTTTTCCTAACCTAAAAGATTAAATGCAGACAGCATTATCACTAACAATTTCTTCATTATCTGTTAAAATAAAAGACATTACCAAGCTAAAGATCAATTCTTGATCCCTTCTAAACATGCATTGCTTTCAAGTAGTTTTCCCAACTTGTATTGGAGACGAACTTTCAGATAAGGGTTCTAAAATATCACCTAAAAAACCAGTTTTCCATCTAAATTAAACATTGCAGGGATTTTTTTTCCTCTTGGCTAACTGAGATAGCAAGAAGCCTAGTGATCAAATGACTGAGAACTCTTTCAATATTCTAAAAACACAGTGAATAATAGGTGACAGGTAAACGACCTCATGGAAAGAAGCTTCCATAAACCTCTTCTGTTCTTTATAAAATACATGTTTACTCTCCAGCCTGATATAAAAAGCATGTCTTCAGTCCAAAGTCAAATTTTATGAGTTCCCTCATGCATAAGGCAATAGGAATAGGATATGCAGAGACTATATTTTGTTATACAATTTTCTAAAGAAGAGTGAATAAAAGCCTTGCACTCAATTCAACTGCATTTCTCTGGGAAAGAGCGTGAACATTGCACCTGGCTGATTCCTAACTGTAATGAAACACTCTTAAGTGGCAACAGGCAGCACTCTATTACCTTTGTTCAAAATCAGAAAAAGAAACACACGCCAAGCTTCCAGCATCCATTTAGGTCTGTCAGCATTTTCAACCACTTTGTAAGTTCTCTACTGATTCAAAAAGCCAACTGACAGCACAGGGTAACACCCTCCAGCATAATTATAATCCCTCTCAGCTTTGGCCACCCACTAGTTTAAAGTGATGGTTCCCTTAATAATTTATCCATCAGGCAGAACATAAGAACAGTGCAGGAGCTGATGCAGACTTAAGGGTCTCTGGCAGCGAAGCCTAGAGAAAATGATGGGCCTTGAAGTGATGTACAGGGCATCTGGCCAACATAAGTAATGAAAATGTGCACATTCTAGTGTCTGGATGCATGTATGCATATATAAGAATTTTTTTCCTTTTATCAGTAGTACAGTACGAGGAAAAGGAATAGCAAGAAAAGAAATGCTTCCTTGGCTAAACACACCCTTAATGTACCACTGCATTAAGTGAGAATCAGACCAAAAGACTCATGAGAGAATGCAGAACAGCGAGGCATTCTTACACTTCAGACAAAAACTCAGTTCCCAAATACTTTACTTTGTTCTGTTAAAAGCTGTGCTAGAACTGTTAGAACTTGTTTACAGGTTGTTTCCTCAGACGGCAGATCAAGCAACACCATACTGTTGTGGCAAACCAGCAGAATGACTTTTCCTTTCCTCTCTTGAAAACCTAGTAATTTTAACATGAAACACAAATCCATTTGTGACTGCATTTCTTGGTATTCTGTAAATATCACCCTCCCTACAATACTTACACCTGAAAATTGCTTAGCACGTAAAAGGCAATGAATTCCTTGGAGGCTAGTTCTGTATTCCTTACTGTGTACAACTTCCTTTGAAGTCAATATTAGTGATGTCATTTTAATCTTCTTCACACCTGCCATTGATATCTTAGAAGCAAAAACCCCAATCCTTTAACTCTATTAAAAATTCCTTGTAGACTGCCTTTTGTGCTATTGGTAAGTTTTGAAAAACCTGAAAAAATTAATATTCAGAGCATTCGGTGTACATATTAATAAAAATAGAGAGTGCAACAGAGGAAATGAGCAAACTATAACAAAACTGCTGATACTGGGTAAAGGCAAACCCTTTCAAGAACGCAGGCTTTAACACCTTCCTGACAAGTGAAAACTGCAGCGAAAATTATCTAATCCCATACTTTCCATTGCATCAACAGGAAATCCAGCAGCAGGTAAACTGGTGACTACAAGCACTGTGGTAGGACAGACAGCTCTGCCAAGCCTGGAGGGTTTAGAGAAACTGTGAAATTAATTTGCGAACAGCAAACTTAATAAAGACTGCTATGGTGGGAATTTCTATCCCTTTATCACACAGACTCATGTGAACAATGAAATGATGTAAAGTTATAAAGGAAAATAATTGTATCTCCTGGATTCATGACAACAGTCTATAGACAGAACCTCCTTTCACAAGAAAAACACCAAACTTTTCACTCTCAAGTTCTAATAATTTTATTTGAATTTTATCTTAAAATAGATTGGCAAGCATCCTTTCCCATATTTGTAGAAGCTAAAATTAAGGGTGGCTGCAATGTGGCATACAGTATCTAAACCAGATTTTTGAGCAGGACTTAGCAGGCATGACTGGCCTCCCCTTTCACCATCTTCTACTGCAGAATGTCTGTCTAACAAGAAAATCTCAAAGCTACTTCCAATGGTTATTCTATTTTGGAATATCT
The DNA here is from genome assembly GCA_033459285.1 of Clamator glandarius. Classification (NCBI taxonomy): domain Eukaryota; kingdom Metazoa; phylum Chordata; class Aves; order Cuculiformes; family Cuculidae; genus Clamator; species Clamator glandarius. Next base: position 589,154 of record JAUNZM010000089.1, on the reverse strand, counting down.
TGTGCCTCCTCTAGGCTGAAATTTTTTTGTTTTGCCAATGACTTTTTACTTTGTGTGGTTGCATATTCAGAAGATGGCAACCCATATCAAACTGCAGATAAACCTGAGAGGGATACTGCTAGTCTAAAGGATCATAAAGAAGACAGATCTGATGAAATCTTGGAACAACGACCACAGTAGCAAAACTGTGTTCTTGATGCTTAGTTTTCAAAGTTTTTTGAGGATCCGGGGAACTACAGGCCTGTCAGCCTGACCTCGGTACAGGGGAAAGTCATGGAGCGGGTGATCTTGAGTGCGATCATGAAGCACTTGCAAGAGAACCAGGTGATCAGGCCCAGTCAAGACGGGTTCGTGAAAGGCAGGTCTTGCCAGAGTAATTTGATCACCTTCTATGACCAAGTGACTAAACTCTTGGATGAGGGAAAGGCTGTGGATGTATCTTCCTGGACTTCAGTAAAGCCTTTGATAGAGTTTCTCATAGCATTCTGCTTCGGAAACTGTCGGCCTCTGGCCTGGACGGGCGCACACTCTCCTGAGTGAAAAACTGGTTGAATGACCGGGCCCAGAGGGTGGTGGTAAACGGAGTTAAATCCAGCTGGAGGCCAGTGACAAGTGGGGTTCCCCAGGGCTCAGTCCTGGGTCCAGTCCTGTCTAATGTCTTTATCAATGACCAGGATGAAAGCATCGAGTGTTCCCTTAGCAAGTTTGCAGATGACACCAAGCTGGGTGGAAGTGTGGATCTGCTGGAGGGTCGGGAGGCTGCAAAGGGACCTGAACAGGCTGGACTGCTGGGCTGAGACCAACGGCAGGAGGTTTAACAAGGCCAAATGCCGGGTCCTGCACTTGGGGCACAACAACCCTAAGCAGAGGTACAAACTAGGAGAAGCCTGGCTGGAAAGCTGCCTGGAGGAGAAGGACCTGGGGGTGTTGGTTGACAGCGATTGAACATGAGCCAGCAGTGGCCCAGGTGGCCAAAAAGGCCAATGGCATCTTGGCTTGTATCAGGAACGGCGTGACCAGCAGGTCCAGGGAGGTTCTTCTCCCTCTGTACTCGGCACTGGTGAGACCGCACCTCGAGTCCTGTGTTCAGTTCTGGGCCCCTCACCACAAGAAGGATGTTGAGGCTCTGGAGCGAGTCCAGAGAAGAGCAACGAAGCTGGTGAAAGGGCTGGAGACCAAATCTTATGAGGAGCGGCTGAGAGAGCTGGGGGTGTTTAGCCTGGAGAAGAGGAGGCTGAGGGGAGACCTTATTACTCTCTACAACTACCTGAAGGGAGGTTGTGGAGAGGAGGGTGCTGGCCTCTTCTCCCAAGTGACAGGGGACAGGACGAGAGGGAATGGCCTCAAGCTCCGCCAGGGGAGATTTAGGCTTGAGATTAGGAAAAAGTTCTTCACGGAGAGGGTGGTTAGGCATTGGAACGGTCTGCCCAGGGAGGGGGTTGAGTCACCGTCCCTGGAGGTGTTTAAGGTGAGGGTCGATGAGGTGCTTAGGAGCATGATTTAGGGATTGGTGGGAATGGTTGGACTCGACGATCCAGTGGGTCTCTTCCAACCTGGTCATTCTGTGATTCTGTGATTCTGTGAAAGTGCATGTTAGTACAAGGACAGCACACTATCAGACTGGTTACAAGGGAGTTGTTAATTATTTGGTGGGTCAATGGAGTGTATCAATCATTTCAACATGAAATAGCTTCCATGCAATAAACCACAGTTCTTTAATGCTCAGTAATGCAGTATGCTTGAACGCAATTACACAAAGTGAAGAAAAGTACCAGTGACTGATAATGTTTCGAAGAGTTAACAGGACAACCCAGTCAAAATACATACAATTTACCTGATAATGTTTGATTTGCAAGTAAATTTGGTTTTTTATTTCACTTTTGATTTACATTTCAACAGTATTTTTAATAGACCAATATTTCTGACTTGCAAAGCAAGCTACAGAGGTTATTTAAAATAAATCTGGTGTCATAAACCAGAAGAGGTTCACTGTCTTTAATGGAGTAATTTATTTCTCCAAAGTTATAGAGATCGAGAATAGTAATAGTTATTGGATAGACCGATCCATTTGAGTTCAATCATGAAAAGGAGAATTTAAGTGCTGTAAGATTTGTGAAAACCAGCCACAGCTTTAGTTAGCATATTTTGATTTTCTCTGACATCCAGACATGAGGAAACCCTCCAATTTTGAGCTCTGCTTTATGACACTGTTTCATTTTTGCACTGCCCAATGACCATGACAGTTGCATCAGTTTTGTTTCAAATATACTGTTTGTCATAAGAAGGATTTGATTGTTGAAAAGTGTATCACCTTAATCAAGTTCAGCAAGCCATTATGCTAATCCTATTCAGCTACTTGAGGTCTGATGAGTTGTGTTGATTTACTTTCCAGTATGCAAAAGTGAAAGGCATTTAAGTAACCAGCTTATGCATTATGTAAAATGTAACAACAAAAAAACCTTCCTATTACTACACAATTAGACTACAATAATGTCTGTCCTCTGGTATTTTTGATGTATGATATATTAATATTAACAAAAGCTAAATTAAAAAAGGACAGCTATGCTAACTACTATTAACTTTAAAAAGAAGAAAAACTTCTTTTAGAGTTAGAATTGGGCAAACAAACACATTTCCTTTTGAGATACAAAGATACTACATAAATTCATTTCTGACCCACATTATTATCTTATGTTTGCCACACTAAAATGAGGATTTTGTCAGAGAACCAAAACGAAGTTCCAGAAGCGTGGACTTTTCTCCCAAACATTGTCAAGTCCTTTTCTGATGGCAGGTAATTCAACTTTCTTTTCTCTCCATATGGACAAACACATGTGAACAAGTTTATATTTATATAATTGCCTTGTACATATTTCATTTCTCCACAGAACTGTAGAACAGTTGAGGTTGCAAGGACCTCTGCAGCTTGTCTCGTCCAATCCACCAGCTCAAATCAGGGTCAGCTAAAGTGGACCGTATCCAACTGGTCTCTGAATACCATTCAAAACAAACTCCACAACCACCTTCTTTTTTTGCTTCTTAATAGGGCAAATTCTTGTTTGAAAACAACTTCTTATACAAGTTCATTTACTTCAGTTCCTTAAATTATATCAAGTATACAACAACAAGTAATTTTCCTCAGTAACCATCCATTATGTTATTCTGAATTCTGAATTATTCAAAGTTACATAAATAATATTAATTAAGAGTTCAAGTTACATGCTGCATGCAAAATATTTTAGAAATAAAGTTCTAAAGAAAAATTGCTGTTGTAAACTGTTGTTCACATATGAAATTGAACATATATTTATGCTCTGGATAATATATTGAAGCTTTTCAACAAGCATCAATTTGAAGACTGTGTACAACTTATTAGAAAGCAATTTATTTTCCAGATTGCTATGTGGTAAAGCAGATTCCTCCCGTTATCAGCCAACTTACTTAGCCTTTGAGCAGCCTCCAGGGCATCATTTGCAGAATCAGCTACAAAGAATCTCTGAACTGTAACCCCATGGTCTGCCATTATTTTTTTGCTTTGGTATTCCTGCAGGTTCAGCCATCGTCTAGATGTTAATTGAACAGCCTAGAAAAACGAGAGGGGAAAATAACATAATACTCATTAAGAACAGTTCATGAGACAGCAACTGAGCTCTTCAGCCCTATGGTTATCTCAAGCTAGCAGTTAAACAACACTGTTTCAGAGAAAGGTAAAACACATATTGATCTACCCAAGTGTTTTTTCCTTAACAATTGAGCATCCAAAGTACCCTGAAAGCTACAGATGTTTTTAAAATCTACACAGGATTCACTGTGTGATCTTGGCTAGACAAAATGTCTCCCATTTAATATCAACATAGATTGGCAAATTTTGCTTGAACTCCAAAATCTATTTATGGTTTTATGTTATCCTGCGCTACAAAAACATTAGCAATCTGTTAACTTAAAATAAATTCATTGTTTCACATGAAATATCCTTATTTACACTAAATTCTATGTAATTCTTCCCTATAAAATTATTTCTACTGATTCTACGCATTTATACCAGCCTACCAGAGAAGAAACACAACTGAACTGGAATTAGCATCATCTCTTAGGAAACTATATATGTGTATTTTCAGTGCTCTGTTATCTATGCTTAGTTGGTTGCACTTCTAAATAGATTTTGTTGAGGATGCTAGCACAACCACATCTGCCATGCAAGGCCAAAAACAGCTGGAGAATAATTTACCTTTCATTCCCAGCCTGCCAGTTTAGACATTTGCATGTGCATATCTATATCTATAGAGAGAGATCTATATAACGGATACAAAAATATGGCAAGCGTACACACAAAGATATTGCATTTGTTTGTAAGTATGGACACCATGAAAGTCATAGGATCATTACTGGATGATTTTAAGAAAGGACACTTTCTCCATGCAGGATAAACTGTTCAGGCAAAAGCAACAATCAAGGAGCTGTCGCTGACTCCTGGCAGTGGTATCATGGCAAAGGCGGCACTTACTCCTGGCAATGGTATAATCATATTTTGTGCCAGCAAAACATGGGGAGATGAACCCTCGTTCTGCTGGCAGACAGCCCACAGCCAGTTCTTGGTTTCTCCCGAAGTAAGGAGCACAGCATGTCAGCTATCACTACATATTTAGTTATGTTAGACAAAAAGGATTATTTACTATACTAAGACTTTGATCTTTAACAGCATGATAAAAATATTATCCTAATGCAGCTTTATACTGAAAAAGTACCCCTCCATGCTAAGTCTTCCAATAATACATACCCTTTCCAAAATGCTGTTTTAAAAGCTGTGTTGTCTGAAGAGCATACCCTGTCTATTCCTGCTTGCTTTGAAACATAGCAAAGATTGATGCATAAAGAAAATACAAACCCTTATATTTACAATACATAACCACATTTTCTGTAAAAGTGACTCCCACAAAACTTATAGTTGCAAATAGCTCAGAAACACCAATTTTAAATCCTTCCAACCATAATCTGTTTCACATATTTTAGAAAAATAAAACAACATGCTACACATATGCTCTATGGCTACCTCTAAATCTAGGCATCGTGGAGGTACTTCAGTATGTTTTACATTCTTCCATGTTATTCAGAGACAATATGCTATTATATTTATGCAATACCTTCAAGCGTAGGCTAAAAATTTTAAGTCACTTTCATAGTTGTTGACATTTAATCTGTTGTCCTGTTATAAAATCTCTGTTAGGCTCTACCAGCTACTACTTCATGATAATTTCCACAAAGGGATTAACACTCAGAGCCAAAAGAGATGCTGAAGATCAATTACAGCCTTATTTGAAAACAGGCAGAGAATTTCAACCAAAAGCTGATACCACAAGCCCACAGACTATCAAACTACAGAAGAACTTTCAATGTGACTGGAGAAAATGCTAGTTTTAACCCTGACAACCATTAACCTTCTTTTTGGCATTGTTTTTCTAAAGACAATGTAATGATAACAATAATACAAATTATTATGAGGACATGATACATACATATAATCCATACATATATATGCACACCAAAAAGAATCATCACCTGAATCTGCACAGGCAACCAGGACTCTGCTAACACAGAAATAAAGCACATTTCCAAAGCCTCCCTCTCCTTTCAGCTGTGAGCAGCAACAAAAGAAAGAACACTCCAGCAGCGATCAGAAGCCCAATGCATTCGCAGATGTAAGGAGGGGAGGAAGGAGGAAAAACCAATATACATCCCCAACCTTTCAGCCATGCTGCTCTAGTTAAAAGTCTGATCTGATGTCTGCCCTCCCTTCACAGTACCCAGAGCTACAGCAGAAGAACACCTACAAAGACATTTCCTGACCTCCCAAAAAAGGAATTTACCAATCTGACTTCTAGAGTTCAGAAAAATAAGCTCCCACCTCTAGTTAAAGTGGATTGACTCACACTGAAATTAAAAATAAATAAATAAATAAACATCAATTCTCATTTAAATCTGAAAGGAAGAAATCTTGATGCAAACACTCAATTTTACTGTAATTCTGTATCTGTGCTTCCCAGAAGAAAAGTTAATTCTCCTCAGCTGGAAGTTTATTTGAAACAAGGGATAAGTCGATGCTAGGTTTGACAGCACTTCTTGTTCATCATATAATTATTTAGAAATTATTTATAAATTTCATAGGTAAAGTTCATTATTTTATGTAATCTTGTATTTACTAGAAGCTAGAACATTTGAGATGTATGTCAAGCTGATCTTGGATAGAATTAACTGAATACAGAAAAAACAATGTTAAAGTTGCTCTATTTATAAAAAGCTGAGTTAAAAGTTTTAGTACAGATTTTTCTCACTCCTAAGTATGTTTACTTACAATTTATTTTTCTCATGCTTTACTCTGTCTACAACTAACTGGTTTATACAAAGATTGCTAGAGCTCAGAAACAGAGGTGATAAAGTTTTGATGAGTGGGTTTGTAAATTGACAAGTCTTAAAAAAAATTTATGATTTAGAACACTAAATCCATTTCACATCTTTGTTACTAAGCTGCTCTAAATAAAATGAATAGGAATATATTCAAACAATCTTATTCTAGGGCAGACTTGTTACTGTTTCTTGCCAAAAATCTCTTTTGACACCACTTGTTTATAAATCTTCTGTTTGGGCAGAAATTTCAGTTAAGGAATTTGCAATGCAGCAGTGTGCCAAATGACATACCCACTGTTAGTTGAAACCAGCAAGGTTTAAGCAAGAAAACCTTTTAAAGACTCTCATACAATACAGACCATAAAGGGCCACCACCTAACAAAGGCCACAAATGATAACTCACAATGTGACAGATACAGAGCAGACACAGCAAGAAAAACCAGGCAAAGCTCTGTTTTATGAATCATAGAATCATAGAATCACCAGGTTGGAAGAGACCCACTGGATCATCCAGTCCAACCATTCTTATCAATCACTAAACCATGTCCCTCAGGAACTCGCCCACCCGTGCCTTAAACACCTCCAGGGAAGGTGAATCAACCACCTCCCTGGGCAGCCTCTAACAGTGCCCAGTGACTCTTTCTGTGAAATTTTTTTTTCCTAATGTCCAGCCTAACTCTCCCTTGGCGGAGCTTGAGGCCATTCCCTCTCGTCCTGTCCCCTGTCACTTGGGAGAAGAGGCCAGCACCCTCCTCTCCACAACCTCCACTCAGGTAGTTGTAGAGAGCAATGAGGTCTCCCCTCAGCCTCCTCTTCTCCAGGCTAAACACCCCCAGCTCTCTCAGCTGCTCCTCATAAGGCCTGTTCTCCAGCCCCTTCACCAGCTTCGTTGCTCTTCTCTGGACTCGCTCCAGAGCCTCAACATCCTTCTTGTGGTGAGGGGCCCAGAACTGAACACAGGACTCGAGGTGCGGTCTCACCAGTGCCGAGTACAGAGGGAGAAGAACCTCCCTGGACTTGCTGGTCACGCCGTTTCTGATCCAAGCCAAGATGCCATTGGCCTTCTTGGCCACCTGGGCCACTGCTGGCTCATGTTCAGTTGGCTGTCAACTAACACCCCCAGGTCCTTCTCCTCCTGGCAGCTTTCCAGCCAGGCTTCTCCCAGTCTGTAGCTGCACAGGGTTGTTGTGCCCCAAGTGCAGGACCCGGCATTTGGCCTTGTTAAACCTCATGCCGTTGGTCTCAGCCCAGCAGTCCAGCCTGTTCAGATCCCTTTGCAGCCTCCCGACCCTCCAGCAGATCCACACTTCCACTCAGCTTGGTGTCGTCTGCAAACTTGCTAAGGGAGCACTCGATGCCTTCATCCAGGTCATTGATAAAGACATTGAACAGGGCTGGAGCCAGCACTGAGCCCTGGGGAACCCCACTTGTCACTGGCCTCCAGCTGGATTAAACACCATTTCCCATCACTCTCTGGGCCCGGTCATTCAACCAGTTTTCCACCCAGGACAGTGTGCGCCTGTCCAGGCCAGAGGCCGACAGTTTCTGTAGCAGAATGCTGTGAGAAACTGTGTCAAAGGCTTTACTGAGGTCCAGAAAGACCAAATCCACAGCCTTTTAGTTTGGCAAGACCTGCCTTTCATGAACCCGTGTTGACTGGGCCTGATCACCCAGCTCTCTTGCATGTGCTTCATGATAGCACTCAAGATCACCTGTTCCATGACTTTCCCTGGCACTGAGGTCAGACTGACAGGCCTGGAGTTCCCTGGATCCTCCCTGCGACCTTTCTTGTAGATGGGGAGAGATCCTCTCCAGTGACACATACCTAGTGTGCCTCACTCCAGCCTTAACTCTGCTCCAGCCTACCTAGAGAATAAAGCAAGTCTAACAGCCCTAATAGGTGCCGAAAGAAGTTCTGTTTCCAACCACCTCTTGGTACCTTACAAAAGCTTTCAGTATGTATCAGTTTCACAGCTTAAAAGTAGAACTCAAAACATTCCACAGAGATACCCCAACTTATTGCTGAGATGTTAAAAATCCTATTACATAGAGTGCACGTATACATAAGCATACGGACATGGGTTTCTTCGCTTATAAAAATTAAGCAATTAATGTTAAGAGATTAGAAAACTATTTGAAAGAACTGTCAAAGCAGTCCTATGCATGATGAAACAAAGATCTGGCCAAGAACTGTAGGCACAGAAAAGCAAAGCCCGCAGACTTAAGGTTAGCAAGCTCGCACATTTTTTCCTCCCCATCTCCTACATTCAATGATTCTAATAGAGACCATCTTATTGAGTGCCAGCTGAAGCCTTTCAATCAAGACTCTCCACAAAAGAAACTCCTGGTTGTGACTCAACTACTCAAAAGAAATGAATCTCTACAGCCTAGCGCTGTATACAGGAACACAATATATTTAAGAAACCAACTGTGATGAAGTCTGTATTAGAAGCTATGAAGAGCAAGAAACATGAAAAACTTGCCTTAAAGCACTTGCAGTATACACACCATATGTTCTCAAGAAGAGCAGGCAAAATAAAGCAGTTACAAGACATGAAATAAAGCAAAAGCTTTGAATCTGTGAAGACGACTATTCTTTCAAGACCATCTTGAAAAATCAGAACAGTTGCAAACATATGCATTTTAGGCTTAAGGCACACAGAAAAAGTGACCATGAGACATTACAAATGTGAGTAAACAGATGATTCCCTGAACTAAATTCCAGCTCAAAGATGTTTTGGTTGCAATAAATAAATATATATATGAACCATTTAAAAGAGATAGCAATAAAAAGAATCAACTAGTACAAGAATCTTGAAAAATTCTTGCCAGATGGAAGATCTCAGCCCTTCCAAGCACAGTTATACCAAACATTCATAGGAATTTGAGACAGGCTTTAAAAAGCGTTTCTTGGGTATCACAAATTTCCAGGCACTTGAGGCTGATTGCAACACTGCTACTGCAAAGGTACAGCCTTCAGACAGCCTAGGCGAGTCTACAAAGCTTTAAAGAAAGCTGGTCTCCCACAGGCAGCAATAATCAATCCCTTTCCCACGAAACTTATTAGGAGGATTTTTTTTAACAGTACACAGAATACAACTCCAGCATCATGCGCCTTTATTATTTATTTACCCATTCTGCAGCTCTTCTCTTGTCAACAGTTTAATTGCTCTTGGTAGCATCAAACAGCACCGACCAATTGACCAACATGGTCCTATTTCCCATGGAATACTGTGGAATTAGGTAGGAAATTACAATCAGAAAAATAATTTCAAACTGACAGAGGAAGGGGAGAAGCAAGTAAAGGGGAAACTAAAGACCAGGAAAGCAGTAGCGACTTTTTAAGAGTTTCTGTTCATTATTGATTCTTGCCACCTTCTACTCCCAGCTTATTCCCTGCTTGAGTACTTTGATCTCCTCTCCCCACATACAGGTCAGAAAACCATACTGGAAAACCCAGTATATCTCTCAGATCTTTCCAGGTAGCTTTGTCTGTGGTTGAAATACAGTCTGTTCCAACAGTTTAAGAGATACTTGTTTCATCTGTTTCTTTACTGCAAGGTTGCATTGGAGTACAAGGAGTACAGTCTGTCATGTCAGCCTGCAAAGAACAAACTGGAAATATTACACAGACTTCAGTAAAACCGGACTCCCTGTATGAGACCTTACATTTCATCTTCATAAGATGACAGACAGGAACTAGAAAATTTTCCATTGGTGGCATTTTTCTGTTATACTTAAGACATTTTTTCTAACAACAAAGAATGTTTAAACGTCCTAAAGTTACACACATTCTCATCGCTGTGATTACACTTCAGCCTTGAATATTCACTTCTGTCAAGCTCTAGCAGCCCAAAGTAGGGCTGTTGGTTTAAACACATCTTTTCAGACTTTTTAGAGGCATTTTACTTTTTGGCCCATTAGCTAAAGTCTCTATAACGAAGACAAACCTAAAATCATGCCAGTGAATCTACATGAAAATCCAGACAATACGTTTTCACATAAAGAACAACTCAAAGTAAAGGATTTGGTCTTTTGAAAGCGAGTTGTTACTAAAAGGCTAAAACAAATATCTTTCATGGCTCTGTTGAAGACTTCCACCAAAGGCCTTTTATTGTTATCAGAAAAAGATAGCTTTCATTTGAGCTTTTCATGTGTGTTGTGTTTTCATACACACATAGTAGATGGAGAATGGTTCTTATTTGAGATTCATATATGCTAGATCAGTTGAAAGGGTTTGGGTTTTTTCTTTATTTTAAATGACAAGTAAGCTTTAAGAATAAATCAGTTCATAAAACTAAGAAAAACTAGCACATATGTGTATTTATATAAATTATCATATAAAATAAAGTTTTAAAGAGAAATTATTAAATTTTTCCTAATAGGTATTTCTTAAGATTACATTTCTAGCATAAGTGCTTATCAGAGAGCTTAATATACTTAAAAAGGGATCTACTGCAACCAATACATCAAAAATCCCAAAACTCAAGTAAATGGAATGAAAGGCCTCAATTCAGCAGTGACATGAAATGAGATGAAGTTAGAGTTACTAAACCAAGTACAATCTTCACACTGGATTCTCTCCTGCTGGCTAGAACTATTTGGCATTTTCCAAAAGCTCAGATTATTTCTGTAGCTGGGGTTCACCTCTAATCTCCCTTCCCTTCTCCACCCCCTAAGTTTTTGTTACTAGTCAGACTCACACTATTAGTGAAGTCACACTTCACTATTAATTGCATAGTATTTACCCTCCTGTTGAAAGTCACTTATATAACTAGATATCATTCTTGGTCCAATAACACATGTACAGTATCATAAAAATGAGTGGTATATGCATCAAGGAAACAAACATCTCTTTTTGACCATCTTAAGGGGGCCAGGTACTACATAAATGTATCAATAGTTTATTGAGGGCCAGAAAGAAAAACCTGATTGTTCACATAACAAACAAATTCTCTTATTTACCACCTTTTTGTTTGTTTTTTATATAAAATGCTAAGGGCTCTGCACAAATAACGTATCTGGAGAGTAGCTGCATTACTCTACCACTACCCAGTTTGCCAATTATCGAGCTGTCACACGGCAACAATAAAAATAATTTCCACTACTTGAATAATACAGGCTAAACAATAACACAGTTAAACAGGAGCAGAACTACAAGTACATTTATAGCAGAAACCTGTTATAGCCTGCTTCAATATAAGTTAAAAGATTTAGAAACGATGCAACAAAGAGACATCTTTGTCCTTATAGCATTAACTAATCTGATGTGCAACATCTTTCAGATAACCCAGGATGTCTTTTGAGTGCTTCCTTTTGAAAAAAACCACACATAAAACGAGGATAAACCGTCTTAGCATATTCACCAAGAAGTTCGCAAATTGCATGCTAACTACTCCAGCAAAACTCTGCTCAGAAATACAATCACATAAATGGTTTTGTGGTTAAAAGGAACAAGAACAGCATCAGTAATGCAAGGTTCAAACTGGACTACTGATTATTTCTTATCTGAACCTCCATGCTGAGGTATCAGCTCGGTGTAATGTTTTTTCAGTCTTTGGCCTCTCTGATAAAACTCCTAAGGCCAAGTCCAAGACAGAGTGATTTCACATAAATACTGTTGTGGTACAGGCACACTCCAGGTACCAAAGAGTGTTACAGGCAAGATAAACAATGCAGAAAACACTATGATGACATGCACTTATGCAAAAAAAAAAAAAAATCAGTTGTTTTCTGAAGCTGAATTAACTCACAGTAGAACAACTGAGGCTTGTGATAGGAACATTTTTCAGCCAGCAGTATTTCCAACTGCTGGAACTCTGCAGTTGTGCTTCACCTCAGTGACAAGCTCCCTAACAGAAGATAGCATTCCTCCAAAAAACAAAATTAAATTATTTTTGAAAACAGCAACAAGGGCTAGAAAGCAGCCTTTTTAGGCAGGCCCTATTACCCACCTGTAGAATTCTAACTGTTAAGTACCACAGATTTTCTTAAAACATGAATGAATTGCTTAACTCTCTTCCATAACAAGAATATGAAGAAACTGCCAAAAAGAGCTCAAAGGTCAAGTTTGACAAAAACCCAAAGATTCAAATTATAATCTCTGTTATAGCCAAGACCTTTTGCTCTTCAGAAAATTAGTTTCAAAAGCTTTTGTGCAATTTCATGCCTAACTCCACATGGAGCTACCTTAGGTAAGCATCCACATTGACCAAGTATTTCCACCACACTGAGTTCAGTGATCGTGTTTAGACAATGCCACTAAAAAAAAAAACCACTAACCTTAAATACTTATTTTCTCTAAGCAAGGCTCTTCACCTCAACTCGGTACTTCTGCAATAATGCCGAATAATTTGAGGGGAAGAGAATCCAGTGATAATCAGCACGATTAAAGTAAATGAAACCAATGCCAGTACCACTAAGCAAATTTCTGGGATACCTGAACATCCTTTGACATGGCCATGTAATTTAAGCAGCACTACTGTCCACATTAACCTAGCTTAATGCACTTTATTGCACAACTGTTAAGAGGAAGACATGCTTCTTTTGTAACATCGAACACTCCTTTTCCATTCATAGTATGAATGGAAGCCAGCATTAACATCATGAAACAAAGATGGATCTCTTCAGACCATCTAATATAGCTGGTCAAATAAAGGCATACTACTTTCTTCCTCTTCTGCTGCTTTAATGAGACAATGTTGCTGGAACCACACTAATGGATCCCATGCCAGTATAAGATGGCTCTACCAATGCAACTAACCTCTGAATGAATGTATATAGTATCAAGTCTTATAAATACAGACTATACTGCAATAGTGATACTGTTATCGGGGGAGAAAAACTGTGATGTCTACGAGAAAGTCCTTTAGATGCATCCCATACCCCAAATGAAAAGGAAATGTGTTTAGCCTATCTTATCTAAAAGTATCTAACCTAAAAAATCTACTTGCTTACCTAACACATTCTCAGCATCCCAGTTTATTCGATTTGTGTGCTCTAAGCTGTAATACAATTCCAAGCGTGTATGAAAAATCAGATCCACAAAGATGACAGTAATAAAACAGCATACCATTCATCAATACAAGAAATAAACCTGTATTATATTTATTGACAGATGGCTACCACAATTGACAAAGTTGTAGGAGAAGTTCCTATCAAAAAAAGACCATCAGAAATACAACTAAATGTGTACCTTCATATAAACCACTTCGGGTGCTGGCACATTTTATTAGGTCATATACTTGAAATATACCAAACAGGCCACTGAAAACAAACTAAAGCACTTACTTCAGTTTGCTAGCAGTGCTGACACAAAGAATAAGTGTCCGTAGAGTTAGTCTGACAAGAAACAAAATTTTGCTTTAAAAGACACCACACTTAACAGGAAAAGTTTATCACAACTATAAGTCATAAAAAGCAAACATAGAGAGATCATTACACTTTGTTCTGTATGAAAGCAAGCCTTCCAAGCACAAAAGAAAATGGGAAGACTCGTGGCAAGATTGATTGGTTACAAGGTCTGCCATGGCAAGTCAAACCACACACCCCCTTCTGTCCAAAGAGGCTTTAAGCCCTATAACTATCGGCATATTATGAAAAACCAGGTGGTCAATGTCCTCCCCACGTAATACCCGGTTGGCTAACACAAATGAGTAATTTTAATCTTCCAAAGCAGGAAGACCATCCTGTTTCAAAACCACAGAGGAAATCATCTTCCAGCAACATGCCAAACTGCTCACTTTAGATTGGACACAATATGGCAGTGGGTCCTTTGGTATCAACAGAGACCATCAGCTTAATCCAACAATGAGCATTCTGATCCATCTAGACTTCTGTGATATATTTATAGATGATAAAACAGATTCTGTGAGCTAGGTTAGGAACAAATCTTGGATATTTTCCTGCCAAATCCACAGTTTCTATGCTTTTGTCCACAGCAGGTAGGAATTGTTTATTTCTTGTTGTAATTTGTACCAAAACAGTATAAGCAATCTTGACCTTGAACAACACCATTTTATTTTAAAATTTTCCACAGGGATGACTGAAGTCTTTTAAGAGTTAAGTTCCATTATTTATTCCTACAAACTGGAACTAGATTAAAACAAAAGCAACACAAGCTCCAGTTAACCTCTATAAGCCTCTTTGTTCCAAATTCACTACTTGAAATATACCACACAAAATATCTTGAGCAGTAAAATGCAGTATGTCTCAGAGAGGAGAACCCAGTTCTTCAAAAGCTACAACATTTTGATCAATAAACTGTAGGGGAAATTTACAGTTTCATACTACTGAACCATATACTGGCTTTTCAGAATGAGTGAAATCTGTCATTGCTCTTCTTAAGGTTTATGTACCTCTCAACTTCATATAAAAAAACCCTAAATGTTACATATGTCATTATACTGTTGTTCAGCAAAACTAGACAGCCCGTTCTGGTGGATAATTATTACAATTCTTAACAGTTACATGTATCTTCGAAACAAGATGTCTGTGCTAATTAACTAAATGATTCTCTTCACAGGCACAAAAAAAAATAAAACAAGTGGTCTGGTTATAAAAAGGAACACAAACATGGTTAATATTATGATTATGATTTCTGCTGTTAAATTGTTTACAAAAATTAAGACTCAGACAAACAGTTCAGAGGATTGCCAAGAACTTGGAAAGTGTAGGTTTTGTTTAAGCATGCAAACTTTAAAGATGTCAGAAAAGTGAAGCAGACAACCATTTCTGCTCATAAGTCCACATTACTGAAAATCTAGCCATTATGTTGAGTGAGAAAAATCTTGATAGATAAGCTCAAAGTTAAATCCTATTTTGCAAAATCTTTGCCCAGTGTCGCCTTAATATTGTTTTTCAATTACCTAAATGAGCTTATTCCAAAAACAAGCATTCTGAAGCCTCTGAAAACAGTAATTCACCCTTAAGTCATGCTTAGACTGAAGGAGAAGCGTGTCAGCTCAATCCATAGGCAGTTTAGTGTCATCTACATAGCAGCACACTCAAGCAATCGAGCAATTGCTCCCTGAGTGCTTTCCCAATCCAATAAATCCAGTGTTGCATTACAGTGGTCTGCCTTATGCAGTTCTCCAAGCAAAGCTGGCACTAGTTTGACTTCACAGAATCACACAGAATAACCAGGCTGGAAGAGACCCACTGGATTGTCGAGTCCAACTATTCCCACCAATCCCTAAATCATGCCCCTAAGTACCTCATCCACCCTCATCTTAAACACCTCCAGGGACGGTGACTCAAGCACCTCCCTTGGCAGACCATTCCAATGCCTAACCACCCTCTCCATGAAGAACTTTTTCCTAATCTCAAGCCTAAATCTCCCCTGGTGGAGCTTGAGGCCATTCCCTCTCATCCTGTCCCCTGTCACTTGGGAGAAGAGGCCAGCTCCCTCCTCTCCACAACCTCCCTTCAGGTAGTTGTAGAGAGTAATAAGGTCTCCCCTCAGCCCCCTCTTCTCCAGGCTGAACAACCCCAGCTCTCCCAGCCGCTCCTCATAAGATTTGGTCTCCAGCTCCTTCACCAGCTTCGTTGCTCTTCTCTGGACTCGCTCCAGAGCCTCAACATCCTTCTTGTGGTGAGGGGCCCAGAACTGAACACAGGATTCGAGGTGCAGTCTCACCAGTGCCGAGTACAGGGGGAGAATAACCTCCCTGGACCTGCTGGTCACGCCGTTTCTGATACAAGCCAAGATGCCATTGGCCTTTTTGGCCACCTGGGCCACTGCTGGCTCATGTTCAGTCAGTTGTCAACCAACACCCCCAGGTCCTTCTTCTCCTGGCAACTTTCCAGCCAGGCTTCTCCTAGTTTGTACCTCTGCTTAGGGCTGTTGTGCCCCAAGTGCACTCTCCCATATATTGCCAACATACCCTCACACGGCTATACAGCCCCTCCAACAGTCAAGTGCTTTCAATCACTTGAAACCTCAAAGCCAAGATACTGAAGAAGTCACTACTGCAGGGCTGTGGTTTTCCACTCTGCTCAAACAACCCAGAGGCAAGCTGCCACCACAGCTCCCCGGCTGCTCACCCCCGTGCCCTCCTTCGCATTCTCAAGCCAGAAGCAGAGCTTACCCAGCTGAAAATTTCTTTTGTTGCCCTCTTAGCTCCACAACCCAGCCCAGCAAAGGACCGGGTGAAGACAAGACCAAGTGCAAGAGACATCAGTGATGCAGCAGTGAGGGTAGGATCCCCCTTCTGACAAAAGGGCAGCAGGGACATCAGGCCACATCGCCTCTTGTGAACTAAGCCTGAGGAAGACAACGTGGAACTGTGTGCTAACAACTCAACTGCAGATTTCCTGCTGAAGCAATTACTCAAATTCTCTGGTATTCATTGTAGAGGGCAGTAACACTCCAGAAGATACAGTTCAGAAGTCTATAGTTTAAAAGAGTCAAAGGATTTTTTTTTTTTATTTCTATATTATGTGTTTGTGTCACCATTTTAATTCTATTTCACGCAATCCAATCCATACAAGTGCTTAGTTAAATCTTCCCCTGAAGACTTTCACATAGTTCAAGGAAAAGCCAATTTCTCTTGTATTGTTGCAAGGTTTCTTTAATAGGAGTCACTGCAAAACAGAGATAGGAAGGCAGGAATCACAGTGCTTCACAGCAGGAAACATCAAGACTACAACAAACATCAAAAAAATATAAAAGGGAAAAGCCTTCTTGAACTAGTAACATGTCAATTTTGGAAAAAGCAGCTTTTTTAACTGAAAAGCTAAAGAAGGTATATTTAGTTATCTCATCTTTTTTAGTTTAGAGAAGCTACCCTCTCTCCTATCACCAGGCAGCAGTGATTGTCCTAGTGCAACACAATAAAGCAAGAATATAAACTACAGATTACCTACCTGTAGATAACAAAGCATGCTAAAAACTAATAAATGCCAGTTGACATCATTTGTCTGTTGAGAAACAAGTAATCATCAATTACTAACTGAATAAGTTTGTTTGTTCAATGATTATGCTAATTTACTGAACTCTTATTACACAGATATACAGGCAGTATCGATGAGTTCCATAAGGCATTATAAAGTATGGCTGAATTGTTTCAAAACAAATTAAACCAGAACATATTGTACACTATTTAAAGGAATAATAAAAGCCTGGTAGTGAGTGAATCACCAGGATGAGCTCTCTGAAAAAGGCACTAGCCTTCAGAACTGTACAGACCTACAGACTGACTGCTACAGCAGAAAACATCACCCCAGAACACAGCTGAGAGAACGTGCCCATCTGGCATTAAGTGTCAGTGCTTCATAAACCTTTGCAGAGGCACATGCTGGACTAGTCACATGTTAACAGAGGTCTGCTCAAACAGGCAGAGACCGAGAAACTGTCTGAGATGAAACACCAGCTCCACTGAGCTCAGCAGGGCAGAGGTTGAAGGACTTGGATCAGGGACACTGAAGAATGTGGTACTCTGCATTTTCCACACAGACACCTTTCTGTACCTTTCTGTCGTTGCTATCATTCATAAATTTTAACCTATCTACAGGAACAGTGCAGTAAAAGACTGTCCATCTGCAGATTTAGTGCAGGACAACATGGCCTTAAAAAAGCAGCTATTAAACTTTCAACTCCTAGTTTCTCTTTGCTTGTGATGGCCTACATTTAGCTTCACTTTTTATCTCCTAGGAATTTTAAGTTCCTAAATTAAGAAGGAAATAAAAACTGTCTTTTCACCCATGAAAAAAAAGGACTAAATCAATATTTATCAATTTGTAATCATTTATTCACACACAATTTAAATGTTTAAATGTGTTTCTCCTTTGAGGTCTTGCCAAAGGAGGTTCATTTCATTCATATTGTTAAAAAAAAAAAAAAAAGGACAATACTCTTTACATAACATGGCCATATAAGCCATGCTTCTGCTCTTTTGGGAGAAAATACAGAGCTAGACACAAGAGACTGCAGCAGGGTGTGCTTTAAGTCAGAGTAAGAAGGTCTGACATTTATGTGTAATACAGAACAGTTCAAAGTTGTACGATCCTGCAGAAACCATTTAGAAAAAGAATAGTTTTAGCCTCAACCTGAACAGCCTACCCTGAATGTTAAAATTAACCTGGAAGAGTCAATGATTTAACTGAAGAAATAAGCCTACTAGGTTTGACCTCAGACTAAGGTAATGAATCAGACTCTCTCTCCCAGCTGCAGCTTCCTGAGTGAAGCAGGTGAAACTTTCCCAAACTCACTCACTAGCTGACTTGCCAACTTTACAAGGTAACTAAATCTAAAAAATGTGGCTCTAGTTGAGATTAAGGTTAAAACTCTAACATCATCATGACTGGCAAGGACTGAACATTTCATTCACTACCTGCTAGCTCAAATTAATTCATTAATAAATATGTAAAATGCTCTTGAGGATTTACCTCTTCCACTTTTAACCAACATACCTTGCCACTAAAAAGTATATTTAACTGTAATGACATATTAATCAATATACTGTGTGGAAATATATAAGGATATTTCAAAAACCTTCTATTTTTGACTCAGCATTTTCTTTCCTCTCTCAGTGGTGGTTTCCCTTAGCTGGGAAAGAGGAACATCAAGACTGTGCCCATCACTTCTGAAGTGGCTGGATGCTGTCGAGGCTTTCTTGGCTTTATCTATCTCTTTCATTAAAACTCACCTTCTAAATCTTTCCACAATGGCTCCAACATAAAACAGTATAATTTTTCTGTGCTTTAACAAGTACCATGGAAACATAAGAGGACGCTAAGATAACAGTATCATACTCATTCACAGTAATTCAGAATTCAGAAATTTAGATTTACAAAGCCATATAAACTGAATTAAAAAAATGGAACAGGATCAATTTAGGAACCTTTCCCTTTCACCTAACTCATAACAATATGCACATGAAAGCCACAAAGCTTGAAAAGATGTCAGTTATGTCTTGGATATTTCACACTTTTACAGATAAAATGGTAAGAATTATTACAGCTTTGCCAGTCTCTTAGTAAATGTACTCAGAGTGGAAGAGGGGCCAGAAATCCTGTTATTCTAACATAATCATAATGCTTCCATTAATAGTCCTCCTGAACGTTCCCGCTAACTGTCTAGTGCAGCAAACCTTTTTATTTCAAGGGTAACAGAACGGCCCTCTCTACACCTCTCTGTCCTACTATGTTCTTTGGATTTTATCTTTACTACTCCTTGCCCCTTTATAATCAGTCTGATTGCAAACTGATTGATCCCAAGCTTAACCTTTGCACTGCCCTGGAAACGATGCAGAACATGGTGTGATATTCCCATACTGCAGAAGACATTTGGGTCAAGGATAAAAAACAAACTACAGAATTCTGTTCAGATAAGCCTTTAAATCACATTTATAAACTCAGCTTTCTGATTGATCTTTCTGTTTACTTCTCATGCAAGGAAGTAGAGACAAGAACAAACTTGAAGCAAGTCCTTCACTAATTGCAGATTTAAATACTTCAATAATTATTATACTTTATAGACTTACTTACAGCTTGCTTACACACAGGAATTTTGACAGCCATTCTGTAAATACACTCTCCCACCCACTAAGCTCCATTGTAAACTACCAGGAACATGCACAGGGTCAGACTTGAGCTCCTTCTGTCATCCTTATTCTCCTTATCTCAGAAAACCAGAATCTGAGCCCACGTCCTTGTGCACTACAACTGAAACCCTCGTAGCTACCACATGGATGATCCTTCTGGGTGTCTGTGGTTATGGTTTTGCGAGGACTGCAGTCCTCAAAAGTGGAAGAGGAGACAGTGGAAAGGACATCTTCTTGGACAGCGAGACCCTCACCTCACTACTCCATTTCCCATAGCTTGCCAATCTATCATTCAGCAGTCGTTTTCATCAGGATATTACAGATGGACCTCCAAATTAAGCAGGGCACAGCCAAATCCCTGACAACCTGCACCTCTGCCCAGGGGAACATCTAGACCATCATTTATATGCAAACACCAAAAGAGAAACTGCTGCAAATTCAATGACAACTCTAATGCATTCTGCTCAGCATTTTAAGACTAAATGGCACTGCTGCGTATTCTCAAAGCCCACTGAAGTTCACCTGAGCAACTCCTGAAAATGCTGCTGAAACATGGCAGGCTCCTTGTTCTATGAGATTACCGAACACTTTCTGGTTTATACAACATGCCTGAGGTCAAACAAACAACAAGATGCCAGCAAAACAAGCAGCCGATCCAAAGAAAATGATGCCAGTCTACACGAAGAGGCAAGCAATTTTGCATTCAGTAGGGAACATGCCCTCCCCGCTTACCTTAGAAAGCATTTGCAATTTTTTTTCTTTATTCTTTAACCAAACATCAGCAGAATAAAGTAGTATTAAAAATTTGTATTATATATCTACATGTGCCCAAGAAGCATTATTAATACTGTTTTACTCTACAGAAGCTTTACACTTCTGGAATCAATTTTCAGAGCCTTTACTTGGGTAAAGGAAACAAGAACATGAAGTCACAGATTCAATTTCTGCTTTTGTCAATGCGCTAGCCATCAGTAGCACTGCTTTGCATTAGTAATTAATTTTAGTCAAATTATGTTCATTTTGCTTATTTAAAACTTCAAAGCTTCAGGAAAAGCATACTTCCCTGACCTAAAAAGTAAGAGCTTTGAAGTATCTGATGAAAATAAACTCACGACCGTACACAACAGCATAATCAGTTGCAGAAAACACCATAATACATACATTTTGCTTGCAAATGTAAGAAGATTCTTGGTGATATGCACCACATACTCAAAAACTGAAATGAGCTATCTTCTCCACATAAATCGGAAACATTCTTTTCTTTTAAATATCTTGAGGGGAAATTTAATATTTTTGTTCTGATCCCAAAGTGTTTAACTTCCTAATTTTTTACAAGATAAAAATTATACATTTATGTGGCTATGAAGAAATGTCTTAAACATTAAATATAACCAGGAAAAAGGTAATTCTAAACCCATTTTACCACTGACCACGATACAAAGAGCATGCTTTTCAAACTATTCTCACTACTGATTTTACACTTCATCCTAATTAAGAACCCTGAATTATCATGAAACTTGAAGCGTGGTCAACGGGATGATCAGAATTGTTTCTGAATTCTTGACTCAAGTAATCATATCTATCAAAACTTTAACATCTACCACACACTGGAAGAAGACTTTTCTCACTAATATTTAAGAAAAACACCATTAAAATGCCAGTTTAGACAGTTTGAGCTCCATGTCTCATCACAGAGAGGCAAGTATGAAACAATCACAGTTTTTTTGTTGCAGCTCTTTAATACTTGAAGTCAAATCATGATAATTTCCATGCTACCACATTACATTATCGCAGAAGGTTATGACAGAGCACTACACAGCATAGCACTTCCAAGCAATAAAGATGCAAATGCCCACAGCAGTAGAATTAAGAACTATACAAAAGCATCAGCAGAAGCAGTTCTATGGTGTGCTTTAAGTAATAGCTGGTTTATCAAGCTAGAACAGAAGGGACTGTAACACTTTCTACCCTAGAAGCACAAAAAAAATACTGGTACACAATTTTTACATAATCAGAATGTTTCGCATATTTTATTGTTAAACAATCTTGTTTTCAATTAGACTATTTGACTTTTACAGACATGAAGCAAACTCAAAGGAACAAACATAGAAGAGGAAGACAGTCTTCTGGCTGCTTTGGCAGTGTTAGGGATAAAGCAGATATTCCCATAGAATAAATTGATGAAAGTATGTTTTTAATAGGAAGCCAAAAGTTATGAACATCTTTCCTTCCTTTGCAGGTCATTTCTTTATTAATATTTCTCCATTATTCATACTGGAAGTTTACCTCAGTGCCATTGATGAACCTCACAGCAAGCCTAAGTCAATATGAGCCTCAACTTCTCTTTGTTATCAAAGACTCCAACCTTAAAGCAGATTTCTACATTCGTAACATCACTGATTGAACTTCCCAGTCAAATGAAAATATTTCAAGTCATCCCAAAAACAAAGCAATCCTTTATTCCTTCCCAGAAACACAGACGTGTTCACCACCTGTGCTCTACCATTTGGAATGACTGAAACTTGCAGACGCACGGAAGCTGGGTGTACAGTAAAAGCTAATCAGCGAGCAAAGGGAGTAGGGGAGAACAATCCTTCATCAGAAGCATGTTCATTGAGAAGCTCTTTAAAACTGCTGCCTACATGCCAGCTGATAACAGTAATCAGGCACTAAGTGACAGAGGTCGCCAGTAAAGCCAAGGCTGACCCAAAATGGCTGCTTTACAAGGCAGCCAGCTAATGAAAAAAGCCCTCAGCCGCTGGCAGAAATCCAACCTGTAACTTGACAGAAACCCTTCAGCCAACCTCCCACACAAGTTGGAAGTGCCAGCTCTGCAAGGCCAGAAATTCCCAAGTGTTCCTCCTGGCCCTAGGCTCCTCTGTGATGAACACCAAGCGAGACATCTCCCCCCACACCTCAAATCTCCCACTGCTATAGGACTGGTATAAAAAAATATCCTAGACAACAGGCTCTGATGGATGGGCTTTCAGAATATCCCTGTTACTAGCCCTTCAAGGGAATAGGATGTATTACTGAAGTCAGAGACTTAAAAACATTTTGCCTTTTAATGATAAAAATTTCATTTTACTTCACTCTTAACAGATGCTACCAATGTAGTGTGGGACAAGCTATCTCAGCACCAGTGGAAAAAAATACAACCCACGACCAGACAACAACTCTTAGCCTGTAACAGGCTGCAAGACAGTCGAGAACTTTAAACTCCTCACTCCTCTGCCTGAAAGACACCTTTGCCTGCCCTGTGTCTGTCACCTTGCACAGACTATCAGGTATCAGGAGGATTTTGAAAATGGACTGACCAACATCACCTCTCCATTAGCACTGCACTGATAGACTAACTGAGGACATGGGAAAAATCCCAAACAGGCAGATTATGCACCAAGATTTTTTCTACTCTTGGTTGATCCCTAACACAAAAAGATCTATGTATGTGTATATAAACAGTCATAACAGATCACATGTAAATTAAATGTAGCCGGAAACAACTGAAGTCAGCACATGGGTGGTACTGAATGGCACTGAAACTTATTGAAACATATGGCCTGGGTGGCGGGAGAGGAAGCAAAGAGGGTTTAATCCAATGGAAAAGAACTTCCAAGCCCAAAAGACAATGGCATTACTTCACCGATTAAGGGAACTAGGAATATTCTCAGCCTTGTTCCTCGTACCTTATTACAGCCAATGCTGTATCCATCAAAATAAATAACATCCATGCTCCTCTCTCAACTACAAAGCCAGTCACCTCACCAGAGGCAGCTATTAGGCTAGTCAGGCATTTCCCTAGGCCGCCCCCATCTTCACATCCCAAATCAGTTCTTGCTTGTTCATATGCACAAGATCCAGCAGTGTCTTCTGTTGTCACTTCCTCAGCCATGCACATAAATTGTTATCAACACTGTCCAGAAACCTCCTGGATTACTTGTGTCTTGCTGCACGGCCACTCCAGCAGATACTGGAGTCACCAAAGTCACCTGTGAGGGCCAGGGCCTGCTAATGTGAGGATTCCTCCAGTTGCCTGAAGCTTCATTTCCTATTGATCAAGCTGTCTGTAGCGAACATAGAATAACAGCATTAACGATGTTGGCCTGCCTGCTAATCCTGACCCACACGCTCTCAGCTGAGTCATTGTCCCTCCTTAGATGGAGCTCCTTGCATTTCCACTGCTCTCACATAACATTTCACATCATGCTTAAAGCAAGCTGTAAATATCAGTTCCTGTATCCCCAAAATTTATGGCATTACTCGAGATTATTTTAATCTGCGCCATTAAACTGAAAAAGAGACTGAAATTCTGCATGACAGAATTCAATTAAATAGATTCACTGTCTCCAGTGTGTTTGGAGTGGCAGAGTTGAAGAAGCTGGAAAGTTTCAGAGAAAATAAATTCCTTGTGCCATCTTCAGACCTTAAAAATCTAAGCAAGTAATCTGTTGACAATAGTTTTCTGTTGTTTTTAATAGCCCTTTCATCTTCAATTTTCACAAATATCTATCTGTATCTTTTACCTTAACCTATCATTATTATCTATAATTTGCACATGTAATATTTCTCATAACTGGAATTTCACAGACACTTTCATACCAACATTGTATGAGGAATCCCAGCCCCCAAGGGAGTAACTGCTTTCTTGGCTGCCACTAAACTAGCAGATATCAAATAAAACCATTCTTTTGTCCATGCTTCCCTCAGAGGAAGATCTCAAGAGAATGCTGAGTGTTCCATTAGTAATTTGTGTCTGGCTTTTAATTTGCAGTTGCATATTTTTTAGTCAAAAGTCTTCAATAAGCAGACAAATCTACCAAACACAAACAAATATCTCCCTTAATTCTGCACTTCTGCAAACTTGGAAAGAACTGTGGTGGACAAGAGTTGGACACCACAGGTAAAGTAACTACAGTAAGAGTGATTCTTTCTCTTCATGACACAAATTGAGACTATTGCTCATTACTTATACTCCCTGGCATCCATCTAATATTGTAATAACCTTGCCATTTTTCATCTTTCCTAGTTATTGTTCCCATGAGCTTGCTTACTGCTCCAGAAGTATTCTAAACGCACACGGTATGAATGGTGGTTTAAAGTTGCTGCTACTAGAAGCCTGACAACATCATTCCATTTGCAGACAAATAAAACTCTTCCATTTACAGTTTAATTGCTAAAATATAAAATAACCCTTCTGTTTCAAACCGAATTACAGCCCACTGAAACCTGAAGGCAAGTATTTTATCTTAAAGAAGGTGGAACAGACAAACTGCCAAATTTATTAACTTAAAATGCCTAAGCACTTAATAGAGAGTCATATCTTCACTCTACAAATGCAGAAAGCACATTGTAAAGTTGCAACATCTATAATGCCTCTTGTATGAGCCAATTTAGCTGATAAGGACATGCACATAACCTTTGGTCTTTCTCTTGTAAACAATACAAATATATACCTTTTTATTATGAAGAGCAGAAAACTAAAATCCCAATCATTAACTATAACAAGATGCAAATGACAGAGGTAAATCTAAACTCCTTCACTCCCTCGGGCCAATCAATAAAGCACTACTGCACAAATTAAAGGCAAAGGGTTTGAACTGAAATTGATCTGCCACCAAGCACTACCAATGTGCATGGAAATAAACCCATAATAATAACAACAACAACAACAGTATTGTATCACTCACAAAATATTTTAAAAGTGCTTTTCTTAAACAAAACAGTCTGACTAAAACAGCCCAACACACACTCATGCCCAGCAAGGACAGTGCCTAGAGGTTTATGATTTTAGATTCTAAGCTTACACACTATCAGATCATCACAGAAATTAAATGTAATTCGAGTTTCAGATACAAACTATTGCAGTTCAGGACACCTATAAGCAAGCATAAAGAGACCAGACAGCGATGAAGAAGAAAAAAAGCTCACAAGAAAATCTGCTCAACAAACCAGCAGCTTTTAAACAAACAAAAAGAGAAACTCAAACTTTTGTTGACTGAATATATTTTATGCCATCAGCAAAAAAGTTTTACTAAGGATTTAAAAACCTCCTTAAACAAGAAAGTATAAATGCTTGCTATTTTTCAAATTCATTCACAGTCAACATTTAGCCACTAATTATATAAGCACGTTGCTATCAGCATAATGTCACAAAACAAGAAAAAACACCACAAAATCACCACTCTTGAGTTCTTATTTCCTTATTACCATAGTAAAGCAGGGCTGCAGCCTGCAGTTTAGAATCTGATTTAACTACTGTTCAAACAGACACTTCAACAGCATCTACTCAACAGCACTGCATACTGCCACTATTAAGGAATTTTTCCCAATAGTCAACCTCAACTTCTCAGCTTCATGCCTGCTCCTACTGTGTTATCTAGTTAAAATAAGATCAATAGCCAGCTATTAATTATGGATCAATGCTTAATTACCAATTCTAAAGTTACTGTCATTATCAGCTGCACAGATAATGTGATTTCTATGTCCCATGTTTTATTAAAATGCTACAGAGAGAGGAAGAAATAATTATATATACAGCTAGAAACTGGCTTTCTCAGCAGAAAGTATTAAAAAAGGGAGTTTTCTGGAGAAAAACCTTAGGGTTTGTGATCAAAGATGCAGATTATAATCTCAAACACGCACAGAAAGACTAGAATGCCTGATGCAACAATGAGCTGAGCCACCTGCTACAGGTGTGGTCAACAGCAGCAAAAAACATTAGTTGGAGCTAAGCAATCCTGGAACAATACGTGTGAGTGAGTCCCCAAGATGGGGAGTGGGAGAATTACATCTCCAAGCATTAAATGAATACATTTAATTTTTTTTCTGAAAATGAATCTCCCAAAGAGAAGAGAAAATATAGAGGAGAAATTATCTACTTCTAAGTAGATACCAAACTCCAAGTGTTTCTAAACACTCATTTCACTTTTCTTTATTCCCAAAAGAATCATAACATCTTCACACATTCTTCATAGCACTCTTGTGGGCAGTCACCAGCCATAAAGACCAAAAGAAAGGTTAAAAAAAAATAAAATTTGCCACATTCACTGACCACATACCAAAGTAAAAGAGAAGGAAATAAACAATCACTTGGATAACTGTAAAGAAAACACAGTTTAACTATAGACACACTATTTGGTGCTTCAAGAGGCAAATCGATGCAAAACCCTCGTATAAAACTTTAATGAATCCTCAAGATACCCAAGCAAGGTACAGAGACTTTTCAGGTAAACTGTTAGGAGCTCGGATGGTAAAAAATGAGGAAAGCTTTACTTACCTACACCCAGGTTTAAGACTGCAGGCATCCCAGTCAATTCTCAACCTAATGTGATATTCAGGAAAGCTGTTTCTTTTCATCTAAATAGCCTCATCCCCTGAATGTACCTAGATGAGGTATAAAGAAAGTTAAATAAATGCAGCAAAGCACAGCTCTTCTATTTCAAGACAGAGCTGCAAGTATTTGTGCCAGAGCCAGACTGCTCCCAAGACAAAAGTTCTACCAGTATAAAACTACCTGAAAAAAAAACCAACTTAAAAAAAAAAGAAGAATCACAGTCTAAGGCTTTACTAATGCTGACATTTCCTTCTTCTCAAAAAAGGATTCAATAACCATGTATTTAATGGACCTGCCAGGGAGAAGTGGGCTCAACACCTGCTTTGCATTGGCATTTTGTTTTTGTCCAGAGCTTCAAGACAGCTTTCCAGTTATTTGGTTTAGGTACTTAGAGGAAAAACTGTTAGCGGGAGTCTGCAGGCTCATGTATTTCCTGCCTCTAAATGTAAAGGCTTAAGAATTATAGCAAAACTGCCAACTTGGAAAAGCCAAATAGGGAAATAGTCTGAACCATCAAGGAACTTTTAAGAACTTTACATAAAGCCAAGGAAAAAGTAAGAACTTGGCATTGAAGTAGCTTCTGAAGTCATGAATTGAAAGTTATTTTCAGTAATGTTTTCTGTTGATTGGAAGATCATTAAACTCACCACTGACACGTTATAAACAAAGACAAAACTTGCTCTGTTTAGCATTAATGAGGCTTCCTCAGCATTTATGTCTAGGAACTGAAGGCATCTGCAGTGAACAACATTGGACAGTTGCCCATTTTAAACTTACACAGCATTAAGTAAATTTTGTAAGAGGAACGTTATTTAACCTCACTCTGTCCCCTCTTCTTTGAATATGCATGACATTTAACATGTATAAAATCTGGAAATGTTACAGCAGGGCTAAGGACCATTTGGGGTTGCCTGATGCACCAGTCAATCTGCTCACTGTATTAGAAAACTGGAAAGTTACCTTAGGCATTTTAAAATAAAATTTAAAAAATTACTTAATTGTTCCTTATTTATATTCATCACTGAAATCCACTGCTTCTGAAGCTATTTTGATAACACCACATTCTCCCAAAGGGCCCAATCCAACTCCCATTCAAATAAATAGCCTTCAATGGAGCCTATTTGTTGCTAGCCAACAAGATTGAATTCTGCTGCAGAGCAGTCCCTGGAGCGTTTGTCACAGCTCTTTACAAATATTGCTCCAGTAAGAGCAGGTCTAAATATGCTTGTCCACATGCACTGCAGACAACTGAAATCTATCTTTTATCTTCTTGAAGCACTTGGTCAGATTTGAACTCTAAAAGCACGAGGAACTTAATCTATCAAGAATATCAAAGTCAAGAGATTAAAACATACTTAACAGTTATAAAAAGGTGAAGTGCCAAAGGGAAAATAGAAGGACAATAAAAATATATTAATGTGATAGGATTAAGTACTATTTATTCCACCTTTAACATGAAATTACACAGAAAAATGTTTGTGTGTAGGTTATGATAGTAAACAACCAAATTTCTGAAACAGCTTGCTTCAATACAGCCATGAACATTATCAACAGTTTTGAAACACTGAGAAGTTTTGCGACAAAGGACACAAATACCACTCCACCAGTAATTCATGAAGGTTATGAGGAAATATTCTACTCATCAAGTATCTACTCACACAGGGTTACCAAAACAACAAAGTTTAAGACTGACAATTCTCAACTATAACCTTACCATATGAAAGACCATTACCAGTGAGTACAACATTGTGAGAGGCTTTGAGAACAGGTTTTGCTGGTTTATAATAAATAAATACAGTAACAGTATAACTTTTGAGCTACTTAGGAAATGATACAAATGAGAAAAACTCTTTGAATGGAAGGGCTCTTACTCTCAGATGCTTTCTCTTGCTTCATAACACAGAAATCCAGACTCTGGCTGATGAACCTACTTATAGTTCAAAGATGGAGCCAGTGGAAGGTCAGGACATTATTTAGATGAAAAGTCTATAACACAGCATTGCAAAAATTATGAGCTTCCCACAGGAAACCACTTTACTTTAAAAATAAGAACTTTATTGTTACACAGTGTTGATGTAGTTCTTTAAAATAGATTACTTAGAAAGCACAGATCTTGGGAGACGATCTCAGTATCTATCAGAGCTCAGAAACAGAATAATAGAGTGTGACTTATAATAAAAGTTCAATATCTCAACTTCATAAGTAAAACTACTAAAAAAATGTTTTTTAAAAGTTAGCCACCTCAATATCTCAAGAACGCTCTTGAGAATCTGAGCTGATATTCAGTAATTTCAGTGCAGTACCTTACAGCATCGCTTCAAGCTTTGAGAGATCACAGAACAGACCATGAATTCCAAGTTTCCATTGCTACCTCAGAAGCCCAATGCAGCACCAGACAGGCAGGGCTTGAAACAGTGTTCAGCCAAAGCATCTTCCCCACCTCACTCCAACATGATTCTGTGCAGACAAGGCACCACACTCAAGCCCTACAAAAGCCCTCCACATCAGAGCCCTGTGGAAGCAGCAGGGATGCACACAGAACAAGAGAGGTTAGCACTGAGTTCCTTCCTGTAGACCAGCGTCATATAAGATATGAGGGCAAAAGCACAACTTGAACCCTATAACATATATGCACCAAAAAGCACAGGGACTAACAGGATTGCTTATCAAAACAAAGAGATTTAAATAGGTATGTGTGTACACAGATAAATCCATGTATGTATATATCTAGGTGTTTGTATCTATACCCATACCCGCTCCTTGTCTCTGTGTGCGCACATGTGGAACTGACACACGCTACATCAGGTGATCAATTGCACAGAACTGCCAAATACTATACCCACCTGGAAAAAGGAGAGTTGAGCACCAAAGAAGTGAGATTTAGAACTGAGCAAATTAACTTCTTGCAAGTTAAAAGCCAAAATCCCACAAGACTACATGTACAATGCAACTTCCATTCAGCAACATCACCATCCCACGCAGTCGGACACTGGCAACCAGAAGCCCACCCAGCAGCAGCACCTGCAGAGCAGAACCAGCCACGAGTAAGCTATGTTTGCTCCAGAGGCTTTTGCTTCTGAGAAAATATTTATGCTCAGGAGCATAGACCAATGTAGGTTCCCATGCAGCTGTTGATCTGATAAAAAGACAAGATAACGAGACTGGTTGCCAAAGACACCAGAGCTGTCTAAAACATACATATCTCATTTTACCTTTAGTATTTCTGCTGTTGAGGTGAATCACAGAATCATTTAGGTTGGAAAAGACCTTTAAGATCAAGTTCAACCACATGCCTAACATTACCAAGCCCATCACTAAAACATGCCCCTAAGCACAACATCTACATGTTTTTTAAATCTGTCCAGGGATGGTGACTCCACCACTGCCCAGGGCAGTTTGTTCTAATACTTTACAACCCTTTTGGTGTTGTATTTCCTAATATCCAGTCTAAATCTCCCCTGGCACAACTTGAGGCCATTTCCTCTCATCCTAATACTTGTCACTTGGGAAAAGAGACCAACAGCTGTCTTAACAAAACTTCCTTTCAGGGAGCTGCAGAGAGCAATGAGGTCTCCCCTCAGCCTCCTTTTCTCCAGACTGAACAGCCCCTGTGCTCCAGCCCATTCACCAGTTCAGTTGCCTTTCTCTGGTCACAGCCCAGCCGCTCAATGTCTTTCTTGTAGTGAGTGGCCCAGAACTGAATACAGGATTCAAAGCGAGACCTCACCAGTGCCGAGTACAGAGCAACAAACCCTTCCCTACTCCTACTGGCCGTACCATCTCTGATATAAGCCAGGATGTTGTTGGACTTCTGGCCACCTGGGCACACTGCTGGCTCATGTTGCTCTTTACTCAGCGAAGACTGTCCATCCAAGCCATGAGCAGATAGTTCTTCCAGGAGAATACAGTGGAAAACAGTGTCAAAGGCTTTACTAAACTCTAGGTAGGCAACATCTAGAGGCTTTCCCTCATCCACTAAGTAGTGTATAAAAGGAGATCAGGTTAGCCAGACAAGGCCTGCCTTTCTTAAACCCATACTGACTGGGTCTGGTCACCTCATTATCCTGTAATGAAGAATGAAGAACTATTACAACTCCAGTTGGCTCCTCAACTTGTGCCCTTCCAGGAGGCCCATTCACTCTTTCCCATCACACTGCTGGGCAGACAGAGTACCCACCAGCCTTTTCAGATGAACATGACCTGTGAACCTCCCTTCAGCCGCCTGCACGATGCCAGAGCACAATTCAGTCGTTGATGTGACTTTACAGATGGCTGCTTTTGCCATCAGAAGAATCATAGAATGGTTTGTGTTGGAAGGGACCTTGAAGATCATCCAGTTCCCACCCCCTGCCATGGGCAGGGACACCTCCCACCAGATCAGGCTGCTCAGAGCCCCATCCAACCCAGCCTGGAACCTGTGCCAGTTCCTCACCACCCTCATTGTGACAATTTCATCCTAATGTCTAATCTAAAACCTCTCCCCTCCAGTTTAAAGCCATTCCGCCTTAATCCCATCATTACACGCCCTGTAAAAAGTCCCTCCCCAGCTTTCCTGTAGCCCCTTCATGTGCTGGAAGCTGCTCTGAGGTCTCTCCAGGCTGAACAGCCCCAACTCTCTCAGCCTGTGCTGGCATGGAAGATGCTCCAGCCCTCGGATCACCTCTGTAGCTCTCCTGCGGGCCCGTTCCAACAGCTCCACATGCTTCTTACGTTGACGATTCCAGAACTGGACCCCACACTCCAGGTGAGGTCTCACAAGAGAGGAACCGAGGGGCAGAACCGCCTCCCCGAAACGCACTTTCAGCTCTAGGGGCGCGCAGCGGGGCCGCAGCCAGACCTTTGCCCCACGAAACCGCAGCCGCCTCCGTCCCCTTCCCGAGCCCCGCCGACGGGGGAGCGGAGCCCCGGCTGGGTCCGGCGGGTCCGGGCTCACTCACCGAGCAGCCGCCGCGCAGGCGGGCGGGTCGCAGCGCCAAGTCCCTGAGCGCGCCTCGCACCGGCCCGGCCAGCGCAGCCGCCATCTTCGCCGCGCCGCGCCCCGCCCCGCCCCCGGGGCGGCCCGTGCGAGCGATCGCAGCGATGGGGCCGCGGGGCCCCTCGGAGCCCGGCCGGTTCCACCCTCTTAGCCCGAGCACCGACACCTCCCACCGCACCGCGCCGCTCGGAGCGCGGCCAGCCTGGCCTTGAACACCCCCAGGGATGGGGGCAGCCACCGCGGGGCGGCCTGTGCCAGCGCCTCCCCTCATGGTGAAGAACTTCGTCCTCATGTCTGATCTAAACCTTCCCCCCCTTCCAATTTAACACCCTTCCCCGCGTCCTGTCGCTCCAGGCCCTTGTCAAAAGCCCCTCCGCAGCTTTCCCGTAGTTCTCGCAGTACTGGAAGCTGCTCTGAGGTCCCCTTGGAGCCTCCAGGTGCGGGAGAATCCCCACCCTCGCCCTGCTGCCCAGCGTGCTCCAGGCAGGACTTGTGCCTCCAGACGGTTAAAC
Organism: Clamator glandarius; assembly: GCA_033459285.1. Taxonomy (NCBI): domain Eukaryota; kingdom Metazoa; phylum Chordata; class Aves; order Cuculiformes; family Cuculidae; genus Clamator; species Clamator glandarius. The sequence continues at coordinate 556,388 of JAUNZM010000089.1, read as the reverse complement.
AGACTGAGGAAGCGTTAAGCGTCCCAGGGTGATAAAATACTTTGAGTTGGAAGGGACTGTTCACAGAGGCAGCGACAGGGCGAGGGTGTAGCTGGTCTATAGTTTAAAGCGAGCTCGTGAGTCCAATCGCTGTGTCTTTGCGGGCACCATCTCTGTCTAAGCCCTCGGCACCCCTTGTCTGCTCCTGGGGAGCGCTCTCTACGTAACCCACCCATTAGTGATGGCGAGTTGACTTGAAACGCTTCACACTAATCAGCAATTAACGAGGACAGTTTGAAAAAAAAGAAAATTGGGGTGAAAACTGAGCAGCAGCTGAGATACTCTTGCAGTTTCACAGCAGTCGATATTAAATTCACCTACATTGAAGCATGCAGAGGTTAGAATTATAGGCAGGCATTAGTTATGCCGAATATTATAGGAATTTGGAACTTGATAGGAATGGTTGGACTCGATGATCCAGTGGGTCTTTTCCAACCTGGTGATTCTGTGATTCTGTGCTTGTTTATTCAGTAGCTTATGATGAAATAGTTGAATAAACAAAACAGTCAAATCCCCATATTCTAGTCTAGGGTGTGAGTGGGAACAAAGGAGAATGCTCCTGTCGGTGCTTAGGACTTACATTGTTTTTAAAAAAAATCAGGACTGAACATCTCCTTTGTTGGAATTTAATCAGGAAATAAATTATACTACTATTAGAAAAAAAAAATCTGCAATTTCATAAAAACTGAGGTGCTAGAAAAATCTGAAATTGAACAGTTTTGTCTTTGTCATGACAACTCAAGTAATGTAATATGTTTCAATAAAGAATCTGAAGATGCAGCTTTTTGATAGCATTGAACAATAATGTATGGTACCCAGTATTAACCTAAGTATTACTGTGCACTTATTCTTTCAGAACATTATATATGACTATGGTATTATGTTGGAGGAAATATAATTTCAGTTTTAGTTTCATGACTCTGTTTCAGAAAGCACACTGTTTCCTATTCATACAAACTATTAGGGCTGTCTACATTAGGTTTATATATATAACATATATATAAACTTTCAGGTAATGTGTGTGGGTTGCAGGCAACGGTATCATTTAATGCTATGAGGAGCGCTTTCACTGCATAATATAAATAGTGGGGAACCTTCTTTACTATATGTTTTATTGTTTAGATTTAGTAAATGGAAAAACGCTGCGCAAAGACACAATATGGGTTAGTCACCAAGAGGTGATTTTTTTGTTTCTCAAGGGTAGAAGATAACTGATCTTTAAAGTAGGAGGAAAAAAGGTATAGAGAGTCATTGTCACTTTCAGTTCCTTTCTGCATATGTGTAAATCAAAGAAAATTTAGATCACGTAGCTCTCTGAAGCAATTAGCAGAGCAAACAAGAGCAAGCTTCCTTGGAGTATAGGGTACAGGGGTATGTGTGTGGGTGTGTGAAAGAAGAGGTACTCATGAATTATTGATAGGAAAATCGCTTGGATTTGGAAACAGCTAAGGACTCATCCCAACACACTGTCCTCACAAATAAGGAGGTAAGGGAAGTGACCTGTAAAATAAAAAAGGGCAGAGTGAGAGAGACTGATTTCAAAGTACGTTCCTTCCAAACATTCCTCCCGGTATCTATCACGGGTATGCAGCATTTGCTAGAGCTGCCTTTCTCATATCTTCCCCAGGATTAATAGAAAGCTAAATTGTAGCTAAGCTATGCAAAACAACCAGTAATGTTTTCGCAATTAAGTTTAAAAAAAAATCCCATAAGTCTCAGCTCTTAAGAACTTATCCTTAAGCCTAAGTAGTTGATAGCATTCAAGTGAAAACATTTTAAAACCAAAAAAGTTACCTTATGACAGGTGAAGCATAATTTAAAGTGGTTTTGCATTTTCTCTTCATTGCAGCAGTACTTGTTAACAGTGAAATAGTATATTCATTTTCTCGTCCACACAGATTACCTCCCAAACCATTATTTGCTAAAAATGGATGTCACACCCAGCACATGGATGGTGTATCCAGCCATTCAGAAAGGCTGTTTATCATTAACTTTTCATTTAACCATAGAACCATTTGACAAATACAAACTCATTATAGCTAGCAGAGCTGAATGGAAGTTATTTTCTTAATTTTTCCTGAGTAACATATCTGAGTGCATGCTGATACATGACAGGAATAAAATCAGTATTACAGCAGTGAAGCAGAAAGCATTTATGTTTTCATGGACAGGATACTCTGCTATTTTAGGCTGCAATAGAATTGGGCCAAATATATCTTTTCTTATTCACAGGATTAGCCAACTTCAGTAGAGTGAGTGCCTGTCATTCAGGTGAGCCCTCACGCTTTCGCTTTTGCTCAATGGTAATATGGTTGCTCTAGTCTGTATTTGATGGCATGTTGACTCTTTTTCAGAAAACTAAAAATGATGGACTGAAAGGCATTTCATCATTTGGATATTCCCTTGAAATTATTCTTGTGGCTGCTACAGAACCTGAATTTCATATCCACATAGGTTTCCTAGAAAATAACTTGCATGTCAAAGATACACCACATACACCATCCCTAAGAATAATGCAGGAGGGTAGTAAAACTGCAACAAACTCACTAAAATAATCCCACTGTAGGTGACTGAAGAACTGGAGACATCGTAGACTGAATGTTGTAGTGAGTCTTATGTGCAAGTCCCTCTCAGTGTGTGATGCTCTCTCTCAGTCCTTCACTGTTCCTCATTTCTCTTCTCTGGTCATGTCTGCTTGTCTCTAACTGTAAAACCAAAAAGAAAAAAAATACAGTAAATGGTAAATATAGCAGTGAGTAGAGGAATGGTAATGAAAGATTAATATTAAATTAGTAACAAAAGATTAAAATTAAATTGACAACTTTCAATTCTAATAAACAAAAGAAGGATGAAAATAAAGAATGAAAAATAGCATACCAGAATTGAAAATAACCTCCTAGGTACTGAGTTCAGTTGTTGCATACAGCCACAAGATCTCCATTTATTAAAAAAATTATTACAGTGTAGTGAGAGGGATCCTGGAAGCAGGCAGGGTAGTGTGTTTTTTGGCTAGATAGGATCAAATTTTCTGGTTGTACTGTCTTCACCAAATATATAAGCTCTATCTATTGCTGCACCATCAATCTGTGTATCATAGAATCACAGAATGACCAGGTTGGAAGAGACCCACTGGATAGTCGAGTCTAACCATTCCCACCAATCCCTAAATCATGCTCCTAAGCACTTCGTCTACCCTAACCTTAAACACCTCCAGGGACGGTGACTCAACCACCTCCCTGGGCAGACCGTTCCAATGCCTAACCACCCTCTCCGTGAAGAACTTTTTCCTAATTTCAAGCCTAAATCTCCCCTGGCGGAGCTTGAGGCCATTCCCTCTCGTCCTGTCCCCTGTCACTTGGGAGAAGAGCCCAGCTCCCTCTTCTCCACAACCTCCCTTCAGGTAGTTGTAGAGAGTAATAAGGTCTCCCCTCAGCCTCCTCTTCTCCAGGCTGAACACCCCCAGCTCTCTCAGCCGCTCCTCATAAGATTTGTTCTCCAGCCCCTTCACCAGCTTTGTTGCTCTTCTCTGGACTCGCTCCAGAGCCTCAACATCCTTCTTGTGGTGAGGGGCCCAGAACTGAACACAGGACTCGAGGTGCGGTCTCACCAGTGCCGAGTACAGGGGGAGAATAACCTCCCTGGACCTGCTGGTCACGCCGTTCCTGATACAGGCCAAGATGCCATTGGCCTTTTTGGCCACCTGGGCCACTGCTGGCTCATGTTCAGTCGCTGTCAACCAGCACCCCCAGGTCTTTCTCCTCCAGGCAGCTTTCCAGCCAGGCTTCTCCTAGTCTGTAGCTGCTCAGGGTTGTTGTGCCCCAAGTGCAGGACCCGGCATTTGGCCTTGTTAAACCTCATGCCGTTGGTCTCAGCCCAGCAGTCCAGCCTGTTCAGATCCCTTTGCAGCCTCTCAACCCTCCAGCAGATCCACACTTCCACCCAGCTTGGTGTCATCTGCAAACTTGCTAAGGGAGCACTTCATCCATAGTAAATATATGTCTGCCTTTTTCATTTTCAAGCGCTGTGCACCTCTGCTGTATATGGTGGTGGAACTTGTATGTGGCTAGGAGCAAAAGAATAGTGAGGGCTTAAAACCATCTTTGCATCTTATGTTTGATACTAGGGGAAGCCAGGGTGCCACGTTTTATCACTGTGTGATAACTTTGACATGTAATTAAAGCTAAAAACTGAAAAGAAGTACCTGAACCAGGGAAGGTTTTAAATCATAACATGTAGAAATAAAATGAAAAAGTATTGAAGCAACCCATTTTAAAAAGATTTATAACAAAAGAGGCAATACCTAAGGGAATAAAAGTAATAGTAATGCTCCACCTTTTTGGTATCTAACCATTTGACTCTGTGTGAAAAGGAAACATTCAGGAATTATGACATAAATTAACTGGGTGAAAACAGTAGAAATGATGCATCAGTCTACAAGAGATGTACTGCTACCTTTTGCCAGCAGCCTACTGTATAATAAGGCAGACAAGGGAGTTTAGGTTTCTCAGCAGATAGACTGTAGTCTGTAACACTCAGTTCCAACAATGTTGAGAACCCTGATATTATGGCTGGAAAGACAATTTATTCAACTTCTGTCAGAGACAATACAGGTTTGTGAATACAAAAAGTGTAAAGAACTGAGCTGTGGGATAAAGTGGAAGAAAACATCCTCTCAGAGTCTGGACCTCTTTGATAAGATTTGACTATATCCCCACAAAGACTTTGAAGCCCTTTAAAGGTATAGACAATCTAAATTCAGGAAAGAAATGTCTAATGTTATGAAAAAAAAAAAAAAGTAGAGAGTTACTTAAGGGAAAGGAAAGGAGATTAGAATAGCAGCAAAACAGTGATGTGATGAAAAGACAAGCTCTTGTGTGAACTAAGCAATTAAATCTACTATGATCTATTATGTAGGCAAACAGTCTAAAAAGAAACACTTTTAGATTTATGGAATATAGATCAAGGATAATCTGTACATTTTGTTTAAAAAATATTTAACAGCAAGCCATTGTATTTAAAAGCATATTTAGCAGCAAGGTATCTAGAGTGTAAAGGAAAGTTCACAGATGAAGAGATTGCGCAGACAGTTAAATGTGGAACATCCCTAGCCAAGGGCACACGCTTACTGATAGGACCCTGTGAACTCTGTGTGCGCCTGTGCAATAAAGCTCTTTCAACTGGAATACCCATGTGGAATAATAAAGGCAAGATCTTACTGCTGTAAGAAAAATGATTTGGATGCTGACAGAACAAGCTTTATTAATATAGCATTGTTTGTGTCCTGCACAGTATCTGCAAAAATGTGAGCAATTTCCAGGAATGAACCGTAGATAGTACTTTAAACTGTAGACAGTTGTAACTAAAACAGCAGTGTTTGCCTTTACCAAAGGGAAACTAGGGAAGTTAGGAAAGTTGTAGGTGTTCACATCACATCTAATCCATGTTTTGATTCACAGATTGCAAAATATCTCATAGCATGTAGTCCCAACCTGTTACAGGGCTTGAAACTGTCTATTGTAATTAATTTCTAAACCTGTAAGGTGAAAGGGCTGCTAATATGTGAGGGGTAATTTTTTTCCTGATGAATTTTATGGATTGCAGAGGAAGGGAAATTGATTTTTCTGCCGAATTAAGTATTGATTTAAACGTAGCTTTCTATGCTACCCAGTTTGGGGTCATGGGGTACTATTTCAGTGGGTTTTGTAGACTGCTCATTGTGTTTTCCTGTTTCAAGAAAATCTTTGGCATGGATGCAGGTTTCACTGTCATTACAATTGTTTGAACACCAGCAAGTGGTTCAGGGATCACGGAAGTTCATGAAAACTGTAACATTTCTGAACAGCCTGACAAAGTGCAGCACTGTGTAAAAAGTCTTATAGCAAAACCCGAATGCACCACTAGGCAAAACTGAAATGCCTAAATATAAAGTGGAGTAACAGCAGTGACTATGCTATTTGCTGTATATGCTTGCAGGTTTGTTGTCTAGACTGCATATTTGGACATTTACAAGTATGTAACGTAAAGGAAGATTTGTTGCCTTAGCTGGTGACAAGAATATTTACGCCTGGTGGAACCTGCTATCTGCAGTCACAACTGTAGGTAGACTGCATCGCAGTCAGAATTCCTACTGCATTTGCAAGCATCACCTCCCCTACACAGAGAAGAGGAGGGTTGTAAATAAGCTACATTAGTATATGATGTTTGAATGGTGTTTGCAGCTTCTGTGGGAACTCAAAGAGAAAATGGGAAGCCTGGCAAAAAGCAAAGCCTGTATCCCCATGGGACAGTATCTATATGAGCAGATTAGAGGGAGGGTACAGACTCATGGCTGCTCTCTGCATAGATGCGTTTTATTCATAAAAGAAGCCATTTCATTTCCAGACTAAGGAACAACTTTTGGTAGAACTTTAGCCTGTAAGCAGAATAACTCCGAAATGTTTTGCTGATGAAGGTTGTTAGAATCTGTAATAAAAAATATGCTTTCACGTGGATTTGGACACACACAAATAATCATGCCTTCAAATCTTATGTGTGTGTACACAATACAGTACAGGTTTTTCACGCTTCAGGAAATGATACTAAAAAGCTTTTTCCTGCTGGTAGAGCTAGGAGGAATCAGAAAGAACTTCTCAATGGTCTGTCTTTTTAATAGCTTATACAATAGTGTGTAGGAATTACTGTATTATTAATTAATATGCATTTGTTATGTAGGTCAGAATGGGAACTCTTTAACTATCAGCTTGGCTGTAGCAGGGCATAAAATACTGCTCTTTTGCATTCTGCATCAAAAAAGAAGTTGGAATAAAATTTATCCAAGCACCTGCTAGTTCTAGTATCTATCTGATTTAGTGAAGTAGCATTTGCAAGATTAGCTGTTAAATTTAACAATCTCAGATATAACTTCTGCTATGTATATTGGTTGTCCTTAGCAAGTGTTTTGATGACTTTCTTTTCTCTAGGAAAGCTGGGAATGTTTTAGTGTATATGAGCAAGTCTACAATCAAAATTCTACCCCAACGGGTGTTTTTGTGCTATCGGTCTGTGCTTCAGAAAATGCTGAATTCCATCTTAAGCAGAAAAGTGAAGACCAAGTCATTAAAAACAACTGCCATAGGAGGTACGTGATTTGTTTTGAGAGTCATTTAGGCTTAAAACACGTACTGTAATAAAAATTCAGAGAAATAATAGAAAATCTACATGGACAACTCATTTAAAAGCTGTGATGATTTTATGTTTAAAATTAAGGTAATATGCATATAAAGTGTAGTATTCTGAGAAAATCTTTTTTTACTCACTTTAGATTTACCTTCTTCAGACTTTTAACATACCTTTAATGAGTGTTGAGCTATATACTGAAATGAATCAATTTGTTACTCAAGGCTACATGTGGCTTACTTGATGGAATTCGGAGTGGGATTCCTGACAAATAACTGAATTTGAAGGATGAATGCAAAGAGTAAACTTTCTTATCTCTGCTGGTTTCTGGGAACATAGTTATTACAGTGCCTAAGACCCACAGTTCAGTTCTATACAAAATACTGAACTTAATAATACTAATCAACCTGCAGATATTAATGCAAATGCATAGTGTAGGGACACACGAGTCAAGAAGTATTATTTATAATTGAAAGCATTTAAATCAACTAATATTGCCAATGAATACTCCCTCAAATTCTAATTGAATTTATTTGTATGCAAGAGTTTATGAGTGTTTCATTCAATAGTTGCATATACTATTGTCATCCATGACAGCAAAACAATACTATAGGACTTGTATGATACATGCAACTTTCTCCCATGTTTTAACTGAAAGTATGCCTATTACCACACTGTAAACCTGAAAATTATTACAGCTAGTTCATTAATTCAGAATAACAAATAACTGAGGAATTTGCAAAATACATCATTTTTTGTGAAGAAAAGAAGAATTTGTAGAGGCAATAATTGTTATAAATTAGCACTTGGCTTTAATGCTAAGTATAATCTTGTGATACAGCATATAAATATGATTTCCAGTCAATAAACAGACAATGAACAGGCTTGAGAAGGGATTTGTCTCTTATACAGGGTTCCCAGAGAATAGCAATGAGTCTTTCTTTTTTAGCCCTCACCTCTCAATATATAAGGAGCAGTTAGGTTTATGTGGTTTTATATCAGGAGCACAGACTTTAGCAGTTGCACTGTGCCTTACACAATCTTGTCACCAGTATATCCTGCAGAAGTCTCTCATTCATTTCAGGACAGTAGGAATAATAACTCAAAGATTTCTGGCACTAAATAAAGAAGAGGATATGTGCGTGTGTGTGTGTTATGTGTGTGTTTGTATGTGTGTCTAAGTTTACACTTATATAATGGAGACTTTTATTGATAGATGATTTATATTAAAATTATGATAAAATATCTAAGATCTTTCTTCTACTGTTTTTTGTTAAATTAGGTCTTCTGTGATATTTTCATTCCTAATTCCTCCAGTTTCTTCCTGGTTATTCAAAATTGTGGGAAAATTTCAGTACACCTAATATTCGAGAGATTGCTCGAATGTACTGATTATTGCATATAACACAGGTCAAATTGCATAGAATTGTTAATGTAACCCAGTCATGCCCTGATGCATCTGTGCTGTCAGACCAAACATGTCTCTTTTCATAACCTGAAAGGATGAGAAAGTGATAATCAGCTCCACAAAACTGCACCCAAATAAGAAAATCAGTCCTCGGTGAACAGTAAGTACAGACCATCAGAAATCATTTTTCTTGATGGGCACATGGAGAAATGTGTTTTTGAAGGTAGGCTGTTAAGTTTTTGAAAGGCAACTATCAGAGGTCTTTTTAGTCTCAGTTGATTATCTCTTAAGCTTTAGGTAAGACTAAAAAAGTCTCGTATGTATAGCTGTTATCTGCAGAATGAAGGTGTTTATCGTTGATGAAAGCTGAAGAAAAAGGACAAAGTCAAAGTTCTCAGAAAGGAGAATCCTTCCTTTTTTAGGAAGGCATGCTTATCAATGAACCGAAAGCATGGGATTTTTTCATGTTTTGTGACACTTTTTTTCCTCTCTCTATGAGAAACTAATCTAGAGTGCATGTTTGGTATGCAATTTCTGCTCTTTTTGCAAGAATACTGGTTTTGCCTATCTAAAATACTCAGTCATTGCCCAGGAAGACGGGATGATCTGCAACTTTAAAAATAAACCAAAACAAACAAGAGGCAGCAAGAGCATACAGAAACTGTCTCCTAGTCTAAAAGGCATTAGCAGCATGTCCTTATCTTTGTGATAATCTACTTCAAAGCCATGGAACAAAGATGAAGCAAAATCTAGCAGAGAGATTTGGTGTCAACCTATTTTGTCTAGTTTCTTTTGTTATCTGCTAAAGGGTACAATAGTCACGTTTGACAACTGTCCTTCACAGACAAGGTTGCCAGCCTAACTAATCCAGTTCATCTATAACTTAATGCTCATGGTGTCACAAGGCAAATGGTCTGCAGTATTGTTAAGACTTCTGCTCAGATACCACAATGCCACCTAAACAATGGTCCAGTCGTAAAGCAATTCCCCTCATTTCTTGAAGTAAGCTGATATGTTCATCAGGGAGGTATTGCTTCTCATTTATAAAGAAAAACATCAGCTTTTATGGTAAAAATACAGAAAGCCTCATTAATTACAACACACAATAAAAAAGAAAGTGAATATAAAGAAGTCAAACAGATGGTGCTTTATAAACAGATTTTTTAAACAGTAACCTTCACAGTAGGGAATGCTGCAGGTAAGAGTGCAACTTACATTTCATTAGAACAGTTTTATTTCTAAGTTTAAGAACCTAATGTGTTTCCAGGTACGTTCTTTGCTGAAAGTCAAATTATTCTGGAAAGCCTGAGAAAAACAAAACACAATACAATTGCTTTCTAATTACAGAGACTATAGGGTTGTGGGACAAGAAGGGGATATGCTGTAAAGTTTTACTGGTTTCTGTCACTCCTCCTTCAATTTGAAACATAGTATAAAAAAATTGCTAAAAACGTTTTAAGAAGTTTAGTAGTTGTCAGACAAAACCAGGGGCGGATGTAACTCTCTGCTTTGGGAGTGTGGAATTGAGGAGGGGAGGCCTGGAGATCATTGCGTAGAAGGAAAAGCCTTTGAAGTACCATCTTCCCCAAAGAGAGGTGTAGGGAGGGTGAACAAATACTGCTGTGTGTTAGAGGCAATTTTAAGAGACAAACACAGTAAAGATTCCTTGATCCATATCCAGCATTTCTGTATGCCTAGGAAATGAAAATGCAACATACTAGTTTCCCTTGTAAGCATCCAGAAAATATCTGTAACACAAACCTATAAAATATTTGATTAGAGAAACAATAGCAATGCAATTGTACATACCATAAAACTAGCAAAACTAAGTCTGTCTGGGTTAAGAACTCAATTCCTATCCAGTAACCTACTAGCAAGATTTATTTTAATGAGTGAAATGAATGCTAAGGAAAAGCTGCTCTCTGCTTCAGCACAGCAATTATAGAATATTGTTCATATCTGCTGGGTAACTTAACTGACCAGCCCCAGGAACGACAGATGCTCAGATAAGATACTTTACATCCATACTAACAGTCTTTGTAGGCTGTCTAAACTCAGGCTGCATGTAAATCCCATCTGCCTTGGCAGAAGCTGCAGTGGGAGAAACCTCAAGGTTTCTTTTTTTTGCCTGGTATCCTGATACCTCATCAGGACAACAGAGAGGATAACAGAAGGACTAGCTTTCTGGTAACAGCTGAGAAGGAAAAAATGAAAGAGAGAGGTCTTGGGTCTTGGGCAGGTTGGATGCAACAGACAGATTACTCCAAAGCCATATCTGGGAGCTATTGTTCATAACTTCAGAAAGAATACCAACTTTTTCTCTGGGAGAGTGATTTTAGAGTAGTTTCTGTTCAGTCTTCTACTATCATTCAAGCACTTAGACTTTATTAGATTGTTCTTGAAATAACATATATAACTGTAGCTATGCCCAGTATACACTATTGTATCTTCCAGCTATGAACTGTCTATTCCTTAATGAGAGACATACTACTTTTTATTGTTAATGGAAATCTAAGATTCATGTCTATACACTGCCATTCCAATACTTTTTTTCTTCATGATGTAATTGACAATTAAGTCTGGTTTATTTTTATTCTGGATATTCAATGGCAAAAAAAAAAAAAAATCAGTCAAATAATCTATATTTTAAAAAGGCTGGGTGGAGGAACATACTAAGAAAATACTTCTCATTCAGCCTTCTGGGCTGGCATATGTTTTCAAAGTGGACATAGGTGTCTTGGGTTCCTTATACTCTAGCCCAGTTCTTGTCTCAAGCCTTTTGGTTTGTTATGTCTGAATTTACAGTTCCTCTATATAAATAACCAGTACTTAATATGTATGGTATCATGTACGGAGAATATTCAGAGAAATGTGTTTGTGGCTGTTCTTCTAAGGTCTGGGGTGGTTCACTGGCCAACCCACCCTTACATTGTACCTTGTTTTCCAGGTCAAGATTTCATAGGCAACTCCATATGATGCTACCACAATTCTCCTTTGGGTACTATTCCCACTGGCATTGGCCTGCCCTCTGGATGCCAGTCCAACAGGCCACTTGGTTTAGGCAGCTTATGGAGTGTGTGTGGAGTGTCCTGTATCAATGGTAAGATTTATCTGCTCCTTAAATGTGGCAATAGCAAGAGACAAACCCTATATCTCTTGATAAATGCACACAGTTGTTAATGAAGCTTTCTTTCATCCTTATGAAAAGATATCTATTGTTCACAAAATACTTGTATGAAACTGTGGCAGCTCTGAAACTTAGGAAGGGAGCTCTTTGCTGCCATCTCTCAGTGAACTGCAAAGAGAGGTAGAGGTACGTACGAACTTTTTGGCATACGTATTTGCCTGCTGTCTTCATGAGGGGCATTTTTACTGATTTTATAAAAAAATCAATGAAAGAAATGAAGTAATGTTATACTTTTTGTACGATGAAGAAAATCAGGACTATGTTTAAATTTAATCTGTTTAGGAGTTATCCTAACTGAACCTCAGTCTTCCATGGGATAGTGAATAAAGCTGCGTCCATATGAATATGTAAGTACTTCTTTTCATACCTGATCTGATGTGTTAAGTGTGCTGAAAATTGGAGTGGAGACATCAGCATGACAGAAGATGATGGTAGCATCTTTTAGGTACAATGATGGAGGATTAGCACTGACAAAGTATGTAAATGGGTAGACAGCAAATTGCTTCTGTGAAATGAGGCAGCCCTTCTTGAGAGTATTGGTGGATTTGTCTACACTCTTCTTTGACAGTAAATGCTGAAAAGAGTGCAGCTGATAGGTAAAATACAAAATCTTTTATTCATCAAATGTTCAAACTGAGTTACAGAGTGTATGCAAAGATGCTCTGTGTGTCTTTCTTCATAGGTGCAACAAAAGTACTTAAAACACAGGTGAAATACAAAATCTTTTATTCATCAAATGTTTAAACTGAGTTACAGAGTGTATGCAAAGATGCTCTGTGTGTCTTTCTTCATAGGCGCAACAAAAGTACTTAAAACACTAGAATTTTGTAGAAACATTGCTAAGCAGCTGGTGCAAATCAGTGCCAAAATCCATTTAATCTTCATTTGCTGTTTTCAGAATCAGACAAAGCTCTTCAGAAAGAATTGTTACTTCTTGGTCAAGGCAGAGAAAATGTTTTAGGTTTTATGAGCTTATGAGTAGTATTTTGAGCTAGTTTTTGCAAGTTTTAAGAAAAGAAATCATAGTCTCTGAACCTGATCCTTCTTATTAGCAACAATATTTGGAGGAATAATCTAATGTTTATATCATTATGAGAAGTTTCCTTAACATAATACTCACGAATAGTCTCATTAAAATCAAAAAGCTTGACTGTATGGCTATGCAAACACTGAGTTTGACCCAGAAGAGGAGATGTGCTAGAGTTTCTGTGATATCCTCCAGGGATTTCACTACTGCTATTGATTTTACACAATGGCACTCAGACGGTACAGTTATGGACGGCAGTATAAAACCCTAAGAGAGATGGATAGAAATGATTAAGTGCTTACTGGCTAGCAGTCAGTATAATTTCCTTATCCTTTCAGGTCTCAATCCACACATGTTATGCTGTTACCACTTTTAGCTCCAGGGTTGGTCATTAAACTCAAGCATAAATAGCTGATATATTTAGGTAGAGGTCTCCAGTTCATTGCTTGTTTATCTCCATGCTGTAGTGTAACATTGTTGCAATGTTGAGGCCTAAATAAACAGTAGAGTTGTCATGGATGATTAATTTGTTAAAAAATTCTTATTCAGATATCATTAATCTCTAAAGTTTTTAGGGTTTTTTTTGCTCCTTGGAGAAATTACAATTTCCCTTGAGATTATAGTCTGTTGTTATTCTTTCCAAAGGAAACACAGAAATCATATTTTATCCCAAAAGGGTTTTATCCTCCCTTCATGTTCTGTTTAATGTCTTTTAGTCAAGTAGTGTGAACTTTCCTAGACACATTTCTGGGATTTATGCATTATTAACAGACTCCAGATGGAGAGGCTTTTTATCAGATACGCAAACCTGGGAGGAAGTTCTGAATGTTAACACTGGGATGGAGGCTGGTAGGGTACTATTTCTTAGAGCAAATCTGATTGCATTTGCAGGACACAGAAGACAGAATACCTTTATCTTTTTCAGTCATTCAATTTCTCTCACAATGAACCATATAAGCTCAGTAAAAATTTTCTGGGATCCGTTCCATAGCAAGGTGTACTAAGAAGCAATGAACATGTTTTGTTGTTTATTACTGCTTGGTATTTAGACAGCCAACTTTTTTAAGAGTGCTTTTATATCCTACAGATCAATATTCTACTAGATTCTGATTTTAGTGTAGTTGATTGAATTTCAGCAATGACTTTCTTTGAAGCAAGGAGTATTTCTGGAATGAAGGAGGTGGTTCTTTCTCAGAGAATATGGTACTCATCTCACTGGGTCTGATTTTTTGATTTAGGATCTAGATTTGAATTTCACAGAGGATTCTTTTCCCTAGAGGAGGGAAAGGAATAGAGTATCTTGTCAGAAGCAACAGGCTAGATCTGCCCTGGCTAGAGTAAATAGCCAGAAAGGATACTTGGTGATGTCCAAAAAGTATGAAGAAAAGTACACCCTTTCCAAGTTTGTTGCATCCTTTTAGTTAAATACAGCTTACAACTAATATAGAACGTATATCAGATTTGATTTGAGCTAAGTAGGTAGCTTTTGGTGAGCACTAAACTAACACAATATTTAATTATTATTTTCTGCTCAGGATAAGCCTGTGAATTGCCATCATTTCGTTCCTCATAGCTGTTATTCAAGGATAGCTTTTTGGCACTTTTAGATTCAATAGGTTTCTGAGGAATGCTCTACATCTTAGATGTGTTACCCCAGCATCACTACTCAAGCAAAGTCATACAAAGTTGTCTCAGACCAACAGTCTTTCAGGCACTCTTAATTACATTCTTTGTAAAATCCACTTCCCACGGATCTGTACCCAAAATTAACTTTGTGCACTAAAACAATATAGAGATAGTCAATTGCAAATGCCTCAGAGAAGTTGGTTAAAACAATGACGAATATTCATAGAAACCCTCTTTGTATAATGTATCTTTTTACAATAAAAATTGTATGATTTATTTTCTTTATTATAGTGAATAAAGTGACACATCAATGGTTCTGGTAAAAAAGCCTTTAAAAAGATATCACTGTTTTTTTCTGTCACCTGAAATTTCAGAGCTACAAAGTCTTTACCTGGCTAGCCTAGCATGTTGTCTACTGTCGCTTGCTTACATTTATCTAACAAATGCTGCCAGTAATTTAGGTTTACCACAGACTCTGCTTTAGTTTCCTTTCAGCTCGTAATGTGACTTACAGCTCCATCACAGAACTGTTTAATAGATTGCTCAGCATCATTTCTCACTCTCTTGTCCACACAGTGTGGGGGGAATGTTTCTGATCCATTTTCCTTGCAAGGGACTCTATTCCAAAGATGTATCTCATTGTCATCAAGAAGTACTTCTGTCAGCCTTCCTGTTGTGACTGAGTTGGGTGGCTCTTCTTCCCAGATGTATACCAGCCTGTTTACTTTTGGCTGCTTTCCAGCTGACCTGAGCACATTCACTTATTTCTTTAGTGACATTCCATCTGTACAGATGTGAATGCTGGATTCTTTTTTTGCTGTGGAGCTCTGTTTTGATTTTTTTTTTCCAGGTTCATTCTTCCACATTCTAGACTTTATGGTCAAATGCTTTGAAAATTAATTTTCTCAAGCTTAGTGTGAAACTTCATTGGAAATATTGCATTGTGTATGTAATTGCAGCTTCTTCCTCAAGATCATTCAATAAGTTATACCTCAATAGAATGTGTTTCTATAGGAAATCATGGTTGCTTGACCAGCTCAATTATACTATGTGTTCCAGAAGAATTTACTATCATAAAGCTGCATGGCAAAGCATTAAAAAAAAAAGCTGAATAATCCAAGAATAGCTGGAAACTTTATATAAATTAAAGTAGTATACCAACAGTATGTAGCATCAAGTAAAATTTATTCTAACAATATTGGTATCTTCTATGCCTACGACAGAAACATTTGCTAATATTATATAAAACTGTTCAAATATTTCAGCCGTTTAACCTTTTTGTAGAGTATGTATTTTAAGCACCCTGTGTTTCGCAGCAAGGTAGCTGGTTTATGACAAACTGTTTTATAGCTTTTCCTAAAAAACATTTATGGTTTCCAATTTTTTCTTTTTTTTTTTCTTTACTGAAACCATTGTATTTTTACCACATCAAAATAACTCATAAGCATTCGATAACAGGCAGATGAAACTGAGTGACATTCTATTAAAGATGCCAGTAACTTTATACTTTCACGTATACTTTCAAAGAACAGACTTAAAAGGAGATAGAGAGCTCACGCAGAATGTGATATATTTTGGAAAATTGTACAGTTCATATCCTAGGAGTTTGAGAGGACTGGATTTTATTTGTTGGGATGTGTTTGATAGTCTCACTACAGTTCAGAGTAGTGGTGTTACAGTCTAGCAGTCTAGATCCCCAGGAGCTCTGTCTGCTTTGGCTCAGTCTATGGCACATGAAGAGCCCAAGTACACATCTTCCAAAGTTCCAGAAGAAGGAACACAATGATCTCCTTAAGTGTGGAAGAAAATGGCAGACTAAAGCTCACAACTTTCCCAGATATGGTGGATATTGTATTTTTTACTATGTAGTTGCTGCAGGGGCTCATGGAATTTAAAAGGAGGAAAAGACAATTGCAAACATTACACTGAACTGGAGAGCAGTATTATGAAATTGATAGAAGAATGTACCTTTCAGCTGCAACTTGATATTGCCTGCAGAAATCCCTCTAAATTTCAACTCCTGTCCTTAAGCTAAACGAGGTATATGGATTAGGAAGCATGATTCCTGTAGGCAAAGGAAGAAATCCTTTGCCACCTTGATGCTGCCTGTGCTTCTCTCTCGGTCTGATTATTCCTTCACAGTTTCTTTTTCTTCGGTGATGCATCACCTCTCCAGGTAACAAATCATAGAATCTTTGTGGCTAATGTCTTCATTTTGCATAGTAAACACATGCCATAAATCTAGGTGAAGTTAATAACTAGCATCCTTCTTTCTGTGAATGGGAGAGACAGGATCTGCTTTCCCACTGGAAGAGAGAGGAAACTTGCAGTCACCCATTTGGGTACCACAGTGATTGATATCAATACTCAAAAAAAAACCCTGGGGGAAAGAGACACCAATAGTGGCCTTATCACTTCCCAAAATCCTACTGGAAAACGCCAGATTTGTTAGAGTTTCTAGAAGAGAATGCCTTGGAAACACTTGTACCGTGTCACCAAGTGGTTGTGTATCACTGACTCAACTGTTCTGCTTCCAGCACAGTGATTGTTATCTGGCACTAGGTAGTGTTATGGAGACCTGCTAGCCCCGCTTTACCCGGAGCACTGTTGCACAACACAGACAGGTCTTGTAATGACATTGTTTCTGCTGGGCAAACCAGCCTGTCCTCATCCTAACTATGCTTGCATGTCATACCTAACTTCCTTTCAGGGAAGCTCTTCTAAAGAAATAAAGGGGCTGTGATAGCTACGAGCAGTTCAAAATGGACTGAGGTAGTTTTAAGGCTGACTAGAAGTGCATAGATATATACACATGGCATCTCTACGCTTCTTCTCCCACCCTGACTGCTAGAGATGTATTTGGTGGCCAGATGCTCATTGTAGTATGAAGTGCAGGATCAGAGAGCCATTATCTCCCAAAGTGGAACTGACAGCACTGAAACAAAGACAGTGGGAATTTTCTCTGAGCGGGAGTGGTAGTATCAGGCTCGTCATATGTAAGGCAATTACAATGTAAGCTAATGAAATTAGATGCCATCTTTGCTGATATAACTGGTTTCACAACCTCTAGCCTTCCTAGCATAACACAGAATAATTCATAATGGGACTGCACAGAACTCTTTCAATTAGATTTCAGCAGTGGAGTGAGTTATTTTAGCTAGGCAGAAGCATGCAAAGCCTGTAGGCTCAAACACATGGTAATTGAATAAATAGACTCAGGCTCTTGCTATCACAAAAAGAAATTAAGCACTCAGTGTAAAAGGTGTCAGAATCTACCTCTAAAAGACACCTGCTCAGCTGAAATCACCTAGCTGCACTACCTTCAAAAATTACACTCATGGATGAGGGGAGAGGTTGCCATTTCTCAGAAAAACTCTCAGTGGTGAAGATGCCTTCAAGTGAACAGTGTGAGTGCAGTTGTAGCTTTCCAATGGTACAAATGTCAAAAATGCCTCCAATGCATAAAAAAACTTGAATGCTAATCAGTAAGCAGGGACTCTGAAGACAAACTCTTTCATGGACAGGTTTATTAAATGTGATATTTCAGCATTTCAAGGAGGTATCAGTGCTAATCAGGTGAACCCATTACAGAACAGGCATTTGTGTTTACTGTGAGGGGTGTTTTTGTATCCCAGCCACCAGCAATAGTTTTGCAATGGTCACTGCAGCCTGCTGGCCAAAGGGTGTTGAAAACAGCAGCTCAGCATTGCAGCAGCTGAGTATTTCCAGGCCAATGCGTTCAGTGCACAGATGTTTCTTCCTACCTTAATGATGTTTATCACTCTTTTCTAATAGTAACTGCTTCTAGGGATCAAGTTTTTGTTCACTTTATCTTTCCTGTTCTGATGGAAATCTTTCCCAAGGAAGATAGCTTGCTCTCCAGCCAAATTGCTTCAGCCAAGCATCTTTGATCCAGGGCTTTTGTTCTGGGCTTCAGGTGCTTTCAAGAAGCAAATCACAGATGAACATACTGGCATGGCTGACTCTTGACTTGCTAATGTATTTTCCAGAGACTGTTTATATATCATCCTCTCAAGCAGAGAAGCAGATGTCAAACTGGGAAAGAAGCATTCGAAAGTGTGGCCAGTTTGGAAGGAACCTCATAGGAGTTTTGGTGTTGGCTTCAAAAAAGAAGAAGCAACTATTTTTCCTTCTAGGTTTGGATAAGAATTGCTTATAGTGAAATAGGTTTTACAGCTCATTAAATTCCGTCAGTACAAAATGAACTTAACTGGCCAGTTTGACACCTGTAGAATCACCTTGTGCTGGAGGGAATCTTCAGCAGTGTAAAGCTGATGCAGCTGATTCTCTTATCTCCTGGTTTGTATCAGACATCTGTGAAGTATCTGTTGCTGGACCCACATTTTCTGGATGATTTGGAACAGGCTGAGACAATAGGGTAGGCAGGATGAGTCAAAATAAAATCAATGCTATTCTGCTATGCCCTGTCCTCGATTAGCAAAATAAGCAGACAAGAGCATTCAGTATCTTACTGCTCCTCTAATGACCACATCTAAACCATGAATGTTGTGATACTTTCATTTGTCTTAATAATTATTAAGAACAGACACATTTTCTTCAGTGCAAAGAAGACATAATGTCCTTTCCCTGGTGGAAATGGCATAGGGGACATTGATGATGTTAACTACGAAATACTGTTTGGGATCCAGGCAGTGAGAAGAGGATGTGAAGGCAGATTTCTTCTGTACAAAAGCAAATGCTAACTCTGCTCTGGTCAAACTATAAAAAATAAAAAATCCTGTCTGAAAGAGATCCAGAATATTATATTCTTCACAGGAATGAAGGATTCTGAAGTTCAGCTAAACTGTTGACAGAATAGTTTATCACAGGGAAAACCACTTTCTTTAGATAACCCTTGCTTTTTAAATTCCTACGCATGCAATTGTTTTCCTTTTGAGGAGGTTTAAAAATAAGCCACCAAAGAGGATATCTCCAAAACTACAAAATCCTGAACCAAAAGGACAAATTCCTGAATCTGAAATTGTGTAGAACAATATTTGGCCCATAGATTGAATAAATTTTTTCTCTACCATTCTCAAGTGTTGAATTAAGTTGTACAGCATGAAACTGGCTATCGGCATGGAGAATATCAAGAATCTCCAAAAGTAGTCCTATGGCAATCTAAACAGTCATGTTGTCCCAGAAAATTTATTACCATTGTGTGTTGTCATAGTTTAGACTTAAGCCAGCAGCTAAACTATAGGCAGCTGCTCTACCACCTCCTCTCAACCAGGAGCAAGAATCAGAAAAGGAAAGGAAGACTTGTGGGTTGAAAGAAAAACCTCTTTAATAAAAAATAAAAAAGATAATAATGAGGATAATACTAATAGTACTTATAATAACAGAATACACAAAACTATGCTCAGCCCATCCCCAAGTAGTGGTCGTGAAACACTGTGAGCACTGCATTTCCAGAAGAAATAGCTGCTGCTGACAAGAAATGTAATTCTGTCCCAGCTGAGGATAAAACATTACACTGCTACTACTAAACCTACTATGTATTATCAACATTCTTCCTACACTAAATTCAAAATGCTGCAGCTACTTGAAAAGAAAATTGCCTCCATCCCAGCCAAAACCAGGACATGTTTAAAGCATCAATCACAGTGTTTGATACATACCCTCTCCCCCCCAAGAATTTCCATTTTAATTTCTTTGCTGTGGTGCGGGATTATCTTTATAAAAATAGCTGTGGTTATGTGTAAATCATTCTATAAAAATAAAGGGAATATTCCTGGACAGGCATGAATCTGGGCAACATGCTTTCTTTCATCCCTTGTGATTCAACACTCATTACATTGAGTCCTGTAGTTATCTGAGTGGATGTGTTGATACTTGATCATTGAAAATTGTACTGCATCATCATCATACCAATTTACCAACAACTGACTGTTTTTTCCAACAGTAGTGAACCATGAAAGCTGTTTATCTCTTCTGTATATTGTATGACACTGACTTATATAGTTTCTTATTAAATCATAAGCAGAAGTGTTAGAATTCCTAGTGGTTTGATTATGAACTTGGGTAAGAATTTTGCATTTACTCAAGAAACATCCATGGGGGACAAAGAAATCATCAAAAGTTCTTTAGGCAGCCACTGCGAACCAGTTTTCAAACACAAAGGAAAGTTATGTAGTTCATTATGCTCAAAGCAAAAGACACAGATGTGATTACTGGCCAGACTCTGAATTGCACATGTGTGCACCAAACATACATTACTTCTGAGTGCTTTGTTTGGGAGAGAACTTTGACTTTTGCAGAGATGTGAAGGCAGAGTTCCAGTCAGTTTATTTCCCCAGAAATGTGAGTGGACTATGGTATTATTTCAGTTGATTCTAACTCAGACATTTACATTCCCTTTTTTTTTATTATTGCCTTCCTTTTTGAAGAATTGATTTCAATAAAGGGAGCAGTACCAAGAGAAGATTGGTTGTATTGAATTCACATTGAACTGATTAAAAAACTTGGATGTTATTACAAAAATAAACTTATTTCCTTTTCCATTATGCAATATTTCATTGATGAATTTATTAGTTTAATATCCTGTCTAAGTAAAAATGACATGGAATATTATTTAGCATTATTGGAGAATAATTTTGGCAGCTGGAGAACACATTTTTATGTATGTCATACAGTTCACAATTAAATATGCTTTTTATGAAAAGACCATATAGTTTTTCACCTTACATAGCAAAGAATGAATAATGTAAGGATAGTCTAAATCTACATAAAGAAGCTGAATTTTCTTTATATTTTTTCTGGTATTCTTAATTACTGAAGTAAATCTATGTAAGGGGCATTTGTACAGTAATCAAGAGGTGGTCTAAGCAGTCAGATAGTATCACTGCTACCATTGTGCAAAGCTAGTGTTATTGCACTGAAAGAGGTGCTGAGAATCTGTTTTGCAACTTAGAGGGAAAGATAATTGAAAAAAAGACTCAGGTGCAGTACACACACTTCTGAGTGAAGGCCTAATTGATTTTAGAATCAGCAGTTCCTGACTGAGCTGGTGCAGAAGCCAGGCTTCAGTAAGCCCTGAGTACCTATGAATAGGAGAGGTTTGGGGGCCATTTTTTTAAGAATAAAAGATGAGTCCGAATTCCCTTCAGTATTTTGTTGTGTATATTAATTCATTCCCTTCTCTTTCCTTCACAGATGTATATGGTTGCAATATACTGTTGAACAGCAGCAGTGGCTCCAGCTCTAGGACACATAAGGTAGTCCCAGATCTTCTACCTGCCTCTTCCAGGTGTTATGAGGTTTAATTAATTTATGCTTCTATAGCACATTGGGGTCCCTGAAGGAAAGATAGTATAGGATTGTATTCCCCACTTAATTCCACTACTGACCAAGCAGATTGCTTGGAAATACAATTTGGTATGTGCAGGTGGCACTGCCTTCTGCAAACTCTGTGTGGTTTCCACAGGGCTGATCTTTTTTTTTTTTTCTCCTTTAAAATTTCTTAGTACGGGGACAAAAAGAGAAGACAGGTCAGAGAGATGCTTAATGAGAGACATCTTCAATACATGAAATCTTTCCAGAAGGCTTCATATCATCCACTGTGATGATCAATTATGGTATCTTTTTTCTCACGGGCACTACTTCAGGAACAGATGATGAATTTGCACAAAAAAAAGTACCGGTAGAATCAGAGACAGAAATAGATGTGTAGAGATTCCTGGTATGATGTGTGGCTTTGCTATTTGTTTTTGTAATATCTCAGCAAACCTACTTGGGCTAATTCTCAACCACACCATAACCCATTTAATGTTGAAGTAAATTGAAAATTTTCTGTCAAAACCTGTATTTCTGATGATTCACTGTTATTTTGTAATTAACTTATTTAATGAAAATTGCTGCTTTCTATGGAAAATACTGTTTGCATGTAAACTAAAACCTGCACATCCAAAGTCAACTCAGTTGTGTTGTGAACATTTGAACCAAAGAGATTTTTCAATTGTTGGTTCATTTTGGTTTTATCTCCCTAACAGTTTGGGTCACACTGGCTCAATTTTTAAGCAACATGGCTATAAGGATTGAACATTATGGCTTTCTGATTCTCCTTTTGATTACAAATCAAAAGACTGTTTTGTACTCTTCTTGTCACATTCCCTCAGCTTGGGGTTGGATAAGGAATATGAAGTTCTGTTTCATTGTTTCAGTTTGTTCTTTTCACTTTCATTAGATTTTCCATTGTTGAGACTGTTGTTGGTTATTAGTTGGCACTATTAGACTGGGGAGATGTGACTTTGCTGGTGAAAAAAGCGTAAAGAATTGAAATGACAGGGTTGTACCAGTAATGTGGTGGCTGCGCTAACTCCAGCTCAGTTGTAGATTGTGCTGTGATATTACAGATGCCTTGTGATGCAGTGAAATTAGATCAGTGCCCCTGGGCCCTACCACAGAACTGTGAAACAGCACAATGTTTTCCATGTCTCTTTACCAACAATATACACTAACTTTGCACAGTGACTGAAATGTATTACCCAAGAGGAAAACTTCATATCTGCAAAGTGCATTGACCAAAATTCAGGCACTGTTTTACCGCTTGTGCTGTGTTGTTGCCACTTTTAATACTCCAATTTTGGATTATTCAGAGTCTAGCACAGCATTTGGAATTCATGATCTCAAAGCCAGACTGTACTTCTAGTGTAAACCTGAGACAAGACCTGAGCATATGTGGAGGCAGAGTGAGGTCCTAAACCTATATGGATAACAGCTGGAGGCATTGTTCATTTACATTGATTTCAGTGCAGCTTCTGTGCTGTGTTGCCACATTTGGGCTGCTTCTCTGAACTGGAAAAGAAAGACTTCACTGGTAAGAGTTATTCTGTGGTGCTGTCTGGGTATCTCACTTGTAAGCAATGCCTGGGTTTAGTAGCTGGAGCCTTCAGTTAAAATGCTTTTCCAGGGACTTTCTCAATTGTGGGAAAACTTGCCTTTGGCTACATTTTTCCTGGAAACATTTCCAAAACAGCATATTATCTTTCTCTTCACTCTGTAGGACAAGATATTTGGCTGACATAGGCCTGACCATAACCTTTGATACAGAAGAACCTTTCAGTGACTTGGACCACCTGAACAAATGACTTATAACTTGACCACCAATACTTGCTATATAAATCTGTACATGCTAGAAATTCAAATCCAAATATTTGTTCATCTGAATGTTTGAAATCATCAGCCACAAGTCTATTCCATGAGAATCTTCTTCATACTTTTGCCCTTGGCTAGTGGTACAGAGTGCCTGCATGTCAACCTCCAACTTAAAAATTCGTATATTCAGTTATGCATTAGATTTGGGATATTCATTACGATTAGAAGAAAAATAAGACCTGTGAAAGTGGCTTTTCTTAGGAAGTGTGAGTGTTATTTCCATCCTTACTGGATGGTTCAGAGCACTTATGCAAACTGTGCACATCATAGAGGCTATGGGACAAAAATGACTGTTCTGCAGTAACATGAAGAATGAGAAAACTGCCTGAGGAAAATCAGGCTAATTTCACCTATTTCTTAATTTTTCTAAAACCAAAGAGTTGATTAGCAGAGTTAAGTGTCTGATTGGTGAGAAGAACACTTATTCTGCATAGACAAATGATAGTGTACACCACATTTAATTAAAGAGAACAGAGATAAGTACTGCATTGTATGCTAAAGTAATGTTTACTATAGCAATTGATTACTCTGCAGACAGCTTGTTATTTTCTTTTCCAATTTACAGGGAAGATAAGAATATAGAGGGATGATAAATACTCAGTCTGAGTTGTACCTTTTAGGGACGTGACTGAAAGATACTGAGAACACTTACATAAGAAGTAAAGATGCAAAATCTACAGGTGATGTAAACTGGCATGTTTCTATGTAGTTTTATACCAGTTGAGAACCTAACTCACCAGAGCACTCACTAAAAATTTTAATATCTTCAAACTGGTCTGCAAAGAGCTGGACTTTTTATATCAGTGTGCAATGGCCTGCTAAATCGTTGCCCACGTCTACTGAGAAAGTGAGGGAGAAATGATTGGAAACATCACCGTTGTTCTCTGGAAGAAAACTGTAGGGCATAATGAAGAGACGGTATCCTAATACTGGTCAGTCCTGATCTTTTCAGAGCCTACACCTTTGTCATTTCTGCAACTGTTGTGAAATGTCCTCTCCTCCGTTTTGGTGTGGTGGTTGCCTATGGTGTAGGAGAGTGGGACTTCTGCTGAGGTGGTAGATTGGGAAACATTTCTGTCCCAGATTCATTATATGACTTTGGCAAGCTACTGTGTTACTATGTGCCTCAATTTCTTCATACCTGTGCTCTTTCTAAGCTACATTTTTTCTTTCCAATATCCTATTCTTTCTGAAAGGCAGGATTGCTGTGGGTGAGAAGGCTCTGGTGTTTAAAGTGGAATGATTTGCACTAGAGCATTGCATGTACTATGGAATGTTCAGTTTTTACTCAATGGCTTGATTAGTCTACCCATGTTGGAACAAACTAAATGCAAAATAGGGACAATGAAACTTACTTATTACCAAACAGCTGGGAATAGGTAGGGCCACAGCTTCTCAACTCTACAGGATGTGGCGGAACACACAACTTGTGCCTTAAAGTTAGAAATGGGAATTAATCCCCTTATCCTGGTGTAGTGTGCACTTCAGAATCATACAGAAAATGCAATGTTCAGTACTGCAGGAGGCACAGAGCTGTGAGAACTGCTGGCTCTGTAACACTGCTCTCAGAGCTGTGCACCAAGCACTCACTGGAATCTGGAGTGCTGAAAGCATTCAGCTCACGTTTCCAGTGTAGCAGAGCAAAGCCAGACTTTACATGTGTCAAATTTATTAAAAAAAAAAAGAAAACTGGATTATGTGAGCTTCATTATTCTTTTATTATTATTATTAATGGGTATGTATTGCATGTAATTGTAGTATGAGCTGATGTTAATTAATTCCAAATAGCCTTTTAAACTAGAAAGTTTATGTTGTATTTCATTACGGCATCTGGCTCTGGCTTTCCAAGTTTCCTCAAAATGAAAACAATTTTCTTTTAAAGTGTACATCACTGAAGTCAAAGAGACATAAAATTCCCAACTGTGTAAAACAGCCTGTGGCAACTAGGTTAGAGCTGTCAGTTTTACACATGGGGTGCCTGACAAACATATTATACATACAATTCAAGGCTGACCTTATACTGCACCTGAATTTAAATCTGTGTACTGCACGGTGCTTTATATCCTAAATAGGCTGTTAACACCCTCTTGCAACCCTTCTCTTTTATAATGGGCTGTAACTGCAAACTAAATTGTCATGAGCAGCAGCCAGAAGGTAACACCATAAAATTAGTTAATTTTAACATAAAGATGCCAAATCACTGCTGCACACATTTGAAAAATATATTTTATTTTAAATAGTTGAGTGCTTGCAGAGAATAATGTTCCATAAAAAATCACCACGTTTTCCAGTGTTTTAAAATGTCTGCTGTCTCCAAAATATATGGAATAAAAATATGGTCAGTTTACAGGGCTGGGGACCTTTCACACACAAATTCAACTTTGAAATAAGCTCAGAGAGTAAAAAATTATTTCAAATAATTCGTCTCCAGCCATTGCCATATGGAGAGCTGTATACAATGGGAAAACGATAACAGTCTCTACTCATGTTAAGATACATGTCTTGTCTCAAGGCTACCACAGACAGTGTGGGGCTGCGCAGCCTGCAGTGCAGCTGAGGGCCTGAGCTAACAGAGGTTGGTGTGTGGTTGTGTAGCCTGTACTGGGATGTTTGTCCAAGGGCAGCATGCAACTGGGCAGCCGTGCTGTGTGAGCAGGAGCCAAGATGAACCCAGCAGTGGGCTCCATGCTGAGGCAGAGGTGGTGGGATTTTGTCCCTGAGCTGTTGCAAGTCTTGCAAAGATACTTTATGGGCAGTAGGCTACAGGCAGTTACTGCGTATTTGGATGGAGGCTCTAGTTCATCCAATGTGAAGCTTGTTTTGCTAAGGTGTCCTAGCTGAATTAACTAGGGGGAGGGAGGCAGTTACTAAAACCTCTTAGTCCATCTGTGAGACAGTCTCCTCCAGACTAGAAACTCCTGGTTCTACTAGTTTGGGCATGCTGAGCTATTAGCCAGTGCTTCCAAAAGGTGTAACACAGTCATTTGCAGCGGATGAAATCCAGTGCCAAACTCCTGATGACTTCAGCAGGGTGAAATTTCTACTGTAACTTTAATGAGAGCGCAGATATGCACTGCCCACAGAGCAGCCCAGCGTGCTTCCTCTGCTCATGTGCTCGGGACATAATAGTTTGCTTCCTCTCCTATTATGACTGGAAGATTTTCAAAGTCTTTGCAAGGGATAGTGTAATGGTAGGCGGTGGGGGAGGGCAGGTGGAAAGGGAAGATCTGAGGAATTTACAGCAACTCTGTGTAAACCTCTATAGGGCAGACAGAAGACAAAAAAAAGGGGGACAGATGTTAAGGCTGGTGTTTTGCCACTGCCCTACACATAAGCAATGAGGCTTCTCTTTCGACCCTGTCTTTCCTTTTGTGCCTCGGCAGGTTTTCAAAGCTCAAGTGTGTGTGGATATGATGTGTCTGAAATGGATTCTGCTCACCTATGGTCACAGAGGGAAACCATCTTTCTAGAGTAGATTTAGGATGTTTATGATACAGAATTTAAACACTGCATGTCCTGAATGCATTGGCACATGTGCATTTTTTTTGTGCCACTTAGGGACAACTGTGGCAGGTCTGGAAAGCAGTTCATCTCCAAGTATTGTGTATGGCAGGTGAATGCTGCTGTAGAATCAGCACATCAGTCCCACAGCCTAGTAAACAGGAATGTGGAGGGAATCACAGAATCATGAAATCAAAGGGAGTCCATCTGCCTGCTCAGTCCTTGTGGTTTCTCCCATCTCTGCAGCCCCTTCCCAGGAGATCTGGTCCATTAGTCCACTACACGCTCTGTAGCTATGTCCTTGCTCAAAACGCAAACAAATTCTGGTGCTTACTTTACAGGACTATGTCTCTTATCTTTCTTGCTGCTGCAGAGCTGTGCTGTTTGCATGCCAAATCACCCCCTCATTTCTGCTCAGTAGAACAAAAAAAAATAACTTCATTCAGCAGAGACAAGCTCAGGCGAGATTCAGACCAAGAATTCTGACTTCAGACTGATCCAAGGAGTGGGAAGGGTGAGGTCAAGTTCTCGGCCTGAGCTCTCTAAACCAGGTTTGGCTTTTTAGCTTGTTTCCAATCCACACGGGAACTGGTTGAGTCTGGCTTCATTCCCTCTCTCTGTGAGCTGGTAACATGCCTGGCACCTTGAGCAACAATGGAAAAAAATATACTGCTTTTCTTGGCATAAACAAAGCCATTTGGAAATGTTTTTAGGCATTTCGAAGAACTGTTTAGAAGTATCCAATTTCAATCTGTAGAATCTCTTTGTTATTCTTGTACATGCTCCTGTCAAGCACTGAAATGAATAGGTACCATTTCCTTTTAAATTCATTTGGAAGTAAAATCCTTGGGATATGTGGCTTCATTTCCTTTGATTTGGGTAGTTTCCACTCATTGACTCATGTCAGACTTTAAAAAACTGGATGCTATACTTGCTAGAGCAAATGAAGAGTAAGGCATGCTGTAGCAGGTGTATTGTTATACTTAATGAAATTATTTCACACCAGTGGTGCTTCACTAACAAACACTAGTAATTCATTGAGTGGATTAGTTTCTATAATTGGTTGCCAACTTTGTTAACAAACTTGTGCTCAGAAACTTTTAAACATAAGACTCCTCTCCTCCCTCCTCTGGAGACGTCTATATTGTATGCATTATAAAATGGGCACAGCCGGTTAAGGTATTCTTTCCTGCTTGCATATGACAGATATTCTCAAAGGATCTAAACTCATTTCTGCACAATGTGCTAGAGACCTGCAGAAGTAAACTACAATTTGTCTTCCCTGAATAGCACTTCTCAGTTCAGCACCTAATCTGGATCACCTTCCCATGAACTGTGCCAATGGATCTTTATCTGCTGACCCAAAGCCTTATGGATTTATTTTCATAATATACAAATAATTTTGCAGATAATGTTGAAAACAAATATTTTATTACTGATTTCCTATAAATCAGACATTGTCATTGACAAAAAATTGACTAGTTACATAGATTCTATTATGATCTTGCATATTGACTTTTAATTATGTACTGTTTAATAAAACAAATAACAATGTATATCCCATTGAATGATAGTTGAAGTATACAGCCTCTATCATGACTTATTTTCTTAGCTCATCCTCTAGATTTTGAGAGTTACATGAAAATGCAGAAGTTCAACTTTGTGTTAAAAAAAAAGAGAACTAAATGAAGGTTCTAATGTTTTGAAATTCTTATTTGGAAGAATGCTTCTTAGAAGAGGTTTAAGGTGTTTGGTTGGCACCGATTTAACTGGCACAAGCAACTGGACTGTTTAAAACTTGGTTTGTTTATCACCAAGAAAGACTTTTTCAGGGTGCCATTATGCAGCATATCCTTCTTTAGAAATCTACAGTTGTAGGCTGAGGTTTTGGTATAGGATAGGAAGTATTATCCTGTCTTCTATAATCAAAGAGATAAAAATCACTGGGTGTTAAGTATCAGTTCTTCTGGCAGGGTTACTATGCTGGTGTACATAGACATACATTAAGCTGCAATGCTAGTAGATTAAAGGGTAAGAAACTGTAAGAAATTCCTCTTGGGCTTTTTCAGTAGCATGCAATCCTTTAAACAGCTTTTCCTGGTTTGCCTTTTTAAGCAAAGTCACTATATTGCCACTCAGGGAAGAGCCTTTGTCCCTAGAGATTAGCAGACACTAAAACCAAGAGCTGTTGACTGTCCCAGGTGTTAGGGTCCCAAGCATGAATAAGCTGGTGTGTGAATACCATCATCAGCATCCCTTTTTATAATGGATGCTTTCTGTTCTGAAGCTCAAAACCATGAGAAGATCCTACAGGTCAGGACACCTCTGCATGTTCCTCACCTAATCCTGACTTAGCTGCTTCCTTTGTGCTACACAGAGATATTCCTCCTTTGAAATACAGGAGGGAGATGTCACAAATACAGAAAAGTTAGTTTAGGAAGGTACATTAGAAAACAAATAACTTCTGGTAGCCCCACTGTATATGGTAGATGTCAAATGCATACTTCTCTTCAAAACAGTCAGTATTCTGGTTTTGTGTTTTCTAGCCTGCTTTTGCTCATCCCAAGATTCCTCTTGAGCCCACTGTTTCCCTGTAGCAACAACTGCAATTCCTCAAACCCTTCCTAAAATATAATTTAAAAGCATGAACAAAATTAAACTCTTATTCATGTATGAAACTGTGGGATCAATTTTTGGCTAATTAATTCAGAAAGTTCCCAGAGTTTATTTTAAAGAGTCCAGTTGACAGACACACGCCCAATGGGGCAGTCTGTGCTCAATCTTATGTTTAGAATATATGCGTGGGATTGCTTTATGTCCATATAAAATATAAGCATTGCTTTCTCCAGATTGTAGTATCATGCTTCTAAATATTGAAGGCAAAGGTTGCTGTACTAAAATCCTGCCAACAGAATGAACAATAGATATCAGTACTTAAATTTTTTTATTGCAGTATAAAAAATACTTATCTTTAGTCTCTGCTCACCTCTGCGTGACATCAGAAGGGGAGTCCTAGAACATTTCCATTTGCTGTTACATGAAACACACCAACTATTTCCCATTGCTTTCACTGACAAGCAAGCTGGTAGCAATTCATTCTTTGAAAAACAAGCATTTTTTTCAAGTGGCAGAGCTATTCCTTTAACAACTCTTTATGTTAAAAAGTTACTAGCACTTAGAACCATAATAAGAGGTTTCCCAAACCTCCATTTGTAAGAGAAATGTGGCTTGTAGACAAGGTGGGTGGGAATTCGTATATTCTAGTTTTAAGTGGAGTTTAACTTGCTGCTTCCCTTTAGGTTGCTTCGGTAAAGGATGGAGAGATGCTAAATTCTTCAGCTGTAATTCAGATCAGAAATAGATTAAGCCACCATCTGGAGATACAGATTTTATTTTAGGGACTGTAGAAGCTTCATAGGATTACTGTACTTATACCACAGGCACATCAGGTAAATGCTTATGCTAAGCTGAGCTGGGGTGAAAGCAGTCTCCACTATGTGTCTTCTTTAAAATAATAGGCTAAATTTATCCCATTCCTTGCTAATTCTAAACAAGAATTAGGAACTGTCTTCTTGTTTCAGTGAGTAACAAGGAAAGTATAAATTTAAGCACATTTGTAGATAGACATGCTGTTTCCAATATATTAGAATTAGTCATCTCCATAAACTGGGGTTGTATAGTCTGGAAAAAAAGGAGGCTGATGGGAGACCTCATCGCTTTCTATGATTACCTGAAAGGAGGTTGTTGGTCTCTTCTCCCCAAGGCAGGTGTTGGTCTCTTCTCCCCAGGAATAAGCGATAAGACAAGAGGAAATGGCCTCAGGTTGTGCCAAGGGAGGTTTAGATTGGAAATATAACTTCACCAAAAGGGCTGTCAAGCACTGGAAGAAGCTGCCCAGGGAAGTGATAGAGTCACCATCCCTGGCGGTATTTAAAAGATGTGTAGATGTGATGTTGAGGGACATGGTTTAGTGGTGGAGTTGGCAGTGTTCGTTTTATGATCAGACTTTGTGGTCTTAAAGGTCTTTTCCAACCTAAATGATTCTGTGATAACTCCTGGCATCAGGAAAGTAACTGTGTGAGGTGTGCACATATATTAAGGTATGAAGCTGCAACAGTAGAAGTTCCACTGATATCAAGCCCTGAACTTCGAGAGTTGCAGTTTTCTCAGTGGTACGAGGGGCATGCAGAGAGACAATTAATCAGTTAGCTGTTGCCAATTGCATGTTAATATGCTGTTAATAACTGTTATTCAGTAACTCCAGGACAAATGCAAGAGTGGATGCATAGGTGTAAATGCTTCAGTATCTTTCTGTGCTGGAGTTAACTAACTACTTCAGTCTCTGGTATCACAGGGAACATATATTCAGTGGTCAAATTCAGATGTGTATGTTTCATAAGACATGCTGCTGCATTCTTCCTAGACATGCATAAGCCACAGAGAACTGAAGATTAGCCAGATACATAGCAGCATATTTTTGCCCTAGCAATACAGCATGTGCCTTTATGTGTTTGAACTAGGAATCTATGTTCAGTCCTTCAAGCGAGCTTACCTAGCCAGGTGCAGGACGTTTATCAGTGAAAACAGCTATCTCAGGACTAATGAAAGAAGTCTCCAAGAACTGGCACTTCCATGCCTGAAAGTTTCTTTGATGCTGTAAAACGCAGGTGCATTAAAGCACTTAGAAGCTGGATTCCCTGTGTTTTGGGCTGTGCTTTTCTAAAAGTGGCAGCTTAACTGTGCTTCTTCGTACAACAGAAAACAATGGAAATATCTGAAGAAGTAGTCTCAAGAGGACGAATCATAGCTCCAGCAGAGAAATCTACCACTTTTCCTTATTGACCTTTAATATAGCTTCCCTGGCACTCTGCAATCAATGTAATCTTTTCACTATGATCATAATGGCCATTATCCTGAAGACAACAGATAAAATTGGAAGTGATATTAAATTAGAAAAATAGCCAAAGGTTTTCTTTGTTTTCTTTATGGATTTCTTATGAGTTTTTCTTTTTTCTTTCTCTTTTTTTTTATTTCCTGAAGTCAAAAATATTTTTACACTGAAGCAAATGGTTGGCCCTGTTAATATTACGCACTTTCCTCTGTTTCAGTACATTGCCAACAGTAAGGTATTATTTAGGGAAAAATATAAATGCATAATAAACAGATCTATACAATCATTACTGAACTAAAATAGCAGTTAGGAAAGTATTTTTATTGAGAAAAATGGCCCTGTAAGACTTGCTGGCTATTTGTAATGTTGCAATGTAACTCAGATAAATTGGTGCCCAGGAGTGTGACATTTCAAAAGCTTGAAAATACACTACATTCTTCTGATACACCATTTTTGTAATTCTGCTAGCTATTTTACAGTAGCAAGAAGCAATTCCTCTATGCCCAAGCAATTCAATTAGAGTGTTGCAGATATTGTCAGAAAGACTCAAACGTAAATGCCCCCGAGCAATGGTTGCAATTTCATAAAGTATCCTGTGCCCCTTCTGCCTAGTAATTGACCTTTCTGGTCAGTTGTGTGCAATGCTATTAACTGACTTTTAAAATAATGACCCCTTTGTCTTGTAAACTTTATATGATAAACCTTCCCATTTCAGGTTAGAGATGCATTTTTTAGTAAAAAGGTGAAGACTTCTGCAGGCACAAAAAGCTTTTTTTTCATTAAGTGTTCTGCTAACACAAGCAGAGGTTCACCAGATTCTGGAGATGGCTGTGGAGAAGACTGGTAATGATATCTGCTTATCTGTCATTATTCTTAGTACTGATCAAGAGTTCAGGAGACAGCCGAAATCCTTAGTGCATTGAGGCTGTGGAGTAAGAAGGGGAGGAGTACATCAGGCACTGGCATAGCTGACCTTTGATTAAGTGGCTGTTCCAGCTGCCCAAAGGCTGGTCAAACAGGACTGGACTTTGAGGGGAAGAATTTGAAAGCATTTGGGAATGTATATGTGCAGTTTAATAAGCTGTAGAAACACATCAAGATTCATCATGTCCCTCATTGGTGTGCAGGTTTTTATTGGCTGTGTGGGTTCTGTAAGCTGGTGAAGGGACTGGAACACAGGGGTTCTGAGAGGCAGCTGGGGGAACTGGGGTTGGTTAGTCCAGAGAAGAGGATGCTGAAGGGGAACCACATTGTAAGCAACAGGCTTCAGCTCTGATGCAAGGAGCCATCCATGGTGTTAGGGGACATAGCCCTTGGGCCAGCCAATCTTTGGGCTGAATGCTAGGCGTAATTATAGGGCACTCGCTCCTTATTCTCAATGCAACCCCAATCACCTAAATAATTGCAGTCTTCACAGCTTTTCCCTGTCTTTCCTTTACTGACTTCATTAAAAAGAGATATGATTTATGCACATCTAGAAGTGGATTTGCTTCCTGCTTCTGCTGCAGTTTTCAGACAATGGCCTTGATTTCCTTAATCTGAAACAGGACAATAAAATGTTTTCTGATCTGTCTATGCAGCTAACTTTGTAAGGACAAGAGCATTTTCCTACTGTGTGTACATCTAATACTCTACATAACAGGGTACTGATTTTGCGAAGTAAAGCACAAACTCTCTTGTTAACCCCCAAATTCAAGAAGCCAAGAAATGGGAAACACTTTTCATAAGTGAACTATGACAAGCCTATTCCTATTAGTTTTCTGATTTTCTGCAAAGAGTTTGCACTGGCCACTATGAACAGCTACTGCCCAGTTATCTAAGGTCCTCTTGTTAACAGGCAAGCGTATTATTTATGCAATATGGAAGTCAATTAATTACCGTGAATGATCAGCCTTCATAGAGGTGGGAGTTAGAAATCTGGTTTCTAGTGATGATAAATAGCAGTTTAGGCTCAGTCTGGTTTAAAAGCCTTTGAAAATCTCTGATGCAGACTTGGTATTCTAACCTGCAGGCCTAGCTGTTGTAATGCAACATCATATGATACTATTACTTAAGAGATGTTTGAAAGCTTGGAGATGACAATATAAAATAAACTTATAGATTGCATTTATGACAGTTTCAGTTTGAGGAATCAAAACACGTTCTAATTTTTTAAACAACAATTGTGATGTTTCGCATTTAATCATCTAATCTCCCATTAGGTAGCTGTCTTATCCTGTGTTTCTCATAGATATTCACCCAAATGACATCAGCATCACTGTCCAAATAAAACAGTAATACTGAGTTGGGACTTTTTTCTTACGTATACTTTAACAGGGGTTGCTAACAATCTGTTACAAATAAAAGACTAAACCAAATGCCCTAACCATAGTTTCTGCTACCATGTGCTTTCTATCTATCTCAAATTTCATTTGACCTTGAATTTTCCCTCAGAGGAAAATGTTGCCATTTTCTGTTGACAATCAGCAACCATGAAGTCTGGGGGAAAAGTAACCTTGTCAGATATTTTGAATTGTAATTATATAAAACAAGTTCACAGCAATTCCTAAAAGATCTGTTGACGTATGTTGTATATATAGTGTACTACTTGGAAACCTATTATCATAAGCTGCTGCTAAAAAGAGTAGTTATTTTTATTGTAATTGTGCCTGCAGCCTGTTAAACAATCACAAGAAGCTTGAAGAAATTTTCTAGTGTATGCGAAGGATCAAGTCAGATTTTACCCACTAAGTCAAATTCAAAAAATAAACAACTTGAATGACCTGCCATATACACCAATACAGCTTCTACAGATGTTGCCACTTAGCTCTCCAGTGTGACTGAGATGAATTTGGGATCTCTAAATCCCTGTCTAATGGGAGCTGTAACAAAAGGTCACAGAATATTAATGTATTACACTCCTTCAGAGATAAAAAACAACCAAAACACCAAACAAACAAATAAATGAACTGCAAAAGAGTTTCTCCAATAAAGTTATTCAGAGAATTATAGTACTACAGAGAGTGGTTATTCTTATTGTTGTTATAATCATTGTGTCTGCAGCCTGTCAAGTACTGACAGGCACCTCTTTACCTTAGTAAAAGGGAAACAAAATGATCAGATTGCAAAACTTGTAGACTTTGATATCTGATTATGTCTAGACAGTCTATGTCCCTGCCTCTTAAAGACAGTCATCAGATGCTTTGCATCAATAATTTGATAAGTTACTGTTTTCGAGATGTTGAACATTAATGTCACCTCCTTGGGTCCCAAGTGTCTGCCTCTTCTGCATTAATTATTTTTAGATAATAATGGATACTTGCTTTTCTTTAGCTTTAATAATCATGCAGAACAAGCAGCTTCAATATCTGAAATAAACTGCTTCACAAATTAATTAAGTGCAGAACAAAGCCATTTTAAGTATATGACACCCAATAAAGTCATTTGTGATGCATTATACAGTCTCCAGCATTTTCTGCTCTGTACTAAATACTATCACCAGCTGCAGAGATGGAAGAAAAATTTATTAGAAACCAAGTTCTTTGGGAGTTTTCAACAAAGTATAAAACTGGATTTTATACATTCGACATAATCATTTAATATAAGTCCTAACATTTCAGAGGATTATTTAAGAAACTACATGCTTTGGAGAATTAAGAGAAAGAGCTGAAAATGGAATGCCTTGGATAGATTGGAAGCCTTGCAGGCAATCATAGTGCAGATTTCTCATACTGGCACATACAGTCTAAGTCCATGTTTAAGTAGAACTGGACAGCTTGTGGTTGAGCTATAATGAACTTCCCTTAGCTCAGCAGCTCACTTGTCAGGCTTTTAAACTGTGTGGTTGTGGGAAATAGCTGAATTATATGCAACGGTTTTGCATCAGCCTATCAATATAGATGGATCTAACCACTTCGGATTTTATATTGGATATGAACAAAAAATAGTTTTAGTATTGAGATAACTATTCCTCTTGCTTCTGATTACTCTCAGGTTACAAGTAACTCTATCTTCTATCTGTTCAACAAATCTGGTCCCTAATGCATCTATGGAAAAAAAAGGGGGTACAAATGACAAATTAACACTGATCGATACACAGAGAAAGTGATGATTTTGAATGTATCACTCTGTAGATGTGAAGACCTCAGTATAGAAATGATCTCCTGAGTAAAATTTATGTGAGATATATAGAAGTTGCTACACAGAATATTGGCTTATTGCACTCCATAGATTTGAAACCATCTTTCTTGGATGACAGTGGAAAACTTCAATATACTTACATGAATTATAAATGATGTCTCATTCTCTTGTTGAAGTAGTTATTGTATGTTTTTCTAATGTAGGCACTTTGGCCTTTAAAATGCTGCTTTGTGTATGTCCAAAGGCGAAAGATTACATTTTGAATCTTTTATTGTTGTCAATACCATTGTGTAAATTGTGTAACCTACTGTAAGTATTTTTGTTATAATTGGGAGTGCCACAGATATTCCCTTAACATGGGAATGAAGTCATGGCTTTTAAACAATTAGTTTTGAGATGGAATTGATTTGGAAGAAATAATGCCTGTGAAGATGCAGTATATGAAACCAGAATTGATTGAAGGTGACAGTTCCTAAAGAGTTGAGACATTTTGGCGCCTTGAAATGAACATTTTTGTGTCAGTTCAGAAATATAATAACTCACAACAAGGCACATCAAAGGCAAGGAATCATCACTTTGTTTTTTGGATTCTCAGAAGTGATAGAATTTACATTCTTTTAGATGTCTTTGTATTGTTTTTTTTTCAAAACAATATACACCCTCTGGAAGTGCCTATTGCTAGACTGAGCCTTTAACCCTTTGTCAGAATTATAGTAATGGGTTGAGTACATGAATAGCTGGATAAAAATCACAAGGATGTGTGACAAAGTGCTAGACAAAAAGATCTTTGAGATCCTACAGCACTATGAACTTACTGCTGCTTCTTGTCAGGAAGGGAAATTACATGTGGTTTTCATTTAGAACCATCAGGATTCCCGTTTATTCATCAAACCACAGGTTTTTTTAATTTGGCACACACTTTCTATGGTCTGGATTAGGATGACTTTTCTTGCGCTGAGTCGCGCCAAAGAGCCTTCGCAGGTCTATATGGCATAACGAGGTGTGCAGGTCCTCACTCTGCTGCTGACTTGTGCCCAGACACCAGATTCTGCCGTGCCCATCTGCAGCGGCGGCTGCGCTCTGGCTTCTGAAGTGTTGCACTTGGTCAGAAATATGCAAGGGGCTTCTTGTTAACATCAGACCAGAAGATTTTGATGCTACATAGGCCTCATCATTGCATTAGTTGAGTGAAGTGGCTGCTTGTAGCGCTGTATCTGTGCTTCCTAGAAAGTGCTGCCCTCAGTAAGGACAGCGCAAGACTGTGAGTAATGAAACTGATAGGCAAGGCATCAGCCAGCCCAGCCTAGCAAAGGTCAGTCAGGGATAAAGGAAGCTTGGCAGACTATGTGATGTAAGAATTACTTCATGCAAGAAGGACTTAATGGACATAGAATGCATTTCCTGAAAGAACAAGCTGACAAGGGTGCAGTGAAAATAGTTATTATGTATGCAAAGAACAGACGGTGGTCTAGACTGGAGCGTGCCAATGGGAACAAGTTTTACTATGTTTCAGACCCCTATAAATGTGGGAAGGCTGTACACAGACTCCAGCAAATCTGAAAGGTGTTTACCTGGCTTGAAAAGAACATTTTGTCAGAATTGAGTTGCTCTAAAAACAGCCTGGTTCCAGCCCTGACAGAGTCTGTCTTTCAGTTAATCTGAAACTAAATCTGAATCACAAACAAATTTCCCCATCTGATGGCACAACTGGGGTCATCATCACAGATCAAAATGCGAGGCTTGCTCCAAGCAAGTGTGGGAAGGGGCCATGATAGAGTCTGATCAATTCAGTGGCAGCCAGTGCGACTGCAGAGGGATGTGCCCAGTGCGAGGGGTGATCACAGAAAGGTGGAATGAAATGACATAGACCTTAAGGAGATCTGGGGCAATTTAAAAGAAGCATGAGTTTGTAGTAGAAATTGTGACAGTACTCAAAAGAGAGCCAAACATAGATTACACTGGGCCTGTAAAAAGAAGCATAAAATAAGGAGAAAGTTATCTGCAACATCACTTTATGTAAGCTCTGGCAGAGTACATTTTCATCACAAATCTCAAACACACCTTAAAAAGGAAAATAATTATCATTATTCCTATTGTATGGCTTGGGAAACCCAGGGAATGAGGAAATGCTATTTACCCATTCTCATGCAAAGCTGAGTCTAACGCTGGAAAAGATGGATTTCCTAATTCAATCCATGCTTGCTATCATGTGACCTGTAAGTCACAGTTGACTGAACTGTAAAATACATAACAAGTTGATGAATATTTAAGTCATACTTAGAATATTTGAATTTATATTTTTGCACTATTGATATCTCTTCTTACTGTACCCATCTGCCTTTCATTTTCTGCTGCCTGTGTGCTATGCTTTTTTTCATATTCATGACATAATTTAGCTCTGCTAATGATTTTAAGGAAGTTGTTCATTTTTTGTTCTACATTCTACCTTTGATGATTCTGCACCAAAATCAGTTATAAATATCAGATGATGTTGAGTTTTTAAAATACAAATTATAAGCCAAATTCCTTACTAGAAAAGTCTGATTAAAATAAACAAGAAAAATGCCTATTTATCCTAGCAAAGACTTTCCTTTTTTGATTATTACTAGTGTTACTATCATTTTCAGTCTTCATTTCTGTGATGAAAGCTTTCATGTAGAAAACATGCCTTTTTGACAGTTAAAGACTCCCGGTGCTGTTATTTCTTAGTGGCAGAGCAGCCCGTAGAGTAGTGCTGCACCCTTAAAGGGAACTAATAGGAACTGATGGACTGTTGCAAATGCAGACAGAGAGTAAATGTTTTTACAAAAGAGAAAACAAGGAGTGTAATATAAATGACTGATCGGAAGATATGAACACTCCATATTTTAGTGAAAGGACAATGACCTAGCCAATACCACATGATATGCTCCCGATGTATGTAGCTGACTTGAGAACGTGCACCTAGACTACTCTGTATGTTGCACAGAAGCATAGAAGCTATTCATAATTCAGGAATCTTTAGTTAATGGTCATGGTGTGATGAAAATAGCTCATCTGATTTTTTTTTTTCTTCTCCTGTAGTAGTTTTCCCTGAAATTAGGAGGAGGGAAAATGAACAATGTGGTCAAAGAGGCCTCCAGCATGTCGTTCTGGCTGTACTTTGTGGTGCGTGTCTGCTTACTCATTGGTGGTAAAGGAGTGGTATAGATGGCTGATCCTGGAAACATAAAGGAGGCTGATCCTGGTCCTTTTTAATGGACGACAGCAGTCAGTGATGCATATATGTCTCTTGGGAAACGTACCCTCCTCAGTGTTTTGTCCATAGAGGAGAACGGTGATGGCAGGACAAATGACATTCGTTTCAGCCGGCGTCTGTCAGATTGCGGTGAAACTACTTTTAGTACGAAAAATTTCTCCCCAAAATCTCAAAAATATTGAGTTGCAATCCCATTTTCCCTTAGAAAATGAGTTCAGCTCATTCAACCAGTTAGAACATATGATGAGTTTGACAGCACAAATCCTTGTTGCACAGGCAGGTAGGTGTGTCAGTCGTTTGGTTTGCTATTTACTCCTTGCTCCTAACAAACACACAGAAGATCTAAGATGCTGGATGTGCACTACAGCACGAGAGCGTACTTGAGGCTGGAGT
The DNA here is from genome assembly GCA_033459285.1 of Clamator glandarius. Taxonomy (NCBI): domain Eukaryota; kingdom Metazoa; phylum Chordata; class Aves; order Cuculiformes; family Cuculidae; genus Clamator; species Clamator glandarius. The sequence continues at coordinate 516,627 of JAUNZM010000089.1, read as the reverse complement.
GAGGGATAGACAGCAAATGACTGACCTTAGGCTTTGGGCAGCAGTAGTTAGTGAACTAAAGGCAGGAATTGAGCTAAACCTTTTGTCACTTAGGAATGCAGTACTGAGCTGTAACTCCTGAGTGAGTGAGAGGGTAGTTGTAAGAAGGAATGGCACAAGCCTTTGATACCTGGACTTAGCAAGAACATCTGAGTTCTTATAAGAGTTCACCATAAGTACCTTTGATATTTAATGTTCTTCATCACCTGAGTCAAATTAGAAACAGATTCCTCCTTTTTCTGTCCTTATTCACTCCCGTACTCTTCCCAAGAGTTGACATAATGATTATTGCCAGGGTCATGTGTTTGTGCACTATGATGAAGCTCTCTACTGGGGTTCAGCGATTCTTTAGCCCTTTGGCAACTGAGCAAAGCCATTTGCTTTTCTGGCTTGCTGGCCGAGGGGACGCAGGAGTATTTGCTGCCTTACTAGGGCTCTGGAGTGGGCCCCTTTGTTCTGCCTGGTTAGCTGGCTACTTGTGCAGTAGTTCATAAGCAGGTGATATGAACTGAGTATGAAGAGGGAATGGATGGAATTTTCATATTTAAGGAAGAAGGAGGAACACTGTGAAACACAGTGGTGTGGGCAGGTAGAAATGGGGATATGGTGGAACAGTACAATAGTAATTGGTCCCCATACTCACACAGCTAAAGAAATGGGATGTAGAAATCCCTATGGCATATTCATTCATTCATTCACGAAATATTTCTTCATATTTAAGAGGTTTCCTTCCATTTCTGTTGTATATATCTTTTTGGATTAGCAAATGACCACTTTGCTTTTCCTACTATCCAGTTTGTCACCTTTCATCTATTTCCCTTTGTACTTTATAATGCACAAGAACTAAATACAATAAAATAGATGTATATAAGGCAGAAAATACAGAGGATCTCAAATAGCTTTACATAAAATAATATCTAGGAGCTTTAAAACTGAGCTGCATTTAAGGCTGGAAAAGCCAGCCTAAAAAGATAAGATTTCAATTTTGTCTTATATGAATTCACTGAATCTGCATTTCTGATATCAAGTAGAAGTGAATTCCATAGCATTCATGAATAGCAAGCAAAAGCCCTACAGCTATGAGAATTTAATCTGAATCTTTTATTTTGCATGTCTGGGATTTGTTAAAATACATTTCTTTTCATATGTTCTGAAATCTTTGTGGATTTTCAGTATTATGCTTGCATGGTTATTTATTCCCTGCGATTTTCCTTACATTCCAAATCACTAAATGAAACAGTCTTCTGGAAAAATATTGTTAACATGATAAATAGCTTTGAAATGACAGCCATGATTCATTGGAGCAGAATACTTTTAAGTGGAAAAGTTCCTTGCTGTACTGCTTTCTCTTTGAAAAAACCTAGTGATTCAACAGAAGTTGTGGTGCATGTGATGAATGCATAGGGACACACTTATAATTATATATCAAGAAAAGAAATAAAAATGAAAGGAGATCATCCAGAAGCTTTCAGTTCTGAGACTACTGCTGTCTAATATATAGGGTCATTAACCCAACATGCAGTGTTCACAGATGAAGAGCTGATAGGAAGAATGATTTTATGGCTAAGATTCAGGAGATCTACATTCATTCTTTGGCATTTTCTGTCCTCTACGGCCAGCTGTGAATGTCTAACTGTTCTCTTTTTGTCTGTCTGATATGCTTCACCTACAAAGTTCCTGGGGCAATGGAGATCTCCTCTTTTATGATGGCAGGATGGCAGTTAGGGTGGAGCTGAAATTGAGAATTTCCTTCAGAACTGTGGACATGATTGCGATAAAGTAGGTTAATACAATGATAATGGATGGTAGGTAGACATTACACACTAGACTAATTGTGTGTTTCTATTGCTATGGCATGCCTCTCTCTCCTGGCTGTAGTCAGTATGTAATCTCAGGGTATGCCTATATTGCCATGAATACAGAACATTGCATTTTTGCTCCCTGAGACAGCTAGTTTAACTGTTGTTTGTACACATTGACTAAACAGAAAGGAACATGTGTACACATCCATTTGGTGTGGCAGCCATGAACTAATCCATCCACAAAGCTGATGGCCCTCACTTATCTAGCTTTACCATTGCCACCAGCTGCAAAAAAAAAATCCGGCAGCCAGCAAGGAGCTAAATTCTCAGAAATGTCTTGTATGTTTCCATCTACAGCCACAAATGCTATCAAAATGGTAAGAACTCCTCACTTCCTTGTATTATTCAGTGCAGAGAAGAGGGAATAATAAACCACTTCCCCTCTTCCCCTAAGCCATGTGCTGGCAGTGTTGGAGAGTGAATGAGTTTCAGTGAATGCGATGAGGTTAGGGACTGGAGAACAATTGCTGTTTGCAGCATGCTTGCCAGGTACCAGCAGTGGTCCAGGTAGGCATTCATGCCAACTGTAATGCCTTGCAGAGAGGGGATGCTGCTCCTGGCATAGACAGAATATGTGTTGGGCATATGGTTACAAAAGGGCAGATGCACTGGGCATTTTTCAACTTGGCTGGCTCTTCCAATTTTCCAGCAGCTGTCATTAATATTTGAATAACACTACTAGCATGCTCTGTTTGGATTCAGCCAAGCTGTTTTCTCTGATTTTCACTGTGCAAACTCCTAAGCCATGTGCTTCTTTATTGCCATGTTCAGCCTCCCCTAAAGCCACTATGGAGCTGGGAGCATGGGGGGTACCATTTCCTGGGCATGGATTAGAGCAGTCTCAGCTTTTTTCTAACATCTCTTACCTTCCCAGCCCCAAACCAACATCTGTTCTGGTTAGCATATCGAGAGAGATGCCATTCTCAGTCCTCGCCAATGGAAAACAGAAAATATACCTGTGAAGTGTATATTTTCCCATTTTGTTCCTAGTAGGGGAGAGTCCTTTTCTGCTTCTTTCAATTGCAAAGCCACAGAAAAGGTTGTAGGCAGGCAGAAGAAAGAACAGGTGTGCTTCTGTGGCTTTGTCCTCATAAAGCCAAGTTGGAATTCCACATCACTTACAATACCTGTTGTTTATTTTAGTTTTGGTAAAAAGCTGCCAGCTCAACATTTTCCCTTTAATAGAGTTGCTAATGGCTATTAAAGTTTTCTATGGTTTACTAGAAGTTATCCCCTTTCACACAGAGCAATTTATGGGATTATAAAGTGATGCCAATGGAAGAGGTCCCTCTAGGATATTCACAAATACTTGGTATCTCTTGTTCTGTTTTGTCCTTCCTGCAGAAATACTGCTATCATGGGCTATTCACTTTGTGCTGTTGTAAAATGTCTTTGGCTCACAGGTACAGAAGATACAGAAGTCTATTTCTAGGAGGTCAGACCTAACACTGCCAAAAGAAGTGCAAGTTTGCAGGTATTGCACAGGCATGGGTTTATTAGGGATGTAAACGTGGTTATAAACTTTACCTAAATTTTGTGCAATCACTTGCTGTTCATCCTTTCCATTTTCCATACCAAAGTTATTTCGAATCCATTAAACCCTGGGGAGAATATAATGTTTCTTATCTAACTGTCTTCCCTGATGCCTGGGCACTGAACTCTACCTACATGAGTAAGAAGTGTCTAGAAGAATCTGCATATTCAGTGGGAGAAAAAGGGGTCAAGCAATTCATAATCAGTTCTAAATGAGAGTGCACTGCAGAAGCAGACAAATCTCTCTCAGCAGGAACACCTGGCTGGAAGCAGGAGTACCTGATTCTGCACCTGGGTGGGAAATGGTTTTCATAGTCTGTAGTGGTTTGTAAAATTTTAGAAATAATAATTTTGAAGCAGGATGAAATTGGAAATGGAAAGATCCAAAGTGACTGAGCATCTCCTGCTGTATCGTTTAAGATCCTCATTTTGATCATTTTGAAAATACTGACAGTCTATTAGACCAGGAAATGAAACTTCTTGGTGAACAAGATGTTTGCTAATTTTGGTATTTTGTGTGAGTCAGAAATGTGTGGAGGGACATATATTGAAACTAACCCCTTCTTGTGAACTGTTTCAGATTGCATAACTGACATTTGCCAATAAAAATATGTTACATCAGAAAGTTTCTGAACATAGCCAAAATAAAAGGCATTAGAAACTCCTGCAAATGCTTTCCCACACAGCATTAAAGGCTGTTGGTCACACTGGGCTTTCACAATGGTCAGTGTGATGAAAGTCCACTTTCTTCTGTGTCAAACTCCACCTAATTGCAAAATAATCATGTTCATTTACCAACTTGCATATTTCCACATCATTGACTTGATCACGGATCTACACAGTCTCATTTCTTTTTATTTCATACTTTCAGCTACTTGGTGAAAGCAAGGTGATGGAAAAATTCAACTCTTTGAAATACAAGTGTATGATCTACAAATCAGTAAAAAAGTCATGTTTCCCTTGATAACATTTTAACACCCACATGTGTTCAAAACTCTTAAAATTTTCATTTTGGCTTCTGGAAAGTACATCATAAAGTGAAAATTATGGCTACAGAATTAGAATTGTGATGTTCAAAATCTACAGAGTAGTTTGATTTAAATTATCCACAATTGTCTGTTTTTCTTCTTTCTGAAAAATAATGCGTCGCAGGTTCTTAGGATTTCCTTTGAGTGATGCTAAAAAACCCTACACATTACTTACTTACTTAGTGCACTTTTGAACTGAAGCACTTGATGTTTGAAAATAAGCACTGAATATACCATAGTTAATTGGAGAAAACCAAAGATGTTGGGGAAAGAATTTAAGCTTCTGCAACAGCTTAAAAGTTACATTGAGATGTGATTTTATTGTCTTGATTTATGAGGCTCATGTTGAATTCTAATTGCATTGAATGAACAAGATATGTTAACGGTTATTGGAAACTACTAAGAGAGAGAGTAACAGGAACAAGTATCTAAGTAATGTGAAGAATGGAAAATACTGCTTAACTAGACTCCTTTTTTTTCCCAGGTCATTCAAGGATTTCAGTGGTAACAGTGAAAAAAGATGAATGTCCTTTTTTCAGTGATTCTAGATATTTTTTTGGTCCAGATATTCAGCAATATATCGATGTTGAGTCAAGTAGTGGAAGGCTACGGAAGCCACTCCTCAGCAGAACAAACCTCTGCAGAGAAAAGGATGTCCTTCTGCAGTGGATTCACCCACAGCTTGTAGCTCTGTAACTGTGGGGGCCAAAGAAATAGATACCTAGTTCTTCTGGAAGCTTCTAGCGACATTTTTGTGACAATGCCTCTTAAATGAAAACTCAGGAGTAGTTTAAAGGGCTGGTGTTTCCTTGCAGCGCCCTGCAGGTGTCTGAGAGAAGTGTCTCTCATTGCCAAGGACTTGCCCAGTAGTCTCAGAGGAAGGTGCTTTGGGGCAGTGAGTTTTTCTGACGACCGTAAGGTTATTCCTCTGTCATTTCACAGGAAGCTAAATAGAGGTGACACTGCAGCCACTAGGTCATTTATATCTTTATTTATGTGCTCCTCTCCCAGTATCATGTCTTTGTTTTTTCTCACAAAGTGAAATCCTAGCAAGGGAATTGCTGCGCGTATTAAACAGTGTTTGTGCCTTGTGTATTATCAGGTCATGTGGCAGCATTTACTTGGGTCTTTTTTGGTCCATTTTGGTGCCGTGGCACCAAATGAAACAGAGGGAGAGTATCTGTGCTCTTTCTGCTGGGTTGTCCCACTCTTGAAGTCCATGTAAAGCCTGCACTATGGCAGGTATGGGATTTCAAAGCTCTCTCACTCAAAATATCTTTAGGTCCAATTTATTCTGCATGGGAGGTGTGTGGGGTGCATGTCATAAAAAGTCACTGGGAGATAATGAAACAGAGAATGCTACCAGGAGTTAAAGCTGTCTGAGTTTTTCAGCTCCAAATGTGGTTTCTTTGTGGATTTATTTCCTGTAATGACACATGGTGGGTGGTTGGTTGTGCATTCATCTCCCCAATTAGTTGTCTTTGCATGAGATCCACTTTTATCAAATTAAATAGAACAAAACTCAAAACAGATGCTACCTGCTGGTCAGGATACTGTGTTACATATGCCACGTGAATGCAGTGACAAAACCACAGAGCCTGAATGATTCAGTTTGTGTTTTGTTACAGCTAGACAAAAAAGTTATACTGATCTAAGCTCCAGGAGCAAAATATCTATTTGTCCTCCCTTAGAGAAGTGGTAACAACCTGAAAATATTCAGAACAGTGTTTAGTGTATCTTTCTTCAAAGCCCTTGCATTTGTTCCAAGGACTCTTGATTATTGGAATATACCAACTTGGCATAACCCAGCACATAGAAACTATTCTGGACAAATGGGTGGTGGGAAGTATAACGTGTTATTCTCCATCTCATAATTCAGCATCTTTTCTGGATACAGTAGAGTTGATCTAGTGTGCTCTGTGTCAGCTCATTGAACACACACCCCAGTATTTCTCCATTCAGTACGGCTTTGTACATCCATAGAGCTTATATGCGTACTGACGTGTGCAAAAGGATCATCTTGACCCACAAAGCTGGGAGCTTCTGCCATGGACGAATCTGAGCGCCTACCCGCCGTGTGTCTAGCACAGTGATCTCAGTATTTTTTTTCCACATCAGTGGATGAAATACAAGAACAGAATGATTGTGATATTGACAGTGGCTGTGAGTTAACTTTACATATAAGTTAATACTATCTGGGTTTCAAACCAGCTCCAAACTTTCAATAAAAATTTAGTCTTCCCTCAGGATTGTTTCAACAAAAGGCTTAAAGCATCCATCTTTCTGTCAGCACAGATTCCCCTTTCCATTGTGTATACATATGCAAACTGTTTAAACTATTCATTATGTCGAGAAAGTGGAGTGGAAAGCAAAGTGTGAAGACTGTTCTCCCAGTATGCTAAGAAAAAATCTGTAGCAGGCAGTAAAGAATCTGGTAACAGGAAAAGTATCTGAAGTTATGTAACAAGGTAAAGATGAGACTGTGGCTATGAAAACAAACTAAAACAAGCGAGAAGATAAAATACCCTTTACTGGCAAAGTGATAGTATCTTGATGCCATTGTTTTTTGAAGGGTGGTGGTGAGGGAATTTTAAGAGCTTGGGAGTTGGCCTAACTGGCTTTGCTGATGCTGATAATACACAAAGTTCCCTCTTGACTAACCATATAGAATGTAGCTCTGACCAGGAGCAAAACCAGAAAACGAAAGGTCAGAAAATCTGAATTATGAAACAGGAGGCTGCATGATGCTTGCCATCATGGGATATACAGCCCAGGGAAAGAATCCCCACTTGGATCTTTAACAGTGGAGACTTGTAAATAAACACTTGGAGAATATACTTCATTGGACATTAATAATGCAGTGCCTAAAGGATGTTGGATGTGCTTTAAATATTACATGTGAATCCAAGGCTTCTCTTGTAATAATTTTAGAAAATATCCATAATCTTGTCATTTTAACAGCAGAACAAGTTTTCTGGCCTTTTTGTCTTTCTTGGTTTATTAGGAGCTGATAAATGTGGACATTTTCCAGATAAAAATTGCATTTACTGTTATTTTTGCCCTTGCAGCTGTGTAAGTAACACTGTACTTGATTTCAGACAAGTAAAGTAAATTAAGAGAGGATGAAGACTCAAGTATAAAAAAACTGCTTTGGAGTCATTAAAAGACATAAATATAGAGCAACTATCAGGTCAAATCCGTGTCTGACATCAACAGTCACAACTCCAACCTCTACATGAATAGCCTATAAACATCAGGGTTAACTTCATCTATCAATCAAAATTTGGATTGATTGGAAAATAGTTTTAGACTTTGGAAAATAACATTAACAGTGCAACAGAATCACTGATCCATCCGTACAAGGTTCTTGTCTATATGATTTTGACTGATTTATTTCACAATTCAAAAGAGGCATTACTGTGCATGCAGATGGAGACTATTCAGTTTTGTACAATACATAGAATAAGAAACAAATCTGATTTGCTTTTCTGCTTCCAAAATTTGCCTTAAATTAAAGAAAAAGGAGTAAAGGAATGTTTGAACAGGAAAAATAATTAGGGGATTTTATTTCCCAGGGAGAAATGTGTACTCTTCCAGCTAGCATCACTCAGATGAAGTAAGCTTGCAAGAAAACAATTTGTTCTTTAAATATTAAAAGATAATCAGCCTGTAGCTGTCAACAGTACAAGGTGGGCAAGTGATACTATGCCAGCCTGAACTAAATGGGTAGATAAAATATATATGGATTTCCTTCTTGTTCGATTTATCCCATACCTTTGATATTGCTGGATGGCAAAGGTCATGATGAGGGCAGAATCTTTCCTTTGATATTATTAAAGCAGTGCTTAATTAATTTATTCTGGAATATATGAAAAGAACACAGTGTTACTTTGAGATACTGGTCCCTTCCCCCTAAACTAGTGACTGACGGATATTCAGTCTGGTACAGAGCCATAACGATTATCTTCTTACTTTCTGACTATTCAGTTTACATACAGTTGTACTTAGTTTTTTTAATGTGTGGTGCAATCAACATGCTGTTTATTTTCTTAGCTATCCATACCGATCCGTGTATCTGCTTGGTACTGTAGCTGCAGAGCAGCGTTTTCAACATAAATTGTAATGATTCTCTTTCGGTAGTGGAGGGGAGGGAGGCAAGATCGGGCTGGGGATTAGGAGAGCAAATGCTCACGTTTGCCCTGATAGAGTGTGTAGCTACAGGCAGGTCACCTCACCTCCATGTCCTCCTTCCCCTTTTATTTGCTTTGAGGTGCTTTGAAGCAGGGATTGCTCCTTTCCTCGCGGGTCTGTGAAGCCCCTGGTGTGTTTTCCCCCTGATGTTAACTCTTGATCATGTAAGAAGAGCCTGAGGGCACTGTGCTGATGTTTCTGCTGAATGTCCACACAGCAAACGGGAGGCTGAACAGGTCAAGCCAGAGGCTCAAGCTGCGATGGCTCCATTAAACACAAGTTTAAATCTCACTGATGCCAGTTATAAATCGAGACCCTTGCACCCAACGGGAGCTGTGCGACATGTACCTCCTGATCCATTTTGTAACCTCTAGAGTGGGGTGTGCTAATGGGGGGTTGCAGTCCTATTTACTCTTTTCTGCTTTATGTACTCTGAGAATAAACAAATACGCTGCACACGCGCACACATTGAAAGCAGAGAAGGTTCTGCAGGAAGCTATTCAGTGTGGAAGTCATAAATCACACAAGAAGTGAGTGTCACTTCCATGGTCTGTGTTATATGAGGGCTCCATTAGTTAAGAAATGTTCCCAAAAAGAAGTTAAAAATGGCTTCCTATGGTCAAGACTCCTAAATACAACATTTTTTTGTGGAAGAAGGGAGCTCTGGCAGGGCTTCTGTATTTGAGTTGTCACTAAAGGCAGGAGTGCACATGAAAACTGGGAGAATGGTAATGCAGAGAAGAAGAAGAAAGCTGGAAAGAAAAAAGAAAACCACACAAAACTCAAGCTATTAATCACATCCCTATGTTGATAAAATATTTATGAGATCTCATTCAATTAATTAGAATAAACTATGTAACACTGCAGGAAACAAATTGAAAATTTAATAAAGTAAGTTCGCTTCCAACTTCTTTTGAAGAAGGAGGCTAATTATATTTAGTTCTGTAATTATAACTTTAATTAAAATATAATGCAAAATATTTCATAAAGTGAAAACAGTTCTGTTAGAAAATGGAACCTTTAAGACAACTTGCTCCTCAGACAAAAATTCATAACAGTTTCAAAGGAACATTTTAATACACCTGTTTCTAAAATCTTTTCAGGGCAATTGTAGTACAAATCAGTCTTAGAAATGCTCATTAGTTTTAGCTTTTATTTAAAACATATTGTCTTACCTTGCTGCCTCTGTCCAGAAATGTTTCTTACTATGTATTAGGGACGTGTGTTTTACTTGCTGTATTTAAACCAGAGACGCATTCATTATTTATACTAGTCTATACAGCCTACAAAACCCAATTTTTATTTAGAGAATAATTTCAAAACACATTTTCAAGTGTATCCACATAGCAACTGCCTTCACCTGAGCAACAAGGGAAGAGAGTGCCTCAGGCAGAGAGATCCAGGCAGGCAGGGGGAAATTTGGGTCTAGCAATATAAAATAAAACACCGACAAAATGACCTTTCGTTGATGTTTTTGATGCTGATTTAATAGCAACAGAGTCTTCTAGGCTGTGTAATATGAATTTGTCTTTAGGACTAAAAAAATAATTTTACAAATGATTTCTAATGCTCAGTTAACCAGGGAGTCTGGGAGGAATATGCTGTTTGTTGATTCTCAGAGTTTATCTGAACCATGTTTGAAGTCTGGCTGCATTTCTCCCACTTTGTTGGATTCTGATTCAGCCAAGCTCATGTCTATTTTATTTTAAAATAGAAACAGTAATTAGATGCTTAAATATGTTTTTAAACAGGTTTAACACTGAGTCCTGATCTCAGTGAAAACATTTGGATACTGGATCTTTAATTTTTCTTTAGTTTCCAGTAGGAAAACAGTTATGCTGGTGCATGACCCTAAAATCCCATACCCCCTTGCAGCTTTAGCTACCTGCTCTTACAGGCTGGCTCACCACTCTCATGTTTCCATCCCTGACCCATTCCTACCAATCGTTCTTCGTCTCAGCCTGCCTACATTTTTCTCCCATCTGGTTCACAAGGCACAACTCCAGTTGAGCAGTGGCAGTTTAGGATCACTCTTGCATGCAAGGGACTTCCACAGTCTCTCTGGAGCATTTTGCTGGCCACGCTTCAGTCTTCTCCACTGCCCACACAGCTGGAAGACCCTCACTTTTGGATAAGCATGTATGCTGTTCTCTCCTCTGAAATAGTTAAATTCCTGTTATTACATAAAGGAAAGAGTGTGTATATGGAAGAAGCGCACTCAAGGAACATAGGAAAAAAAGGAAAGAAAGATTGCTTCATCACACTGTGTTAACATACAACCACGAACACTAATGTCATCTGATACAGAGGTGCTTCTTGCTTCTTTTCTGTCTGGAGGCAGAGTCTCACGAGCTTTGCTCAGTCTTAATACCAGCCCTAGTGACTTACCTTCTGCCACTCTTTTAAAAAGGAAAAGAGGATCAGGCCTCATATCTTTCTGACTTTCACCTGTGCGTGTCACTGCTATAAAGTTTCTTAACTATTGGTTTTCAGTGCTAACAAAAAATCCTTCTGTTCTTCCCAAGCAGATCAGATGTAATGATAGTGAGTCAGTTAGAGCAGTGCTAATTGAACAAAACAGGATCCTAAAATAGAAAAGTTTGAAGGAAATGCTGGATTGACATATGCTGTTTTCGTACATTTGTTGAACATTATTGAGTGTATCTAGTGCAGTAATCAGAAAGTAGGAAAATATCTGAGAGTGTTTATTTAATAGAGTTTACATTACACAGCCTCCAATGCAGCCAGAGCAGAATTTTGTGATCTTTCTCATCATGTTGTTTGCTTTCTTCTCTTTGACAAGGAAATTGTTAAGTTCAAAAATGACTGCCAAGTGACCAGAAACTGGTGTATCAAAGTCTGTCTAATGAATAAGAAACACAGTAGTGAAGGGAATCATCTCATAGTGGATCAGAGGCTGGGGCACTATTATTGAAGAAGCTGCAGAGTTGACTCCTTTACTGACACTGTGGATGCTTTTATTTCCCACAGTCTCTAGTTTGCTCTGCCTAGTGAGTCGGTTGGGATGGTGGCCACTCATCACCTACACCATAAAGACCTTTGTCCTCTAGGCTCTCTTTTGTGATGGAATTTCTCCATTTCAAGGAGGACAACTGAAGACACTCAGATTGAGCTCAGTCCCTGTTTGGCAGAAGTCGGCTATCCAGTGCAATCTCAATATTCCTTCAGAACTGGAAAGCTAAAGATTTGGGATAGCTGGGCTCATCCAGGTGAAAATCAAAACTGAAGTCAGCTAACTGGATCAGGACATAATTTGTGCAGATCAGTAGTATCTCCACAGAAGTTACTGGAAGTGCTGCCATGTCAAATCTAAAATAATCTTGTTAAAACCATGGCATATACTTTCTTGTAAAAGTAGCATTAGAATATACTTATTTGATACTAGGTGTATACAGACACAGTATTACTCACATGTGCCTTTGCTCCACAAGTGCACTGACTGGAGCAAACAGCCCAGGCTCATTTAGGAAAAGTCCTAAAAGTCCTTAAAAAACAGTACTTGGACAAATACACAATCGAGTTGAAATAAAGTTTTGAGGTTTTTTTCCCTCAGGTAAGGAGAAAGACAAAATCTATTCCCTTGCTTTCAAGATAGATTACTATTTAATGTTTTATTCTTTCCAACAGAGATCAGCTCCAGTGTCCCCCACTGCTGATGAGACTGAACTACAAGAACTGAGTATGCTGAGCAGAGAGTTGGGTGAGCACTTACATTGAGTTAGTTAATATAGAATTACTTATTATTGTATCTTTCCCATGGTGAGATCAAATCCTCTAATCCAGGAAAGAATTTGTGCTGGTTTTTTAAGTGACTTGGGAGAATTAGGCACTCCAATTAATTACATTTGTAGAAAGATGTGATTTATATTCTTATTTCTGTTGGCACTGTAGCATACTGCAGAAAACTTGTGAGTGAAGATTGTCTGATAGATATTACGGTTATGATGTGCAGGGACCCTTCTGAGGTGTTTGCAACAACATGTCATCTCTAAACTAAACTTAATACATCGTGTTTAAGGTGAGGGTAGATGAGGTGCTTAGGAGCATGATTTAGGGATTGGTGGGAATGGTTGGACTCGACGATCCAGTGAGTCTCTTCCAACCTGGTTATTCTGTGATTCTGTGAGGTCTACCTTGAATCTGCTGTGCAACTGCTTTCACTTTCTGTGCATTTTTCTCTGCTCTGATCTTCTACCTGCCTGGTTTGTGTTGTTTTCACACTCTGCTGCAGGAATTAACCTTTATGTTACATCTATACTGTACCTAGAAAAAGGGGGGGTTAATCTCGGTGGGGACCTTTTGACAGTATCAACTAGCAAATAAGAGTTTAATCTGTTACTTGTTGTCATCAAAGTTTCTGTGTATCCAAAGAAAAACTAATAACAAAGGGGAAGAGACTCAGTTGTCATACAAGAGATGTGAATACTTAAATAGCTGCTTGCTCTCTTTCATATTTTTAAGACTTAAAGGTTCATGTTATTTTTTCTTCCTGCCTATGTTAAATGCAAACATCTTTATTTGATATTCATCATCCTGCAATGGCTATTTCATAACCTAGACGACATGAATAAAAGTTATTATTCTTAGTCATTAGTCACTCAGTCAGGGAAAAGAGAAAAATTTAATGTTTTAGAGCATTTTACTTTTCTGTCATTTTAGAGTAAATGACACTCCTAAATGATGGCCAGTCAAACCTACAGAATCTATTAGTAACTTGATAATAAGTGTGAAGGGATGCTGGGACCCAAAGGAGTCTTAAAGTCACATTTATCAGGCATGTCATATCATTGCTACTGGTAATAAAAGCTTTTGTGTTTTATGCCGCAGCATCTATAGAGAATAATATTTTTTGTGCTATAGCCAAAAGTGATATTGCTACATTCATCACACTGTTTGAGATGAAATAGCCTAAAAGCATGGGAAATTGGCTGTCATTATTTGTTTCTTCTTTTTTTTATTTTTGCCTAATCAAGTAGTCTACTACAGTGGTGGGAAAAGTTTTCCTTGTCTTCAAATTAAGGCACACAGATACACAACAATTGTAACATTGCTCCATCAGAAATCTAACCCCTTTGTTTCTAACACTGTCTTAAAACTTTAGTGTCCTTGCAAGAAGAATAACTATCATCCGTACCTTTCATTTTCATTTTGTCTCTCCTTCTGAAAGGCAAATCCAGTGCATTTGGTTTACTGTTACAGTCTTTCCTGGCAATTTTTTCGTTTGCTGTAGTGAAAATTCTGTGTGCTTGATGCATAGACTCTGCAAGATGGTGCCTTTGGATCTTAACTTCCAAGTGGTAAAAATAAGGAAGTTATCAGTTGCCTATGAAAATTATTTGGGTTTCCCTCTTTATTCAATCTCTTATAAGTAAGATAATTTAAACAAGCACAGGTCACAAGGTGCAGCTACAAAGGTTTGTGGAAACCCATGGTGATGGGATAGTGTATACTGCTGAAAGGAATTTTCCTTGCTGGCATTGCTACTGATGATATAAACTAAACTCTTTTGGGATTTTTGAAGTAAGAAATTTCTTTTTGGGCCTGAAAGACACAGTGAAACCAAGCTAAACTTCTCACTTTAGTTTTGGCTGGTGGTACCATGGGAAACTATTGCTGAGCTGTTTGTGAACTCAGTCTGTGACTATGATAGGCTCTCATTCTTCCTTAAAACACTAACAGGTAGCAGTAACTATACGTTTAAAGTGAAAGAAACAAACCAAACCAACACCCACACTCTCCCCCCCCAAAAAAAAATCCCTAGAAAAACCTTTCTTCTTTTCAGCTGACTTCCTTCATAGTAGAAAGATCCCTCAGTTACTTTTGACTGATGGGTCAACCAGTCATGGCTTTGTGCTCTGTGTCCGCTATACAGCTGCTGCAAATTTGCATGGGGAAGGCTGTGCATTTTCCTACAGAAATGTAAGGCTAGGATAGGGAAATGCATCACAGAAACTTACTTAATAGCAGAGAGGAAACAGAGCACATCTATCATGTTGAATTTTTCCCACTGATATTCATCATTTGCATGTAAAATTTCCATCTGATTTTCTCCCTCATAAACCCAGTGTGATGTTTTCCTTTTTTTCCTGTTGTTATTTTGGTTTAGATTTAAATCTGTCACTTTTGAAAACTTATGCTTTTTAAGCCCCACTGTACTCTGTGGGTATAAACTAATGGGATTTTGAAGGACCAGGGAAGTTAAAACACTCTTTGTTGAGTATGCCTGTGCGGCACAGTGGATTTTATAATTACTCAAGCCTTTTCTTGGTGGTGGGGTTGCTCTTTAATGTTAAATTTTACTCTAACCTTTCTTTTCAGACTACGAAATTTGTCATATTGTCTGACTCTGTTAAGATCTGACATGTCTTATTAACACTCTTTAGCAAAGCAAGCCACTCTTTGTCAGAAGCATATAGTCAGGCAAGAATGTTTAAGCAGCCAAAGCAACCTTTACACTTCTTAGGGGCATGATGGTGCCAATATTGTGAATAACTCTCTGCACTTCTTTCACATTAATCTTATTCTGTCTTTATAATGTGCTGACATATCAGCGGACTCCATGGGACATTCAGCCCAGTAAGAGTATGATGATATGACAACTTAATTCAGGTTTTCAGAAGTTCGTGGAGCCAGACAATAAGAAAGGCATATCAGGTGGAAATGTAGAAAAGCACCACAAATGTGGAAATAGTATACCATCAGGGTGGATGGATGCATTTGAACTGGATGAACAACTTATGCCTTCCTTTCCCTCACTTCTTATGTAATTATTGCTGGTTCTTTACATAGCAATTAGGGACTCGCAGATGAAGCAAGCTGTCACTTTGAGGTCAAATTTATCACTCATAGAGCATGTTGCTAGGGAATGGCTTTAAAGAAATAAAATAATTTGTATATTATTTCAACCCTAAAAATTCAGGGACATGGTTTAGTGGTTGATAGGAATGGTTGGACTCGATGATCCTGGAGGTCCTTTCCAACCTAGTGATCCTGTGATTCTGTGAAATAACACTAATTTATTTAACTCAAGAACTCTCTGTATGAAGCTGTTCATCCATCCAGAAGGTCTGACATGCTTCAAATTAGTGTCTGAAACACCCAGAGAGTTAGGGTTAGGGTTGGAAAGAACTGTTACAGGTCTTCTAGTGCAACTCTCTGCCATAAGCTGGAGAATCTTCGACTTGATCAGGTTGCTCAGAGCACCATCCAACCTGGCCTGGAATGTTTCCAGGGATGGGGGGATCTATAGCCTCTCTGGCCAATTTGTGCCAATGTTTCGCCACCCTCAGCATTGTGTTTTCCACATATCCAGTCTGAATCTCCCCTTTTTTTAGTTTAAAACCATTACTCCTTGTTCTATTGTTTACAGGCCCTGTTAAAAACTTTGTCCTCATCTTTGTTACAGACCTCCTTTAAGACATGTGACAATAAGAGTTTTCTCTTCTCCATGCTGAAGAGCCTCAAGTCTCTCAGCTTTTCCTCATAGGAGAGCTGTTCTGGCCCTCTGATCGTTTTATAAATGTCTTCATGAATAAAGACTGAAATCACCCTGCACAGACTTAATTTCTTCCAAGTTTCCTTTCTTTAACAATATTTCTTTTCTATTTCTGACAGAGATTGGTTTGTGTGGCTTTAGGGTGACTCTTGTGGGTGCTGTTTTCTGCCAGTGGCTGTTTTCCTAAGCATTCCCTACTCCCTACTCTGGTAGTATTTACCAATTTAATGCATATACTAACAGACAGTTCAGCAATAATCATGTCTCAGCAGTTGTCTTTGGTCACCAGTAAAGGGAAGAAAGGAACAAACTCGATAAAATGCTCTAATTAGTTCAGGTAGATCAGAACACTTTTCAGCTGAAATAAGCCATGTGTCTTCACAGAGCTAGTGTCAGTGCACTGAAATAAGGGCTTTTTGAGGAAAGAAATTGCAGTATGTTTTAAGAGACAAACCAAAATAATTTTATTATGCAAAACAAACAAACTGCAATAGACTGAGGAGGGGAAGTTCAAGGTTTCTGTCTGAAAATCTCAAAATCAAATATGCTTGAATTTATGTACTTATATTACTAGGTATTTATAGCACATATGTAGTTTGTTATGCTCTGTGCTCTATGGATATTTTCAGACTGAGTTTCTTATGCTGTTTGCAAAAATTCTGCTTTTGTTTTTTCAATTCTCGGTTTCTTCCTTGCTTGTTTCAAACATCACTCCCTCTCTTATTGGATTTGAACTAAGCAAAGTGACCCACTTTTGCTATTGTTACTACTTACCTGCAAAGCTAAAGATATTTGCAAAGAATCCATGAATTTATTCTACAAGAAGAAGCTGCTACTGTTGTGAGCAAAGACAACTTTTGAATGGAAGCACAGTGGAATTTCACCAAGAGCAAGCCACAAATGTGATTTATTTCTTAGTGGAAACACTTTGCACCTTCCAAAATATTATTTCTTTCAGGAGCAGCTGCCTCAGTTTCCACTGTATTTTCTGATGAAAAAGGTAGGTGTGTGGATCGTTGACATCCATTGCTCACACACATCTACTGTATCATGGTATCATAGAGTAGTTTGGATTGGAAGGGACCTTAAAGATTACCTAGTTCCAAGCCACCTGTGATAGGCAGGGACACCTCTCACTAGATCAGGCTGCCACGTATATGCACTCACTCATATACCTCTGTCCTTTTTAAAGAGAAGGAAAACAAATACTGACATTTTCCTATCCCTTTATTTCTTGACATATGTTTACTACTTGCCTTCAGGGCTGCATCCCCTGACTCTTGCTGTAAGAATGAGTTCTGAATCAAACTAAAGGTCCACCTGAGCCAATATATTGTTTCTGAGAGTTGTCAAAGACTGATAAGTGGGGAGGAGTAGAAGGGGCAGACTCCAGCTGTTCTCAGTCTAAATACTAATTTTTTAGTAAACCTCAATGGATTTTAATTCCAAGAAATCTCAAACCACCCTGAACTAGCATCTACAGTACCCTTAAACAAAAGGTTTCACAGACAAGGTGTCGGTTGCTTGAAGTACCACTTAGCTTTTTTCTAAGCCTGGTTCTGGATTTCCTATCATCCCCCCTTTTTTTCCCAAATTTGAAAACTGCTTGTAATGTTTCTGTGCTCTCTTCTCTCCCTCTTCTCATAGTATCTCACTGTTGATACTGCTCTTACTTTCTCAGCTCCAGCCTCCTCCAAATAGTCTATGTGGAACTAGCAGCCTATGAACATAAGATCTTCAAAATGCATCTATCTTCCTTAGGTGGTTCTCCTCCTCTAGCTGTAATAGGACATAGATATTTAAGTAGGAAGGGTGAAGTCTATGTATTTGAGGGTTGTCATGTCACTAGGACATGACAAATAAGATTAACTTTTCTGTGCCAGTTCATGTTATTTTCTGCTACTGAATGCATAGGAATTTACCTAGCCTTTTAAAGACTATCCTGAGGCATTTCAGAAAAATGCATTGGAATGACATTCTGCTTAGGAAACCGTCAGCCTCCAGCCTGGACATGCGCACACTCTCCTGGGTGGAAATCTGGTTGTCTGGCCGGGCCCAGAGAGTGATGGGAAATGGAGTTAAATCCAGCTGGAGGCCAGTGACAAGTGGGGTTCCCCAGGGCTCAGTGCTGGCTCCAGCCCTGGTCAATGTCTTTATCAACGACCTGGATGAAGGCATCGAGTGCACCCTTAGCAAGTTTGCAGATGACACTAAGCTGTGATTCTGTGACTC
Organism: Clamator glandarius; assembly: GCA_033459285.1. NCBI lineage: Eukaryota > Metazoa > Chordata > Aves > Cuculiformes > Cuculidae > Clamator > Clamator glandarius. The sequence continues at coordinate 498,226 of JAUNZM010000089.1, read as the reverse complement.
AGCAGTAATAATAATTCAAGCTCAGATGCAAAGTCAAATGCAAAAAATATTTTGGCATTAACTAAAATCTTGGAAAGAGCACCCTGTCTTAGGAGCTAAACTAGGCTACAGGTAACTTCTATCCAATTACTAAGGAATGATGCTTTTCCAGCTGACTCCAATACTATGTGTGACTTTGCTTTGGGTGCACACAGTGCTTTCTGACAATTAAAAGGCCACAATGTCATATTTTGTTGTTATATATCTTTGTAAATACTAGCATTACACAAATCAGGTCATCAAAGCCACTAGAGGAAAGATATAGATGTGAAGTTTCATTTTATGCTTAACACTCAGTGAATTCTTTGGATACCTTGGTGTTATGAAAAATACAAACAAGAGGCTGAACTTTGACACAAAACATAACAACAGCAGAGGGAAAGTCATGATGTTCACTGTAACACAGAGAAGCTTAAAATTTCCATTGAAGTTACATTTCATGGTCACTTGAGTAGGAGAGAAAAGCGGTCAGGAAATGTCTAAAAGGCAGCAAGCCTGTCTTGTTTCACACCCCTTTCTGCAAAGCAGGTGTTTCCTCTTCGGCAAACTAATAAAAGGAGCCTGGTGCTCCTCTGCCTGATCTTTCCTGACTCAGCTGGCACTCCTGAGGTCTTTCATTGTATGGATTACATGTCACCACCTGCTACAGTGCAGCTCGGGTGCTGAGGGGAAGGAAGGTTCAGGGACCCATCAACAGGTTTGATGGAATTAAATATTAAAACAGAAAATGAGATCAGGTCCATTCTGATTTTACAAGCCTTGTAAGTATTGTCCTGTGTTCAATGGGTAATACTTATTCTGATATTTGGCTCAATGTTTTGCTGTTTCTGTTTAGTTAGTCTGTTTATCTGCCTTTGAGAGAGGCTTTTAATGTTTCAGTGTAGCAAACTTTTTTCATTCAGGCAAGCAGAGGCTCTCTGGATACGAATAAATATCTGAGTTCTTACAGCTTTCTTTCTTGTAAAATTTTATATAAGAACTGATACCCTAAACAGTTAAGCTAGCATACAGTTAAAACTGTAAGAAGGTTAGAACGGGTAACTGTTAATACTTAATTCATTACTGGATGTTTGTAACTGCAAGGCAAAGTTTCCTAAATAAATAGGAATGAAGGCTATCACTTACAGTTCATCAGTTTATACTGATAACACTTTACTTATCATCCAGCCTTATAGAGAGCATTCAATTTATATGATAGAGAGTAGAGCCAGACTGACTATCTTCTGTTAAAGTTGAGAGTGCTGAAATGTCACTCATCTTTAAAAAGAAAACTGCTGAATGTTTCACTAGCTTGCTGCAGCCTCATATTGTGAAACTTAAGTGATGGCATTTCTGGGGCAATCCTGTGTGCAAGAAATTCAACATTTACATGTTTTAGAAGAGGCATTTCCAGTGGTAACATTAACACTGATGCATAATACAGCAATGACAAAGGAGTCACTACATTTCCTAGTCTAATTCTGGGCAATTAGGCTTTGAGAGGCACCTCAATTTCTTCAGTTGTTTCTATAGCATCTTTGTATTTTTGTATACAGTCTGTGTGTACGTAGTTCCAAAACAAAGCTGATGAAGGTGGGAGGGATATGGGAAGATCAAAGAATAATGTTTTAGGAAAAGAGCTGAAAAAAGGATAATTTCACTTAACTGGACAGCTGGATTGGTATGAAAGGCAACATTTGATGGAAGAGACATGCAGGTGCCAGGCAAGAAAGCAATACATTCTGACAGCTATTAGAGATCTAACAGAAAGATACCTCTGAAGAATAAAGTTCTACAGCAGCATCTTCAGTGTATTCTGTAGAGTGGAGATGCAGCAGGTAAGACAGAATAAAAATTGGATGCTTTGGTACAACATTTCTAGCATCTGTCTGGGACTGGAGATCAGGAAGGGGATTGTGAAGGATATTTTTTTTGTAGCTCTGCCAACCAGATATTTGAGCTAGACATTGTACAGTGAAAAAGGATACAATTTCTAGTGAATTCTTCAATTTTCCATATTACTCAAAGCTTGAATCAGCAAGTTGTCAACTGTAGCTCACAGGAACAGTGAAGAAAAGTGAAAGACAAGACTATGACAGGTTGTGTTGTTAGGACTGAATACAGAAAGGGAGGACATCATGTGAACTGAATTTGAATGGAGTCCAGGCTACTGAGATGCAAATGTGTCACCTCCTGATGTCTCCGCACAAAGGAACTTACCTGGTCAAAATCATCTGGTACTGCAGAAAAGTACCCTATTACTGCAGAATGGTTTGGAGAAGTGCAGTGTTAAGACTTTTCCACTTGGGAAGACTAATACAGATATAGTAACTCAAATAAGCACTGTCCTCACTGCTGCAGACATTTTTGTATCAAAAATAAGTCAAGATTCATGCTTATCTTTCTGGATAACAGTTTATATTGTAATAGGAAGGCCTCTCTAAAAGAATCATGCTTCAAAGACCTTAACTGCTTGTTTTGTCCTATCTCCTAGGTAAATTACAGATGATTTAGTGCAGTCCCAGCAGCTTACAAAGAATCTGAGAACCTGCTTTCCTAGTTGGAGGAAGAGGGCAGTATTTCTTTCAGTTCTAAGCATGCTTTTTTAAGGAAGGAAGGGGCAGTATGAGTGAAATATCCAAGATGTTAATCTGGAGGAGGATTTTTATCACACGTAGACATGTTTTAGATGGGATAAGAGAGAATTTCTCAGTCTTGCCCACACAGGAAAATATCAGAGCTATAGACTAGAGGGAGGAAGCATCTAGCTGAGGTGCATTTCCTGGAATTTTAAATTTATTTCTACGTAAATTTCTGGGTGCTTTGTAGGTAACTGCTTGCATCTACCCATCCGATTAAACCTTGGACAACTCTTAGCTATAAGTGCACCCAAAAGGATAATTACTTAGGGCAGCACTTTGCATCCATACTCTGCAGCTTAGCAGTGAATGGATATTGTGTAGACACTTCAATACAGGCCATAGTAAACTACTAGACAATGTCAGATTTTAGGAATTCAGGGATATAGTCTTAAAACATGCAACTATTTGAAAAACTTACAGAATCACAGAATAACCAGGTTGGAAGCGACCCACTGGATCGAGTCCAACCATTCCCACCAATCCCTAAATCATGCTCCTAAGCACCTTGTCCACCCTCACCTTAAACACCTCCAAGGACGGTGACTCAACCCCCTCCCTGGGCAGACCGTTCCAATGCCTAACCACCCTCTCCGTGAAGAACTTTTTCCTAATCTCAAGCCTAAATCTCCCCTGGCGGAGCTTGAGGCCATTCCCTCTCGTCCTGTCCCCTGTCACTTGGGAGAAGAGGCCAGCACCCTCCTCTCCACAACGTCCCTTCAGGTAGTTGGAGAGAGCAATGAGGTCTCCTCTCAGCCTCCTCTTCTCCAGGCTAAACACCCCCAGCTCTCTCAGCTGCTCCTCATAAGGCCTGTTCTCCAGACCCTTCACCAGCTTCGTTGCTCTTCTCTGGACTCGCTCCAGAGCCTCAACATCCTTCGTGTGGTGAGGGGCCCAGAACTGAACACAGGATTCGAGGTGCGGTCTCACCAGTGCCGAGTACAGAGGGAGAAGAACCTCCCTGGACCTGCTGGTCACGCCGTTCCTGATACAAGCCAAGATGCCATTGGCCTTTTTGGCCACCTGGGCCACTGCTGGCTCATGTTCAGTCGGTTGTCAACCAACACCCCCAGGTCCTTCTCCTCCTGGCAGCTTTCTAGATAGACTTCTCCCAGTCTATAGCTGCACAGGGTTGTTGTGCCCCAAGTGCAGGACCCGGCATTTGGCCTTGTTAAACCTCATGCCGATGGTCTCAGCCCAGCAGTCCAGCCTGTTCAGGTCCCTTTGCAGCCTCCTGACCCTCCAGCAGATACACACTTCCATCCAGATTGGTGTCATCTGCAAACTTGCTAAGGGAGCACTCGATGCCTTCATCCAGGTCGTTGATAAAGACATTGAACAAGACTGGACCCAGGACTGAGTCCTGGGGAAACCCACTTGTAACTGGCCTCCAGCTGGATTTAACTCCATTTTACATTAAGTATAATGCTGTATTCCATCTTGGTTTCCATCACTAGTCATCCAGGGTATGTGGTCATATGAAAGCCTGTCTGATACTCAAGTTCTTTTCATTTTACTCTTGAACCTCTTCCACTTTGAAAAACAGTGTTAAGTAGAGGTTACTGCTAGTTTTTCTGTCAGGTGAGCCACCATGTTATTTACACCAATTTATCCTGCCCCCTTCTCCATCTAAATCATCCCTGACTTAAAGATTGCTGTTAAATAGTATATTTTTATAACATGAAATAGGAATGATTGCTATCTGGCCAAGTGGAACTGAAATAAGATCCTGCAGTTTGTGATAATAGCTTCATAGCGTGTCCTGAGGGCTGCTGAGCCACTGCAGTTCTATTGATTTCCAGATATTGCATACAAGTTCTTAAAATGTGCTATTAAATAGGATTTTCTCCTACTATTTGTTATAAGTAGAATGTGAAAAAACCTACAGAAAGTCACAGTGGAAGGACAGCTAAGGAGGCAGGTGAGTATGGCTAGAGTCACTATAAAATTGATGATGCCCACTTTGTTCTAATGCAACTAAGTTTGTGTGACACATTGCTGTAACAGTTCACAGGTGGACCTCAGCTTTGTTGTATGCCAAGTTCATACTGCTTTGGCTCCTCCATGAAGTTTTTAATCCTGAAATTTAAGGGAAATTAATTCCAGCCACTGGCTTTTGCATTGCTTTCTAATAACTGTAAAATTGCTCAGGTTCTTTGGAAATTGCCCAAGGATCATGAACTACAACAAACCTTTGGAAAATATTGTTATAAGTTCCAGATGCTCTTAGGAATGTTTCCAACAGTCTTCAGTGATAAAGCCTGGAAACTTTCCGAAGCTGGTAAATGCATCTAATTCCCTCCAGGTCCAATACCTGCTACAACCTCCCTTGAAGCCTTGAACCATAAGCACACTGTACTTTTTTGTTGGCTAACTCAGACTTTCCTTTAGCAGATGATCAGAATGTAATCATGTTAGCAGCGAATTTTACGTTAAAGCAATCCCAATAATGCTACCAATCACTTTAAGTTTATGAACCACATCTCTCAGAAATGAACCTGAGTAACGGGAATAGTGTAAGAGTCAGATAATCCTTGCAGCTACAGAGAGACCTGCTAGCAATTGTTTTAAGCTGTTACTGGGGGATGAAAGCACTGTTTTAGCTGTCAAGCAGTAATAAATGGGGCTTTTTCTTACACAGCATTTTTCCACCCTTTTTTCCTGACCGTTCCTTGATTAACTGTGTATTTTAATCCAATGCTGTAATGGTTTACTTCAGATTTTCTCTTATGCCTTTTCAGCCCAGAGGCATTTTTTTTTCATTTACTTACATTTCCTAATACTTCCCTATTATGTATTTCCCATTACAATGATCCCTATTGTTTTGAGTGGTTCTTGACCTGAAAGGTACTGCAATTATTTTACCCACATGAGTTTCAGCCTTTATGTGATACTGGACAGGATTGCTATTTTGTTTAATAGTAGGTTTTATGTATTAAATCCTTTCCTTTGACCTGTATGATAGAGCATTCAAAACTAAAAGCTCTAAAAATACTTGGCTGTGGAGCCATGGCTGACTGTATTCTAGCTGTAATAGCTAATGAAGTCCACCTGCCCAGCCAAGGCATAGCTGGGGACAGTAACATCAGCTGTGACAGCTAAATCCAGTTGGTCTATCTGTTGGGAAAACCATGAGCAAATATCTGTTCAGCTTCAGAGCTCAGCTAAGCTGCAGCTGCCAGTCTGAAGGTTTTGCTACTCAATGGGGCAACCTAGGCAGCTGCAGGCTTGTATAGATCCAAGGCTTCAACAGTCCTCCAGGGGATTAAAATTAGAGTGCAAGCACACCTAGACCTTCCACCTCTCTGCCTGGTCTTTGTTGATGTGTTTTTCATTCTGTTTGCAAGGACACCAGAACATCTCATTAAAGACTCCTAAAACTATTTCATTTCCAAGTCAGTGCATTAAGTGAACCAATTCAAAGTTGTCTAATAAGCCAGAGGGTAAATTACTGAGTTGGATGGTTCGTCACAGTTATCCCCACAATGGTGGCATTTACCACCTGTGTGATAGTGAAAAGCTGGGGGCGGTGACCTCTTGGTCAGGCAGAACACAACCCATCCTGCCACATGGGGCACAGTCCCATGGCTTACACTGACAATTGAGGGTCTCAAGTATCCATGTAGAAAAACTTCTAAATTTATAGTCTGTCCCAATCATAACCCATGATCTGAATCATGGGTTATGATTGGGTTCCTTCTAAAAGATTTTATCTCTGTGGATCTATGTGAGATTGTGGAGAGGTTTTCTTGCTTCAGTGCCTTTTCTGGCAGAAACTTCAGAACAATAAGATGATCTGGCTGTAGTCTCATCCAGATGCTATTTTAATCTCTCCTTACAGGAGGACTCTAAAAATCACTAAATGTTTAGAAAGGAAATGATGAAAACTTATTTCTGGTAGCATAACTTTTTAGGGTTTTTTCTTTCACCTGCTTCCAATAACTCATTGGTACTTGGATTATTAGGCTTTGAATCTGTGTACTTTGCCTGGAATTTAGGTTTTAAATATGGATAGGCTTCAAAATGGAGTGTTAGCATCAACAATGTTTGTCATCATACAAATTCTAAATTTTGTGGGTAAAACTATTCTTTTTCTTGCAATTTTTCTTCAGTGTTTGTGGTGACTGTAATGTCACCATCTGTTCAAGAAGAAACAGAATAAGGTGCCAGCTCAGATGTGTCAGAGAGATTAAAGCCCTATAATGTTCCAAAATTTCTTATAATGATAAATCTATTTGGTTTCGTTTAATATGTGTCTATACTGGTTATTGTTTATATTCAGAATGCCTAGCTCTAACAGTCGTATTTGAGAAGGTAAAGACTGACTTGGAGTGAAAACTTGGAAATTACCTGCTTAATAAAACACTTCGGTTCAGAATAGACGATACCTTAGCAGATAAAGCTGCGTTCGGTGTAGTCTCGCATTTCAACTGTAGTGATCATCAAACTTTCATGATTCAGTAAGAGTGATGCTTCTGTTTTATCCTTGTCTGAGAGCGTATCAGAGATAGAATTATACTAGATATAAGGTCTTGCAGTTTTGAACATCCACTTTTAAAATCCAGGTTTTGTGACTAAACAATTAAGTGTGCTCACTTGTTCTATCTACCGCCTTTTGGGTGGGTGCTGACCTCTCTGGAAAATTAATCCTAGATTTTTTTTTTTCTTGCAACAATTGTTTCTATTATTCAAATATTTCCAGTGGGAATTGTTTAAAGGGATCACTTTATATAAAAGGGTCTTTTCCAAACATATTGCACAGGAAGCACTCATTAAAAAATCTATATGCAAGCTGTTTCTGTAGAAATATCCAACAGGACTGGATGTCCCCTTTGGAAAAAAATCAAACCAAGATGGAACCTGCAGGGGGGAGCAAATTCAACTACATTTTGACAGGATCCTCTACTGGCATTGAGATCCATTAATCTGTATAATCTGATAGTATGTAACTTCTACATATTCAGTGTCCGAAGGACATATGAGATTTCTTCTGCCGTGAAGAATCTTCTCCTCTGACAGTGAGGATTAGCTGAATGCATTCCCTTGCCAAGCCTCCAGAGTTTATAAAGATGTTATAGTTCAAATGACAGAAAAGAATGAAACTGTGGTAATGGTGATACTTGCATCAAAAACAAGTGCTGTCATCTCCATGCGTTCGGGAGGTTCTCAAGGACCTCTGGCTTCAAAGCCTTATTAGAAGCTTTCCTATTCTGCCTCAAATAGTCTCAGCCTGAACACTGTGATGTTAAATACATTCTCCTCCCAGCGTGGAGCTAGTGCAGCTACTGCAAGTTCAGAAGTAATTGTAGACATCAGAACAGGGCGCGAAGGTCTGACTGAGGAACTGTTCAGCCTTGCAGATATTTTTAGATGGCTGAACATCTCACTTGGTGTGACTTTTAGAAATACTTTTAAGGAGATTTACGTAATAGTTCAGTTCTGCATGCTGAAGGAATATTTTTCAATATTAATGTTGCAGAAGTTATAAGCAATGCCTGTACTGAGTACCTGATGATGACAGCCAGTGAAAACTGTAGTGTTCAGATTATTCCAAGGCTCTTCCCCAGATGTGTTTCTTACTTTGTCTTCTGAATCTGGCTGTTGTTGGATAGAAGGATCAGACCTACCATAGGAGAACCCAGTCTCCTAGATACTGACATGACCAAATAGCAGTTGAAAAGACACAAGAAAAGAAATAGGCTCCCACACCTAATGAAGATATGCAAAATATAATATTTCCTAGTATCTCGGTAGAAGTTATCATATGTTGTCATTCTCCTTCAGTAAACAGTTTGAATTTAAGTTTTAAATTCAAGCAAGGTTTAGCAAAATTGCCAAGCATTGAATAGTATGAAGATTTGACTCAAGCACAGCTAGATAAAATCTGCGTATTTTCACTCTAACATATCCATCCATCAAGTTCATAAATTCAAGTAAACACAATAGTTTTCCTTCAGGCAACTAGGCCAGCTTGTGTGAATACTATCTGGGTCAGAAATGGATGTATCTTGGTTGCTAGAACACTGTATTGAAATAGTTCCTCTTAGAAACCTGACAGGTACTCTAGGATCAGACATTATATGGAGAAATAGTTATGTTTTAGAACAAAGTATCTCACTTCAGAGAAGAAACAGTGCAACTGAAGTGATCCCACTTTCTAGCTGCATGATAGGCTTAGCACATTCTTTGGGAAAGGCAGCAGGGGAGATTCAAACAATTTGTGCAGCTTGGAGAGCAGGAATGCTCCTGAGATACTGCATCATGGAAGATACTGTCAGTTCAGCAAACTGTCAGTTCAGCTCTATTAAAGCAAACAAACAAAGAAGGAAAAAAAAGAAAACCAGAGCAGCAGTGCTAATAAAGTGCAAACATGGTTATGAGTTTTGGTATTTAAAGTTCAGTCTGAAATATAAAGCACGCTTCTATAGTTTACATTAAATGTATTACTTCAAAACCATATAACTTAGTATCTCTACAAAATGGAAGTAGATGATAATCTTCAAAATCCCAAAGCTACCTTTTTTGAGCATTTTTAACAAAGAGCTTAATCAGTACAAGGAAATGGGTGAACAAAGCTTTAGCCATATATAAGACAACGTCACACTCTTAGTGACAGTTTTCATGCATTAGACAAGGATGGATGATGCATACAACCCTGTCAAAAACCATTCTTACACCAAATGAAACAGAAGCCTCTGGGCTTGTGGACTCAAGTGTATGGAGAAATGAACAAAAGTTTCTAGAGGCATTTGTGTTTTTCATAGCCTGTTGAATTTGTTCTTTTAGCTCTTTAGAGTAGGAAACCTACAGCTGTTTCAAGTACAACATAATAGGTGTTTAAAAACTGTAGAATAGTTATAGAGAAGACATAATATGAGGTCAGATATTTACATCTTTAAATGGTTTTGTCTCCTGTCATGCTTCTGTCATATCTCTGTTAGTGGTTGGTACCTAAACCCAGAAGGACTGAATAGAAAGTTTAATAGTGCAAGACAACAGCTTCCTGATGTAAAAAGGGGGGAATTAATGCTTGACCGCTGTGAACTGACTGGCATATGTCTGTAAGTATAAGATTTAATTAAACAGATGGTAGCATACGTTACTGCTTTAGAAATGTGATTAATCATTATGAATGTTCTAGGTGCTTTAGAAGAATGACTAGAGCATCTGGCTGCCCACACTGAAACAGTGTACACCCACCTGACAGGAATCCATCTCTGTAACGTAGATGACACTTGTGTTTCTGTTAATTACTTTGCAACTTTATACTTTAGTGGAATGGACAAGTGCTGGCACATTCTATTAAAAAAGTAGATCCATTCTGAATTTGGACTGTATTTGGATTCAATTTTTAGCATCAACAAAAAACAGGAAGCAAAAAAGTCCAAGCTTAACCCACCAGTTCTCAAGAAACCCAGAGATGAAATTTAGTGTGGATTTCAAGACTAGGAAAAGGCCAGGTGCCTTTGCCTATTGTGGAGATACTGTTCTCCACTGAACCAGAATCAGATCAGATCAGTCAGGAGCTCCATCACTGTAAATCCCAGGCATGTGCACTAACATTTGTCGTGAAAGTGTTCTCCGTGTCATGTTCAACAACTCATTTCAAAAGAGCTCTCATGTTACACATACAGAATCCCACAGTGGTGGGGGTCGGAGGGAAACTCTTGAACTCACCCACTCCAACACCCTGCTAAAGCAGGGTCATCTCAAGCAGATTGCACAGGAACACATCCAGGCAGGGCTTGAGTATCTCCAGAGGAGACTATCCAGCCTCACTAAGCAGCCTGTTCCAGTGCTCTGTTGCACTCGCAGGAACAAGATTTTTCCTCATATTCAGCTGGAGCTCCCTGTGCTCCAGCTTGTGCCCATTGCCCCTTGAAACTCGTGATCCAACTTTACAGGCACTCGCTGAAGGCAAATGCTTCCTGCCTGTCTGAAATTCTCCGATTTTCATGTATATCATCCTAACATTTATGACCACAGACCACTTTCCTTACACAAGTGTTTGGCAAATACCTGACATCTTGCCTGTGTGTTTCTGAGGGGCCACAGCAGGAACCCAGGAGGAACCTCCTGATGCCAAGTCAGCCCCTTCTGGTGGGAACCTTTGCTCATCTGCTGGTGAGCGTGGTGAATTATTTGTTTCAAATAGATATAATATTTTTTAGTCCTCTATATTTATCCACATTCTGTCATTTAGTTCCATCTGCTGCACAAGGGAAATCGAGTCTTTATTTTAGAATCTGGTTCTGCAAACTGATGTAAGCTTGAGGCTTTCAGGATTCACAGTCCTTAAAGCTGGACAGGAACCTTGTTTTTAATCTGTTCTTTGAAGTATATGTTTCAACTTAGTTCATTTGTGTTCTTCAATTGCATGCTGCTAGATGACTTCCAAAGGATATAGCAATCATGCAGGGGATCTTTTGGTGCCTTGCAGGTTGAGATGATTCCTATACAGCTCTCAAGGTTCTTCTTGGGAACATTTCAGTCAGGCTCAAAGAAATAAGATGAGACAAACTTGAGGCTGAATAATAGCTGTGAGGTCAGAGCAAGTGTTGCAAAGCGAGTACTGTAGACTTAACTGATAACCTAACTGTATAGGTTTCTAGACATGTTTTGATTTGCTAAAAGTCACATTCAGAGCTAAAGATACTTGGACAAGACAGAATGCTGTTTCACTTGTTCAGTAGATCAACGGAGAAATACTCTCTGTCATTTTCATATGACTCTGAAAAGCTTACAAAAATAAACTTCCTTTAGAGGATTACCTTTTAGTTTCTGTGCATTTATAAATGCCATCTGTTCATATCTGAGAGCTGGGTGTTATGGTAACCTGAGTCTTTTAAACTTGAGCTAATTGCAGAGCACATGCCCATGCTCATGGAGCGCATATGCATGTGGGTGCATAATGCTGGCATGAGGATTGTGACAGAGAAAATCCAGAATATGGGAAGCCTTTGAGTGGATCTTGCCTGCCATAGTGGTCTGGTTGGAAGCAAGGAGGCCCTCTCTTCTACAAGCCCAAGAAGCAAGGAAGGTTACTTAAGGTTACTTGCAGTAGTACAAGTGCCTAGAGCTCAGGTAATAAGGGCTTTGCTCTATTGACAGGGAAAATCAAACTTTGGGGAAAAGATGAGGACAGGGTGGAAGCCTCTATGCTGAAATTTTCTTTTTCATATTAATAATCAGATATTTTGTGGGCGATTCAATGAGATAGGATCGGCTGTTCAGTTCATTCCATCTGTACAAAGAGAAGTTCGTGGTTATGCTGGCCATGGAGTGAATCTCAATCATCACGCACACAATGTTGTGTCCATTTACAAAACTTTTCAGGTTATTCTTCATAGAAAGTAATTTGGCATTTGTACACAACGTTTTCTCAAATGACTTTTGCTCTTAGAAGTGTCTTTCAACATGTGGCTATGTAGATCTAATAAAAGTTAATAAAATAATTTCACAAGGTTAGACAGATACACAGTCTCATTCCCCATAGTTGACTGTTGTATTAACTGGTACCCTGCTACTGTTTTCCTGCTCTGTGCATCCATTAATTATGGATCAATGATTCAATTCTTTAGGAACTCAGGTGATGCCTGGGCTACTGTGTTGTGAAATTAAAGCAATGCCACAGTGAACAGGAAAGAACGTGCATTTACTTTAGAATCATCATCCTGGAATACTGATATTCCTAGGACAAAAGCATTTTTCGTCAATCAATAATTACCCCAATTTGAATGAACGTGCTTTTCACCACACTGCTTCTAATCTTTTAGCATAACGTCTGTCAAGACCTTCTTTCTGAGTAACAATCCTTCCATATCTTTTAACGGCACAATCAAAATCTGGGAGCCAAATGCCCTTTATCACCATAGGCATAATTCACTGTGCTCTATGTTTTTCAGAAATGAAGCATAGCACAATTAACAAAAGAGCTAACTGCTTTACAAAGTGAATCATGTAGTTCAGTAGAATTTAACCACTGAGGATCAGCTCAACAAATAAAGTATTAATTTACTATTTGACATTCTGGAAAAAGTGTCAAACCAAGATGACAGCGGTGACTTCTCAGCTGCTAGGACCAGGAGGAGTAGCCCTCTTGAACACATTGCTCATTTTGCAGTCAGCCTCTTGCTTATGAATTCACCAAGATTCCTGTAATGTTTAGCTTGTTAAGTTTGTTCCTCTTTACCTTTGGGAAGTGAAAGTTCTGATGACAATTCTTTTGTTAGTAAAAATTGTTTGGTTTTGAAAAATATTCTCTAGTGTAAGAACTTGAATATGATCAAACCCAAATATTTACACAAAATAAGAATATTCTGGCAATTAAAGATAACGGCCTGTTTTCATTGACTTATCCTTTGTTCAGTCATCTTCATCAATCTAATTAAGCATTTAAGCAAATTACAGGAAAAAAATCTAACACTTTAAACCTTTATTTTTTTTTTTTTGCATGGGACAGAAAGGGCAATTAAGCTGATACTGTTTTCAGATATTTGTCAGTTTGCTAAAGCACCAGTTCTTTAGAGTGCTCCATTCAGTGTGCGGCCTCTCTCGCATCAACTGCCATATTGTAAATGATCTTTAACAATGCACTGCAAGGTCATGTTTAAATACGTACGTGAGAAGGATCTGCATGTTTTGCCTCCATCAGGACTAAAACTGGTGGCTGTCGTACCAACTGTTGCATTTACCCTGAGACTGTCAGGTATAACAGGCCACGGAATGCAGCTGCAGTGAGCGCAGGTAAAGCTGTGGCTCCTGGAAGGGCTTGCAAGTACATCTTGTGTCATTAACCCTGGGGAGCGTGACGCTGATGTCTGTGCTGCTGAGAACAAATCTGCAGTGTCAGAGCTCTTTAAAACCTCAGGACAACTGGTGCAAACCAGTTTGTGCCAAGATTTCCTCCAGTTACATTGCAAAACCCTGTTTCTGTGCTATGTAGCAAAGGGTTGACCACACCATTCCCTGAAGCTGCCTTAGACATGTCAGTGAAACAGTACTCAGCACCTCCAAATCTGGAATCCCAACCTTCATCTATAGTTAGTGGAAAATAATGTTAAGGGCTTCCAGTTCGCTGATGACACTAAATTAGATATCTGACATTGAGTAAGCTAAAAAAAACCCTAAACCCCTATATCTGGCAGATGCATGTGTTTCAGTTTGGCTTTTGCCCAGTCTTTGAGCCTTCAAAAAAGGTTTTCAGTGCTAAATCTCTGAAGCAGAGTTTAAACTTATACCCCACAAGGTCAGGCTTGGAGAAAAAAAAAAAAAGTTAATTTTCTTTTTATTTCCTGCAAGGTTACCTGGAATTCCACCTTGAGTAAAGAAGAGCTGTGGACTGAAAGTTATATTTGGCATTCAAGCTCATTTAGAAATAGAAATGATTTCTGTACTTTCTGTTTTGATTTATTTTGTTTTCCAGAGACAAGATTCTGATCTTCTGTGATAGGAAAGGTTATCTTCTCTCATGTGGTCTGTGAAATGTGTGAAGTGTATAAAATAAAAACTCTAAAATCTCAACATGTTTCCTTTTTCTCTTTTTTTTTCTTTTTTTTCAGGTTTCAACATTTTAAATGACAAGAAACTTACTTCAGAGTAGTCACATTGCAATGAGTTTTTGGATCATGTAAGTAGACCTCAATATTTTGCTGTTTTGGCTGGGCATGTACATATGATACTTTCAGAGGTTTTGATCAGTGAGGAGCAACAATTTGGCATGCATGATTTAGAGTTACAATATTGAGGATTTTTAAATGGGAAGGCTTTCACCTTTGAAAAAGCTAATGTTGGAACATTAGTTTGCTAATTTAGAAGTGAAGGGGTGAAGTTTCCCTTAGATTCTTTTGCAGTCTTCAGCCTACATATATTTGACAGTTTCTTCCAAAAAAGTACTTCTGAGGTGTAATAGCTGCCAAAGGATGGTGGCATGGTGCATTGCTCCACTGGTGATTCATTCATTGACAAACTGCCTGCTCTTGGCACGAGATTTATAAGGCCATTTAAAGAGTGAAAATTCAGGACCCGTAGACTGGACAGGAGGATCATAATGTGCTATTTCTCCATCTAATGGAAATGTCATCCTACCTGGTCCTTCTTTCTTCTGCCCAGAAATGCTATGCCTTTGAAGGGATGATGTGTTTTATATAGAACTAATCTAAAGGAAAAGGCTTTTTTTAACTTCCTAATGGAATATTTTTGTAACCATGTATGGAGCTTTCTAGAGAGGGAGGGACGTGGAGAGGGTCTGAGCATTTGTTCATTCCTGTGATCTGGCTGGAAGGAACACCATTGAGTCCAGACCCCTTCAGGCTTTAAATCTACATCTTCCTGAAAGGAATCCAGACATCTCTGACTTACTTCTGCTAGAAGGTATAATGACCCCTTGCCCAAATCCACTCCCAAACCCAGAATGCATCTTGCAACAGTGACAGCTAGAATCGACTTTGATGTGAACCTGATTGTTCAGGAACTAGGAACTGCAGTCTTAGAAAGGCTGCATCTCTGAACTTCAGTTTGGCAGTTCTTTTAATGGGGTCAATAATATCAGCTTTAAAAAACAGCTAGGACAATTTAGATAGGAAGTACTTAGTAGGAAGCATTATTAATAGATTTCTTCTGACAGCCAAATGAGGATGACACTTTTCGCTGCTATATATCAAAAGAGAGTATTTCCCTTTCTCATGATGAGTTGGAATAGTGTTAGCAACCATGGCAAATGTGTTTCCTGATTGCTTTTTCCTTTCGTTTTAACTTCAGAACACTTCACTTCAGGGACCATGTATCATTTACTAAATTACTTCTGTTTGCCTCCCCCAGCCACTGCCTGCTTTGTCAGCAGTCTGGGATCCAGCCGGTGACATTTTTCACTCCTTGTCTCAGAGGCACACACTGCAAAGCCCTGCCCAGAAGCCCCTGCACACCTTTCTGTAAAGTCTAATGATAGAGCTCTTCAACTGAGCAAGACTCATAGCAAGAGGGGCAGGTCTTGAGAAAGAAAATCAGGCAAAAGATAGGCTTGTCCCAAATGTTAAAAAGTTGGGGAAGAACATGATTTCTCTTTAAAGGGCACTTCTACTTTGCCAGTTCTGAAGTGCAACGTTTGGTAATAAGAGTTGATTATGCCATGCAATAGCATAGATATACTTAGCGAAGCAGGGAGAAATTAAAAGAAGGTTCTTCATATAAGACATGATGTAATGATTTCTGTCATGCTTAGAGCCACAAATGAAAACAGCAATTCATTACACACCATAACTAAGCAAATAGTTGAAGCTGCAGGTTGTACGTAAGTAATAAAACCAGAGCCGATCTAAGGACCCACAGGCTGAGTGCATTTTCTACTTTATTTATTAGTTTTTGTCTAGACCAGAATAGACTAGACTAGAAATAACCATCCACCTGCTCTGAGTACCCTGCCAATTATTTCAATCTACACAATCAAAACACAATGTGAACAGCTTACGGCTTCTAGCAAAATGCAATAGTCACTCAGATATTCCTACCTCTCCTTTTCCACTAGTACTTTAATTCATTTCCTTTTCTCCCAGTGCCAGGTCACATAGATGAATATTGCAAGCACTGCTGATAGATGCAATAACAAGCTGTTCTTTTCTTTTCTTTCCTTTTCTTTTCCTCATTTTCCAATGAAGAGTAGGGAATGTTGCCTGAAGTGCAATGAAAACACTTTGCAGTGTCTAGTTTTAGGAGAAGGCTTGTAAAATATTAGGCTTTTGTTTCTTGTTCTGACTTTTCTTAAGAGACTGCTCTTTCTCTTCTTTTCTGTGCTTAGCTACTTAATATAAAGTTTTGACCTAACAGCTCCCTCTCTTTGCTCCATTCTACCTTTTAACTCACTAAAACTTGAGTGCATGAGTAGAATTATTGTTTTTAGTAGGAAAAAGATATGTGAAAGTCTGCCAGTGCTCTAGCTATTTAGCCATTATGTCTTTATATCTTTTAATCTCACTAGAAGTCAAATTTAAGAATAGACTCAAATAAGGATTGACTAATCAAAAGTATTATCAACCTTAAAAATTAACATTCGTAACAATTAATTTAACAAGTGTTGTTAGTATTTAGATATAGACCAAGAAAACAATTGTATTTTCCCAGACATATAAGAGTTCTTAGCACCCTGGAAATTAATAGCATAATTTTCTGAAGTGCCAGTATCTAGATTTTCAAACAAATTTAGTGCCCAAGTCGCTTTGGAAATCACAGATCACTCATAGGAAAGCCGTATCAACATAAGGATGGTTTGAGGTCTGTAACCTCACTGTAAATTTAGAATTACACTGTGAAGTAACCCCATGTCAGTGAGAGCAGAATTTAGCAAAGGATTGTTGAAAGAATTTAAGAGACTTAGGTGCCCATATCCATGATTACTCCTTCCATTCCTGCTACAAATATTATTGTATTGTTGGTTCATGCCTCATCTGACTCCCACAACTGGGTAAAAGGCTGCAGACACACATTCTTTTCTGGAGCATCTGTGCTTCATAAAGAGGTTTTGCCCCCATTCCACATCCATCTGTCTCTTCTCCCTCTTTCATTTTCATAACTCAGATGGTATCCTCCAAGTCTTCCAGCTGTCTGTCCAAATCTCACTACTATTAGCAACAGCCACTGAAGTCTAGGTCACAAAATAGGAAAAGAGGAATTGTTTCACTGGAAGGGAAAAACAGTATCAAGGAAAATAAGTGGAAAGCATGTTTTATTTTTTTCAGCCCAAACTCAAAGACAAAAAAAGTGAATTTCTCATGGGCTTCACCTTGTAGTTTCCTTCAGTTTTTATGTAAACAGAAAACCCAGCATTGTGAATGTATGTCACATTTCAGATATGCTCTGATTTATGCTGCAGGGGAACTCACTCCTTCTCCAGTTGATACACAGGATCCCCAGGGATGAGAGTCTCTGAATGCCTTCCCTTCTCTCCCTGACTCTGGTATGTATCCCTTAGGTTTTGGTGCAATATTTGCCATATAAACCCCGAGCTGAATCTTGATGTGCATATTTTTTTGCTCTTTCATTTCACGAGACATGTTAGCTTGGTTTGTTAATAAATCTGAAGGTGTCTACACCAGACAAAACATTAATAGATCTCCTCCTTCCCACTTCTACCATATCTTTGGTGAGTCTTGCATCCGTGCAAACCAAGTGACTTTCTGAGCTGCAGCAGATGCTGCCTCTTCTCTTCTCTTCTCATCCCTCATAAGCCCCTGGCGTAATTACTGAGGTCTGGCTGGATGCTCCCAGTGTTCTTGGTCTCTGTGTGTGCTGCAGGCTCCTGTTGCCCTGCTGTGCACAGCTCTCTCCTGCTTGCTACATACTGTATTCCCTGCCTCCTCTGGTCAGGTTTAGTCATTCCCTCAATCAGGAACAATGTTCCCCTTCCCAAAATAGTAACAGGACAATGGCATCACCTTTTCAAATGATGATACTGCACAGACTGAGAATACACAGATACTATCACTCACAGGAAAACTGAAAGCTTTTGCTTAATCAAAAAGCTTTGTAAAGCCTATTTAATATTAATAAAGCTGATTTTAAGAGTAATTCAGATAGTGCTTTGATACACAACTTGCCTTATGTGTTTTATAAAAGGCTGGAAAGTGCTTCTGCATTTCTAGACTGTTTCCTGTCATTGTTGCAGTAGCAACAAACAGTGACGTGTTGCTCCCAAGTACCCTTGTTTGAATGCAAATCCATATTTGAAATGGCATCAAGACCTCCTTTAAATACCCTGGCAAATAAAAGGAGATAAAATTGAATTTATAGATGCAGATTCCAAAATTCCATATTCAGTGTCCTTTAATCATTGCAATCCTATGTTCTTGAGATTTCTTACAGTTATTTTATCAGTCTTAGAACTAAGTAAAGGTGAATTTTATTAAACAAGTTCATTATAATGGTATTTCATAGGTTTGGTCTTGCAATTAATGGATTGTAAATTTATACTTTAAGACTTGAAGAACATGATCATATAAATAGTCTTATTGAAGTTAACAGGGCTGTGCTTTGAAGAAAAATGCCATTAAGCAGAACACTTAAAAGTATGTATAGCTCTAAGCATATGTTTAAGTTCAAATGAAGTCAATCAATTTGGTTGTAAGAGGGCTTGACTATGCTTAGGTTTCTTGAAACATATATATTAATACATACAGTGGCTGCTGCACTAGCCTTGGGATGTCATTAATGTTTTAAAAACAATAGTCTTTCTAAACACTCATGGCCATTAGGTAAGAGAATTACTGTTAGTTGGCAGCCTTAAAATCTCTGTCTGTTTATTAAACTTTCATATGTATTGTACAGATGCAAAGAGGAGAATTTAACTGCATGCAAGTTGTTGAAGACTAGTCCCTATTGCCAAGAGTTGTAAATAAAAATTTGGCAATTTGAGACTGGTGGTAAGAAAATGATTTGCTATTTCTCATTTTTCTGCCTAAATACTCAGAAAAAAAGAAATTGTGGATTTGCTCAGGAAGTAATTTTCCTTGGGTTATTTTGGACTCTCCCTGCCCTCATAGGCTGTAAGAGTACTGTAAGGAAAAACAGGAAAGAAATGTCTGCAGTTGTACTCTCTGTACTGGGCACAGCATTGCTGACACAGCAGCCACTTCAGTGCATCTCCCTTACAGCAAAAAGCTGCACTGTATAATGGTATTTTGAAGGCAGAAGTTAATTTATTATATTTCTGTAACACAGGCATCTAATGTCTTAATTACAAGAAACTGATACTGGACTAATAGGAACATCCTACATTATTAAGCAAGGGTATAGAAGTTGAATGTATTTTTTGCCCTATACACATAGGACTCTATGTATACAAAGGAAACTTTGAAAGTAAGCATTCCAAATCTAAATCCCAAGGTCCTTATCACAGGTAATCTATCAAGAAATGGAGAGCAAACAGCACACCTAATTCCACTGCTTCTTAAGTGAATCTGTAGGTTACTTGCAGCATAAAGCAATCACATACTCCATGGAGCAGCATTTCCCTGACTGAAATCACCCTGTAACTTTTTTCTCCCCTTGATTTCTAAAGTATTTTCTACAAAAGACTTAAAGTCTTTACATATCTGCAACCACTACTCTCTCCAAAACTGAAGGGTACTGCTACTGGCACGTTGGATTGTATAGCCCAGTTCATACCTTTAATTGACCCCAAACCTTCTGACTTTTCTGTAGGAAGGAGTTTCATTGACATCAAAGAGTTCTGCTAGTTCCTTTGGGCTTAGGAAACTTTTATCTAAAGAATAATGATGAAAGAACAACAGCAATGATAACTGATCAAATCTGTACCCCCTATATTTGGGAAATCAAATCTGTACCCCCTATATTTGGGAAAACTTTCTTGGAAATCATTTTGCATGTATGAGATTTTTCATATTTTTGGCAAGGACCAGGTACAATCAGAAATCTGGAGAGAGAAAGGGAGCATAATCTTATAATCCAGGAGTCCTTTCTTGCCATTTCACATCTGTATTCTGAACTCTCTATATAATAACACTTGTATAGTGTTGTCTTTAATACTAATAGAATCATAGGATGGTTTGGGTTAGGAGGAACATTGTAGGTCATCTAGTTCCAGCCCACCTGCCATAGGACACCTTCCACTGGGTCAGATTGCTCAGAGCCTCATCCAGCCTGGCCCTGAACCCCTCCAGGGATGGGGCATCCATGACTTCTCTGGGCAACCTGTGCCAGTGCCTCAACACCCTCACAGGAAAAAATTTCTCTCTAATGTCTAATCTAAATCTCCCCTCTTTCAGCTTAAAACCATTACCCCTTGTCTTATCATGGCACTCCCTGATAAAGAGCCCCTCCCAATCTTTCCTGTAGGTCTCCCTTAAGCACTAGAAGGCTGCCATAGGTTCCCCCTGGAGCCTTCTCTTCTCCGGGCTGAGCAAGCCCAACTTTCTCAGCCTGTTCTCCTATGGGAGGTGCTCCAGCCCTTGGATCATCTTCATGGCCTCCTCTGGACTTGCTTTAACAGATCCATGTCCTTCCTGTGCTGAGAACTCCGGAACTGAACACAGTTCTCGGGTGAGGTCTCACTGGAATATAGCTGAGGGACAGAATCACCTCCCTCAACCTGCAACATTCTCATTTGCATTAACTGGATGACGATCTGACATATTTTTAAGTTCTTTTCCATATAAATGCACAAAAGTAGGAGATTCATATCACCATGCTCTGTGCTGACACAAACCAGTGCAATTCAGAAGAAATTCAGTAGTGCCTCTTTTTTAAAGCCACGCATAGATATGCATGAATTAAAAACAGCAAAAGTCCTTATCTTACTGTTGGTATTGAGATCCAGTACAATGGGTAAATTTTGATTAAATGTCGGATACACTACACTGGGCAACACTTTAATCAGTTGTTTCTGTATACTCCAAAAAAAGATACATACTTTGAATTAAAAGCTCTGAGAAAAATAAAAACCCCAACACATTAGTGCTTTCATCAATAGGATGTACAGAAATACCAGAAGTCTAATTCAAACATTTTCAAGTTTTTGTACAGCAAAGCTATGCAGGGCTTAGAAAAAAATATAATATCAGAAAAGTAAGCTTTTAACATTGCTGTTAAGCTCCAGGTATTTATAAAGTTTTGTGTATCTGTCACTCAAGGATCTAGTATAAAACTTATTAAGTTTATAATTAGAAACTTATTCTATTCCATTTTCCAAATTCCAGCCTGTACTCTGGAAGTCAAACTTTCTGGCATGGGCTTTAACAATAAAGATGAAGGCTCTATGCCAAATTAGGCAAAATTAACAACCCAACAACCTCGGTTTCTTTAATAGGTCTGCACAAGTCAAAAACTTATTACACAGCTTAAATGACGATGGTGCAAAGGAAGTAGCTTCTATTCTATTCTTATGTCTGCTCTGGTTCTCAGGAGCTGAGAACAATCAAAATAATTTCTGTCGTAAAGGCAGCAGGATAAGGCAACTGGTATATGAAGAAGACATCGGGCAGAGAAAAAGGTGGTGGTCTTACATATTTTCTTCTAACTGGAACCACAATTTGACTGGTAGTGGTTATCCTTTCTTCTCCCATACAGAAAAATCTCACTGAACCATTGTAAGGGAGTTGGGAGCAAATTTTCCTCTGACTATTAATGTTTGGTTGCGCCTAGAAAAACAGAAAGCAGCTGTAGTCTACTACCAGCTGACCAGTGAACAGAGCTGACCACTATTAACGCTTAAAATATACTGTCCTATGTGAAAATTAGGCAAGTGAAATTTCGATTGATTTGATCAAGCAATATTGCATGCACATGCTCACTACTGTCAAAATTCAGAGTGGTTATAATCTAAGTAATTTGCCAGCAAAAAAAGATGTAGATACTTGTTTTGAAAGATCACCTAGCTTAATGTTTGTCACATTATTTCTTACAAAATCATTTGAACAATATTTAGGAATCAGTCCACTGTTTTGGGTTTTTTTTTTAATTAAAGTTTACAGAAATAATGTGTGGCTGACCTGTGAGTCTTATGACTGTTTTTATAAATTTCTTTTGCCATCAGTTCTTTCTTGAGTCAAAAATAGAATTCTTGTGGATGGAAAGTTTTATACAGCAAGTTTGCTGTATAAATAGAATAGGGGTTGTTTAGCCTGGAGAAGAGGAGGCTGAGGGGAGACCTTATTACTCTCTACAACTACCTGAAGGGAGGTTGTGGAGAGGAGGGAGCTGGCCTCTTCTCCCAAGTGACAGGGGACAGGACGAGAGGGAATGGCCTCAAACTCCGCCAGGGGAGATTTGGGCTTGAGATTAGGAAAAAATTCTTCACGGAGAGGGTGGTTAGGCATTGGAACAGTCTGCCCAGGGAGGTGGTTGAGTCACCATCCCTGGAGGTGTTTGAGGTGAGGGTAGACGAGGTGCTTAGGAGCATGATTTAAGGATTGGTGGGAATGGTTGGACTCGACGATCCAGTGGGTCTCTTCCAACCTGGTCATTCTGTGTGATTCTGTGTGATTCTGTGAAATTTCCTCTGATGGTTGGTATTTAGAGAAGCATTTCTCTAGCTGCAGCTTAGTGTGGATGTTAAGGAATAACAGAAACTTTTAAAATTATAGAGCTAATTATCTACATGCAGCTGATCAAACACTTTGCACTTCCAGCTGTGAGCACAACTCACCACATCTGTTTGCCTCTCCCTGGGTAAGTCTATGCAGCAGTGGCTGCAGTGAATGTTATGGTGTAGACACACACCAAAGGCAGCATTAATCTAACGAGCCTTGGATTTGGTAGCATGACAACACAAATCTTAATGTGGCTTTTTGCCTTGAGTCTTAGCCAGCTGCTTGCTGAGTGCTGGGCAGAAAGTTTGGGGTGCCGCAAAGCTGGGTAGCTGCCACTGCTCTTGGCTGTAAGGGCTGGTACCACTCTGTCCTTCACAATCTCTTTCCTCTTCTGTTTGTTTGTTTTCTAAAGTTGCTTTAGTTATACAGAAAGCTCATTGGATCTAAAGATTGTACTTACTGTTCCTAGAGGACAAAGGGATGACAATGAATTGACACAGCATGAAATAGGGAAAGATTCCAAACAGACTATGTGGTAGTTTATCCCTCCATGAAAAAGTTGAGTATCCTTGAGTTGTAGCTAAGTAAAAGATGAAATTTGTTGAGACAGGTACTTGTCTTGAGAACATTGTTTTTTGACTGTTATTTAATATTCCAAATATCTTCTTCTCACCTAGATCATGAGGACTCGGAGTTGCAGAATATAAACACTTTTACTGTACAGTGTACTCATCCTCGCCCATCACATGGATGAACTGTATGAATAGTCTTTCAGACATTCTTTTAGACTGCATGAATATTCCTTCTGCACAGACATTTCCACATGCAGGAGTGGAAACACTGTTATCCATACGCCTTGGGAAACCTTCAACTCGCATCTCTGTACAGTCACTAACTTGTGCTCTATGTCGAGATTTAACTATGCATAATAACAGTAATAGAAAGGCATATGATGTTCCATTTGATCTTTATGTATAGTAACCGTGCTAGAAAGCTGTATGATGCTTTGTATTTTCTTTGCAAGCGGAACCAAAGAAGCAGTTGAAATCTTTTTGTTCAGACTCATGCTATTTTTCACCTTTCAGGATCAGCAGTTGTCAGCTCATTGTTTAAAAATCCCTTGTACTGGTTCTGTTCATGGTGCCTAAAGAGCTTGCTTTCTCTGGCTAATAAAAAGCTTCTTTTTTATTATTATTTTTTTGTCCACTGAATGAGAGAGTAAGGGCATGCAATTTTTGATTTAGCCTCCTGCTGCTGAGTTTTCAAATTTTAAAGTGGTAACAAAAGGGACTGCATGTTTTCAGCACTGAAATCTCTGATTATACTATGGCAAAAAATTATAAAAATCAAATGCAGGCAGAAAATAGTAGGCTGGAGATATGTGACTTTCTTTAACTGCTGGCCTCCTACAATAGAAACAAAACTTTCTCAAGACAACAAGCTGTAAAGAAGAGACTGTTATACCAAGTCTTAGACTATCCATTTTTGATAGATTTAGTTAACCTACAACAGAACAGCAGTATTGACATATATCACTTTGAAAAATGCCAGCTGAATCAGATATTTTTGTTTCCTGGGTTACATGCTGAAGGCATGTCATTTGTTCTGATTTTCTTCTGTCCCTGCTAAGGCACTCTGATCCTGTATTTTATGATTATATGTTCACTCTCTGAACTACCCCAGAGATATCAATTACATTTTTTGGTGAATGAACAGCAGTTCAAGCAGGCTATATTAAACTCTCACTTTCGCTCCTATTTGTGTAATTGTTTGGACTAGAAATTTGGTCAGATGAGTGAAATTACTATCTTATGGTAGACAATTTTTGGTGGGAAGACTTCTGATTCTATAGTTTTCCTCATCTGATATCACACATTAGAAAGAGTTGCCCCCAAAGGAGAAAACTAATGAGATGGTTAGTTAAGTTTGAGTCTTGCCTCGGTGGGTTTTTCCTAAGAATTAATCACTGCCTGGTTCTGTGCTTTTCAAGTCTCCCTTCTGGAAGGATATTGAATACTAAGGAGAGGAACCTTTTGATTTTTTGAGTCTTCAGTAAAACTATGGATACAGCTGCCTGCTGACACACCTCACAATGTAGACCCAGGTCTGGGATTTTAAGATTCAGATCTTTTAAGATTCAAAGCATGACCAGAAAACCAAAATTATGTACACAATATCACCACAGCTTTTGCTTACAGCTTATTTGGTGAGAATAGTTAGGGTCAGGCTTGTCAAGAAAGTTTGATGTGAACAAATCTTTTCCAAGAGAATTATTCTCTTTTGCTTTCGTTCTCTTTTCTTATATTTCCTACATGTATAGGGAGCGGATGTCTGTGTGGGCAAATTCTGCTCTCGTTGTTTGCTGACATCCTATCAAATTTGTGTGCACAAGGCACAAGCACTTGTATAATTCATACTGGTGTGACTCAGGATGCTGATTTGAACTTACTACTCAACGCTCCCTTCCTGGGAAAGCAATTGCTTGTTATTTAGGAAAGGAGTTGATAGTGTTGATAGCAGCTCGGAATATCTTTTCTCCCAGGAGAGTGCCAGAAAACAGATGTGTGATATGCCATACCCTTAACAGATGGACATGCCATATGCCATTAAAAGTGGTTATCCAACTTCCTCTCACAGTGTGGGTGAACAGCTCTTTCCTTTTGCATCAAAGCCTTAACAGGCAAAAAAAAAATATTAGTTCCTTAAGGAGGTCAGTAACTCAGAGGAAGATTTCCGAGGCATCTTCCAGCCTTTCTCAGTGCTGAAGAATTGTGTACCTTTCAGGTTCTGTCTGCCTGAGAGTTTGCTGTGCCCATATTGCCAGCTGTGGGAGATATCTTCTCAAACTCACAGTCCTGGGATCACATTAATGCATGTCCAAACCTGAACTAATTTGCTTTGTTTTTCCAAAGGTAAGCTCAGAGCTGGGCTAACATGGTCACGGAACACGTGGAATTACTTGGCATACATGAGGAACAAGCTCCCATCTCCCCCCAGAGCAGAAGCAGGGCTTCTAGAAATGAACTTCAATGTCTAACTGAACTCCAGCTTCCTTACAGGAAGGTAGAAAGTAGCACAATGGCCTAAGAACAGATACACATATCATTTACGTGCTGATAGGTAACTCAGGTGGGACACTTCCAGGCCAAATTCCATGAATATATAGGTACTGACCCACTCCTGTTTTGGGCTCAAACTTGATTACAGACCCATACGTGATGCTATGCCGTTGTGTGGTTAGGTGGTTTGATGGACTACTGTATATGTTCTATACAATATTTGTCATACCACTAGTCACTTGTGGCCTTAACAAAAAAGCTGAGATGATCCAGGTTTTATCATTTTAGGATGGGAACTGTATCACATAAGTGACTAAACCTATTTTGGTGAATGGCTGAAAATGGTTACAATGGTAAAATGTTGCAATTATACTGAGAAACATAGCTTTCATAAAATAATTTGTCTTTAGTAGACTAACTTTCTCCGAAGAACATAGAATTTTGCTGGGAATGTGCCAAAGCAAGTCTGTTTCAAACCTGATTGACATATTGGTTTGGTTTCTCTCTCACTATAGATTTGGTTCATTCAGATGAATGACTTCACTTTGAGCTGGTTGATATTTTAGGTGGAGATGATACAAAATGAGAGTTGAGAGGAAAAGATTTGAGGAAGTTCTTCATAGGAAACGTCTTCTTAGACCCCAGCTGGCTCCTGCGGGTGGTTGGTTTTCTGTTTCAAATTATTCAGAGTCCCAAAATGCAGAAGGATTACAATGAATGGTTTTGATTTGGAGAGTCTACAGCATAACGTGAGACAATAGCCACAATAAAACCTACATAGATTGAATAATGCAGAATCAATACATGAACAAAAGTGTATGATGAGGGTTGCTATGGCATCTCCCTTAGTTAATAAAGGAATAAATAAAGGAATGAAAATCTCCATAAGTGGTCTGAGTACAAATTAGGGCTGTTCCTAATGACACTAATGTATGCAGAAGCATTTTTGAAAAATTAATTATCTTCTTTCATAAACAAGATTTTTTTTCTGATCATGCTTAAAATGACTTTAATTTGTCTAAATTTATTCCAATTCCAGTTGAACTGTCTCTGAAGCTTCACTTGGGAAGGAAGGAAGTTATGAATAAAGAAATCTGTACAAGTATTTTGTTCAAATGCCTTTTGCTGTTTTGAGCTGGAAGTGTAAGAGCAGAGGCATAAGTACACCCCAAAATACAGTTCCTCAGAGAAAATGGAACTTAAATCCTGAACAACTTGAGCCCTTCATTTTACTACAAGACTTGACAGAGAAGGGACAGTAACAGGATATACTGAAGGCAGTTCTGGTGGCCTATCTGTGATTCCCAAACTTCCTCCCAGGTCAGCATGCCCTGAGCTGGAAAACTCACACTTAGTTTCCAGCTGGAACTGCCAGACGACATCCTCACACATTTAGAATAAGGATGTCCAAGGAATTAATGGGATTACACAATTTGGGTTTGGTGAAATGAAAGGGTAAGCAAGTTATATGCAATGAATAATTAATCTATGAGGTTAAGATCTGCTTTTGCTTGTCAAACATTTATTTGGTTATTTAGCATTAGTAGTACTTGATAAGATCACACACATCTGAATAGTTTTCCTGATCTGTGAATTGATTAGGTGTTGTTAATCATGTGCAATAGTTCTTCATCTTGAATAAGACAGTGCTGAAGCTCTGCACCCATGTTGTAGTGTTTAGATACATAATTCATTGACAACAAACATATTCTCAGTAACATTCCTTACTGATATAATCTCAATTGTTCTAACAACTTCATGCAAATAAATACCAAAGCTTCTTAAAATGTGGGGGTTTTTCCATTTAAAGGTTGAGTGGAGGTTTCTCTGTGTGCTTGAGCATTTGTTACCCCTTAAATATATCTCACCCACCACATCTCCTACTGATCTTGGAGAGCGCGTCAACCTTTAAGTGAATATTTTAAAGCTAACTTAGCTTTCCTGAGAAGCGCTGTAATGAACAGAGGTAACTGATGCCCACTAGTTATCACATTCCAGGGTGCTGGGTGAATAAATTATCTTTTCCTGGCCCTTAAATGAAACGGTCCTAATTTGTGGAAATACATTTCATAGTGACAAATATCCCTTAAAAAATGCATGCAAATATAATTGTATTTGTTATGTGCAAAAGGCCTTCACTCACTTGAGTCATAGGCAAGTTTGTATTCCAACAACAAAAAGTAAATACCAAATGACAAATGATTAATGTTTGCTTAGGAGAAAATAACATTGTTTGCTTGCAAATTCAGGCATTTTTATGGGCTTGATTTAAAGCCTACCAGTAACCCAAAAGTCTCCCACCTCATGCAGGTCAGGCAGCTGCAGATTTTTGTGAAAATAGAAAACAGCTTATGGGAATATTTCAAAATAGTCAAAAATAACAGGTACAGGCAAGCAAAATAAAGATCATTTGAACAGCTCCATATCTTTCGCTGTTTATCTCAGTTATAACACTGGAAATTAGAGCAGACACATAAGAGAACACGATGTGAACTGTGGGTCTGTGTAGCAATCTAGTTATAAAAGGGACTGCACCTTCAGTTACTTCAAGTCGGTGAACTGCTGCAGTTAATTACAAGTATAAATATTTTGCAACAAGAGGATGAATGGGCCTGCAAAAATTAGTTGTCCACATATTGGTTTCAAGTGCATTTTTCAAATTCCTCGTGATATAGTAAATCCTCCAGGTGGTAAAAAAATTTGGGCTGGATCATTAACTGAAAACTCTGCACCATTTGCATCGAATTCAAAGTGGTGAACAGCGTTACCTGACCGTAGCTCTGCTCTGTAAATCAGCAAACAAAATTTGGCAGCTGAGTATTTTATTCTCAATAACAAACTATACTTGAAAATGTTTGCACTTACTCTCTCCTGTGAATTTGCACCGACAGGCTGTTCTTTGGCAGCAAGTCACTTTTCAGCCAAAATATATTTTGAAATTCAATAAGAAGCTAAAGGATGCTTATTAAGTTAATAATTACTTTTCACTTAGGCTGCATTTTCACCTTTTTACAAGAAGATCTTTAAACACCTTTTGGCAAAAATATACAGTAGGAAAGGATATAGCCACTCTGATTCGCAAGGGGATTTATATGTGCCTCAGGTAGGGACAAATAAACAGCTGCATTCACTGTAGTATCACTTCATGCAACTTTCTCCTGCCACTAGTTAGGCCTTAATATACTTAGAAGGTTGCTCTTCTAATTTGAACTGTGTGAAACTTTGGCTGGAGGCTACCTCTGTGTCCCAGTGATAAAAGAAGACATAAAACAACCCAGTGCCTGATCATTCTCCCTGGCTGTCAGTGAATCATGTTTAATAGCAACTCATTGCAGTTTGAGCCAATTTGCTTTCGATGGCATCCTTTTCCATGGGCTTAGTGCTCAGCAGGCCCTGAAGCAATCTATGAATAACTTCCCAACAGATGCTGTTTATGAATTGAAGCAAATGGCTTCCCTGTTTCTCTTTTTTCTCACTTCAATAATTTTCAGTTACATTGCGATGAATATTTATAGTCCTATAGCAGTGCATAAAAATGGGAACAAGCAGACCTGTGCATTGTTTTATACGTGAGTGCTGTTCTAATGGGCTTTGGCTCGATGGTTTTAATAATGTTCTGTTGATGGGCTGAAAAGAGAATGCAAATTGTAGATCAGTCACTTCCATTCACTATTTTAGCAGACTGCTCATTGATGAAAGACTATATTAGGAGCACAGATAGTGCACCTTATCTTCTGGAAATAATACACCCTCTCATACAACCCTACAACACCTTTCTACTCAGCTTTATTTCCTACACGTAATCCCAAATAACTGCATTGATAAATACAGGATCTCACCCTACTGCAGCCGGTCCTTACTGGGTTTATCAGACTCTGGCTAAGATGTCATGGAATTTACAATAAACTTAATGTGTAGTGGTAATAGCAGCCACTGTTACAAGTATGTAATTGCCATGAATTAAGTTGGAAGGTACAAAGGATAAACTGATTCGTGATCAGCCATCATTCTTTAACAGAACAGTGCAAAATTCTTGTTCAGTCCTAGAATGGCCAATTTACAACATTTTATAATTCTGTAACAGTTCTTCAATGTTGTTTTGCCAAGAAAAGTGGATAGATTTACAACTGTAGATGTTTATTGAGTTTTCTTCCAAGGCAACTCTTCTTGGTGCTGCTTTATTCATCTCCGAATGTCTGATCTACTTGTCATTCCCATTAAACAATAGAGAAGCTAAAGAAATAATGCTTTTACCATCACAGTGATTCCAAAATTAATAAACCCTTTTAACTTACGAGATACACTTGTAAAAACATATTGTCTGTAAATATATACTAGATACAAAGCATGCATATTTAAATACAGAACACATCAAGCTATTGCATTTTCCATTGCCATATAATAAATACATTTGTACAATAAAAATAATTGGAAATATGAATGACCAAACACATTTTTCACACTACACATCTTTAACACGGCATTTTATTTGCCAGTAGAGAAGCTGGAAACAGGAAATAATCTGAACAATTTCTCGTATCCTAATATGATTGCACTCATGTGAATTACAGCTTTTAAAAATCTGTTGTAAATAGGGCACACTAAATAAATATGACTGTTGTGCCTATGAAACTCAGATTGTGTGATTTCATCACTTCTGGCTTCCCATAAATGAATAAAAAGCATATACCATGTTAACTTACATTATCAATTGCTCTTCCAGGAAAGAAAACAGGGCGATGTCCTCAGTTCTAGGCCATTAAGTAGCAAAATAATACAGTTAAAAGCCATACCAACCTACCCTTCTACAAGTGTTTCTTTAACATTGTGAAGTCTCTTCTAAAAGGCACATATCATAGAAGGCTGGCATTTCTAATTGATAGGATAATTTGGTATTTGAAAATATGTATTTTTTCCACCAAATCAATAATTTGAAGAGTTTTCCTGTTAGGTTATTAAGGTGGCTTGATTTGGACAGCAGGGTCAGGTCTGTTCCCCCACATTGGGTGATGAGCCCAGGCCTGTGGCCATTTGGAGAATTTGGCTCCAGCCATCTCTTTCCATCTCTTGACCCATTCTTCTTCTTCTTCTTGATCTTCTGCCATCTGCTACAATTTCATTCTAAGTTCTTGGCACTTCTTTTCTGCTTTTTTGCGCCATGAGAATGCCATGCACCAGTGTTTATCTCTCATCTTTGCTGATGTTATTTCTGGTCTTCTCTAAGCTGTCCTGCATACAGTATGGAATGATAGACAAGTCCTTCCCTTGATATTTGATGTAATTGAAGGTACCAAAACCACAGTAAAGGAAAGGCCTAATTTGAGTTTTTCAGTATCTTTTAAGAATGAAAAAAAATGGATTAAAATGTTGACTAGCTGTTCACAAAAATGTCTTCTTCCTGTCAATCACACACAGTAGGGTTTTCTTTATTTAATTCTTCCATATAATTTATCTTCACAGTTCCCTCTATAACTCATTTCCACAGCTTCTTGCTTCTTGGACAAGTTATTGATCTAATGTGTACAGAGAAGGGTTATTTTTACAGGCAATCTTTTAATAATAATCACCTATGCACAAAATCAAGGAGCTCTTTAATGTAAGCAGTTGTAGAAATTTGATCAATGTGAGCATTACAACATTAGATCTTAAATTAATTGTTTCAGCTTACACTTTAGGTAACTTTGACATCACTTCAATATCTGGTCTTTTCAGTATTTTATCATGTAGGATACATTATCTTCATAAATCACTGTCAGCTAAGAAATTTTGCTGGAGACATAAAATAAAATTGGTGATGTGAACAATTTTCCAGTGGAAGTTAGGGACTGAACTAGATACTGGCCCTCAT
Organism: Clamator glandarius; assembly: GCA_033459285.1. Taxonomy (NCBI): domain Eukaryota; kingdom Metazoa; phylum Chordata; class Aves; order Cuculiformes; family Cuculidae; genus Clamator; species Clamator glandarius. The sequence goes on along the minus strand of JAUNZM010000089.1, from coordinate 466,626 downwards.
TTCCAGCTCAAATGATTATGATTTAGTGCCTCAAAAATACCCAGGGAAAGCAATGAAAAAGCTCCATCCAAAACATTTGCAAAAAGTTTATAATGCATTACAGAAGCACCACTCATAAACTGCCATAAACATGCAGAGATTAGCTGTGCTTAACAGAAAGATTTGGTCTATATTTAAGAACTTTTTTCTCTAACTCACTATACTAATTCCTGCTGAGGAATATGTCTGTCAGTTAAGTTTTCATTAAAAAGGTGTTGTTTTTTTTAACCACTGAACTCAGAACAAAAGTGTAGATCTGATACTCCCTCCTTATTAACCTCGATTAGAAATGGTAAATAGATGTTTTCTCATCTTAATCATAAAGAACTGACTTTCTAAGAGAAGCACCTGAAGTAACACATCTGGACAACCCTATGCAGTGATACAGACTAGGAGAAGTCTGGCTGGAGAGCCGCCTGCAAGGGAAGGACCTGGGGGTGTTGATTGACAACCGACTGAACATGAGCCAGCAGTGGCCCAGGTGGCCAAGAAGGCCAATGGCATCTTGGCTTGTATCAGAAACGGCGTGACCAGCAGGTCCAGGGAGGTTCTTCTCCCTCTGTACTCGGCCCTGGTGAGACTGCACCTCGAATCCTGTGTTCAGTTCTGGGCCCCTCACCACAAGAAGGATGTTGAGGCTCTGGAGCGAGTCCAGAGAAGAGCAACGAAGCTGGTGAAGGGGCTGGAGAACAGGCCTTATGAGGAGCGGCTGAGAGAGCTGGGGGTGTTTAACCTGGAGAAGAGGAGGCTGAGGGGAGACCTCATTGCTCTCTACAACTACCTGAAAGGAGGTTGTGGAGAGGAGGGTGCTGGCCTCTTCTCCCAAGTGACAGGGGACAGGACGAGAGGGAATGGCCTCAAGCTCCACCAGGGGAGGTTTAGGCTGAACATTAGGAATTTTTTTTTTCACAGAAGGGGTCATTGGTCCCTGGAAGAGGCTGCCCAGGGAGGTGGTTGATTCACCTTCCCTGGAGGTGTTTAAGGGATGGGTGGACGAGGTGCTAAGGGACATGGTTTAGTGTTTGATAGGAATGGTTGGACTCGATGATCTGGTGGGTCTCTTCCATCCTAGTGATTCTATGATTCTATGGCAGTGAAATCTGACGGTCAAGCGCAATCACATTGCAGATCACACCATGGGCAGCTTCCCACTGGTCCTTGAGGACCATTGCTGCCAGCTGCGAGTACCTGTCAGTACCAGGGGTAATGGAACAGGCAATGTGCCCTAGGAGCTCTAAGGGAAATGGGTGCAATGGATATTCTTTCCAGGAATCACAGAATCACAGAATAACAAGGTTGGAAGAGACCCACTGGATCATCGAGTCCAACCATTCCAATCAAACAAGGAAGAAGATATGTACATCATATCTTCAGAAAGGGAGAAGATATGTACATCAATGTCCACATGTTCGTTCAAAAGGGTTTATTGATTTACATGTAGCTGTGAAAAGTTTTCTGTATATTTAAACAATTTGAATGTGTAGTGTTTCTAATGAGTTGTTTATTACTGTGGACCTCAATTTACCACATGCTGAGAAGGCTATAAATACTGATTCTATATAAATTATTAATAAAATCAACATCTTTTATCACTTTCTTGCTGACAAAAACTATGATGAGCTGAAAGTCCTACAAATGCTTTTAAGCACTTTCCCCTCTCTCCTCCTGGTACACACAAAGGAAATATTTGCTTTTATACAACAGTGAAAATGCTTTTTCTGTGGCTAGAATAAATTTTTTAGTCTTTCTACAGTGGATACTAATAACCAAAGTGGCTTTATTATTACCTAACAAAAGGCTAACATGCTTTAGCTTTAAAAAATCGTATCTTTCCTACTGTCCTTTTCATCTCAGACTTGTTTTCTGCTATAGTTAATTATTTTTCTCATAGAAAAAAAAACTTTAGTACTAAAAAGGGAGATTCAGATTAAGGGCTCACAGAGGCTTGGATCTTAATGTTAGCATTATTGTGTAAGCAGGAATTTATCAATTTGGGATTAAAAAATAATCACCAAAAATATTTTAGGAGCATGATTCATTGTCAAACAAAAATACCAGAATGTTTGTTTGATTCCATAGAAAAGACAGATGTCTTTATCTTAGCTCTATGGGAATGCACTGGAAAATTAATAGGAGCGTGTCTTTAAAGAAGCTAAATTTGAACAATCGCATGTGATAATTTCATTTCCTTTTTTTTCCCTCTTTCTTTGCCTTTTGCAGTGTGACATGACTCAGACAGAAATAGCAGGATAATATCACAGATGTTCCTTTACACCAATCACTGGGTATTGCTTATCCAAATGATGTTTTAATACAAACACACAACTGCTCCTTCTGTTTCATTGCTGTCAAAATTTTGTTTCAAATTTAATAAATGGAGAAGTGAGAGCAGATGTGTCATTGACAGTTTGCTTTCTTCACTGGGTTCAGGGCAAGCTAGAGGATGTTAATCACATCTGCATTTTTAGAATATTTAGTTCTGTGCCTTTTTCACCCAGTCTGGCACTCCTCAGTTGGTTGTTTAGAGCCAGTGCAAATGGGCTGTGGCTGTGCATCAGTTCTGGAAAGCTACCACAGTCATGGAGCTCTAGAGGGAGTCATCACCCGTTGGTGGCTCTTGGCACCTCAGGTACCTCACTGGCTTCTTGGAGAACATTGAGTAAAATCACTTTTCCAGCTACAGATGGTCCCTGAAAACCTTATCAATGCTTGCATTGATCCCAGGTCAGCCAGATCCTCATGGTTCTTATGTGATTTATGGCTTTGATTTATTTATACCATCAAATGCAGACAGAAAATCAGAAATTCAGCACAAATTTCGATTGCCATAAGGAGATACTGAGGTTTTATTTGCTCTCCTCCTGCAGCTACCTCTCCATGTTATGTGAACTGATCTCAAAATGATGCACAATGAGGAATCTTCTTGCCAGAATATTATTGATCTGTGATTTGGGTACCAGGTTCAATAGACTGCAGGCACAGATGTGAAAGAGATAATTTACTCCCTTTCACCCTCAAATTTTTCAGAGCACTTCATTTCAGGTATATAAATCTGTACACACTTCATAGCAGTTTTGTGACCAAATATATGGCATTTACATTACTTAAGGGATTTTTCTGTAAAGCAAGAATGAGTTCTTGGATTAATCAGATGGTCATGGTCTGGAAACTGCTGACATCTATGTCACATGGCCCATGGAGTCCACACACAGCTACACTGGTCTGTAAGACACTGAAGTGAAGGAGTTTCTTTCTTTTCTTTTTTGTTTTTCTTATGTTTTTTTTTATTCCACATCGGGATTTGGTTCAAGCTCAATAAATTCAACAAGTACCAGATTTTCAGCTGGTGTAAATTTCACACATTCACTTCAAAAGCAGCCACTGCCTTTCACAGTAGGAATTTTCCTGCTATCTTGGGTATACACAATTTGCAAGTGCTGAAGTTGGATTGTCCATCTTTATAACTTTGAAAAAGAGATTTTCCATACTTACTGGTGGCCACACTCTGAACAGTACTTTTCCCCTACTCCCTTTGTTGTTGAACAGAATCATAGAACCATAAGATAGTTGGAGTTGAAAGGGATCTTAAAGATTATCTAGTTCCAAACCCCCTGCCATGGGCAGGCACACCTCCTGCTAGACTAGGCTGCCCTGAATAGTAAAATGATTATTTGTGCAGATCTTTTCCAGAAAAATGTGACCAAATTTTGCCCGCAACATTTGAGGAAAACATGGTTCATGTATCAGGACAAGGCCAAAAATCCACAGCATGAGATTCTCTTTAGCCAGCTGAGCTTCATTTCCTTTAAGGAAATCATAGTGTTTGTACATATCTGTCCCTCCCTACCAAAATAATCCAACCCTCTCTCAATATCTGCCAGGAAACTTAAACCAATATAGAAATAATTAATTAGCGAAAACCATGTCTGAGCACAGGAAAAAGGCAGAGTTTTACTTCTCTCCTAGCTATTGATTTCTTTCGTAGCCTCTGAGAAGTCAATGAACCTGCTTGCCCCTGCAGTGGCCACATATTCAAAATACAGGTGATGCAGGAAGGAAGGGCTGATGGGGCAGAGTGTGTGTATAGGCACAGGGCTTGAATGAAGCACTTCTATAAATGGCTACCTCAATAAAGAACTAGTTAACTTTTGCAGACTTTGAATTGTACAAGCGCTACTTGGGAAAGTTCTTTTATCTTCCACAGAATGGCATCAGTTCAACTCAGGAGCGTATTTATTCCCTAGGAAGATATCTTTAGGATTAGGCTCTTTGAAGTACAGCAAAGACAAGCTGCACTTTCTAAAGGCTATGACATTATAAGTAGAAGCTTCTTCTGAAGTTTGGCCATTTAAATTGTTTCAAAAATATTTTTTCTTAATAACTTTAGCCATAAAAATTAGATAACGGCATTCAAATATTTGCTCTTGTTCCACAACGATTGCCTTATTACATTATCTATGTCAAGGAAAAGCTGTCACATTCATTACTCAAATTTTCTACAAGTTAGTCTTTATAGCTATGCTCAGCTTATGCAAAGGCATCGGCTGCTGGAAGGCCCATTGAACTTTGCACTATGCTATTCTGTGATGGTCACAGAAATTTCTTCCTCAGCATCATAGGTCAAGATAGTAGAATGAAACTATGATGATTTCTGAAAGACAAGCACCAAAACCTGCTACCTGTTGTACCCTACCTAATAGAATGTTGTGTGAGTGGTACCCTACTATTCTAGGTGTATCTGTGCAATTTCAGTCAAGAGGTATGGGCTGTAGGTGCTACACGTGGACCTTGGCTAGTCCACGTTACTTCTGATATGTAACCCACCTTGACAGCAATAGGAGAGAGAAGAGACATGCTAGTTTGTCAGCTGTGCCAAAAGATAACCCAGAAATGGGTGTAAGGTGGTGTACTAGAAAACACACTCTACCCTATCCTTATCCAGAGGGTGATAAAGTAGCAACTTGCAAGTCCATTTCCCTGAGCTCAGGTTTTTTTGCTTAATTGTCTAAGAAGCTTTCTGAATTTCCCTTCTGAACATACACTATTCCCAGGCTTTCTGACTGCACATTCCTTCTCCATTGTCCAGTGTCATGCTGCTGTGCTGACAGCTCCTAGAGTTATGATAGTGAAGGTTGACAAGCATGACACAGCTGTGTCTCTGCAATTGTTATAGCCAAGGTTAGATGCAGACTTTATCTGTATCAGGCATGGACACGCCTTTCATTTGTGTCTCATTAACAGGAGACTCCCTGAAAGACAGCGTATGCCAGGTTTGTCTGAGTCTTAGAGGATAACATCAGATCCATCATAATACAAAAGGGAGGGATCCATCATATGTAATCTACTCTTGGTAAAATCAAGACCCATTCAGATTTTCTAAATTGATATGAACTAGTAGTGTAACAAACCAGCTCTTTACATTGTCAGCTGTGATGCTTTTGACTTTGTAACAGGATTTCAGAAGCTGAATTTATAGTACCATCAAGTCAAAGCTCCAAGAGGAGTCTCTAATTGACTCTTTCCAGTGTCATCTCTATTGACCTCAAAATGAGACTCACTTTTGCCATACTCTGTGGATTATGGAGCCCTCTAATGTCAAGAAGCTGCACTGGGTGAAACGTCCTCCACAGCTCAGCTCCTCACCTTTGAACTTGTTCAAGTTGTGGATACTGACAGATCCATTGCACTCCACTGAAACGCAGGATAATATACTTTATGAATGAAAGACAAATTATTTGTATGCTAACTCTACATACAGACTTCCAAATTGTGCTCCTGTTTATACTCTGATGACTGCTGACTCCAGCAGTACTTAATGAGGCCAGAACTCAGATTTGCATTTTTAAGAAACTGATACTTTTCTTATTATACTTGTTTTTACAGCAGTGGTGACATACACCATTCCATCAAGTACTGAATGAAAAATGAGGTAAATGAGCACTCTGTTTCATGGCGATATTTTCTTTGCATAATAGATACAAAAAAAATTCTGGAAAAAGTCAGCAATTTAAACTTAGAAATGAAAACCTGCCAAACACTTACAGTTGGGTAAAATACACAAAATATTAAAACAGAGTTATGCAGTTGAACCTCAAACATTGTCCAATTGCTGAAAGCAAAAATAAGCTATATTAATAATAGGGAATTTAGCATTTAACAATGAGAAAATCTGTAATAATGGCTTTAAAAGCCAGTCTAATTTTCCATGACCCTACATAAGCTTAGTAATACTCATTAGTGTCTACATGAATTTGTTAAACCTTCTCAGTATTGAGAAAACATGACTTCTTTCAATTTGGATTTGCTTGCATCTAAAACTTTTGTATGCTATAGCTCCCATGGAAGTGACAATAATTTATATTTGAGGATTAAGGAAACACATTATGTATTCCATATCTCAATAAGAGTAGCTAAATAGCGTAATCTACTATATTTCTAAAAGCAATCAAATGGACAGATCCCTGGCCTTTTAAGTAAGCCAGCTTGCCTGTGAGAGAAGCATTCTGAATTTCATAGTTAAATTAATAATTACATGAAAGCAAGTGAGGCTCTGAGTTGATGCAGCATTATTCTAACAACAAGGTCATTAATAGTTATCAATTATAACTGGGATAAACTGCCAGACATCATCCATGTGTGACTAGGTAGACATGAACAAATGATTAATAAATGTGTCTGAAAGAAAAAGAATCCTTGGCCGAGACTTTAGTGAATTTGCAACCTAGAAGAGTAGAAACAATAAAATATAGAAACAGGGCATTTGTTTTAATTTTGGGCATACTGTATTGGAACAACGAAGCCAGCATCACACAGTGACCTGCCATGGAAACAACAATGGTACTGATTGTAGAAGTAAGGTGCAACAAAATGCCCTTTTTGGCTCAGAAGCCTATATTCACCCCTGACTAATTTCATTATGCCGCTCAAGCTGACATACTGATTAAAAGAAAGTCATTCCATTTACTGCTCCTTTTAATCATTAGGTAAACATAATGCCTGACGCTTGGTACACTTGGTAAATATGAAGTAGATCAGTTGTTACTTCTCAAGTGCTGATAGCCCTATCTCCATCTCCAGCGCTATCAGCACCCATATAGCAACTTCTTGACACTGAAACATTGTAAGCCAGAGGCCTTTGGGTATTTGCTTTTCTCTCTTTCAAATATACATAATCACTCAGCAATAATAGGATGGTTAAATTATCCTTAGAGCCAAATGACTTTGAATGAGATTTCTGTCCTCAACTCATCAGTCCCCCATGCGCCACTGATAACTGTGGAACTAATAGACACAAATATCTTCTCTGCTGGGGCCACATTTTGCTCATCTGCAGACAAAGGTAGATCTAATGCCCAAAGGCCCCTCAACACCTCAAGCCACTCTATGCAGAGAACATGCCTCTCCAAACAAAGAGAAGGCTTTGTCTGCCCACGCTCATGTCAAAAACCTTTTCCTTTCTAACACCGTCACCCTTTTCTAGATCAGGACATTTTCAACTGATGTGTATGACTTACTGTTTTCAAGGCAGGTGAAGGCATTGGAACAGCCAGGTGGGATTTTGCAGAGCACAGACCTAAGTCTTCTGGATCAATAGGAGCTTTGCTATTGATTTCTGCAAGAGTGGAAATAGAATGCAGCTTTCCAAACCTCTTCAATGCCCAAAGTGAGAAAGGTATTTAGGGATAATATAATAAGGGCTAAACTGAGCAGAGCTGGAGCACTGGTAGACCTCCTTCCTGTTATCTCACTTTTGGCCTTGGAGAACCACTCCTTTTCTTGCATTTGCATGGGCATTATCTAACCTGAAAGACCAGAGAAGACAATGGATAAAGTGTAGAGCTGGAGCTGAGGGAACTGTGGCACACTCCATGTTTCTCCTTGGATGTGGTTGATTCTTTCCCTCAGATCCATGGAAGGATGGAGACTCACTATATTGCCTTGAAGAGGTACCACACAGCATGATTTCTGTCTAAATCCTGGTTAAGTCTACCATAAAGGATGTTCTGTCGTTCTGCAAGAAACAGCCTCCAAAGGTCCCTTGGGTAGGAGTTTTGAAAAGCTCTAACTTTGCAAATTACTGTTTTTCAGACAGTTCCTGTCATATTTATTATTACAAATACTATTATTGGCATTTTTGCCCATAGTTAGTCATGCATTTTCACAGAGCGAGGATAAAGTTGGAACCCAATTAATTTTTCAAATTCTTCTCTCACACCTCTGAAAATCAAAAAATTCAGGAGTTGTCACAAGTCTGCCTATTATTTTGTTCGCTGCATTCTTCCTGAACAGTGTCATCATGATGAGCTTACATTTGATAACTTGTTGTCATTTCTCTTTGTTTTCTGTTTGCAAGATATTGATGGCTCCTTGCAAATTGGAGGAAGCTCCTGGCACGTTAGCTGTCTGGACAAACTACAGGAGTAGGTTGTCTGGGAATAAAACTCCCAGAGACGCAAGTTTAATACTGTTTGCATGACTTTCTCTCTTCAGATTGCAGTCACTCTGACTTCAAAGAAGTGTTTTACAAGTTCCTACTTTCAAAGCATTGTGGAGAAAAGTATTTGTTATTATTCCCATCAGCTGTTCCCAGAAACAGCCTTACAAGAGTTCTTAAAGAAGAGAGAGGTGTTTTGTTGTTCTGATTCCCTTAAAGCAACAACAACTTGCAAACTGCAGGACAATTACAGGTGCCATGATTTTTTGCTGTTATTCTCCCCATCTCGTGTATACCAGTTTAATCCATCCACACAGCTGTGATTTTCCATTGACTTAATTAATATTTTGCCTTCTGAATGCAATCAGATGCATTTGCTGGTCTGTTTGGAGGCTGAGCCAGGAGGCATTGTTTCTCTGCTGGTAATATTTTAATGGTCTTGGGGAACATTGATCCATTTGTTAAAATTCTGTTCAAATAACACCTCAACCATAACTGCTGTAACTCTTTCCACATGAATCTTTCCAATGGCTTTCTTTTAAGCATTAATTTTCTCCAGCAGCTATTTACTTATTTGTTTATTATTAAGGACATTGCAGATTGAGAAAAATAAAGGCAGGCAGGCAAACCTGCAGACTGTTAAGATGAGACTTGTATCCTAATAACAACATATGGGGAAATGTAGGGTCTGTTATTAGGACTAAAGTCTGGCCAAGAACAATGACAAAATTCTCATTGTCATCAGGATGATCAGTGTCTGTCTCATAAGAGTAAATGTTCTCCTTCTTTGGCTGAATCTCGATTCTAATTTAGTCACTATCAATGCTTTCTCTAATTTCAGCCTCGGTATGAACTTCATCTCTTTTTTCCATTCCATTAAAAAATTAGACTTCTTAAAACAAACTATGGATTCTTTAGAAATATTCTGGCTTAGACAAAAATGCTATTGAGAAACTGGGTTTTTTTTTTGTCAAAAAGACAGTAAAATCATGGCACAGGTTTTACGCCAGTGCTGAGGAAATTTACCCTTCAGGACTGTGTCTGAGTCTCCTATTTGCTTGATTCATTGCAAATTTTTCTCTTATCAGGTGGGTAATTTGAGCGTTTGATTTTATTGTCCATTTCTATCTAGATGACAGAAGTACTGAGAATTTAAATATATATCTGAAATTCAGCAGGAAAATGAAAATTGATTCTTTACAGCAGTTATCTGAGGTATGATTCAAGTTATCCAGAGCAAAGAGCTGAAGCAGCCTCGAGGGAATGCCAGCTCGGCAGATATTCTGGAGATATTTCTGTAGCATTTTGAAAAGAAATTCAGAAATTGTGTATTTTTTTAAACAAGTCTCCTGTTGACAGTCATCCTTACTAAATAAGCATAGAAGGTAAGAAGAGAATAAAGCCGGATTTTAATTACCTGCATAATATGCAGGCACAGTTTAGTGGAGACAAAGGTGAATTGTCAAATATGGTGATGATCAGATTACGACTTCTTATGATTTTCTTTAGCTGTGCTGTGGCACGGCCACAGGCTCTCACCACAGCTCAGCCTTCTGGTGCCGGATCTCATGCACACAGGTATAAAGGAGGTGGCTTCTGCTCAGAGCTCTAACCCACAGATTGCAATAGAGACAAGACAAAAACTTAGGGGGACAGAAGATGACGTACCATGGCTGGAGCTTGGGTAGCCACAGAGACAAACATCTGCTGTGTGGATGGTTGTCCCTGTAGGCACATATCAACTGCTAACTGGCGTCGAAGCCTTGCAGCTCAATCTCTGCCATAAAGCTGAATTTACCCTCCTTTAGTTTCCCAAACAGTTCCCAAGGCTCTGAGTACAGCTGAAGCAGAGTGCGCTCCAGTAAAGCTAAGTGCTCACTGTAAAAGTAAGCGGCATGACATAAAGTCGTATTTTTACTAATGCTTCTATGAATTTGATATACTAACAGATGTACTGGTGCAAAATGATAACCTTTGTCATTCTGAGTCATATATAAACAAATGGCTAAAACAGCTCTTGGGTGCAGAGTTTAGTGATGTTTTTCTCAGCAAAATCAATGAAACTAATCTTGGGTAAAATATTTGCAAGAATATAAAAGTGACCTAGACACTTTTCTGCCTGAGCTTGAGCTTGCTTCAGCAGCACCTCCAGTGGTAGCCTATTAAATGTTGCTTGGACTCTAGAAGGTGTGATACGCTAGAGAGCTCAACCCCCTTTTTATGCTCTGGCTGGAGAGTGAGTGCAATAACGATTCACTGTCGGAGGCCAGTTAGTTCAATATGCTGTTGATTTGGGTTCTGTATCTTTTTGTTTAAAATACATTTCCACAGAAATGGTCTTGGTGTGTTCAAACTTCCTAAATAATAATGCCACCAAAATTCTCTAATAAATAAATAACCCTAAAAAATCTACTGGAATTTAAAAAAAAATCAGCAGATTCTCTGTTCAGCAGCAGCAATAAATCCTTCCTCTATCACAGCATAGACTGTTTACATTTGCCTAGGGGCTGTAAAACATTATGACATGAAATGATTTTCCTGTTCTTTGGTACCTGGATGCCATAGAATTTAAGTGTTTCATGAATTTAATTGTGAAGAGAACAGTTTAACATTTTTCAGCCCCCTGTGGGGAAATGGAAGGAGGAGCCAAATGGATATTATGCTGCCTGGAAAATGATTCACATTTAAAATTTAGCTATGATGACTGTATCAGGTAAGATTCAGAAGGCCAGCAAACGGCCCCATGTCCATTAAAGACCCATGCAAACTGTCAAAAGAAGGCTTTGATATTGTAAGTAGAGCCTAGCCTTTTGCTTGTGGTAGAATTTCATTCCAGGCTACATAAATATCTTTATTTATGCAACATTAAGCCAATTTTCAACATTTTCCTGAAAATCTATTAGTTGCTTTCAGGCTCTCTGAAAGGTATCATATTTCATTGCATGAGAATTCATCTGTCATATTTTGGAGAGTGTGTTTATATCTCTAGCATCTAAAAGCTTGTAAAAAGGCAGTTGCAATCTTTTGCTGAAGCATAGATAGAAGAAACAAAAACTGCTGCTGCTGCTTAGATGTAAAAAGAAATCTTTTTCCAATGGAGAAGATTGTTCTGGCTTACCTTGATTACTGAAATCATGGAAAACATATAACTTAAGTCTACCAAACCATTTTTGTGCAATTTAGGGAATAAGAGGATTGCTGTACAAGCTGCAAAATAAGCAAAACTATGAGTTGCACCTCCTTTAAACATACATATCTTTATATTTTCATTTTCCAATCTGTATTTTATTTTCTTGGCCCTCTTTTATTCACTTTCATGCTTTCATGCTTTGCAAGCAACATGGGAAGATTTTCTACGCCGTTTTGGATGCTCACTTATTCTGAATTCTCTGCTTGGAACACAGAAGTCCAGGTGTGACATGAACAAAAATTTGGTGTAGAGTCTACAGTGCCGAAAGAATCAAGGGTTTTATTCAGAAGCAAACGACAACAAAATCTTTCGAAACCTGAGAAGAAGGTGGGGTAGCAAGAAGGATGTGTGGGAAAGGAGGAATTTTAAAAAAAAAAAAAAAAAAAAAAAAAGGGATCAATCAAAGCAAATAAATTTCAGCTGGCATGTGATAACATACTCCTCAGTTTCCTAGAGTTAAATTTATATCTTCCAATATATTTTAGTGACGGATCCCACACAGCAAACTTAACCTAAATTATCCCTTTTAAATTTGCTTTCTAAAAAAAAAAAATAGAATTAAATATTGTCTTATAAATTTTCCTAACATGCTTGGTAGTGAAGCAAAATCAGCAGTAAGACTAAGAGTACTGCTGACTATTTCAATGAAGAGCAAAATCAATCAAGTATAATGTTCATCATTCCTTATTTACTATGATAATTAGATCCTGACATTCTGCACTGTGATGTGCATGGCTTGCTTTGTTGTAGATGTTACCCTCATTATTTCTTTGTCTTCTTCCCTTGCTACCAGCTCAATACACGTGCTTTTAGTATGTGTGCACAGAACAGGAGTGCTTCAAAAGTTCCTGATTGAGCCAGCGCTTCTCTACACATGTACCTGGTGGCATGGAGACAAGTGAATCTTCTTCCAGGGTCAGTGCTGCTTTGGTTCATGAAAGCAAATGCCTGGATATACGTTCAACAAATGTTCTTTTACACTGAAAATTAGCGGTGATGTGAGTGGATCTCTTGAACTTTGTAACTACAGTCAGGGTTAAGAATGACAGAATCTGAGTGTGGGGAATTGGGAGAAATAAAAGAATCAATCTGAAAACAGAACAGACTGGAGCACTCCTGCATCTCTCTTAGGGTGGAACTGTGCATTAGCAGATGGCAGCCTAAAAACAATATGTGCTGAGAGATCTTGAGATGTATGGCAAGATTTTCAACACCTACGCAAATGTTCAAAAGAGTATTGTCTGTCAGGGGTGGTGGAGGAATTTACAAGTTGCGTTTGTATGGATTTCTGAAGCTATTATCTACATACTATCAGCTATGAGATGTTGGAGGCAAATTCAATGCAAATTTTTACAAAATGGAATATGAGAACTAGTCACAATATTAATCCATATGTTTTGATGTGAGCATTATAAACCACATATAAAACAGCCCAGACCCTTCTTACTGGTAGACCATGTAGCTGGGTTGCTTGTGAGAGGCAGCAGCAACTTGCAACTGAAGAGCAAATCGTGATCTTGCCATCTGCCTGGAAGGAATTATTATATGGGTTTTGCTGTCAATCAACCAACCTGTTTTGAAGCAAAAGCAGAACAGTAGATGATGTTTTTTTCCATGCTCATTTCACGCAGTAATTCCTTACTCAGAAACTAACCATTTCTAACACTAGGACTGCGTGCGGGACTCTGGCTGCAGCTCTCTGTCCCTCCCTGAAACAGGCAGATGAGGTGTAGAATAGAGAACTTTGAGTGTTTTTCTGAAGTATTTACGGACCCTGTAGCTGTAACAAGGAATTAAATCTTAAGGTGTTGTGTTTGTTAAAGTGATGGCATCAGGGAAGTATTGGCTGCTGTATATCACATACTCAGCACAGGAAAGACAGGGACCTGTTGGAGCAGGTCCAGAGGAGGCCACAAAAATGATCAGAGGGATGGAACACCTCTCCTACGTGAGAGAATTGCAGTTGTTCAGTCTGGAGAAGAGAAGACTGGTGAGAAATTACCTCAGCCTTACAGTTCTTAAAAGGGGCTCATAAGAAAGATGGGGACAAAATTTTTGCAGGGCCTGCTGCAAGGGGTGATGGTTTTAAACTAAAAGAAGTGAGATTTAGACAAGGTGTAAGGAAGATATTTTTTTACAATGAGAGTGGTGAACACTGGCACGTGTTGGCCGGAGAATCTGTAGATGCTCCATCCCTGGAAACATTCAAGGTCAGGTTGGATGGGGCTCTGAGCAACCTGATCGAGTTGAAGGTACCCCTGCTAATGGTAGGCAGGTTGGACTGAATGGGCTTTAAAGGTCCTTTCCACCCCAAAGCATTCTATGATTTTATGATTCATGCCGATTCTCATTTTTTTTTTAATTCCAGTTGGCAAACTTTCCCCAATTTCTCATTTACACCTTTTTAAGGGTGTATTTTTTGTGGCTTTCTAAACTTCTTGGTTGGTTGGCTTGTTTTTTCTCTTCATGAGTGTAACTGAAGTCAAAAATTGTCCCTATTATCCTGCTTTATCTTCTCAAGAATCTTCTTGCAACCTCTCGTCTATAGTATTGCACAGTAGTGTTATTTCATCCATAAACAAATTTCCTTGTGTAACACTTCTAATTTGAAGATCTCCAAGCATGCCAAAATAAGTGCATGGAAGCCACACATTGCCGCTGCAGAATCCAGGGCATTCTAGAAGTAATAAACTGAAGTACAATTTAAGATCATATAGTGAATCTATTATAAGCATTCACACTGCAAGGGGGCACAGAGCAAAAAGACCTCTCGCTTTGTTAATGTTTTTTCTACCATGGGCTTTCTTTATGATAAAGTGGAAGCAAATACACAGATTTGCAAATAACCTATTTGATCAGTCCTTTAGTGTAATATAAGAGCTGAGATTTCCTCTGCACCTGGGGCCGATACAGAGTTTATTGACTTTAAAGTGCTATTTTCAGGGTAGCACCTGGAGTTAAAAAGAGAAGTGCAACACTGCAGAGCTGAATAGGCTCCTTGCATTTTCCTTTTGCAAAGGTAGCAGCCAAAGCTTTCTTTACAAAATAAGATCTTTCTAGGCATAGGTGCAGGGCTGTGCCAGAATGTGCATTTGATGTGCACTAGAGCACCCAGGCATTCCTCGGCGCCTGCAGACGTTTCACAGCCAGGAGAGACATTAAGCTCATGTCAGAGCTCCATGCAGTGTTCCCTGGCACACAGCACAACCATCCTGGCACATCTCCCAAATTAGCCTAGTTGTGCTTTGTTGCTGGGATTTGCTCTTATCCAAAAAATTCTTTGCACCTGATAGCATTTTGAGCCTTCAAACCAGCTCATCCTCGTACCAGGTTGAGGGCCCTTTAAAGGCTCAGGTGGTTTGAGTTTATGGGAGTTCCCCATCTGAGGTAAGAGGTGAGAAGAGTAGAGTTATGGTGTTGTTGATTACCAGGAGGGGGGCAGCAGCCAAAAGTTTACAGAAATAATTATTGAGTTAGAGGGGTACAGAAAAAAGGAGTGAAGCCTCTTTAGGGGCTCTGAGTTGTTTTTTGAAGGTTGGTGCTTGAGAATAAGACTTTTGGGGTTGAAGGAGTAAGTTTCTGGTTGTGTTCATGATTTGGGCTTTCATAGTGTGTTGAGGAAGCTCTTTTTCTTCCCACTGATGTTGGGGAGGGGGTAGAAAAGAAAGAGTTGATGAGTTTTTGAGGTTTGGTTTCTGTGGGAGCCTTTCTGCTATTGGTTTTGGCTGCTTTTCCTACTAAATTCCCTATGCCAGGAGCAAGTGAGAGGCTGGGTTAGGGGACAGTCTGTCACAGCACACTGGGAAGGAGATGGGGTATCAACCTGGGGGTGACTTGCTGCAATGCTATAGGGAGAAACTTGTTTCCTAGGTAGCCTTATTTCTATGCTGCTGTCTGAAATATGTGAACTTCGACAGAAGCATCTTACCTTAGCTGCTGTTGAAACTTCCTTTTTTTCATTACCTGGAGATAATGAAGACCTGTTTTTTGTTAAGTTTAACTGTAAGGCAGTAATATAGCAAGCCTAGAGGAACTGAAGCTAGCCCAGCGACCGTGTCTGAACTTGCTGTAGTGAATTTGCCTCCCAGTGTCTCAATTACTTTGCTTCTGATGGTTTTATTTTATTTATGTTGTGAATATTGAAAGCACCTGTACCTTCATGTAAAAGTTGACTTTTCACCAACAGAAGTAAATGCTAAACCTGGGCTTGGGGACTGATATTTGACATACAGAAGCTGATAAATCAAATACAAATTGTCCTCTCTGACTATAGATGTACTAATTTTCAGTTCATGTACTCTGGCTTGTGATTTGTCTGCTTTAGATGAGTCTCACATGCAACGTGGCCTTAGCTCATATAGAAAAGCAACTGCATACTGACAATAGTAATAATTGTTTTTCTGAAACTCGGACTATTTCAATAGTATTCCATGTAATGCGTTCAACTAGGCTACTAAAAGAATATCTGGGCTGAAGACTTTTGAGTTTGTGCTATGCTGAAGTTGAGAATCAATGAGAAGTGGGGTTTCTCAGATCAGAATGAAATCTCCAGCTAATGTATAGCTGATAAAGGATAATAGCATCATTTCTTGACAAGAACACCGTGACCAGCATCATTCTAGGGTTTTATCTTGAGTTTCTTTGCTTTTTATATATCTGAACTGAAACTAAATAAACAGCTCGTCTCTGTCATATGAAGGTTATGTTTACCTGCCATGCCATCTCAAGCACAGTCATGTTTTTATGGTTGTATTTTGAATATACTGAGTGCCATTGAAACTTTGTTGCATGATGATGCCCTGCTCAGATAATTTGTCTTGTTAATCCTTAGCAAGTACTGATCTTGTTGGTTAATGGCAAGTTATAGATAAGGGCCGAGATTTTTTTCTGTGTTGCCCTACATACTGTAACAATAACTAGGGCATAAACTTTTTGATATAAACTTCTTTGGCAAATATAGCTATGTTCTATTTTTTCTTTTTCTTTTTTTTCCTCTCTTAAGCATGGAAAAAACTCTAAGAAGTAGAATCTTTGCCTCCCAAACACAGTAATTGTGAAGACTAGACATCCCTTTAACGAGGAATGGCAACACCTTTAAGGTAGACTGGGAAAAATAACTGTGAAAGTCTTTCCTTTGTGCTCTGCTCTCGCTTCTCCTGGCTTTCGTCAATATTCAGACTTGTTATTTAATTCTTCATTGTTTTCCAGTATAAACTACTTATGCCCATTCTGGTGGTTTGGTGGGGGTTTTTAATGCCTTTGGCTATGACACCTTGGTAATTGAACCTTCCTTGTAGGTTTGGTGGTGGGGTGAAGGATGGCTGTCAAAGCTGCTGGTTTTGCCAAGCAAAGCTGATGTGGCTGAGGTAGCAAAGGAGAGAGGTGTTGCAGTGATGTGGCTTGAGAAAATAGGATAGGAAGGAGCTACCAGGTTTCTGGCTGCCAAGCAGGTCTTGTCTATGTTCCTTGCTGTGTTCCCTGGTGTTTCTGTGTCCTTGGCCAGTTCCCTATAAGTTCTGTATATCTACATAACTGTACCCATGCTAGTTACAGAGCAAAATTCTTGGCACCTTGTATGTGAAGTGGGGCAATAACTGTCTAAATAAGTCCTTGGACTCTAGTGGGAAAAGGTTTCCTTGCATATATTTTGTTCAGCTCTGCTTCCTTAGACTTTTGGCGTGTAGTCTTTGTGTTTGGCCAGAAGAAGCTGGTGGTCACAGCCAGACAAATCACCAAGTCTTTGTTCTTTCTTGATGACGTATTGTCTAGCTTTCTGGCTGAGCACTGCATGGCCATCATGGTTACATCTAGGAAAATCAGTGCACCTTCCCTTGCCTTTAAAAAGGTGAAGAAGAAGAAAGCCTGACAAAATAGACTGAAGGGTTTAATGTTGTTGTAGAAGACATGGGAAAGAAAGGACACCAGTCATTGAGGTTAGACCAGACCTCCTTCAAGAGAAGAGGAAAAGCAGTGGGGACTGAGAAGGGAAAGTCTCTAGGCAGGGAAGGATTTCCTAGGAATATATTGAAAGTGCTAGAAAGGAAGTGGAGGATGGCTGTGAGCATCTGGCTGGGCGTAGGGGATGTGTGTGTATAATAAAACAGCAAACACTGCTACACTTGTATGCATTGCAACTGGCAAATTAGTGTTTGTCTGGGCAAACCTGTGTCCACAGCTGATTTCTAGGAAGGCTATCGGTCTTGTGCTCTCCCTGTCCCAGAAGAATCCTGATTTGGTGTTTGTGCTCTGTGTTCCACTGAGGCAAGAAAACGAGAGCCAGAAACACATGGAGAGGCATAAGAACCTGGATGAGGGTTGCTACTTGGCTGATTTTACTCTGGGCTTTGTGATTACTCTTCAGGTTTTTACATAGAAGCAGATCAATATTCATGCACACAGCTGCTAGTTTTCAATGAAGACAAGCTGCATTGAGAGGCTGGGGGCCAAGCAGAACTGCTCTGTTGGATTTTAGGAAAAGCTTTCATAAATGTTGCGGACACGAAGTCAGTTATTCAGCTTTCACTAGAAGTAAGGTAAAACTTGCTGGTAGACTGCTCTTGGCTCACCCTGGGGTACGAACTTATAGACAGTGAGGAGCTGCAAGGTGTGTTGCCCATGCAGCAAACAAGCCTGAGATTGGGTCTATACCAGAACATTTTGTAAGATGGGTGGGAGCAGCTGGGAGGTATAGAGAGTGCAATCTGTGAAAAGCAAAGTTGCATTGTCCCTGGAGCAGTAGAACTAACGAGCTTTACATTTCAAAGGTGGCAAACCTCCTTCAGTCCCTGTAAAATACATGCCTGGGCTTTGTTGTGTTAAATCTCTATATCAGGAGAAGACATGTGTGTGGGAGGTGGATGGAGAGGCAGAGGAGGCAGCGTGCAGAACGTAGAGGCCAGAGGCCCTTATTTGGGTGCAAGTACCAATCTGCTGTCTGCATGAGTCTGCCCGAGTTGCATATGCTCTCTTTTTCTGTGTGTACGGAAAATGGTGATAAATAGAGGTTCAGGCAGTGAAGAGTGTTTATTTTTATTTGCCTGGTTTTGTCATTCACTTGGCATCTCTAAATGAATGGTGGAACCAGGAAGGGAAGGCTATTCTCTTTGTGAATATTCTTCTTGTGTGTATGTGCGTGAGGCAGCTTGTCTCAAAGGCAGTTTGGTGCACACTGACCTCTTGCAACTTGGAAATATCATGCTGGTGTGATAGTCTGTTTTTGGCAACCCTGCCAGCAGTCCCATGGAGTCTTTCAGTCAGAATTATAAATAGGCAGTTTTCCATGCTCTCCCGCTAGGACAGCTCAGGTCCTGGTCTCTGTCTTTTCTCCTGTTTGCCATCAGTTGTATCTAAGTTGGGGTGGAAGGATTTCCTTTTGATGCTTCACCTCTCAGTGGCCAAGCATAGACCATGTACCCCAAGGGCTGTTCTGTCCCTTTGCAGAGCCTGGATCCATCCTGCTCCAGTGCTGGAGAGAAATGGGATGGCTGACAACCCTGTCTACCTTCTTTCTAGAAACAAACTACTCTTTCAGACTCCCCTCTTGATAACAAAGGATTTAAATGTGCAGAGTGTTCAGTACAGCATAATTTTTTCCTACTTATTTTCTTTCCAATGTGTCGACTTTAGTAGCCCCACATTCAACACAGGCCCATGAGCACACAAAATCAACATCCCCTTGAGAGCCAGCGACTCCTGAAACAAGGAGGGTGACAAAAGCATTGAGGGAAGATGATGCTGTGTCTAGCTCAAAGCAGAATAGAGGAATTATTTTCTGTCTTGTTGGTCCACTGAAAGTTAAAATTGGCAGCGAAGATATCAAAGCAGGTGTGAGGATGTTTCGGTAAGATTTGCCAAGGTCTCCTCTGTTCCTGTCAGATGCTGGGAGCCAGAGCAGGGAAATGACTGCAAGTGCAACCTGTTTAATATTCTCTTCTGTGCCTCTGATCTTCCCCCCTACTCCACAGAAGCAACATGTCCCGTGTTTGTGCAGAGCTTGTCCTGAGCAATAGCAGCATCTGTCAGGGGTTACAGTGTCATTAGCCTCATGGAGCTGGGAGTTAGCGGGGCTTGGCAGAGTGACAGTTCTGCTGTACCTTACATAAATCTGTATCTTGCATAAATCTGTCTGACTACTCTGCCAAGGTGTGTGGTCACAATTTTTCTGATTTCTCCTTCCATCCATAGGGCTTTCCAATTTCCTAGAAGATTTTGTTAGCTTCTTGAGGTCCCTCTCCCTCCTTTTGCTGCACACCACCCCACTCCATACTCTTTCCTTCTAGTTTCCCTGGAAGACCTAGAAGGAACTTTTTTTTGTTAAACAGGTGTTATTTTAAAATAAATTCTCATCACCTGCCCCTCTCAGGTGCTGCAGAAAGCTCCCCAGATTTTCATGGAAAGTGGAAAGGACTTGAGCCTCCCTATGACTACGGCAGCAAACCACGGCAGCCTGCTACCCACTGCTATCTTTTACAGGATGCACCCGAACCCATGTCCTGGTTCCCTGCTCTTCAGTGCTTAATGGTACTTGGTGTGCCATGGTTGCCTCTCATCAGCTTTCTTGGATGCTTCTAGATCCTTCTGAGGTCAAAAAGTAGCAGTGGCTGTCCTAGTTCTTGTCCTTCTTCCAGCGTCTAAGGAAATTCTTGGTGAATACAAGAAAACCTTTAAACAGATCGTTCTATCCCCAACGAAACTTGTACCATGTGCTGACCTCTTGAAAAACAGGTCTGGTCACCATACAGCATCTTCTCCTCTCCAGCACTGCTCAGAGACCTGGTAAGAGCCCTGCTGCAGTGGTGGTCTAGTCACCAGTGCTCTTCTGTGTTCTTTTGTTGTCATTCCCCCCTCCTTATTGCTTTATTGTTTCAAGGCTGTAATGAAGAGCTGCTCTGAGCACCGTGGCAGAGATCGGAGTGGCGTTCGGTCTGCAGGGCCAGTCTCTCAACATGTTTTACCCAGTAAAATACAGCAGCTCCAGTGGAGTGTAGGGTCTGTCAGGTAAGCTCATCGCACTTCTCAGAGAGAGTCTCCACTGAGATATATGTCCTTGGGTGCAGAGAAAAGGAGGTGCTTCAGGGTAAGGGTACTCATTAATGTTATTATTTACTGTTTGATGTCTGGAGCTGGTAAGGTTCCACACTCCTCTACCACAGGTTATAGGGGTATGTGGAGGGGAATCATTGCTTGTGTTACAGCACAGCCCTGGGCTCTTAAAATGGAAGTTTGTTTTGTTTCTAGGCATTCTTTCTTTTGTAGGCAGGGGTGAAAGCTGTGCTGCTGGGTGAGTGGTATGTATTCAATCTATACAATAGCTCTTTAAAAAATAATCACATAGCATGGGAGAGGGAGCCGCTCAGTTCCTGTAAAACACTTTCGATGAGGACAATGGACAAATAACTGTAGTAAATAACCTGGCGTATCCGAGCTTTAGCATTTAGGAGAAATAAACGGGAGGGTGTTTTTCCCCCATTGTCTGCTGAGATGCATCAGAAATGGAGTTGGAAGGAAGGCTTTCACTCAGTTGTGGAGAGGTGCTGGAGAGCCCATGGGAGCCTTCTGCCCTCCCCTGCCTCTCCGCTAGTTCTCGTTACACTTTCCCTGCACCAGCCTCCCCGCTCTGCTACGAAACAGCAGAGACTCCCTTGAAGTCTCACTCTCCTCTTGCAAAGAAGTGCAAGAGCAACGCCTGGGGAATAGAGCCGGCAGAATTAGCGCATCCCAGGCTGCTCATTGGGTACCACCAGCCCCTCGCCCCTCCCGGGGGGGGCTCATTCCGCACCCGCTCCTCGCGGTGCAACCAGCGCCGAGTCCCAGCGCCTCTATTTAAGCTCAGCTCCAGTCCCTCAGCCCTCCTGTGGGGTTTTTGCAACCGAGGACTGTGTCGCTTTAAGGCATGTGATACTTTTCCCGAGCGGGGATGCGTTGAAATAGGCTCCGGTACTCGCAGCATCCTTAGAGCAGCATCCTTAGAGCAGCATCCCTACAGCTGCCTCTCTCGGCACTGCTGGAGCGACGCTGCTCTGCTCTTAGGCACAAACTGCTCCTCGTCTCTAACTAGCTGGAAGCTGCAGATTATCTCACGATCACCTCGAAGGTCTCGTCAAGAAGAAGGTGATGCCAGCAGATGATTTAAAGGTGAAAATGAGAAGGTTTCCACCCCTCAGTCCTTGGCCACTTCTCTGACGGCTCAGATGTCTTTACTCTGGAAAAAGGATTTGTAACAAAAGAGTTTTTTGGTGGTTTTTTTTTTTTTCTTTTAATCCTCATAAAGAAGATTATTGGGAAGCTATTAAAAATCCCTTATTGTGATACAGATGGATTTTAAAAAGTGTTAGATCTTTCCAATGAACACTAATAGAGTGCTCTGCTCTTGGCTGGATTACTCAGGTAAGGAGCTCCTTTAGGATTTAAGATTCAGAAAGCAGGTCTGGAACTCATCAGATAACGAGCAGAGGAATACTCGCTGCTGTGTTTCTTACTAATGATAAGATGATCTGTGTGTCAAAGTGTGTATGTGACAGCAGTTTGCTGACAAAAAAAAGTGCATGAATAAATGTCTATGGGAAATGCAGGGGTTTGCACAACTAGTTTGAAATAGTGTACTTTGAGAAAGGCTCTTAAGAGAAGGGGGAAGAGCAGAGAGCTAATAATAAAGCCTGAGTGGGTTAAGTCAGTCTGCTGTCCATGTGGTTAAGAATATGATGCTTGAGGAAAGACACGGGAGCGTTTAGCAGGCTGTAGAAGTTTGGCTCTGCTTGCAGTTTGGCCAAGATTTTTAAAGCTGAGTTTAAATAACCAAAATACCTGCAGTGTCCCCATGGGAGAGTCGCCTTTCCTTCTTTCCTTGGAAGTAGCAGATATGACAAAAAGGCATTAATTCCTGAAGATGCAGCAAGCCTACCGGGAACTCCCTGATCTGAGAGGGCTGAATCTGTTTTGCAAGATAAGTAGGTCTAAAAAGAGGGGAGGAAAAAGTACACTGTATACTGCAAAGTAAATAGAAATGAAATTAATTATGTGCTAAGCAATGCATCAAACACTCTATATAGAGAAAGGAAGAGCCTCATGCTGATAAAAATAATGTTTTAGTATTTTCTATTAATTACACTTGTCAGATTATGTGGTTCTTTCAGCCATGTAGCCTTAAAAATCTTCACAAACCCTCTCTGCTCCTTTAAAACTGGGGGCAGAAAATATTTCATGTACATATTTATTACCATTGTATTTCACTATTATAGTAATATTGTTAATTTTCCAACTGCAGTATCCTCCCTAATATCACATACAGATCTTCTGTTTTTTAAATTTTGTTTAATGGTATGATTTTTCTGAGAGATTTAATCTTTCCAAGTCCTTCTTGCTCTATGAAAATGATGTTCAGCTGATTGGATTATTAGATAGAGAATGGCATCACGTCATTGGCTGAATAAGGAGAGTGCCTGAAGTTTGATTAATTTGGCAATATGAAATGCAGCAGAAGGTGTTGTTAAGGGAAGTGGACGATGTGTAGCGTAGCTGATCCTTGCCAGCATTGAGAAAGAGCTGTTGAAGTTAAAAAGTCAGAGGGAAATATGGCCAGTTAATAATGAATAGAAGTGTGAAAAATACAGTTGTCTATATTGGATGGCCAATTATGCCAGCACTGGGAGACAAAGAAATTGCTCTTTTCCTTTGTACTAGGAATCTTCTAAAAATTTTGACAAAATTGTTTTTGTGAAAAAGACCAAATCTTCTTACAGAGTAGGTATGAAATTCAGTCTGTCCATACTTCAGTCCCTTTACGTGCACGGTTCAAACAAAAGGAAGTAGATTTCATCTGTGTATTAGGATGTAATTCTGAGTAACAATCACTTTGTATATCAAACAGCAGTGTGATTAAAAATTAATGCTTGCAAAAGTAAAAAACGATAAATAGTTACCTTGAGGGTCAGTATTAGACTTCCAGTCCTGGGGCTGGAGTGTTTTTGAAATGCATCATGAACATCTGATGATGTTCTACACCTATTTGTAATGTGTTAGAAGTAGTTTGATACTGTCTGGACATCATGGATTTTTAACTCAATGTGTGATTTTTTTTTATTTATTTATTTTTAATTTAACTCCCTTGCAAATTCAGCTGTGGACCAGCGTGAGGATATTTTCCAGACTTCTGTTTACATTGGTTATGGCTTTTTAGTCCTCAGATCATTACAGTTTCATTTTTACCACTGAATTATTAAAGTTATCCAGACTCCTGTGTTGACATCTTCTTACCTCAGCTGTCCTTTTTGGATGACCTTTGTTGTATGGTAATTGCATCCTGCAGGGGGAATAATAACACAGAGACAAAAGATATTTTGCAAAATAAGTGAAATATAAAAGAAAAACAAATTAAAAAAAAAAACCTGTTGTAATGAGAGCTGACTATTCTGTGTGCTGTAAGGCGATGGATAATAATGTCTGTCTATTTTGTTTAGAGAATGGCAGTGGTCTCTGCAATGTCCTGGGTCCTGTATTTGTGGATAAGTGCCTGTGCAATGCTGCTCTGTCAGGGGTCCCTCCATCACACTTTCCAGCAGCATCACCTGCACAGACCAGGTAGGACTGAGATCAGATGTGGGATGCCATAAGATTGCAGGCTTTCTGCCTGTGCTTATGTCTGTCTTATAAATGATTGAATAATCATAAAATCCATGTAATCATTTAACTTGTATGAGTTGCTTGCCTTTACACTGCACAGCATCTTTTTTGGGTTGGTCTAATGTGTTATGCTTTGCCGATCTGATGTTGGAATATTCATCCTTTAATGTCATCTAACAACTTTCTGACACAGGAATCCCATTTTGGATAACCATTTAGTTTCTCTGTCCTTATTTCTATTTTCCACTCGCCTCACATTGTGTGAGATCTGGAGTGGGTGTGTAACTTGGAAGGACACTGACAGCACAGATTTGGATAAGTTTTCAGTATCTGACCTAAGTTGTTCGTGGGTTTGTTACTTCATGTGTTGGCACCATATCTCACTCACAGTCGTCATTGTCTACTGGAGATTGAGTGTTTGCCTTAGTGTAAATAAGACTTGGCCATTACTCTGTGGTTCCCAAGTTTACCTGTGGAAATGGATGGGGATGCAGAAGTGCAGCCCAGAGGAGAATTTGAGACTGTCTTTCAATGAAGTTTATTCCCTGTAAAGGCAGAATAAGCCCAACAGGTTAGAAGTGGGAAATGCAGCTCACCTTGACTGTTATGATATACAGAGAATGCACATTAGTAGTTTTATTTTGGTTTTATTAATACAGATGGAATACGCTACTTTTTCAACTGTTAATTGTGCTTTGAAGAATGTGCTGTGTTAAAAACTGAGGACGTGGCATATTCTAGCACGGTATAATCATCCGGTTAAAATGAGATGGCCAAGAATATCACTTCACAACTTTGGATCGAAATAAAGGTGGAAGATGTTTCAAGAGCTTTAGAAATGAAAGATGGGAAGTGCTAACTCAGTGAGGAATCATTTAATAATGTGGCAACTTTAATGTTTTTTAATCTAACTGCATTCCTTGAAAGACAAATGGTCTTTAGCAACCTTAATGAATCAGTTTTCCCAGCTACTTTCCTTGTGCAGATGTCAGAGGTGTTGGCATTGTCTACCTTTCTTGTGATAACGCATGCCTAGTGTGGAGGAATAGTTCTAAATCTTCGATAGACCAGTTCTTGGTAGCTCTGATAGAGTATCAGATTAACTAATGCTGTTATGTTTACTAGCTGGCATTGGAAGTTTTGAGAGCATTTGAAATTTGAGTGATGAGGCCCCTATTTGGGACTTGCAGAGAAATGAACAGAATATTTATTGCAACGCAATTTTAAGCAGTGCAGCTGGGTATTTGAGTCGTCCCCCTGTGAAGGAAATGGGGAGGGAGGAAAAACAGCACAGCTAAATGGAAAGGTAAAGGGAAAATGTAATCTTGTTTTGTAAAAATCAGTTGAAACAAGTGACATTATGAGAAAAGATGAGAGCCGAGCAGATTCAGAGCTCTGCAACATTTGCCTAAGCCTGAAAAATCACCTTTTTTTATGAAGCAAGAACAGCAAGACACTGAATGCATACCAAGCGTCGGGGAAATGTGAAAAATGACAAAATCTTTCATTCAGATATGTGATACAGATTGAGTGAAGGTTTTACAGCTGCCTCATCACCTACTTAGAAACAGCCAAGCTTTCCCTCCTGTGAGCCTTTCTCAGGCAGCTTCTCTGCACCCTACATGAATAAGATTGATGGTGTTCTGATCCCAGGCAGCCAATTTCAGTCTCTCAAGAAATAATCCACTACGTTGACAGATGAGTGGAATTTGACATGATGTTCACCTCAGATTCAGATTGTGCTGCACCTGGGAAGTACCAGCTAGTGAGCGTCCTTTAGGGAAACCATTAGATATTTTGGACAATTTCTGCTGTCACAATAGGAAATCAAGACAGTGGTGGTGTTTTGTTTTTTTTTTTATAAGGCCATGAATTTGCAGTCTGCCAACTGAATGTGAAAGGTTGTACATAAAAGGGATGGAAATATGTTAACTAGCAAACTGAGCAATTTTAATGTATTCAACTGCAGTCCCTGAGCACACCCTATTTTTCATATTTATAATATTAGGAATGCGTCATTTACTTTTAGTTAGTCACTGTGTAAGTAAGATTAAAATGTTCAGCCAAATAAAAGTGAATAAAAAATGGATGCAGAGGAGCCACTGCATAATTTCAGTAATTAAATATTTTGTGTATGAAATTTCAACTTATGGAATCAAGGTAAATATAGCTGTAATCAATAGCATGCTCAGCATACCTTTTCCTTCAGTTCATTATCTTCCATAGAAAATGAGATGCTGTAAAATAAGAGCATATGAGCTGCTCAACTCTATCGTGGGGCTACTTTGGCACAATATATTTAAAAAGGCAGATTCCACCCTGTCTTGCGCTACTCCTGCTTGAATAGGAGAGCCTCACTGAGCCCAGGAAGGTGCAGGTAAAAGATAAAATCCATGCAGAGTGTATTTAGCCTAGTAAACTTGAACTCAGTGGATTAGCATGGTGAATATACCCATCTGTACTGCTGCAGTTAATCCAGTTTTGAAACGCTGCAAACCAACGGCAATAAATGAAAAGGTTAGGTTATCGGAGATCTGAGCTTTATTTTTCTTTTCTGAAACTTTAAGCAAGTGTCTGAATAGAGTGAAATAGGTTTCTGCATGCTATGCACAAGCACAGAAGTTTTAAAGCTTTCTTTTGGTGCAGTATAATTTTTCAGTTTTATAATTCAGTACTTCTTTGCTCAGCTAAGTGACTTAGCAGAAAGTACAAACCTGAAATCAAATGGGATAAACCGCTTTACTTGACAGTACTTGTAATTGATTGTAGCTTTAATTTCTGTGAAATGTTGATGGGCAGGCACAGATCATAAGGGCATAGTAAATACTGCTTGAATGTACCATGCCTGCTGTATTATTTGTATCGGTTCATGAATTTTCTTGTCTCAAAACAATGAAAAGTTTGAGTGCTGCTGTTAAGTACCCATAAGCATTGGTGGCTGTTTCTTTTGACTCTGAGAAGGAGGGCAGGGCAGATTTTCAGGGTTCTTCACTGGGACTCGGAGGAGAACTTTGGAGGAAACTTCTCCCTCGCAGTATAATTCCCCTTGGGTAATATATATGGCTTCCCGCAGGCTTTTATGACTGCATTTCATTTTCTTGAAAGTAGTTAGGCAAAGGATGTATGAAAGCATTCCCAGGAAATAACCTTATGTGGAAACAAATATCCAATTTTTTTTAAGCACGTAAGACCGTATGAGGAATGGCTGAGAGAGCTGGGGGTGTTTATACTGGAGAAGAGGAGGCTGAGGGGAGACCTCATTGCTCTCTACAACTACCTGAAAGGAGGTTGTGGAGAGGAGGGTGCTGGCCTCTTCTCCCAAGTGACAGGGGACAGGACGAGAGGGAATGGCCTCAAGCTCCGCTGTACAGGTTTAGGCTCCTCCGCTGGGCAGGTTTAGGCTGGACATTAGGAAAAAATTTTTCACAGAAAGAGTCACTGGGCACTGTTAGAGGCTGCCCAGGGAGGTGGTTGATTCACCTTCCCTGGAGGTGTTTAAGGCACGGGTGGACAAGGTGCTGAGGGACATGGTTTAGTGTTTGATAGGAATGATTGAACTGGATGATCCGTTGGGTCTCTTCCAACGTGGTTATTCTGTGATTCTGTCATCTCTGTGTGATTTAATAAGAAACAGTAGCAATGAGAATTCTGCATTGACTGTTTCGGGCTCTAAGGGTCGTAGAGCTGTTGAATCAGCCTGAATGTGGGCATGGGCAGGCTGTGATCTGCAATTAGCTGGTGGCTGTGATAGTCCATTGATGTCTGATTGACAGGCAATGGCTCTGCCCAGGGTAGGCAGTAGGTGTGGGCATTTGGCAAGACAGCAAGGGATTAACAAAGCAAAAGGTTCAAGTGTAAAAAATCCACCACCCTTTCGCTCACACAACTTGTATGTTTTCTGGCTTTGTTCTATAAACAGGGCATGTTTTGCTCCCAGTGAAGACCATCAGTTGGTACTGAATTACAGGGGACAACACTGGCCATGTATTGCTTAAAAATACAGCAAAGCACATTGTATTCACCTGCAAGTTTTTGTATGATAATTAGCAACACATTAAGGACACTAGGTTAGTCTGGTGTACAGTGTGAAGTTGTGAAGCAAACAAGCAGAAATATGTACCTACAGTAGCAGTGCTGACATTTGCAAATATGCTAATTAAAAATAGGCCTATTCAGAGGAGGAAATGATAAACTGAATTAAGGCTGGAATCGTGTCTGCTAAACATGAAGCACTTTTATGTGACTAATGATGTGCCCATTAAAAACCATCTCAAGACTGATTCTGTATACCTCTTATTACAAGGAGATAAATCAGTCTCAAAGCAATCCTATGCGAACTAACAAGCAATATCAAGCTAAAGGTGGTCTGAGCATGTTTCTCAGTTGACAGCATTTGCAGAAACTTGAGTATATAACTGAGTAAAAAATTTTAGTTGTGATCTAGGTGTTCCCACTGATTTGTATAACCTTGGAGGAAACTGCAGGTTTCCAGATTTCAGAAGGTCTGGTGTTTTCATGTGCCCAAATAAGTGGCTACTTGGTTCAAAACAGGTTGGGAAGAATGTTGGTCTGAATATAATTCTGCAGGGAAATGTAAATACTGGTCTCGTCTTTGCAGAACAGTTGAGATTTGAAAGGTGAATTCAACAGGATTTTGGTTCTTGGTATTAACATAAGCAAGTGTAGGACCGGGAAATTAATATATATAGTTTCTGTGAGTAGTAAGATTTCTATGCCATTAACTATACATTGTGAATGCTAACTGTTGCCTTCAGTATACAATGTCCAAACCCCCATGCAACAACTTAACCAATATCCAACAGATCACACCATAGAAATGAAAGTTAACAACTGGAGCTTCTTGTGTTAGTTAAAATTAACAAATTTATAAGCTCGAAGGCCTGAGTCAGATCTCATTTACACCAGTAAAATATATCCTGATTTGTTCAGGAACAGAAAAACACTTTCACAATGAGCTATTCCAGTCACTCGCTGGAAATCATTGCTTTTGTGATACCTTTGTGTATAACTCTGGCCCTCACAGTCTTGGAAATGTGAAACTAACAACCGCTAAATAAAGAAAACCAGGCTGGAGGCATTTACTGTGTTCCTGATCACAAAAAAATATATATGTATTTTGATGATTGTGGACAAGCCTTTTTTTTTTTTTTTTTTTTTGTATAGGCAGAGAACCGATGTAACAAAATCAATGCTTAAGGACAAAGCAGGATTAAGAGCAGCGTGATAGCGATGAATTGTCAACTGTGCTTCTGTGATGCTCTTGTTTACAGCAGGACAATTTATTAGAAGGATTGTACCCTGATTCGAGCCTTTTTTTTTGAAGTCTCAATACCAATAGAGAAACGAGACAGCTATAGGGTCTGTCAGCTGTTACTTTAATGGGCTCCTGCCCTGCAGGTAAAGGGGAAAAGGTAGACTGGACTTGCTGAGGAGCAACTTGTACTGAATGGAGGATCAAAGGCAGGAGGACACTTTTTTTTAACCTGAGATGGGTGTGTAGCTGCAAGGCTCACAGCTTGGTTGCAGGTGGAGGAGAGCCCATCACTAGCCACACCACTGAGTGCGATGCCTTATTACCTCTGATTCAGGGGGGTGAAGCAGCCTGAGGGGAGAGCAGGTGTCGTGGCTCAATGGGCTGTGAAGAACAGCATGGACAAGGTGTGTGTTGGGGCGCTGAGCAGATATCTGTGCCCAGCACAGCTCTAAGGGAGCTGCTAGAGGTGTGGCTGTATTCCCTGCCGTTGTCCTCACAACACACCTTGTGCAAAAGAGCAATGGCAAGGTATTAATAGCAATGTTTTGAGAGAAAGGGCATGCCTCTTGCACATGTGATTTGTGCTCTCTTTTGGTCCTCCCTGCTCTGCTCTTCCTCCCAGCTGTGCTCCAACCCCCATCCCATGCCACTTCTGCTCTTGCTCAGGCCCCTCTGTAGGCAGCTGTGCAGAGAGGAGCAAACCATGTCCCTCTCTGCATCGCAGAAGCTGCTCTGGGGAAACGGGGACTGCAAAGTACCTCTTGCTGTGGTGGCCCTGGCAGGCATCATCTCCTCCCACACTCGTGTGCTGAGCCACCAACCCCAAGTGCAGCCTTGGTGCCTTGGTGAGTCATGAAGGGACCTATCTGTGCACTGCACTATTTGTAGCTTGGTGTCACGGTATCGAAGACGCTGAGAATTCATACTAGGTTGGTTAAGTCCCAAGGAGATGTTGGCACCTACAAATGTAAATCCCAAAGGCAAACTATGTTGCTCTGTGCTGAAGTATTTCTGCTGATAACATCAGAAACCTGCCTTTAACGATTAGCCTCCTTTAGTCCAAGGCTCATTTATATTTTAAAAGGCAATATCCAAGTGCATTTCCTTGTAAGATAGATGTATTTTCTCCCATTAAGTTTCATACTGTTTTATCCTATCCTGCCTGTAATCTTTGTATTCCCTTTTGAATGTTTTCTTTTCCACTCTGCTGTGAAATCAACCTTTGCTGTGAGCAAGATCTATTTTCCTGATGGGATTCAGCATTTTTACCATTTCCAGATGCTCTGCACAGAATAGCTTTCTCCAGCTAAACTTATTTTTTTGCATGGGAGCAATGCTGGAGAGCTCATTGTGCTCTAGGCAGGGATGATAAGGACTGCAGCACAGTTAGACTCTAAATTTATGAGACTCAGTCAATGATGCACAATAGAGAACTGGGGTGTGAATTAAGCCGAATGAAGTTACAAAGCCCATGTATGTATCTGTGACTCATATTTCTATGCTCTATTTTGATGATTGTTATCCAACATCTCTCTCTTGCCTTTTGTATTCCTTTCAGAACAACAATTTCCCTCTTTTTCTTTCCCAGTGGGTGAAGAAACCAGTCCTGCCCTTCTTGAAAGGTCACTTCAGTGACAGCAGGTGCAGGATCACTGTTGCTATCATAGAATAATCAGTAATTGTGTTGTAGTATTCCTTTGTAATCCTTATTTTGCTTTAAGAGAACAGCTTTGCATGGAAACTGTATTGATGGCAGGAATGGGAGACCTTACTAGTTTTTGGATGATGTGAAAGTGTTTCATTGAGAATCACAAATGAAGTACAGTCGGTGAACAGTCTGTTATCTGAGGTGGCTGAGTTTCCTTCTACCAGGGTGCTCCCTCTATGAACTGTGAGGTTTTATTTCTATATAATGTACCTTACTTTTCATTAACTGAATAGACTATTAGGAAGCAGCTGAAATGGTGATACTTGTCTCTTGATTATTGGGAGAGAAGCTGGTTCAAATCAAAATATGCATGTAACTTGTCCTGCATGATCCAAGACTCCTACTGGACTAACTTTGTTCTCTGTAGATGATAAATCCAAATTGAGATCCTTCATTGTGAAGCTGCTAAAAATAATGAGCAAGAATCACTTCTGTACATGTCAGTTTATTGTGAAGTGGGGAAATTAGTACTGTAACTTCTGATGTTGTAAATGATGTAAGCAGCCAACAGGCTCTATGGGTCAGCCTGAGAGCAGGCAAGAACCTCAGGATCTCAAGCGTACACACTCTGATAAAACTTTTTTATATCCTTTTAGTGTCCTCGTTAATGCTCTTCAAAAATACCGTTAAATATTTCTGGCAAGCAAAGCTTCAGCATAATTTTACTGTAGTGTTAAGGATTTATTAATTATAATCTTTTCTTGCAGAGTCTATTTATATTTGATCATGACATTAATTGGTTGCCAAAACAAACTAGAGT
Source organism: Clamator glandarius (assembly GCA_033459285.1). Lineage (NCBI taxonomy): Eukaryota > Metazoa > Chordata > Aves > Cuculiformes > Cuculidae > Clamator > Clamator glandarius. The sequence continues at coordinate 434,602 of JAUNZM010000089.1, read as the reverse complement.
TAATAGTGTTTAATTAAGTGGTTGGGAGCAAGCAAGGGTAGTTTATTTGGAAAATCGGTTTCATTGATTTATGCGTTTGGTTTTTAAAAACATGAATAAATGAAGGGAACTTATTGTGTAGCACCTTTTTCCCTACGTGCTTCCCAGGAACCATCAGTAACACTGTTGTGACTCTGAACAGATTGAATAGTGGAAAAGTATCTGTGTTATACATATTTGCCTATACAAATCTGTTAAGAAGTAAATGTTCACATTCTGAATCACTCTGCATCTGAATAAAACCTAAAATCAAGTAGAAATGAGAACAAGTAACATTGTAACTAGCAGTAGTGTTCAGAACAATGCATTTTGAAAAACGTTTTAGATTTAAACTTAACTGCATTTAAGATGTGGCTATAGTTGCTTTGGATATGGATGGTATGGTAAAATACAGTAACATGACAATAAATATTTTCAATAATAATTATATTAATACCATATATACTTATTGTATTTCTATAATATAGTAATTTCCGTATTTTCTATTATGTACTTCAAAATCAGCCAATAGCACAGCGTAGAGAAGCTTTTGAACACCAGTGTATTTAATAATTTGATGCTAAAATCAGAACCAAGTGGAGAATTCTGGGGACTTAATGTTTTGTGAGGAATTAATTTTCTAAGATGAAACTAATTTAAAAGAAAAATAGTTTGATATCTTTGTGCATTCCTTGTCTCTGCCTTGATATTCCTGGCTGAGGGAAAAATTAAATTATCTGTATAAAGCTTCTGTTCTTCCAACAGCTCCTTAAAACAAGTCATCATCCTGATAAATGAAAAAAAATCCTGCCTGGAAGCATATAGTCAGATATGCCAGCAGCTGTCTCTTTCCCAAAAGAAATCAAGACCTAACAGACTTCAAATCCACTATCAACAGAAACATGAGGAAAGTCTTGTGTCTCCTAGCTGGTACCAGCTCTTGGTTTAATGTGCCACAGCACTGACCTTAACAGAGGTTTCATGTTTCCAGAAGTTGCTTTTTCTGCCCTCAGTATCAGCTTTCTCTGCCTTTTTATTTTTTAATGAAAGATATTTTCCTTATCTAAAAAAACTGCTTGAATCCGTAATCTATCACTTCTATGCTGACACTCTTTGCTGTGAATATCGTTAACTCATAAAGTTCTTGTTTTGTTACTTGCATGGGATGCTTTCAAGTTGGGTGGTCAGTCAGCTAGAAATCACTGTCGTTCATTAAAACAAAAGCCCAAAAAATGAGTTGAAGGTAACAGGGTTTTGAGCTTGTAATTGATTTTGGTGTGCCAGGGCAGGATCCAACAGAGAATGATTGTGTCTAAGCTAACTCCCACATCTGTAGTGTAATTGTTTCTGTAATAATATAATATTTTTGTGAGGCTTTAAAAAGCAGTTTCCCCCCTGATTAATTAGAAACTGTCTTGTTATGGCTGAAATGTCAGTGCTTTCTCCATTAAGTCTGCAGCATGGGTGGTGTTTATCTTAACCTTGTTTTGAGTTTCTCCAACAAAGAGATGACTCCTTTAGTTCTAATTTGGTTTCTCTTGGTATTTCTATTATCTCTTTCTAGTTGGCAGGCAAGGAAATCAGATGTGCATCAAATGAAACCATTTGTCATGGATTAGTGCATGCAAATGCCTTCATGACAGCAATAGACAAAAGCCAGTGAGTGTCTGAATGCTAACTTTGGAGGAGAAAATTAACAATGCTGGAATACCAGTGATAGCTGTCCCTAAATGAGATTATTTAATGCCTAAGAGCAAGGTGATGCTCTTCTATCCTCTCCCTTGCCATTTTTTCTCTTACTGAAATCTTCCAACACATTAGGGCAAGGCACAGTGACCCCTGCTAAGTGGAGAAATCTCCATGGGAGTTCCTGGCTTTGCTGGGGCTACCTGATGTCAGAATGTTCTGTCTATTCAATCCTTCTCCTTTGGATGCAGATGGGCTGGGACACAGCCAAAAGTAGAGAAGACCATGAGTGATGCTCCAGTGTGCGCATCCCAGTTTGTCACAATGCACTAGGAGTAAGAAGAGCTGCCAGGCGGGTTATTTAAGTGAATCACGTTGCAGTGAAATAGATCTTCCGGAGTGTCTTGGTTGAAAATGTTTTGCATTTCCTTTTCCCTGAGGACAGAACTGGTAATTGTTTAATGGTGATCTCCTGCTGTTGATAACACGCTGAATTGAAAGCGTTGACAGCTGTTATTAGGTATCTATGTCATGCTTGTGATTGATACTCCAGTTTTGTTATAAGCCTGCTTGGGCTTCTTTGGCTAGTAAAAGACAAGTTTGGGCTCTGCCGAATTCCCCACTCAAGGAATGAGCACTGGCATGAGGAAGAGATGAGGCACAGTTGTGGGAAGGGAGTTTTGTGATGGCCTGACTGGGAGTGAGCTGTGGAGAATGAGCACCCTTTGTATATTTGCACTTTGTATTCCATCCCCTTTGAACACCCTTAGGAGAGCACCAGATACAAAGGCTGTACCTTAGAGCAAAGTCCACCATGTAGCCATATTACCTGCTGTTTTCTGTAGGTTTTTACCCTATTTCTGTATTTTTTTTTCCTCCCTGACTACTGTTTAGTCTATTTCTAAAACTATCTCCTGTTCTTTAAATCAGTTTCCTTTGTTTTATTTTAAGTCTTTATATAAGCTCTTATGGCACCCCTTTTTGTAAGAGCTCTTTGAACCTTGATGTGCTTTTTAAGCAACAAAATGCTACCTGATTTCATCCCAATTAGGACACCACTGACGTTGTTACGAAATAGTTTCAAACACTGTTATTTGGAAACAATCAAAATAGGTCTATTTGATCAAGAGATTTGTAATGCTAAAATGTTTTCTATGTTCTGATATGGACACCATATTTTAAGTGTTTTCTAATAAAAAATAGGGCAAAATATAAGCTATAACCTTTTCACCCATAAGAAAAGTTATTTCTGCTGATCAGAGTTTTCCAGTCGGGGGAAAAAAAATCACAGATACCCTGTGCCTGTCTTTGCAGCAGACTATTGCAGGGTAATATACAACTACCTTAGTTGTTGTTGGGGTTTTGTTTCTCCCCTCTGCCCTTGATTTTGTGTATTTGTGTTGGAACCAGGCTTTCCTCCCTTATGCCCCTGAAGTTTCTCCCTATTTTGATGTTGTAGTGGGGTCAGGACACCTTGTAGAGGTCATGCTGTTATCACAGGGATAAGCATGTTGGTCAGACTGGGTCATGCAGGCTCTGGAAAGAAAACCCTTGCCTGAGCAGAACCAGTTCGGAAAATGAACAAATGCTAGCAATAAAAATAGGTGCAAACTAAAGGGAATTCTCCCTGCAGTGTGAATCATGTGATGGTTTCCCCAGGTAAACAGTTCCTTGAGTTTTAGATTGTATTTGAATTGGCTTTGGGATGCCTGTTGCTGCACTGTGTTTTGTGATGAAATTCCTGCTATGAGCAGTGTGGTATCGAGCAATTCTTTTGTACTGGCTGTACTCTTCTGAAGTTCAGGCTATGCAAATCCCCCCTAAACCATCTTCTTATGTAAGTGGAATTATTTGAGTTTTGGTTTTATTTTTTAATCTAGCGAAGGAAAAGGTGTAATCTAAAGCATCTAGAGATGGAAATAGGTGACAAAGGAGTATCACGTTTATGCTGAAGTCCTTCTAATGGGGATTCTGTGTCTTTACTACGCTGTTCTGTGCATCTGAAGGGCTGTGCTCTTTAACAGCTGAGAAGAGATTATCCCTTAGTCCTCATAGAATCTATGAATCAAAGTCTGTTGGGGAAGCTCATACAGATATTCAAATGTAATAATAGCAATAATTTCTTCTGTATGATACATGTGCATTGTATGAATTGGTACCTGAAGTTTCAGAGTTCTTACTGTAAGCTGTCCCCTACTTGCTTTTAAGGAAGTACTTTAATGCTGGTGTTTCATATAGGAACCAAGCAAAGATACGAGCAAAATTCAGATATACTTTTACCATGAGGGATTAATCCATATTCTGATAGCACATACATGTCTCAAACATCAATATTTGCTATAAAGAGGGCAACAGGACACCCAACTAACACTGCCTTTGGCTCTTTTCTTTCTCCTTGTGATCCACCAAGGGACATTTGATTCCTGTGTGCAGGCTGTACACAGCATCCATCAGTGGAACAGTTCGTGTGAGGAAACGGATCTCCATTATGGGCATATTTAGAGCAGCTGAGATGTGAATAAATGAGGTTTTGTTACCTTGTTCCTTACGTATCTTTTTCAAGTGAAGCTGATGGCTGACAGACACTGTTGTCCCAGTTGGTACCCACAGCCTGCATCCTATCCCCAGTTCTCCATCCTTGGCATGGCTTGGTGTGCAAGTACAAGTGTTGCTTTGAGTGGGTGATGGATCACGAAGGCTCTTAGCTCTCTCTTTTCATGAAATCAAGTACTCTAGTGTAAGCCAACTTCACGCTGGCTTAAACTTTCATGGTGGTAAAGCTGTAATCTATCGGACTTACCCAGCTGTGAGGTATAGAGAACCTTCATGTTCACATACTGTTACTCAATTGACAAACAAGTTGTACTGATTTTTTTTCCCTGTGTCCATGCTCTCAACTGAACCACAGGCTTAGCACACTGAAACAGGCAGTTTACTTCAAATGTGGAACTTCCCACTTTGTATTTAATTGCTTCCTTTAAGAGATGAGAAGATTGGGTTTGTCTTTGAACCAAAAGGCTTCTGCTTTAAGCATGTTTCTCACTTGAAGGCTATGCTTCCCACCAGAGTCCTCTGTGATGCTACTAGCCTTTCACAGGCAGTGTAACGCTGATTCTGCGTAACTCTGAGCATATTTTTTGTAATGTCTGACTTGCAAATCTTGTTAACCAAACACTGTTATCTCAATACACTTGCAGGCCTGCTATAGCAGCATAAAATCTTGTGGCAAGATAAATCATGCCAATTTTTTGCTGGGGGGAAAAGCATCCTGTCTCTTTCATTTGCTGCAACTGTGGAAAAAAAATTAATTTTCTGATTGCCTCTAGAGAGATATTGCTCTGGGGAAAGAGCTAGTTCATTTCCAGAAGAGCACTGTACTCTGGGGGCTCCTACCTGGAAAATCACCTGTGGACAATGTCTTGTTTGGTCCAGCCAAAGCTGTGATGGGGACTAGGTAGGACCAGGGTGCACTTAGAGGTCTGCATGTCCTTCTGCACTTACAGCCCTTCTTTGGCTGCTGCTGGTGAGTGTTGATCCAACTGCAGAAGTTTTACTTCTCACTCGTTGAGAAATAAAAGCCTCCAAGCTGGGCAGAGGTCTTCTCTGTTGTTTACCTCTGTTTTGACAACAGAGAATCTCAGAAGTTATATAGCTATTTACCAGTCTTGTCAAGTTTCGTGGCAGGATTTCATGCTATTGCAGCAGCACAGCAGGAATCCCATGTCCTAGCTGATAAATGGGGCTCTCTGGCTAGACTGGAGAGCCCTGACCAGGGATTCTCTTCCACGGGAAATTTTCCTCTCTTGCAATGAAGAGGCAAGAGAGTGTCAGCTAACGTCCACTGCCTGGCTAGGATATGTAGCGGCTCTTGATATGCCTTGAGAATCAAGCTAAGATTTGATTTCACCTGTATTGCTGAATTAATTTAAAAATTGCTCATTTTAACTTCATTGTTATAAGCCCTTTTGTGCTTAAGGAATTGTAGCAGATCATCTTTTCTATTTTGACCATTGTTTATTTTTGTAGGCTGATGGAACACAAACTAACATTCTGCATTTTGCAAAGCAATGTTTCTTTTGTTGTGTGACTAAACCAGTGCAAATAATTGAATTTTTTTTATTTGACAGCCAAAGCAAGATATCAAGTGCTGGTTTGATGTAGTATTTACTTTTTGAAATTAGTTTAGAAAAATTCGATTGCTTTTCTTACTAACTGGAAAGGAAAAAAATCAACAAAACCTGAAACAATTTGTCTTATTTCTAAACACTGAAAGAAAAGCAAGGAAAAAGCCAGATTAATAATAATAAAAAAAAAAGTCTAGAGAGGGTACTGCTGCTTTGCTTAGACATACTTAAATCAGAGAATCTCTAATACTCTGCTGCAGGGGTTGACCCTTTATTGTCTTTTTTCCCCAAAGTAGAGGTGTTAAGATATTGCTCGTAGGGGGAGTAACTTCCAGTACCTCTTGAGTTTTGTTTTGGAAAAAATAATGGGGTAATCAGGAAAGCAGATATGGGACATCAGGATTTTTCTCTCTCGCTTGCAATGAGAAGGCAAAAAATGTGGTTCACAGAATAACCAGGCTGGACGAAACGGGTTCATTGCTTTTAGTCTCCATGGCCAAAGTAGTGTTGTATGTTAGGCTAAATGGGACAGGTCCTGCCCCTGCCAAAAAGTGAAGAGTTGGAAGAAGCAGCACTAGCCTCACTGCCACTAAAACTGAGCTCCTTGATGAACTATGGAGATAGGTGCTGACCTTTGAGAATTAAATGCATGTGCAAAGAACATTTTAACAAGCAAAGGTTGTGTATTATAAAAACGCCTTTTTGCAAGGCTTAACCTCCTGGGAAAAGCATATTTTGGATGGTTTTGCTTTGCTTTCTTTCAGAAGAAAGGGGAACCATTGCCCCCTAACTCTGTGCTGTGCAGCAGGCATAGATATTCTGCCATTCTGCTGCCTTTAAACATAAGGCTTGAACTGTGGCTTCTCTCTCTGCTTGCATTTTGGAGGAGGCTGCACCCCAGCCACTCTAGAGCTCTACTCGTGGCCTCTGTCCATTCAGAAAGCAGCAGGAGTCCACAGGGAGGGACAGCAAAGCTTTGACAAGTTGAGGTTTGTCTATGGCGTTATTGAGTTTTTTTGGTGACTTCTCACATATCTCAAGATCTTTGCTAATTTAATGAATCAATTTTGCTTGCCAAGGTGGCATTTATTCATGTCAGAGACCTCTTCTCTTTTAACAAATGTAAATCTGTAGCAGAGATTTTATTGTCCTTAAAGAAAGAGACAGGAATATCATTTTATTTTGAGAGATGCTTCTAGTTTGTTTTTTTTGTTTGTTTTTTTTTTTTAACTAAAGCTTAGTTTTAAAAATGTGTTTCTTTATCTAAGTGATAGCATCTGCTTTTGTCATTGTTATGTAAACTCAGCTTGGCTTTGCAAAGCATCATTGTTCTCTTCTGAAGAAAGCATGATTGTCTATCAGCAGTGAAGCTATGTCAGCATGCTCTTATATTAATCATTGAATCCAGCAGTTATTTAAACTGTATCTATTTGTGTCTTTTTCATTACAAGTTCTTGGGGGAAAGTGTGGTGGGATTCCTGAGTGGCTGTATTGAATTTTAAGTAAGAGTAATTACAGTCAGTTAGTTAAGGATTGTGAGCCAGACTTGTCAAAAAAAAAAAAAAAAAAAAAAACAACCAAACTGCTAGGAACATGCTTAGCAGCTTTGGTAGGATCCAAATTCTGGTAAAACAGAATAGAAGAGAGGTTGAGATCTTTTCAACATGATCAGTGGTGTGGTGGTCTGAGCATTTCCTCATTTCAGATGAAGGAATTGAATCTCAGTCTTCCGCTTAGTTGTTAAGTTTTTCTGAATTTTCCCTTTACTGGAAAAAAATCTGATTCCCCTAGCAGGCCAGTTGTTCAGCACGTGGGGAGCTGGTGGCATGATCTGGCAGCAGCGCAGCATAAACCACAAACTTCTTTCCAAAGCTTTATGATTTTTGTAAAAGTACCAGGCTAGTTCTGTGTGATGCCTTTTCATGTTGTTACCCAGCTCAGTGGACAATCTGTAGCTGTCAAATCTTGCAGAGACCCAGCTTTCTGCCAGCAGAAATAGAATGGGGTGTAAAACACTTCAGATTGGTTTTGACGGCCCTTCATGCAAGTAGAAAATGTAGATTTGTTTCTTAACTGACAGAGCTCATTATTTATGTTTCTTTGAAAACAAAGTCTAAAAATCTTTTTTTTTTTTTTTAACCATTATGGATGACTTTTCTTGCGTTTTCACATTGTTCTTTTTGAATCATGACAAACTAAGATTAAACAACAAACGGCCCTTGAGATCTGTCATTTTTTGTGATGATTTACGTAGGAAGATGCCCATAAATTATGGAGGCAGCTACTGGATACTGTGAATGAAGAAGTACTTTATTTGTGGTGTTGATTTGAGAAACATCCCGTGAATTTTATCTGCAAAAGTTAGTGGTGCCATCCCATAAAAAAGTTGCTTAGCATTTTCAGGACGCTATGCTATGAGGCAAAGCTGCTAATATTTTTTATTATTATTTTTTCTTTAAATGTAAACTCATGAGTTTTTAGCTGGGTATATCAATGTCAGCCTGTCTTTTCTCATTAACTTCATGTCATCTAACTGTTGAAAGAACAGAAATCCACCTCTTGTAGCAAGAAAAGGATGAAGGTTTTCCATCTCTATCTGGTGCTCTGAAAGCTTTGACAACAGTAATGTAACTATTTCTCAGTAAGTAATTCACCTAGTTTTGGAAACCCTCTTTTGTCTGAAGCATCTCCCTCTTCTGTAATGGGGAGTTTTAGAAACGTGCTGCAAGAAAAGGAGGATTAACTTTTATCTGTTGCAAAACCTTCATATTTATAGCTGCTATAATTTTATATATTTTATTTCAATACTCCTTGAGGAGGATGGAGGAAGGTGGCCATGTATCATTTTCCAAAATGAGAATGTGTGGATACACATATGGCTAGACGTGTCTAACCTTTTTGTTCTCAGTGGTGCAGGCATACTCGCATACCAGCCTCTACGCTATTTCTTCTTCTAGTGCAGAGACCCATTTTTAGTGCGCAGAGCTGGATTCTGCACTTGTATTTTTCACAGAACTTTGTCCTTTGCTGTTCCCTTATTTACCATGTTCTCAAAATAGTCCATGGTGAGTGTGTCCAAAGCACCAAGGTCTGGTCACTCTATTATAAACCAAGTACTAAATGCTTCCCATCATCTGAGTGGGTCTTGCAGTCAGTTATTCAAATAATCACAAGGGTTTGGGAGTTGGCTGTACTTCTGCTGGGTGTTGATGAAGATGGAAATGTTTTGAGTTTTGCTATCGGTGAGAGCATTTTTCCTCATTCAGCAAGTGCCAGTCTGGAATGAGACTCTTCCCACAGGACCGTGGCTTGTCACAGGCCAAAGGAGAACTGGTAATGGCACTGTAAAGGGCAGCAGAAAATACCTGCATTGCATTACCCAGGGCAAATGAATCACAGAATCACAGAATAACCAGGTTGGAAGAGACCCACTGGATCATCGAGTCCAACCATTCCCACCATTCCCTAAATCATGCTCCTAAGTACCTCATCCACCCTCACCTTAAACACCTCCAGGGACGGTGACTCAACCACCTCCCTGGGCAGACCGTTCCAATGTCTAACCACCCTCTCCGTGAAGAATTTCTTCCTAATCTCAAGCCTAAATCTCCCCTGGCGGAGCTTGAGGCCATTCCCTCTCGTCCTGTCCCCTGTCACTTGGGAGAAGAGGCCAGCTCCCTCCTCTCCACAACCTCCCCTCAGGTAGTTGTAGAGAGTAATAAGGTCTCCCCTCAGCCTCCTCTTCTCCAGGCTGAACAACCCCAGCTCTCTCATCCGTTCCTCATAAGATTTGTTCTCCAGCCCCTTCACCAGCTTTGTTGCCCTTCTCTGGACTGGAGAATGTTGCTGCCTTTTTCAGACCATTCTGGGTTTTTTTTCCCCCCCATAGAAAGAATTTCTGCAGCTCCCCTAATAGCTGTGAAGACATCTGCAAAAGCAAGATGTGTCAATAGCTGTGCTGGCCAGGGCACTGCCAGGTTGAAGTTGTGGTTCTGATGTGAGAGGTGGTGGGTTTGTGTCTCCAGCCACCATAAAGCAAAACCCCAGATGACATGGGAAAAAAAAAAGGTGCCATTGGAGGAGAGGGCTTCTCTCATTCTCTTTAGTTTATATGCACGTGATCTGCTTTTTGTTTTGGTTTTTTTTTTTCTGTCAGTGAAAACCTTCAGAAATAACACTCCATGAATTGGAAATATCTATCAAACAAACTGCTTTTGCATTATTTGTTTTGTTATCTGCCTACTTCCACCCCAAAGAAAGATGGTACTACCTTCTAATATCTTTTTTTTTTTTGTTTTGACCTTCTGTGCTCTGGTGGTCAGTTAGGCAGACCTCAGTGCTTACAGGTCTCATGTTTTCTAAATTAAGTACTTCAAAATCAAAAAGGATAAATCTATGAAACCCTTCTTTGTAGAAACATTTTTGTTATTAAATTTTTGAATTAGGATTCCTGTAACAAAATCTAAATTGCATATTTATTGACTTAAGTGGAGAAAATGTCCAAAATGTCATTAAGTTGGCCATGATTTTTTGCCAGTGCTTAATGTTCAGGTAAGAGCACTTCATGCTGTAAACAAAACCATGGTAAATTAGTGGAAGGTAGCGCTTGTATGTATACATGTCCATGCCCTTACTGGAAGCCAACTCATTTCCTGCTTTCCATCCCCCACGTTATGATTTCTTAATTGTTTCAGGCACTGTACACTTCTATGTGTGTGGTAAAATTCAGAAGCTTCAAATCCACAGAATCAATCCACTTGGTGATGTTCTGGTAAATAACACTCGAGAGTTTATAGTTTGTTCAGCTTTGCGATAGGTCATAATTTGGATTTATAGCCATTTGCCAGCCTGTCTGGCAGAGGGGTAAATATTCTTCTTTCTGGGAGGCTCCAGCCTGGCAGCACCAGTGTATGATGCTCAGAGCCCAGCAACAAGGGGATGTTTGTAACCTCCCTGCTGCCTCCCTGCTTCAGGAGCTCCTGGGGCTGCCTAGTGCTGCAGCTCCCTTTTGAGATAGGTTATTAAGACTTGATAGTTAGCAGTGAGTGGTGATCTGAGGTAGTAACGGGTTTTCTTTACGATAAGCTTGCCAAACGTTTTGGTTTCATCACACTTCTTCTGGCAATGATAGATATATTAATTAGCATTTTTATTGGATGACAGCCTATAGCCTGAAAATGTCAAATTGTGAGCACATTTGTATATTAGGCTTAACTATTAGTGCTTTTCCAGGAATACAATATAGGTATGCATTATTTCTCTATTGGCAATATTAAATCATTGTGCTTGGAGAGCTATACATCTGCTCTTTATTCATTTTTCCTCTGCAAACATAAACCTGCAGACATCTCAGCATCTCACTCAGCTGTCAGTATTTAAAGATATCTTCTCTTTTTTAAGTCTCTTATATAGTTATATAATATGGAGAAGTGGAGGATATAAAGGTTTCATCAGTATGCTGCTCTGTAACTTAATCTATATTTATTATTTTTTCAAGGAGGGCATCTTCCACGCCTATGAGGAGAAACAGAGGTAGGCTATGAAACATTGTTCTTAATGGAAGCAATGAAAGTGTTCCTTGATTTGGGATGTTAAGGCAAGTCTGCTGGGAAATGGATTAGTAGGCCAGGAGAGGGTATTGTGATCAAAGTGCATAGTAAATTAATTTACCTCACACTCCTGCAATTTATCACACAGATATCACCTCTACACGTGAAAAGATACATGAGTATGGATGCAATATTGCTCTAGTGCTTATATCTTATTCCAGAAGCTAAATAATTTAACGTTCCTGCTTTAACCTTATTGAAATATTAAAACCCTGCAATTCCTTAGATTTGCTTTTGTTATAACTGTAGCATTACACTTTCATGTCATTATGACACCAGTTCATAATTGCAACCCAGACAGGCCTTTGGCCATTTGAATAGAAAGCAAAACTGAGGTTTTTCTGACTGGTAAATGCTAAGCAATTTCATCATGAACAAGGACATACATTATGAAGAAGGAGGAATTACAGATTCATGGACATCAGGAGCTCTTGTCAAAAGAACTTTCTCACTTGCTCACCCTTACAACTTTTGGCTTGCAGTCATTTACCATCTGTAGAGCAGTTGTGAGTGATTTTTTCAAGTTGCAGTAGTTGTGCTTCACAATTAGACTTAGCGGGTAAACAGTTCATTAAAAATATCTACTTCAAAGCAAGATGAAGCAAGGCTTTTGGACGTTTTGATGCAGAGTAGAACAAAGTAGAGATTCCTCTGTTGTTGAAGGGCCTCTGGGTTTGGGGCGGAGTAGGGTGATGCAATGGAGTTGAGCATGGGGAATGCACTGTTATGTTCTTGGATGGAACAACAGGGGACTAACCATTCTCCCTTGCTACTCACGCTCCAGAGAAATGCCCTGACAAGGCTGCTCTGGTCTGCCTGTGCCTTTGACCAAGACCTTGCTCCTGAGAAGCACTTTCCTCTCAAAATTACTGCCAAGTAGCTCTCCTCAAAAAGTTTCAACTGCGCAGGAGATGTGCTATCAGATTACAGAAAGAACTAATTTAGACCTCTTTTCAGGAATTATAATCACTGTGCTTCATAGAATTCATATGAATTCCTAATTCAGTGAATCTGAGCTGATCCCTGCTGCTCGTGGAGCTGGCAAGCGCAGCATTGCAGGGAAGACTCTTTGCTCCTCCTGCCATCCCATGTCTTCTTTCAAATGATTGCTTGGCTCACGCCTGCAGAGCTACCAGCTTCTTTAATTGGAGCCCCTTTATTGCCTGGGTTCCTCTAATTAGTTACTTATCTCTAGTTTTTTTTAAAAATTTGGTAATTGGTGTATGTAGCTGTCTGTTTCCCCTGAAGTCTAAAACCATTATATATATAGCTTATCTAAGTGTACAATCAGCTCAATTAATAGTAATTAGTTTCTGAGACTTCTGTGAATTGTTCATTTTTATGAAGAGAGAAGTTTTTTTGACAGTTATTTATGGGTAGAGGTCAAGACTGTCACTGTAGTAATCTTTTTTTGGTTACTAAATGCTGATAACTCAGATTTGTTCTTTTTAAAGTATTTTTGGTTCAATTAATTTGCTTTTACCATCAAATCTAACATACTTTCTGCTGTAGTAAATCACCTTCTAACAAGACTACACCTTGCTTGTGACTTGGATTGTTCTGGTCAGACTTCTATATGGGGGAAAACATGTATCTGAACACATCTAAAGAAGTTTCAAATAAATTACTTTATTTCAGTTTACTTAAAATTTCTAAACTGAAATACTGTCACTTCTAAATTACTTGGGTTTTGACACCAGTTGAAAGGTTTGACTGTCCTTAGCATGGGGGTTTTTTTCTGTATATTTTTTTAGCATGGAATTATTAGTGTTTCTTGAAGCTTTAAGTTGCAGGGTTTGGAGCGTTTACCCTCAGTATGAAAATACAACACACCAGGCATTGGTGTGGATATAGCAAGGGTGCTCTGTGCAACTGGCAGTGATGTCAGATCAACCCAGGCTCTTGTAATGTGGCCAAAGAACAAGGCAGATTGAATTGGCTGAGACCAGCTGCAGGGAAGCGTGCGGGAGAACAAGCTAAACCGTGAGGGTGGCAGCGTTTCTGAAAGCTCATTGAACGATGAGGTGGTGCAAACATTGGAACTCAGACTCCAAAACTGGCAAGAAAAAGGTGATGGAAGAAGTTGCTACTCTTGTAGAGAAGGAGGAAATCTTTCCAAAACAGGCAGTTGGTGCTCAGTTGAGTTTTCATAGTAGTGTTACTCCATCAGCAGAATGTAGGCACTGAGAAAGACCACACTGATTCTGTGGCGTTTTACAAGCAGTGCCCAAGAGACTTAGGGCGGCAGAGGACTGTTTCCTAGGGTTATATATAAGCACTGTTAAACCCTCTTAAGAAATAAGATTTATTGATGGCTTATGCAAGGAATTTTGGATGAGTTAAATGATCCGTCACAAAAAGGAGTAAACAGTTACTCAAGATATTTGGTTTTAACCAGTGAAAAATTAGTCTCTTCCACTGAGGTAGAAAATTTGTTATGAAAAGTCTTGTTCAGGTCTATGAGAATGACAAGTACTCTGGGTCTGCAGGTGAAAGGCATGTGCATAGACAAAAGGGAAGAAAAAGGCAGTGATCTTTTTTAGTAAGATGAGTCCAAAGCTACGGAACCATTTTGCACTGTGTTATTCTAATCAGACATCAACAATATGCTTGAATTCAAAAAAAATATTAGAGGCTTGGATGATTATCTGAATGCTTATGGATGTTCAGTTACTCTTTTAGTGCATAAACCTCATTTTAACATACAAGCTCACTATTCACCTCTTAACTTCAAGTCTCTAGTGCAAATCCTAGTCATACCTGTGCTAAAATCAGTGTCCATTTCCGTGGTGTCCATGACATCTGGCTTTTAAATCTGATGCAATACAGCTAAAACAAAACTTTTATCCTGGCTGAACAGGACTCATCATTGTGTGAAATCTCACTTTTCAGTGTTACTCACTGTGAATAACTCCAGCCTGTCTGTAACATGAGTGTCATCTTCAGGTCCTGGGCTTGTCTTATCCTAGCCATCTCTGAGTCATGCTACATGAGCCATCTAAGATGCAGTTGTTCAAGTTTATATGTGCAGCCAGAAGTCTTATTAATGCTCTTTTCTCACGCCCAGTTATTTCCACCTCAATTTCTGCCTTCTGTTCTTCATAAGTTTTGTTGTATTGTCCATCTATAATGACAAGGAAAAGGCTGTCCTCTAGTCTGTACCTCATCCTCCCACTGTTCTATCTTCTTTGCTATTGCAGCAGTCATAAATTACTTGGTTTGTTGTTTTTTTTTTTTTAATAGCCTTTTTAGTCTATTCCCAGTAGATTGATTTCTTTTTTACTGTGTTGTATGTGCTTTCATGTGCCTCTCACATTGTGCAGGTTTTCATGTTGTTCACTCACATAGTACTTTATGTGCTCTTTCAAAGTACCAAGCCACTTCAGTGTTAGCTGCTGTTGGGATGCTGGATTAGATGTAACAATTGGTCTCATAATCTATAATAACTGGTCTGTAACTGCAGAAAGAATGATTTTTTTTTTTAAATGGATGTCTGCAAAGGTAACAAATTATTCTTAAACTTGGGCAACTGTGTCTGATCTACAGAGGCACCTCCTGGTATGTACTGGTTTAGGTACCCAAGCTCAGATCTGTACCTACTGTGATTTTCAGCCATGAGCTTTCGGGCAACTCATTTAAAAGATCAGTTGCGTAAGAATTTCATTTCAATGGGTCTTGGTCTTCCAAATACACCACCCCACTCTCCCACCCCCCATCTCCCTAAAAAAAAAGATCCTAGGTGTATTCACACAATGCAAAGGAAAACAAACAGCCTAGCTGGGGCCTGTACCAGCCCCAGAGCTGATGTAGCTGCACCAGGACATATTAGCTTGAACTGTTTGCTGTGTTTATGTGGTACCTTTCTGTCCTGACTGGGCTGGTTTCTATGTTCCTCCAGCATTATGTATGTGTTGATTTCTAATCTACGTTCTGCTCTCAGATGTTCAGTGTAGATGAGTTTTAAGCACCTAAATGGATATAGTAAGTTAAAAGATCAAAATTCAATACTTTCAAGTTTATTGAAGATTATCTAAATTACACACGTATTTGTGCTGTGCTTCTCAGATTTTGTTATAAACAATTATCAGCAACAATTATTAAAATGCGTAGCTAAAACTTAATATTGATTGAAACACTTTTGCATGTGAGTATGCATAATATGCAGTGCCCTGGTTCATTAATCTGAACCAAACTATGCTGCTCTGAAAGAAGAAAGATGTTATTAGAGACTTGTATTTGTATAGCCAGCCTATTGCCTTACAAATTGTGATGATAAACCTGAGGTTTAGGTACTCTTGAAAATATCCCCTGCAGAGAACTGCATGTGTTTGTTTATAATAATTCAGAGGCTTAGAACAGGATTTCTGCTGGTGTTTGTAGCCCTTGCCCTGGCAGCATCCAGCAAGCACTTTATTAGCATCTAAGCCCAACATTAGGGCCTCAAGGGTGACCTTCAGTAGAGGGGAGCAATCAGACACGTTTGATTTCCTAATTACTGAGTGGGGCTAATGGATGCAAGGCAGCATCAATTCCACAAAAACTATTCTTGTTCCTCTTGGGTTCCTTAGACTCCCTCGCTTGTATTGATTGCATTTCTGCCCTGAAAAATGTATAGGCAGTGTGAAAGAAAGCTATTTTGGCTCGAGGTGCTGGGAGGTCAGCGGCATCATGTTATACGTAGTGACTTAAGTGTGATATTCCAAAAAGGGGGCAAGATACTGTAGCTCATCTCTGATGAGCTGAAATAGTAGTTATTAATAACTGTGTTCTGTTTTTAAGGAAATAAATGTGGCACAGGTAATTCCCTTAAAGTGGAGGGGCTTAAATTGCTGTAGTCAATAGTACACATCATACCACTACTACTTACCAAATACAATTCACTGGAAAGGAGGAGGTAACATTTGCAAATGTCCATGGGTGCTCGTTACTTCTGCAGTTAGGCTGCTGGTTTAGAAGTACGGCACGCTGAAAAAGTATCCCTTATCCACTGAGGATTGCTTCCTAAACAGCCAAAGTGACTTAGGGCTGGTGTAAAGCAGGCAGGTCTGGATTTTAGATGATGCTCCAGCCAATGCTGTGGGTCACTGGTGTGGGATTCAGAGGCCATACAACAAATAATTTCCTTTGCAGCACTGGGATACAGGTTCCTAGTTTCCCCTCTCCTGTTTTTCTGTACCACTTGGTAGCATAGCTCAGGCTTACGAGATGACCTAGAACTATGTAATTACTGTGTACTAAAGTAGATACATATACTGGAGTAAAATACTAGTGAGTGTGCCATATATTAATTATACCACTTTAAAAATTCCTCATTTAAATCAATTTGCTGTGTGATGTCATCTTAATGTTTTTCACCAATTCTGCATTATGAAGAATGGTAAATAACTGCTTGGTCTTTCCATGGTATCTGCTTTTTAATTTTTTTTTAATTTTATTTTATGAGCTTTCCTGTGTCCCTCCAATTTATAAGTTCCTGCTGGAAATGAAGTGTTTAAACTGTTTAGTGGCCTCGATAACCTTTGCTGCTTTTGCTGGAACCTCTCTCTCTCTCCCCTCTGTTTTTCCCAATATGCCTTTTTTAAGATGGGGATCTTTAATTTTTACCTTGTTTAGTATGTTTTAACTATATTCCTTCTCTGCTATTTTTTTTCCTAAGCTATTGTTTTTTCTAGCTCCCAGATTGTTATCATGGCTGAACTATCTTTATTTTTTTTCCAACTTCATGTTGTTTACTTTAGAAATATCTTGGAGAAGGTACAGGTGACTGTTATGAGTTCAAGTGGAATTGCATCTTTCACTAGCTCTTGTAAAATTTAATGGTTTTTTTTCTCCCCCCCTTCCCCCCCTTTTTAAAAAGAAAAACAAATAATTAAAAAAAAAATCAATTGACATGTAGTTCAACAAATGAAAATAACAATTAATGTTGTTCTTCAAAGTGAAGCAGGGGGAGTTAATGCTGGTATTCCCTCCAGACACTCAATGCTATTTTTCTTCCTTTGATGATACCAACAAAGTGGAAGCAGCTTGGGCAGATTTGTGTGGGGAGGTGTAAAAATTGTAGGAGTGTGGAAATAGCAAAATAAATTTATCTTCATCCCACTACAGTGTGTCATTGCAGCTGTTTATTTCAGTCGTCGTTCCACATAAAATACCAAAGCAGAGCCAGCTTTTCCACTGCCTCAAACTGGCTGCAGTATAAAGGGTATTTTCAGGTAATTCTCAGTAAGCAACAACAGGCTTGAATGCTGCCTGTATTGTCACGTGTGCCTTGGGCTAGATGCAGGTCCTGCTTCTTCCTCAGTTGGCAAAAAAGCACTGCCAGAAAGTGAGACTGTAAGCAGCAAAAACTGTGAAGCCCTCTGAGGAGGACCTTGAGGCTGGAGGATGCTCTTGCCTCACAGATTTGGAAACCAGCATCTTGTAATTGGTTTTCTCCATGTCCCTGTTCCTGAGGGGAGCAGTGGGATGAGTGCAGAAAAGGATTCCCCAGTTTTCCAGCTACCTTCTCATGGGGAAAGTGCTATAGTGAGTCATTACTTTTAAAACCAACAGGTGACTCTAGGAGTGTTGCTGCTGCTATTGACTGTGTGGGGTGACCTCCAATACCAGCCCAATGAGCCAGCATCCCTGCCTTTGCAGAGCTGTGTATTTTGGCTCAGATATAAGTTAAAGTTATTTCTTCTCCTGTGGCGCCTGTGAGTTGTTGCATTGGAAAGCAACCTCACCATCTGCTCCCAACTTCTCATCATAACTGGCCAGAGACAAGCTTTCAGCTGAGGCATGACACTGGGTAGGAAGGGGACAAGAGACTTTGGACAATTAAATAGAGATTCTTTAGTTGGTAAAACACAGTCACTCTCAAATTTAAACAGAAATATAACTGTTGCAAATGCAATTTTTTTCTAAAGTTCAGCTGATGCTAAATGAGATTCTGGTGCTCCTATACTTAGAAATGCTTAACATAAATTATGACCTAATTAACATTTGCATGGTAATCTAGACTTCCTACAGCTTATTCTGCTAATTAACACATGACAAATGATCAAGAATTAATATTTCATTGAAAAGTAACTTGTCCAAGAAAGCCCATTAATGCTGTAGAGAATGTTTCATTCCCTTAGTTTTATACTTGCAAAGTGTTCTATTACAGTTAAGGCTATTATATAATTTTTGCCATCAAAGTTGTTTGTTATTAGAAAAATTATGGTAATAAGAATGACTGCAGGTGTTTCAAATTTTTCTCAGGTCTACTTTAAAATAAATGTATAAAAGTGTCCTGACATGATCAACTAGGCTAATTGGGGTTTGGGGTGGTTGAGATTCTTCTTAATACCCCACTGGACTTAAATCCATCAGCTGCAAACAGGTTGAAACAATAAACAAGTGCAAAACCTATGTGCTGTTCTGTGCTTGTTTATTTGAAATGTGATAGTACTGAGGGGTAATAACCATTCTGAGTAATGCAATGTTATGAGCAGATCTGCAAGTTAGCTTCAAGCAGGCCAATATCAGCACAGAGCACAACATCGTGGTGTGCAGAGATGCCAGCCTGGGTCCTTAGCTGCTGTTGCTGCATTCATCCTGTGTTTCATGTTTTCCCCCTTCATCCTGTGTGCTTATCACTGCTGCAGTGGGGCCAGGCTTCCAGCATCCTCAGTGGGACCCAGCTCCCTGTCCTTGCCTTTCCTGGGGAGACTGGTCACCTCTTCACAGGACATGCAGGTCTGAGCACCCGCTTACAGTCTATCATCTTAAGTGGATGGCTAAGTATATATTATGGCTTAAACAGAGAGCTTAGTCTTCAGAAAAAATACTTTCTTTAGATCTGCAGGGAAAGGAAAAGAGCCTGAAGACTTCAGTAAATGTGTATATGGTATGGATAATTAACACTTCAATAATAATTAACTGCCAACTCATAAAACCAAGAAACTGAAGTTTTAAATCAGGGTTGTAATTAGGGGCACATGATCAATGCAATACATAAATCTAGTGAACTAGTTCCTTGAGCTCAATGTAATTAAGTACTGGTCATTCTTGCCATGCTTTTTTTTCAAGCATTTCTATTTCTCTGCACTGCTCACTGAAAATTTGAATACAGATGTGTTTTTTGGGCTGAAAAAGTAAGCCTGATAACCCTTTAAAAAACTCAATATTAAAAAATAATCAAATGAAGGCACATAATATTTGTGTAGAAGTACAAGTTGAAGAAAATTACCTCTTAAAGCAGTAGGTATCCTTTTGCAGGAATAGAAGTCTCATCTTCATTGTTTGGTCCTCACACTCATCCCTACAGACACCACTTGCTCCATTTCTTTTAGTTAATATATCATCATTTGTTCACTAAGCAATAAATCCTTAGTGATTAATCAGTCAAAACGCCTATTGGTTTCAGAAGGAATGTCAATTGCTTGGAAAATAGAGGATCTGCTCTCTAAAGGAAGAACAGAAAACATGCACATATTAGACTAACATTTGCTTTGTTCTAAAGTCAAATTAATTTTGTGTTGCCTGAAGCCGACAAGGGACTTAATCATATATATAGAGTCTAATAAATCCTGCTTGACATATGGTATTTCCCTGTGAGCTTTCAAAAAGGAGGAGGACGCAGCAGATACGTTGTTCAGGTACAAAGGACTGGTATTTCTCAAGCACCAGTTGAACTCTGACATTTTGTATTTGCTTTTGTACTCCAGTTGTGTGTGCTTTTCTTAGAAAGAGCTCATAACTCAATTTTGTTGCATGTGGCTGCTTGGCCCTGGTCTCGGATGCAGGTGCAGTGCAGAAACGTGTCTCTGAAAAATCTGTCTCATGAGATTGTTCGAAAGCTCATCTCCAATGTATAAGGTCAATGTCTCAGGGTTGAGTTCAGACTTGTGGCTATCATTATACAGTAACTCAAGTACTTAATTATAAGTTACTCATAACTTTTAAAATTCAACTCAGACTATCAGCTCTGAGGTTATGAATATCTATCTTAACGTTCAGCCTGCTCAAACCTCTTCAAATTGAGCATGAATTTCTCCGAACCGTGATCATGAGAAAATGGTCCTCTACCTGATTCCTTCCTCACTAAATGAAAATCATAATACAAGATTATGGGGGTGGGAGGGTGGACAAAAGGGGGAGTGACTAGCTCTGTATCTGGGTGGTGGCTTTATGGAGCATGTCATTTTGACTGCTGAATAACTACTGAAACGCTGAGAATACTTGTGCTGTCATTCTCCCAATGCCTTCTTGGGAGAAGCCTTAGTGAGCACAGGGTGTAACCTGTTGTGTAATAATTGACCATTATTGCTTTACTATTGTAGTGATCTGAGTGTTAGCAAAGCCATATCTTTGAATATCCTCTAAGGGTAACTGTTGGATGAGTTTCCTTTGTCTAGAGCCTGGACAAAAAGGAATTGGTAATATTGATCTGCCAACAGTGATTTATTTTACAGCTGAGTCTGAAGCATATCATCGCTTTGAAGCTCTCTTTCTTGTTTAACTATTTTTCCTTTGTTCTAGTTATTTTTTATATTCTGGTATTGATCCCAACAATGCTAAGAGATACTGAATGAAAAGCCTTTCAGAAACCTGGTAGTTCATGGCTGTTTACATTCTTCTGTTCTACGGTGGATACTCAAATGCATTTGACCCTGGAAAAAGGCTTCCTCTAAGGCTTTTGAGTCACTATGACGTGTTATGTGTATCTGCATTAGGTAGGTGTCATCCACCCTTTGCCATACAGCTGGAGGAAAAAAGTAATAACACAAAGTTTCATGTCAGTCACTTCTACTGGATGTGGCCTTTCAGTGCTCCCCAAACCCTGATATATGCACGTTTTCCCCCTTAACTTTAGAGGAAAAATTAAAATATTTCCTCTAGACTTGTTTTTAATTCAAAGTATAGTGACATGTTGTATGTTTTCTTCAAGTAATAAAAAATTACTATCCCAAGTTCAGAGAAATCTTTAGGTCTACTATAAAAATGCGGATTTACCTCTGTTTCTCCAGGAGAAATTTCTGTTTCTTTGAAATCCTGAGGTCGTCACAGGATCTTACAAATATACAAACATGATTTGCATTTTTTAGCATTTCCCAGTAAGGAGTGACAGCTGTGGCAGGATACAGCTGGGAGGGGCCTTCCATCTGAGTTCCAGGATGCCCTGGATGCAGAAGCATCTCAATGCTACTGGTGTTCCAAAGGCCCATAACATTCTATATTTGGATGCTACATTTTGGATAACAAGCCTATTTATCCAGGCTTGTGTTGCGTCATATAAGTAAAGTGGTCAGATTCATACAGCGCAGTGTTACTGAAAGCTCATTTTATAAAGTAGTTTCTTTTGAATTCAAAGGAAAACATTTTGAACATCTTTGACAAAAGGTCAAAAATTTGAGATGCAGGGGATACCGCACATCACCCGTGGATCTGGAGTTGACAGAAATGTCAGGCAGGCTCCTGACTTTTGCAGTAAGAGCGATTTCATGTCTCCAGTGGTCCTATGTCCTCCAAACGTAGAGTGCTCTCACACTTGTATCCTTCAGCTTCTTTGCTTTGAACTTCTGAAGTGTGACTGTAACTTGGTCTACTGACTGAAACAAATTGTGATTAGCTCTTGACTTATATAGTTGTCTTGGATCAGACTGATTCGGATGGGTTGCTCAGCATTTTTCTCCTAGAATTTGAGAATGATCACCTGGACAATTTTTTTTCTTTTATATAATGAACGGTAATCTCTTGTCTCTGTATTTCATTAAATTCTAGCTCCATTAGATCTGCAGGCAAGACTACCACCCTAAATGCCTCAAGAAGTGCTTTACTACTTCCCATTTTTTTGAAACAAAAACTGTTGGCGAATAAAGAGCCAGTGATTAGCTGTGTTCTTTAAGAAATACTGGTCAGTGCAGTTTGGAAGAAACTGCTCTGCCAGTTTGGCTGTCTTCATGCAATTAAACACTGCTAGATTTGTTATAGCAAACTGCTAAATTGTCATTGTCATATACTGAGAGAGATGCCTTAAGTTATTGAGGGTGATATTCATTTCCTCCTTGGAGATAAGAGATCTGTCTGGCTGTCAAGTGCCAGTCATCATCAAATGCTGCTGCTATGTGCTTGGACTTCAGAGCACGCAGTGCAGTTAGTGCTTGGATGGCATTTTCACCTGTTGTTCTGCTTGAGTTTGCCGTTTTGAGGGTGTGTTTGCGTTTTCAGCTTCCCAAAGAATGACTTCATGTTGTAATGGGTGGGGACAGTTGCTCAGGAAAAAGCAGAGTAGGAGAAGCATTGAAAAGAGTAAAAATTTGGAATATTCTTGAGACAGAACACAGCTTAATTCCCTGGCCAGGGTGAAGGAACAAGGATTTATTGTTTTGGATCTGGTTGTGTGAACCATCAGTTGCAGGGTTACTTTCTTTTCCTCACTCAAACTCATGCGTCGTTCTGAACATCTCTGTTTACACAGACCATCCCAGTCACAGGAGATGTTCGATGGAGGGAGAGGAAGAGTGTGTCATTTTTGTTAAGTTAACAGTGAATTCATCATGGGATAGTCTTTTGTGGCTGGGAATAGAGGCCACAGTACTTGAACTTGGTCTTTCTCTAGCACTGAACTCTTACTCCTTTTGCATTTTTGCTTGATTCTTTAAGATGTGAAGAGCCTGCCAGAGCATTTTTTCTAGCATCAATTAATGAGACACTAAATAAACTCATGATAGTTCAGACACTTTGTTTTGGGTTACTGCCTCTCCTATTCATTGGTGTTAGTTTTTCATCACATGCTAATTTAGCAGTGAAAACTCCAACCCCTTTTAAGTTTAATGTTAGATTGGCACTTCTTTGTCTTCTCTAATCCAAAGCACCTGGAGCTCAAGGAAGCAGTTGACTGTATGCTAGGTCACTATCAAATGAAAGTGGCTGTGTGCTGATACATATGTACATCTTCCCGACATGTTGAGTTATATTGATGTTGGAAGACAATATTTTGGCCACTCAAGCTATTACTTATGTTTAGAGCTGAACTGTCAGCTTGCTGCTTGGTTTGGAGATGTGAGGTTGTCCATCCGTAAACCCAGCCCTTCAGCTCATAATAAACGTGAAGGGATTGCTTTGCAGTAAGGCATCCAGTCATAAAATCAAAATGTTTATAGCGTCTGTGTCTTGGCAGGGCTGTCTGTGGTGCCCCAAACACAAATTCCATCGAACAGATTGTTGCAGAGCAGCCATGTGTATTAACTCTGTTTATCAGATAATTAATTTTGGTAGCAGAGAGAAGGGACGGCCATAATTTACAATGCAATTCAGGGCCATGTGCGAGGAAGAGCAATTCTTTAGTAGTGTGGGCTGCAAACGGTAATTGTAAGTATGCCTTAATATTTCAGTTAATATACTAAATGCATTAGGTAACCCTCTAACCAGAAGGTCGTCCTTATGGTAATGGACAAGTCTAGTTCATGTCCTGCTTCTGGCTGGCAGGACAAGACTAATTTCCTTTTGCAAATATCTGTTTGATAAAGGATGGGGTTTGGGATTTTTTTCTTGGCATTTTAATATTGCGTAATCCTCAAGAAAAGATATAATTGGTTCTCTGGCAGTAGTAATTTTAATGGTTTTATCCTATATGATGTTTATGGGCCAGCAAAAAGGTTTGGAAATTATTTTAAGCCACACATCGATTAGATTAGGAAGTGTGGAATTCAATTGGTCCAGACAGGGCCTGAGCCCTGTAAATGTATGATCATCCCCACTCCACTTTTCTGGATGCGTTTTATTGTAGAGTGCCCTGCTACCAAGGGTCTGATAGGTGACTTTTTAGCTCTATTTCTCTGCTCCTTGCCAGAAGAGAAGCAGCAGACATGGTCTAACCTCTCCAGAATGTACAAAGTGCTTCTGCCTTCTACCCCTTAGGAGCAGTGCAGATCCAAGACACGGGCAGAAAGCACATTTATCATATGTGTCTCTTTATTCCCTTAGTATTGTCTGACTCCGAGTACTCCCATTTGACCAAATATGTGCAACATGCAAAGCTTCATCTAATTATTTCATCATTGAAATTACTTCTGTTTATCAATAGTTCAATAATTATTGATATTACATTTCCTACGAACCAGGTAACATATTTTAAAATTTATTCTCCCTCCTTATGTTTTTTCTCAGTTTTCTAGCTGGAGGGGAGAGAACGGAAATGAACATTCAGTTTTATTTTCCAGTTCAAGATCCCTTTGTTCCTGCCAGCAAAGTGCAGGTCATGCTGCAAGCACTAGATGAATGACTCATTTTACCTCATCACCAAGTGAAATGGTCTTGCTTGCTTTTTTCCCCCACTGTTAAAATGTGTTTGGTAGTGTTCTATTTACAGTATCTGTATCAAGTTCCAGCCCGATTGCCTCCTGCCACCCTCTCAGGAATGCCACAACTAGTATATTATTGTAGCAGAAGGAGGAATGAGCAAAATTTGCTTTACCACTGCACAACTGTTTTCAGAAATGCCAGTACCTGTGGAATATGTTGCATTGTTAGTTTGCCTTATATCTTGAGTAGCTATCATTGGCTCTACTGACTGTTGTGAGCAGCTGAGAGGAGGCAAGGCTTGCACTGGTTGATGTTTTAGCACTGAGAAGCTGAATGTACTTTAAGACAGGTCCTAGGAAAGAGAAGCTGAGTGGGATTCCTTAGGTTCAAACTCATGCAGCATCCCAGCTGGATCTTGCCTCTTCCCCTCCATGGATAGAATGTATCTCCACAGCCGCTTCCTTCCAACAGGATATCAGGACTCGAACTGGTTAAAACATAGGATTTTGATTTTTCATTTGAAGGTGCCTTTCCCCCCTCTTTTATATTCTGTTTATTAATTTCACAGTACTTTTTAACAGGCGAGTTAGTAGTTCAATATTTTAACTCATCATGTTGCACTCAGGTCATGGCACTCAGGTCCGTACCAGAAACTCCAAATGATTGGTGCTAAAGCACACTTTTTATTCTTGCTAGCTCTTTCTCAATCAGCCTCTATTGTGGGAAAGAGGAAGGGAAGAGCTATTCTTTCCTAAAGCCCTTTCATGATGATCTGAAATCCAAGGCACAATCAAGTCTATATATACTAGAGAAGTAGGTGATAGATGTCAACCTAAATACATTAGATGAATTATTAATGTGCGTATTTTTGAGATTGACAATAATCAGTTGAAGATGACAAATCTATTTTCATAAGCAGTGTACCTCCAGACACAGCATCAAATCGAGGGTTCAGGCTGAGGCCACTCAGGTGGGAGGAGGGAAGACCGAGAGGGATATGGACATGCCTTACCAAACCACAGGGATGGGAGAAACGGTCATTATAGAGCTGATCACCACATCCTTCAATATTGGAGTGATGGTCACCCAGTGAACAGCAGAAAACTGATTCTGAAAGGACGCTTGTCCCGTTGAATGTCCCCATCCTTCCCATGCTGGGGAAGGATAAAAGGATGGGATGGCACAAAATGATGGCGGCTTCCATGCTTTCTGGAACAGCATCTTATTGTTACTGTGGGAGAGGAAGGGCTGACCCACAGGACAATTCATGTGCTAATAGGTCACCTTCAAAAAGTCTTTCCTTATTTTCCATATATTCTGGGAAAGGACAGGGGGCATATGAATTTCGGTTGAGACAGAGCGTAGTATGTCTGTTTTCTCAAGTCCTGGGAAAGTGCCAATATAATGATAACGTGGAGAGGAAAAAAAAGTCCTATCCCAGTTCCAATTTACTTCTTTGTTAACACCCGCACAGTCAGCTCTGGTTGTCACCAGAAGCCAGGTTGCAGATTTTGAAGATCTGAATGATATTTCAATGATATGGAAGAGTACTTTCAGATCATTTCACAACACGCTTAGGTTGTTTCCAGAGCCACTTAATCTCAGATTATCCAATATAAAAGATCAATCTTCTGCTTAGCTTTCAGTTCCTCTTGGTATCCTATGGCTGAGCTTTCTAGGGTGGCAGCTTTTTAGGGTGTAATAGTATCATGGTAAATGCATGCATAATGTGTTAAACATGTTTGTAAACAAATACTGAATTATATTTACAAGCATTTGTTTTGTATCCAAGCCAGTCTTTTAAACTCAATTTATATTGATCTTTCAGCCTGATTTCCACCTTCCCCTTTCAGTTTTTTTGAACCATTGCCTTTAGTTTTGTCCTTTGGGTCTGTAAGCATGATGGAAGTGATGCCATTGGGTTGCTCTTTGGAGAGCTGATGATGACAGTTGCAGCTTTTATTTCAGGTCTCCAGGATCTTCAAGTATTTGACTAATTTTCCTGTATTACTTTGATCTCTCAGATCAACTAAAAAAAAAAAAAAAGATAATTCAAAACCTCCATCACCCCAAAATGAGATGAGTGTACAATGAAGGCATTAACAGTCTGCAGAGCAGATGCCTCTGTTGTCTTTTAGACCTTCTTATTTTAAATGACATGGAAACAGCAGCTTTACGTTCTGATCAGAAACATGGAGGTTAATAATTAACGTGATGGAACGCTATCCCACTTGTAACATTGTCAAGAATTTTATCTGCAGCCTGCAGAATAAGAAGG
This sequence comes from Clamator glandarius, assembly GCA_033459285.1. NCBI lineage: Eukaryota > Metazoa > Chordata > Aves > Cuculiformes > Cuculidae > Clamator > Clamator glandarius. The sequence goes on along the minus strand of JAUNZM010000089.1, from coordinate 407,615 downwards.
GGCTCCTTGACAAGATACTTTCTAGATCTGAAGGCTGTGTTTACTGTCTTGGAGGTGGAATTCTCTGATGCTTGCACATATTTTCCAGTTTGGCACTGTAGCTTTAAGAATCATATGAAACATTTATACATTGTGCAAATGGCACTTCTTAGTTACTATTGGATACCTGTTCTGGTACAAGGCTTGAATCAAAATTACATGAAGACTGAACCACAAGATGCAAATTGAACCCGGCAAAACAACCTCATTTTGTTCAAAGAAGAAGATCCTTTAGTTTCAGACTGAAGGAAATTCCTAATTCTGTCCATTTCCCAGAGGGATTTTGCTTTTGTCTGGATTTGCTCTATCAGGAGAGAGATGAATGTTTGGCAACATGTTTTGTGAGAGCAGTAAAAACACATCTTGGCTGGTGTATTCTATATTCTTAGATCTGCTCCACAGGGAAGAGCAGGTCGAAAGGACCATCCTGCCTACTTTTAGCTGAATCTCTCACACTGTGGTTATCAGTTAACTAATGAAGAACCATGCTCTGCAAGATATTTTTTATGAATGGATGATTACTTTCACTTTCCTCTGGGAGCTGAAAATCCCGAGCATCTCACATGTTATGTTTAGTGCTTTGCAGGGCTGGCTCTAAAGGTGACAAGTATATTAGTGTGAATTTTAGGAGTAAAGACGCCCAGAGAGGGGCTAAAAATCATGACGCTAGGATGATAATCTCTGCCCTGCAGCTGTCCGGCTAAACTTCTTGGTCTTCTGTGGACATTGAAAATAGTGCCACAGCCGCATGCATATATGTAGGCACATAAAGATGCTACAGAAAATAATCCTCTGAATCTGTTTCTCTATTAGGAAATGTTTTATTGTTGTGGCTCTTTCCTGAAATAATCTGGTTTTGTGGTAGCATATTGGGCTAAATTTCTGAGTTGTTTTCTCTTTGAATTTTTTTTTATTATTTTTTTTTCATACTGTGAATTATTTCCAGCCAGACCGGAGGTGTTCTTTTTTCTTTGGAGCCTTGCAAGATTGATGGGCTTGTTGTCCTTTGATAGATACGTACAACTGTCAGTGTCACTTGCTCATTCAGGGATGAAGAGACCTTTAATAATGATAAATGGTTAATAATATGAGCTTTTAGTGTCTACTATCTGGAATTAAAAATTCCATGAAAGGTTTTATATGCTTTCAAATCATGGTCATTTAGTTTCTTTGTACTTATACATGCTAGAAATTGAGCAACTATCCCCTTTGTGACTGGTAGGTACAAGATCACAGTGTCCTGACTTTGAACTGATTAGTCAGAATGAAACAGCAAAGACAGCTACCATTCTCCTAAGCATTTGCTTTAAGATTTACTTTCACTTATATAGTTTGGTGATTCTATTGTTTTTCAATGATAGTAATGTGTTGATAAGATGATACCTAGGTGTGGATATAATCCTATATTTGTCTATGTGTAAATGTAATGGGTAGGTCTGCCTCTTTTTGATGCAGAAATATTTCTGTGGGTGTTAATTTTGTATACAAAGAAACATACCTGCATGATTTGCAAAACTAATTGATGCATAGTATGGCAATACACGCCTTTGGCCCCTTTCTCTACAGTGTGTTCACAAACTTATTTGTTGTAGCATAGTGCTGGATAACCTCAGCCTCTCTTAGCTGAATTGCCGTGTTTAAATCCAGGGAGCCTGGAAAAACTCTGGTACCTTTATCAGTGTGGAACAGTGGGTGGAATCAGTCTGGCCAGAGATGTGAGATTGGTTGCTTCTGGATTTGCTCTTGGATCTATCAGGGGGCTGAGGTGCAGTGTCCAGTGGCCCTGCTGGATCAGCAGTTGCGAGAGGGCTCCCTCTTTCCCAGAATGAGAAGTGATTCCATCAGGCCACTAGGAGTTGTATGTTACCTACCCTAAAACAAACCAAGGGTGTATGGGATGTTTAGTGCAAAATTGTTTTCTGAAGTCTTTCAGATGGATGTCAGTGTACCCCTGGTACTAAATTAGACAACGTATTTAGTTAAAGCAAAAGAGAAAATTACCACAGTTAACTTAAAACACTCTAATATGGTTTTTTCACGTTGAAGTATATTGCTTGTAGTGTTACAGCATGGATTAAGATACTCTGAGGAGTTCACAGACGTGTCCATAGTATGACCTTCATAAGTTCCTTGGGATTTTACTGTCTACAATGGAGACATACCCAATGAGTACCAATTAAATATTTATTCCACAACATAATATTGCACAGATATAGTGGTCACCATTAATATTTCAGAATTTGTTTACAGATGCTACATTCTCACCACAGTTATTTGCTAATTCAGGCATATGCACAAAAAAATGGTATCTCAAATAACTCTACTGGAGGAAACATTAATTTTTTAATTGTGAGCACTGTATATATGTGTGGTGTGTATTGTTGTTGTTAAATAATCTGGCCCAAAAGCCCCAGCTGAGAATAACAATCCAGCATACAAACTTGTAAAGAACCCAGCCAAGAATCATTGCAACAGAAGACAGTTGCCATTCAGAAGACCTTTGAAGATTGTTGGGTTAATGAAGGTATCTGCTAATTGAAGATAAACTGAGGAAATTAATTCACAGATTGTGTTAGTGTAGGGTGTGAATTTAGGAAACAGCATCATTTCTCCAGTCATGTTAAAACAGAAACAGTGCAAGGTGGAGAAATTTATTTTAAAGCTAGCAAATGATGTGTCCTTACATAGTTTCTTCTCACTTTGGATTCAGAATTAAATGTAATTTACAGTCCAGTGCTTTTAGCGGCAATGATGTTTCTTTTAAGTTGCAGTGATTCCTGTACTCAAACGGGCAGCTCAATAAGACACAACTTATTTGAAATGTCTCTTGTCAAAACTAAACATTTTGGAAATTTTTGAGCAAGCATCAGATGAACTCGTTGTGATTGGCATTAGTGTGTTGAATATAAAGTATGCTCCTCTTGTAGAATTTGTTTCACTCTATATTAATTTCAAGCTATTGGGCTGTTCTGCATGTTGAAAACATTTATTGGCAAGCAAAATAAGTGATGAATGCAGGTGGCTAGTGGCAAAAGCTAACATGTGGCAGTAAGTGTGTATTCATCACTCTACTACCTAAACTTGATTTGGGTTGGATAGATTCAAGATTTCAGCTACTTTGTCATGTATTCTGGACAAAGGAGAGATCATATCTGGCCTTAGTGCTAAGCTGCAGATATAGAAGTCTCACCTATTTTGACTCTGTTTTATTCCTTCTCTCAGATTTCTCAACAACCCAGGCATGGGTTCTCTCCCAATATCTCCTTTTGAGTTTCTCCTTTGTCAGTGGGGCTGTCTCCATTTTTTACTGTTGCAAGATGCTGTAAAGGTGCTTGACCGAAATGGTTTGAAGTGCTCTCATAGTGTGGGAGCAAGAAACTGTGCATATCCTTCTACCTGCAAAGATACCTCCCAGTTCAGTGTTAAGACTAAATTGCCTTTGGTTTAATAATTCGTGTGTTTATGTAGCTGCTATTACCTTTGGCTTTATGGCTTTCAGGTGAGAGCTGGGCCATAGCGGAAAAGCTCAGGTCCATCTACACTGCCCAGACAGGTATGGGGTATGGCAAGACTGGTAAAGGGAGGTAGAATGGTCTAAGAAAACACAAAGAGAAGTCGAAAGAAAACACGGCATCCTAGAGATGAAGACATAAGAAATTAAATTGCTGTAAAATAAACCTGGAATATCCCTACTGTCTAGGTAAAGAAAGAAGTAAAGCTTCAAGGAAGACCAGTAGTAATACTGAAAAGGAAAAACCAAAAAGAAAACCTTTGTTTCCTGAAAAGCAAAGCCATGGCATGAACACCTTCAAATAATTCCTGGTTATCACCCAGAGGTGAGACCAGTTGTCCCTTCAGAATACAAATAGGAAGATACCTTTTAATTTTTTTTGCCTGAGTGGGGATGGAGAGAAATACCTGGGAACAATGCAGTCAATAAACTTAGTGCTGTATACTGAAGGGGAAAATAATTAGGGTTGTCTCTTGATTTCCACTTCAGCTTGAAATGAAACTAAGCTTCAAATGTATTCTTGCTTGGTGATCTAAGTCACCCCCCAGAAGAACCCGATATGTGTTGGTTTGGGGTGGATTTTGTTTTTTTTTTACTTAACTGACACATCAGGAACTGGAAAATAATTTGGTGGTTCATCCTGCTGGCTGTTGGATGTTTGTGCACCACAATGACAATGAGCATGGAGGCTGCATTGACATGGGCACTGTACATCAGCCAGTGATGTGCTGCATTGCAGTGCTTTTCTCTTTGGTGCCTGATAAATCCCAATTCACTTCGTAGGTTATGCAATGGGAGCGAAAATTTCCCTTGTGCAAAGGACTGTTTTTTAAACTGTCTTCTTGCAGATCTTTTTAGCTGACAATAAGCATAATATCTGTGCCCAAGCTCCACTCCAAATGGAGAGAATTGTTGTAGATTTAATCCATTTTGATACTGGGCAAGCAGTGGTCACAATTGCTCGTGTTATTTGTTTCAAGAAGCAGCTCCCAGTCTGCGTGCTCACCTCTAGCTGTTCTTTTCCTTTCCCTTACCCATGGCATTTGTCATCCACAGTCCCAGTTTTGCTTCAAACAGCTGTTGAGGGCAGGCAGAGACCTGAGATGTGGGGTGGATTGAAGATGCTTTGTGCAGGATAGGTGAATTTAAACTTTATTTTTTTAAATAGAGCCTTTCTAAGGGAACTGTAGACCACCTTCTAGATTCCCTTCTCAGCCTTGCCTCTTCTACCCAAACAAGACCTTTTTTTTTTTTTTCCTACTCTTTCCTTTCTGATATGCAGTGCAAACAGAGCACGTGTAAGCTTCATGCACCCCCTTTCCCAAGAGTATCTCTCCTTAGAGGCTGACAAAAATATTAGTGTGAAGGAAAGCTACCCATGTCGCTGAGAGTATGTCACAGGCCCCAGGTAAGATGCAATCATGGTAGTGGTGTGTTTGCCAGCTTTAGTCTAGCTGACATGGGAAAGGTATAGCATAAATTTCAGTGCTGCCCTTCTGCTCCTGGTGATGCAGTTTTGTTGCTGCCCTGGGTCACTGTGCTGCAGGGGTGAAAGGCGTGCTCCGCTCGGGGTGCGGAAAGGCACCTCGGGAGAACCTGGTTCTCTGTCAGAGCCAGAAGTGCTAAAGCTGAGTGAATTTTACTCCTGTGCAATAATCCTTTGGTTTTCTGTGAATAATACAAATTATGTGCACTTTCATTAAAAAGCATTCTCCTGATGGTGCTGTTTAGAAATATGTCAGCTTCTGAAACCAATGTTTGAAGCATTTGAGAAACCGGCTTTTTCTGAGTTCTTTTCTTGCTAGAAGACAATAACAAAAGCTGGCAACTTAACCTCCTACTAATTTGCTTCAAGTCAGTCAAATGATGAGTTCTTTTTCCTAGTAACTGGCAGCACAAGTTAACATCTAGCTTATTTCCTGACACAGAGTGAACACCGCAAAATGCCTTCTGACTAGATGTATGTACATTAACAATATAGCTTCTTAAATAATCTGTTATCTAAAAAGTAGCAGTTAAGTCTCTTGCTTGTAGAGTTTCAGAATATTTAGTTGAAAAAAAATGAGTGGTAAGTATCTGGGGTTGCAAGCTTCTGGAAGTTTTGTTTCAATAGAAAGAGTAGGTTTTGGAAAGCTGATGTGGAAAAATGATGCTTTCTTCAGCTGTTCTGCTCCTGGGAGGTATTTTGGATCACCTCTACTGAAGTCACAAAATAAGTTTAGGCAGCTCAAAGTTGGACATGCTCCTTCCAGAACCTCTGTCAGGAATGGGGCAGAAATGCTTCTTGCAGTCTAATCACTCCAAATAACTATGCCTGGAGCAGACAGGATTGCAGGGATATGAGGAATAGCTACCAATTTAATACTTGTACTATAAGAGAAGCCGAGAACTCAGGATGCATTTCAGCTCAGAAATTGAGTTTGTGGGGTTTGAATTTGGGAGGTTTCTTAGATTATTGATGCCTGGAAATCACTGACTGGTGATGCGGAGTCCCAAAGCAAGAATAACTTTCAGTTGACAGAGCGTTGAAATTATTTTGCTCTCTCTCTGCATTTCTGGTTGTTTTAGAGGACTAAGGAGAGGCAGATACAGAGCTGAATAATTAGTTTGTGGTGCATAAAGCATTTGCATTGTGAAAGGAGGCAAATGAATGCCTTAGGGAGGATGTGGGATGCACCTGAATTAGCAGGGTGCCCAATGTGAATGATAAAGCTGACCCCAGTGTGGCACAGGGGTATCAAACACCCATCGTCTCAGAGAGGTCAGGTAGTCAAACTGCAATTTGCTTCAGTAAATCACTCAATAAATGAGAAGGAAGCAGGTGAGCAGGATTTACACAGTGCTAGTATGTCATCCTTTTACACGAATAGGCACTTGAGACGTTTGGTGCGGTAATGGCTCGTTCCCCTGGGAAGGTGGAGTCGTATTTTCTGGGGGTAGTTTAGCTCAGCTCTGAGGAGGTTTGTCTGTGCTTTGTTTTATGGCACAGCAAAAGCTGCTGATCTACATTAGCCTGTCTTTTCTCACGAATACTTGCTGTTGAGCTGCATGATACTTCTGTTTCCCCAGCAACTCTGTTAATTCATTTAAATCTCTTTTACAAAGTAACTTTTGCTGTCTACCTCAGGCCGAGAAATTGTAGGGGAATTACAAAATCAATACACAAAACAAACCCAAACTAAATTTAGAGAGACCTCTACCAAAACAGTTCGTGTTTGTATTCTTTATCTAAGAAAGGTTTACTTCTTGCATTGTTCACTTTGTTCTTCCTCCTCCTATTTCTTCATGATAACAAATGTAGGAAAAAAGATGAACCTACTGAGGTATGAGTTTTACATGTATTTTGGGGTGTTATGGATTCATGTTATTTTCTTCATCTACCTATTTCTTAGAAGTACATCTCAGTTTATGTGGTATATAAACTCTATGATACATTTTTATAACTATTTAAGAATGATAGAGAATACTTTGGAGAAGTGAATTCTGTATGGCTGATCAGAGATGCAATCCCAAAGTCCAGCCAGGATTATTTACTTAGTTCCAAATATTACATCAGAAATAGGGGTATCTGAATCTATTCTGTTAGTGGTTAACTAGAGGATAAAAATTGCAATTTAGGGAAACTGCAATATTGAGTGGATGCACAGAGGAGTGATCTGCCTTTGGCTACGGTTAAGAAAACATTGGCATTGAGATGAGAGGAGTTTCCCCCACAGTGGTGAACTTCTGCAGTTTGCACAGTTTGATTCTTTATCACTCTAAATAAAACCCCCAGGATGCTGGCAGGGTCTTAAAATTTCTTTGCAACTCATGGAAATATGACAAAATAATGGGAAATAATGGACATTAACATTTAATCAATTGGTACGAACCCTTAAAATTCAAATCCTTTGCCTTTCCATACTGTGTGACAAAGCCTCTTGGGTTGCAAGGGCTCTTCCAGTCCATGCCCTCATGGTGGCTCAAGTAGGACTAAACTTTGAAGATGTCCAAGTGCCTCCTTGTGCTGAGCAGACACCAGGTCTTGCGTGGTTCGTATTTGCTTCTCAAAAGCTACAGTGCAGTGGCCAGGGTACAGCCCTCTGCCTCACACCCTGCCCCAGGGCAAATGGCATCTGAAATCTTTCCCAAGGCCAGCCACCACCACACTGAGTTTTACAGGGACTTCCAAGGAAAACAATGAGGAATGGGCTGCACTGGTCTCCCTAACAGGTAAAGCTGGACCGTGTCGTCTCTGCATCCTCTATCTGCTTCTAGAAGATGAAATTTAGTCTTGCAGTAGTGTATCAATCCTGAGGAAGTTATGTGCAAGCCTAGTGCCTGTAGTCTACATAGGGCCTTGCTTTTCTTCATAACCCAAGGCTGTCAACTCTATGCTTTCCCTGAGCCATGGGGATTCAGTGGAAAAATAAGATAAAGAAAGTAGCTTTGATTTTCATATTTTTCTACTCCCACCAAACGGCATATAATTAGCCTTTCTATTACATATTAAAGCTAGTCTGATGATGTAATAGGCATTATAACTCTGAAAGCTTAATCTTAAACAGAGCAAAAAAACCCCAGAGGAGGATCATATGCCTAGAAATTAGCATAGGGTTTTTACATCCTTAGAGGAATGCCTGAGTGCATGGATGCTAGAGGATGTGACTCACACAGAATGAGAACGAGTTGTTCTTCAGCCTCTTGGTATAGTGCCTGGATATCAAATCAAGTCCAAGCCCTTATTTGAAACTCCCTTGGAGGACCAATTTTTAATTGGATATGAACTATTTTTAATGATGGAAGGATACCTCTCTTGGTGTTATATTTATGAGAAAAAATGAAAAAGAAGTTTTATGAGCAGTAACATGCTCCAGGGGATGCAGTTGTAATCAAGTTGATGTATTTCCTGATTGCTGGGTTCACAGCTGAAGCGTAGTGAGTAGAGTATACAGGCACCTCACACAGTCCTGTTTATGCTGCTATTGGTATTTTGTACAGACAGCTTCCCCTGCAGGACAGGAGTGTTTTGCCATAGAATTATAAAATTTAGTCTGGAAAAGACCTTTAAGTTTCAGTCCAATCCTTAGCCTCATATTATGAAGTCCACCACTAAACTATGTCCCTAAGCAACACATCTAGGAGTCTTTTAAATACCTTCAAGGATGGTGACTCAACCACATCTCTGGGCAGCCTGTTTCAATACTTGATATGCTTTCAGTGAGGAAATATTTCTTAATATCCTCCTCTAAACCACCCTTAGTTCAACTTGAGGGTGTTTCCTTTCATCCTGTCATTACCTGGGAGAAGAGACAGACATGCACCTTGCTACATCCTCCTTTCAGGTAGCTGTAAAGAGCAGTGAGATCTCCCCTCAACCTCCTTTTCTCCAGACTGAGCAGCCCCAGATCCCTCAGCTGCTCCTCATACTACTTGTGCTCCAGACCCTTCCCCAGCTTCAATTACCCTAAGAGTTGAAATTTCCTCTATTCAGTGCATGTGAAGAATGGGTAACTGCCTGGCCTTCGTTTCTTTTTCCCCTTTCATCAGATCCACATTTTTAACATATGGCTGTGATGCACATTTCCCCTCTGTATACACTTATTACCTTCCTCATTAGTACAGTGTGGAGGTCTTGCCATGATCCCACTGGGGAATAGGATCATTTGTTTGTGACCTATTAATGTGCAGATTCTCTGCTTAGTAGTTAATAATTTTAGTATTTCTTCAGTGCCACAATGCAAGTTTTCAGGAGGTGCCACTTTCCATCCAGTACTGTTTTACAGTGCAGGCAAAACAATCTTTCCACCCACCAGTTGTAATCAATAAATAAAGTTTGTCAAATGTCTCATATGTTGTTGTTACTCTTGAAGAAATCGCATTGCTCTGTTGGGTTTTTTTTCCTGTCTTGTTAACCAACAGAATAAGGGATTATACAAAAGCAACATTTAAAACCCCCTTTTTTTCATTGGTAGTAACTATCATTAATTTGAATTGCAGAGCACTGCTTTTGAAAGGAAAAAAAAACCAAAACACTTGGTCTCTGTCTTATACATTTTACTTTATTCAGAAATTGTCAATAAACAAGTATCTGGCTATTAAAATAGCCTTTCATTGTAGTAACTTAAATAGTGAGATTGTAACAGATAAATAATTAACGAAAGCATTTTGCTTTGCATAATCTTGGTGCTCTTTCTATCTGTTGCTGCTGTTCTACCTGGGAACCGTCTTACCAGTTAATTTTCTGTCTTTGTTTTTACAGTATAAGTGAGTTTAATATCCTCTCCTGTGCACGCTGTGCCCTGGATGCTCTCACAGGTTTGTAGAGTAGCTTTTGCAGACTATATTTTTAATTTACTTCTCAGTAATTTTCCAGTGAGGGTAAGACTAAAATGATTATTTTTGAGCTAAAGGTCTTGGAAACTTCATTTGCTTGTCCAGAAAGGGGAGACTTGGTCTCAGTGTTGACTACATCCAGGTTGTTCTTCCTGTTCTGCTCAGGGTTTTTTGTAGCCACACATTGGGGTGGAAGTGTGGATCTGCTGGAGGGTCGGGAGGCTCTGCAAAGGGATCTGAACAGGCTGGACTGCTGGGCTGAGACCATCGGCATGAGGTTTAACAAGGCCAAATGCTGGGTCCTGCACTTGGGGCACAACAACCCTAAGCAGAGGTACAGACTAGGAGAAGCCTGGCTGGAAAGCTGCCAGGAGGAGAAGGACCTGGGGGTGTTGGTTGACAGTGACTGAACATGAGCCAGCAGTGGCCCAGGTGGCCAAGAAGGCCAATGGCATCTTGGCCTGTATCAGAAATGGTGTGATCAGCAGGTCCAGGGAGGTCATTCTCCCTCTGTACTCGGCACTGGTGAGACCGCTCCTCGAGTCCTGTGTTCAGTTCTGGGCTCCTCACCACGAGAAGGATGTTGAGGCTCTGGAGCGAGTCCAGAGAAGAGCAACGAAGCTGGTGAAGGGGCTGGAGAACAGGCCTTATGAGGAGCAGCTGAGAGAGCTGGGGTTGTTTAGCCTGGAGAAGAGGAGGCTGAGGGGAGACCTCATTGCTCTCTACAACTACCTGAAAGGAGGTTGTAGAGAGGAGGGTGCTGGCCTCTTCTCTCAAGTGACAGGGGACAGGACGAGAGGGAATGTCCTCAAGCTCCACCAGGGGAGGTTTAGGCTGGACATTAGGAAAAAATATTTCACAGAAAGGGTCATTGGGCACTGGAACAGGCTGCCGAGGGAGGTGATTGATTCACCTTCCCTGGAGGTGTTTAAGGCATGGGTGGACATGGCACTGAGGCACATGGTTTAGTTTTTGATAGGAATGGTTGGACTCGATGATCTGGTGGGTCTCTTCCAACCTGGTTATTCTACGATTCTGTGATCTTCAACTGCACCTAAACACCTTTCAGTGTAATTATACAATGTGGTTAGTATCAGGTATGTATTTTGTTTCCTTTCCCAAGGAGAAGGTGAGAAGTATGAGCTGCAGTGTGTCCGGATGTTTTTTGGTTGGTTGATTTATGCAATATGCACTTTTCTCTGGGATTGTTCAGCTCAAGTGAGTGCTCTTGAAAAGTAGAAGCTGAAGGACCTGTTCTTCCTGTTTCAGCCTGGAAAAGTTTAGCATCTTGAACACATGAGAATCATCCTCCTTTACAGTATATTTTTTCCTTACAAAGAAGTCCTGAAATGTGGTTTTCAATCTACATGCACCATGCACTGGCTTGCACCGCAGAAGCAATGAAACTGCTGCTGAGGTTGATTGTGTCAGGGATGAGCACTGCTCTGCGTGCTAGTGCCTACTGGGTTGGCTCTCAATGCATCAGGCTACTTGAAGAAATTAGTTTAGTACCATGTTACTGCAGGTATTTCACTTCTAGTCTAATTAGTTTGGTGCACTCTGGGTGCCATGGCTTCACACCCAGATGTAGGTTGCTTCGGATCCAGGCTGTCCAAGAAGGACTTTGAACCTTTCTGGGGAATATTGGTGTAGAAAACGGAAGACTAAGTTGATTTACTTACAGTGGAAAAGTTGCAGCCTTCCATCCTAAGTGGGATTCCTCTGACCAAATCTTTTCGTCCAGGACGTTTGCAGCAGATGCAGACCTGACTAGGTAGGGACCAGGCTGGGATGAGTCCTCATCTGGCACCAATGAGTAGGACAAGGAGCAACCTTTGTGTGTGCAGAAATTTGTAGCTTTGGATTTCTTCAGTCTTACAACCACTGTGAAACTCCTCTCTAGACAGCGGGACCCTTGAATCCTATTTAGTCTTGATCACAAAGGAAAACTTCTAACAAATTTCATTATTTCCTCATTGAGAGTTGAACAGATCTCATGTTAATTGCGACAATGCTTCAAATTTTCCATTACAATATGCTGTATCATTCTTTTATGTCAGTAATTCTTTGTTCGGTCTGCCTCACTGCAGCAATATATTAAGAATCTTTAAAGTCCAGATTTAGACATGCTTAGGCATGATGACTTTTCATTTATTTTTGTAGAGTGAAATCGTGGAGCAAGCAGGAGGCTAACCATGTGACACCAAGTGTCTTATTAATCAGCTTTTGTTTATTTAATTTAATAAGCAGCTTTTGATAGCTGCAAGAACCTGGGGTGTATTTAATTTAAGCAGCATTTAACTGCTTGGGTCTTTGGAACATATGACTTCAGCCTTCCTGATGCTTCACTACTGTACGATGGCCTTTAGATCTCAAAGTTTTCATATATTTTTCTTTTGAAAATACAAGAAGCATTTTCTCCTTAAGATGCAAGACAGTCCACTTTTTTCAGCTAAAAGTTTTACGCTGTTTTCTCCTTAATTTTGGGAGGCATACGTAGCCACACAAGGTGTACGTAGGCCTTTTGGTATTAACACCCAAAAAAGTGCTAGAAACTGCTGTCTTTGAATCCTGTCTAGCACCTCCTTTCCATTCTCATCTTCTTCCTGACAAAAGTGAGCGTTATCACATCTCTTCCTTGAATAAGTTCCACATTATTTCAACAGTGCTACTATATGAGATGAGTAACTGAATCCACCTCTGAGACCACTCTCTTAGTCCTCTAATAGCTTTAGTCCATGGGTTTTCTCATAGATTGGTTCTTAGAGCCATTTAAAATGCTTCCCAACATGCAGCATACGCTGCGTTCCTGTGCCTGCTGCTGCAAACTTTGTCTTTTTAGGTATTTGGTTCCCAGGAGATGATTGTCACTGTGGTCTTTTTCCTCAAAAGTCCTTGGAACAGGAACCAGAGACCTGCAGGGTGACATAACTCTGGGAAACCTTTCTCTCATTTTGTTTGCATTTGATCATTTGATGTGATTGTTACTTATTAAGTATATGGAATCACAGACTAACCAGGTTGGAAGAGACCCACCGGATCATCGAGTCCAACCATTCCTATCAAACACTAAACCATGTCCCTTAGCACCTCATCCACCTGTGCCTTAAACACCTCCAGGGAAGGTGACTCAACCACCTCCCTGGGCAGCCTCTGCCAGTGCCCAATGACCCTTTCTCTGAAAATTTTTTTCCTAATGTCCAGCCTAAATCTCTCCTGCCAGACCTTCAGGCCATTCCCTCTCATCCTGTCACTTGGGAGAAGAGGCCAGCACCCTCCTCTCCACAACCTCCCTTCAGGTAGTTGTAGAGAGTAATAAGGTCTCCCCTCAGCCTCCTCTTCTCCAGGCTAAACACCCCCAGCTCTCTCAGCCGCTCCTCATAAGGCCTGTTCTCCAGCCCCTTCACCAGCTTCGTTGCTCTTCTCTGGACTCGCTCCAGAGCCTCAACATCCTCCTTGTGGTGAGGGGCCCAGAACTGAACACAGGACTCAAGGAGCGGTCTCACCAGTGCCGAGTACAGAGGGAGAAGAACCTCCCTGGACCTGCTGGTCACGCCGTTTCTGATACAAGCCAGGATGCCATTGGCCTTCTTGGCCACCTGGGCCACTGCTGGCTCATGTTCAGTCGGTTGTCACCCAGCACCCCCAGGTCTTTCTCCTCCTGGCAGCTTTCCAGCCAGGCTTCTCCCAGTCTGTAGCTGCACAGGGTTGTTGTGCCCCAAGTGCAGGACCCGGCGTTTGGCCTTGTTAAACCTCCCGCCGTTGGTCTCTGCCCAGCAGTCCAGCCTGTTCAGGTCCCTTTGCAGCCTCCCGACCCTCCAGCAGATCCACACTTCCACCCAGCTTGGTGTCATCTGCAAACTTGCTAAGGGAGCCCTCGATGCCTTCATCCAGGTCATTGATAAAGACATTGAACAGGTCTGGACCCAGCACTGAGCCCTGGGGAACCCCACTTGTCACTGGCCTCCAGCTGGATTTAACACCATTTCCCACCACTCTCTGGGCCCGGCCAGCCAACCAGTTTTCCACCCAGGACAGTGTGCGCCTGTCCAGGCCAGAGGTGACAGTTTCCATAGTAGAATGCTGTGAGAAACTGTGTCAAAGGCTTTACTGAAGTCCAGGAAGATACATCCACAGCCTTTCCCTCGTCCAGCAGCCAAGTCACTTTGTCATGGAAGACGATCAGGTTGGTTTGGCAAGACCTGCCTTTTGTGAACCTGTGTTGACTGGGCCTGATCACCCAGCTCTCTTGCATGTGTTTCATGATAGCACTCAAGATCACCTGTTCCATGACTTTCCCAGGCACTGAGGTCAGACTGACAGGCCTGTAGCTCCCTGGATCCTCCCTGCGACCCTTCTTATAGATGGGCACGACATCAGCCTCCAGTCCAGCGGAACTTCCCCAGTCTTCCAGGACTGTTGGAAGATGATGGAAAGGGGTTTGGCCAGCACATCCACCAGCTCATTCAGTACCCTTGGGTGAATCCCATTTAATTCTGATTTTATTTTTCTGAACTAGAAGAATGCCATGTGGGTTTGTGTCTTCCCTTAGTTCAATCATGTCACATTAACAGGATGGATTTGTATGTACAGCCTGTATCTCTAAGTGGCCTTGGCCATGGATCCAGTAGCTGGAGCTGGACCTTGTTCTATCAGCTGAAAGCTCAATTTTCCTTTATATCCAGTGCAACTTGATTCAATAAAATCTTGATGAATTGTGGACAAAATAGTACTGAGACAAATTTGCATACATTTGAGTCCCAGGTTATTGTTTTTCAAGCGAAACCGTTACTAATAATAATCACATTTTCACATTTGCAAATTTTACCAGCACTAGATTGACATAGAGATCATGTATTAAATTGACTATGTATATATATATATGCCTAATGCTATTCAGTGCTGTAGGCTACGATACTGTGTTTTGAAAGACTTCTCAGGATTAAATCTCTAACTTCACGACTCCTTGCATATATTATTTAAACACTGAGAGGGTAGGGAAAGGAGTTTCAGGAAAAAAAAAAGATAATTATAATTGTCTTCGTGAAATACATATTGAAAATATTAATGTTTAACTTTTTTATAAACCTTTTGTAAAATGGTACTATCTGCTGCAATTGGCAGATCCTAACGCAATCTGGGAGACACAGCGATCACTATGTGACTGCAGAGTGCTACTTGTCCTTGGCTGTGGTCCCCGTTATGTTATTCTGACCCCTAAACAGGGAAATAAGTGAGGGACAGTTATTCAGTACTGAAGAGCTAAAAAATCCACCCTGAAACAACAATAAGCCCCCACCCAAACTGTTACACAATTTATTATATTGGCTAGTAAAAAAAACTGACACCCAAAATTCTGTGCTTGGCACAAAGCCAAGGGCGTGGTCCAGTTTGATTTTTAAAAATAATTAAAGCAAGTTTTTAAACACGATTTAAAAGGAAAGAAAAGAGTAGAGGTTTCAATCACATAACTTGGATTCTCTTCCAGTTTGTTCCCATGCTTTCATTGATTTTTAGGGGTTGTTGAGTAATTGTGTTGTGTAGATTAGGATCCTAATTCTCTTAAGTACTTAGTAAGCACTAAATTGCTTGCTTGCGCCAGTTCTTAGTAATTTATTTATTGTCCTAAAATAGAAGGAGAAAGAGCAAAGATTGAAGTCTGAATTGTTATTTTTCCTATTGTGTTATCTGTCAGAACAGTAAAGTGAGCATTTTAGATCCTTTTGCTCTCTCTGCCCTATAACTGGAATGTAAGACATCTTTAGGATAGATGGAAATGTGTCACTTAAGTGTCTGTTCCTATGGGGTTTTTTTTGTTTGTTTTGGTTTGGTTTTTTCATCCTTCCAGGAATAAGCTTTCATATAGCATTCTTGTTACCTATCTCCCTCTGTTTCCAGATTTCCAAAGAAAAAAGACATCTAGGCTTAGGATCAATGTAGTGTTCCTTTATCTGGTAACCGTGGGACTTCAACAGATATTCACAAATGGGATTTGAAACAAAGAAACTCTGATGTAAGAGACTCAGCTCTTCACTATCAGTGGAAAAAGAACTGTTATGTCGAAGCAGCCACCTCTCAGAGAGGTGGTTGAGTCACCTTCACTAGAGGTGTTTAAGGGACGGATGAGGCACTGAGGGGCATGGTTCAGTGTTTGATAGGAGTGTTGGACTCGATGATCCGATGGATCTTTTCCAACCTAGTGATTCTATAGAAAGTAATTTTCCTAAGTCCATCATCTGCAAGAATGGGCCATCTCTCAAAATACACTCACAGGTGGAGCCACTGTGTGGATATCTAAACCATATTTTTATTGCAAATAATGTCAAAGGTCCCTAGATTGAATATCTCTGTGTTAAAGTTAAAGCACGAACCCAAATACTGTAATGTGTGTTAGAAACAGCAGTGTTTTCAGCACAGATCATGCTGAAGTGGGAAGGTAGCCCTCTGCCAAGCCTTGGGTACCTTGGCTTTCCCAAAAGACAAGTGGCCGTCTGCAATTTAACCTGAGATGGCTCTGTGCATTCGCTGATGTGCAGGAGCACCAAGTACTCTTTAACAGAAAAAGTCCTTGATAGAAGATGTCAAAAGATGCCAGTTCCTTTGCAGGGGGCAGAAATCAAAAGCTCCTTCAACATGAGGCGTCAGCTTTGTACAACAAAAGGCAACACTAGGCTCTCCACATGGGATAACAGGCACGCACTGATCCTAGAAAGAAGTAGGACTCGTTTTCTTCCAGTGACCTGAAGTGATATTGTCATGGAGGAGCTATTAAAGTGCAGTGGAGGCAGAGGAAAGATATACTCCTTTGAAGTGAGAAATTAGTCATTTGAGGAAAGAGTTTGCTTTTATATTTTTATTTAATTGCTTTTCTCTCAATCTCTGTTAGTTAGATATCAGCTCTAAGAAATGTGCTATTTGGGCTTCTGGGAATTTGTCTGCAGTATTTTAAGTTTGTCTATGGTTTTATATACTTGTCAGGAGAAAGTCATGGGAGAATGCAAATCAGGAAATCTTTAATTGTGTGTAACTTATCAGTTCATTTCCATGCGTATTTCCCACTAATCTTATTTCCACAATCCTAAATGCATATATACATTTTATTTTCATTGTGTTTATTCATTGAAAAGCTATTGAATGAATAGAAAAGTTCTTTCCTAAATGCTGCCTTGCTAGTATTGTGATGTCATCTCTGGCACTTTCAGTTATTCCAACAAAAGTATTTACCACTGGCAGTTCCAAAAATTAAGTTATAGGCTGCTGCTCCCTGCCTGTATCCTGCCTCAGGCTTTTTAACCCTAGATTTGTATAGAATGCCTGTGAGAGCCTCACATGTCCTCTGTACCTTTGAAGCCCATTCCTGCCATCACCAAACACCTGCCATGTGGATCAATTTGCCTTCTCTTCACTGATACCTGCAAACTCATTCACTAATAGGACACCAAGTGCTGTTCCAGACTCAGTCCTTCTGTCATTGCTTTTCTTCTTCTCCCTCCTTTACCTCTTTCTTTTTCCTCATACTCATCACAAAGTTTTTCTTCGAGATATCTTACTGCCATTTCTCTTTCCCTTACCACCTTATCTCTTTATCCTTATCTCTGCATCCCCAACCCTTATTTCCTTCTCAAAGACAAACTCTCGTGTTTCACCTACTCTGGCTCTCCCTCAGCCCTTACAGCTGCTTTCCCGGTGACAACCATCCTCCTTTCCTCACCCTCCTCTTCTCCTCCTTTTTCCTGGCACTTGAGTTTTTTTTCAGGGTGGTGGCTGACAAACAGGTTTACACCACTTTACCCAAACTAGGTGAAATGAATGTGCAGCTATTCCTGTTCTTAGCAGCTTATTTCAGTTGACATCAAAACTGCTTTTACGCTCTACCATGGTAGAAGCAGTACTGAAAAGAATATTTTTTTTCTTTAATGCTGAAGAAACCACCCAAGGTGTTTTGTTGTCTGGTCCTTGGTGTCTCTTGGATAACCAGATGTGGTAATGTGGATAGACTCCAAGGGCCATGCTTCAGTTCACAGCCCCTCTATTATTTGCTGCTTCTTCCACCATTTTTTTCTCAGTTGAAAGAGGCATTTCCCTTCCAACTCAGCCATCTGCCTTGGTCATGCCACACTTTTACTCTTCTGTCTTTAAATGGAGTTTGTACCATCTGGACCTTCCACCTCTAAGTGGTCAGAATTTGTAAAATATCGTGATGGGTTTTCTGATTGATTTTCTCATGATTTCCTTCTTTTAGCAAGAGTGTGGAACTGGCAGAGCCGCCCCTTCTGAATCACCTTCCTCAGCACCTCTCCTGTTCCAACTTTTCCACCTCAATTTGCGTACTTGAGCTGGGATAGCTTCCTTAGTGCCTGAGCAGACATTACAACACATTTTTAAAAATAGTATGAATAGCATTGCTAGTACCTCCTCACTGTGGTTTGATTTCCCTTATTTTAAGTTTCGCTTATTAAGAATGCATTTCATTTTTTCATCTTTTATTATCTGCTGATTTTCTTTAAACTCAGTGGCCTGCTCCAGCTCTACTGGTGTCTTACTGAGTTTCTGGATACTGCCGAGGGCTCATCTCTGACAACAGCCAGGCCCTCAACAGACTACAAACATATAAATCTGTCTGATTTACCTCGTTTTTATTGCTATCGAAGGAATGCAATATCTTCATTTGTAATGATAAAATATACATTTGTACCTGCAACCTCAGCTTTGCCTTGTCCAGCTCAAGCCAGTGATGGTTATTTCTCACATCACTCTGTTTGACATAGAGGGCAACTGTTGTTTTGTCTATAACTCTAGTTGTGAGGAGAATATAGAAGATACCTATAGGACATTTGCTCATTTGCAGAGGGATGGATTACCCCAGCCATCCACTTGCAGAGTTCAATGAATGGGCTTGATGCCTCCTTCAGCACTGAGTATTTACTGCTTCACTGAGCTGGTCTACTAATCTATCTGCATGGAGGGTTTTAAAATAAGTATCATTGCCTTCAACTTAATTAATTACATTTTCTAATTGTGTTCTCTCTTTACTGCTGTACAAGGTAATAACTGTTGCTTTAATTTGGGTAATTCAAGAAAAAATTCTTGTTCTTACTACTGGGTTGTGGGTTCTTTTTGCTTATTTAAACTGCTTTAAGCTGCTTCAGGCTGTGGGAAAGCACCTGCCATGCACAACACAGAAAAGATGCTGAGAGTTCAAGGTGCCATGGCTCCCAGGTCAGGGCCTGACTCTCTAACAGCCCTACCGTTGGCAACGCTGGATTTCACACCATTGCTGGGAACCCATACACCACACACACTTCTCAGGTTTGGTTTGCTAGATGAGGATCATGAGTCATTTAAGACTGATCCCAGTTTGTAATGACTTTATTGCTCATCTGAAATGGATATTGGAGACTAGAAATAGGCCTATTGGGTGTTTTACTATCACAGGGTGTACTCCACATTCCAATCCTTGCTTAGTCTGTTTAATAAAATAAAACACAGCAGAAAGATCCATTTGAATGGTTTTAAGATCATCATCTCCCTAAATAGTGTCCTTATTTTCCTGAGATGTTTCATAAATGCTAATTGCTGCTTTGGGAACAGGCCATTGAGAGTTTGTGGATATTTGGCAGCGACTGGAATCAAGGGGCTCAAGAGCTTTTTCACATGGGGAAATTTACTAGTGTAATTACACCAGTGTAATTACGCAGTTTTAATTGTACCAGCATAAATACCCCATGTTTTCCAGGCTGAGGGTTACTTTCTTATTGTTTATCATGCTTGCACTGTAACGTGTTTTGGGTGAAAATGAGCAAACTCTGGCAACTACGTTCACCCTTACGAGAGCGATGAATCTCAGGCTGTGCCAGGCTCCAGCAAGCCATCCATAAAGGGACTTTCCACCATCTGCCATACCACAGCCATGCAGATTTGCATCCCAACACTGTGATGAAATTAGGAAGGCTGTGTTGTGTGGCCCAATGGGATTATTGTATCTACGGGCTGAGCTTCAGCCTGCTGTGTGGTAGCTGTTATCCCACTATTCTGCAGAATAATAGAAAGGAATTATCTGGCAGGGACGCATGTTTTTTGGTACTATGGATTCTGAAAAGGGATGGAGCAACATGTGCTCTCAGCAAGTTGATATTAGAGCGTTTTATCGAAAAACTGAGGCATGGGAGTCATTTGGGAAATGTAAAAGTAGCATGCTCGCTGAGTACTGCTTTCAGGGCTAGGAGGAGAGTACTCCCACACTCAGAGCTTTGCTTTGAGGCTGGGCAAGTTAAGAGTACAGGGTGAGGAGGGGGGTATTAGTTCACTGCAGTTTCTGTGCAAGATGCAGTTAAAAGTAATAGGAGTCTTTGTGTAACCACTGTTATTTGAAGAGATAAAACTTTAATTTTGGAACTATACATGTTCAGGACAAAGAAATGTTGCTTCTTTCTGCAAGTCAGCATCAATAGCCAGCAGGTACCTGCCTAGAAATATTTCTCTTTGGATTGCAATTATGATTTTTAATTAAATAAAAAAGAGGAATCTCATTTTGTTTTAAGTACGCATTCTGCAATATTTCTGATAGTATGAGAAAGAGCATACTATGCACTTAAAAATTATTCTTATTAATTAGCTTCTTTGATCCTAAGAGTGAAAACAAACCCACCTGCACTACAAAGCAGTTTGCAGTCTCTTCTTTAGAAAATAGACTTTTGCTGAAAAAGCCTCTTCTCTCTGCTGTGTTACGCAAACAAAGTATTATTTTTTTTAGTAGGAGTGAAGTATGAGTTCTTTTCTTTTCCTGGCTTGCTAAAAATGTGTGATAACAAGTTGACTTCAGTGGGAGTTTTATATGGGTAAAAGCTGAAGGATCAATCCTAGTATTGTATGTGACTTTGCCCTAGTAATTATTCTTCAGCTGAACAGCTTCTCCATGGCAACTGATTCAAATAAGTCTTGTATCCTCACCTATTTTTGAAAAAGGACATTTTAAGATGTGTGTTTTAAATTTTTTTTCTCTAATAAGAGAGACGGGAAAAGAATCAGACACAAGCAGAAGCACACAGGACTTGGCCAAAGATGTCCTTTCACCTTTGCATCCCCATCTCTTCTCTGTTCTGGGGTGGAGTTGGGGACCATATACAGTTAAAAGTAAATTCACTACCTTGTCTTCCCACATCCCCTTCCAGAGCCTCTGACACATTGCAGTTGACTTCATCAATCACTACACGTTCACTCCGACAATTCCTTAATGCAAACTTTCTTCTTCCCTCTTTATTTTCATCCACAGTTTGCTTTCAGTGTGGTAATTAATCCTCCTACTTCTCCTATTCTCACAATTGCATTCTTATCATATGGCTCAGCTAAAGTTCAGGACCTGTTACCTGCTTGCTTTGTTTTGCATGCCCTAATTAAAAAGTAGAGGCAGCAATCATCCTGTGGCTGGATATTCTCTTTCGTATTGAACTTATGTCATTGGTGATGCCTCCACACACATTTCTGCTCCTAAAGAAAAGAGATTTTTCTAATTTTTTTTTGCCAAAAACCAGAAAATACATCTGCTGTCAGCAATAAAATAGTCAGGGAAAATATCCAATTATTGTAGACTTAATTTTATATTTTCATTTTAGGATGGCAACTATGCTTTCAAGCAAAGCTCAAAGAGCAAGGGTTTCATGAGGAATCATCTTCTTTTCTTAGTTTTCTATTGTCACTATATTTTGAAATAATATATCTTTTGGAAGGTCTTTCCTTTGATTAATTTCCAAATGTGGGTTATTGTTGTGTAGTGGACATGCTATTTTGTGTTCAGTTCCTTATGCTGTGCTGCATTTCAATGGCCAATGCCTCCCCCAGCCCCTTTCTGCTGAAGACACGAATATAGAAACTCCAGCAGATAAATTCACATGTCCCAGTGACATGATTTTTGAAACACTGCTGACTGGCAGTTTTGCTAGCAGGTTTTCACACGTAGCTTTTTAAAACTGGCATATAAGGCCATGTTAGATCTGTTTTTTTCCTGAAAACTCAGCTAATGTGGCATGCAAAGATGTTATCTAATTGCTTTCAGCAGGACTACATCCCATGTGGGAGCTGTTTTGTCATTTTTAAGGTTGCCTCCGAAAGTTACCTCTAATTTTTCAAGTTACTGCTCTTACTTGTGAAGGTCATCAAATGCTGATGATTTTCAGCTGCTTTTTAGCAAATCTGGGGTAACTGACACTGGCCTTGAGTTTTGCCTTCTATAGCTGTTTGCCCCTCTGATGATATGTTGCTCTTATCCTTCCTGCGGCACTTGTTGCTTTTGGAGATCCAGACTATATTACGACCCAATAAAGAGTTTTATCTGTAGAATTAAGATGGCAACAAACCATGGTAGAAGGTGAGAAGAATTTGATGGAGGATGAGAACATAAAAACAGCTTTCTCATTTAATTTGATTTACCATTGTACCCTGAGCCACAATACTCATGCATGTCAGTAGGTGCTGCTCAGTTTTCTTTTTCTTTGCAACTCTCAGTGTCACAAAGAGGACTCATCAGAAAGAGTGCTTATCAGGCAACATGAACAAGTTTCCCAGTACACTATAAAACACTGCTTTTTGCTGTTTTCTGACAAAGCAGAGAGTGGTTAACAAAACTAAACTAGTATTTTTCAGTCAAAATGTTGACAGCCATTTTGGCAATGCCGTCTTAGCTCTGACATCTGGGGAAGCAGCTTAATAATTGACGTTACAGTGAAGATTTTAACTGTCTGCCAGTTCTGACTATCACCAAAATAACACACAAACTCACTAGACGCAGCAGTAGCACCTCAGGTGGGCTGGACATGAGGCACTGAAGAGCAGCTGTCATGTTTGATATGGTGCCATCAGATGGAAGAAATTCTGACTGAATCTTAAACAGGATGTATCTATTAAGTCTTTATTATAGATATTTGGCCTGAAAAGTTACAATACCAATTTGGTTGCCTTTTGTTGGCATTTAAAAATTAAGCCAATTAAAATAATGAAATAAGCTTAACTAGCAGGGAAAAAGCTAGGATTTTTTTTTATTGTGCCTAGGCTGTAATGGTGATTAAATGGCATACTGTCAGTCAGGTCAGGAGAATAATTTGACTCTAAAAAGCTGTGAGACAAAATTTCTTGTTACCCTTGGTTCTGCACTACCTGTTTTGTCACTTAGTCTAACACCAGAGTAATTAATTCCAAAGAGCTATCTTTGAAAAACAAATAGCCTTGTCTTCCTTCTGAAAATGTTATGTGTCGGTCTACAGGGAGAATAAAAAATAAACAATAGTTTATATTTATCACAGAAATTTGGACCATTCTGTTTTATTGAGAAGTGTCCACTTAATGAATTCATGTGTATACTTAATGGGTAAAAATTAGCATAATTTGGTACCATTCATCCTTGGTTTTATCAGTCTTTTGGCCAGTACAAACAACAGAGGGTTCTCCTCTATCTTAGCCATACTACTAAACTTTTATGTATGATAACAGCCCCACCTCAAGAGCTTTCCCAGACATACCTAACCTCTGCATTTTACAGCTTAATGTAGTTCCACAAGCCAAAGTGAAAATCTTACTTATGTCTTGTGAACCACCAGAGAAAGCTGGTACAGCAAGTGGGATCCTCACTGTGGTCCATGGAACGTCATTGTCAAGAGTGCAGAATTGCTATGGGCAACACATTTCAGCTGAGAACAGTTTCCCTTCATGATGAAGAGAAAAACCTTTTGCAGCAGCAATGACATGATTGATGCTGTTCTTTTTTATTACAACTAGGTCTTAAAATATCCATTTATCCCGTTCTTCCATCCCATGCAGATTTTAGACAAAGTGACATCTTCTCCATGAGTCTCCTGAGCTTACTTCTCTCCCTGAGGCAGGTTTTCTTCAGTGCTTGTATATTCCTCAGGACACCCATCTCTTTGCTTGTGTAAGTAGGATAGTGAATGAAGTATTCTTTGGTGGGGAATTCAGCAAGTTTATTGTTTCATTTATTGCTGCATTTGGATTTTGAGCAAAGAATGAAAGAGAGGGGCCATAGAATGCTGCAGGGAAGAATAAAACTTACAGGGTTTGCATTGCTGGTTGGACTACATGCTGATTTGGGCAGGGTCCTAAGGAACAGGGGACATGGAGCTATGTACGATTCATGCACAGGTTTCATGTTGTAGGGGTAGACCTGACAGCAGATTGGATCCTGCTTTCTAAGGGCTTGACTTTGCAATGTTAACATTCTTCTCAGTCATTTTGTGTCCTTATTACTTATAAAAGAGAAACTTTAGAGAACTTCTATCAACTTTCCTGACATAAATCCTTCTACCTGAAACCTTTTCCACTCAAAGTAGTTCTTGCACCTCACTGTGTCACAGGAAATGTACTTCTTCCATTCAGCTGAGCCCAGGATGTGACTATCCAAATGATGAAGAAATTATTGTGCCTCCGATCAAGAGCCAGGGCACAAGGGCTAAGAATGGGGCATAATTTCTATGGCTGCAGGCCAAAGGTGGGAAGGTTGTCATATCTCCCTAGCTGTCAATAATATACATTGCCTGTTCTAGAGGTTTCTGTACATTAATTTTCCTTTCTTTCAACTCAGTGCAGTTCATATTTGAAACATACTGTTTCTTGAAAGAAAATACCGTTTCTTGGTATTATTTAACATAATATGGCAAATGCATCTCTGTCAGTTGTTCAGCTAGCAAGAGTTATCATAAACAAGGTGGCTAAAACCATTTTTGTACCATAACATGTTCTCTTGCTGTTACAATTAACATCTAGTGAACCAGGTGTTAGGTGTCTCTTCAGATCAGAGCATTCTAGTTATTATTACAAATTAATGACAGCAGGGCACTAGACTAGATGGGAAAAAAGATAATTTATCAGAAGTCCATCTTACAATTTTGAACCTTTAAAGCAAAAAAATTGAAAGCAGGGCTTTGTATGTGTTTAATATCCTCTAAACATAAAAATACCTGTTAAACATGATAAACCTAACACAAGCTTCTATCAAATTACATTTCTGGCAATTGGAGGTGTATGAATTGATTACAGCTCTAATATTTTTCTCCAGGTATGTTTGTTTAATCTCCATCACAATGTAACTGCGAAGTCTGCTGCGTACATATGTTTTGTTAGATTTGTATCCTATGCCGAGATTTAGGTAGCACATAAGTGAAATTCTGTCATTTATTAAAATGACAGTTAAAACTATTCCTAATTTTGAAGTGTCTATTCAAATTTCAATAGGGTCGTGACATTTAACTTGCAGGCTCATGCTTTTTGAGATATAAGTGTATATGTAATATCTAGTAAAGTAATTTTACTTGCTGGACTGGAGATTCAGGTTGTGCTGAATTTATGCTTGTGTAATCTTCTCTGAGGGAAAGAGCCTTTGCTTGTATCTTTGAAGGGATGTGAGATAATGGACTTCTGCACTGAGATATTTGTACTTCCAGAAAAGCTTTTACTGACCAAGAGCAATGCCTAAGCACTCTTCTGGCTTGGATAAATTATTGGTGAAGAGGCACTCCACATTTAGCGAAAAAGAAAAAACAATGTTTTGATAACTTTAGGGACTTCCTTTCTTCCTAAAACCAGCCGTTTAGGCATGCTAAGGAAGGTATGCCAGTGTATCATAATGTTGAAATAAGTCTCAGAGAAATATATTAGCAGGCAGGAAATATACTTATGGATGTGGGCTGTGATTATAGATATGGAGAAGAAATCCATAAGGTGAATTCCACATGTTATCTGTGTGTGCAAGTTAAACCTTTACAAAATAATAGCAAAAGCAATATTGTATGCTGTGAAGTCAGAGTTGAAAAATAGTCCTGCTGCCTCCTTTTAAGTTAATGAAGACAGAGGAATATTTGTAATATATAGAAAATCAGGGCTCTGTAATGTGCCGATTATCATCCCATTAAACATTATCCTGGACATAGAAATGGAATATAAGTTAGGTTTATAGGGGAAATATTGACTAGACAGACTGCTAACATAGAGATTGATTTTATTATTTAGGAAGGCGGAATATTAGGCTACATGAGTGTTTCTTTTTTTAACCAAGATGCTATGCTGTCAGTGGTGAAATATTACTGCAGGAGAGTTTTCTTTTTTTACACAGTGGTAAGAAGCATGGCTTCCTTTCTCGGCACTTCAGCCACAGATGCTATCAGCTAGACCATCTGTGGTGGCAGATTTGTGTTATATCACTTAGAAACTAAGTGAAGCTGGTAAAACCTCCTACTACAGGATATAAGTAGCTCTTGCTAAGGCTGGGATGTATTACCATTCTGTCTTTCTTTGAGGGGCAGAGGAGTGGGAGGATTGTGTGGATAGAGGCTCACAATAGCTTTCAATCATGTCTTCACCAAGTCTTGAAATGCTGGCTTGGATCTTCTGGGGCAGTGTCTACATGAAGCTCCTTCCTCTGCATCCCCACAGGGAACAGAACTGGATGACTCTTGTACGCCGTGAATCACTAGCAAAACTAACAGATATGTGGAGGTCAAGGGGGACACTAACTCTAGCCTTAGAGGAAGTCTGTATGGGTGGTACGTACCGTATCTCCTTTAGAGAAATGGCTCTGCAGAAAGGATAATGTCTCTTCAAGGTTACATGGTCTTCAGAATGCTGGATGGTGGCATTTTGGGTCGTGGTGGTCTTCCTGCCCAGTTATAATATTTTCCTTCCCCTGTTCTTCAAATATTATTAATTGGTCTTTTGGGATTTCCCAGAGGATGGCTACAGCAGGGATACTTTTTCAGCCATGAATATACAAGAAAGAGATGTTGATGGCAGATAGTGTCACGTGGCCTTCTATGCAGTGAGATGTAACACAAACAGGTATTTTAGCAAAACACTGCAGAAGCCTTTACTGACCCAAGAAGGACAATCTTCAGTCTTCGCATCTGTGACTGTCCAGTTGAAGGTGTTTGTACATATGTTAGACTGGAAAGATATTCTTTTCATGTCTCTATAAGCATAAAAGAATTGTGGGTTTAGCCTGATAAACAACTTTTGCTGCTAAGAAGCACTGCAGTGTCCTTGTTCTATGGTCAGAATAAGGGGGACATACATACTTAAATGAGCACAATAGGATTTAGCAGTATGAAAGCTCTCCGAGTATCTTGCGCTGAGAATTACAAGCTCCTCAGCCCATGGTGTTATCAACTAATTCCTCATCTCAAATTCTACAAAGTAAGAGCTAAAGGAGTCGAGCATCTTTTTGGAAGATAGTATTTCATGATCTCAAGCTTCTCACTTGCAAAACAGAAGAGATCATCCATGTGATTATGCAGAGAAGTGGCCATGACTTCTTTCAGTAATAGAACCCATAAAACAACTGAAAATAAAACTATGGCATTTTACAAAATCTAAGCGATAACAAACACCTACTTGTCAGTATAAATTTGCAAAATTATCCTTCCGTTCTTTTAAAATGAAATCCCACTGATCACTTACACTTTAAATCCAGCAAAGAGACTTTCAAACAGATGATCTCATGGAATTGGTTTTTATCATTGTTTTTGGCAATTTAGGTTTGCTACATCTTACCCACAATAATTTTGGGAGGGAAATCATAGCAGTGGTTTTCTGGATACTGTTGCTGTACGCAGTGCAGCTAGCTAAAATTTTCCATTTGGTAAGATAAATACTGAAAGAGACATAAAATGCACAGCTCTTTTTCAGTGAAATCAAGTGTTTCCTGAAGGGTAAATCAGTAGTCAGTTAAGTCTGTAGTTGGAAGATACATCTTAGATGTGGTAGATTATTGGCATCTCAGGTATTCCTGCCTCTTTTCTTAATTTGTCTCCATTTATCATTTCCTTTACCCTCCTAACTTTTTTCCCTGTCTATGAGCATTTGTACCTTAGCTTTACAAAGTCTTAAAGTGATGCATTCAGAATAGCTAAATTGATTGCAGTGGTTACTGCATGTATGGAATCTGCAGATGCCATACTGCCTCTGAGCAAAATCTCTGCTTGTTTTCTTCCTTCTTCAAAAAGTCTCTAGACACTACTTACAGGGTAGAGAGCATAAGAGGTTGTTGAGCCTTTCTTTTAGGCACAGTAACCGAGAGGTCACGCAAAGCATGGGTCATGCTCTGTTTTTTCCAGCTGGCTTGCCAGCTAGAGCCCTGCAGAGCTGGCAGGGAAGGTAGAAGGCAGGGGGTTTGGTATTGAGCATGGCCCAGCACTACACCTGAGAAGAGTCTGTGTGTGAAGTTATGCAGGCACCTCACTGCTCATCCATGAAGCTCTACTGGTGCACCACAATCCCTGCCCAAGGCATGCCAGTATTACTTTTGCAGGGAACGCAGTCTTCACTGCATAGAAAAGGAAGCAACCTTGCCCTTCACCCAACACCCTGAATAGTGTCTCTGAGTAACACTGGAAGAGGACAGACCTGGAAACCTCAGATCCTGTTGGCAACCTCTAGTCTATTTTAGGCAGCAAAATCTGTTGGGTCTTGGTGCTGAAATACTTTGGACGATTTGAATAAAACTGCTTCATATGAAAAAGAAGATCAGCCAGTGTGCCACAGAGAAACATTTGAAATCAATTCTTTTACCTTTTTGATATCTAGAAAATATTATTTTTAGCTTTTACGAATGTGAACTGGCTATCATCCATTTTAAAGCAAAATGGAACAAGCAGCAAAGATGACAGCATTTAATTATTTTCTTTTTTTTATTATCAAATGTATAGCCTACAATGGATGTGTATTGCTAAAAAAGAAAAGAAACTGTGATTGGTTTTACTTCAGAATCAGTGCTGTCTATTTAACTAGGATTTTTTCTTTACCGTGCATTTTTCAGGAGGGTTTGTTGTACATGTTTGCCTGGTAGGACTAAGCTATGACAAGACACAGCAGATATATTCATTTTACAGATTTTCTCGTTCAATTTTTTTTAACAGTCTTCAATATAATTAACCTGTTGTTTGCTAGCTTTCTACCCTACTGCCCCCCATGTGAAGTGAGGGAGCTTTGTGGTGGCTTTTCAATACCTTGGAGATCTAAAAGCATACAATCTCATGACAAAGTCAAGTCAGGCTCCCTGGTTCATGCTTTTGGGGAGTCTTTGTAGATGAAGAGCTTGAGCTCCTGAGCACTTTCTTGATGTCTTCATGCAGAGTCTTGCTGTAGCAGAGATTCCCTGGGGTCTGTGTTTGTCTGGCTCTCTGGCCATTGGAGGTTTGCAGCACGGTGGGTGCAGTCCATGGGGGAATGCAGAAGGTCTGTCCGAGCTTGTCTCCAAAACTGAACACTGTTCCATTTTGAACTCTAAACTGCCACCACACATACATGATTTTTTTTCCCCCATACAACTAAAGTGATCAATACTGGAATCTGGTTGACCTTGAAACCCATAGCCAATGAGCTGTTGACTGTATGACATACAGCCCTGTTAACATATTTCTACAGGGGATTTTACAAACAATTACAGAAACCAGGTGTCCAGCGATAGGCTTTTGTCAATTGGAAGGCATCATGTAGTCTACATGGGGATCAGTCTAAACTCCTGCTCATAACATGGAAGGTAAAAAAATTCTTCTTAGGAGCTTCTTCAATCAAGGTCTGAATAACACATGTGAGAGGTCCTAACAAGGTCTGTGGGTGAAATTGAAACTAAATGTAGACAGGAGGCACTACAATGGTCTTGTCAAAAAAGGAGATCATGACTATGCCACGTGTAAAAGGGGAAAAAGAAGAAAAAATAAAATATTTGGCACAAATTCTGCTCTCTATTATGTCCTTGTCATGTCCTTGAAAACAGAAAATCCACCCGCTGGATAGATAGCTTGGGTCAGAAACCAGTTTTGCTGCAGAGACATGACGATCTTCCTTGAAGAAGAATACTTCATTAACGATATGTTTAAGTTATGTCAACTATCAGCCATTCATGAACTTTTATTGACAGTTAAATAGAACCTGAATTATTTGGGTTTTTGGCTGTCATTCAGGGGTGCTTTTTCTTTCAGGTCTGTCTTAACCTGAAAGCATGTAATTTGTTTCATTTGTGGTGCTGCATAGGAAATGAACCTAGGTCTCTTGTGCTCAAAGGCAAATGCAGTAATCATCTGCATGACTTGATTCCTTATTCCAGTAATATGAAAATTGTCAATTATGGATGAATTATGGGCGCTGCTGATACCTGTAATTTGGTTCTGCAGTTTTGTAAACATATGCAGCTGCGTTTAATTGTATTTTACTAGTCATGTAATTCATTAAGGTGCACCTGCAGTCACCTAAGATACAGATATTAATGAACTGAAAAGCCGTATTTCCTTGTCTACTGTTTGTATTGACATTTCTTACAACTGTTTGTTTTTAATCACATATCTGTGTATCTGAGATGCTGACATTAAAAAAATGAAATGATTGTGAAATAAACAGACAACATAGCTAGCTGCAGTATTTTAACTTCTTGAAAGTACTTGCTAAATAATTCATTTAAATAATTGCTTTTCCATACAAAGCCCAAGACTGAAGGAAGGCTGTAGAATTGATTTTTGCAACAGTTATTGTGGCAAAGATGAATCAATAGATAACTGATTCTAGGGACGTGAGCTGCTGAAGCCCTTACTCTCTATTCCTGTGCTTGAGTGATTGTGGATGTTGTTCAGGTCTGGCCAAACGCAGTACCTTTGCCTTTCATCTTCCAGTCCAGTCTTTTGCAGAAGTTATCTTTAGATTTGGAAGCACACTTTTAAAATACACATAATATTTTGGAGAAATGTGTTTAATATGAACAGCCTGTTCCTCCTATTCTTCTTCTAGATATTCCTATCACTTGGATTAAAACAAAAAAGCAGGTAGTTTGTTTGGCCGTATAACTAGTCCTTGTTTCAGTGCATTTGACAGAGTATACAGGCACTGAGAATCAGATCATTCAGGTCATAACCCAGATTTCTTTTTTCCATTCTTTCAACTTGTCTCATTTTGCTTATTATTATGGGAAAAAAATGTGGTTGTGACAGAAGGCTATTGCTTTAGCAGGTCTGGGGTAAACTCTGGCTCCACAGGGAATGGTCATAACTGCTGCACAGGATAAAGATGGAAAAGAAGATGACGCAGAGACCTTCAGTTACTGTCTGTATCCCTGGGAACTTTGCTTCATGGCTGCTGTCTGTATGGGAGTGCACAGAGAAGAGTGATGAGCCCATTATCTGCAAGCTGCTTAGAGGAAACTCAAACCTTTCAATCAGCACAGGAGACATACTCTGATCTCCTCTCATTGTTGGCCTCTGCCTGTTCCTGCTCTCTGTTTTAGCTGCTTCTTGTCTCTGATAACATATGACAGTTGGGTAACTCTTCCCATCTCTATTTTCTCCTTGAACAGAGTTTCAGTTTTCATTTTTCCCTCCACCCTGCCTCGAAGGATTGTCCTGAGTCAATCATGCTGTCACATAGGAGAGAAGCCACACCACTAAACAGCATAGTAGCTAAACAGAATAAAATTATGGAGCCTGAGGAAAACGTGGAGTTGCTTACCATAGTTTACAAAATTTTTAACTCCCATCCTTGAATCAGAACTATTCTGTTTCTTGAGAAAAAAGCCACTTTTCCTTAAAGAACCTGTTGGTTGAGGGTCTTTCCTGGAAACATTAACTTTTTTTTTATATTCCATTTTCAGTGAAATATTTTTTGTCAGGAAAGTTTTCCTTGCTCTAGCTATTAGAATGCACTTTCTACCTTTCATAAAACTGGACCTCGGCCCTGTAAATGTAGGTCCTGGGACAAAAAAATAGAGTGAAACTTTTCCATACACCTTAACATTTTCAAAGATGTGTAAAATTTTTGTTGCAGGTTGTGGGGAGGGGTATAAATTCAGTATTTCAGAAGCTTCTGTGATTTGAATAAGTATTCTGACATTATGTTAAGAAATGTTTTCTAGCCTTATTATGAGATTCTGTGATAGATGCTTTTGCAGTTGCAGTATTTGACACAAAATGGACTAATGCCATCACTCAGATGATGTACTTGGTGACTCGGTAGCATATAACTGCACGGTGATGGTTATTGTAAGAGCAATCTAAATATTCTTCAGCCTTCTAGGATATGAAACAGTACCAAGCATTGCACCTCAATTTCTGGAGGTACTTTACAGATGCAGTTTCCAGCTAGGAAAATGTCAACCAGCAAGATGAATTGAAATACATTGCATAAAAGGACACAGTCTCCTGAGATGGAAGAGACAGATACCAGGACAGATGCCTTCAATTAGAAAGAATTAAGGATTAATGTTGTAAATAACTTCCAAAAATCACAGAACTAGCTGGAATGAATAATCTGATTGTGTTTGTCCTGACATCTGTGCAAGTGTTGGAATGGAGTAGGAACATTTGCATGGGAACAATCAAAGTACTCATGTTCTTCTTATGCTAGAGTCTAGAAACAGATGAAAAAGTTAATTGCATGTTTCTTCTCTTTCTTTGTTATGCTTATTAAGAGCATTGCAGAGAACTGAAGGAGAAAGTAAAGAAGAAAGAAACAGCAACTGCCGTTGCTGGGGAGAGGACTGTGAGATGGGGAAAGGTGGATGGGAATTTATTGTACATCAGGTTAGGGATAGTATTATTCACTAGGGGAATACTGTTCAGAAATCTGCATTAATATGGCAGCATGGCTGTTTTATGATTCTGTTCTACTGACTGTATTGAAATGAGGTATTAAAGAACAACTGAATGCAGAAAAATATTGACAGTAGGCTACTTTTTCGAATCACTTTATTCAAGCTGTTCTTTCCAAGGAACTTTAGAATAGATGAAGCATAGTTCTGTTAAATTAATGTGTTGGTTTAGCCATTGTAAAGTCCTCTTTCTGCATGATACCAGAATTTGTAAGGATAATGAGGTGCCCAAATCCCACAAGTTGGTTCATCTACCAGGCCTTGCACTTAAGCCAGTTCCAGTTATGGTAATTGTCTTCCTTAGGCTCAGATGAAATCTATTTCAAAGCTTGGTTTTCACTGGCCTTTTCAGGAGTTCTTTGCACTATTGACATCTTATCCACTTCACTGTGCAGGGGAGCAAGAGATTTAACCGTTATTCCTGCCTATTGAAGTTGTCTTTAAATTACATGCTCTTCCAAGCCACACAGGTACCTAGATTACAGGTAAAATATTTCAGTCACTAAGTATTCCCTTGTCTTGCTGCAAGTCATACATTGTTGGGAAATGGCTCAATTAATTTTGAGTTTGCAAAGGGATTGATTTTCTGCTCTCTTTCCCCTTTGTGAAGCAGTGGAAGCTAGTTATGACAGTACCTTTTTTATGAAAGTTCCATGCATAGCAACAAACTTCAGAAATTAATTCCTTTATGATAAACTCACAAACTTGTATGTTTGCATTTACTTTGATCACTGATTTGTATGCAGTCTGAAGTGCCAGAAAAGAGGAGAGATGTATCCAACTCTCAGTTGACCAGTAAGTGCCATATCTAATTGATTCTTTTGTTCAAAGTAGAAATTGAGTTTTCTTGGCTCAGGAAAAAGTACCTATTTCTGGAGTTTGCTACCACCTAAAACACTTTATGTTTATGCTTATGATTGCCATTGCTACATAGCATTGTCATTTGCTTTTTGCTGTTGGTTTCTAAGCATGCTGAACTAATGAACTTTAGTTTATAACCTTAATGCTTGTTTGTATAATTGGTTCTTGCTACATTGAACATTTACTTTCATATCACAGGTCTTTTATTGCTGAACTCCACTCAAACACTTCAGCGTTGGCTTATCCAGACCACAGAGTTGCTCGATATATAATAAGGGTAATTCAGTGTTTGTTTTCATGCAATACATTGCAAGATTGTTATCTTAAACGAAGTTTATCTTGAGGAAGGACAGAATTATGATTATTTTTGGCATCAGTATTAGATGTGCAAAAATAGATTAAAAATATTGGCAAATTTAGGATGCTACAAGACATGCTTTTGCTAACTTTCAGCTACCTGCTATCTGTTGGTGATTTTTGAAGGGCTTTTAGAGCAGAGTTTTTAGCATGAAGCACACAATGGTTGTGTATTAAACACAGCTTTAATCTGAAAATAAGTGTGGGATAGTTTGTAGTTTAATTAATTTGTGGCTTCATCTGTCTCAAGAAGGTAGGAAGAGGGTATAGAAACCACCCTCTATTCTGCAGATTGCTTAAACCTCCAGTCCCAGTGAGTAGACCAGGAGATGGTGGGTAGCTCCAAGGACTTGGTAACACCTTGGCTCAGTTCTCCCACTCAATGGGTCAAAATAGCTGAGCTGGCACCTGCTTGCGGGGAGGTAATAATTTAGTCCTGTTATAGGCCGGCGGTAAATCACTCCCCTTTCCCTCCCACAAGGAGTAGGTGATTGTGATTCAGAGAAGCGTCTCTGAGTCAGGTGGCCTCTTGGGGCTCATTGTAGGATGTTCGCTCCTGGTTTGGCGTGCAGCAATGCAGAAGTATCAACACTCGCCAAAACATTGCTGGAGGGGAATAATTGCACCTAGTTTCAGAAGTAGACGTCAGGAACTGCTTTGCCTTTTAGTTCCTTCTAACCAGTTTAGCATCCTGAAGCTCAAATTTTACATCCACTCTTTCCAACTGTTTGTTTTCTGAAGTATTACAATGCATAGGAATGTAATCATAGTAAAGATTGTGCACCTGCAGAGATGTCGTAAGTGTTGTCTTATGCCTGCATTTCAAAAGGCAGCGTTACTGAAGTTAAAGAAGGAAGCTAAAATAATTTAGGCAGTAGAAATTTTCTGGCAAATGACTTTCCAAAGGAAAATATATTTCTTCCAAAATCTGAAAAAGCCTGTAAGGAAAAATGTCAGCTTAATGCAAATTAATGTGGAAAAGAAAATTGGAACTTTTCTCTGGTGTGTCCCTGAAGGCTCTCCTGAAGAACCATAATGTTACTGTCACTGTCTGCCTGCTGGAGGGAAGGGAACGTGAAAGAATTTTTCCCCAGGTCAACAATTTCAGCCATGCTTAGATGCAGTTTTTATCTTTTTCTGGAAACTGTTTCTTTCAGTTTAGGGTCTTTTTTTAAAAAAAAAAAAAAAAATTTATTTAGTTAGTTAGTTGAAGTAAAAGGAATTTCTACTTTCTGGCTAACTAAGTACCCTGGTCAAAACAGAAAAGTCTGGTCAACACCTTTGATCTGAACGTGTCATGAGTTATTCTGCTACTCCTAGGCTTTCAAATCCTTTTTCCTAGTATTTTAGTAAATATTCAAAAGCAGAAGCACTATGGTTGTACTGTAACAGGAACCTGCAGTGGGTCTGGAACTGTGTTTCCTCTGCACATTGCCTTCAAATTAGGCTTATTTCTTAAGAGTCTTAAAAAAATAAAATAATGACATACTCCTTTTCTGACCAGTTCTTCTCCAAGACTAGGAAATATGCAGGAATAAGACGACACGTCTACAGTCCACCCAAATAGCCAGGGAATGTCTTAATTTGTTCTTTCTCCTCTACTGGCACTGGTTATTCACTAACTGTTCCTAGACAGTCAGATCTTGTGCTGCTCAATGGAGACAGCAATGCATTTGCTTGTAAATGTATTACTAGTGAACACTTTATTAGCCAAAATGAAAGTGTACTCAAAAACTTTCCTGAGGCAAGAGTGAAAGCAAATGAAAGAATTGGAGGGATTCATGATTTTGATATATCTTAACAGCAAGTGACTCAGACTTGTATAAGGTACAAGTCTGTACCTTTTATTCTGGTTTTTTTCTGCACTCATGTCATGACAGATACTCACGTCCTGTTCTCTCTATAAAGCAGCTATGGTACTTGTGAAAAGGCTGTCATCAGTGCCAAAGAGAGAGAGAAATACAGCATGAAAAGTCGCAGTGAAAGTTTTCCTGCTCCGCAAATGTCCTTGCCTTGATTTTTTTTTTAGGAGCCATTCAGTACAATAAAAGTAGTACATCAGTTATTACAGCCAGTCAAACAAAGTTAGCTATAAATATCTCTGCCAGCTCCAAGTACAGTGTGATTTTTCACTGGAAATGATTGTTCAACCAGTATCTCCTGGCCATCCCCTAGCATCCTTAAGTAAGTTTAGCCTGGAGAAGAGGAGGCTGAGAGGAGACCTCATTGCTCTCTACAACTACCTGAAAGGAGGTTGTGGAGAGGAGGGAGCTGGGCTCTTCTCCCAAGGGACAGGGGACAGGATCAGAGGGAATGGCCTCAAGCTCCACCAGGGGCAGTTTAGGCTGAACATTAGGAAAAAAATTTTCACAGAAAGGGTCATTGGGCACTGGCAGAGGCTGCCCAGGGTGGGGGTTGATTCACCTTCCCTGGAGGGGTTTAAGGCATGGGTGGATGAGATGCTGAGGGACATGGTTTAGTGTTTGATAGGAATGGTTGGACTCGATGATCTGCTGGGTCTCTTCCAACCTGGTGATTCTATGATTCTAAGTCTCTGGAAAGGAAAGGCTCTTCTCCAGAGAAACACTTCCCTGCAAAGCTGGAAGTCTAGTCTCTCTTTCCATCACTTTTAGAAACTCTTGGTGAGCATTATGGTCACCTCTGTCCAAAAAGGATAGCACCTCTGAAACGATCTGTTTGTTGATGGAATCACTGTGCTGTTGGCTGTTGCTGGTGTCTGTGTGGGGAAACGGTGGTAGTTCCACAGCTGTGGTGTTGCAGGACTGCTGCTTTCCCAAATGATTGTGCAAGGAATCCATGCAACCCCCTTGCAGTCAATTTGGCAGATGTGTCCTTAACAAAGGAAATATTTTTATCTTCTTATTCTGTTACTTGTGAATGAATCCTGTAGTTCAAATCTTAGAGTTCAGGTTGAACATTAGACTAAGATTTCATGGTAGTGTAATTGTTTCATATGACATCTTTCCACTTCATAAAAGGTGCCTTCTGGTGGTCTGGAAATAATGTTAAAAAATAGAAAGATCCCAGAATCACTAATGCATCACCATCTCTAGAACGGTGTTATCTAAAAAATACTTGAAATGCCTTTCTGTTGTGCACTCTGTCCAGAATCAAAATGAGGAAAGACAAATTTTTAAGATAAATTGGTTTGTGAAAAATTTATGTGCACTTTACTAGTGCAGGCAGGATGTAATCTGTTTCGTATTGAATCTGCTTGAAAAAAAAGCCACAATGATAATGAGATTTTTTAAAGGCACTTTTAAATTCATGCTGGCAAAAGACAAATAGTCATGACTTTTAATTTCTATAAACTTAACAGCTGGGGACAAAATAAAGTGTTATTAACTTAAGGAAGTTGCTTTTGTTTCAAGGACAAAATAAGTTATTCTGTTCTCACTGTTATTCGTCTAAACTGTCTGTTTGATCTTTGTGCTGGTACAACCACATCAGTGAGTGGTTTTATTTATGTTGCTTTTACTTTCAGCAGTGAGGGGATAGGGGCCGCAAATGTCTCTGGTTATGTCTGTGTGCCCAATCCTTTTGAATGCTTGTGAAAACATTGGTTATTAAGAAACTGTGCTCGAAGGGCAAGTAGCTCTGCTACTAAATGGTACATTCCTTGTATTCAAAACAGAAAATATATTAGCAAACAGTGAGGAGCTTCTTAAAATCATTTTACGGTTTGGAAAAATATTATTTGTCTCTTCTATCATGACAGCCATTAACGATAAAGATATTTGTCTTTGACAAACTGAGTTCTTATACTAATCTTAATTGCATTAAGTGCAATTTACTGTTATCAGAAGATAAATAATGGTTATTTTTCTTTATCAGTAAATGTCTTATTATACAACTAAGAAGTAATCTGAAGTTTTTTCATTTTCATAATAAATTCAAAGGCCATCCACAGTTTCTTGGTATTCTTATATGCATGCTGTTTCTTTTGCCTATAGAATTCAATTACATTTATATTGGTGAATTATTTTTACCATGAATAAGTTTATTTGCCACCAGCGGACTCACCCTGTATTTTTTTATGCTTCACCATAGAAGAAGTTGTAGAGTATATTGTGTTAACAGTAAACCACAAGTTCATGTTTACATACCAAGGGGTTTCCCTTGAGTCCCAAGTCTTTACTAACTGATTTGTCATGGAGGTGAAGGGCACAACCTCTGTGTTTAGGAAATCAATAGCAGTTGCCATTTCCATTAAGAAGCCTTGGCTGAAGTTGTTCTATCTTGCATATTACACTACTGTCAGTATATGCTTTCATTTGCTATGGTCTGCAGCTAAAAATGGGGACAGACTATAAAGGGTAGTAGAGGTTTATTTCTCAAATAAGCATATCCTCTCCATAGAACTGGGAAGGACTGATCTGAAGATGGCTAGAGCAAAGAGGGAATACAGAAAAACTAGTGTAAGTAGATGTTATAAAAGAGTGTAATTATAGACACTAAGCTAAACGAAAACAGTTGAATAAAATATGAGTTGAACTAGTGGAGAAAAAATTAGAAAAGTCAAAAAAAAAGGGAAAGATTTCTTGGCACATTACAGGGGTAGCAGACTAATACCTCTGTTCAGTAGTTGTTGAGTAGCTTCTGATGGTATTCCCAGGCATCTTGAAAAATGGCCAATGTTTGAAATAACTACAGGCCGAGTAGGAGCAAAGAGCCACATGCCAGTTAAGAGCAAATGTATTGCTGCCATTGTTTAGCTACCAAATTATGGCTTCCCTCAGGGCTGGCTTTGGCTACAGCCCTTTATTGATACCTGTGCTGCTGTCCTTTTTCATTACTTCTGATTGCCAAGAAATGTTGCTGCTTACCTTTGAAGTGCGGGAATGCACACAAGGGTAACAGCATGGTGATGTCCTTATAAAATCAACTTAAATCACTGTAAATTCTGGGGAGAAAGTGGACTGAATCCAACCACTAATACCCCTGCTTTAAGTATGCAAAATTACTAAACTTATCTTTTATTTTGGATTGGTACATCGCAGTTGGCACTAACCATTTCCTCTAGGCAAAAATGTCTTTTATAAGGAATTAAACTTTGCATGACGAGGATATGCTCCCCTTCTCCTCACAATATGCTACTCAAAGATTTCTTGTTTAATAGCAGCACTAGTACCCTCTCCTCTCACTGCAACATCAACTTGGTCAGACACTGAGGTCTCCATGGTAGGACTAGAGAGATGCTCAGTGGGTGAGGGTACCACCAGCAGTGCCGGAGCACTGGGACTGCAGAAGCCCAGTCCATGCATGCTTGTGTAGAGCATCCAGCATCCATTTAATGATAAGGAAAGATCTGTCCCCCATTGCAGTACTAAATTCACAGCAACAACAGTGGCAGGATAGTGGGCTAGGGGAAAATTTGCTAGCCCTGCTTGGGTTTTATTGTATTTCTCCCTGTAGGAAAGTGTTACTGCTACGTCTTATACGCTCTCCAGTGCATTTCAAATACTCTGCCTTTAATTAGTAACCACGAGCAGAATGATGCCAGTGCTGAATGCTGTACTCACAGATAGGATAATCTTTGGGAAGACACATTTCTACCAAAACTATTAAAGGGGCACCCGACAGCAGTGTTTCAGTTAAGGCTTATTAAACACTCTACATTTTATTCTCTATGTTCAGGGATTTCTAATTTTGCTACAAAAATCCACTCAACCTTAAACTTGGCATCCATGATTTAATTCCAGAAGATATTTTTAAAGATATAAAAGCAGAAATATCCCTATTCTGGTGACGGCTTAAGTGGATCAATCCTGCTGCAGAGCACTTTCAATCCTGCTGCACAGCACATGGAAAATTAAAAGAAAAACTGCTAAAAATTACTGTTAAAAAAAAAGAGCCTTTGTAGCAATATAGCTCAGATTACCCACTGAAATCTTGATCTCTTGAATATGATCTGGTACATTTTGAGGGCTATTCTCCAGTTTCAGAGGTGCAGATACTTCTGCACTGTACTTCTTGCAGGAATTGGAGCCACATGCTCTTTCTCAGAAGGGTTCATGCCCCATGAAAGGAAGTGTCTTATAGATAGGGAGCGTGGCCAAGCACAGGCAGTTCTGAAAGCAGCGTGAACTAACAATTTTAGGAAGTGAGCTTTAGCTTTGAGGGGTGGCGATTCCTGTATTATGTGAATTCCTGGGAATTATATGAAATTGGCAGTAGGCAGAGTTGCATTGAATCCGAGCGCTCTGGCAAATTACTGGCAAAACATTTCTAATTGTTAAGTCTTGGAACAAATTCCTTATGGTCGTTGTCAGGTCTCCATCATCAGACCGCAAACGGGACCAGCCAGTCTAGGCATGTGTCCAGCTGGAGGCCAGTGACAAGTGGGGTTCCCCAGGGCTCAGTGCTGGCTCCAGCCCTGTTCAGTGTCTTTATCAATGACCTGGATGAAGGCATCGAGTGCAGCCTTAGCAAGTTTGCAGACAACACTAAGCTGGGTGGAAGTGTGGATCTGCTGGAGGGTCGGGAGGCTGCAAAGGGATCTGAACAGGCTGGACTGCTGGGCTGAGACCAACGGCAGGAGGTTTAACACGGCCAAATGCCGGGTCCTGCACTTGGGGCACAACAACCCTGTGCAGCTACAGACTAGGAGAAGCCTGGCTGGAAAGCTGCCTGGAGGAGAAGGACCTGGGGGTGTTGGTTGACAGCGACTGAACATGAGCCAGCAGTGGCCCAGGTGGCCAAGAAGGCCAATGGCATCTTGGCTTGTATCAGAAACGGTGTGGCCAGCAGGTCCAGGGAGGTTCTTCTCCCTCTGTACTCGGCACTGGTGAGACCGCACCTCGAGTCCTGTGTTCAGTTCTGGGCCCCTCACCACAAGAAGGATGTTGAGGCTCTGGATCGAGTCCAGAGAAGAGCAACGAAGCTGGTGAAGGGGCTGGAGAACAGGCCTTATGAGGAGCGGCTGAGAGAGCTGGGGGTGTTTAGCCTGGAGAAGAGGAGGCTGAGGGGAGACCTCATTGCTCTCTACAACTACCTGAAGGGAGGTTGTGGAGAGGAGGGTGCTGGCCTCTTCTCCCAAGTGACAGGGGACGGGACGAGAGGGAATGGCCTCAAGCTCCGCCAGGGGAGATTTAGCCTGGATATTATGAAAAAAATTTTCAGAGAAAGGGTGATTGGGCACTGGCAGAGGCTTCTCAGGGAGGTGATTGATTCACCTTCCCTGGAGGGGTTTAAGGGGGACGGGTGGACGTGGCACTGAGGCACATGGTTTAGTGTTTGATAGGAATGGTTGGACTCAATGATCCGGTGGGTCTCTTCCAACCTGGTTATTCTGTGATTCTGTGAACAGGGACAGTTAATTCTGTATTAGGACAGAGTGAACAATGCCCTCCTGCCCATTTCTCATTTGTTTTTCATCAAAAAAAACCTTTGTCATTGGTGCTGCTTATTCCTCTCTCCATTTCAGCAGGAAAGTGCTTTACAGTTGTCTTAAATGTGCCTTTATTTCTTAATACAGAGCAGTCTTTTGTTCTCTGTAGAGGTCTCCATTTTCCTGTCCTTTTTACCAAACACATCTGAGCCTGGTGTCTTCTTGATTTCATTGGCATTTAAACTGCTTGACATCTTTACCCCTCAAGGATGCTCTGAGCTGTAAAGACTCCTTGCTGAAACTGCTGTTCTGGAGTTATAGGTGGTACATGGTTGGTTGGCTGCTTCATGCGCTAAAGAAATCAAGCAGCGTGTAGCTTTTCCTATTAAAAATTAACGCTCTGCAGTAGGCAATAAAGACTTTAAATGTTTTGTTGTTAAGCAGCAAATAGTGAAAAAACACCACCTTTTGTTAAAGAATGAAGAATGAAGTTGAGAGCTTTGTCTTGTTATGTGACCATCACTACCTTGAATCTGACAACTGGACAATGATGTTTGGGAGCGTGTGATCATGTGTGTGGGTTGCTTGGATGTTATTCCACTGTTTGTAACCACACTGCTTCTACCTGAGACAGGCACTGCGTGTATGAAATATGTTAAGAGATGGATAAGTACCTATGTGATTTGATACTACTTTGGGTATCCTTTCATATACTTTGTGTGCTTATAAAGCTTCACACTGCTGCAGATGGCTAATTTGAAAAGAGGCCTGTGGGAAATTTGGCATAGAGTACATTCACTAATGCAAATAACAATAAATCATGTGGGAAAGAGTGAGAGAATCATTTAAAATGGAGCAGTGATACCAAAACTTCCCAGACATCCGTGAACATTGTCGGTTAAGAAGCTAAGCTTGCGATGGGGAAACTGGGGATTTGGTAATCGTTTGGGGTTATGTGAAGATGAATTGCGAGATGTCAATGTTCATATCTATTTTAAACACTCAGTCTGCAAAGGGAGATTCGCCTGGTGCATGGAGGTCTTTTTGCCCCACGGTAACTGTCTGTGGCTGTTCTTCACTCTGCAAAACAGTGATGGCTTGAAGCCTGAGAAATATCTGTGGAGCGGGGTGCAGCAATTAGAACAGACCTGTGGCAAACAGGC
The DNA here is from genome assembly GCA_033459285.1 of Clamator glandarius. Taxonomy (NCBI): domain Eukaryota; kingdom Metazoa; phylum Chordata; class Aves; order Cuculiformes; family Cuculidae; genus Clamator; species Clamator glandarius. The sequence goes on along the minus strand of JAUNZM010000089.1, from coordinate 365,391 downwards.
ACGTATCCTCTGTCTTTCTGAAATGACATAACATTTTTAGCAAAGGGGAAAGAAACAAGAGGGGCCATTCTGTCCAGCCAGCTGTCACTGCTCATGTCCACCTCCCCTGTGCTGATCTCATGCATGGACCTCTTTCAGCTGAACTGTCTAAATGCTAAATAGCAAGGCTGTTGCATGTCTGTAACTGTGCAGCACACTTTTGTTACGCTCCATGCTGCTGTCATATGAGAAAGAAAAATAGTTACTAAGTAATTGAAGATGTAGGAGACCTGTGAAGCACTGCCATGCAAATAAGAGGAAAAAAAATCATGTTATATGAATGAAGTGTTTGTCTGGAGAAGCTCTCTAGAATAATATAAAATCAAGTCTGTCTTTTTGACAGTGCTGCAGAGCTTCAGCTCATCCTGGATGTGACAGAGGCTACGTATAAAAGCTTGTGCACATGATCTCTGTCGAAATGGGAGTAATTGCAGTAAACCAGTGATACAATAAAGAACTAGTTAGAATAAATGCTACTAATGACAGTAACATGTTTTAAGTGATAGGATGATTGTTGGGTGTTAGTAGGTCATCACCAATTTTAATTTTAATTTTGCACAACAAATTATCTATTGCCAACCACCCACTTGTCCAGTACAATGCAGAGAGAGGTGGCTAAGAAAGGCACTTGTATTCAGACTCCCATGGTTGCTTTTCCCATGTTGCACCGTGCTCCTCTTTAAAGTGCATCCACAGCCCCCAATGTGTATCCTTTATGGAAAGAAAAGAGCAATGTCACTTTGAGACAGATCCACAGGGTTTAGACCAACTTTCCATTTCCTCAGTTAATTACCAGCATAATCTCTAGATAATCTCTTCTCAAGTCTATGAAGATTGGCTGCCTTTGAATTCAGAGGACACTTGGTCTTTTTGGATCCTAGCCATAGATTAAACTTCTTCAAAGTAGAGATAGCTGTACTTTCCTGCTGTTGATTGAAACACACTGCTGAACACTTCTGAAGTTGGATAACCCCTCCAGAAATGCAAACAATTGCTGGCCTCCCTGTGTCCTTCCAGTTCAGAGGTGCCAAATCCCATTATAACTCATTTCTGTACAGACAGTCAATCATAGCCTTGTTGTTCGATGTGTAAGAGGATTTTTCAGTTATGCTAGGAATGTTTATTAATAGGAAATCACATATTATGAAAGAACTATTTCCACTAAACTTGCAAAATTGTGTCCATAATTATATATTTCTGCATTGTTATTGCATAAGCCTAAAGAGGGCAATTTTCTCACTGTGTTTTCTTATTGATCCTGATCATGACTGAGCTTATACATATCCTGTGAAAGTGGAGATCTCCCATCCCACTGGCATTTGCACACCTCTGCTATATTCAGTCCCAGGTATTTTGGTGTGCTTTGCAGAAAGCATCTGCCTACAGAACTGCTCACAAGGTTTTCTGATGTCACCTCTGGGAGCTTTGCAGATCAGAGAACTTTTACACAAAAAGTAAACGTTTTCCCAAGGGAGCAGGCATATTAATTTAAATGAACGAATTTATGCAATTCCCTCTGTATCATCCACATCACCTGTCCAGTTCTGTGTGGGTATGGATTACCTTAAGGAGCCATTTGCATGTGTATGGCTGGGAGTATGAACTCTTAGAAATCAATCTGTTTTCTTGTGAACCACATAAAATGCTCAAACTCGTGTTAGGCTGTCCTTCAGTGGCCTTTGAAACCCTTCCTGGCCCTGCCCTTCTGGCTATAATTTTCTGATCTTAATGCGCTTGCTAAAAATGCTGGGATCTGACAGCATAAATCCATTTTGTGTCAGTATTAGAGAATTAAAATACTGGGATTTTTTAAAAAAAACAACATTTAGTGGTTTATGAGACAGTAAGAGAATAGAATGCTTAATATGAGCTTTCCTGTAGGGCGTAATTTTAAAATAAATTTTGCTTTTGAATAAGCCCTACACTTCCAAACTATTTCAGGTCCAGAAAATGCACATATCTGCTTAATTGTGTTGACAGGGTTTGTCGCTGGTTTAAGATTGGGATTCTAGCAGCGAGTCTGTAATTTAATTTGCTGATGTTTATTTACAAACTCAGTAAATGTCTTTGTGGTTTCAACACAAGGTACAACCCATCATTCAGATATCTATATAGTAATTTCCCACAAGCTCAGAGGAAATAATTCCATCTCGCAGTGGATATCCAGCACCATTTTCTATTGTACTTGAAATTTCTGTGCTTGTGAGTGTTGCATTTCTCCCTGACTCAACACACAGTCATTCCAATTTCAGGTAACAACTTTGTGATTAGGTATTCATTGTACTCTCAGCTTTTGAAACCTCGCCACTGGGGTAAATTTCCCTTTCATCTTCATGTATACTTCTCCTCCCATTTTTCTTTGAAAACACCTGAAATTGGGAAGGAAGAAAGTCACAGTGCAAGCACAATTTGCTTGTTTAGTTTGAAATTGTGAATCCCCTTTTTTTGAATTCTCCCTACAGTGATAAAAAAAACCCAACAGTTTTGGTTTTGAGGTTTTTTTTATCATGTGACATTAAAATCTGGGGTTTCTTCTTACGAAGAATAAGGCAGCTTTTTTGTTTACCAGATGGATGTGTTGTTACAAATGTCAGGCTTAGTTTTGAATGGATGAATGCAAGGAAATATAACTGCATACTTAAATATGGTGCCATAAATGCATGTGGAAAGACAGTTTTGGGGTTGACACTCTCTGGGTGGAAGAAATGGTGCAAGATTCATTTGTGCACCATGTAGATGTGATATTTTGAATGTTATCTGCAAAACACAACAGCTGAAGTGTTTGCTAATCAAATGCTGCACTCTACTAAAGTACCATGAATAAAATGTTTATGGCTATGTGAAATATGGAGAAGTGGGTGAGAAATAGCTTGTAGAGAATGGCTATGATTTATAGTTTAAGACATAGGAAACTTGACTTCCTACCATGAAAAATGCAAAATGGACTTAAACGCAACATCTGAAGCCACTGACCTAACAGCCAGCAATGTGTGTGTGTGTGTGTGTGTTGAGAATTGTTAGGAAGTTTGATCCTGCACAATCCTATGGGATGCAGCCGGCACAGCCCTATCTGTACCCCCCAGCTCACTCTTGCCATGCAGCTCTGGTTTCAGCTTGGCCAGTGTTTTGTCCAGCCCCACAGCAGAGGCTGCTCCAGGATGACTGTCATGTACAAAGTGCTTAGAAAAACTATTAGCAGTTAGGCTACCCTTTGCTAGTGTCCCCTCTTCCCTGCCACTGCCACAGAGCATCAATTACCTGCAGGTTGGGAGAGTCTACAGGAAACACCATTTCAGTAACTTGCTGCCAGTAGTACCATATTTGCTCTCTTCTGCCATGCTTTTTATTTTCCTGAGGCTATGAATAGCATCCAAAATTTATGTGAGCTGACCTCTTCTATTAATGACTATTCTTTCTGAGTGCAGAAGGAATAAAGGCTGTAGCAAGGGAAGAGCTTTCAACTCATTTCAGGTAGATGAGCTCTACTGGCACTGGTGCAGCCACGTAAAATGCCACCAGATAAAACCCTAATCCAGAGGAAGGTGTAATGCCAGGTGTTTCAGGCAGGGATGTCAGCTGCCTTTTTGTTTTCTGAAATGAGGACTGTAAATGATCTTGAGGTCGCTATCTCATGAGTGGATTTAGTAAGATTTTGGAAAGCAGTGAGTGTGTAAGGGGGTATAGAATGCATTTGGGTTTTTTTGTGATGAGCTTTTTGAATACGAAACATCCTTGTTCCCACCTGATTTACTTCACAAATCATAGTGTATTAATTTATAGTATATGGTTTACATGTATGTATGCATGTGTGCATACACTGAACACTTTAAAATATATTAATTGCCTCCATTTGGTGGCTGATAAATACTTAAGGGAAAAAGAACCCTCCTGAATTTCCAGATCAAATATGATCAGTTCCTGTAGTGTTACAAGGTGAGTCAGATCCCAGCTGGGGTAAACTGGTATAGTCTCAATGAAACCAAAAGAGCTGTTCAGATCAGAATCCACTGAGAATTCAGCCTGTTTAATAAGTAAGATTCAGAAACCATTTATCCATTTTACTATTAGAATATGTATTGTGTCAGGATATTTTCAGGCAGCAAAAATAAGCAGCTTCCAATCTTGCTAAAAATACATAAAAGACTCAAGCACTGCTAAAAGGTGTTATTTTTACTGAATGTGGTTTATTACTGGCATAATTGGCATAAAATGAAAAGCAGTTCATGATAATGGTATTGTTCATACTTCTGTAATTAAGATTGTATCAGTATTTCAAGGGCATAATACCCAGTTAGAAAAACGCATGCAATTATAACATTAATTCCTTGGGATACAGATCTTTAGCCAATTTTTATGAGGAAAACTCTGCTTGGGTTGGTGGCTGGGTAGAAGAGTCCAAAAAATGATTTTCAGTTCCAGAGTGGCATCAGGTGTTTTTAATTCCTCACACAATTAAAGCCTAATGTGGAAGTGATGCCTTAACAGACTTAACTAGCAGAAACGCAAATATTAGACCGACTTAGTATGTTCCACTTTTACAATGTATTAATTGCTGTAAATATGCAAAGGTATGCAATTAAAAGAGCAAATGAGTATTTCTAATTAGGATGGAATGGTAGCACATTTCATCAAAGTAGGACACAGTGTGCTACTTAGCTGCATATATGTTTTTGCCAATTAGTCAACAAGGAATTCTCATATGAACAATTGAGCCTTATATAATTGGAAAATGAGCACTGAAGCACCAAAGTCCAAAACAACATTTATATTACCCTGTAACACAACAGGGTACTTTTGGCCTTCTTTGCATCTGGGGAAAGGGATAATTAATTGACAAAACCTGTGCTTCTGTGTTGGAATGTGGCTTCCTCCTCACTGTCTGCACTGCATCGGGTCTGCCTGGCAGAGATGTGGGGAGAGTCCTACTTACAGTCAGAGCAATGCACGTGGGACTAGGAAAACAGGTCCTTGAGCAGCCCAGGAGCAGAGCTGCTTTCTAATGCCTTGCACTTGTTCATTCAGAAGTGTCTTTCAGCATGCCGAGCACCGTGGCAAGTGTTCACAGTCACAGTGTAAGATTGAAGATTGGAACTTGGCTTTCCTGGCAGTCCCAGCAGTGTGTTATAGCTACCTTATTCTCAGTGGTAGATACCACACAAACGTGTTACCAGCACTTTCCTAGAAAGCATTTGGAAACAAGTCTAAGCTGAAAATATAACGAAAATATATCTCTTGGCTAAAATAACTTTGATCTGATCTCCTCTGTAGACCTGCATCTTTGTGGATACACATGGGGGAGAGGGGCAATTCCATGGGATGACCATGCTTGGGATGTGCCAGAGTTGCACGGCTGCCTGAACCGTGGCAAGTGACCTGCTGGAAGGCTGGAGTAGCTGAGTACCATGCCATAGGTACAGCCCTGAGACACAGACACCAAATTACCATGTTGAACTTCATCTAATGGGGAAGCAAACCAATGTTCTGTGCAATCAAGAATATCCAACTGAATACTCCACATTTTGGATGAGGGGGCACTCAGAGAAGGTGGAGTTTCTTTAGCTGATGGTATGTAGCATGCAAACTCCCATGGGAAAATTTGTGTTTGGTGATTTAACAAATGAATTGCTTAGAAGTTTTAAGATTAGATATCCTGTTATTTTCTCAGGTGACGGGAGTAAGATAAGAGGAGGAATAACTTCCACTCTTGACTAACACCTTCAGGGGAAGCCATACGAAAAAGGATGCTACAGACACAAACTGGAGCCACAAATGTATCAGTCAGGATGTCAGTTCAGACTGATGTGGAGTTGCAGAAAGAAGAGTTTAATCCGCCTCTGATAGGGAGCTAAAAATCTGAAACTGCTTTGAAAAGCCCTCTAAAGGGCAATGGAGCATTTGAAGGATGAGTAGAGGAATGGTGGAGCACACAGCAAGGACTCCAACCCAAGGGCTCACAGGAGATGCTTGGAACATGAATGTACCCCTAGCCTTTGTAATCCTTTGCTGGCTTTGGGGCTGCTCTACCCTTGCTTCTGGATGAAGTCTCCTTGTGTTTGTGAGAATTTTGAACCCGTGTTGTAGATTCAGTAAGTTTAGGGGATTCATTTGGGGAAAGGAAAAGCCATTTCTCCTCTGTATAATAATAGAAATGGAGTTAGATACAGGCTGTGCTTGAAGAACTGACTGACAGCCTATGTCACAGATGAAATGGAATGTTCTGGGGTTGCAGAGTAAAATAATATAATTCATACTGCCTCCTGCCCTAAGTTCTGACCTCTCACAGATATTCTTTCCATAACTTCCTGAAATATTCCCAGAGCCCCTTTCGTGGTGAAAGGTAGCTTGCTCAGTGCTTCTCCTATGCTCAGATGGCACTGGCCTGTAGCTATAAATAATTACTGACTTCCTAGCACAAAGTTCAGATTTGAACTTTAATTCAGATACCTCTGTGCCTGTTCGTGCTTGCTGTATGTGATAAAAGTTGTATTTTCTACATCCACCCTGTTCGCTCTAAGTTAAAGTGATTCAGTTATCTAGTTGAGATGGTAGGTGGGGTTTTTCCTTTCTTCTTTTCTTCCTTCTCTTTCTAAAACCTTGTTCTTTCCAAAAGAAAAGGAGTTATCCACCTACCTCCAGGTCATCAGCATTTGAGTGTTTAACTGCCTTGTGCTCCATTGTGAACTACAACCAAAAGACTGAGGTCTGCCCTACAACTACCTTTCACAGATTCCCTCAGAAATTAGGGACATCCCTTAATATGCAGTTAAGGCAGCAATAAGGATGAGTAGATGAAGGCGAGAAGCCTCTGCCAGTGTCTCAGTCTTGAAAACCTCTGAGTTCTGGCAGCTGCCCTGAGCTAGAACATTGCCCTCATTCATGCTGTCTTTGCAGAAGATCATGGTTGTGGTGGCCAATCAATGAGGGATCCTCTCTGTTAGGATTAGCTCAAAGAAGGATTCCTCCAGGCTGGCCTCCATCAAGGGTGCACTAACCAATGTCACTTGTGTAAAAGCTTTTACACACGCCCGTGGGACTGCACCTCTATGTCCTTTAAAAAGACCAGTATTATGTGGTAATGACAGCAAATGCCCCTTGCATCATTGCTTAGTTTGATGTGATAACTGCACGCACAGATGATGCTTCAGTGGAGCGAACCATCTTCTCCAGCTTTCAACAGACCAGAAGGAATTTTGCATCTGATTATTTGCATGCTGCTATTTTGACAGGCCTCCCGCCGAAAATGCTCTGCATCATTCAAGCTTGCCAGATACTGAGCTTTGTATTTGAGTGAGAGTAACTTTCCTGATGTATTGAAAGTGTTTAGTACTTTCATTTGACCTTAGCTTTAAGTTACTCATATTTTTCACTGGAAAGAAAGGTGATCAGGAAGATATATGGCACTCTATACTGATTGCAGACAGTGGATATGCAACACTGTCAGAGTGGGCAATCACTGATAGAACTGTTTCAAGTTTAGTACCGTTTGGATCTCAGGCTCACATCTCTGTCAACTCTATTTGAATATCTCCTAGCACAGTTTCAATATTTACTTCATGCAGAACAGAGAACATCTGGGATTTATGTGGCTGCTCACAGGAGTAAAGAAAAAAAAAAAAAAGAAGCAAATCTGGGTCTATGCCTACAAAAGCTTGAATTTTCTCAGCAAAGCTAAATGATGTTTGGCAGTGCTATAGAAGAAAATTAGAATGAAAATGGTATAAAGGCTCATGTTAGTACCAAAAGAACTTGTTTTTCTGCAGAATTTGGCATAGCAACATCATGCCTTCCCAGAATTCGCCCTATGTATTCAAGTATAATGAAGTGAAAACAAATCATGTTTGTGGAGTGTGTTATATGTGCCAGCAGGCTTGTTTATGTGTGTCTGAGATAAATGTGTGTGTGCCTGTGTGTATGTGGGGTAATTGCTATCTGCTGAGTGATGCAAGATCCCCTTCCCTCCATGAATTTGCTTCACCACTGTGCTGTAAATAGCAAAAGAATAGTGCCTGGGTCCTGCCATTTATAGATCTTGACTCCGTTTCCATATAAAGAGGCTAATACTAGCTAAGTATTCTTTTCCTGCTACTTTTGAGGCCTTTGGGAATATTTTTAATCCCTTTTGGTTTTAGTTGCTGTTGTCCCTGCTTCATCATCTCCCTTGTTGCCACCCAGTCCTTGCTGAAGTGAAGAAATGGGTTTTACACAATGTTCTGTAACTATTGAGATCTTTGATTATAAAAGGTACATGCTGTTTCTGCTGCCTTCTGTATCTGTAATTTGCACAGAGAAGTAATGGTGAAGGTTGCATGGAGGGGGTGGCTGGAGCCTTAGGGAACTCACTGACATGAAAGTGCTGCTCTGCTTTGCACTGGGTGAAGATCTGTGTCTCTTCTGTCCCCTCGAAGGTGGTTATTTTTGTCAACAAAATAGAGCTTCCCTACAGTGTCGTGGCTTTGTTATCCCAGAGAAAGTCAGCTGAATTTCAGGACAGCACAGTATCTTCCCAGATGTTTGATGCTGTGATAATGTACACTCTTATGGACAGCCTGCATTAGAGCCAATACTTTGTGTTCTATATTAAGAGCCTAATGTACTGCAGTAATTCTGCAACAATTCCACTCTTGTACTGCTCTTCTTTATTCTATGAATCATGATTCCTTAGCTAGCTCAGAAAAAAATTATTAGCATTGAGCTATGCCTGAGCCAGTTAATCTATGTGAGGTAAAGTTGCTCAACACAAGCAGCACCTTGCTGCTAACTCAAACTGCTGATGTTGTGAATTTCCAAATTCTACTCTCTATTCCATCTCCTGTATACATCATGAGTCAAACTTCAAGGTACCACACCTGAAGTTTTGTCTACTTGTTTTCCTTTTCAATCCTACACATTTTTCTAAGACAATTTTCACTTGTATTCATACTATTTTTGCAGCTACACAGTAGTCTTTATATCTGGAATTCCCCTGTGTCGTAACTGGCATGTGTCAAGGTCCAGGGCACTGCAGGCATGCAATAAGTTCTACTAACCCTTTGAATGTTGACAGTATAGTGTGTGCACTGCATACTTATCACTAACCCATAAAGCAAGACCTGGACTTAATGGAATCTTTGGATTTACTTTGCATGCCTGGAAAGTCAGTTATGTACGAAAGTGTTGGATCTGACACACATGAACCGTGTTTGTTGTACATACACATTAATAGCGGTGTTTCCCAGGAACATTTGTGCATATGCGAGGCACTCACAGGGTAATGGTCGCAGAGCAGGGTACTTGGTTTTCCAGGAAACCTTGCTTGGAGTGTGTGCCTTGTGGCTCCACAGTATGGGGGTCCTCCCATGCTGGCCCCTCTTTCAAGTGGTCTTTGCTGAAGGAAGACCGGCCACATCTGAAAGTGGATTGATCACCAGGAGGTGATAAAATTTTCATTGCTGGAGAAAAAGAGAAGAAACAAAGTATGTAAATGGTTGAGAACAACATGTATAATCACAAAGGAACACTGCCTTTGCTCTGGAGTTTTCTATAAAAGCAGCGTCATACTTGGGAGCTATCTAACATTTCTGTAATTGCTATGCCACTGTGTCTCATATTGCAGTGAAGTAATTCTGCATGTGTAGGTGCATATAATATAGAGCGATGGTTTGATTCATCTCAAAGGAACATCAAAACTCTAAACTATATCTAAGCACTGGCATATATCAGTTAAATATTGTCCCTTCCACACAGTCTCTCCCGCTTCCCTAATAACTCTGACACTTTTTTTTTGACACATTTCTCCATAAGCATAGCAGTAGGATGCACCTCCCTACATGAATCTTGGTTTGTACTAACTTTCATACTTAGATTTAAACATTGATTTTCCCTTAAGATCATTACAGGTTGTCACTGTGCCTAGTCTAGGTATATTATTTCAATACCATTTTTGCGTGAATGTGGTGTTATTTATTCATACACAAATAAAGTCAATAAAGCACATACCTAGTGCATATTTTATTGCTAATGTAACATTTACAGTACTTAATGTTAACATAAAATAATGGGACACATATAAAAAACAAATGTTTCAGCATAAATCACTCTAAATGTTCAGCCAGTATGACCACCTAATATAATGTTTCCATTTATCAATCAATATGTCAACATGCCTTGATACATCAGATGCAAATTATCATCTAAGGAATCTTTAACTCCTCAAAATGTCATCCAAGGAACTGAGCCCATTAAAGTTCACCTTTTAACTTTTCCCCAAGATGCTCAGCGTCCATCAAGTATGTGAAGGAGGTCAGAGGTTAATGAATCTTAATTGGACTTTATTATGTGGTAATATAGCACCTTTAGTGCCTAATTATATCCCAGTATTGAAGAGCAATGTCATAATATAAGGACGTAATGAACTGGAAGCCATGCATTATCATGCACTGTAGCACTTCATGACTTGTTCTCTGCATTGTCTCCAATGAGTTATAAAATTCGGTGCGTACTAATACAGTCAAATTTCAGTTTTGAAAAGTATTTTAAACATATTTTTTATGTATGAAGACTTCTGAGTGATTTATCTATGCTGTAATGCAAACACAGTTCTATATAACTTCTATCATTATTTTAATCTGTTGGTCTTCATTGCCCTTGATGCTAGAAGAGAAATTATGCATCTTTGCTGCAGGTAAGGCAAATCAAACTGAAAAAAAATCCTTCACTCCCAGATTTTATGGTGTTAATTTGCTGCGTATTAATTTTCACTTATCATTTGAGAGCAAACAAAGAATTGAAGTAGTTCATTTGGCAATAAAAGTATTCTATTCACTTGTAATTAGGTTATATTATTTCCAGTTTACCTTTGGAGGATTGGAGGCCATGAGCCGAAAATGACTGTACTACTGTTTCATGTCAAACATATCTCAGTCTCCTTACACATTAGCTATTGGCAAAAATGTCTGTAAGATACCAGTGAAGTTAGCAGGGCACTGCAGGATCAAATTATGCTGAAAGAGTCGGTACATTCTAACTGCTGCGATTCAGTTATGTTCCCCAGGGTTCCATGTTCTGGGTCAGGTGCATTCTGTCAGTTCTTTAGCAGGTGTAATTTATACAATCAATTTGTCTTCTTATTTAAAACAGGAGCCAGGTATGAGGTCTGGTTGCAAGATACTGCAATACTATGAATAAAAGTTATAGTAGAGAGCTCACAAAAAGCTCTTCAGAGACCCATGTAAATAATTGATAGTTCTGCTTGCTAGCATTAATTTGGTGTTTTGTTTGGGTTTGGGCTTTTTTATTGGTGTAGGTTTTTTATTTTAGTAATTCTGGAGCAAAGACATTTTGTTTGAATAAAAATTATGCCTTGTCTTTCTAAAGATTTTAAGCTTTTTTGATTGTTGATTGTTGTTTGGGTTTGGTTTTGTTTTCTTTTAATATTCTGGAATGTTTTAGAATGATTGAATGAGATTTTAATATGAAACATAAAAAAATAAAAATTAACAGTTACATTTTGAAAATATTAAATGATCTCTTCAAAATTTTAAAAATAAACATATCTCTTGGCAGAAGTCTTTAAGGACTTTGCCCCAGAAAGGCCATTTTATTTGTTTAAACTAATTTATTGAAATTTTTCATTTCTTGGGTCATTCATTTTTCATATTTTTTTTCTTTCAAGGGAAAATCCTGCCATCTTCAATCCTAACATTATTTGTTTGTGCTAAATCTTGCTTAGCAAGATCACTTCAGAAAGAGATAACTTTAGTTTGAGTTAAGAAACATGCTGAATTTTCTTGTTATTGCAAATGGCAGCTAATTTTAAATTGTTTCATAAATAAATGTCTTTCAGTCAGCAAAAAGCACCTTCATTTCTTAGTTGAAATGGGTCATTTTCTTGGGGACTTCAGTTGTTAGGAAAGGAAGCCTAGTTAGACACTGCTGTCTGTATTGTCGGGTATCCTGCTTTGAATCCAATAACTGAGTTCAACAGCCTCAAAAGAGTATTAAACATCAATATCCTTTCCTCAGCGAGAGCTAATCAGTTCCATCTCTCTAGCTTTTGGGATAGAACGAGGCTGCCTGGTTGCTGCAGGATTTATAATATTTATAGCTGTATTTTACATCTGTTCCATCTGCTTTTTTTCCATCTCTCTCGTTCGCTGTACTTACACAGCAGACGTGTAAGCTGCATGTAACACCACATCTGGCTCAAGCAACTGACCTGTAGAACCTTATTTGCCTTAGGAAAGGCTCCAGTGGTTTCACTCAAGGACAGATTCATGAGTCTATCTTCATTTCTTTTTTTGGTTTCTAAGAAGAGCCCCTGGGGCCAAATGACCACTGGGGAGACTCTTTGGACACCCCAATGACCAAGCAGTTTGTAGTGTCCATATCTCCTCAGAGACTGAACTGTATTGACAGTATTTGCTGTGATCTGATGCTTAGGGTTGGTGGGCAATGCAGATTTCTGCTATCACTGCATGTAAAGTGTGTCTATTTTTCTTCTTCCCAGGGTCTGTTCTGAATTAAATCCAGCAGTGAGTATAGCTGGGTAGGAATCCTTCCTTTTGCTGTGTTCTTACAGCCCATAACATAGTGGGATTCTGGTCCTGATTAGGCTGTCACAGCACTCCTGTAATGACATGTCTATTTTTCATTGCATTAGCTGATAACTTGGTTCAGATAAATTATTACATGAAGAAAACAAACACATATACACACACATACCCCCCAGGCATTTGTTTGAAAGCAAATCTCAGCCCCTGTTAATTTTTAGGATATTAAAACCTGCTTTCCTAGAACATAACATGTTACTATTGTCCCTAAAATGTGAAATATAATACAAATAACCAGTGGCAGCAAGGGACGTATTTGCTGTATGTTCTGGCAGGGTTCATCTGGCGGAGTTCTATCACATTCTGATAGATTTATGACAGTTCAATAAGAAGTACAACACTGGTGCATGTGTGCTCCGTACCCACAGGGACAATACAGATTTCAGGAAAAGCAATGAGTATTCCAGCAACAATCATGATTCAGGACAACAGCGTCTTGACTCTAGATATCAGTGGCAACATCTAATTATAAAGAAGAAAATGTCAGTCCTTACCCTTTATTACTAGCATTGTGGCTGCATTAAATCTAACTTTATTTGACAGGGACTACTCAAAATTATCTCCTACAGAAATGTGCTATCAGACAGCAAGAGTATATCTGTGTCAAAAAAAGCAAGTAGTAGCTGCTGAGCAATTTTGCAAATATGGTACCTTCAGTCACATATACTGTATTTCATTCTGCATTTACTGATGTGACAATTAGCCTTCAGCATCAAGATAAAAAAGATTATGGATGCAAATACGGCTATTTCTTTTCTTTCAATTGATTGTATCTGATCACAGCCAGATATGACTTCTTGGAGTAATGAGTTTAAATATGTTTTACTCTTTTCTTAAAGAAAAAAATGGAAATTGACAGCAGAGTATTTAGCTGCTGAGATTCGTATGCTCACTTTATGTATATATGAAATGTAATTCAAGTGGCTGCAAACATTGACTAATCCAAGGATACAAGCTTATTTGAGTTTTCTGTAGAGAAGCTTAGATTAGATCAAATTGATGAGTTCTTTTGAGTTGCATATTACAATGTCATAAAAGACTAACTGAATTCACAGCAAATGCAAGCTGGGCTGCTGCTCTCAGCACTGCCAAAGAATAGAATCAGGATTTGCATCTTCTCCTCACAGGCAGCAAACCTCCTCTGATTATTGGAGGAGTTTTGGCAGATTGTCTCACTCTAGAGGAGCAACATAACATGAAAAAGTCTTATTATGGAGTCAGTCTTTATACATTAATTTTTCTCACTGTAATTTTCTAAATATGAGCTATTCTTCAGTTTTTCAGCCTGGAGGTGGCTTAAACTTGTCTGGGAAATTCAGTGACAAATTTGTCAAAACAATATTCTAGAAAACTAGTTGGAACGATAAAACTCTATAGGTAAAATTAGCCACTTCAGACTCTTCCATCATGCAGCTCAGCCCTGAGGAGCTCTGCTAAAGGATTGGCACAGTCTGAGCTTGACCTGGTGCTGCAATTAAACCCAGTGGCTTGTTCCCAAGTGTGTCAGGAATGGGCAGAGCCCTGGCTCACTCTGCCCTCCTGCTCATGATAACAAAGCCAGCAGAGATTGTCGTGGAAAGCGAGCAGTCTTGAGCACAGTCTTTGTAATTAGAGACCTTTTCCTTTTTATCTACAACAAAAACCTTTACTTTTTTTTTTGGTTTTTTTTTTTTTTTTATTTTGCAGTTTATTACCTGAAAAACAGTCATAACAATGGATGGAGAGCATGTGATAAAGCAATGGAGTCAGGAGCTAAATAGAGAGAACAACAAATGTTGCTGAGATTATACTGTTGACAAAAGAGCTGGATGCAGTTAAAAATCCAGCAGATCAGTTCAGCAGGATAAAATTCATTGAAGGTTGCTAGACAGTTATCAGAAAAATGTATTCCAACCACAACAAAAACTGAAATGAAAACACTGAGATGGCCACAGCAGGTGTACTTTATACTGCTGGCACTCGTGAGACCTGCCAGAGAACATTACAGACATGTGGCAGCAAAGTATTTGAGTATAAAAGGGGCATAATGCTTCCTTGGCATTCACATCCAATTTAAAAGAAAAGCACCACTTGGATACATAGAAAATATATATCTTTGAAATATTTCATATGGCAGTGCTTATGCTGTTCTAATCAAGAGGACATTCATAGAAGAAACAAGTAAACAGCAAGCTTGAAAAAAATACCTTCTCAGCCCCCAAGTAGGAATTATTTTTAATCATGACACATAAAGCATCCATTGGAGTAAACCCAATCTTGCTGTCATGTGAGTTGTTCCATTGATTTCAGTGGAACTATTAAAGATAAGCATGTGCTTAGGTGCTTGGCTGGGTTGAATAATAAAGAGGGTATGTTAGTTCTCCAAAGATATCTGACACTCATTTGTGACTTAACTCCCATTTCATAGTTCTGTCCTTTAAGAAAACATTAACTCATTGACAATAAGAAAGGAGTCATAAACCCAGACTGCACCAAAACAGAGGAAGACTGCTTTCCCTGCAGAGATTTCAACAATGTGCAATGACCTCCAACAGCTTTAATTAGAAAGAAAATGCATACAGAAGAAAACAGTACAAAGATGTAGCTAAGACTAGTAATTTAGTTCAGCATCGAAAGTCAGTAAATCAATGTGCTTCATGAAAAGTAACTGTCGGTCCACGACCAACAACTACAAAACATGCTGAGATGCACTGAAACATTAGGGAAACAAAAAAAAAAAAAGACATTTTTCCTGACTTTGTAAAACTGGGCACATGGTTCATATTCCTCTTAACTACCTAAGGGAATTAATTAATGAGGGGAAAAACTACCAGAAAACCGAAGTCCACTGGGAAGTTAATTGCAGGTATCCGCTTTCCAGATCCCCTGCTGCTCTGGCTGTTTCTATCCAGCACTGACATCGTTAGCTGCTGCTGACCTCACCCTGCAAGACAGTTGTACAGACTTGCATAAAATTCATGCTGCTGTAAACCTGCATTGCATTCACCTGACCTGGCTTTCTGGGGATTAATCCAGGGCAGGTGACTATCAGAGAGTAACCACCTTTCCTTTTGTATTAGTGCAAACTTACAGAATTTCCATCTCCATTAACAGCCACATGACTAGGGACTTCTCCTCTGATGTGGGGTTTGATTGTGTCTCTGTCCCTCTAGCTCCTTCTTTCATTGATTGTACCTCAGTCTTCTTTAAAGACACCCTAGGGGATTCCTCAATTCACCCTCAGGACATGGAAAGGCTGTAGCTGAGTGAGGACACTGTAGGTTCAATATTGACTTCTGCTTGCCAGATCTTCTCAGGAGCTAGTCACAAAAATTCACAGAATCACAGAATAACCAGGTTAGAAGAGACCCACCGGATCATCGAGTCCAACCATTCCTGTCAAACACTAAACCATGTCCCTCAGCACCTCGTCCACCCATGCCTTAAACCCCTCCAGGGAAGATGAATCAACCACCTCCGTGGGCAGCCTGTTCCAGTGCCCAATGACCCTTTCCAAAAAATTTTTTCCTAATGTCCAGCCTAAATCTTCCCTTTCATCCTGTCCCCTGTCACTTGGCAGAAGAGGCCAGCACCCTCCTCTCCACAACCTCCCCTCAGGTAGTTGTAGAGAGCAATGAGGTCTCCCCTCAGCCTCCTCTTCTCCAGGCTAAACACCCCCAGCTCTCTCAGCTGCTCCTCATCAGGCCTGTTCTCCAGCCCCTTCACCAGCTTCGTTGCTCTTCTCTGGACTCGCTCCAGAGCCTCAACATCCTTCTTGTGGTGAGGGGCCCAGAACTGAACACAGGATTCGAGGTGCGGTCTCACCAGTGCCGAGTACAGAGGGAGAAGAACCTCCCTGGACCTGCTGATCACACCGTTTCTGATACAGGCCAAGATGGCATTGGCCTTCTTGGCCACCTGGGCCACTGCTGGCTCATATTCAGTCGCTGTCAACCAACACCCCCAGGTCCTTCTCCTCCTGGCAGCTTTCTAGACAGGCTTCTCCTAGTCTGTACCTCTGCTTAGGGTTGTTGTGCCCCAAGTGCAGGACCCGGCATTTGGCCTTGTTAAACCTCCTGCCGTTGGTCTCAGCCCAGCAGTCCAGCCTGTTCAGGTCCCTTTGCAGTCTCCCGACCCTCCAGCAGATCCACACTTCCACCCAGCTTAGTGTCATCCGCAAACTTGCTAAGGGAGCACTCGATGCCTTCATCCAGGTCATTGATAAAGACATTAGACAGGACTGGACCCAGCACTGAGCCCTGGGGAACCCCACTTGTCACTGGCCTCCAGCTGGACACATGCCTAGCCTGGCTGGTCCAGTTTGCGGTTTGATGGTGGAGACCTGACAACGACCGTAAGGAATTTGTTCCAAGACTTAACAATTAGAAATTGTTGATCCACTTAAGCCGTTTCCAAAATAGGGATATTTCTGCTTTTATATCTTTAAAATTATCTCCTGGAATTAAATCATGGATGCCAAGTTTAAGGTTGAGTGAATTTTTGTAGCAAAATTAGAAATCCCTGAACATGGAGAATAAAATGTAGAGTGTTTAATAAGCCTTAACTGAAACACTGCTGTCGGGTGCCCCTTTAATAGTTTTGGTAGAAATGTGTCTTCCCAAAGATTATCCTATCTGTGAGTACAGCATTCAGCACTGGCATCATTCTGCTCTTGGTCACTCATTAAAGGCAGAGTATTTGAAATGCACTGAAGAGCGTATAAGACATAACAGTAACACTTTCCTACAGGGAGAAATACAATAAAACCCAAGCAGGGCTAGCAAATTTTCCCCTAGCCCACTTCCATGCCATAGCAGCAGAAATTCTTTCTTGACTTCATCTGCAAATGGTGTCTTCTGCTGTTGAGGTTTTTTACCTCAAACAAAACGTCCTTCAAGAAAGCGATAGGGCACACAAATGTACATTGCTTTGTAGGTTTTTCTCCAGTTTTTGGGAAAAATCTATGGATTTTTTTACCCCAAACTCTACTCTGTCTTTACATATTGATTGTTGGAAACGTGTTATGTGTAGTGATGATCAGGACAAAGAAGTCTTCCTGGGATGTCTAAAAGTCACAAAAGACTCGTGCAGTTGGAGAGAGATATTTATTTGGATAGTAGGGGATAGGTACTGCCAAATCAGGAAATTAAATTGCAAGTAACCAGGTTGGCTAAATTATTTGTACACAGTGCCTGGAAGTTATTGATGAATTCAAGGCATGTTTGCTTGTTGGCAGCTCTCAGTGGAGATACCTTTTCTAGGTGTTAATGCAACTGATGGTGTCACTTGAATTGTGTCAGCTGAAGTGATACTTCTTTTTCATTGACCTAGTGGAGACTGAAATGACCCTGCATTCCTGGATTTAGTTACGTGGAAGTATCAGCTATTTAGGAAGGACAAGGAAGATGGAGGTAAGAACCAAAACGTCTACAAAATCAACAAAGTATAAGATAAAGATCAGTCCATGCAGGGCTGGAGCCTGCCCTTAGCAGAGCGGTCTAGTCCAGGCTAAGCCAGGACACAAGCTTGAAGAAACATTATCAAAAAAAAAAAAAAAACAAAGCTGAAACTTGGGCTTTTATCTCTACAGTTGCATTGCTTAGCTACAGATATACATGACTAAAAATGTCCTAGCATGAATTAGACTTCATTGTTTTTCTACAAGGATGCTTAAAGTAAGTAATTTTGGAAATACAGATGGCTTGATTACAGAAAAGTAGATGGAGAGTCCTTTTGAGAATTAAAACATGCAACAGCACTGGCAACATTTGCTGTACTCTATTTTATTTACAATGTCAGGTGAATTTATTCTGTTTGAATGTCTTATTTCCATATAAAGCATTGCTGCAAATACTATGGCTGAAACTGAAAAGCCAATAAAGTACTTGAAATATTTCTTTGACCCTTTAATCTATGTGTGTAGATTAGAGTTTACGAATTAAAACATCAAGGAAATACTTTTATTTCTTCTGGATAAGCCACCAAACTTTGTTTTAATGTCAAATTTCAAATCTAGTTCCATGAAAATTAGTAGTTTTACCAGTGTGAGGTTTTAAAATTGAGCTCAGTGATTGCAGGCTGTCACTTCTCTGGTAGGCACAGTGATCTCATAGAAAGGATTCGGGCTGTTAGTGTGACATCAGTAGTAGCACAACCACATTTCTTGTTGAAGTATGTTTCATCTAACTGTACCATTTAGAAAATAAAAAACATTTAGTATGATACAGTAGACAGATGCTGAAATCAGCCTATTAAAGATGCTTTAACAAATGGTATAATGAAATTCTCTGCTGCTGAGACACTAAGCTTAATATGACTCAGAATAGATAAAGCAAATAGTGACTAAGAGTAAAAGCACTTTATAGAAGATAATTATCGTTTAAGTAAGGTACTTTGCAGATGTGAGAGATTTCTGCAATACACTACTTCTGCTGGCATTAAAGGTAGTATTCTTTCGGTAGTGATTCAATGTGGAGCAATTTGTTTCATAACTTGGGAGTTTAAAATGTAGTTTAGAGGTTTGCTAAAATGTCTCAGACTCTTCATTTTGTGATGCTTTGAAATAGGCTGTGTATTTATGAATGATTTTCCCTTGAGTCTTTATTAACTAACAACCACAAGTCTTCCTCATCTTCAATACAAACTTTCTTGTTGCCTGCATAGTATTTTCATATGCTGCAAGAAGATATGCTTTACAGAGGGATACTCTAGTAAAATTCCAGCTGACTAATAAGCTGTACTATTTAAGGTCAGATTTCAAGTATAGGTTAGAGCAATCCTTTTTTTTTGTGATTATATATAATAGCCGCATGAGTGAACTGGGCCTGGCTGGGTTATAAATGTGCCTCGGTTATAAATATGTATCTATTTCCACATTGTTTTAAGTCTGATCTCAATATTCTCGTACCCTCAGCTTGATAGCTCTTCGAGACCCACAGAGACCACTGTCAATTCTGTATGAACCAGGTTTTGATTTCCAGAATCAAGTTGATTCCAATTGTGCCAATTTTTTCCTTTCTACTGAGTGTTCAAATCAATGACTCTGAAATTATCCTCTTGTATTAATGATTCTTTAACTTTATTTATAGATAATAGTAAACTAAAAAGTTAAGAGAGGCTGTGTTTGCATCATACATGGTCAAGATCCAGAGCTTGGCCTAATCTAAAGCCAAATAAAGTGACAGAGACGCCTCATGAGCTCCTCATCACAGGCCTTGGAAGTTATTGTTTTCTTCTGAGCAGAGAGACTGCTCCAGGGTCGGGCTTCTGACATGACCAGCTTCCCTAGATGAGGTGGGAAAAGCTGACACACATAAATTATTTTACATGTCTAAGATGTCTTCTGAGACACCTGACTCCTGAATTGCTTTTTAAGTAGGTGACTTACTTGATTAATTAGTTTTCTACAATACATGTTATTCATAAGCAGTTAGGGAGCCTTTCCACTTCATCACAAAGCTCTTTTATTTTACCAGACATTATTTTCATTTAATGTGCAACCTATTCAGCAACTAATTGCAATGCCCCATATAAGATTTTTATTATTGCTGCTGTATTTTTAATAGTCAGTATAGTTATTGTAAGGTTTAATGTTTACAGCGTTTCTGAAACAAATGTCTTTTCAGTGACCATATTATTTTATCATATCTGTAATAAGCAATTATATGAATATGGAACAAGCTTTATGTAACACAGCAGAGAAACAGTATTAATTTCCCATACCATTACATTCCTATTTTGAATTAGCAAAGGCTTGACTGAGAATCATGTCTAAAAAAACCATTGGGCCATATATTACTGTATGAGGAATGTCCTGATAAGGAGTTGCTGCAGTTATTAAGTGGATAAATGGAATTTATTTTTAGACGAAAACCCCTTCTTTGCAAATCTTTCTCCATTTGTGATTCTGCAGAGCAGAGCATAACCTTTCTGTCTAGATACTGCCCAGGTGGCTTGTGGAAGTCTTGCAGTAGCCCCTTGCATATTGATATAATTTCTCGCAGGCTGACTCCCATAGCAAGGTCCCTCAGAGGTCTTCTCTCACCTATTGCTTTCCCACGGAATTTGTGTAGTTTTGTACCACTGCCTGTAACACATCTTGCCTGTAACACATCTTGCCTGTGGCTTTCTACCTTGGAAGAGTTCTATGGCTTGTACAGTGAGTGTTTCAGGTTTACGGTTAGGCAAATGTATTTCAGGGACTAAGTTATTCACATACAGAGGTTGGAGTGATCCCAGAACTCCTCACCAAGAGGTTAAAATCAAATCTGCTGAATAAAGTATTTCAGGGTAAATCCATATGGGGGCTTGGGCTATCAGCACAACTTCTGCATTCAGACAAGAGCAGAACAGCATGAGGAGGGGGGCAAGGGCTGCCCTGCCCAGGGAGCATCCATCAGACCTCACTCCACAAAGCAGCCGGTGCTGCTATGTTCACACCTGTCAGTGACATCCATGCTGGCCCTGCCCTCGTGTACATATCCACAAACTCTGCTAGAGTCTTCCCTCCTTTTCCGTTTGTACCGCATTATACCTCCAGAGCCAGTCGTGTCCCTATGCAGATTCGCACGTCTAACTTGCCTTCCACACCATACTACTTTCCACTTGTCTTCAGTGAATTTAATTGTCTCTATTTCAGTCCATTTCTCTAGTTTTTCATGATTGTTTTCACTAAGCCTGTCCCTGAGACTTCCTCGTCTCTCCCAGGCTCTTGTCAGTTGGGTGTTTCAGCAGTGCGCTCTCTTTTCTAATTACTCACCATGTAATAAGCGGTGCTGGCACTGCTGATAAAGAATGGTGTTCATTCCTTTGCAGCCTGCAGATTTTAACGTGTTGCACTTCTACTCTAGAAGACTATAAATGGGCTTAAAAATCTCCAGAAGGTGTATAATTATTTATTTAAATGCAGTGGGTTTATCGATTCCTGTAGAATCCAATTGATTTCACCCCTGTTAAAACCCAGGTGACTGAAGAATGTAGCCCTTTTGATAAATTAATAATTGTACATAATGAAATATTAAACAAAGCTCTTGTTCTGCCTTTGGTGACACAAGGTACAAAGACCCCAATTAATTACCCACCACACCCCCATTTTGTTCAATGAGCAGTTTCCACACCAAATTCAGGTCTGTTATAAGTCTAGCAGAGGAATAATATT
The DNA here is from genome assembly GCA_033459285.1 of Clamator glandarius. Lineage (NCBI taxonomy): Eukaryota > Metazoa > Chordata > Aves > Cuculiformes > Cuculidae > Clamator > Clamator glandarius. The sequence goes on along the minus strand of JAUNZM010000089.1, from coordinate 343,629 downwards.
AGATATGCTGTTGGTCCATTTAGTTTGTAGAAAGAACCATGTATTTGCAGTGTTTGAGGCTTGAAGTTGTTTTTTAACATATACATCTTCTGTTTTTCAGCAGAAATTATTGTATTCCCCAAGGTTGACTTTCACTCCATGTGTGCTACTGTTGAGTGTGAAGATTCATTCACCCCCAAATTCTCGATAAAAAATTGCAAGCGTTTTAAAGCAATCATTAAAACTATAAATCAAATACTTACGTGGCACTAATAGCCCTATGGGGAAAAAAAGGTGAAAATCATGTCTTGGATATTCTGTAGGGCAGTAAGTGGAAGTCATCTGGGGTACAGGAAAAATTGGTTTAAGGAAACCTTGCCCATGTTACAGGGAAAAATCAGTCAAATGCCCTGCACTCTGCTATTTGCTTCCATTTCAACATTTCTGTTTGCTCTGAAGACCCCATTTCCTGCAGCTGCACACTTCACATTTTTTTTTGTGCTCCTGACTTATCTTCTTATTGACCTAATGGAGAGAACTCAATATATTTTCTGGAAGATGGGATTACAGACAGCACTGAATGAATGATCTCTCCTTCTGTTATCCTGGCCTCAGGTACCAGGTGCCTCACTGGCCCAGCATCCAGCAAAAGCTGCTGCTCCGTGTCACCTCCTTGCCTGAGGAAGTGGCAGCCCTCCTAAGTGTCCTTGATCTTGACGAAGGATTTTTAAGTAGAACTACCTTATTCCTAGGATTCTTTTCTTTTCCTCTGAATTATTTTAAACCAAGATATTCTCTAAAAGGATTTCTAACGTACCATTAGAAATCCTCTTCATTGCTTTTTAGCCTTTTAGGATTTTGTCAGGATTACTAACGGGATTTTTATCACTAGGGAAATATGGCTTCAGATATTATATCTTAAGAAAACAAATCTGAAGCATAGACTGTCAATGAAGCAGCCAACATATTTATATTCTCCTCCAGAATAGTTTCTGTTGTAAACCAGAGAATTTTTAGCAAGGTGTTTTAATATTTTATGTGTCAGTATGAAGCAAATTTCTGGCTGAGGAAAACTATCTGTATAGAGGACATCCTGTCCATTCTGGTTTACAGTTTTGCTAACGTATCATCCATTTATGTTTAAAGTATTTCGACCTTTTTTGCTGCAGCTACATTCTGGTCCCATACTTAAATATATTCTTAAGTCTAGCTCTGCTCAGCAAGTCGCTTGGGATTACAAGCATGTACCTAAGTAAATCAAACACCCTCTCAACTGTTTCCTGCATCCAAAAGTCTCCTCTTATATATAGAAGATGAGTAAAGAATGAATTAAGGACATTAGTTCCTGCTATGCTAGACCCAAGAGGCATTGTAGGGTAAAGACCATTAAAGCTCTTCGCTACATTTATCTCTGGGCATACAATTCATGCATCAGTCAGGGGTAAAAACTTGGGTGGGTTTGAATACAAAAGAGAACTATAATTATGGCTTTATATTGGCATTGAGTGCTCCCTTAGCAAGTTTGCAGATGACACCAAGCTGGGTGGAAGTGTGGATCTGCTGGAGGGTCGGGAGGCTGCAAAGGGACCTGAACAGGCTGGACTGCTGGGCTGAGACCAACAGCATGAGGTTTAACAAGGCCAAATGCCGGGTCCTGCACTTGGGGCACAACAACCCTAAGCAGAGGTACAAACTAGGAGAGACCTGGCTGGAAAGCTGCCAGGAGGAGAAGGACCTGGGGGTGCTGGTTGACAACTGACTGAACATGAGCCAGCAGTGGCCCAGGTGGCCAAGAAGGCCAATGGCATCTTGGCTTGTATCAGAAACGGCGTGACCAGCAGGTCCAGGGAGGTTATTCTCCCTCTGTACTTGGCACTGGTGAGACCGCACCTCGAGTCCTGTGTTCAGTTCTGGGCCCCTCACCACAAGAAGGATGTTGAGGCTCTGGAGCGAGTCCAGAGAAGAGCAACAAAGCTGGTGAAGGGGCTGGAGAACAAATCTTATGAGGAGCGGCTGAGAGAGCTGGGGGTGTTTAGCCTGGAGAAGAGGAGGCTGAGGGGAGACCTTATTACTCTCTACAACTACCTGAAGGGAGGTTGTGGAGAGGAGGGAGCTGGCCTCTTCTGCCAAGTAACAGGGCACAGGACGAGAGGGAATGGCCTCAAGCTCCACCAGGCAGATTTAGGCTTGAGTTTAGGAAAAAGTTCTTCACGGAGAGGGTGGTTAGGCATTGGAACAGTCTGCCCAGGGAGGTGGTTGAGTCGCAGTCCCTGGAGGTGTTTAAGGTTAGGGTAGACAAGGTGCTTAGGAGCATGATTTAGGGATTGGTGGGAATGGTTGGACTCAACGATCCAGTGGGTCTTTTCCAACCTTGTTATTCTGTGATTCTGTGAGTTTCCTAAAAAGGCTTCTTTGTCTTGACGTGAAGTTGTTACTGTCATCCCACCTACAGGAGGGATGATAAGCAGGTTTTTACAGCTGCAGCTTACTGCATGTCCAATGTGAACTCCCCGAGTGAGTAATGAAGGGAGTTCACCAGCAGTATTTGTGTGGAGACCAGTCCATGGCCTTGTTATGTCTCCATATATACCTCGGATATCAATAGCTGCAGAATGGGAATCAAATAAAGGAAGGAAATGGGCTTGAGGAAGTGTTGCATTGCAGAAGAAAGTGTGTTAACGTTTGTTATGGGTCTTCAGAGACACAAGAGCTGAAATCCATGCAAAAGCAGATATTACTTCAAAAAATGCTTCCTGATGACTGGACTATTTTCATATTTTTTTGTCAAATGAAACAAGAAAGAAATGATATCTTTTCTTTCCCCTTTAAACCTGCCCTCACAGGGTGTTTTATGAGAGCCCCATGTCTTTGGTAGGATCCTCCTGCCTCCATTCCCTCCTGTGCAGACTGTGGATCAGAAGTAAGGAAGACTGGATGGCTGTTGGATGGCTGTTGTAGCAGAACAGTTCTAGGCTGGACATGAAGGAGGCCCTTAAAATAGGAGGCAGCACTTGTTTCTGCAAGCGTTTTTCCAAGTCTTGGTTTTGCCCAGGAGGTAGGCTCCTGTGGTTGGCCTCTGTGCTCTGGCTTCACTGAGTCTGCATGTTCTTGTAGTAAACTGGTCAAAACTATTTTATAAATGATTGCTTTATTTAGAAAAATAATGTGGAGTTTTTTCTGCCGTTCATTTGGACTTGGGGTATTTTGCTGATCAATAAACAGCATAGTTCATCGCTTAAAATGCATGACACTGCAGAGGTTAGCAGGTCACATACATTTTTAGACCGAATAACTGGGTTTTTTAATTTGAAAAAGTTTATTTTAAATTTTGTGTCTTGGAACGTACTGTCAAGGTTATTTTAATTTTATATCAACTACAATTATTTAAATGACTTCTAATCTCTTATATCTTAGAAAATTTTAAAATGCAATAATAGGAATGAAATCCCTTGAGTACAACTTTCTAGCCACTTACAGGATTACCCTCAGCAATTCCCCAGTTCTTTGGAAGGTGGGGATGGACAGACCTCTCTGAGATATTTTCCTTTTTGATTTCTAAAAACTTTCTGGACAACTTAACAAATTTGGATTAATTAAGAAGTGCAAAATGAAGAGATTTCTGGGAACAACAGAAAATCCAAGTCATGATAAGCATGATCCATCCAGATCCAAGTGCTGAGGGCTTTGTCAAGCTGAGACTGTATGATGTCCATGAGCTGCATGCTCAACTTCTGTTTATAGCAGTATTTAGGATGTTCTCCAACTCATCTTCATTTGCCTGAAGAGAATTAAGAGGCTTTGCAAAAAAAAAAAAAATCTCACAATAAAATACCATTAATTTTTAAACTGACTAGTACAATCCCTACAGCTGGTAGCTCTCTGCTGTTTACAGCAGAAGCAACCTGTCTGTTTATATATTTATAACAGGCCAGGTGATGATTAGTGTTTGAGGGACTGGAGGGCAGTTTGCCTCATCAGGCTCTGCCATGGCAGAGTCCCTTTGTGCAGAGTCCCTGCTCCCCCATATCACCCAGCCCAGGTCACCTCTCTTGCTCCGTGAACTACATGTCCTTCTTCTGCACTGCTAAATTATGTAAGTCAAAAATCATGCAATAGGATTAAATATGTATGATCTTTAAAAAGAAGTCTGTGTTAGGTAACTTTTATTTCCATCCTTGACTTTGGACCCTTCAGGCTTTAATCACCTTTCATTTTCGAGCTCATCTTTGAACCCACAAAGGCTCTCTTGTCAAAGGTAAGATACTGTATCTAATCATTCAATTTCAAGAGCTGAGCTTTCAAATTAAAAGACCAGATATTCAAGCTCATGATAAGGACAGGAAAAGTCATCTTTAAAACAAAAGTTACTAGGACTTCTTTCTTCCTCTTGGGTGCTCTCCCTGCTGGCACAGCGCCGCTCTGGAGCCAGCCCTCAGCAGCACACCCAGGAGGGGCAGGCGTGGAGTAGCTCCTGTCCCCAGTCAAATTTCACAAACACTGAATTTGGCAGCTTGCCTCATGCACGTGGTTTGTTTTAGCAAGAGAGCAAATGGTTTAATTGCTCAGATTGCAGGCCCCAAGCTCAACTGACCTTAATTAATTAATTAGACATCGGCACAAGTCTTCAAGCCTCTAGGTGACTAGAAGAAAAAGCTTCTATTTTGAGGCCAATTTGAGGACCTTCTTGTTTGTCTTTGCCAGAGGAGGGCAGTGGGGAAGTGCTTTTTACCTCTTTTAAAGGAAGACCTGGCATGGCTCAGGGGAGGGCAATGTGAGCAGCAGAAGACATGACTTTGAACTCTCCAACAGTGCCCACCATACAGGAGTTTGTGTGGCTCCTGTCACCTTGGGGAAGCTAATGTCTATGCCCAAGCTTATGTGCTGATCAGCTGAATTGATTTTCTTAGAAATGAAGCACACATAAAGACAGAAGGACTGCAGCTGCAAGGGGTGTCAGACGCTATCTCATGCAAGGGTGCGTGGCAGGCCGTCCATCAGAGGCTGGGTTATTACAGAGCAGACCTGACCCCAAGCAGAGGATTATAAGCCCCTCTGGGCTCTCTGAACATTGACGATCAAAAGGTCTGTCCAGTAAGTAACTCAGGAGATGGGTCCAACTGGCAGAAACTCCTTCTGTTGCTTACAAGTCTGTGAGCTGCCCTCCTGGGAGCAGCAACCTCTGCGAACAGGTTGATGGATGCCAAAGGGAGGTGGAACAGTTGTGGCAATAGCTCTCATGCAGCTTGGGGTGACTGTAACTCATCAGGACACAGGCTTGTTTGTCTGCAGGCTCAGATTTGGGACATAACATCTTCCTTTGGGAAGGGAAGCTGCTTTCCTGAATAATTAATGGATTTTCTTTATTCAATAATAGGTACCCATTCTTTGATATTGAGATCCCAGGTACAATGCAAACAGTATATTATGTCTCTAAATCTCATTTTCAGGAGTAGTTTAAGGCCAAATATTCAAGGTTATAAAAGCATCTTAAGACAGAGATAGCAATTTTCAAGACCAGTAATTAAGCCAGGCAACCAATTCCCCAGAAGCACAACCTCTGTAGGCATTTTGTTAATGTATCTTTTTGGCACCTGATGACCTTGGCATCTTTCTCAAGAACAAAGAACGGAATGTCTTTCAATGATTTCCTATGCCTAAATTGCAGTGGAAGCTTTTGTTAAGTAGGAAATGCAAAAATAATCTTTTATCATGTTTATTTTGTTAGCTGCTCTCTTATGATACAGCAGAAAAGACAGGTTTTGTAAAAAACTGAAGTAACAACAAATCTTGTTATTTTGAGAGAGAAAAAACAAGTAATGCTATGTTTTTCTTCTAGTTCATTTAAATTTTTATGTCTGAGACTATGCTACAAACATTATGTGACATCATTGGAATATTTCTCCCTAAAATAGTTTTGCGTTATTCATTTCTTAGAAAGTCTGAAATGCAACTTGGAAATGCTAAATCTTTTAAGCACAGTCTTCCCAGCTGCATGATACTGCTACTTGTTTTGCCAGGTCCCCAGAATGGCTGGGTGTCCTCTCTCTGCTTTTTGTCCTCAAAATGTTTTGTGGATCATACCTTTTGAAAAGTACAATCATAGAATAGTTAGGGTTGGAAGTTGATCATACAGGATTTGCCCCTGGTGAAGCCTTTCTGGATGCTATTAATCACTTCCATGTCCATTAATGGACATTGAAGACTAGTCTTTGCTGAGCATGTGCTGACCATACCCCAGTTCAACTTCTCACATGGTAAACTGGTAGCTGATCACTTACAAATAAAGTAAAAAACACTAATTATTTACACAAATTATGCAGTAAATGACTGTGCACAAGAAATATACTTGCTTAAATAATAATCTGCTTGTAGATAATTCACAAAGTGGAAAAATTCGATGCTTTATTTATGGTAAATTTTTCACAACTGTGAAGAGATTTGCTAGTGAAATCCTGATTATTGCCAGATATTTATAGAACTGTGTCCAAACTTATTAAATGTTTGAAGAAAGACTCATGAAAACACTGCACAGCATAGTCAGCGTTTGTGTATAAAGCTCTGATAATGATTGCTTAGCATGCAGGTTTGGCAATACTCTACACCAGTATTAGATTTTCTTTACATAAAGTTCAGATCAAAAAAGCACTTCCTTGCTAACTTTAACTTGTTTGTGGAAACTAGGGAAAAGCAAGTGAAATGACAAAAATAATTGTTTGCTAGGTTCTTGCTTCAGAAGACCCATTCAAAAACATCAGCTTTTGCAGTAGTTTTTAATGGTGCCTACGTAAACAGCAGCAATTCTTAGTGGTTGAGTTGCCCTGTCTGTTACTTGACAGCTGTCAATCAGTCATTGCTGAAATTTACTTCTTTGTTGTATGTATTTTATGAAAAAAATAGGAAACCATTTACACAACCTAGGTGAACTTCATTAGCATACTGACAATAATGCAGTCCTTCTGGAGAGAAAAAAAGGCTTAAGTGAAGTTTAACCTCCCTTCCTGCCCAGTTTCTGCATGGAATGGGAGTTTTCTGACCAAGGAATTGAAGCTAATATCCTAAATCTCTGTACTCATAATGGAAATAGTACAGGGAATCTGGAAGTGATTACTGTATGTGGCTGGTTATTGCCTTTGAATCTGAGCACGACACTTGTGAGATGCATGCGAACAGAGGTTGGCTTTTTACTTTGGGCACTTCACCTTCTTAATTGCTGACTTAGACTTCATTAAGACAGTCATGGGTTTTATCTCTGTTTTACTTCATGCTCATGGGAAGTTTGCTGAGGAGATTTGCCTTGACACAGCATCTGTAATATACTTCTATAATTCAATTATTATTATCAAGATGTTCAGTTTTAATACTATAGCGTGTGTGTTATGTATGTAATTGTCACTAGACAAGTTGGCAGCTCTGAGGCAGTAACAACAGTATTGGTGATACCAAAGCCCTATTCAGGTCAACAGTCATGTAGTCATCAACTTTAGGCATCCCTGAATTTCATCTTGTGTGAACTGGTGTGTGATGAAGCTAGTTATTTAGGCTTTAAATACACTGACCAAACTGCAGCTTTATATATTGTAGTGTATACAGAGCTATGCTGCTTTTTTTTTTTCCGCAGCTCAAGGCTGGAAACCTAGTCCCAGTGCTTTGAAATTGCTTTTTTGACTTTTTACAAGACTCCAAGGGAAAAAGCCTGTGATGAGAGGCCCAGCTTTGAAAATGTAGCAGGATTTCTTTTCTGTGGTAGCTAGGGAACAGGCTTGAAAGTCGAGTTTATCCATATATGTGCATATATATATGGGGGTGTTTGAAGTTGTCTAAGTGTATTTTGAAGCTTTTAGGTATATGTTTATACATTCACAAATATATATTTTCCTGTGTATGTTATACATACATATTTTAAAAATCAATTCATGCTAAATGATTTATCATTCTTAAATGAAGAACCAAAGTTTTCTTCTTTGCATGCGACTCAACATATAGAGTGTGCCAAGTGAAACACCACAGTTTGTGTGCCAAGGTACTGGAGTTTTTGCAGTTTCAAGGAAGTAAAATATAACTGATTTCAGATGTTTAATGAAAATGCTCGCTTTCTTTCACACTAGTGCTGTTTATTTCTGTCAAACTCTAGCTGGTTTGTTAAATATCACTAAATGATATTTACAAGTTTGCAATGCTCCCACGGACCAGGTGCAAAGATTTTTATGTATCTATGTATCCATGTATTGCATATATACATATTCTTGATTATATGTGATCAAAACGAGAAGTTAATGACAAATTCCCACCTACCCATCAGCAAGCATGTCACTGCACAAATATTGTCTCATTTTATCTGTATTCATTTTAACATTCAGGGAAATGGATCACATACTACAACTCAAAAAACTGACTATCATGTAGCTGCCTATGAAATTTTCCAGAGATTAAGGATTGCGTACCTCTGGTATGGACTCATCCATTTATTTTACGAGAAACTTCATCTTAATACCCATACAAACCCACCACTGCTGCTGTTTGAGTTCCTTCTTCTTTGCAGCCCCCTGGAAGAACCTGTGTGTATGTCTCCATTGTAATAACTCTCTGTTTATTTTCAAGTAAATATCTTCTTCCCCTTGCTCATAACCCTCAATTTAGTAGTAAAACTACTTCTGAATTTTCTTAAAATTGATGATGTCAGTTTAATTGATTCCAGTACGGCATCAGTCAAGCACCAGTCTTAAAATATTTTCAGATGCCAAATAAAGTCAGCATAACCACTGAGCACCTTAGCATTTACTTCTTCAAACAACTCTACTTGTGTTACTAACAGGTGTGTTAGTTTGGACTGCCCAGGTTTTTAATACAGGTGTCCCAACCTGCATTTATTTCTTAGAAATTTTAAAATACATGATGGGGGATGTACAACAGTCAGTGTAACCTCAGAATACCTTAAAGCACATCAGTAACCAATCTGCAAGGTCAGAGTTAATTTTTTTGGCTTATGTCTAAGGCATTTTGGATGATCCTAAGAATAAGGTATCATGTTCACTACATCAATGAAAAATTCTTCTTACATGAAAGCATAGTTAGTATATCAAACGCTAAAGATAAATTTATGACAGCAATTCTAATTCCAGCTGTGTTCTTGAGTTCAGTCCACCTGGGCACAAAGACTATTTGATTGATAGAAAAAATGTGTGATCTCTCTGTCTCTAGGGTGCCATCTTTTCCCATCGTCCCTTTGAGCTCTCAGTTCTGACACAATTGAAAACAAGGGGTCAGGTTACTTCTCAAATTGGAATGATTTTATGCCACTAACTAATGCTATTTCCTTGTAGGCCAGTCAAAATAGATGGAAGAGTTTGACATGCTTTTATGCTCCTTAAAATGTGGTGTTGAAGACCATATTAGCATACACATATTTTCTCTGTCTCTCTCTTCTAATATACAGCTAACATGTTCTAAAATTAGTCTGAAGTAGGCTTCTCATAGAGTAGAAATATGCTTATCTGAAACGTTTCTTACCCTGATTTCTGGTGTAAAATATCTAAGCTGTATTTTAGATTTAGTTATGAATAGATATAGCTTACTGATAGACAAATGATACCCCTGATGCTTTGCCTTCCTGTTATTTTGACACTTTGCTTGTAATTGGTGATTATGAAACCTGAAAATTAGCAAGATGGAATTATCTCATACAAAGAGAATACATTGTATTTTGTGATACCAATGTGGAACAGAAATATATCTACAATCATTTCCCTGTATTTTTTTCCATAATCATTTCAGGTGGGTGTTTGTGTTTCAGAAACTGCCATTTATTCTGCATAGCTCCTTTCATCCAGAAGAAATGGACTACAAGGTGTTTTATAGGCTGTGGTGATTTAACTTACAGCGGTAATACAGGCACAACATGGCAAACAGACCTTCTAACTGGCAGAGCACTTAATTCAGGCTGAACATTAAGCACTTCAGTAGTCCCACGATGAAATCCACTTGGAGGCTGCTGACAGGCCATTTTAATGTTAATCACATGCTTACAACCTTTGCCATATCAAGGACTTAATTTACCAACACTTGAACAGTATGCAGCAAAAGAAGGGGAAAATAGGCAATAGGGTAAGAAATAATTTCCAGATAGAAAACACTACACTTCAAAAGTCACTGAATTGGTTACAATTTCAGAAATCTTCTTGACACTTGACTTTATGCCAAGATGTTGTTTCCTGCAAAACAAAAAAAAAAAAAAAAAAAAAAAACTACAGGAAAGGTGAACTAGGGGAAAGCAAAAGCTTTCCCATTGCATTCAGAAACCATCCAGTGCCAAATTTGTCTCCATTCAGCTTTGTCACAAGCACCAATAAGAACAAGGACTTGCTTACTCTTCTCTTTAGGGTAAGCACTTACTCTTGTGGCATCAGTACGTCGAATCATAGTATTCATGAGCTCTTTCCGAATAGTCACATCCCTTGTTCCACAGCCAAACAAAAGGAAAATACAACCTGCTGTCAACAAAGCAGAAAGGATGAGTGCCACCCCTTCGTCTTCATGGGGACGGGGTTGGCACCAGTCAATGGGAATAGAGGGAATTCCCTAAGATGTATTTTCATTTGATGTAGGTAGGTGAAAAAATGTGTCTGTCAATAAGTATAATTGCTTACAGAGATGATGTTAAAACTGTAGCTTACTCAGCTTAGGGCTTTGGTGAACAAACAGAAGGATATACAGTGCATCAGAATAAGATCTGATCCTCCTAGAATCACATAGTGGAAAGATTTCTGGTAATGTGTAAGAATTGTTCAGGATTGGTTGCTGGTGAGAGGTACTAAATCCTTAAGAGATCCAGTGATAGAAACAGTTTGGAATCTGTTTTTTTTCCTATTGTATGTCTGGTGGGTGTTTTGTAGATTTTCCTGTCTGGGCCTTGGATTGTCTCCAATTTCAGGGAGATTAATTCAGTGGTCTCGGTAGTTCCTTATTTGTTTCTTTTTAAATATTATTAACATGCAACTTTTTAAAGATACATAGATAAATTTGTCACGGAAACCCCCTCCCCCCCAGTGTTTCATCTCTTATCATTATGGATACAAGTGCAACACAAAACAAATATCACACCAGTAGAAGATGGAGAGAAGATACATGCTGACCCCATGCTGACAGCAGTATAACTTTTGCAGACTACATTGAAAGTTCTGTCACTGGAACCAGTTTATTGCAGCTGGGAATTACAAGAACTGTGAGAACTGATCATTTGAGACAATAAATACAATGTTTTTTTTCTCCAGAAAAGTAAATCACATTTAGAGAATTAATTGATAAACCAACGCTACACAGCCAGCTGTTAATAAACCATCCATCCCATGGATGAAATATATGCTTTCTTTAGTCATAATACTTAACCTCCGTCAAAGATCTGATTTCCTTCCTTTAGCAGGGGAAAATACAAGCATTTATCAAACAGTAATCCTTTTAACAAAAATGGCAATTAAAGCTTCCCTTTTCTTTATACTGTATGGGTTCTTACCATCTGTCTTGCAACTTCATACTGTAAATAAGAAGGAAAATAAAAGGATTCTCAGTTTATTATAGCTTTAACTGTAGGAAACAAAATTCAAGAATTCCCTTGATGTCAACAAATATCTCTCTTGGCATCCAGTGGAAAGTCAATTGTATGCTTGCACTTGTGCTTGAAGTAATGAGTTTGAGCTTAGTGCTCAGGGTGCATGGCTGAGAGCTAAAGGTTTGTAACCTATAATCCAGGGCTGGAGAGACTTTTCTTTGCTGAGAGCAAATAGGCCTTTGACGTGCCTTTGGCAGACCACACTGCAGCGCCTAACTGGAGTGGCAGCAGCTCTGAGAATACACAACAAAACTCACAGAAAGAGGGGCTGCAAATTGCAGTGTTGCATGGAAGTGCACCATGGTGTCTTTGCACCGTTGGTTAAAGCTTCCTTGGAATAAATCAGTCATTTCATGAGGTGCGTAAATACCATGACTTCTTGTTTGGGAATATGATGTCTTTTCAGAGTGTCAAAGCTTGGAGGAGACTCCTGCACTTAGAATCTAAGTCGTACATTGAGTGGGAGCAAATTCCTGGATCGTATTTCAAAGTAATATCTCTACTTCTCTCCTTTCTTAATTATGCCTACATAAATGTAGCGTATGCCGCTGCTCAAAATGAGGAGATATGACAACCTAGCCCATCGAAACTAAGAGCAGATTAAAACCGAAATTGGAGTCTCTACTTAAAGCTGCAGCATGAATGGTACCATGAAAATAATGCAACACCTTCTTAGGGTGCTCAAGCCCTCGTTTCTTTCATGTATAAGCAAATTTTAAGTATCCATGACCCGTTTCTAGCAAGTTATTCGTAAGTCCCCTGGGACTGATGTTCTCACAAGCTTTTTCTATTCTGGCAACAACCTGATCACTAGGCCAAGAGGAATTTGTGTGCAGAAAAGCTGCATGCCTCCAAAATTTAGATGAAACATAAATTGTGATTAAAAATGGCATTAAATGTTATATAAAAAGGGGTCCAGAGATTTGTTTTTCTTCTTTGCTATGTTCTGCTTCCTAGAATCACCCCTCCAGTCTGGCAGGGGCACACAGGAATTAGTTACTGTCTGGTGATGATCTGTAGTAGGATGGGGGAGTGAATGTGGTGGAAAGGACTTCACAGGTGACTTCCTAAAGCTGTGATACTAATATTGTTTCTGATAGATGTATCCTATTGACCCACTTCAGTATGATAAATTCATCAGCTTATTTTGACCCATTTCCTATGAAATGGTAATAAATTTGCAAACATAAGGGGAAGGAAGGCAAATTGCATTTCGTTATGTGATCAGGTGGAAAACTAAATATTTTAAATTCTCATTTCAAGTAAGGCAAAATATCCCTTTTAGCCAAAATACTTCCTCCTCCCCCACCTTTATTAGGCCCAGAAGCCCAGAAAATATGTGTTGCAACAGGCATTATCCTGAACACTGAGGGAAAAAATATTTTTTCCCACCTGCATGTAACATGAGAGACTCCAATGCATTTATTCAGGACCTAATTAATAATGTCCTTATTGGTGTTATAAATCTTAACAGAATTACCTTTTTCAAGGAGGCTGACATTTCTTGTTCTTTCACCTTTGTCTCTGTTGTTCTCATAGTTTTGCAGATTATTAATTCTGGTTCAGATGCACCTTGTGTAGCCCTAAACATATGTTTCTACAAATTCCATGTAAGTCAGCACCTTTCCTCTGGGACTGGAGTGGCAATACTGTAATTCCCCTCTGCATTCAGGAAGTTCTCCGAAAGGCTTACTGCCAACATATTTACTGTCTTTTTAATAACTCCTTTAACTCTCCCATCTCCAGTTTGATGGCTTGTGTTTTATTGCAAAGCAAGTTTTCCTCTTAAAGATAATGACACCCTTTGGTTTCTAAGTACCTAGTAAATTGGTCCCAAGGTATCTGATGACTTTGAGTTGTTGAAACATCCACCCTATTCCTTCTATACCTTCTCATTTACAAAAGTATCCTTACCAGTTTCACGGTAGTGATGTAATTTCTGTGTAACGCTGGTGATCATGTCATTATTGATTAATAATCTGCACATCAGCAACACTGAGACATGTTTGCTGCAATGTCTACACATGCAGAACTCCAATCAACAAGTATTCCTAACACAGAGAAAAGTTTTATTAACGGAAAAGATATGTGCAACATAGAAACTACTGCTTGCATTATTTAGATGTTTCTTATAAAAAAATCTAAGAAATGGGAGAAAAATAAGATAAACAATTCAACATAAGAGGCTGCGTATTGAAATAAATGAGACCTATCCATCAGATCATAATGCAGCCTAAATCTTACAATAAGCCTGAGGACCGTTATCTGTTTCTCAGACAAAACAAGTCTGAAGTATCAGATCCATATTCTGTTTTAATTGTGCTGCCTTGTGGTGTGTAAGGATCAGTGTCCTATGTGATCCTTGGTGTTCATAACTGTTAGGATGATCCTATCATTATTTGTAATTAAAGATAACCAAAACTGTGATGAGTTTGTCTCAGGAGAATGAATATAAGGGGCTTCAGTTCCCTTTCCTGTAATGTATACTAATGTACTAATTATTCATGTAAAATGTGAGCCAGAACAGCTCCATGATGCAGTATCATAGAGTGTCTAAAAAAGGACCTGGTTCCTTCCCATGGGAAATTTAAACCAACTCAGAAAGAATTCAAAAGAGGAAATATCTCCTCCCAAATGCTCTAACCTCTGTATAGGACATAGAAGTTTTAATTCCATAACAATTGCTACAGGTGTTAATTTACTTCAGACAAGTGTAAACAGAGATTGGAAGTCCTTTGGCAGAGTACCTGTTCCAGTGAGGAATGCTACTGTCTTTTTGGCAAATTTCTCTGTATCAATTGGCAGTCATAAATGGTAATTAATTAGAATAATTTACCATAAAGCCACTAGAGTGGCTTTCATGTGAACACTCGCATAACTAATATAAATAATACCATGCCGAGCGTCTTGTCACTTTTCCTCAGTAACCCTTTCTGAGTACTTTTCTTCAAATGATCCACTCGGCCTATCATTCATGTGGGTTTTGAAATAAAACAATCCTCTTTATGTGAACACTCAGTGTAATTACTAAGGCCACTGCTTAAATAACTCTGCTGGAGTCACTCCATCTGTGAACTAAGTGAGCTTACGTAAAATAAATCACTACGCATGTAAAAAGAAAGGGAAAGACATGCAGGAAAATTGCAGATAGCCTCAGGACTTAGCAGTAGGTCTACTACAATTAAATAAAAGATTTTCTGAAGGTGACCTTGAGGATGTTCATTTCTTACTCTTGTCAACAGTGGACCATGATGACAAGGCAGGCAGAAGGTAGTAATGAGACAGTTTGATTGATCAGTGAATGTCAAATTAATTCAGCTGGAAGGTTGCCAAAGCAAAACGCAAAACTGCATGGGGGAATAAACAGAAGAGCGATTTTGATACTTTGGCTTAAACAATGCCCTGAAACCATTGAAAAGATAGTTTGGGCATGGAAAGGTAAAAAAATGAATTCCGTAATGAATTATTTGTCATTCAAAATAGGAGATAAAAACTATACTCAATTCTTAGCAGCTTTGCCAAAAGGAAAAGCAATATATAAGAAAAACATTAGTGGTACAGGTGACGAATGTTCATTTATCTTTAGGCAATCTGTAAATTCAGGCTCTTAGATTAAAATCAAAGGTACCAGTCTGGAGAATTCAGTAATTTAAAACTTGAAGGAAGAGAGCTCTTTTGTAAAAAAAACCAAATTTATATGTACAAGCACATATCATTTTATAGAGCTTCTTCAGTATCAATCTTGAGAAGATTGGTCTATTAAATACATTTATTTGGATTTGATTGCAATCATTTATGAAATATTTATAGTCCACCGTATACACAGAGGGAAGCCCTGGCCTTTTGAGTCAATGGCAAAGCCTCCCTGGCTGTACTAGGTGCTGGGTATTACTGCTGCATTTACAAGGAAAAATTGTCCTTACAGATTTTTATCTGATAATCAAATTTAGTGGCTATTTTCAAACTTACTTAATTTGACCTATTTCAATCCTATTAGCATAACAAAATAACATCCACCTCTTTAACATTCACATGACTTATGCTTCCAAATAGTATGTTGCTCCTGCTGGGCAGCTCTCTCCATTTCAATGTGGTTGCATGTCCAGAAAACCTTCTTGCTCCTGAAACTATTTGTTTTGTGGTTTAACAGGGTTGGCATGAAGTGAAGTGGTACGGTTATGGAGAGAACAGGGCAAGCGCTGAGAAAAACTCCAGCATATCCCTGTCAGCTGTATAATCCCATCTTGTCTTTTCTCTAGATATGGTCTTTACAACCATCTTTCTTTAAAGCCATAAAGCTGGCACAGCAAATTTGAAGTCTGCACCACAGAAATGCCAGCGGATAGGTTGTATCATCTTCTGGCATCCTTTACTTATACAGCTGCGTGTTGCTAAATGCTCTTTTTCATAAAATAAGTAGTATTGTCCTACTTAGACTGTAAAGGTACTTATATCAGCTTTGTGATGTGAACGTAAAGTCTAAAGTAGGAATTTGCTAGACTTTCACCCAGGATTGGTATGTATGCCACAACTGCACACGTACTTCTACAAGTGTGGAAGGATATCTAACTGGGCTTCTAATTGACAAACCTTTTTGCATCTGCTGTTCCACTGGAGGTAGAAGAATTTTTCTTCCCAGCCCAATACTGATGTTGAAAACATGGAGAAAACTACTATAACTAGGATTAGTTCAATTGCTCAGTGTCTCCTGTGAATATTCACGCCATCATACTTGCAAATTAATTTCCTTTGGCTATTCTGTGTTCCGCTTGTAATAATTTTCAATGAACATTCATACAAAATGGTTTTATCTACAAAAAATTTACATAGAATAGCTGTGTTTAAACCAAGGGGTATTAGCAAGGGCTACTCCTGGTGCTCACACATGAACTGGTTCCGACATCACAGAGTGCTCTTGTCTTGTTTTTTAAGAAATTCTTTAAAAAAAATGCCTACTGAAAGCAATAGCAACTTAGATGAGTAGTTTTGCTCCATGTTAACAGAATTTTAGTGCTACAAATGTAATTTGTTAAATACCATGAAAGGCTGATGGTAAAGTTCTTAGTGTAGTCACAACTCCATCAGCAGCAGCACACAAGCTATAAATCAGCTTTTGTATCCGAACAGAGAGAAGCAAATTCCTTGAGGTGAGGTGCTCATGCCCACGTTTGCTTGCCCCACAGGACTGGTCAAACCTGGAAGAGCAACACTGCAAAGGCCTAAACACCAGGAGCTCATTTTGCACAATGCCGAGCAAGTTCACAGTGGTGGGACATGGGTCCTCTGGGTGTTTCCTACAAGCACTGCTGAGAAAAAGCACCAGTGCCAGCACGCTTATTCTGGTGTGATATCAGGACTGCTGCAAGCACATCTGGGCCTCACGGCACAGACTGAACAGTGGATAGGGACAAGGCATGGGAATTTTGCCACCAGCTTCAGTGGGAACTGGAGCGAGGTGCAGTCTTTTTATGCATTTATCTGCAGTGATTAATTTTTTAGGGAGTCAAGGACACCCAGCTGCCACTGAGCTATCTCTTCCTAGGCTCAACTGTTCGATAACTTCCCAGATGAAGAAGCCTTTGTCCCCACCTCATCCCTCTTTCAGTTGTTCACATTATCACTTGATAAATATCTCATGACATGATGCTCTGTTTTACCCAGACCTGCACCTCAGAGACCTCCCTGCAACTTCAGCCATCTCAACCCCGGGAATGTAATGCATCAATAAGAAAATATAATGACTTGATGTGAGATGAAGTGAGGCCTGAAATACCCTTGATACTGTGCGTTAGGTGCATTTTGAACCTTCCCACACTTACTATGGTTCTATTGAAAAACTTTACTTTTTTCATCTGAGTAGTAATTTGTCATATACAGAGGAACAATTAATTAACTTGATAGACAACAGAGTCTCTTGATGCGATCTGTATAATTATACAATCATACTAGGTTCTTAGCTTGTTCTTTTCCTGAAGCCATAAGTGTATTGAAAGACTTACTTGGGCACTACCGGCTCTTGATGAAAAATCCTTTTTTTTTTTTTAATAGAGGTGAGCACACCTTATCAATGTAGTGAAATTCTGTGTGAATGACCGTCTTCAATGCAAAACTTTTAGGCACCCAATTTGAATGCCCTGAGTTGTGAGCCTGAGCTGAGCCTGATCTCTGTTGAGCAGAACCACCTTCAGGAGCTGCCAATTTCTTTCCACCATGAGGTGAAATTCATGAGTCACTTGGGTGCCTGACCAAAGTGCTTAAACTGTGTATTATCTACAAAGAGCCATAATTTTGAAGCGGTCCCTGAAAGTGCATGGCCCATCTTTCCTCCAGGAACAGACATTTGCACACTGATAAATCTCATTTGACATAATTTCGGTACAGAAGCAGTCTTTTGTTTTCAGCGATGCAGATTCCTTACATGGGCAGGGGAAAGCAAAATCCTATAGTTGCACTTACAAGGATTTCCACAGAAAAGTGATCCCTTGGAGCTTCTGATCTTATAACTGTCAAGGCAGGAAACCTGCTGCTTTTAGAAGTAATCATTTTGTTAGTCTACACTTGCTCCTCTCAAAGTCTGTCCTTGAATTCAATGGGAAGGATCTTAGCCCACTCACTGCCTTGAAATTCCACCTGCTCTTTCTTGGAATAGTAATAACTAGCTTTTTCTCCATTTTGATAATGCTATTTAGCTCTCCAGTTTATTTACAGTAATATCCTGCCCTAAGATGTATTGTACATGTTGAAAACTTTTACTTGATCTTCATTTCCATATAATGCTCATATATCTACATGATAAATTTTGATTTTCCAGATGATATTCATTTCTCACTTGAATGCATAGCCATTGCTGTAAACTTTGAAGAGATATTGTAAGACTGGAATGAACCTAGATGTTACTTTGAAAAACTCTTGTCTTTAAAAAATTCACCAAAAAAAACCCCAAAAACACAAGTGCAAAGCATTCCATTGATTAAAGATTATTTAGGATGTGTGAATAGCTTTCCAAAAGAGCCACATATCTAAAACTTATTCACATTTCTCTAAGCCTGTGCTGATATTTCTGATGTGATTTTTATTAATGTTAAAGGAAAGGGAATAATTTTGATTTTTCCCAAAGAAAATGCCATGTTTTAGTGCTGTGAAAGGACAACCATTGCTTGCTGAAATTTCCATTGCTGTGACTCATTTACTTGTCCTACTCCTTCAGTGATTAGCCTAGATGAGCTCTCTTTCTGCCAGGTGGCATTCCCAGAGCATCTGAGGGGAATCCCGGTGCTTTCTGTTTGCATCAGTTGAAATGAGAAAGGTCCTGAGAGACTCCTGAACAGAGTTTGGCATCGTACCCCACTGTGCAATCAGCCTTGCTGCCTTTGGTGTTCTGCGCTCTCCCCTCACGTCCCTGCTAACTAAAGTGTAGGGTCTGGCCGTGGTGTGCTCAGGCATCTCAGACGGGTCACCTTGGGGAGGGAACATTTGAAAACATGTGAGAGGAAAATGCTACTTGGGAGGTTTTTGATACCTCGAGTTTCTAAACTGGCACTTGCATATGAGGAGAAATTACTGCAGTGGGGCTTTCCTCTTCTTCCTTAAATCCTTTGCCACAACATTTTGCAGTACAAAGCATTTTTTAAGTGGAGGGAGGAGGTAGAGAGGGAAGCGTTAAAATAAGGATTATATTGAGGGAAGTGGCCAACTTTGGAGCCAAGCAGCTCGACAAGATTGAGGTAGAAGAGCAGAGACTGATTTCTGATGTGGTATAATTTAACTTCAGACCATGACTATCACTCCCAGTTTTACACATTGTAATGAATGCAGGCATGCGGCAAGAACAGTTTGGGAGCATCTGATACATGAAAGCATGAATATGATATTAGGAGCTTTTAATTGCTAGATTTTTGGTATCTCGGGCTCTTTCTTAATTTCCATTTTTTCTTTCATTGTTATTCTTTCTTAAGAAGCTATAAGGGTTCTCCTTGGCTCTACAGAGTGTTTTGGACATGGAAATGTAGAAAACAATATAATTGTTTCTATACTTTATGCTAGTAAATGATTTATTTTGCATCAGAGTAGTTTTTATAATGCATCTCCCTAATTAAGCTACTTCAAGCACCCTTCTAAGTGCAGTGTATACTGGCCTAGATTCAAGATCTGCTTAGTGCAGAGGAGGGGTAACAGGGAGCTGCTTATGGGCCTCAGACTCACAAACCCCATCTGTTCCAGCCTTGATTTCAATTAGAGCATCTTAAGGGGTGGCTCTAAGTTGCCCTGAGTTGTTCTGTGATCTCTGAGACTCTCAGCTAGCTGGGAACTGAGGAAACTGAGATTTTTACCCGTTATGCACATTGTGACTCTTGTCTGTGACAGCTGAGTGTTTCCTCAGCTGGAGTCATACACTGTCAGTGGTTGGAAAGAGTGGGAATCAAATGTGGCCCTTTAATATAACCTTAATTCACCATTATATCTGTCTTCTCTTGGCAATGTCTATTACTCCCCAACAACTTCTATCTGAGATGAGCAAATGCTGCTCTCCCTAGACTTCCATGCTTACAATGAAATAATTACAAACGGTAAGAAAATTCAGTCATAATGTTGCACAAGTTTTCTTACAATATGTTTCCGAAGAATTATTTTGGTAAAAGCTGAGAAAAATATGATAGCTTCACCGAATTCAAATTGAGATCTTTGAGGTGTTGACACTCTTGGTATATTTCTGTTAAAAGCATAAGTTCAGCTGTAACTATTTCTGCAAAAAAATATTTGAGATACAGTTTTGGGGAGATGGATACCAATTTTGGGACTGGGAGAAGATGCATCTAATGAACAAATGCTCATGAAAAAAAAAATCCACAGAGCAGTTGGTATCTGCAGATATCATATAAACTTAAGAGAGAGAACTTGTTACCTTTACTTAAGTGAAATCAAGTGGCTGTAGGATGCCCTTTTGTAGCTTGTTTGCTGGCACTTGAATCATTTAAATTCACCTGTGAAGGATTCTTTCTGACAGAGAGTTTGTGCTTGAGTAGTTCTGAAAGGTGTGCTGGTGATGTGAAATAGTAAAATTACTGAAAGAAAATCTTCCTGCTGGAAGAGTCAAGGACAAACCTGAAGTCAAAGAGAATTGAATCAGATTTTTTTTTTTCTTTGTAAATTATACTCCCAGGCTACTTGAGAAGAAAGTTTTATGGATGTGAGAAAAATAACTCCTTCCAGCTTGATATCTACTATTTCCAAGATAGCTGGTGAGTGCTTTTACTGTGAATGTGTTTATGCTTTTATGAGTTGAGAGGAGATTTAAAACTTTGATCTAGTTTAACAAAATAAAATCGTAGCAGGAATGCTTGGAGAAGGTGCAGGGAGGCCACCAGGGAACTTTGTCAGCACTGGTGGATCTGCTGGAGATCATCCCTGCAGTTTGTACAAAGGACAACTTTGCTGGTAGTGAAACTTCCAAACAAACATCTTTTTCTGATCTCCAGATCATCTACTTTTCTGATGGAGTTTATTCTGTCTCTAAATACTGACAGATTATTCTTGCTAGAGACATCTTACACTTGAGCATAGAAAGAAAAGCATACATCAAAATGTTCTTTTTATCATTTTTTGTCATTCTTCTATGAAGTAAAATAAATTATAAGGAGAAGATGCTTTGAATGCTATAGTGTGCCCAGTTCTCTACCAATATCCACAGGATGGTATCCAGATCTAAAATTCAAATACTAATGAAAAATAAGATCCTAATAAAAGCAGTTTTTAGTATTTGGTTGGGGATTTTTTTCAAGTTGCAGGGTTATTGCTTTGCCAAAGCTGTTAAAAGGCTCCTGTAACTGTACTTTCTGTTGGAGAAGGATGGCATATCTGAAAATGTTGTCACCTTCAGAATACTGTGAAAGTCAGGTGCAAGTAATTTTAATAAGTCAGTGCTAGAAGTTGTAGGTAGAATCGCAATGTAAAAGCAATGCTTTCCTTTATATGGCTGATGCAATAATCTCAGCTTCTCTGGGAACATGCTAGGAGTTATGTGGATGGTGATATTAGTGTATTGCTGAAGTGTGTTTAACAGCAAGAACAGCTACTGTGTTAGCTCTCTAATACGTTAGTAGTACTTTACATTTCTGAGTTGTATATCCACTTTCTTTAAAGATTTATTGTAGCCAGGCTGCCTTGAGAGATGGAGAAATGGGAAAGTTAATGATTGAGATGAGATTGGATGTCCTATGGGAAACAATAGAAGATGCCATGCTAATGCCTTGGAA
The DNA here is from genome assembly GCA_033459285.1 of Clamator glandarius. NCBI lineage: Eukaryota > Metazoa > Chordata > Aves > Cuculiformes > Cuculidae > Clamator > Clamator glandarius. Next base: position 321,795 of record JAUNZM010000089.1, on the reverse strand, counting down.
AATGCCACTGATCAACAGTGTAATTTTAGTGAAGTGACCCTTGTGGTGCAGGAGAGATGCTGTTGTGCAGGAAGAACTTGATGTTGATTCTTGAAGGAAGGGTTAATAAGAGAGTAGTTTTGTAGCCAACATAAAATTTGGCTTGCATTGATGGCTTTTTCACTTGGAAAGTTCATTCTTTCTGCAGGGGAAATCGCAATAGTTGAGAGTGGGAATAAAGGATATCTCTTACCCATTCTCCTCCAGCTGACCCCAGGCTTTGCAATTTATGCATTCTGCTCTTTTCTCTCCCTTGCTCCATTAGCTACCCCTGCCAACTCTGATGCCAGTAGTTAAAATGCTTCCAGTTTGGATTTTTCACAAGTTTTACTTTAAAGTTTCATCTCGCTCATAGAGACTTCCATCTCAGATTCCCTGTACTTATTTATTTATGCATAAAAGCTGCTTCTCAGCAAAAGCACAGACCTGGGCAGAGGCACAGTGACATGTCTAATGTTTCCACTGTCTAATAGCAAGATTGCTGGAGGGGTCAAGCCAGCACAGCAGAAGAAACGCACTTCACACAGGGTCCAGGCAATGCAGAGGAAAGCTCAGGCTTGTGTTTATTTGCAGTCTCCGATTAACAACATTACTATCCCAAGTCTCCTGCTGTGTCGTGTCTTGCTTGCCTGTCTTTTAACTGAGGCCCAAAGAACATCATGTTCTTGCACAACCTTGGTAATTATCCTGGCTACCTTGGCTCCTGCCTCCCAAGCCAAGGCTGCCAATCTCTTCTATTACTGACCAGCCAGACTTGCCTCATAAGTCCTCTTAATTGGCTTTTTGAGATAACTGAAGTTTACCTATTCCTCCTGGCCAATTTGCTAACAAGGCTCAGCTGCCTTTTCTGGGCCTTGACAGTCTGGAGAAGGATTTTCAAGGCTTCGCTAAGCTTAGAGGCAGCTTCCAGTGTTACCCGAGGGTTGCTGCTGATGGCCTCCTCTCTCCTGTGAGAGACTCCTTGTACATGTCCAAAATGGGATTTTTTTCTCATTGGAAAAAGGTGGGTGAGTGCTCCTTCACCATCCCCTAAACATCCTCTTTCCCTTCCCTTCTTACAAAACTATACAACATGGTGTATGCCATGGAAAATAATAAACCTCTGTGTGGTATCTTATCTTACTGTTGCTTTCCATCTATGTATACTATGTCAGTTATATTAAAGGTAATGGGATGCTATTATTGTTCTGATACTTGGCCCTATCTGTGGCTAATCTTATTTTTTTTTTCTCCAAGCTCCCCTGTCCTTTGCTGCACTTAGATTTTTTTTTTTTTTTAATGTAGTGATACCAATCTCTAGGAGGCAATGTGCTGTCACAATTAGAGTTATTAGATGGCACTGGATATAAAAAGAGGCCAAAGTGACTTGATAGTTATATCCCTTTTTTTGTAGCAATAGACTCATTAGAAGAGCCTCATACGCTTGTGGCAGGCAGGCCAGAGCACACCTCATTAGTGTTTAGTATGAGAAAATCCTGGCATAGAGCACCAAAGGTTAGTTACGGATGTATTTCGTGATAGATCTAAAGCTTTCTATTTTAACGCTTCCTCCAAAGTGAAGCTACTGAACCATGGCACTGTATTGCAGTACATTAAAATGCAATCGTAATTACCATAATTATGAAAAATCTCCTTGTAACTCTTGCAATACTTGCTTCAAAAATATATTAAGGAGGAGTATACTTGGGACACAGCCCACAGAATTGGGGACTGAAGGCTAGAAAAGCAAAAGTACATTTACTGACAGAAGAACTGTCCCTCCCTGACTGAATCCTACTGCAAACTGCTTTCTCTCAGAAAAAGTCTAATTCAGCACTTGCAAGTCAGAGGTTTCCTATACTCTGGAAACAGTATTCAGTGAATTCCAGTGGTCTCTGTTTTTCTTATGCAGTTATGGTGTAGGATAGACCAAAAAAATGAGGTATCTGTAGGTGCATGTTTACCCAGTACCCCTTCACAGAGGATATCTGCTTTTGGTAGTTTTGAGGTGACAAAGTGAAAGTTGTTTTAGCTGAAAATAGAATACATTAAAAGTTAGGTTTGTATTTCCAGCCTCCCCATGTACACAGGGGAAAAACCAGTTCTTGTGTGTAACATGTAACCCATAGGATTTGGTTCAAAGAGCTGTATTAGCCTGGAGAGAAAAGAAGGAAGCCTTAATTAGAAATAAAACAAGCAGACTTCCAACCACCCTGAACTTGGTGGGATACAGAAGAGGCCTTGCAGTAAGAAAATTCCTTGATCTACTGTTTCTACGACTACCACTGCCCAGAAAAGCCATTATACTCAGAAAGAAAACAAAATGGGATATATCTCCCCATCACAAGCAGTGGTAAGGTTTTCTGCAACGTGCTGCCTAGCAGGGGCCAGTAGTTTGATAAGGATCAACATCTGATCCTTACAATTCAGTGGAAAACTTTGCTGACGTACGTATGCCTTACAGTTAGTTGCTCGTTCGTAGCCTCCAGGAGGCATATGAGCAGAAAATCAGTCAGTTGGGTAATAGTGGTAATTAAAAGAGATGTAAACTTTCAAAGTAGCTGACACTTAGTCATTACACCAAGCTGTCATGCTTGACTGAGCTAACATTAATTCCGATATCCCATTATATCTAGCTGATATCAGTTTAAAATATAGCTGTTGTGTTTTTTTAGCAACTTGCAGCTACAGTCATGAAAGTATTGATTGCAGTCCACCTTTGACAGATGTGAGATGTATTTAAGAGAAATTGTGCCATAGCTATTCTTTTACTTAAACTGCTCAATGTCATATGGATTCCAGATACGTTCTTCCGGATTTCACTGCTAAGGTCCTGTGGAATCTGCCTGAGAGCTACAAGACTAAGGAAACACCTTCTTTGGGGCTGCATTCTTAGTACCTTAGCATAGAACTCTGATTTTGACACAAGGCAACAGGGGTGATGGAGAATGGGAGAAAAAGCAGGTTTTCAATCAACTTCTCCTTTTACTTTGAGCCTTCACCACATGCTAAGTTACAGACTTCAGCCAAAGCCAAGTCTTCTAATTAACTTCAGCAGGCTTTGATGGAGGGGCTGAGCACTGAAGTTTTCTATTTCTTGGGACTTAACTACATATTTAAGAGATGTTTTATCTTGTCTTTCTTTCTGGCATTAAATTGATTTCCCAGTAGCAAATTATTACTTTTAAGACCTTGTTAGATTTCATTAGACTCTAGAACTCTAGCTACTGGAAGCTGCTGGGAGACGTAAGGGATCTATGGAGAAGTTCTTGCTTGAAGGATGTGAACTCTGAATGTGGTGCATGGGTTGATCACACCAGACTTTGTACAGGTGGCTAAAGGACATGAAGTTTCAATGTTCAACCCTCAAATGATTTTTGGTTTGTTTTCTTAAGTATCCCGCTCTTTTCTATCTTGTAATTCAGAATAAGATTTTTATTAGATAGTGCACTCACTTTTCTCATTTCTGCATGTAGTTTTCTGTCAATCAATGTGCCCACACTGAAGCACAAGAAAACGCTGGTGATTGTCCGTGATAAAATAATAAAACATAAGAAAAGAAAATAAATATTTCTTTTCTCTTAAAAAAGTACAGCAATTTGAAAAACCCTCTAAGCCTAATCACTTTTGTCTCGGTCTTTAAAATCATATGCTAACTCATAGAATGGCAGAAAAAAAGCTAGGAGAAGGGCTGCAAAGTTGCATGAGAAGTGAGAATAGTGAAATGAAAAGGCAAAAAGAATTATTCATAGATGTATTTCTCTGTGTTTGGTAAAAAAAAAATGACTCGGAGGGCTTTCACAGAGACAGGCATGCTGGCATTATGAAAAAAAGGCCAAAGTTCAACTGTATCTAAAGATTCAAAAGCTGTCATCAGATCAATGTATGCCTTACAGTGTAGCTTGCAAAAATCATTTCTCAGCTAATATCCTCAAGGACAAGATACAGTTTGATTTGGCTCTTCCAGGAGATAGCCTTGTTTACTTGGGAAAGCAATATTTTAAAATGAGGGTGAGGGGAGGAGGTGCTGAGTTTTATTTGTAAAGCTCTGAAAATCACAACATCAATCAGCTGTGGGGTGGAGACTTCCTTTCTTTCTTTAAAATATGAATCTCTACTCTTCTATTTTATGCCTAATTGGGAATTGTTGTAATGAGTTTGTGAAAATCAGTCTACCTTCCAAAGTGCTTCAGGAGTTGATTTTGTTTGGGTTAGTGCCTTTTTCTGTTTTTTTTTTCATTTCTGCACAGCAGTTCAGAGGGACCTGGGGACTTTATTTTCCTTTTTTTTTTTTCTTTGCATTTGATTGATATGCATACAGACCCTTAACACCAGGTAAATAGATTAGCTAACACATCTTACTAAAAACTGCATAGAAAGATGCTGGAGACCACAATCTAATAGTTCAGTGTTCCTGTACAGAGGCATTGTAGAGACTAACAATTCACACATACACACAACCCAAGCTGATTGACACAGAAAATGAAAATGGTAAATAAATATTCATGCTAGTTTATTTAAAGAGGTGCATGGGCTTTTGGCATGCATCCCACAGGCTATGTAATAAGATTTGTGCGTAAGACTCCCACACAGTGCTTACCCCCTGATGGGCAAATGTGTGTGCTACATGGCTACTTTTAAATGCAGGAACCTAAAAGGCCTAATACCTATTTCTTTATTCAGTCAGCAGTGCCATTATTACTACAGAAGAAAGGGATCTTACATTTTGAAAAGCCACAATCTTCCCCCACAGCCCTACCCTGGCAGCAGTAGCTCTGATGAATCACTTGTGAGGAATTACCAATGGAGAAGAACTTTCTTTAAAACTTCTCAAGAAAAGACTTACCGAGGTGCTTTTACACAGGAGACCCTACAAAGATCACTAAAGTAACAGAAAGCCATTGCAGGTCAGAGTTTTCTTTATTTTGCTCTTGGTCTGATGGGAGGTTTGGTCAGAAGTCAAATTCATGATGTGCTGGTAGTGTACTTCATTCACGAAGCAGAGTATTTAAAAGGTCATGGTCTTGGCTGACCTGTCCTTGGCTCAAAAAGGGAAGTGATGCTGTGAATATAGTTTAATGGGATTTACAGCATAGCCTTGTGGATGAAACTAACTGGGGACAGGATTTGAGTACACCCAGACATGGCTGCTGCTGTTGGGAGTGTTGTTTATAGGGGCAGTGGTACCAATTCTTATTTCTAGATTTATCACTTGGAGTGTTTCAACCTGTACCAGATCCAATAGCTGATAAATTTATCATTTTATATTTTAAAAAAATGAAAGGATGGTAAGGCAGTTCTACATCAGCTGGAGAAAGCCATCTTTCTCCAATTGTTCTGACTCAAAAAATGTAATGGAAGTATCTCATAACTGGAGCATCTGGGAGATGCATCTGCGTACACAGCTGAGTATCAGCACACAGAATCTGAAAGAGCAGATCCTGTACAACAATCCTATTAACCAGTCAGGATACTGGTGGACTGCTATATCGGGAATGGGCAAGCTAAATTTGCAGAACTATCTTTTTACAATATAAAAAGCAGAAATAACACTCAGCTTAAAGGAAAGAGTAGGAGAAAATTCCTTTCTCTTCTCTTCCTGTATATCAGTATATTGTCTAAAATGGCACAAATCAACACTGATTTTTCTGTCTCTGTACTGAATTGAACTTCATCTTTGTTTTGGTAAGATGTGGAAATTCCTAAATGCTCAGGATGTAAATGAACATGGAAAGCATGAGGGCGAGAAAATGAAACACATGTTTGTAATGGCTCTGTTTCCTGTAGGTACTTCAAATTGCATTTATTTCATGTAGGGGGAAAACTTGGAAGTCTGTGCTCTATTCTGGCACTATTGTATATCAAGCACATTCATGGCAGTGAGCTGGTTTCAGCTTCAGTCCTGGCTTTGTCAAACTAACTCAAGCTGCTGTTTTTCAAGTCCCTGGAGCTGTGTTTCTGTCCCTCTATCACCAGCCTCGCCCCAGGCGTGAGCTCACAGGAGTGTCAAGCTTACAACACTGTTGGTTTAAAAAAAAAAAAAAGCTTGGTATCCACCTCAAAGATGATGAAAGTTAAAGAGAAGGAGAAAATTTGCAACTTGACAAGGCTTTTTTTTATAGTCACTTCTCTGAATGCAGCTTCATTTTATTGGTGTAAAGGATATTTGTCCTCCAGATCCTGGTAATTTTATCAAGTAGAGAGAGTAGAAAAACAGATTTTTTAAAACTCTAATTTGAACAAAGATATAATCAACTATAAAAACAAATGCAACCTTGAAGTCATGGGAATATTTCATTTAGTGTCCTGTGCAATACTAGGCTGATAGTTGTAATTGTTTATCACTCTTTAACATGATCGATACGGTAGCTAACTACAACTCTTTCTTTCAATATCATTGATTGTAACACCTCTGATGGACAGTTGTTTCATGTGCATTACGGTTGTAGCAACGTATTAACATGACTTCTGAATGGCTAAGGAGATTTAGACTGAAAGGATGCTATTCTTCACTGAGTTACAGTGTTTTCAGTATTCCTGAGGCTACATGGAACGTAAATCAATGGAGAATCTAGCCTAGGCAATGAGATATTCCATTACAGAGAAACATGTCCATTTTAGTGTATTTACAGTATAATGCATTTAGCTCCTCTGGTGTTACCTTTAAAGTGAAGTAGGGGTGCAATATTGGAATTGAAAATTTTAAAAAATTCTATTTGTTCTTGGATCACGTTGAATTACAAAGTTATTACTTGCCTTTTCCATAGTGACTGAATCAGAACAAATGCACAGACATTAGAAATGCAGTCCTAGCAAACTCCCTTCCATCTGACGGCAGTTCACCACATGTACCTTCCTTGTATACACTGTGCATTGCTTACTTCCACTTGGAGGATCAATCACTTGGGTGAGCTGTGTGCCCTCCTGCACAGGCTGCCATCCTTTGGCAGGAAAATCCTGAGATAGACCGGGGACCAGTTAAATTTGCTTGGAGCAATTTCAGTCTGCAGTTGGGCAAAGTGCTCCCAAGGGATCTGCCTAGTGGCAGCGCCTTGTGAACAGCTGGTTTTATGGCAATGCTCAGCCTGTGGTACAGGCACCAAGGCAGGAGTTTGATGGTTGAAGATAACTGCAGTTGCTTCATCTGCTTTGATCTGGCAGCAGATCCAACCTTTGTTTTCCCCATGATCACAAAGCAGAATTTTGTTTTAGCAGCAGTAGTTAATTCCCTATCAAGATGAAGCTACAGTTATGCCCTGACCATTAACTGAGTTGAATGAATTGGTGGTTGTGCTTCAGTTTTTTACCAACAACTATGGGGTTTTTCCTCAGTGTATGCATGATGCTTGCCTGGATTAGTGTGGAGATCTACTAAATAATCTATTAACATTTCAAATTATTGAAAGACTACCTTGAATCACCTTTAAATTATGTTTGTGGGATTCAGTCTGGAAAAAATTTACTATCAGACTTTAGGAAAATATGTTCCCCTCTCACTCTTTCCAGTTGCTTCTGCGCACTGGACAAATCAGAGCTATCAGAATAATGTTGTGATGCTACTGGCCAACAGACTGATAGTGCAATGTATGCATAGACCTCACAGCCAGACCATGGACTCATACAGCCTGCATACCCTTCCCACTGACATGATGTTGTTCTTCCCCATGTGCCAATATAGTTTTCAACAGGTCTGCAGGTTTGTCGCTGCAAAATGTTGTAGTACGTCCTCTCCCTGCAGGGAGATGCAGGTCTTGCACCACCAGCAGGTATTAGAATCTGTAGTAGTGGGGAAATGGCTTGTATTTCGAGAGTGCTGTTGCCACCAGTTCTGACCGATAATAGAACAAAAAATGAAAGCTAGATTTGCCTGCACCATGGATATTGATGTAATTGTGATTTCATTTTACTGCATGCCTTTTCAAAACTGGTCCATGTCAAAGTTAGAGCCATGGCACTGCATGGCCCAAAGCATGAAAAACGGCTGTCCTACATAAAATGAGTTTTGTTTCTGTTTTTCTTTTCTTTGTTACTCTTACTTCCTCAAATCATTAAATGCAGGCACAGAGATGAAATCTGCCCCTGGCTGTATCTATAGACTCCCAGGGACTTGTAGTGAGACATTATACAGTGGAACCTCTGAGACCTGAGGCTTTGCTTTAGTTTTATTTCTCATTCTGCAAAAAACACAAAGCAGAAGACTAGCTGGGGCTCAGAATTGGAAATTAAAGACTCCAATAAACTATTTCTGTGCACCTACAACTTAAACAGTTTGTTTTCCTACTTCAGTGTTGACGTCTCACATGCTGATTGCCTTATTAACAAGCTGACGCAACCTCCACTGCTGACTAACTGAGCAAATTAGGATAGTGCTGCCCGTCTTTTACTTGAAGGGCATGCTTCAGTTGGGATTTACTTCAGCATCTGATATCTGTGAAAACCTAATGAAACTGCCTTATATTTAGCGGTTGTGATGGTGCTTATGATATTTTGCACTTTCTTGTCCTTCTTGTACAAGGCACTTGCATTTTGGACTGACTTTCCATGCCTGTAAATCACTGTAAGTGGTGCAATGACTTTTCCTTGATTTGACAGAGAGCACTAAGTATTGCACTTTTGTTACCTACGCTACTGAATATGAGTTGTCTAACTACGCATACTGTGAGAGCTATTGTATCACGCTGTTAAAACCTAAGGAGCTTTTTATTGGACTTCCATGCTAAATAACTTTAGAGGTACCACCTGGTGGTTTTATATAAATTATAAATGTTTAAAAAATACATTGGAAAAAATACTTTAATAGCACAATTTCCCACTGTGGAGTCTAATGCTACGTAAACTTTTGATTATGGCTATGTATCCCATCCCCCAACAATGACAGTCTGTTTCACAGGCTTCAATTATAGTTATTTATTCAGCTCAAATAAAAGATTTCTTTAGATATTTAGTCTTGGGGCATTCATTTTTATTTTGTAGTCTTGGTAGGAAACACCCACAAATATGATTTTTGCTGCACTCCTGCAGACAGTGGTTGTTTATGAAACTTGGCATAAAGATCATAAAAAAATAAAGTCATTGCTGTTTCAGAGAGGAACACAGAACATTCCCTGAATTTATTCTTGCTTAGTTTTACTGGGAGCTATGAAACTAGTAGCCCTGGTACTCGGAGCTACACAAATATTGGGAGTACAGACTGCAGCAGATCTGGAAGGTCAGGTTCTGCAGGTGTTGTGTGGTTTTCCCACTGAAAAAGAAATCCAGTGGCTGATGCATCTGCTGTAAGCTTCCCTGTAAATGAGTCAGCTGTAGTAACAACATGCCTGATCAATGGAACCCCCTGTACCTGTCTACAGTCTTTGTGGTGAACACAAAGTAACGCAACTTCTCTTAAAACCCATTCCCCTCAGGTATAAGAGAAGCTGCATTAGCTTGCCCTCACCACAGGCAAAGAACATGCAGCTGGATGGTTAGTGCACCTCTACTAGCCTGGTGTTACTCGTTATGCACCTCTACTAGCCTGATGTTACTCGTTATGCTGCAGTAACTTGACTGTGAGTCTAAAATGCAAGTCACTGGTGCTCATCAATGATAAAAGAAATGTCCCAGGGTCATGGTGTGTTTCCTATTTCCCTTTTATATAAGGGATTTGTCTGTTATCCCTCTGCTAAGGATTGTTTCACAACTGGCTCTGATAACTCCTAGGACAAGAGAAGCTGAAAAACTTCCTGCTCCAGGCAAAGGCAGTGAACAAGCCCTTTGCTGCACGCAGCTCTGCATGTGGATGAGGGCAAGCAGCATTGCTTCTTTCCTCACCACAGACACAAGGGAGGGTTTTATATTTAAGCTTCTGTATTGTGCTGTGTTGCCCTGGAGTGAATATCTATGTTGACACTTCTGAAAACGTCAGAGAGAAAACCAGGTTGACAAAATGCACTTGGTGTACCTGTCGGTGATATCTAGCAGGCTGTGCCATTAGGGGATGGTAATGTGGGAACAGTGTTTGGTGTTCTTCCTACTAAACAGGACTGAAGTGCTACCCACAGAGCAAAAGTTACTTGCCTATTTAACTGAATTTATCTAGGTAATATTTCTTCCTCTGCTTTTCTACTTTTTTATTAGTGCTGAATTCAGGATAATCCCTTGTACTGCTTCTAATGATATACACGTGATCTTTCATACAAAATCTTACTGTGTGCTGTGGTAGGGTATATTCAGTCAATTGTAGCTACCAACGGAGCATCAGCAAGGAAGGAGGATACTTTGATCCATCGTTTCCAATGTGGCCCACAACCTCCAATGGAATTCGGCTGGTAGCACTGCTGGATCATTTCTGTGCTGCTGAGGCTGGTGATGAGGACATGAGGGACCAGTGATAAAACTGGATGGCAGAGAAGGGCCTCCTTTAAATATTTGCACATCCCTGGCCTAGGCAGTCTTGTGAATTCAACAATAAAGGAGACTTGCAAGGTAACTGGGCTTCCAAATAAGTGTTTTTTCTGGAATAGGTAGCTATTTTCTGTACATCATTTGTGACCATTAGCGGTGCGTGGGCTTATAACACACTGCAGATCAAAGTAATATTTTTCATGGCCTTGAAGCTGCTGCTGCCTGGAGTGACATAATATCTGAAAATGATGCATTGTAACTGGGATAACTGCTTTGCAACGTAATACAGAAAAAATAAATTAAAAAAGCAGCTGCAGGACTTGCAAACGCAACAATCCTGCAAATATTCTCTCTTTGCCTTCCTATTTATTCATACATTTGTAAATGCCAAAATGTCTTTTATCTGCCCTTTCTCAAGGGCAGTTCCCTCGTGTCATAGTAATTGAAAATTAAGAATTTACAGTGTCGTAATTAAATTCTACCCTTTGAACTCTTGTAGACTGTAGCTGCATATTAACAACATCCCACTCAGATAAGTGTGGCAAGAAGTATTTTGAACACCGACTGCTGCAAGATAACATAACAAGCTCTGACAGCTCCCTAATTACCAGACTACCCACTAGTTAAAAACCCTTTAATACCATAGCAATTCTCTTCTTTGCACATAAGTCAAAAGGTATAACTAATTTGTCCTTTAATTGATGTCTATATTGCTGTTTAAATAAAGGGCACATACACCCCCAATATGCTTAAGTATTAATTTGTCACCTATAAGCTGAATTTGGAAAAGACTGTAAAGGCTTCTTTCGTTGATTTATATCATTTTTACCAGGAAACTTTTACCTCTGATTTGATCATTAGACATGATAAAGTGATTGTCATATCGTGTCAAATGATGCCAAGCAAAGCTGAAGTTCAAATGCTTCTGTACACATAAAAGATTCCTGCCATGCCCTGTCCCAGTGCTTGTGACTGAGTTGCAAAACAGTAAATAATTAGGCCTAAAACAAAGGTTGCAGAACCATGATGAGGGCAGGACTATCACCTGAACAGCAGCAGAGAGAACAAAATTCTGCCTGTGCTATGACACGCCTTTTCAAGTCTACAAACCCAGCAAGATTAAACTGGTGACTCATTACGGCTTGTTCCTCATGCCAAGGAGCAGGCAACAGCACTGCTGAGCTACCCCAAACCCCACTGAAACTAACCCCCCAAGCCCAGCCTGACATGCTTTCCTGTGTCTTGCTTTTTCCTGTTGGTGGCTATAATTTAGGAAAAAAAGAGGGTTCTACTGTAACTAGATTTTCAGTGTAGACATAAAGTGAGTTCTGGAGGGATCTGAAGGTGCAAGGGGTTAAAACCAGGATGCCTCGCTCTTAGGAGTGTAGTTATGGCCAGAAGAGACAAGGACATCCAGAAGAGCAGACTGGGACTGCTGTGCAGCCTCTCTGAAGGAGGCAGCATGCAGAGATCAATACATGTGTCTACCTGAAAAGCTGCTGGAGGAATGCGCGTCTCTCCTAGGGCTGTTAATGAGTATGCTGTGGGTTTCTGAACAATTTCTGGCTTTGTGTTCTTCAGTACTTTGTGATCATGTCATGATTGAAGTCTGTCCTTAAAATGCAGCCAGAGGAGGTGGGAGATCACTAATGAGGCTGGTTTTTGGGACATTCCTCATGCTGTGTAAATACCCCTCAGGGAACATACTATAGGTAAAGATAGTAAATGCTGATTGCATTTCTGCTTTTACGCTTTTGTTCAATACTTGGCATGAATTTAATAGAAATGTTGCCTTTCATCCATGTAAATAAAATGTGATGTTTAGGTGAAGATGACTAAGATTACCTACATTATTTAAGTAGCTTAAGATGCAGGCAAGTGCATCTGAGAACATCACTCTGCCTCGCTTACATCAACACTCCAGCAAAAGCTGAGGTTCAAATGAATTCACATCTTAGGTGTTCCTTAGGTTACCTCCAACTTTAAAACCACTGCATCCTTCCCACCTGCTTTTCTTGATACAGAAAACAGACTCAATTGCTTATATGATTCTTCTCCCTTCAACAGTATCATATGGTTTGCGTGCATTCTTATAAGGTATTGCCACTGAATTCAGACTGCTTGCATTCAGTTGGTGAGTGGCACAACAGATCTATGCTCTTAGAGTACACACAGAGATTTGAGCTTTCTGAAGCACACAAAAGGGCTAAAGATGTTTTTCAAAACTTTTTTTTCATGCTTCAGTTTCTCAGAATGGCAGGGCAGCATGTTATGGATCTAGCTAAGAAAAGCTTCCCTATAGTGGAAAAATAACAGGTTAGCCAGAAGATGAACATGGTGACCTGTAAGTTATTTGAGAGAATCATTAGTTAAAACTTTAAACTATTTTGACAATCATTTTTTCTTTGTAAGGGATTTCTGGGTCATGCTTTTAATTCTGTCCAAAGCAAAGTCCAAGCTGACTGTAAGTTAGGGCTGTAGCAGGAAGGAAAAAATGTAATTGATAAGAACGCCTCATGAGATAAAAAAAAATTAGCACTGAGACTGCATGTAACATCCATCATTAAAGTATTTTTAACAAGCTGTATTGCTGTTAAGGAATACTTTTGTATACTTACTTTTCTACTGGAAAGGGACAGAAAATATCAGCACGAGGTAACAGAAAAATGGTTGACAGTCCTTGAAATTTTGGTAAACATTCACTCACATGGAACAGCAAAAAGTCCCCAAAATTCATTCATGAATGACCAAAAACTGAAATATAGAACTGGTGTAGATGCCACTGTGGAGAGAAAGAGTGGACACTCCCTCTTATAACAGCTTTACTTTTGTATATTCTGGGTTGAATCTTATCGCAAAGTGGCAGTGTATATAATCATATACATTACTTTTATGTACAGTTTATTGTAGCTGGTGTATACATTGGTCCGGTCCACTTGTCTGCTTACAGAAAATCTAGTAAAAGTCATCTCTACATCTCTCTCAAAAAAGGGATTTTCCATATTGATCATGCAGAGAGTTTAAATTAATTTGGATTTCCTACTACTTCTGTGTTTACTTTGGACCCTCTCAAAGTTCTGTTCCTTCTGTATGGTAATGTGGGTCATGTGAAACTCCTTATGTGAAACGTATGTTGTCTTCATACCTTTGTGGTGTGACGATTTGGTCATAGTCCATCAAAATAACTCTTGTCAGAGGAGACCAGTAGAACCATGTGGAGCAAAGGAAGTTAGGTGATATTGATTTAATGAAAAACACAATCCTCTCTGCTTTTCTAGATACAACAACTTGGCTTTTTCTATCGACTGCTGAAATGTGCTGTAATCTTGTAAAAGGGACCTCTAGACAGAGATCTATTTTTTGTTCCACTTCTCCGTTGTATTAAGTGAGCTTTTTTGTAATGTTACTTTTTATAGCCTATAATCATGGTAATTATGTTTTGTTGAATCTTTCACAGTAGTCTAACATTTAGTAACATTTATTTCACTGTGCTGGGACTTGAAATCTTCCCTGCCATCAGATGCTAATATGGTTATATTACTGTGGCATTATGGGAGTTAAGCCTAAGTACAGTCGTTGCTTGTTACCGTTGTTACCTTTGGCAAATTATTTCTGGTTATTATGAGCAGCTGAAATCAGAAGGTCGGTGTTAAGCAAACCGTGAAGAAGATATGGGCAATAGATATGTTTAAATATCGACACAAAACACATAGTTGTTTGGATCACTAATGTATTGGTCAGTATCCAGCAATCAACAGGGCTTGCTCTTGGTGTTGTGCTCATTGCAGTGATGATTTCTTGTTGCAGGTCCCCTCGTGTGCTTTTTCAACAGAATGCACATGTGTCCAAAGCTAACTCAACCAGATAAATTCCCCTAAATGTTAGTATTAGAATAGTCCTGCCAGCTTATTTCTATAAATGCTGGGCTATATAGCATGCTGGTATCATCAGGTCAATTTAAGGAGTTATCTCAAAAGAAAAAAGTTAGGGCAATTAATGTTGTGGTTTCTGTAACATACTTAGGGCAAGGGAAATGCATATCCCTTTCTTTCCCTGTCATCTGCACAGCTGCCTTCCCACTTTATAACTGGTATTGCACTCCTGTGCTGCAAACAACCACCATTAAACTCAATTGAAGCACTTCAAGACAACAGCAGAACTTACACCAACACTTTATTTCTCATTATGTTCCTCCAGCCTGGCCTGCTGTTATAGTTCTAAGGTAAAATCCTCAGCTGCCAGCTGAGTAAATTTGTGTTATTTAGGAAGTACGCTGTAATAAATGTACTTCTATGAAATGTCTATCAGGTTTTCAGGTGTTTGAGCTGGTTATTCAAAGGTCACAGGTTTTAGACTGTCAGTGGGAGAGGCATGATCCATCCCAGATCATGTCTGCTGCTCATAGCTCAGTAAGATACAGCATGGACTTTAGTGATTTTACGTTCCTAACAAGCTGGAATAAGGTTGATCAAATGATTGATATTTAAAGAAAAGCATTGCTGCTGCTGCTTCTTCTCTTCCTTGTACAACCTTTTCTCACATGCTCATTGCTAAGGAAAATCCCTTGATATGCCTTGCACACATGAAAGACTTCAGCAGGAGAGCAAAGTAAGAGATAATACTTATGTCTTAAATAGGATGACAGAACACCGTAATTCCGAGCTTTTGTGAAAGCCATTTGAAGTCAGGTATCTGTAATTCAACACGGACCCAATAAGTCCGTGGTGCAACCAGGAGGGGTGGCCAGAGGGGCAGCTCCTCCTCACCTTGCAGAGTTAGGGGTGACTTGCACTCATAGTAGCACAAAAACTCACAGAGAGAGCTTACCTTACACCTTGTAAATGCTATTTAAACAACTGTAAAAGTAAATGGCTTTCAATAATAGCAGATTGCCATGGGCGGCATATGCTATGTCCTAAGTGTTCAAGAGTGAGAAACAGAAAGTGTCTCGTCGCCTTTTGCAGCTCCTCCCAGGTATCCATTGACATGAGTTAGGATTGTTTAGCTTGGAGAAGAGAAGACTCAGAGGAGATCATTTTGTGGCCTTTCGATATTTAAAGGAGTCTTATAAGAAAGATGGGGGAAAAATTTTTAGCAGGGTTCTGTAGCAATAGAACAGGGTGTAATGGCTTTCAGCTAAATGAGAAGTTTAGACTAGATATTAGGAAATTTTTTTTTGCTCTGTGGGTGCTGAAATACTGGAAGAGGTTGCCCAGAGGAGGTGGTAGATGCATTCTGTCTGGAAGCGCCACCACTTCTCCCTGTAAGCTTTGGTTTCCACTCACTGTGTAGAGGGAAAGCAAACCTCACGTTCCCTGGAGCTACTTCGGGAGCATTGGAATTTGTGACATGGAGCAAGTCCAGAGAAGAGCAAGGAAGCTGGTGAAGGGGCTGGAGAACAAGCCTTATGAGGAGCGGCTGAGAGAGCTGGGGTTGTTTAGCCTGGAGAAGATGAGGCTGAGAGGAGGCCTTATTGCTCTCTATAACTACCTGAGGGGAGGTTGTAGAGAGGAGGGTGCTGGCCTCTTCTCCCAAGTGACAGGGGACAGGATGAGAGGGAATGGCCACAAGCTCCACCAGGTTTAGGCTGGAAGTTAGGAAAAAATTTTTCACAGAGAGGGTGATTTGGCACTGGAACAGGCTGCCCAGGGAGGGGGTTGATTCACCTTCCCTGGAGGGGTTTAAGGGACGGGTGGGCATGGTTTAGTGTTTGATAGGAACGGTTGGATTCGATGATCCAGTGGGTCTTTTCCAACCTGGTTATTCTATGATTCTATGCTGGAAGCAAGATGATCTTTCTAGTAGAACTCTAAGGAAATAGAGCAGAGTGAGCCCTGTGATGCAGTGTGACCATGATTGATTTGATGATTTTTTTTTTTCATTTTTTTTTTGTAAGGATGTTATTCTGATGGCCTTGCTGTTGCTTTCAAGAGCAGCAGGCCGGTAGCATCTTGGTAAATACAACTTTCTTTCCTCTAGAGTAGTTGGCTTGGAATAAACCTCCTTGTGCTCTGTTCACTCAGATTTTAAGACAGAACAATGATGTGCAGAATCTGATTGCAGAGCTTTGTGCTGCAACAAACTTGTAATATAAGTAAAGTTGTTATTGATTTGTAGAGCTATTAGAGTTTCTCCCCTCCCACCATTCTGTTTCAGTGCTTCTGACAAGCAATTGGCTTTCAGATCATGGAGCAGGAATGAGTAAGACAAATCCAATACAGGATTTGAGCATCACTGTAAGGCTTGGGCAAAATTCAGGTTCTTGCGTCTGAAATTGCAACTCTGAAAGCTCCTTCAGCTATCCACTTCTGGGGATACCTTAATGCTTTGGTCTAACAGCATGCCTCAAGCCACTAGATAAGATGTGCCAGTACTTATGGAAGCAGGGTCCAGCATCCAGGACTTCTACTCTTTCAGAGGTAGTTATCAGCTTTCTTGTTACCTCCACTTCTCAGCAGCATTGGGCTACTCTGTCTATCAATTAATAACCAGGGTGCTCAGCCAAGGTGGTTGATGAGGGGCATCTGAGCCTTTGTTTAACTGGTAGAATACTTTAGTTACAAAACTTCTATGCCATAAAAGGAAATCTCCAGCACTATCAACCACATTTTAAAAGCTAAAGGACTGATCAGAGCCCATGTTTTGAAAGAATGGCTGTGGATGCTTGTGTTCAGAGGGCAGGTCCTGGTTGGTATCTTCCCGCAGAAATGACCTGGGATTACAGAATTTTGTGAGTGGGGGTTAAATCTCACATCCAACCAACATCTACTGATGTCTAGCTAGACACAAGTGCTGATTTCAGATGCTCTGTGCTCCAAGCATTGGATGTTTCATAGTCATTTGGAGACAGTACGTAAGTGCGGGAGTTGTAACACCAAAGTCTTTTACTAGATCTGTTCAGGTAATTTAAAATTTCCTTCTTGCATTTTATGTGTTCAAGAAATTGTTCCTAATTTCGTACTTTCTAACTATACTTTTAAAAACACCTAAAACATACTTATGCATACTTAGGTATTAATGAAGTATAAATACAAGTTGTAGCATCAGCTAGAACTATTTGCTTGAAATGCCATTTTTAGCCAGTTTTGCACATTTTACAAATGCCTGCCATGCCAAATCACCCATGGAACGTACAAATCATCTCAATTGTTAAATTCATTAACCTAACAAACTGTGGACTAAAAGCCACATTTAAAGCATGCGTCCTAAATAGTATTCTCATTAGGTGGAATCAGATTAGTCCCTAATCAAATTTGACTTGGCGCTTGGAGCAAAAGGTAATGGAGTATGACCCCTGATGTAAAATAAGGATAGGTGAAGTAAGTATCTAGCACCATGATACCTCCATTTTGTGCTGTGCCAACTAATTCCATTCTTTTGGACCATTTTCATTATTTTGTAAACAGATTTGTACTTGTTTAGCTCCTTACCTCGTTTTCTCACATACACATGACACCTGCTAAGATATTTACAGACATTCTTCCCAGCAGCTTGATGTCTTTATGCATTCATGTTACTGATGTAACTTTAATAGCATGGACCAATAATAATTAGCAAGTCTATTATTGTTATGCCAACAGAATGAGCATTGATGGGACACTGTGGTTTGAGACACAGTATAGACAGGACAAGAGAAAGTCGCTGCTTCAAAAAGTTTGCTGTATAAACAGAATAGGGGTTGTTTAGCCTGGAGAAGAGGAGGCTGAGGGGAGACCTTATTACTCTCTACAACTACCTGAAGGGAGGTTGTGGAGAGGAGGGTGCTGGCCTCTTCTCCCAAGTGACAGGGGACAGGACAAGAGGGAATGGCCTTAAGCTCCGCCAGGGGAGATTTAGGCTTGAGATAAGGAAAAAATTCTTCACAGACAGGGTGGTTAGGCATTGGAACGGTCTGCCCAGGGAGGTGGTTGAGTCGCCGTCCCTGGAGGTGTTTAAGGTGAGGGTGGATGAGGTTCTTAGGAGAATGATTTAGGGATTGGTGGGAATGGTTGGACTTGACGATCCAGTGGGTCTCTTCCAACCTGGTTATTCTGTGATTCTGTGATTCTGTGAAAACGTAGGAGGGTGTAGAACATGCAAAGAGGAGCAGGGTGGAGCCTGAATGGAGACAAATATCATAATCAGTTTACTTCTATCCTAGAAAACTGTAGAGAGACTGAGAGAGAGATTTGCAAGAGACTGAGAAAGATTGACTTTAGTCATAGTGGATTTTTTCCCAGAGATTTCCAAGCATATCTTAAAGATAATCCTTAAGGAAGTTTTAGGAAAGCGTTTGTCCTCTATAAGTGATACTTCATCAGACTGAGTTAGCCAACATAAGCCCTTTTCCTCATTTGCTGAGCAGCTGGAACTTTCAACATAGATTACTCATGACTAGCACCAACTTGGTTTAAAGAGACTCCACAATGGTAGGAGATGTATGTTTTCCTGCACCTGCTTCGGACTGGGCTCAGAAAACTGACTCTGGCATGCAGTGGGGTCATACTGAACCTGCCCGTTGTCCTCCCAGTTGAAACAAGAGCATTCGAGGTGGCAACAAAAAACATCCACCACAAAGTGGTGTAGACCAAACCCAGGAGGTAGGATGATGCACCCTTAGATGCCCTAGTTAAAGTACTGGGATTTCCTGTTTTATTTTGTGCAGGAATATTCAGTGTGTATCAATAAAAGCAACATATATCCTGTAGCTATTGTAACATACACATACACAAAACTGGTCTGTGTTGATGTTTTCTACTGCTTTTTAATTCCTTTCTTTTTGGTTTTCATTTTCAAAGGGTGCTTTCCTACAACATCCTTTAGAACTGTGCCATTTCGTGCACCACCATAGGTAATTCTTTCATTTGCCAACTGCCCATTGGTTAATAAATACTGTAGCTTTTCATGTGATAAATTAATATTGTATTCCAAAGTTAATTTAGCTCCTTAGTTGTGTATCAGTAGTGGAAGGAGTGGGCTGCCTTTACAAAGAAAAAGAAAAACAAGAAAAGCTAATAACTTTTTTTAAAAACCCATCCTTCCGATATTCAGAAACACCACAGAAGGACTGTCAGTTCTTTGGAAAGCAAGAGAAAAATGCTTTTTAAAAAGTATGGTCAAGGACATGAGGTGAGGCTACCGCAAAGCAATTTAGCAGATAAGAGCGTGTGTGATGGTGCTGAGGTCATTACAAGCCTGCTCATGTGCTTTTAGCAGGCTGATTTGATAGAGTTTTAGACACCTAATATTTGTTGCTGTCTGTCCGCGGCATTTAATGCTCTATCAGCATCCTATGTATATTGTCCTGCAGGAGGGTAACATAAGGTTCCTTATTCTCTCTACTTACTGAAATCAACTTGACTGACAGTGTAAATGTCTTTTTATGTATTTACAAGTGCTCATTCTTTTATCTATTTTTTTTTAATTTGTGTTATTTCATGTAATATTGATGACTTCAGTAGGTAAACAAATGCTTTCAAAACCTCTTTGTTCTGGAGGTAGCTTGCACCGTTTAATCAGATCTACAGTTGCAGTATGAGGTAATAGCTGCAATGTGTGATTCTAAAAACAATCTTGGTGTAACATCTTGTGGGTTTGGGTCTCCTGCAGCTATCACAAAGCTGTCATTAGTAAACTGGTGCAGACAGCAGCATTTGCTAATGAAAGAGTAAGGACTGAGTGAGCACAAATTACAATGATTTTTCATAACTTCCACTTAGCTGTAAAACTAAGATCACTTTTTATTTTTTCCCCGCAGAATTAAAAAAAAACCTCATCCATTTGCTTTTCCTCTTTGCAGGTCATTTCTTCAATCTTCTCAAAAAAATCGGAGGTTAAAAAAAGCTACTTAGACCAGACTCTTCAAACAGATCCAGTAAATGAATGAGATAGCTGGCTTTCTTATGATTCTCCTTTTTAAGCTACAAAAGTTTTAGATTTTTAACTTTCTGCCCTTTTTAAGTAAGTGGGAGTTTTGATTCTGACTTCAATAAGGTCTGTCTTCCTCTTTCCAGAAGAAAATGTGGTTATATGTCTTGAACTATATCAAAACCTTTCTACTCACTAAAATAAAAGAACCTATTTCTGTCAGCAATTAACCATAACTAGTCTTTGTGGTGACTCCTAGAGAGTTATTTGATGTTAGTATCTGGGCAAGAATTTGGCTCCAATGGAGTGCTTCAAATTGAAAAACATAACTCAACGTGAGTATGGAAAAGTGGTAGGGATAGAAAACAGCAGAAATTCTGAGTGACCTGACTTGGTATCTACTCTGCAGCTCATGTCACAGCTCCAGAGCAAAACCCAGATTGTATCTGAAATATCTAGTTCAGTTAACATATCTGCTAGGAAAGCATTGTTGGTTCCCATACCCTAAACTCCTGTTTCATTGGCCACAGAAATATAGTTATTCCCACCCAAATCTTTACCCAATGTACAAGTTGCTGTTGAAATGCACAGAAAATCATGGGAATTAGTTGTGTGTGTTGCAAAGGAGGATGCACAGCTCCAAATTCCATCATCAGGGCCTAGAAGGGTGGCAGAGCTGGACTGGTAATATGATTTCATGACAAATTTGGACTTCAGCATATGCATGAGGCATAAATACTGTCCCTGCAGGCTGAAATGGAGTCAGGATTATGTCATCAAAAGAGAGAAGCTGCATTTTGAACACTGTTGGTCTATTCTGAAGGCCTCTTTTTAGGAAACCTTTTGAAATACGGAAGTACAGTAAGGGAGGGCTTCTATTCCCATTGTTATCCCTGTCTGAGGTATTAAGAGTCTTTTTTTACTGCTTTCTTGAGATTAAATTGATGCTGCCTTTAGATCTGGGCACTACTTCACTGGACAACTAATAAATTAGTCAAAATATAGGAGCTATCTTGGGAGAAAAGAATTTGGGTCAAATCCTATAAATAGTTTCTGATGAAAAATATAGGAACAAGAGAGAATTCAAAGCCATTTCATGGGAAATGCCAAAATGTTTCATTTCAGCACTTCAGTGATACAACTTCTTAGGTTTTTGTTTCAAATCAGCATTTTTTAGTTTAAAAAAAAAAAAAAAAAGCTCTACTTACTAAAAAAGGAAGCAATCTTTTGTTCAGGAGTTAAATAAACCAAAACCGTAATAAAATACTTCATTTTAGCTTAGATGAATCATTTCAGATTCTGCCTATGCTAAATGAGAAGGTCTTGTTAAAAAAAATATATTTTGACCTAAAATTATTTCCTTCTCAAAATTGGAATTGGCTGGGAAACAACAGCTGCTATTTTTTTTCCTCTCTCCTTGTTCCAGCATTCTCGAAGCTTTAAATTTCCTTACTAGACTTTTTAAGAGTGGACAGTCTTTCCTGGAAGCAAATCTGTCTGTGAATAGCAAGATAATTTCTTCTGCTGAAATATTTTCTATTTGTGTTCTTTCTGAGACAGATTCAGTTGCTGCAAAATACTTTTTGGAGCATTTTGCTTGGACATGCACTCAATAGACAGCTATTACATGTATATTTTTGTTAAATCTTTGAGTATTATGGCAAGTGTATGATTTAAATTCCTGTAATATTCTGTGAGCAGGGAAAATAACTCCATCACCTTTAGACTGCAAACGTAGTAGCCAAATGACTCATGTCTGCTAACCACCAAAGTTCTTAGGTTAGCATTAGTTAACCAGGATTACTGCAGAATCCCTGCCATCATATTTATTTCTTTTTTTCAGCTAAGTTGGTTCCTGGTTGGAAAATACACCTCTAGAAGCTGCACTGACAATTCCAGTGACTGCCAAATGCTATAAATTTTTAGTGCCACACTATGGTATCCCTGTCTCTCTCTCTCTGGTATCCTTATCTCTTTCAATAATGTTGAAATGCGTTCAGGATTGTGAAGAGCAAGGAGTTGTAGAAGCAGAGAAGACAAAAATGGAACATTTTTGCTCAGGACACAGTTGTTCAAGTGGGTGTCACATCCACTGCTTTATTGCAATAGAGTGAGAAGCCAGACAGTGCCTGTCCTCTGTTCTGCTCTCTGTAACTCTATGCTCTGCAAATGGAGAAGAAACAGAGCCCATCTAAGACTCTCTTCCAATGATGGCAGAGAGCAAGAAGGGGTAGCAAGGTGGTGAAAAGGAAGGCTGGGTAACTAAAAAGAGGGCAGCTGCTCTCGTCATAGTTATTTGCAATACTTGCCTTTTAAATTTCCCATATGACCTGGGATTAAGTGTACTGGGGGATGTGATGCAGGGAAGATGAAGTCACCTGGAGTCTAGCATCAAGCTTGCAGGCAGCCCCACCAGGCTCAGGCTTGAACCCAGAGAGCCTGGCATAAAGATAAATTAGCCCCAGAACTGTAAGTGATGTTAATGATGCTCTCTTTGCTGAACGTTTGGCATAGCTGAACATTAAAATACAGGACTAATCATACAGATGAGTGGTGTGGCTTTTTGGTGAGTCTTATGCATGCATTCAGGTGCCTTCACAGCACAGGATGCATTTTAATTCACTCTTTGCACCATTTTACCATTTTTCTGTTTGGGAAGAGATTGCTCCATAACTGAAACCAAGTTTCTGCCTTCTCTTTGCTGCTCTGCTGTGATTACATGTATGGAGAGAAAAACTAAACTCTTGTGATGTTATGGGAGAAGGATATACATAGAGAAAATGTTCATGAGAAAAAAAATTATTTGTGCTGATTTACTATAACTTAGACTAAAACATTTCCTGGATGTATGAAAGTTATTATCTAGATCAAGAGTATTGTATGGAAATATCATTTACGTTTCATGCCCAAGTCCCAGGTTAGCTTCCACTAAGTCAATAGAAAAGATTGCAATGTGTTGAATGGAAGCAAAATGTAGGGCTATAAAAGGTTTTGTTTTCACAGGAGACATTGCTTTGGTATTTGTACTCTTTGTTTCTTAGGAACATCTCTCAGAGGTACTCTCTTTTTTATTTCTCTCATCAGAAACATGTGATTAATGATCTCTTTTTAAGTTTTATTTTTCAATTTAACTCACTAATCCAGTACACATGTGCATAGTTCTGAAAACCCGAATTGTCCCCACATTTATCCAGGCTGGTATGTGTAGACTTGCAACTATCCTGGAATCTGACAAATCAAATCATTTTAATGAACCACAGCAAACAGTTCATGTTGAAACAGCTGTAAGCACAATATGCAAATCATGTTTACTGGTAGCTTATGCTCCAGAGAAATAATCTTTATATGACTGCTTTATTATTTACAGTAGTTCCAAAATTTAATTTTAGTCAACATTGACAGATGCCATGCATGTTAATGCTTGGACCGCTATATATAGAAAATGCTAAACATGTGCAGACATCTCATGTTTGTGAGTTGATGATGTGGTTGACAAATGGGTTTAACAATATCCACTCATTTCTGAGCAGTTGGCTAAAATTCACCTGAGGTCTGTGGTAACAGAGTGAAGAGGAAGGTCAGAGGAATATGAATGAAGAAGAAATAAAAGAATGACTCCAGAGAGCAGTGGGTATAATAAAAGCATGACAGAGGATGATTAATTATATTTTAGAGTCAGATAATTCCCAGAGAATATGTGTGCATGATAAAACTTCCTAACCTTTTGAGTTGTAATTAAATGAGAGATACACTAATCTAACCAAGTAGAGAATATTCTGTTCCTAAAACAGCACTAATGCATATATTAAAAATGTGTTCTTTTGAATAAGCAGTCCTACCTGGCATGAGTGAAGTCAGAGGCATTAAATGCAAAAGAGGGAGCTGAGGGCAAAACAGTTAAATTAAAAGAAAAGAAAAGGAGATTGTAAGGTGTGAATTAGAATGTGTAAGATGCAAGAAACAGAATTAGTAGGAACAGCTGTTGCTGGAAGATGGCAGTGAAACCTTCCGAAACTATTCTTAATGTTTTATTCCGAGTCCTTTGTTTTGAAGATGTCCATTTAAATCTTTGAATACTTGCTGTCAATGAGTTTAGTATCTCTTCAGAAGCAACAAGGATTTCTGTTCAGTGTTTGGCAGGTTGATTTGAGAGTATAAACTAGTTCATATGTATTCAGCAAAAGTAAGCATGCATCAGAAAGAGCATGGTTTCTCCTTTTCTATTTATTATTGCACTTCAAAAAGTATCTTAAACTATTTCTGGATCTTGACATTAGCAAAGCTGTTCCTGTTGCTGAAATTTTAGAACAGGTAGAGAGGAGCTGTTCTAGATTGCACAGGGAGTTATTATCCATTATCCATGTAAGAATTACTGTTCTTTTGTATTAATTACAGAGGCACTGGAATCTCAGATACAAAACCATAGAGCTTTCATTCTTGTTTAACCCAAAAGGAAGAGATTAAGGACAATGAGCCACATTCCCCTATTTAGTGAACTTCACTTTGATTTGGAGTCAGTATATGTTTGGAGTAATTTATATTTAATGCTACAAGAGATATTACATTGCTTTTACTACAAGGGCTTTGTAAACCACATGTGCAGTGAGCTGGACTGATCTTAAGCAGCAACGTCTGGTTCCCTATAACACTCAGCTTGTTCCCAAGGGAAAGGTGGTTTCAACTTTCACGCAGTATACTGCACTTCATGCTGATTTTTGAAGGGGAAGACTATGAAATTGGGGTCATGTTATTTTGAGATGGATGTGCTGGTGATAGAGTGGTCTTGGTCGGCCTTTATGAGAAAGTATTTATTGCCTTTCTCTGTTGGCTGAAAATGCACAGGAAAAAGTGGCCATAGTGAATGACTCTTGTATTTCTGTTGTTGCTTTGTTCGGATTTGTTAGGAATTCTTGAGAGCAGAACACCTGAAGTAGCTCAGTAATCTCATCTTTTTCCTCTGGCCGATCCTGGAGCCATCCCCTTTCCAGGTTACGGTTTCCTCTCAATCTTCTTGCTCTTCCCTTGTGCATCTTGCTGCATGAGACACCAGCTGAGGATCATGATGCTCTTTTTTCTCAAGCTGTCTCACTCATCCTCTGTGCGATGTTTTCTGGAAGCTCAAAGCCACTCAAACCCTGCTTTGTGGTTACAGCCGCAGGTCAGATAAAGCAAAGATGCTCCTAAGTCACTTGCAAGAAGGGCAGGATGTGATCTTGGGCTTTTCTTCTTATCAAATCCTTGGATTACTTCATTAAGAAATCAAGAGGACTTGTGGTAGTGAAATTGCATATTGAATTAGAGAATTTTACCAAAAGAAGCAGTTGAAGAAATATGTTCGGTCTTCCATTTCTCTCTGAAATTCATATTTGCACACTAAATAACTACTGACTTTATTTAAATGTTTTAAAGTAGGAAGCATTTTATTGAGGTGATTGGTGGCACCATAAAAAAAAAAAAAAAACCAAATCTGAACAGTTGAATTTTAGCAGGAAGATTTCTTTCTTAATAAATATAAATGTATCACGGACACACTAACATACAGCAAGCCTTCATACTCATGGTCTGCTTAACAGCAGTCTATCATTTGGCATTAAAATCTGAATCTGTGAAATGGTTAAGCACATGTTTAATCATAATGGATTGAGGACCCACTCATGTATATCATTCTAACATTCTTCCTTCTGAAGCATATTTTTCCTTAAGTTTTAAAAATATAATGCAGTGAATTATGCTGATTTCATCCTGATCCCACATTTTTAATGGTGCAGGCTCGATCAGCAAATTTTAAATCAAAGCATTTCCTGTGGCTTCTTAGATTAAAGTAAAAAAATGCAGCTCAGCTGTTTATATACAAACATGCAGCAGTTATAATGAAAGAATTACCCACAATGCCAGTGTAACTATAGTAACCTGCATTCATAAAGATCTACATTTAATGGTGGTTAAACCAAATACATATTTGTTTCACACAGCCAATATCATTCTTAGAACACAACAGCAATAAAAAGAACCTGGGGATGCAAACATTTGTTACATGTGGACTTTCCTCCAAAACAAACTCTGCATTTGCTATCAGTATGCAGCCTCCCAGGCTCCTCCAAGCATGCCAGAAGACAGTCATTCCAAGTGTTCTTTCAGTACAATGTCAGCTGAAAACCCAGTTGTTTAAACCCTCATCCACAGTCATAGCCACTGGTGGAGGTCCCGTTCTGCACAGGATACTACCGACTTCTGCAGGACAATGCAAGACTGATGCTTGCTAACCTGTGGCAACTCCTGCATCTTCTAACTACTGTAAATATTAAAACTAGTGTTTGTGGCAGACCTGTTATTGATTGTAAGCAATGGAAAAAAATAGTAAAAGAAAATAATAATAGAAGGCAAATAGAGGAAATAAGATAACAAGTGGATGTACACTGTAATCAAAAAGTCCTCTCTAGTTTTGATGCACTTCATGATCATGCTCTGTAAAAGAGAGGGGGTTGAGTGGGTAAGACTATGGCTTATTGCAAGCATAAATATCTACTGATCGATACAAACCTCCACTGGGAATGGAATATTGCCTGGAAGTGATCTTGGCAAAACTATCTGGCTTATTGCCTTACAATTTATGCAACTATTTCTTCACAGTTGTTACAATTCTTCTTGTATGGAGAAAAGTCACTATTGGCCTATATCCACCTTTGTAGCTTGGTAGTTTCAGGGAATGTAAGGGTACAAAAGATGACTATTTTCTTTGCTTTAGCTGCTTTTAAACACTGTGCTTTTAGTTTTGTCCAGATATTCTGTACTGAGACTTAAAAGCGTTCAGGATATTAAACAGTGTATGGTGGGCAGAGGACAGGAGAGAGCTGGAAGTCTTACCACCTTCTGAAGTGGGAGGTACCTGCATGATCTCAGTAAGAAAACCTCACCTCTCCTAAAAAGAAAGGCAGAAGCATCCTACAAACCCTGCAGATCTCATAAAGAGAAAAAAAACATTCCCAGTCCCGAACCTGCTAAGTAAGAAAAGCAAAACAGGGTCTGTAAATGAGTGTTCTATGTGCCACCTCCTTCGTTACTCCACAGCAGCCTCTTTTCAGCAGCTGTGGCCCTCCACTGATCCTTCTGAGCA
The DNA here is from genome assembly GCA_033459285.1 of Clamator glandarius. Taxonomy (NCBI): domain Eukaryota; kingdom Metazoa; phylum Chordata; class Aves; order Cuculiformes; family Cuculidae; genus Clamator; species Clamator glandarius. The sequence continues at coordinate 294,434 of JAUNZM010000089.1, read as the reverse complement.
AGACATAAGAAAACCCTCTGATTTTATCTAGGCAGTTTTTTGCTTTATAGAAAGAAACAAAACGAGTATGAGCAGATTTATTTGAGACGAGCGGTTTCAAACCTAGAAACACCAGTACAGCGTCGACTAGGGATTCTCAGGGTTCAGAATAATTCTGACCCAATATTTGTTCCAGCTAAGCTTAAAGCATGCTGTGTTTTTTACAAGTTCTAGTTATTATAATATGATTTCATTAATAACTGCTGTCAGATTCATACAGACATATCCCTTTATCCCCAAAGGCTGGGTTTGTATTCCCAGATATGTGGAGGAAATGTTATGGTATAAAATGGGTATGTACAAAGTTAAAATCAAGCACTTGTATTGTGGGTTAGTGCAGATTTTTACTAGAGTTTAGTGTGTCAATCTGTGTGATTTAAACAATTTCTATGGTGAGCTAGTATGGAAGAGGCTGGTAGCTGGTACCTTGCCCATCTTCCCATGGGAGGCGCTCCTTGAAGGCAAAGGTGTCCATGAGGGCTGGGCGCTCTTCAAGAAGGAACTCCTAGCAGCTCAGGAGAAAGCCATCCCCAAGTTCCGGAAAAGTAGCCGGCGGGGTAAGAAACCAGCATGGTTGAGTTGGGAGGTCCTGAGGGACATCAATAGGAAGAGGAGGGTCTACGACCTCTGGAAGAAGGGGCAGGCATCCTGGGTGGACTATAGGGAGGAAGCGAGAACGTGCAGGGAAAAAGTCAGGAGGGCTAAGGCCCAACTAGAAATGCGATTGGCCAAGACTGTGAAAGACAACAAAAAGTCTTTCTACAAATACATCAACAGCAAAAGGAGGACTAGGGAGAATCTCCAGTCCCTGGTAGATGCAGAGGGAACAACAGTAACAGGGGACGAAGACAAGGCTGAAGTACTCAATGCCTACTTTGCCCCAGTCTTTAACAGTAAGGAAAATTGTTCCCTCTGTGCACAACCCCAGGGGTTGGATGAGAAGTATGAGGTTCCCAAGGTCCGAGAGGAGGTGGTTAGAGACTTGCTTGCCCTGCTAGATGCCCACAAGTCTATGGGGCTGGATGGAGTCCACCCAAGAGTTTTGAGGGAACTGGCGGATGTGCTGGCCAAACCCCTTTCCATCATCTTCCAACAGTCCTGGATGACTGGGGAGGTTCCGCTGGGCTGGAGGCTGGCTGATGTCGTGCCCATCTATAAGAAGGGGCGCAGGGAGGATCCGGGGAACTACAGGCCTGTCAGTCTGACCTCGGTACCGGGGAAAGTCATGGAGCGGGTGATCTCGAGTGCTATCAAGAAGCACTTGCAAGAGAACCGGGTGATCAGGCCCAGTCAAGACGGGTTCGTGAAAGGCAGGTCTTGCCAGAGTAATCTGATCACCTTCTATGACCGAGTGACTAGACTCTTGGATGAGGGAAAGGCTGTGGATGTGGTATTCCTGGACTTTAGTAAAGCCTTTGATAGAGTTTCTCATAGCATTCTGCTTCGGAAACTGTTGGCCTCTGGCCTGGACAGGCTCACACTCTCCTGAGTGGAAAACTGGTTGAATGACCGGGCCCAGAGAGTGGTGGGAAATGGAGTTAAATCCAGCTGGAGGCCAGTGACAAGTGGGGTTCCCCAGGGCTCAGTGCTGGGTCCAGTCCTGTTTAATGTCTTTATCAATGACCTGGATGAAGGCATTGAGTGCTCCCTTAGCAAGTTTGCAGATGACACTAAGCTGGGTGGAAGTGTCGATCTGCTGGAGGGTCAGGAGGCTGCAAAGGGACCTGAACAGGCTGGACTGCTGGGCTGAGACCATCGGCATGAGGTTTAACAAGGCCAAATGCCGGGTCCTGCACTTGGGGCACAACAACCCTAAGCAGAGGTACAGACTAGGAGAAGCCTGGCTGGAAAGCTGCCAGGAGGAGAAGGACCTGGGGGTGTTGGTTGACAGGCGACTGAACATGAGCCAGCAGTGGCCCAGGTGGCCAAGAAGGCCAATGGCATCTTGGCTTGTATCAGGTACGGTGTGACCAGCAGGTCCAGGGAGGTCATTCTCCCTCTGTACTCAGCACTGGTGAGACCGCACCTCGAGTCCTGTGTTCAGTTCTGGACCCCTCACCACAAGAAGGATGTTGAGGCTCTGGAGCGAGTCCAGAGAAGAGCAACGAAGCTGGTGAGGGGGCTGGAGAACAGGCCTTATGAGGAGCGGCTGAGAGAGCTGGGGGTGTTCAGCCTGGAGAAGAGGAGGCTGAGGGGAGACCTCATTGCTCTCTACAACTACCTGAAGGGAGGTTGTGGAGAGGAGGGTGCTGGCCTCTTCTGCCAAGTGACAGGGGACAGGACGAGAGGGAATGGCCTCAAGCTCCGCCAGGGGAGATTTAAGCTTGAAATTAGGAAAAAGTTCTTCACGGAGAGGGTGGTTAGGCATTGGAACAGTCTGCCAAGGGAGGTGGTTGAGTCACCGTCCCTGGAGGTGTTTAAGGTTAGGGTAGACGAGGTGCTTAGGAGCATGATTTAGGGATTGGTGGGAATGGTTGGACTCGACGATCCAGTGGGTCTCTTCCAACCTGGTTTTTCTGTGATTCTGTGATTCCTGGTCTGGCTGATGTGGTACCTATTTACTGCTGCCCTGGCTGCCAGCATCCCTGGTGCAAGGAGGGATTATCTGCACCAAGAAGCTGTGGCCCTATTGATTCTGTGACTTGGGAATAAAAGGCAATATAAAGTAGCTTGAAATTAGCTACGTTTTGTTACAGCTGAAAACAAGAACATAATTTTAAATGAACAGCACAGAGCTGTCAGTTGCTATGTTCTTTACATCTGAAAGTTTAATGTGGTTCATTGTACGGGAATGAAGAAAAAGGACAGAAAGTAAGTGTGGGGACGTGGAAGGAAAGCTAAGGGCTGACAGGTGGAAGGGCCCCACTCATAAGTACATTTTCATCAGATCTGGAATAAAACTGAGGCAGTGAGTAAAAATGTAAATGATTTGCACAAACAGAAAGAGAATTTAAAATAGAAAGGTAGGCAACAGTATAGCTGGGATATAATATTTGTAATGACATGTTCACAACATAGGACAAAATTTTAAAATGTTGTTCCTAAATCGATAAAGAACAAAAACATGGCATCTTTACTCCAGTCAAATAGCTCTTTGAATTTCAGTTTTAAATAAAGTGAAAGCAGGCTGCCATGGCTACTGAGTGTTATTGAATATCTTCCTACCTGTCTAATTGCTGAATATTTGTAGACAAATCGGTTGAAATGCAACTTTAGCTTTCACTTGGAAACTTGGAGGCTAACTAGCTGTTAATGTGAGTGCCCTGGTGTCTTTGTGAATAATTGGCTCAACATCAAGCTACAGTTATATCTATTCAGTCAAAAATATAGATATTCAAGCAGACCCAAATATCATTATGTGTTAGCATAGAGTACATCTTAATTTTACAGAGCTTTCTCCATTAAATCAAGACCTGCTAAGATGGTTGACATCATTGTAGGAGGCTTGTCTTCTGGCATTTTGGTCTTTACTTCCAAAACTTTATAGGTTTTCACAGAGAAGTGGATCTCTCCAGTACAGCTGCTGAAGTCCTGTGCATGTTGGGCTTTTCAAGGACCTGTCACAGAGCTATTTCACATGTGTTTGCCTGCAGAGCCTCTTTTCATCTGCCAGGTGGGAGATCAGATCTAGCAGGTATTTCTCATTATTGGTTTTGGGGGTTGTTTATTTTTGCATTTGTAATGAAGATTTCAGTTAAACTGTTAACATACAAAAAGAGATGTGGAATTTCCACTATCTTCATATATTATGCATATACACTCTGCTCCATTTGCCTGCTAAATGCAGCACTTCCCACTGTCATAATCTATTTGATGTTTGGTGCCTACATAAGCAAATATTGCTGCCAGTGAGGCCAATTCAGATACCAAAACCTTTCAACTGCACTGCAAATCTCAAATTAACTCATAATTGTAAGTTACTTGCACAGTTTGTACTTGGAGCAAAGCATTCAACCTGTTTACATGCCTTTGGGAAGATTTGGTTCTAAGACTGGAAGGAAACTATTTGGGAAAAAAAATTAATAATTTCCTTGCTTTTCATGCAAGTTAGGAACATAACTTTGTCTAAAGAAAGCCAAAAGCACTGCTACTTATGTCTCCCTTCTATTTTAATTGCATCTGTAGTAACATATATATGAAAGCAAACAGGAGGAAGGTGGCCATGAGAAATAGACTTTTTGTTGTGTTCAACAGTTTCCTATGTCATACAGCACCTCTACAAGTATCAAGAAAACACAGGATAAAAGGGGACAGTTCTGTAAGGCACTAAGAGCTTTCATCTCAAAGTTGTGCAAAGTAATATATGTATATGGAAAGCAAACTTGGAAGGAATGAGGAAAAACCTGACATACTCAGGGGGGTTTATTCACCCTCTCTCCACCAGTGCTTGTCCTGTTCTACAAACTACATTGCTCCTCACACAAAATTTTTGAACCTGTACATATGCATTGCTCAGAAGTGAACATGCTATAGGTTTTGGTAATTAGTTATTAGCAGAATGGCAAAGCTCCAGATTAGAGACATGTTAAAGGCACTGCCAGCATCCAACAATACAGATTTGTATCAAATTTTGCAGCTTCTTCCTCAGTGCACATCTAGTTACCCCGAATCCAATAAGACTGTATCCCAGTTCTGGAAAATAATTTAACCATATGCTGAACCAAGAATTAGGAAAATTGTTACCTGAAAAAAAAAAAAATCTCAACTTAAGTCCAGAGAGCTCATTGCTCATTTCCACAAACTGTACAAGGCTTGGTCTAATTTATTTATTTCTTTCTGACTTGACATCTATATATGAATCAAGCCAATGTTTTACTCCATATACATAGTTCAAATCAACCAGTAGTAGACAAGAAGTGTCACAGGAAGGTCCTTGGCCTTCCTACAAAAGATCATTATGCCTCTAAAGAGCATTTGATTTGTGTTCTAATCACTTAGAAGTTTTCTGTCAAGCCAAATTAGTCTCTGTTCAGGTTCCACTAGATTTAAGCTTCTCTTTCTTGGAGCTTGCGTAATCATATGAGTGGATTTTTTCCCCTTGGGCAGCCTTTGAAGAAATTTCCACAGCCTCAGTATGAAATAGCTCGGTCGTCCCAAAGTGGTGTTTGTTTTATTGTTTCTTTGATTGTAATTCTCTGTTCACCCTGTTTTGCAACCTTTTCATTGTTGAGCCCACCCATGCCTTTGATGTGAAGCAAAGGGTTCTTTTGAAGAAGGATAATTTATACAAACAATAGTCTTGTTCACTTTCGTGTAGTTTCTTTATAGTCATGGATTTTCCTTTGTGACCCTGCAGAGTGCATCTTGGGTAGCTCCATGGATAGTGTGCCCTCTACCTCACAAGTCCCTGTCATCCCTTTATAGCTTGGAAGGCTACTGGAATATTTTTGTTGACCTGTTTTAGACCTAGAGAAATTCAGTCTGTTGTACCTGGAACTGAGCTATGAAACTGCGTCCTTTTGGCACAAACATGTGCAAACATCATATTTCACACGTCATGCAGGCATGACTATGGTAAAGAATTTTTTTCCCTGTTTCATACAAAAGTTTCATCCACCTTTCCCTATTCCAAAGTAAATGGTCTTTGCTTTAACATTTTAATACATGCAATTTATGATATTTTGAAGCTTTTTCTTGCAATATATATTGACCACAGTGAATTAGGCAGAGATATAATTATATCAAATTCTAGATTTTACCTCCTATGTATATAAATGTCTTTAGCATCTGAGCAATGGAAAAAAGGAAAAAAGCTAAAAAAAAAGGGAATGCGTGGAATTAATCCTTTCAAGCTTCACGGACTCAGCATTTCAAAGATGTGTGAAACCTTATTTTACAGAGTTATTCCATTGACTCAAGGGTTTTAAGGTCAGACAGTGTCACTAGAATTATGTATTCCATTCTCTTGTGTAATACAGGTCACAGGATTTCATCCAGCTGTTTCAGTGCTAAGCCTCGTAAATTCTGTTGAATAAGCATATTTACTGAGGCAGAAGTCAATGAACTGGAGAAATGAACTGAGTTCTCCTTCTCAACCTGACAAATTTTCTCTGTCTTATTTGATTTCCACTCAAAATGTCAATCTTTTCTATAAAAAAATTTACATACGTAGACATTATATCACTTCTTTATCATTAGCTTCTAAAGTGTTTTTTATAGTGGAGAACATATATATGATGTACTCTTCTGAATACAAACTTGCACACACTCGGTAATCTCTCACTACTTTCTGTACTTAACAAAGTGTCCCTGAGAATAAACAGGATGACTTCTGCAAACACTTGTAATCCTTCTGTCATGATCATCTCTGCATCTATAATCCATTTGTTTTAGACAATGGAAACTCCAGAACTTTCATAAAAGCTTTATAGATCTAATTTAAAAGATAGAGAACACTCTGATTTACAGAATTCTGCTGGAATGAAAACAACATGTATGTGATCTGTCCTTATTTGTATGATTTTCTGGTAACAAACCTTTAGTAACCTGTTTAGGACAGCTGCAGCTCATCTGTCCACTAGCCTGAAACACTGCAGTAAAATGCGAAGAGAAAGAAATGACTATATAGTTATGTTGAGCTCCAAATTTAGTATGGAAAAAAAAGTGTCCCTCTATCAGAGGTGCTCTGCTTATCATTAATCCTGGCCTAAAACCTGCTACACACTTCTGAAAGGCTCACTATGGTTCTCCATGTGCCATGAATGGCCAGGCATTTTGTGTACCTGCTGGCTCTGAGAGCTGACCAGGATACCGTCGGGCAGCCTGATGCTTTCCAAGAGGGTGAGGAAGCCTTTGGACCTGAGATGACGTCCTTCCTAGTGTAGCCTGCACAGGGACATGGCTGGCTTTTGAGTAGTGTCAGGTGAAGAGCTCTTTCTGTAACCAAACAGAGCAGAAACTCAAAAGTGACCATAACCGCGGCCAGTACCATACTACAGAAAAGCATGTAAAGGACCTTTATCTAGTTCTGATGCAAAAGCAATGCTAGATAACTTGAAAAGATGGAGTGTATTAGCTACACTGCAAAATTTATCAATTGCTCATGGAGAACGCTAGAAAAAAAAGTAATAAAGGAACAAATTTAGGCCCTGAACATATGTCTGTAGAAGATGCTGATAAAACTCTCATTTTCAGTAAGCTTAATGGCTTGGGAAAATTTCACTATAGGTTCAGGTGCCTGAAAATCTTGAAAGCTTGTAAACTTTTTTGTTGATATGTAAATAGGTAACACACATTTCTCAAGCATGCTATTATTCCATATTAGTCTATAGCACTCTGTGTGTATCTGGTAGGAATGCTGCCTCTGCCATGTACCCCAAAGTCTGAACTGCCCTCCTGCCGTGTGGATACTGCAGTTGCTCATCCTGGAAACAGGGAGAGTTGCCACAGCAGGGAGGTGTGATGTCAGTTTAAAGGAGTGATATTTGTGCTGAAGAACTGTAGCTGCATTGCAAAGGCTGGCAGCGTGCTGTGAGTAGTGATCCAGCACAGGCAGAAGCAGGTCTCCTGAACAGCTTCCCAACATAATGGGCATTCCTCTATTGAACTGCTTGCAGGGGGTGAGGGAGAAATCAGATCATTCCTTGAACACATAGGCTGAAGTTTAGCTAGTGCTGGAAAAGCTGACGTCAAGGCTAAGCACTATATTTAAAATAAAATTCTTTTTACCCATTAAACCTTGTTGAAAATAAGATTTTCCATGTCTTAATTGTAATACAGAAAGTGTCTTTTATTCTTCCTATGCTTGAGATAGCAAGGTAATTTCAGAACTGAAACTGATTGTCTCAGACATTCATGACTCAAATATTTAATCTAAAGTGTAAAATTCCCAGAGTACTTTTCTCATCATTCCCTAGTTCTATAGAGAATAAAAGCTTCAGCTTTATATTATCTGATATTATTTCCATTATTTGGTATTATGCTAGAGGCAAATATCCTTCAAAAAAGCAAAATCCACTTCCCCAGTGCTCAGTAAGTTGTGCACCACAAAGGCTCGATCTCTCCTTTGCACTCTGTTCTGGAGTTGCCTTGTAATCTGCTGAGAATTTAATAACAATTATTTTACTTCTTGTAGTGAAAAGCCTTTAAGATGTAATATAAAATATTCATCTGAAATTTGACATATCCAAACTTCAGGGGTGATCTAGGACTGAAGGAAGAATTTTTCAGCTAACTGAAGAGTTTAAGTAGTAATACGCCTGTATGTACGTGTGCCTCTCCACATCGGTGTGCAAGGACTTTCTTTGGCACCACTCGGATTTTACTGTTCTAATATATGCAAAGACTGTGATAAGTAGTAGCTTACTCTTAAGAAGCTCATACAGTTTTGGAGCTCTGCCTTTAGAAACAGGAATAAAAGCAAGCATTTGCCTACGTGGTAAGCAAAGACATCAAATTCATTTTTCTAATAACCCCTCAAATTCTTTATATCCTTAATAATACCTCAAAGATCTTCATGTTGTCTGAGTCCAACTGCTTCCATCTGCAAGTGGCAAGAGCTGCTAAATAAGAACTTCTAAACAGCATGCGGTGTAATATGACACACTTTCAAATGTTCTGCAGTTGAAAACAGTGGGTAATATAATGTAGCTTAGTTGTAATACAGAGAGGACCTCTTAATAATATCAAACAAATTCCTGATGTCTTTTTTTTTTCAGTTCTTATCAAGTAGAAATCCCATTGAATTTATCACCTTAGAAGGTCTGCAGGATTTTGTCCACCCTGCCTGATATCATAACAACATGGACATGGATTGCTATCTATATTTATTGTAATACAAGGGAATATGCTTTGTAATTATGGTAATATGGTCTGTAAGGCCAGGGGCAGGGGGGAGTTATGTGCATTAGCCACAGACATGCAGGCAAGATATGGATACAATTTTCTGTACTATTGATCACTTCTAAACACAAAATGAGACGATAGGAAGATTACTTACTGCAGCTGGACAAAGCAGTTGTTGCACCCACAGAAGGAACTCATGCAAATAATTGTTTGCATGAGTGAAAGAGGGAGGACTAGCAGAAATACGTGAGAATTCAAGGACACATGGGTGACAATCGTATAATGGGATATACATGGAGCAGTGAGATGAAGACTAGATTGGAACATTTAAGTAAACAAAGTCTTTGTATCACTAAAACTTGTTGCTTTCTGTGTCCAAAATATCTTTGAAAAACATTATTTGTTGCATATAATTGTCACAACTAATTTGTAGATGGCACAGCTGGGCTTTGATCAAACAAAGAAATGAGGTAATTGAGGACCAATAATACGCAATCATGACTCAGTACTGTGCAACTGAGAAAAGAGAAATTGCAACCTGAGAATGCCAAAGAATGAGAACATTAATGTGTGCTTAGTCTGAATTTCCCATAGCAGCCCAAACTAGGAAAATGAGAAGAATTCAGGCTAGATGTTAAACGGTTGCAGGAAAAAAAACCCAAGCATTTCCTTCTCTGTTACGATGCAGAAAGAGGGATTCATTTTGCAGTGATTTGAATGATTACAATACAAATGTTTATACCTCAGCTCCCCTTGCAGTCCTAATGCACAGAATAATACTGCCAGGCAGCAGATGCTTGGCAATGTTGATAATGCCATGTAGGTAATAGATGACAACCAAATAAGCTGCAAGTTTTATATATATTGACATGCTAAAACAAAGACCTACAAGGCAGTAATCAAGAAGAGAAGCAGCAAATTGTGTTATAAAAAAAGGGAATAGTCATTGCAGGAAGTGCTGCATCAAGTTCATGGCAATAATGGCTTTGTGGACCAGGTTTTAAATCATTGAAGAGAAATCAAATAGACAAGTAAAGAACTAATAGCAGTGATGATTCACATTAGTTATGGATTCAGGATTCTGGTTTGAGTATTTTTTCAAACAATAGAAAAATTATCCAATGAGTTATTTACTCCAATAAAGTTAATCAGCATAATAGATCATCATTTCTGCTATCTGGTTGTATGCATAGTTAGCATTCATTGAATGTACTATCACCAAAATGTTACATTTTAGAAAGGGGTCTAGATGTTCGATTTTTTACCTAATTTTCAAATAGCTAGTAAATGTTGGAATATGCCAGATGTCGTTAAGAAAGTTATTCAAGCAAATATGGTTTAAAACTATTACTAGTACCTGTGGTGTTTTCAGATGGAGAGTAGAAGACATAACTCAGTCTCCTCTTGTTTTCTGATAATAACAGCAGGTAAAGACAGAGCAGTTGTTCGAATGCACCTGAAGCTATCTGCTAACTGCACATATCTTTCATGATAGTCAGGAACTCCTGAGGAAAATACAATTGAATTTTAAATTCTAAGCTAGCTGAACCTTTATGCATATTTATATTTAAAAGTGACTATGTGTTTATCACACATGTACACAGATTTTAGAGATACTCACTCTGAGAATGTGCAAATACATCCTTAAATGGTATTTTAATCTCCACTTAAGTACAGAATATGTCCTGCTTCCAAGTCAATACATAATATTTCTCACTTTCTCCTTTATTAGCTTTTTTCAAAGAAGATTGTAGGAGTGAAGTTACACTCAGTCTCTGATCTTATACGTGAAAATAGATAATGTTATTTAGTTTTAATTGATGACCTTTTTATTATCTTACATTGCTTGGTCTTTTGAATAAACATAATGCAGCCTACTGTTGCATGAAAGTCATAATAATAATTGCTATTTCATGACTTGAAATGGGTTTCCTCAACTTTAGCAGAGCTAGTATTTCTCAAATAGTTATGCAATTAAGTATTTTATTTTGCATTTATACCATCTACTTCTTGTATTATCTGGCTTTTCAAGGGACAAAGACACTAGAAAACATCAGTATTCAGGAACACTTGTTGGTTAGTGCAAAGATTAAAAAAGAATTAGAGGAACAGCAAGAAAACAGCAGATAAATAATAAGAGGCATAATGTCTAAGAAAATGGGATTGCCAGCTGTGATGGGAAGAATGATGACTAAATGTTCTGCTCCAACAGCAACCCTCCTCCCCCCCCCAACAAAAGAGTTCACATTGATTTTGTTTCATAAATAGATTGACACTATGGAAATTATGTTGATGAATCTAATTAGTGAAATTACAGAATAATCTCACAAAGTTCCTGCAAATGGGATTGTATTAGTTGTGTACATGTTCCCATTAAACATCTTTATATATTTGGGGGAAGAAGCAACATCGCTTGCCCTCCACCCCAGACCATTTTAGAAGCTACTGGTATTATGGGACTAGGGCTCCAGTGGACTCAGTCAGCAGGGAAGCCCATTGTCCATGATGGGAAATATTGACTGTTAAAGAGGGTCCCAGCCCAGGTGGGACAAGAAGTTTAAAGCTTGTAGGAAACCTTCCAGGCCATGCAGGGTGTCCCTTACCTTTAATAGAGATGGGGCTTTTGGTCTGGACCTAAAATAATAAATGAGACAAGCTCAATAGAAGTCATTATCAAGGTTCTTGGGTATTTATAGTTAAGATATAATTATTACTTTATTATAATAAAGATTACTTTTTTGGCAAGTTCTAAAAAAGCTTTAATAGTCGTTACATATTACATATAGTCATTCTTGTATGACAATAGCCATGGCTGGAAAACAGTGAAAAGAACAGAAAAAAAATAGCTTTTTATTTTTTTGCATTACTGACAAGCTCTTGTAGTAAAAAAAGGGAAAATCTCAGCCACACAAGCTAAGTGTAGGAATCCAAGAATCAAATCCTTTCTGAAACTCTTATTTTCTTTCCCAAAAAAAGCCAAGCTGCCAAGTAACTTCCAATCATTCCTGCTGTGGCAATAACCTTCCTCATATAAATCAATGTGTTATTACTTCATTAGCTCATCCAGATAGAAAACTGTCTCCAAACAGCCAAGGAACTGTTCCTCTAAGAAAATACAACAAATTGAAGGATATGGGTGTTTGACACTATAATGGCCATAGCAGATAACTCGGAAGGGGTGATACAGTTGTTCACAAAGCCGTTAGTGCTGTGCTAGTGTGGAATACGCACCCCTAGAAAAACTCTTCCCAGCAACGATCAACACTTATAACCATTCAAGATGTGATAGACCTCTTCATTTATGAGTCTGGGTCTACAATGTCAAAACTAGCTGATTTTATAACATTATTTCTAATGAAAATTAGGGGTCCCATGGGAAAGATTCCTGGTTGTTCATGATATGTTACTCAGAAAGCTTGGGAGTTATGGTTGTATAATTTTGTCCAAATATGCAAATACATCATGCAGGACCAAGTAATTTCAATATTTTATACCTGATGCTTATGAATTTTCTTAGGAAAACTGTTCTGCCTGCAAGTATTTAAGTTTCTGCAGTATTTTCAGCAGAGTTGAAAAAGTAAATGCTATTGTATACAGATATTGTCCATTATTTTCACCCATATTTTCAAGTAGGTTTGTAAAGGCTGTTGCAAAAAAGTTTTGAAGGACTTTGAATGCTGTAAGGAGACAATTAGGACAGCCTTTGATTTTATTTTTTATGTAATAGTAAAGTTTAAGCTGTTCCACGGTAAATCTGGAGGACTGGAAAGCAAACACCAAAGCATATTGAGGGGTCACCTGAAAACCAAAAATGTCTTTACTGAGAGCATGTGACATGTTAGGGACTGAGCTGATTGCTGCCTGGTTAACTCCTGATTTTTACTTTGCTCTAGCTGTAAGTGACACAACTCATTAGTTATTGGATCTCAGTGGTATTATTGTTGTGGCTAATTCAAAGCTTCCTTCAGTAACAAGATGCCAACTTGCATTGTGCCCTGATAGGAACTGAAAGACAAAAGGGTCTGTAGATATAAGAAGTAGAGCAAATTTTACTTCAGTAGTTACTCAGTAGATTTGCCCTGTAATAAAACTGCTTACTCAGCAGCTTGAGAATTTGCTAGATTTGCAATGCTATTGTTGTTCTAGTCACTTGAAATACATTCAGTACAAGTAAATATAACATGTGAAACTGTTCAAATTCACAGTTTGGCATCATATTAAGACACAAAGGTGTTTAAAAGACTGATTTATGTGGAAATCTTACTGGTTTATGCTGAACAAGAAACCACTGCAGTACACATCAGTATGTTGACAGTGTGATGAAAGAGGGAGAAAAAGGTTTTATCATACTCCACTGAAAACAACTGTATGTTTATTTCCATAACTGTTTCTATAGTCAATGGTTTATAATTGTGAAATCAAATTATTAGGGATTCATAAATGAACCACAATGCTGTTGTTCCCATGTAACATCTTACTGATGGAGAATAGAAATCCATCACATAAAAGGAATCCCTAAGTTGTGGGATGAGGCATCACTTAAGGCATCCCTTCATGGCAATACATCATTGACTTATTCATTTTACCCTTGCTTATAGTTAGAGTAGGCACGAAATTTACTCCATATTAAATGATAGGGAGATTAAGAGTAAAACTTTACTGTCTAATTTATTCAAGCAAAAACTATCAGGGAATAATTAAATTGATATTTTATATTGAAGTCAATAGTGCAATATAAAAATGGATTTTAAAAAGGAAGCTTCATCAAAGGTCATAAGAGCACTGCAGGTTTACTGAAGGTTTCAGGAAGCACTGATTCACATTATTTAGTGGGGGTGGGCTGTTTTGGAAGTAGTGAAGGGATGTAATGCTGCTTTTATTAAAGCAGTGTTTTAGCCTGGATCCCTTCAGGTTCAACAGCCAGACACACTGATCTGGTGTTGCACATTCATTTGAAAGTTTTATTTCATCCTTCCTTTCTCTTCCTTGAACAACTTTTTTAGCAAATGAATAAAATAAACCCATCCAATCTTGGAAGTTAACATATGTGGAAAGATACTTCTGTAGGACAAGATTAACTAAGGAAAGACGTGTATGTCTGGGAGAGTAGTGAATAAACTTCAGAGACTTTTCAATGATGTCCTGATAGCTAAATCATTTACAGCCCAGAACACAGGAAAAAGAAACAAGTCCACAAAATAATCTTTCAAATTCTGCTTACCCTCTTCCATTTAGAGGCTGGAATCCTTCACCAGAGGCTGGCAAAAGGGCTGCAGAGATTAAATGTAATCCACATTCCATAAATAAGGCAGTTTTCAGTTTACATAATGAAGCAGATAGGGTGAAGTCCTACCCACATTTGCTAGTTTCTTCAGTGGGACCAGGATTTCACCCTGGGATTTTGTGTGGTCTACAGAGACCTAATCTCCTCTCAACTTTACCACTACGAGCTACCTTGATGAATTTGGTTTCTTTTCATCAATGTTAATTCCTGAGAAGCATCTTAGAAAGGTACTTTGGTGGATTTTGCTACATATGCTCAAAACAGCTGGGGAAATTCAAAGTGAGTGAGAGCTAGGCCAGAGGTGGAAATATCTCTTTTCTTCAAATTCCTGACACTGCTGAATCTGAACTTTTTTTTCTTTATCCATTTCACTACTTCTATGTGTTATTAGCACCCAATTAGCTAATTATTGCTATTGATTCTGCTGTATTATCAAGGAGACAGCTTTCCCCTTCTGTTTTACCTGTGAATTATGTTTAAACACGCAATAATTATTTTTAAAATGGTAGGTGTAGGAATGAAGAAATACCTCCTCACTCCGTATGCAACACATAGCTTAAGACCGAGAAGCTGAAGCTGAGTTGAGTGCTACAGGTATTTATCGGTGTCACCGTTCAGTTAAACTGATGTGCATGTGACCTGCCTCAATCAAAGGGAAAATCATAGTGGACAGGAGCTAGTTTGTGAAAAGGCACACGTGAAAAGGTATTAACCTGTTACCGCTTTTGGGAAAGGGAAGCAACATCTCTCATTCAGAGTCTAATGTGTGTTTTAAAACCATATACAAAAGTGATGGCCTTTTATCTTTTCTCCAATTGCTCTTTGATGAGTGGCATCAAGAATCAAGCAATGTGGCAGAAAGACCTTGACATGTCCTTTAGTGACATACAGTACCTTGTAGGCATGGATGGTATTCAGCAGAATTGTCTTTCCATGAATAAAATTCTAACATTTCCACAGAAGCCTCTTGATGTCAAATATCTGCCCTCCGCTACTTCAGATGTAATACGTAGCCTTCCAACCATGGCCTCAATTCACAACTCTGCCTGAAATGCTGTGACTCTAGCAATTAAGTCTGCGAGGCTCAAGGCAGTAATAGCAAAACACAAAATACGCAGTATACAGTGTTTAATATTGCTTAGCAATACTGTAAAAGTAGCCTAGTGGAATTATAGATATGTGAGCATGTTTGTGCATGTATTTAATGAACTGAGCTAAAAATATGTTATGGAACATATTTTAGTGCTCTGAAAAAATGTAGAAAAATGTACTGCTCATCCGGAATGAACACAGATTTTCTGTAATAAGCCCTGTGGGTATAACATGGAAAACTCTTTATATCTGCCCACAGACCACAGTCAGGACTGCTCAGCACTGATGATTGCAGACCTAGATGGATGCTGATGTGCACAATTGCCTACCCTATGCATGCACATCCAGAGTTTTTACAGGCTGACATACACAATCACAGCTAAACTGGGTGTGGTTTGTGTTCTCTGCTGTAATATGAAGTTCTTTCACGTTGCATGCAGACCACTGTTAATTTTAGGACCTCCTTACATTTGAGTAACCAAGGCAATGTAAAGAAATAATGCTCCTATGAGAGAGTGTATACATGTAGGGGTGTATACGTGTAATGGAATTTCCTTCAGTAATGCCTCTAACATGCTAACACTACTATCAAGTATTTCCAGAGGCACACAGAAATATTTATTGCAGTTATATCTTATTCTTAATGTTAATTAATCAGCACCAAGAGGTATGTTTACCCCAAAAGAGATTTACTAAATGTCTGGGCAACGATCTGGGAAGCCTGGAAAAGTATAGCATAAAAAAGATCTTTATGAAGCATGTAGAAAGACTTGATTTAGAAAGACTGGCACAGTTGATAGTCTTGAGTGATAGGGAACATGACAAAGAGTTTCACGAGGACTGAGAAAACTAGTTGAATGGGTATTAAAAGGGCAGATGTTTTTCAGTGTTGATAAAACCAGGAAAAATAAAACAAATATGTGTACACAGGAGAAAAATCACAAAGGCTAATTTTAGCTTTGAGGCATTATTCTGCCTTTATATTCACTGGAGGTAGATGGGCATTGAAAGTACCACTCAATCATCTCTAAGCTAAAGCTAGTCCTTGTGGATGTCCCTCACAGTACTGGGCTCTAATTAAATCCTAACTACTCAGTTCAAAGACCCGATTCATCTCTTGAGCAGCAGATCCAGTCACCGTGTAGTATAGTTAACACGATCCAATGTGTGATGTGGTTAGCAACATTGTCCTCTGAAAATGAATAATGGATCTGTGAATGATCATGTAAGTGAAGAACTAGGGAAGGTGGTGTTGTCTGTTGTAAACTGCAGAGAGACAAGAGCACCCAAAGGAACATGTGGTGAATTGTTTCTTGGGGCTAGCAGAGACTGCAGAACAACATAACAGGAGTTCAAGCCCAAGAGCATAGGAAGAAAAGTAGGTAAAGAGTCAACATTTCTTAGAAAAAAGAGCTGGAGTATTCTGAGTGAGTCACTGAGGGCCACCTACTGCTGTTGTACTGGTGAGGGAAAAATCACCCATTTGGTGTAAATGCAGATTATTTACTATGAAAACATTGCTTATCGGAAAAAGCAGTGTCAGTGATAGAGACGTACCCAAACTGGTGACTACTGAAATGCTTGCTCCAGCACACTAGGATAAAAATGACGTGGGAGATTCTGGATTGATTACTGAATTCTTGAATGCCATTATGAGAGTTTAATGTGTGTCTACTGATGGATTCACATCAAATCCAAAGCATCTGTGAAAACAAAAAAAAAAAAGAGAGACAAGGAAATAGATTTATATGAGCAAAACTTGAACTCTCAGTGACCACATACACTAGAGAAAACCTCATTAAGAAGCATGAAATAGAACTGCAGAATAAGTAACTATTTGCAGTTTTCTTAATGAAGGAATGCAGATACTAAAGAAATTTTAGAAACTTATATAGGGAACAAGGTTTAACATATTTATTAGTGCAGTGTGTAGTATACGTGGAACACACAGCACATCAGCAGTACCAGGGACATAAAATAGTATGGTTATTTTGCTGAATGACTTGGACACCATGACTATGTATAGTCTGAGTTGTGAATGAGCTTTTAGGATACTGCCGACTACGCTAATATGTCACAAATACACATTTAGGTAAAAGTTCAGCTTCACAGAGTTTGATGGCAAGGTTACTCTGTTACTTACTACATTGAGGAAACATACAGAGGAAAAAGCAAGTTAAAATCAATTTGGTATCCCTGCAGGGATTTGGTATGCTCAGCAGGGATTGTTCAAAGAAGGCTCACTCAGGCTGTCTCACATTGTATGCAAGAGGAGAGATATGCATCAGGCTCCTTATATCCCTAACTTATTGGTGTTCACTGTGTCACTCTGCTTCCCATGGATTTCCTACAGGAGGTCTTGGCCTGGCTATGGCTCAGACCTTTGCTGCCTTTGGAGCCTAAACCAAACTGCTGCTGGTTTGGTTAAGGAGGAGTGCATCTGCCACAGGATGAAAAATGCTTCTGGGGGAATAGGAGCTCTTATTCCCCAGGCTATAAGTGTGTAAGCAGGCTATATTGTAATTGTCACATTTATGGGCTTCTTTAATGTTCCTTTGAAGCCCTTTCTGTTTCATCTGTCAGAATGTGTACAGAACAGATGATGGACAATTGTTCTGATCTAGTTTGGCAGTATTTATGTTCCAGGCTTGTACATGTTTAAGGGCCATTTAACAATGAACCTTGGATGCTCTGAGGATTTCTCAGATGCGTGGGAAATTCATCCATAGCTTGGAGCCTAAGAACAAAGAAGTTTTAGAGGGGGAGTGGCTAGTAGCAGAAATCAAAGAATTGAGTGAGATTTGGGGAACAAGCATGACAACTTTGACATTTTCTCCCTTGTTCTGTCCCATAGCAGTGACTCTTGACAAGGCTCCACAACACAGGCTGTCAGATGATGAATGAAATAAATAAAACCTGGTGTTTGTACTTCTGATAATATTTCAAAGCACATGTCTTCTTTTAAGAGAGCACATCAAAACTGATGTACTTCGGGTACAAAGAGAATACAGGAGATTGTAAGCGTTAAGGAGATTGGGTCTGGATAAGAAGAGAAGTAATGGAAATGCAATCCCTGCAAAGGGATATGAAATTCCCAATATATGATTTATGTTAGAATCATAGAATCATAGAATCACCAGATTGGAAGAGACCCACCGGATCATTGAGTCCAACCATTCCTATCAAACACTAAACCATGACCCTTAGCACCTCAAATATGTATCCTAAATAACTTGGTAGTGGGTTACTATTCTCAGATGACTAGAAGAATGTCCTATAGGACATTGGGACCATCTCTGGGAATATGAGAACAACCAAACTGGGTCAGGCAAGGAATCCAATATCTTGGCTCCAGCAGCAGTCACAGCACTTTCTAAGGTAGAGTGCAGGAGTGATAAGCAAATAGGGATATATTCTCCCAAGACCTTCCCTGTTTTCAGTATTTTGTGATGTGGGGATTGTGTTTTCTCCCATTTGATTATCTAACCACTTTGTGTACTCATGGAAACTTTCCAGTTCATGTGCCTTGTGTGAGAAAGTTTCTGTTATTTGTTCAAACCTTTGACTGCATATCGTGTCTTAACTCCTGGATTTGGTACTGGAAGACATAAAAAAAGCACATATTTCCTTGACATGTAGCAGTAGCCTGATTATACATCATTTCAAACCACAACCCTTGTTTAATACTCCTCATAGCAGTCTTTCTCAGAAAGTCACTCTAATTTTGTTTAGAAGCACACAGATTTTGTTCTTAACTGATAGTAGTTGCAGGCAGTTTAGTATTTACTGTTGGGGAAACCTAATCTCATATAGAGCTTTGGAGATAGCTTCAGTAAGCTGCAGTTTACTTTTTTGTCCTCTACTATTCACCTTAAATTGTTATTTTACTGTGTTTTGTTAACAAATGTTCATTGGCTTCAGTATAAATAAAGTCTGACCTAAGGCAAACACCTTCCAGAATAAGTGATTTTGGAGGACTTGTTTGGGCCAAAATTGATGTTTGTGAAAAGTGCCTGTTTTTTAGCATATTTAACCTTTTCTGGCACTCTGGTCTCAAAACAGACACCCAAAATCAGCAACTGGTGTGGAAAAACTTGTTTTAGTTTTTCTTTTAGGTAGCAGGGTCAGTGGAGACCTGCCTTGCTCACAGAAGTTAAGTGCTAACATTGTATGCAAGCTGAGCGCTGCAGAGTTGCTAGTATATGTCAGATAAGCTGTTCAATGGACTGTTGTGTATAGCAGCTACCTTAATAACTGTCATTTACTGCTTGTGAGAGACTGAACATACGTTCATAAGTTATTAAAACACAGATTTATAAACCTCCTTTGAAGATATATGTGTTTTCTTCTAACTTGTATTTTTTCTATGTGAGTTTTGAATTAATTGTAAGCCCTTATTTTTATACTTCTTTAGTAGTGGCTTCCATACTACAAATCTCATATCTCTTCAAATAAAACAGAATGCATTTTCTTTCTGTAACTGTGTTAATTTATGAGAAATCACAACAGGATATGTTACATCCATTTGCCAGTAAGCTTCATGAAAGGCGTACTGCCCCATGCAAAGTGGTAAGAAATACATTACGCTATTACAAATGATGCTACAGGGCACTGTTCTCTGGGATGGGACATGATTGCACACAGCCATGCGGTTCCAAGAGTCATGAGCTGAGTATATTCATCTGCAGCATGAATTCAAGTGCAATGCAATTATACAAGTCAGAATCTTGTCCCCTTTTTAATGGCTCATATTGGCATTCACCATCATACCGTTGGAGCATCTTCCATGAGGGAACATTCCATAATGTTCTGTGAGGAACATTTACACTGCTATCTTCTCTGCCCAGTGGAAATAGGCTACTTGTATTTTCTTTTTCTTCATTTCAATTCTTATAGCACACAGAAGAGTGTGAGTGGTATCTAGTTTGGCCTTATGGTTGGAAACTGGGTAGAGATATTGACTCCTTTGTGACTGTGAATGTTCCTAAGTCATCTGGCAACAAATTTTACGATCTTATTAAGCTCATCCAGGTTTATATTTCTTGTTGCACACATGTGAAGCCACCTGCTATCAGGAAGCAATGAGCAAGGCTTTGATGGATGTCATGGCTTCTTTTGCAAAAATGATTGCCATCACTTCCTGCCAAAATTACTTTTAAACATTGACTTTAACTAAACTTGTATTTCTGTATTTCTTCAATAAATTTTGGTGCAGTTTTGTACTTTTCTTTTTTGCTTTCTTCTCATGCCCTAGTGCTTACTCATTCTCTCTTGAGAGAAAAATGAGAAACAAAGCCATAAAACCAAGAGCAGTTGACTGGAAAGCCCATATGTTAGATAACTGACCAGAAGGCAGCAGAACTATCATCAGTCAATCATGTTGATGACCATCTGATGAAATTCACAGCATGATAAAACAAATTTCTTACTGAGTGAGGGTCAGTGAGTGAGCATCAACAGCTAAGAGTTTGTTTGTCTAGGGCATTGGTCAGTATATATTTTCAATCATCTTAAATATCATCCTTTTTGAAGCAGTCACAGCAGTTTATTTAGAACACAAACCCTTTAACATAAAGAAGGATTAATCTTGGAAGAAAACTAACAGAGACAACAGCTTTGTGCCATTTCTTTTGCTTGTATAATTAATGTTCAACATTAAGTGTTCACTCGGCTGATACACGCATGGTACCAGCAAAGTAAATTCATTCAAATGCAAACAATTTCTCTTGTATTGTTTTTGGAACTAAATGGTCCATTTGTTCAGCTCCCTGGTAATACTTTAAAAGCTAGTTACTTTGAAAAGTAAACAAGTATGCAAATATACATCAAGAAGTGCCAGTTGGTTGGGTTTGAGATTTTGGCTTGAAAGAGCCCAAGAAGAGAGAACCATGATTTTCCTGAATTACTGGCAATGCTATATTTTCTATTTTCTATTGTAGCTCTCTGCAGTAGTTTTTTTTCTATTGTCAGCCTCTACAATACTTTTTCTTTTATCCAACCTAGTTTGAAAAAAATTGGAATCAATGCTTCAAGATCGTGCAAATTTTTAGTCAACAAAATAGTGATAGTGGGGAGGAGACCACAAATGCTCAGGAGATTTGAGCTGTTTGGAAAGAAGCAAGCAGTGGAATATTTATGCACAAACTGAATAGACCTACCTACACTGGCTGGGGATGATAGGTTTTTGATTGCTGCAATAAAAACATGAAAAAACAAAGCAGGAAAGGAGAATGGGAAATTTGGGGCAGCTGTGTCCTATTGTGCCTCTTCCCAGCCTAGGATGCTCTGTGCTATGCACAGAGCTGAGGAGTCTTGGGGTTAAGGATTCCCTCCCTGACTCTGCTGCAGCTCAGGACCAGGAGCTCAGGTGTTACAAGCCCATTCCCTTTCTGCTCCCTGCCCTCTGTACTGACACCATTATCTTAGATTTACATTGGAAGCTACAGAAATTTGCTCTTCAATAGTTGCTTATTATGCTAAACATCTTGGTATTCAATTTTGCCAGTGAAGCATCTGCACTCAAGTGCTTTCACCAGTCTTGCCTGGGTGGAAGAGACCATGAGCTGAGCTTTGCTCCTTGCAGGTCATTATCAGGAGAATGGGAATCACAGCAGTTCCTGGATGTCACAGGAGCGGTAAACTGTGAGCCTGTTCCCCAAGCATAAGCAGTGAACAGGAGGACAAAGTTTAAGCCTTCTAGATCTAGCCAGAAACTCAGATTTTTCAATTACGAAACTCTGCATGTAACACTTAGACTGGACAATGTCCAGTAACTTCTCAAAGGCAGATAAAAATGATAATTCATAAGCTTGATATAAGGAAACTCCTGGTTCTTGTTCTTAAGCGGGCAGGTTATTAAATCCCTCACTCAAAACCTGTGCCCACCAGCTTCAGCATCTTGTGACATAGCAGTTATTTAGGACCTGGTGCTATCTCAATGAGCTAGAAAATTTCTCACAAAACCATCTCCCGCTCTGAGAAAGTCCTGCCATTAGCTTTCTGTTAGAGCACCATTAATTCTCTACTCTACCTGTCAGTATGAACCTGTGCTTGCAGATCAATCCTTCAGAATGGTCTTTAAGTTTAAAATTCGTGTTTGAGTATGGATGAATATTGGTTGTTGAAGTTAAAATAAGTATCTGATCCTGAAAGTATTATCATATATATTAAGATATTGAACAGGTTTTTTGTCCCACAGAGAGAATAATGCTTTCTAAAGAGAAGGGCTACGCTGCATGAGACTGTGAGAAGGTGATTGCAATATCAAAGGAGGAAGTAGAATAAATGAACTTTCCAAATATTTCGGTAGCTTATCTGCTTCAGAGAGTGTAAATCATTGTAATTTATTTAGATGAAATTTGTGTAAGCAGAATTATTTTTCTAGATGTTTTCTGTGGATTTCTTTTTGAGGTGATTGAAATAAGACCCACGTCCCAAAGCTATTACTGTAGCAATAAGGATTTTTTGGCTGCATTACATGTTCAAAGATGGTTAGCCTTTGACACGGCAATGAGATTGTTCACTTCTGCAAGATGTTGGAACAGATCAATAAGAAAACTGTCTTACAGAGAGAACACCTGTTTGTCAACCAAGCCTGCCTTAAAGGTATTTCTGATATTACATTTTGAGTTGTTCAGTGGAAAGCCAGTAGCTTCCCTGGCTGCAAGGCTAAATTCCCTCTTTGTTAGTGCACAATTTGGTAGTGGTAAGGAGAAAACTCCACTTACAAAAAAGAAGGAAACACATATCTTTGCAGTGCTGGATATCTTATCAAGTTGAGCTCAAAACTGTTCCACTTATTCCGTTTTGGGCCATAGAAGCATTGCAACTGCTAGTACCATTTTCTGCCAAGCAAAAAAAATAATCACTTTCCTCATCACTTTTGAGTTTTAATATAAATTTATGGGGACTGTTCTATCTAGGTTGAGGCTCATAGGAAAGAGGGACTCTGCCCATTTACCACTGATATTAAAATATTTGTTATGACAGATGTCAGCAAAGTCCAAGACTCAGAATAAAAAGTATTAAAAAAATTTGAATAATGTGAGTGGAACTAGAAAAAAGTGAAGTAATACATCTGGGGAAAAGAAGTATTCAAGTACTAATGCTGGAAAATTGCTAGCTGCTATGTTGATGATGAAAAAAATAGGAAAGTGATGGCATTTTCTCAAGGAGCGGGAGGTAATAGTCTCTTTCCTTGTTGAGAACACTGCTGGAAAGCTCAGAGTGCCATTTCAATTAGGTATGGCATTCCTCTTCCACTCTCAGACTGTTGGCTAGATTTTCTATTACACAGCATCTGTCTCTGTTTCTATCACTTGTTTTTCATTCCTTGTCTATCTCCATAGTGCCTACATGCCAAAGCAGTAATAGATAAATGGCGGTGTATCTGGTAGTTTATGTATTAATGCTCAAAAACTTTTGAAACTTGATTAACTTCTGTTAATTGTCTATATTTTACTTAACAGTACTGAAGAGCAAACTCAAGATAAATACTGGGTTGGGAAAATAGGGCAGATTTCCTCTCTTAAACTGAGATAACAATCAATGTAAGAGCACAGTTTTTATCACGATTAATAATGATGTTAGTGTTATATAGCGAAATCTTAAGAACATCATTACCAGTGATATCAATGATGCAGAGATGAGCAATAGTTGTTATTAAGGGGATGGAGGCAAGCTTATGAAGAAAGATGAAGAGAAGCAGCTTGGCTAAGTAGGGATAATGATGATGGCGGATGTGATGACCATCTAAAATGTATCTGACATCTGTAAACACAGAATAGGGAATAGTTGTGTTCCGTTGGTCATAGCATTACAATTAGGGTTAATGAGGAAAACTGAGCAAAAGAATACACAGAACATTTTTTTTTTTGCTTTTCAGCCCAATGTTAGATTACATTAAATGCCGGAATGGTATCTTCAAAGGATCCCCTGTTGTACCAGCAGAAGCCTAGTTGCTTAAATAATGTAAAAATAAAATGAGAAAGATGCTCATGAGTGTGCAGAGGGAAACATTTTGATACTGGGAAAGGACTGGCCAAGATGACCTCTTCTGCTTCTAATTTCCAACACTCTATTAGAAAAAGTTGGCAGAGATGCCCTATTTCTAGTTTGCAGGCATTTCTCATTTCTTCGTTTGTAATGACAGCCCAGTTTACATCCATAATTGTCCAAAACTTTCAAGACTGGAAATTCAGGTAGCTAAATTGAGGGTTCAGAGCATTAGAGTAGTTTCTCTGGTGGGGTTCATCTGGAGCTGCATAGACTGGATGCACGTGAATCCTGTGGTAGGTAAACTTGAGCTATCTGGAGCAGAACTGTTGGAGCTGAATTAAATAATAATTTTTCAGCTATCTTGGGAGTGGAAAAAGCTGAACATGCATCAGAACAAGCCTAAGAAGAACTGAGGGAAAGAGAACTGTTGTGGGCAGTGCTGCAATTAGCATGACATCTGCAGCACATCAGAATAGCTTCTTTTCCTTAGGAAGTTGCTGTGCGTGCATAAGGACGTGTGCACATATATGTGTAAAGATACTTTCATGATTGCCTTGAATTATATTAGTGGGTTCTTTGGTTTTTTTTTAACATAAAATGGCTCCTTCATGATCATCAGAGACATAATTCAATTGATTTCTAATTTCCTTCTCTGTATGGACCTTAGCTTTCAAGATAATCTCCCTTTTTTTGATGAGAGTACGTCATAAGAGGGTTTGGATGTTGTACTATATAGGAAGGAAACTGGAAAACGTTAGCTGAGAGTAGTTGAGTTATATGAATGATGCTCCCCCAACTCCCCCACCCCTGAGACATAGGGATTTTATCTTGAATTGGAATTTATTAATGTTTGCCAATCAAGCGTCAATGTTTTTCACCAGAAAGATTTTAGTTTAAAAAAACAGAAAATCTGTTTGAAAAGCAACTTTTAATTAACAAAGCTGATTCTAAATTCTCAGAGACAGTATTTGGATGAATACTGATCATTACCAAGCGTAAACAGGCAAGAAAAATAGATGTGTTTTCTGCTTGGCCTCTTTGGTTTGCTGACTGCAGAGCTCCCTGCATGCTGCTACTGTTTAACTAATAAAAAATAAAATAATATGAATTTCAAGCCAATGCTATTATGTATCACAGACTGCTTTCAAAACAGGAAATTATTTGCTCACTAGACTTCATGTATTTCTACTCAAGTGTGCAGCCCTTTTTATTCACATTAGAAAGGAACAGTGTTGTACTGAATTGCACATGTATTCAAAGAAGCAGTACAAATCTGAACAGGAGCCAGATGATCAATTATTAGGAGGTAGTACTGCATTGTGTTGTTCACCAGGAGCTTCAAGAGAGATGAGAAAGAAATTGTCAACGGGAGAAACATTCAATGCAGTTACAAAAAAAAACATAAAAATAGAGAGAGAGGAAGCAGAATAAATCATGGTTAGAATTGTATGCTGAGAGCTAGAGCGGAAAGACAGAGCAAATCAAGGTGACAGTAAATAAAATATTGCTCATCAGCAGAACCAGAGAGGAGAGAGACATCAAAATATGGAGACTCAATCAAAAAATAAAAAGACAGCTCAGGATAGTGACTATGGAAAATCCAGGGGATTTGAGAAACATTTAAAGTAGTTTGGAAAAAGAGAAAATCAGTCAGATTTCTTTTGTCTGAGATGAATGTCACTGAAAAAAAAATGCAAAAAAAAAAAAAAAAGGAAAAAATAGAAGGAAAAACAATTTCATGAAATAAAATATTGCCTCTGCCATCTCCCTTTAAATTTTATTCAGGAGAAGGCAACCATGCTTCCACTAGGGCTTCCCATGGAAGTGGCCACAATGAAGAGTTAAATTTTGACAACAGTAAGGTCTGAATCCCAGTCATCCTCTGCTTCCCTCCTTCCTCAGATGTAATTTGGTCCCGAGCAGCAGTAAAAAAGCTTAATCATAGAATCATAGAATCACCAGGTTGGAAAAGACCCACCAGATCACCGAGCCCAACCACTCCTATCATGCTTAGGTCCAGATAAAATAGATTAGTTTGAGAGAGAATTTTTAACTCTATCGTTTGTAACCACATTATCATAGTCTGAAAAATAAAATATTACTGCTCATATATCCAGTCTGTAACATTTACTGAAGTGTTTGACTGTGCTTGAAGCTAAATAAGGCTCAGTAATGAATGTGCTATAAATTTCTTAGGCTGGAGACTACCAGGTTCTTCTGCTAAGGGTAATGTATGCAGCGTAAAATGCTTTCTATGCAAAACCAACTGATTGCTTCCATTCCTTTGGTTCCATCCTCTGTCTTTCTGTACCGTTGTACAGTCAGTTCTCTGCAAAGGTATAATTTTCCACTCAAATGTATGACCAGCTGCTGGTAGTCACAGTGTGATTGACTCAAGGAATGTGTGGGGTGGGATAATGTGCACACTTGTCTACCAAAAAATGACTGAGAAATGATTGTTTGGTGTTGCTTAGCTTCAGCAGAGTATAGAATTTACTGCTGCTTCTCGTGGCACACAGCACCTGTACAATGACATATTCATTACCTACGCTGTAACTCATGGTTCTTTGTTTTCCTCTTGGTGGATTTTGTAACGCACGGTCAACCCCGTTGATGAATGCTCTGGTTTAGTCCTCCCTGTCCAGATCTGCAGCCAAACTGGGTAGTCTAGCCCCACTTCCCCGCTGTGGGGAAAGGCAAAATGAGAGATGAAGACTTGGGGGTTGAAAACTAAAGCTAAACAAGGTTTAAAGAAACAATAATAATAAAAAGGGAAATTAAAATACTAATAAGAGAATAATAAAGTGTATACAAGTTCTTAAAAGCAAATTAAACAAAAACGCTACTGCTAGTATTGCAAGACCACCCATTTGTAAGAGATCCCACTAAAATATCTTCATTTTGATTCCACCCTAACATCTCACTTCTATCCATTGGTCGAATACTTCAGGTCCCGTTCCTCCTTGTTATTTTATTTATTGCCATTCTTTGGAAGATTAATGTGGCTTCTGCACTGGGCAGAATTCTCTATATCAGTCTGTCTATAGTATCTCTGCAATCCTAGCTCTTCATCACTGTACGTTCTTTATGGATCACATTACTTCCACACCCCTTATCTAACTACTTCATAAAAACCACCTCGCACATTTGTAACGCGTGACAGATCATTACCATAAACTATGTTACTCCACTCAGTAAACACATCTAGACTCTCCATAGGCTAATCACCTTGGTGGATTAAATTATCTGGAGGTGAATTTACCTGCAGCAATCACATCAAAAAACAAACTGTACAGAACAGCATTGTTCTGTTTTTCTGCAAGAGTTTAACATGCCTTCAATCATCTTGTCTTGACAGAAAGCCCACATTCTGATGTTGGTTATTGCTGATGTTCTTTGTAATCAGTAGATTTATTTATGGATATTTAACAGAACACCTAGAAGTGTGAGAGAGAGACATAAAGGATATGTCATGATAATGATAAGCATTTGGGGGACTCTTGTGAGGTTGATGGGGAAAGTAATATAGTTTCCCAATTTGGAGACTAGGTTGGAGATAAAGACATGTAATGAAAGGCAGTTATGCAGATCTGGAAACATCAAGGTGCTTTGGGAAAGCTGTTGGGGAAGAGCGAGACTCTGGTAGGACCAAACAGCATTCACATGCTTGACATAGATTAATTTCTAAATCTGTTTTTAGATAAGTACTTCTCTTGCACACTTCTATATTCATATCTAATCAGAAGCTGTGCCTAAATCACAGATTTCTTATCGGCCTAATTATTAATCTGAAAAGAGAGTTATTCTATCTTTCTTTCATTGTGTGTCTTTTCTAAGACTCATTTAACTTAACACCCATTCTTTGGATGTCTTTTCCTGCCAGCATTTGGAAGAACAACATTTTCAGGCCCTAAGAACAATATTCTGTGGTTCAACCAAATTTTATTGTTAAACTAATTTCAGGCCTAATTCCACTTTGGATTTTCACTGTGCCCTGGCAAGGAACTAGAGATATTGATATAGGAAATGTTTGTTTCTGTTCATCAGCAGCAACGTTCATTTCTCCACAGCTTTGTTACCTAAAAAATGTGTTCTGAGGAAGAATCGTGCAGCTGCAAAGCAATATTCAGAATAGCATAGCAGGTCTTTCTAATCTCTGGTTTCTGCTGCTGCCTGCAGTTTAAGTTATAGGAGGAACACTGTTTGATTGCAGGCATATTACTTCTATTTTGCCCAAACTATTCTTTTTTTTGATCCCATCTGATATACTGAATATTACATTTTACAAACCACACAACTGAATAATGGCAAGATTTTTTTAAAGATACTTCCAGATTTTATGCTCAGACTTATAGGCCTACATCATTTAGACCAAGAAATCCTGTTTACAAGTGATATAGACCCTTGAGAGTGTAATTTCTCACTGAGAGTCAATGAAATTTAGAGTTATAATGTCTATTGCTTTTTGATACGAAACCTGAGCTATTTCTCAAAAATAACATTCTTCTCTTTCTGAACTTTCAAAGTCCTACCTCTTCAAAACACCTCTTAATGTCATCCCAGGACCATAAATTCCACCACAACTTCTTATTTCTAACCTCCGTTTCTCAAAGTTTCTGTAAGTTCGTCTCCCTTTGAAGTAAAAAAACTCATTAAAAGACCGACGAGCCCCACTAAGAGGACAATGTATTCTTGGCTGCCTCATGGATTTCATATCTGCTTCTTGTAGTTCATCAGTACAAGAGTGCTAATAATATCTACTACAATTCACTTTCTATACTCTCTGTGACAAAAAAGCAATCAAACCTGTGGTGTAGGTGTATGGTCCTCTGCAGGCAGCTCTGCTGATTGCTTTTACTCTGCTGTCAGTTAGGGACAGTAAACACAAGCAATAGGTGGGACTTTAGCTCTCTCATTTTTATGTGTGTCTATGCTGTGCTCGTGCATGCAAAGTCATTATTAAAACTACCCATAACTCTGTTTTAATAACAGCGAGAAGCAAATTCCTCATTTGCATTCCTCTTCAGCCACTCTTGCCCTGTTGTCCTCCCGAATGCTTCAACAGATGATGGTTATCCCACTGCCATTTGAGATGCAACGTGCCAGAGGCAGTAGCTGCTAGAAGACTGCCTTGTTTTTCTGGATACCATTTTTCCTTTGATTCATCTTTAAGTGATTTTTTTTTTTTTTTAAATATGCATAAGAAGAAGGTCCTGTGCAAATTTCTCTGGAGATCAATTTGCAAAGCTCTTTAGTAGAAAGACCTATTCTCTAGTGTGTATATTGGTTTGATATGGAAATCCATAAGCCTGCCCTAGATCCACCCACATCTCATATACTGGTGTGCTCTGGGTTTTCTCTGTGAATTCAGGAGTAGAATTCATATCATTTCTCCTTTACAAAAAAAATACTTATTCTTAATTTCTGCAAGTAAACCACTTCTTGAGAATCAGAGTATGTTCTGGGTATGAGCATAAGAATCTGTAAATCTCTCGTATAAAAAGCCTCCTGTGGCTGATGGCATAGAGCATTAGCAGAAAATCGTAAAAGACTACAAATCCATGTGCTAATTAGAGCTTTGCATATCTCTGCTTACCCTACTATGCCGAATGGGAAATAAAATAAAAATTTTAAAGAAGAGTTAGTATTCAAATGAAATATTAACATTCTGCTGAACAAAATATTTTAAATTTATTATTTTCTTCTAGAAGTTCTTTTCTAATGAATTTTTGTGGAAAAGTTTGATTTCAGAGGAATGGTCTTTTCTATTAAAACTACCATTAGCAAATTATCTTATTGCATCATAAATAAACAGAGGTGACTGTGCTGAATGCACAATAACCATCTTGGATTATAAATTCTGATTATAGAATCAAAACTTAGTATGAAATTAATTTACAGCTGTCACTGACCTGCTTTGTCCAGCAGTTCTTCTCCAGACTCTGACCGTGTATGCGACAGGCCAACACGAACAAATAAAATACCATTTCTGGCTTCAATAGAAATGTGGTCATTGTATCAGTGGGACAGAAACTGGGGCCTGAACAGGACAGAAATGTTGCACCACCCACAGGGGGGTTCTGTGGGCTCTCAGCTGAGCGGTGAGTGCCATGACTGTGCTTGGAAGTACCTCACAGAGTACTTTGGAGTACTTCACAGAGAAGAGAAGGCTCTGGGGAGACCTTATAGCAGCCTTCCAGCACTTAAAGGGTGCCTATAGGAAAGCTGGGAAGGGGCTCTTTATCAGGGAGTGAAGAGAGAGGATGAGGAGGAATGGATTTAAGCTGTAAAGGGGGAAATTTAGATTAGATATTAGGAAGTTGTTATTGTTACTGAGGGTGATGAGGCACCGGAACAGGATTCCCAGAGAAGCTGTGAATACCTAGAGGATTTCAAGGCCAGGTTGGATGAGGCTTTCAGCAACCTGATGTAGTGGAAGCGTTCCTGCCCATGTCCCTTCCAACCCAAAACATTCTGTGATTCTTTTAAATGACCTAGACATAGGAAGAAGCTCAATATGAGTTTGAAATGAACCACAAGATACAAATCCATGGGAAACTAAATTTTACTAGCCACATGCCCATGGAAGTATTTGTTCTCATCTTTTGTAAAATTTTACTAGCCACATGCCCATGGAAGTACTTGTTCTCATCAAACGAATAGCATTTTCTTCAGAGAAGGTGCCTTGTGTCTCCAGAATCTTTTCACAGCAACAACATCTGAGAAAATGATATCCCAGCCTAAAACTTAATGACCCACAATGGGAATCACTTATGTTGCTGCAGTTGCATAAAGCCTTCCCAAACTGGAAATAATATATAACTCATATAATGAACAATGAAAATACTGACTGTTACTGACAATATAATATAAGATCATGAAACAGACCACTGGAGTCTATTCTGACCCACTCGGCAAAAAAAAAATATCCAGTATATAACCAGGAGGTTTGCAGAGGATGTATCGTACATTGCAAATTCCCATGGTTTTTGGAAGTCCATGTATAATCAGTAGCCCACGAATCTATTTGTATCACTTATGATAATGGGAAAGAATTACTTATGGCCTAATGCTGAATTTTTATACTTGGGTCCAGTTTTTGATTGCACCTTTGTGCTACTTAAAGTTCATGGGCCAAATTCAGCTGGTTTGTAGCTTCATGGGAACTGATGGCACTCTGGCAGCTGAGGTGCAGTTAGCCTCAACCTTATCAAAATGAGTAAGACTGTGAGCCCTCTCTGATAGCTCTTCAGCCATTGACACACTCCATGAACAGAAATTTATATTCCTCTCTGTGCCTAAATGCATCCTGTAAGCTTGATCCTTTTCCTCTGTATCTGGAGCAGATACTGTGTCAGTGGATTATATGTAAAGCGAAGAATTGCACTGTGGCTATAAAGAGTCTTTTATTTGTTCATTTATGAAGTAGCTCATGGAGTAGCATGGGACTTCATTCTTCCATCTGTTATATATTCCCATCAGAAACAAAAATGTTATTTTCTAAGTAACATAGTAGTGGCTTATTATTTCTTAAAGTAAAGTAAAGTATAGTATTTTCCCCCGAGTGCAGTGTAGTCTGTAGTTCTGGCACATTAGCTGGCATAAACATTTTGATTAAAGCTTGTGAATGTATTAATTACACCTGGGAAGTTTCCAAAGCTTATTCAAACTGCAAACTCTTCAAACTGCAGCCCCCAGATCTGATTTTTTTTTAGCAAATGCAAAATTTGCTATCACAGGGTTGCCTTTTCTTTCTCTGGGATGTTTGTATAAAGGCATGAGGTGGCAAGGGTGTAAATTCTTTTACCCGTTTGGTTCTCTAGGCGCTTTTTCAGAAAGTCTTTGAGTGTCTGATGAATTTTTTACTGTCATGTTGTTAAACATTAGCTTGAAGTCTAAAGAAGTTGAATTCTGTTTAAAGTTTTCTGTGATCTTCTAGGTCTAGCAACATCTGCACATATTTAAGCATTTTTCATAATAACATAACTGGGTATTTGACCCCAAGTAGGATGACAACACTGGAACATAGTCTTTCTAGCTGAGGCTTTATAAATAAGCAGAGCTAGTAAAACTAATAATAGCTACCATGAGCTCTCTGGGCTCAAGTTGGCCAATATGATTTTCTTTGTTCATATTCCCATGGTAGGTTGCTCATGGTGAAATAGAGGGCAGAATCTGACCAGCAAAGCACATAACGTTGGTTGGGTATCCTTATTTTTTTGCAAGTAACATGAACAAGTTCTTACAACAACCTTAAACTGGCTTAGGTTGTGTGGCGCATTTACAATGAGATAGAAGCAAACGTAACAGAGGATCCGCATTCTAAAATCACTGGGCGTATGACCCCAAAAAGAAAGGTATATCTTATCTATCAACAGTCTGCGCCGCTGCCAAACAGCCTAAGAAGTCTCACTGAAACAGTGCTTTGCTCATGCATTCATGCACATATGCATTCATTATGACTGACCTGCCCTAGGAAGGTCCATTAAATGGAACTCATTTCAAGCACAGATGGCCCTGAATAGCTTAATGTCTGCCTGGTGGCCAGAATAAGCGAGTTCTTGATGGCCTTAGACTTCTGATCACATACATGCAGCCAAGGAGGAAATGAAAACATGTTTATCATTTTGATAAACAACCTCTCTCATTGCTGCAGGATGCTCCGTGTAACTCAGCAGAGTCAAATACTATTAAATTGTCATCACTGTCAAAGAGAGAATGTATAAGTTTTGCTACCTGAATCATACTTAATGACTTCGACAATGTATAACACAAATCAGTATTGCTGTTTGCCTTTTTTATATTTGTTTACTGGTAAGTTCAGGCTTAGCTAGAATACAGAGGTGAGTTATAATTTTGAAGTGTAAAATATGCTTTTATTATTACCTCTCAGCTAGAGATATAAAACCCAGAGATGACTAGAAGATGGCTTTTTGTCTTCTGCCAGGCATGCACTCAGACCCTATAGATGATTAGATATTTTAAATCACAGCCACCCACAGTAGGTTCACACTTATGATAAAATATTTCACGCTCTATTGTGTAAATTCAAGGTGGCTTTATAACAGAAATAAAAATGAAAGTTTTTTTCAGGAGTTTGGTGTCCTCCAATTAGAATTAAACTATTTTCAGGAGTAACAAGCAGTTGTCCTTTTTTTACAGTAGAAATCATAGAATAGTTTGTGTGGAAGGGGCCTTAAAGGTCATGTAGTTCCAACCCCCCTGCCACGGGCAGGGACACCTCCCACCAGACCAGCCTGCTCAAGGCTCCATCCAACCTGGCCTTGAATGCCTCCAGGGATGGGGCAACCACAGCTCCCCAGGGCAACCTATGTCAGTGCCTCCCCACCCTCATTGTTAAGAATTTCTTCCTAATGACTAATCAAAATCTTCCCCCTTCCCATTCGTCCCTCCCCAGCTTTCCTGTAGCCCCCATCAGGTAATGGAAGCTGCTCTAAGGTATCCCCAGAACCTTCTCTCCTCCATGCTGAACAACTCCAGTTCTCTTTGTCCTCATAGCAGAGGTGCTCCAGCCCTCTGATCATCGTTGTAGTCCTCCTCTGGACCCATTCACACACACAGAATCACACACAGAATAACCAGGTTGGAAGAGACCCACTGGATCATTGAGTCCAACCATTCCCACCAATCCCTAAATCATGCCCCTACATGCCCCTAAATCATTCCAACAGTTCCATATCCTTCTCATGCTAAGGATTTCAGAACTGGACACAGTACTCCAGGTGGGGTCTCACGAAAGCAGAGTAAAGGGGCAGAATCACCTTCCTTGACCTGCTGGTCACACTTCTTTTGATGCAGGAAGGGTGGATAATTTCTACAGTTCCATATTTTAAGCCTATGCAGAACAAAATCTTCTGAAAGGCTAGAAAACATGAGCAGTGTTGTGATGCCACAGATACTTGCCATCTTCACCAGCCCAGAGTCCTTCCTGGCAGTCAGCTCTGTCTGTCTTGCTTTGGTAGTCATCACATTTCCTTAGTGCAAAGTTCAGGACATCCTTTGAACTGCACACTCATAAAGGGTCAGCGATTCATACTATCAAGCCTTGCTAATGTTTGGACTGAAAAGGATATAAGTCATATTAGGACATTTCATTCACCTTGAAGAAGGAGCAAAGCTATTCCTGATTTGCAAGTTCCTATTTTATTTGCAATGTTTTTTTCTTATTTTCTTGAGGCAGGAGGGAATTAAAAAAAATTAGCTATTTTTCTTGCCAGGTGGATAA
Organism: Clamator glandarius; assembly: GCA_033459285.1. NCBI lineage: Eukaryota > Metazoa > Chordata > Aves > Cuculiformes > Cuculidae > Clamator > Clamator glandarius. Next base: position 259,992 of record JAUNZM010000089.1, on the reverse strand, counting down.
TGCAGCCACTTTATGAAATGTAACTGTCAAGAAAACGGTCACAAGAGACTTACTTAGAGGATTTTAAGACCCTTCCCTCTCCTTTTAAGTTCAATGGCAAATCCCCTATTGACTTCAATGAGTTGGATGAGGCCGTTACTGTGGAAACAAAGCCAGAAGCTACCTTAGCTCAATAGACCATAAACTTCCAAAAAAAGCCATTTCTGTTCTTTGTGACAAGCGCTTAAACTTTTGCTGCACTCACGGACTATCAGGTCAATAATTGACATTTTTTTCAAGACTCCCAGCGCTGTAACAACTTACTAGGTCTTTCCATAATCTAGAACCACTGAGAAAAAAAATCACTGATTCAGAAGAAGCATTCCTCAGATGCTGATGTTATAGTGTGGCCCTTCAATGAGTTTTTTTTCCCAGTCTCACTGTGTCCATTTGTATTTGTTTGAGTGCTTCTATCTATTCCCATTGTGTATATGGCTTCTAAAAAGTCTGATATGCATATGCATGGTTGGTAAAATATATACCAGCTAAACACGTTGCATGCAATGCTATCCAGTAATCACTCACAGATTAAATGAGCTTTAATTGCAAAATCTGATCTCATATAAGAAATTTTCTGGGAAAACAAAAGGTATGACATACGTAACATTTTCCAGGTGGATGGATATTTTCTTCTACATCAGCACTGGAAAGGGTCTTTTTATTATTGCTTTTATTGTTATTTGCATTACAGTTATAGTCCATGCAGATAAAAGTTCCAATTAATGTACTCAGCTGTCTAGTGGTAAAAAAAAAAGTGGTTTTTCATTGCTTTTATAGTTTCATTATGTTTTGCCACTCCTAAACAACTATACATTTTGAGTTAAATTCTTTACTGTTGCAGCAACTTGAGCTTCCACATAACAATTAAAGGTGTTGTAAAGCTCATCCACCACAACCCATTATTTTGAATAGATAATCAAATAAGCAAGACTAGCTTATGTGGTTATTAGTACTCATACAGGAAATTCATAGAGAAAATTAAGCATTTAGCTTATTCACAGATATTTACTGCACAGTCTATGTAGTCTAAAATTAGAAATGCTTATTACTGCATACATTATCTTTAATGTTGAGTTTGCAATCAATAAAATCACAAATCTTTCTTCTCTTAGGGCACTGCCATAAGATGAATTTAACCAATGAGAATATTTTCATTGCTTTCAATATGATTTGCATGGGGGAATAGGGAGTTTATCTGAAGAATTACTTCATAGAAAAATACAAGCATTTTGGGCTGCGTTGATTGTCACAATTTCTCTTCTCCTAAGAGACACTTAAAAGACCATTTGTCAGATGATGACTTTGTGGATTGTGGGGATCTCTTTTCTGTGACATCTATTGGCTTTTAAAAAGCTTGTGTCAGCAGGCCACACACACCTAATAACTACTACATGAAGCAGCATTTCTCTTCAAATGATTTAAATATTTGCTGCAGAGTTAGTCTTGTCTCAGGCTTCCAAACTCATCAGTGCTTAACCCCATGACCGTGCAACCTGAGCTAATTTACCTTAATGGACATTCATAGACATTCGTCTACTGACTCACCCTGGAAGGTCAGTGGTTTGAAAATTTAATTTTATAAAACATATCTGTACTTGGTGGAGTCCCTGTTCATTGGTAGTTGTTGTACCACTTAATACTATGGACACACTTTACGGCACACCCCTGTATGACCTTAACGGCAAACAGTCAAAGGAGATTCCTCCCTGCCTATCTAGCCTCGTATTTCACTACAGAAATGCCACATTTATAGAACTACGAGGTAACAGGACTCACTCCTGAGAAGGAGGATGCCAGCAGACTCCCAGACCTCTTCCAAAATCCCTTGTTCACAGCCAGACATGAATCAGCATCTCCACACTGCTTATTTTCCTCCCTGGCTGCAGGGTTTCTGTAGCGTTCAAAAGCTCCCAAAGTTGTTTCTAAAGAAGTGAAAGCCAAAGGCAGGAATAATGTTTTTTATGCTGTAGTAAAAGCAATCTACTGTTAGCATTTCATAGCAGCATAAAGTAATAATGCTTTTCTAGCAAACCTTCTTACACATCCTGCTCTTTAGAAGGCGGTGCACAATGTTTTGTATTAAGATTAAACAAATCCTGCCAAATTTATGCTGCAATTTCATAAAGTAGCCAAATATCTGTGGGGAACAGACTGGTACTATTAAATACTTGGTGATTATGAGCTAAATACATTCTGAACTGAGGAACTGAGAAATTACTTGGGCAGTGCAGCAGCCCAAAGTAGTGTCTCACCTCCTTGCACTGCACTGCTAAGGTGAATGGGAACAACACACTTAACACTTCATTTCTGTACATAGGATATGCCACAAAAAAAAACAAGTATTCATAAACCCTAAGCCACCATCTATCTGTCTATCATTCCTTTGTGTTCTCTATCTAATAAGATTATTGTAGGAAAAAGACAAATTAAGCTTGGTGAACTTGCACGCAATGGGAAGGTTTCCTGCCCTCACAACAGTCAATTTAGTGAGTGGGGTAGCGAAGGGAAGTGCTGTTGGATCATCTAGTAATTTGAAGAGACTGATTGTCATTACCTCAGGGCTGAGTGCTGCCATAGAATCAAATATTTGGAGAAAAAGCTTATTTCTAGATGGATTCCCTTAGCCCCTGTCATTGTATGAGACAATATTTGAGGGAAGAGATCTTCAATATTACAAGTATAAAATCAGCCAACAGTTGTTGCACATTTACTGTAGTTAACCACATTTCTTCAGGGCCAGATCACGACACAGTCATTTTTTAGGCTGAAAATTCTGCTGATACCAGAGAAGATTGTAATATAAGACAGGTGAGCTGTATCTACTGTACGGGGACGTTTATCTGCATTTCCTATTAAATCTGAAGTATAGCAGCACCTGGCTTAGCCAGGAACATGCACAATGGGAGAAATAACATTGTAATCCCACCTGTATTGTAGCCGTGCAGAGATACAGACCGGTGCATGCCTGGGTGCTTTGATTAGCTACTGCTACTCTTCTTAATCAGAGTGTCAATATTCTCTTTTTCTTTTCTTTTTTTTTTTCTTTCTTTTTTTTGCCAGAAGGAGGAACGTGTGAAGTTATAGCAGCACACAGATGCTGTAATAAGAATCGAATTGAGGAAAGATCACAAACAGTAAAATGTTCCTGTCTACCCGGGAAAGTGGCTGGGACTACAAGAAACAGACCTTCCTGTGTTGACGGCAAGTAGCTCCTCCCGTATATTTGTCTCTGTTTTTGGACCATCCAGTAAATAGCTTTAAGTCTGTAGATTATACATAGGAACTTTGTTGTGTTCTGTTTAACAAAACAGAAAAATCTATGAATAAAATCACACATTTACACCACCTTGCCAGTTCTTTCAGTGCATCGTTCTGTGCACGTGTCACATTAAGATTTACTCACAAAAATGAGAGTACAGCATTCAATATAAGAACGTAGTTAAGTATAAGAGATTCTGTGGCAGGATCAGACCCTTCATAAAAAACTGGACAAAATTATTTATCCCTTGGGTCACTTCACAGGCCCTCCCTGGTGCCACATTAATTTTGATTCATAACTCTTTCAAATGACAACCAGCCATTCATTTTGATTTAATCAGACATATGAAAAGTTAATGGCAAAATAAATAAATAAATGAATCCTGTAGTCTCGTCCTGTAAAAAAAACCTTGTAGAAAGCTGGGAAAACATCTTTGTCTTTTGAAATCACTGTTGCTGTTTCTTGTCATGGAAATCTTTTTGCTAAAGGAAAACACCGTGTTATTTTTGTGTTAGGTTTCATATCAGGTCTAGCTCCACAGAGCGTATTCCTCTCTGAGGCTACCCTATCACTGCTACAGGGTGAAATTGTGCAGCAGAGAAGGAGGGAACCGCGCCTTGGAAGTGCTTAGCAAAATAAAAATCATACAAGAAAATGTAGTAGTAAGTAGGACTAATCCCATTAGTTACCCTTCCCAGACAGGCTGTTCTGTGTTGTAGAATCCCTCAGTGCAGCAGCTTTGTGAAATAGTATCTAGTAAATATTCCTCGCTATTCTTTACACTAAAGACCTGATGCCATTGTTTGTGCCACCCCCCAGCCTAAAGGTGCTGCAGAGAGCCTGGGGTGGTTTTTGGCTAGAGTCAATGTGGACTCTGCCCTGGGCTCTCCCCATCCTTCCCGTGGTGGGATGTCCAGGGGTGGCAGTAAAGCTGCAGGTTTTGGAAACCCCCATTTCCTTTTCATGTCTGTCATTTGCCACCTGGCTTCCCCCCCAGAGGAGTGAGATGGGAGAGCTGTAAAAGCAAATGCAGGGAAAAATGCTTTCTTCTGGGTAACCTTCTTCAGTTACATGCTGCAAAGGCACTAGAAAGGGAGCACGGGCTGGTCCAGTTGTAGCCCCAAGCTGGAAAGGAGTATTGGTGTGTGTCATGGACTGAAGGATTGGGCACAAAAGCTCTGAGTCTTGCACGTTCAACACCAAAATGATGAGAGATTTGGGGTTTCTTAGAGAACCTTATGTTTTTCTCAGCAAATATTTTTGGTGTATACATATCTTGTTTATATATTGAAGACAGAAATAAAATTATTTATTATTTAAAAAATGCTTTCAATTTTTTAAATTGTGAGGCAGTATTTCATAGCTTGTTACTCTGGGAATGTGACTCAGCTTCTGAACTTGCGACTAAAAGCACACTATGAATGCACCTGTAAACAATTACACTTCAATCCACATTTTGTCATTCTGTCACTGCCTAATTACCCTGATAATAAAACTTTTCTTTTTTTTGTTAAGCACACTCAGAAAACCCTAGGTGAAACCTACAGCTGGTCTTAACAAAAGATGAGCTGTACCAGCCTTCAAGAATTTCATGTTCTTCAGTAGATCATGAAAAACAGAGGGACTGGATAAAGCAGAGACATACCATTAATTCAGATCTCGTAATTCTGTTCAGAGAAGAGGAGCTCAAAGAATGCTGTGTTAAGAAAAAAAAGTTGGGTGCAGGTGTGGACTGGAGCCTAATTGCTTTGTCAGGATTGCAATGAAAAGAAATGTTATTGTCTGGACTTTTGAAAGGAGTAAGGATAAAACAATGGCTAATATAAAAGTGCAAAGCTAGTCCCATTGAAATCACTGGTAAGACTCTCAGTGACTTCAAAGCCAGTGAACGTGAACTACAAAGGAATGTCTTCCCCTTTCAAGTTTAGTTGTTGTAGTCAGCCCATAGCTTCTCTTGTAGATGGCTGGTGAAGGGTTCAAAAGCCCAATATGCTGCTTGTAAAAATAACACAAGGGGCATTTTCTTTGGCTTTTGTTTTAAACTAGGCTTTGCTTTGCACTTTTTGACATAGTGGCCTGTATTAAGTCAAAATTTTTACCTATTTACTGGTTCTGTTCTTACTAAGGCATTCTCCCAAAACTTCCTATGGGAGTTCCATTGATGTCAGTACTTTAACTCACACAAAGATACGGGATTTACGGTTTCTTTTGTATATGAAGACCTTTCAAAAGGTTATCTGCAACTTTTTGCCCTCTACCTACCACGTTGAAAGGATTAAGATAATTTTATCTCACACTAGGTTTTACACTGTATACAATTTCAAGCTGTAATCTGTCACTAATTTGATTGGGTCCATTAATTAAATGTCCATGAGTGTTCTGGTACAGCTGTATACTCACACCCAAACAGACCAATCACATTTGAGAGGTAACAAGGACTGGGAGGTTCCATGTTAGCAATTTGACATTCATTTTTCATTATTGCCTTGAGACGCTTCCACCTGACGGCTGTTTAGTAGTGTGTATAAAACAGGCTGAACTTCAGTCTTGCCCTGTTTATACCATTAGCCAAACTGTGTCTTAGTGAGATCAGAATCAAGCTTTTGGAGTTCTCAATCCAGTTCCATCAGAAAACACTGCATCAAGGCTGATGCTTTGACAGCTTGAGTTCATGTTACAGAGGAGAGATTGCTTTGCCAGCAATGCAATCAGCCATTGCTTCAGGACACAACTGGGCTGCCTGGGTGGGATTGTGTGGAGAGCTAGCTTTGTTTTCCATTTAAGAGGGAATACATAGGAGTCAGCTTAACCTTTTTAAATAAGTATCAGGTGCGATAAATGATCCATGTTGTGAGATTTCATCATGAGTAATACAATCATAGTACACAGGACTCACGTATGTAGTCCTCCTCCTGAATGAGCTGAAATTCAGGCCCAGTACATGTAATTTCTGCTACGAAGGGCAGGAAGCTGCTGTGTATTCCCAAGCATCTCTTCCTGCCAAGTCCAACAGACTCTTTCTTTGGGGCCTCAACTTTAAAGAGTATAGTGAGGCCAGACTCCGGCAGCCTCAGAAGTTGTAAATTATTCCTTGTCACTCACTCAGTAGACACAATTGTAAAACCTACCTCGATCACCAGTGAATTATGTAGCAGCCAAACAAAAGCCAAATCTCCTCATGAAAGAGGTGCGAGTTTCTGTTTCTTTGCCTCTTCTGTTGCGCATTTACTTTCATTAGTCCCTTCACTATTTCCAGCTCTTCATTTTTTGAAGGATGAGTTTGAATACTCTCCTCCCTACAATTTATCTTGCTTGCCACTTGCCAGTAGCATATACCATGGCCATCAGTCTATTCAGCTCTCTGCCTGGGCTGCCATGCCATTTTCTCCATTTGCCCAAATACCTCTTCAGAGCAAGTCCCAAATAGATTTCCTTCATTTGTGTTACAGCAACTAGAGAAGGTCCCCTTTTCTAGGGAAAGAAATGTCAAGGATGTTCAAGGAGTTCCCAGCCTTCTGCCTACAGAGTGCAGGGAACCTGTGCAGCTTGGAGTGTTGTTATCCTACTTCACAGCAATGTTGTTGGACACAGCTTGAGCATGGGCTGGTTGGATGTATCAGAGCAACTCCTGACCTGTTGTCCCACCTGTGAGCTTCAGATGGATGGGACCAGCAAGGAGCTTGAATTTGCAGCTCAGACTAGCGTGCAGACCCCTCTAGCTTCAAACCTTGATGGACCTGCTCTCTCCCATTTTCCTGTTACTGCAGACACTTTTGTGTGATGTGCAGGCTATTTCTGCGTGGGTTTCATAGGCATGCTTCTGAATTTACACCTTCCCTCTCCACTACGCTTACAAACATCTTGTCTTCCTCATTTCAGAAGTCCATGGATTTTCCTCCTCCTCCCATAGTCTCCATGGGTTTATGAGGGCACTCAAGTGTCAGCACAAATAGCTGGGATTTGTCCCCTTGCCAGCTGTTGCATGGCTAGTACAACTTCTCCTGTGGGTTGTAGTTATACTCCCTTGTCTTTGTCAACCAGTTTCTTCTTTTGGTACAGTGGTTATCCAAGAGATGTGTTCCCAGTAAACTCCTCTGCTTCTTTATAGCAATGCCTCTTGCATCTTCCCGGTAGGGTCAGTGAGCACAGGACAATCATCCTTTCAGGTGTGAAGCACACATCCTTTCAAAAATCTCTTCACCTCTGTGAATAAAGATCAGTTAGAGGCTCTAAAGTTTGAGGTGTTTTTTTCTTAAGTTAATTATCTGTTATTCCACATAAAAATAAAAGCATCCACTAACAAAAAGGAAAAACCTTCATATTATTCTCCTTTTTTTTTAAATAGATATTTGTCCTTTTCAGAATTCTTCAGCCAATCACAGTACACATCTTACATTAAAAATCCTTCCTTTGTTCATGCATAATGTGAAGGTACTTTTAATCTTGTTCAGAACTTCGTCAGAGCTTTCTTTTCCTATCCAGTCTTGTTTCTCAGTAGGGAATGTACTGAGCATAGTGAACCTGATGAAAAAATGTGACTCATATATACCTTCAAAATGTCTGTTTGGACCTTTTCTAGATGTACTCGGCATATTTTCAAAATATTTAAATATTATTGAGGGATTTGCATTCGCACTGCCTCCTGAAAAGCCCTTTTGCTTTTACTCTCTTAACAACCAAAACATTTTTTTGAAATAAATGGCTGCAGACTGCACCAGGTCTGGTGGTTCTACCAGATCTTGGCATCATACAGGGTTTCATAACTTCAAAATAACTTTGTCTTGACAGTATCAAAAGTAAAAGTTGTATCAATGCTGTCATATTTGGGTCAGGACCATAACATCCACCTCTAATTCTTCATTGACCTAATCCTCATGCAAAATTGATACCACTTTTCTCAATAGACTAAAATTTTCCTCTACAGCATGAATAAAGTTGACTGTGTGAGCTAGACAGCAGCAATAAGCACGTGGTACCAGTGTATTGATGATACTTACATCTCTTTTTCGGTTCCTTATTGCTTGTCTACACATGACCTGAAGTTTTCTTTGGTTGCTTCCATTAGCAAAACAGTCTTGTGGCCACTTCATTTATTTTTTACTTTAGTTTGTCATTTTAGGGGTTTTTTAAGCATCCCATTTTAGTACTCAGTATAAATAACATGAATGTTTGACTGGACATGGGATTCTCCACCTTTTCTATGCTCTGGTTGAAAGCATGTGAAAATTCTCTTATTTGGAAGTTTCCCATTTCTTGTAAGGATACATACATTTACTTTCCACTGCTCTTTGCAGCCACTGTTCACATTCCTTCCAGGATATCAATAAATAGGACTGGTCATAAATATCTAGTGTGAAGGAGACAAAACCAGAAACCAAGTGAAAACACAAGGTTACTGAATAAATATTAATAGAAAACCTCTGATAATATTTGCTCAGTTCTAGTACTGTGTATGATTGCTATACAAATATAATAGAAATAAAAGATATTTATAATTTTAATACTGTCACTTTTATACTGTGATTAACATGCCTGGTACCATATAATTTACAGTGTTATTGAACTATTCTGTACAGTCAGTAGGTGGTTATTTCCATGTGTTCTTCAAGGCCCTTGAATAGCACATAAATTTTTCACCTGTACTGAAGTTTACTTTGTTAATGATGTTCTCAAACAGATATTTTTAATATTTGAATTTCTCTATTCCCTTTTCTTCAGTATTCTTCTAGTCTCTTTTAAAGCCTTTCAGAGGCAACTTCAATATTTCTTGCACAATTATCTGTGCAATTTGTTGGACCACAGAAAAGCACCTGCACTGCCTTTTGAAATCAGCCACAAAGGGACTTTACATGCAGGTTGTTCGTGTTGCCAGGGCTTTTAGAAAATGAGGTGGTTTTAACACTGGTCAAAAACAAGAAGAAAAAGTAATGTTCTACTAAAATACTGTGTAGTATCTCTCCCTCTAAATTATTCCTGCAAGAAAGGTCTCTGCAGAGATCTGAGGTGATCTGATTCTGTTTTGTCTGCAACACAGGATTTGAAACATTAGCTCTCAGGCAGCAGGACTAATGTTTTAACTCTCCATGGTCTGTTGTTGTCCTGTTTTATGCCAGTCGCACATCAGGGGAAGGGAAATCACTCACTGGTACAGAACAATAAAATGAAATTAATCCGATATTTCCCTTTCTCCCAGAGTGGCTTTGGATCACATCGAATTTCAGATCATTCCATGATATATGAAATATTAATGTGCATGTGCACACTTCAGATTTCTATTAGTTTGAGGATTATCCATCACTAGCTACCATGCAGCCATGTGAATTTACATCAGAATTTGTCAGGACAGATTAACTAAACAGAAGTCTTAATGATCACTGGGAGCACTGGGAGTTCTAATCTCTCTGGGCTAGCAGCTCACTACTCTCCAGACTTGCTACTGGGTGGTTGATACTGCACGTCCTTTTTCTTTCATGTGCAATAGTGGGAGAAGAGAGAGAACAGCATTCACTTTGCTGGCATTTGCCCTCCTGTCTCTCAGGCAGGACATGAAAATCAAGTGGTCATACCCGGTAAGTCACTCCTTAGGCAGACAGTAAGTGCAGCCGTGCTGTTGATGTGAGCTATTCTGTTTTATATTTTAAATTATGGATAAGATGTTTTCTGTAGAGTGAATATTCACAACTGAAGAGTGCTGTGTTCCTTTGGTGCACAGGTGCAGTGCATCCCCTCACAGGTCCCTGAGCAGCTGGGAGGATGCTGGCCTGTGCATCTTCCCACAGCACCTCTGCTACCCCACTTGTCACTGGCTAAGAGATGAGCGTGGGAAATGCAGAAGCTTCCTGGTTCCCCCTGGAGCGAGTGAGGGATTCAAACCCCATAGATTCAAGTGAAAGACTCCTATTGACTTTGGGTCAGGTCATTTAGTAAATGCTTTGTTAGATATAATCCTGTATCTATCAGCACTTACATCAAGTGAAAATGGTTCACAGTCACAAAGCCAATAGTTTTCTATCTATCTAATGTGCACTTTAGGTGGTATCACCAGAAAGCCTTTTTTTCCTCCACTTTCTCACTTTCAATCAATTCTTATTCCTTGAAGAAAGGGGGGGAAAATGTTTTTTGAAATCCGAGGAGTCAGCTTCTCATCCCTCTAGCTGTGCTTCGGCCTAGATAAGAAGAGATCTCAGGGTCCCATATTATTAATGCACTGTCTATATGAATAACGAGCAGGCTTGGTAAATTATTCCACACTCCTGGGAAAATCTATTGCCCTGTCCTTCTGCAGCACCACTGGAACTGAGCAGGAGACTCATATTATTTTTTTTTTATTTGGTGAATTCAGATGACTTCATTTGTAAGGAGGAAAAAAATGTATCTGTTCCCCACTGACACTCATTTAGTAGGCTCAAAAAGAATTCACAGCATATCACGTGCACTATTAAAAAAGGAGAGAAGCCTAACTGTGTACTGGAATATTTTAAGACTGCTTTTGTCCAGAAACATGTATTCTTGAAATGCCCTTGCAGCCACCCTGAAACTGCAGTGAGATTCTGAGAGGTGCTGACTTCAGGGGAGCAAAAGCAAAACTGGCAGTGGCAATGCAGAGTAATTAGCTCATTTTCCAAGTCACAGCAACTCTCATTACCAGTTTGCCTTCTAATCTGCAGGGCAGCGGCTGAATGGAGCAAAGGGGAGGTGTGTGCCTGACCCAGCTGATGGTGGGAGGTTTTGTGTCAGGACATCGTCTCATTTCCTGAACCCAGATAATCAGTGAGTGACCTGGGGAGAGCAGAGAGGCTGTGCTTCTCCCTGAACAAACACAGACATATATATGCATGTGCATGTATATGTTATATATCTATGCATATGCTGTGGAGTCATCCTGCCATGCACAGCACATCAAAATGCTGTTCAGGTGTGTACGTATGTGATCTTAGCGATTACAGCACACAGAGGGAGAGTAGCCAAGGGTCAGATTTGTAGCCAACTTGATCCAAATTCAGCTGCTGAATTAGGCATTTCCCTATCTCTCAGTGAGGGCTGCATTGTTTGTGCCACTTGCAAACATCCACCAGGCATTAGGGAGAAGTAGATAGATGATGATGTCTTTCTGGTGTGAAGATGGTGCAGCTAATGAGATCGTCTGACTGTGGGTTTATGTGAGTACATCTTCATCTCAGCTATAATTTATCTCCACACCTATGACTTCTGTTTCTTTCTTTTCCAATTGACATTGTGGTTTCCTTCATAGCAAAGCAACCACCCTTTTTAATATCAAGCCCATAGAAGAGCTGACTAATCCACCCTTGATGAAGTGCAGAGAGTTCACTTAAATCCCAATTTCCACAGAAAAATACGTTTTCTTTTTCTGCTTAAGAGGGGAAAAAAGCCATAAGTCATGGCACTATCTCCATCTGCTTAAGGGGTGGTCATTTTTCCATGCTCCAGCTGACAGGTTTCAGTGCTGACACAGAGGAAGCAGAGCCCTCACAGCCAACCAAGGTGCACAAGCAGCAGTCTTATGGTGAAATCAGAGAATAGCTTATCTGCGTAGCAGTGTGAAAACACACAGGAACTTGTAATTATTTCACCTCCATACAGAGGAAAGTAACCTTTCTCTAAAATACTTGCAATAAGCCTACTAGAGGCTAAATGGAAAAACAGTAGGAGTTTTCTCTTCTTATAGGTAGCATTAAGTGTTAATCACAGCACTGGAAAGAGCCTAGTAAGGGGTTTTGGAGGCAGGGGAGTGCAGGCACGGCAGGCAGCCAGCCATGGCAGTGTGCCAGGCACCGCAGGCAGAAGGAAACAAGAGCTGGGTGGGGAAAGAAAACCTGAAGTAGAAAAAATTCCCATGCAGGAAGCCACAGGTAGGATCATGCAAGTGAGCCCTGCGAGTTCAAGTAACATAAGGACCAGGCGTGCTGCCTGGCCAAGCATGAAGAACAACTGAATGAAAGGGGGGTTGCACTTTTGTATGCACAGATCTACCAGGGCCAGCCCAGATTATCCCAGAAAGAGGCAGCAGCCCCCCTGCAATGTATCTGAAAATCATAGAATCATCAGGCTGGAAAACAACATCGGATCATCGAGCCCAACCATTCCTATCAAACACTAAACCATGTCCCTCAGCACCTCGTGCCTTAAACACCTCCAGGGAAGGTGAATCAACCACCTCCCTGGATAGCCTGTTCCAGTGCCCAATGGCCCTTTCTGTGAAAAATTTTTTCCTAATGTCCAGCCTAAACCTCCCCTGGTGGAGCTTGAGGCCATTCCCTCTCATTCTGTCCCTTGTCACTTGGGAGAAGAGGCCATCACCCTCCTCTCTACAACCTCCCCTCAGGTAGTTGTAGAGAGCAATGAGGTCTCCCCTCAGCCTCCTCTTCTCCAGGCTAAACACCCCCAGCTCTCTCAGCCGTTCCTCATCAGGCCTGTTCTCCAGCCCCTTCACCAGCTTTGTTGCTCTTCTCTGGACTCGCTCCAGAGCCTCAACATCCTTCTTGTGGTGAGGGGCCCAGAACTGAACACAGGACTCGAGGAGCGGTCTCACCAGTGCCGAGTACAGAGGGAGAATAACCTCCCTGGACCTGCTGGCCACACCATTTCTGATACAAGCCAAGATGCCATTGGCCTTCTTGGCCACCTGGGCCACTGCTGTCTCGTGTTCAGTTGCTGTCAACCAACACCCCCAGATCCTTCTCCTCCAGGCAGCTTTCCAGCCAGGCTTCTCCCAGTCTGTAGCTGCACAGGGTTGTTGTGCCCCAAGTGCAGGACCCGGCATTTGGCCGTGTTAAACCTCATGCCGTTGGTCTCAGCCCAGCAGTCCAGCCTGTTCAGATCCCTTTGCAGCCTCTCAACCCTCCAGCAGACCAGCACTTCCACTCAGCTTAGTGTTGTCTGCAAACTTTCTAAGGGTGCACTCAGTACCTATTGCACTTCAGCAACGCTTAAGGAGAGGTTTCCAGATGTCAGGAGCTTGATGGAAAAAGCCTCGGAAGAGATGACAAGGCTGGGGTGATCAGCAGTGTGTCGGAGCCAAAGAACTTTGCTTGGGGTGGTAACACAGAAGTAGCTCAGATGAGTAAGATATGGATATTTAGGACGGACTTTCATGTAAGATCCTGGATGTATTCATTTCCATTACCATTCACATCCACTGCAAGGTATGAAGTCTGATCTGTGTAGCAGCAGCAAGGCAGTGAGGGTAAGAGCTTTTCTACCATTTACTAAATCTGTGTGGACTGATGTTGCCAGCTGACACAAGATGTGTGTTGACTCAGGAGTAAGAGGTTTAAACCTCTGCCTTTAAATAAATACTGGGTTTATCTGTGCTTTGTGTGCCAATGCACATGTAGGCAGTGCAAGTACAATATTCAAAACAGATTCAGAAAGTGAATTGACACTCAGAGACAGATTTTCAGCCAGTGTAAACTGGCTCTTTAAATCCAGAGAGACCTTCTGTTTTTTGCCAAATGAGGACACAGTTTGTTGAGTCTAGGAAAATTAACAGAATGGCAACTGGATATTAATCCTTGATCGTGATCTTTAGGGAATATATGAGACCAGCACTCAGTTAATCAGTGGCTAAGAAGAGCCAGAGAAATGTTAAGGTTGGGTTAGCATCTGTGCTATATCCCCTTACACCAAATCTTTGCAGTAATTGAGATGATAATCTGTCTCTGCCAGGAAAGACCATGTTACTAGATGGCTAATTCTGCATAAACTCACATCATACATCTTTTCTGCACCAGATATTATATTTTCAGTGCACTAGGGCTGTGAAATGCTGCTTTTCTACAGGCGCCTCCAATGTAATGTAGAAAATTCATGATCGGAGTATTGCGCAGCATTTAATCTTTTTTTTTCTTTTCTTTCAAGCTACCTTCTATCTATAAATGTGGCGCTAGTTCATAAGGCTTAAGTGTGGTTTGTAGGATTACGATTTGAACACAAAAGTAAGTGGATGATTAAGGAAGAATGGAAAATGTTGCTACATAGTCTGCTTTCTTTAAATGAAGGGATGAGAGCCTGAAGTTACTATACACTGAAATTTTAAAGAGAAAATGACTAAATCATTTTAAGAAGAATATACATAGTTAATCCTTTTATTAATGCAATGAGTTCAAATAAAAGTCACTAGTTTAGCACTGGAATTGTCTGTTGTGTTGAACTACATTAATTAATCTGGCAACTGCAACTAGAGGCAGACAAGTCAACAAGTGTTTAATTGATTTCAGAGGATCGATTATCCATAAAATTGATCACAGACACATTTCTAGTTCCTGATCGCAGAGTACAGGATAGCTGCAGGACTCAAACCTCTCAGTAGTTTGTCAGTCTGGTTTGGGTGATTTTCATGCATTAACATTGCAGAATTGCCTTACAGTTAGGAATCAAGTAAGTACATTGCAAGCAAGGGATTTATTTGAAATCTTAGACTTTGTGCTGAGGAAGTCTGCTATTCAGCACGTACATTGCCTGCAGATTTTGGAACAGGTCTCTATACGTGGGTGTCAGAAAGCAGTTTACTAATCCAGTATCTCAAAGAAACCTTTATTCCTCTTTGGGAGTGAAGTATTTCCATAGACTATTCAGTTTTCTACAATAACGGCTCAAGGTTAAGCTAGCACAAGTGATGATGTAGTAAGGAAAAATTCAATAATATTTAAAAAGTGCTGTCTCTCCCTTTTGAAACTTATCATGCAAAAGACAGCAGTGTGGAAACGAGCTGTGTTCTACAATTTAAGCATTCTGCCCTGTGTTATTAGTACCTAAAGACTGTTCTGTAGACAGATGGATTGTTTTTAATATGAGGTCTTGTGTAATCATTTCCTTTTGATTACAATTCCTAGGCAGCAAGCATACAGCAGACTTTTCAAGATGCACGTGCATGGTCAGTACATTTTTTTTTATCTTCCTAATGCACTCAGAACTCACAAACAGCAAGGTAAAGCATTAGCACAAACCATCACTCAGGAATGAAATTGAGAAGCAAATGACACTGTCCTAACTGAGGACAATGGTAAACCTCCCATTAACTCAAATGGCAGTAGAAAACATATCTCTGTATTGGTTTTGTTATTACAAAACACCCTCTGTTCTTTCTTCAGACCCCTCCACAAAATATCATCAAATGCGATTGTATGTAATCTAATTATGCAAGTACTAAATGAACTCTATTTCCTTGGGAAATTTCCTTTCCTCCTCTTGAAAATAGCTAACCGGATAAACAGATTTTTAAACAAGAGCACCCAGAGCCCCTGTTAAATAAAAGAAAAACACAACAAAGACCATGAGTGTTAGTATCACATTAGTGAGATCGTTATCCAGGGACACAGACAGCTCTTTCTCACCAGGATGAAGGAAAGGACGACCACTGCTTTGAACAACAGAGCACAGGAACGAAGCAGTAAAGGAGAAAATCCATTTGTTTTTGACAGTTTGTGTTTCCTCTGGGATTCAGTTCAGTAGCAAAGGCCTGGCCTCATTATTGCACTGGTGCTATTCATTTCTCTTGTTTGTCCGTGTATTGTGATGAATTTGGTTCATCCGAATGTCAGGCAGGGAATCAGGTGAGGCATTTGTGGCAGAGCTAGAGGAACGTAATGTGTCTCCGTAGCACAGTGACAGATCCTTTCCTGGGATGGATGTGCAGTTCTGGCCACTCGGCTTCAAAACACAGAGGAGAATTAACTTGTGGGCCCAGGTGTGGAGAAAGGTTTTAGCTGCTCAGGAGAATGGGCAGCCTCTGTTGGGAGAGAAGAATTTTAGAGCAGCAAAGCAAAGAATGAAGGAGGATGAATCTGCTGTCGGGTCAGTGCATGTGAACCAGGAATGGAGAAGCACTAAGAAAACTGTGGAGGATTTAATAAATTCCCCATTATTAAATGTAGGTCGGCAATTGGAAGAACAGTCCTAACTCTTCTAGGAGGTTGGCAACAGCTTCCTGGTAATGATGCCAGCTAGTTTTGGAAGACTTTCAGTGTCTTTTGCCATAACCACAAAAGGCAAAGAAATTACTATTTTTTGATAAAATAACACCACAGCATACTGGTGAGTGATGGGTGGACTGCAGGCTGTTGTGAGTCAAGAAAAAGAGCTGTAGAGCAGGTTCATAAGAATGCATTTGTGTGTAAGAGAGACAACAAACTGCCTATATGCTTCATCTTTAATATAGCCAGAACTGATCCAATCTAGCGAAAAAACCCAAATCTTATAACAAACAAATCATATTAGTTTTCAGGGAGCTGCATTTCATACCAACCAAAAGATGGAGTTGGGAGGGGTGTATGCGTGTGAGAGAGTTTTTGAAATGTGTTATTTGAAAACAAAAATGTTTTTTCAAAGTTGTGAATTTTTAATAATAGGGAGGATAAAATTGCCAAGACAATATATGGAAGTTTCATCCCATTTTGAAGTCTTTAGTTACAGTTTGACTTTATTTGATACAGTAATATTTTATTGTTTGGTTGGCCAACAGTAATATCATTTTTTATCCGTTTATTTGCACTAAAGTGCTGATAAATCAGTTTTAGCAGTTGAACCAATTAATTCTCCATTGTAAGTATTGACTTAGACTTTTTAAATCTATTTGTTGGAAACAACAGTGCTGGACTTCCCTGGATGAGCAATAATGAGGGAGTATTCCAGAATCCTTTTCTACTACTCTTCTAAAATAGCACTTGTAAGTTCTGTGTGGTCATTAAAAAAAAAAAAGAAAAAGGAAAAAAAAAGTATTTGCAAACACAAATTAAGTAAATTATAGCCTTGCTACCTGGCTTGCATTCTTCAATTGACCCCTGGTGCCCACAAATGGGGATTCTAGCAAAACATATCTGTTCGAGTCTGTACATTTCCCAGCTGAGTGTGCTCATTAACACACAGCAAGGTGGAAACTGTAATCAGAAATGATCTGCAATTACAACAGACATGATCTAAATATGTATGTAGTCAAGTTTGGTAAATCAAATGAACGGGGGAGGATTTGTAATTCCTAAATGTAATTCCTAAATGTAATTCAAATGTAATTACACACCACCCAGGTCTCTGCTTTACTTTTACTGTTTACTAGCACTGAAAATCTTTTGAAAGCTAATACAGTTTCCTAATAAAGAAATAAATTGACAAACCAGGTTAGGAGCTTATAGCCAAATGCATCAACCCTTATGCAAAGGCCTTTAGTGAAAACTCCTCCAAATGCTCACTGTATTGAGTCAGTATATTTCTGAAATAATCAGGAACACTCATTTGTAACAAGCTTTGGGTTAGACCCTTTCCATGTGAACCACTTTCAGGTTAAACTCATTATTTGTGGTAAGCATAGCCACACTCATCATGCATTTTGCGTGCTTAGTTCTCAAGCCAAAATACAGGAGCTGCATTAGCTTCAGGGCAAGTAATCAGCCTCCTGTGATATCAAACCTTATGTCACCAACAGTAATAGGCTGAAATAGTCAGAGCCTCATAAGAACTGTGCCTGCTCAGTTCCTATTAAAATTAATAGGCACTGGGCATCCATTCCCTCTAGGCAGCTTGGAAAATACCAGCCAAAATGTAGTTGTAAGTATTAACCTTTAGGAAGTTAGTGTTGGCAGCCTCCCACTGCTCTATACTAGTTTCCAAAATCAGTAGCTCTGATTAGGCATGAGCCCTGCAAGAGAGCCTCCTGCTCTGTTTTGATGGGACCACGTCCTTAGAGGCTGCTGCTCTGCAGCTGCTGGTGGGGAGCAGCTGTGGGCAATTTACACCTTCAGGCTGTTTTGACTGAGTGGATCCTGGAGAGTCAGAAGGTAAGTTATAAGGTTGCTTTGCTACCTGTACTAGGAGCAGCCTGAACTGAGTCTGCCCAGGGAGGTGTTTAAGGGGAGGGCGGATGAGGTACTGAGGGGCATGGTTTAGTGATTGGTGGGAATGGTTGGACTTGATGATCCGGTGGGTCTCTTCCAACCTGGGTATTCTATGATTGGGTTTTTTTTACTGGTCTGCAGTGGTGGGGAAGCTGGATTCATAAAGCTTAGTAAAGGTGACATGAAAACACTACCTTGGCTCTGAGTATGATGCAATATAGAAGTCTCGGACAGAACCAGCAAAAATATTATTGCCTAACTGTTAAAATAAGAATCTTTGGTACAGAAAAAAAGCCTGCCCGTGAATGCTTTTACATATCAGACCCTGTAAGGAACTTCGACCCTGCTGATCTAACCCTCTTCAGTTAAAGGACTTTTTTCACCTTTTTTGTCTATTTACAAAGAAAAATAGTGTGACATTTGAAAAGAAAAAGGGGATTAGAGTCATTTATTATTGGATTCCTATTAAACCAGTAGAAATAATAACAGAAATTCATGGTTTTAAACAACTTCCAGGTCTCAGGTCTAATCCATACAGATGATGACCTGTGAGAAAGTAGTGTTACAAGAATAACTTGGCTGTGGTTTAAACTGAAGGGTTTCACCCCAGCTAATGAACTCTCATAGTGCATGCCTTAAATGTCACCACAGTAGCTGAAGAGCAAACTGTCTCCTTTGTACATTTTTTCACCGAATATTTCTAAAATATCCCAAAAGTGTAATAGACGCACTTAGCCAGCAGATTGTTCATGGACACAAAATGCATTCCTAAATCAAATAAATTGCTAACTGAAGCATTTGCTAAGCTCTACTTTACATAGTATGAGATAAGAAGTAAACATAACACACTGGTCTCTATTTCTGACTGCTATTAAAAATGCAAGGTGATAAAAGTCCCCTTTCAATTTCAACAATGCATTATTAGTAAAATTCATAGAATGGTTTGGTTTGGAAGGGACCTTAAAGATCATCCAGTGACACCTTCCATTGGATCAGATTGTTCAATGACTCATCCAACCTGGCCTTGAATGCTTCCAGAGAAGAGCATCTACAGCTTCTCTGGGCAACCTGTGCTAGTACCTCACCATCCTCACAGAACAGATTTCTTCCTAATATCTAATCTAAATCTTTCAGCTTAAAACCATTTCCCTATGTTGAGTTTCTTATCCCCCCTCACCCCCAAGTCCTTCTCTTCAGAGCTGCTGCCACCCCATTCTCTGCCCAGCCTGTATTTGTGTTTGGGATTGCCTCAGACCAGGTGCACTTGGCGTTGTTGAACTTAATGTGGTTACACACGTTAATCCTGTAACGATGAACTGTTTAGTAATGATATGTTCACTATTGTGAACACCATCTCTGGGATTTTTTGGTGAGTACCTGTGCCCTTTTAGGAAGTACTTACTGTATTTTGCTGTAGTTTGATTCTGATGTTCTTACTTTTTTCCTTTCCCTTCCTAAGTCTGACTGTCTAGTAGTCCTGAACCTGGAGGAAATCTGTAGCCAGGAATATGAGCAGCACTGGCAGAACTCAGAAGTAGCAAAAGGGCCAGCCAGAGCCCTTCATGGCTCTGCTGAGTCCACAGGTTTTAGGCAGAAATACGAGGTAGGCTTATGGCATTTTCTTGATGTTTGTAGGGTATGGATTGTGTGCTTGCTCTGCTAGCTTTTTCTGAAATATTAGGTCTTGTTAAATGTAGCTTTCTGTAGAATATAAATGAGCTACATTTGTGTAGTGTCCCACTTGTACAACACGTTTTGGTTGTGCCTACCCTTGTACTTGTTCACTTTGTGGCATACTACAACGTCAAAAGAATGTAGATCTGCTGCTTCCTACCACATTTTTCAGCTAAAACTGTCAGATGCTTGGAAGTATTGCAGTATTATTTTTGTCTGGATTTTTGACTGGGAAAACAACACCCTGGATGTTGAGACTCTCTTGCCAGGAGTTTTGCAGAGACCGAGGGCAGGGGGTGTACTTGCACTCCAAAGCCTGATAAGGAACCACAGTCTACTAGTTTATGCTGCAAAACAAGGCATCCAGCAAGGGCAAGAGAACAGGCTTCGTGTGGAGAAAAAAAAGAAAAATTGGGCTGTGGGCAACACAGAAGTGAAGAGAGGTTACACTGCAGAGTGAGAGAGACCTGCTGTGTTAGGTAATGCTAGATACAGTCAATAACCTCAACCATTTGGAATTTTTTTCTTTCTGAGAAACCTGAAAGAGTGTGCAGTAACTAAATAGATTAAAGATGGACACTGTTCAAATCAGTGTTACTGTACCTGTGAAGGATGAGATAAAAACATATCGCATGGAGGGCAGAGAGAGGGCAGGCCTGTAGGGCCCTGCTCTTTGCTCAGTCTGGGTAAATCCTAAAATAAAAGGAGATATTCCTACAGCCTGCTTTTCATTCCCATCAAAAATATTCTTCCTTCCAATTTCTCTTTGGTGTCAAAATAAATGAAAATGTTTCATAATGATTAATGGTGTGCTGGCTACACAGTGAGTGCTGCTAGGGATACAGCCGATCAGTGAAGAGGATATTTTCAGAAAACCTCATCATATTTTCTTTAGGCTTTATGCTGACATGTTGAATTTTGGCAGAAAAGTGATGAAATTCAGCCAGTTACATAGGCGCGTGTGTGTGCAGATAGACACATATGGGGAGAGAGAGTCACTTGAAGTTTCTGCTCCTGGAAGGAGATATCTCTTTGGAGAAATGCTCCATTGCTTGACATGTGCTGGAGTGCTGGTCACTGTTTGCATCTGGATTGTCCTTTTCAAGGACTATCTTTGCAGGGCAGACTGAAGGAGCATCCCTGTGGTCCACGAGGCCACCCAATGTTGTGTGGCACTGTGGGAACCAGCAGCCACTGAGAAGCAGATTGATAGGAGATGGAGGCTTAGCTGCCTCTCACCCTGCCGCTGTGCACCCCCTCATGTCCCATCTTTGAGATTAAAGGGAGAAGACAAATGCCACCATGTCCCTAATTTCTTTAGGACATTGGCTTAGTTATTTAAAAAATTTGTAGAAGGCTTTGGAGAGAGGTCAAAAAAAAGCCCCTGCACTCTAATGCAAACCCACTCACAACTTCTTCTGTTATACAAAAAGCCTACTCTGTGTTTATTCACCTAGAGACTTTAACAATTATGAACAGAAAAAGAATGACTACAGCACAATAGTGTTTCTTTCACTACCATTGATCTTTAGTTTCACGCTTTAATTTTACCCTCTAGATTAAGGGTGGATTTTTAGTACTCCTGTCTATGTGAGATGTTTAAAACTTGCTTGAGAATTCAATTTTCTGAGAGTTCTGTAAGGCTGAGGTTGTAGCTTATCTAATATTTTGGCAAAGTCCCAGCTCTGTGTTAAGCTGTTGTTTTCCCCACTACAGTGAATAATCCATTTTTTAAATTATATTCTTTGGTTTTTTATTATTTTTATGTAGGTTTTGCTTAAAATTTAGTTATTTGTGATTATTATAATTTTAGTGGAAGGGTCATTGGAGGAACCAAGCCTTGCAGGAATAGATTGTTATCCAGTGTAATGTATTGATCAGGTCAGGTAGTAAATTAACAGGAGCAGAACACCATTAAATTTTGAACTTAATTGCCCTCTACTCTTAATTTCAATTGGATATAATCAATAGGTGCCAGAGGAAAGTTAAAAGAGTTATTTAGCAAGCTGCTATTTCCTGCAGCATAATGGAAAACTACTGTTTCATCCTCTAGTTGATGCAAATAATTTGCAGTTCAAGTGTGGCCACTTAAGCATTTTGTCAAAGACTCACTTTTAGTTCTGTCTTGATTAATCCTCAGCCCTTCTAGAAAGAAATGTGATTTAGGGGCACAGACTGTTTTGTTTAGCTGTCCTTTTAGATCTCTGCCCATACACTGGTGTCACAGCATCATCACTTCCCTCCATCTGGGGGATCTCTCCAGCCTCTATTCCTGTCTCTAGCCGTGCACACACAGACTCAGGGTGAGCTCTCAGGCTGGTATCTTTTTGTATAATTTCCTTTTCCAAGGAAATGCAATGTTACAGCCAGTGGAAATGAAGACTGTGGTCTTAGTCTTGACTCTTCTCCTTGGTTCCTTTGCCAGCTTTTTTGGGCAAGCTGCTTATCTCTCATTTCCCCCGCCTGCAAAACACTAACATAATCAACCATCTTCACTGGGAGCTAGTGTCAGGCTGATGTGCTGTACTTTCTTCTAGGACTCCCTGTGTTGGTGATACACCTCGTTCTCTTCTCCAGCCTACCATTTTGTTTGTTCCTCCTCGTGCTTCACATTTCCCTCTATAGGAATATTTTGGATACCTTTTTCTTCCTTGCTGTTTAAGTATTGCTTATCCTGCTGTAATCTAAACCCAGTTCCTTATAAATCAATATTTCAGTGCTATTATTATTTTTCACCTCTTTCAACACTGTTTCTATTACCTAGTCTTTTGCTAATAAAATGCTGCAAAGGCAACATCATATTTCAGGTGTTCCACTATCAAAGCTGTATGACCAGCTGTCCTGTGGAATCACAGGAACATTAAAAAGCCATTGAATGGAGGATAGACATCTGATGCAAATTAAGGGATTATTGCAAACTTTGGTCCTTGAAAGCTGTGTTACTGAATCAGCACACAGAATAAAACAGGCCAACATAATCATACCTCATATTTTACAGTGGTGTCAGTTCTGTGCCAGTGGTGCTATTCCATATTTATAACTTAATATTGGCATAAGGCAATTCACATTCAAGCTAATGGAGGTTTCCAGGAGTGTTGATTCAGGTTCTTGATGAGAAATGAGTATAGCCCCTTCTGCACATCTTACAGCAAAAATAGCAGTTAGAGCTAGAGATAAGGGTCTACTTGAAATTTTATGAAGTAGTGTGTAATGATGCACCAAACGGACAGGCCTTCATAGAAGTCTCATTTTCTAAGAGAGCTGACCTTTACTCCCTCTGAAAACCAAATATCTTCAGGGAGTGGCAAGCTATCTACCTACCTCAAAACAGAGTCAACACATTCAGTGAGCTTTTCTCTGAAATCCTGACCTACATCTGTCCACAATTCTCTCTATTATGAAGCACAGATAACTGTTATTTTACTGTGAAGACATTTCATCTTATTCAAGTCCAATATGTTTGAAAAAACATTGCTTGTACTCTATGCAAATTCAAAAACTGCCAAATCATCAAAAGAGCTGAATATGAATTTATATCTTTGACAATTATTCCTTGTCACATTATTTTAGTTAACAGCGAATTCATCACAGGGGAGAAGAAAAATTAAAGCCTGTTGACAATTATTAGGGATAAACTGTGTGTAGAAAAATATTTTCTAAGGAAAGATGGAGGGAGCAGTTGGACAGTGCTGAAGCTGTACCATGTACAGTGATGTCCTGTGACCATCATTGACCTGGACTTAACCATTACAGAGGGAGGACTTGTTGGTCTGTGTTACAGACTAGCATGAACTGTGCAAGACTCAGTCCCAGCTCCCAGAGGAGGCTGAAATTCTCCTGTTCTGGTCATTCCACCAGTGCACAGCATCCCTGGTACTTGTTCAATGAGGAGCCAGACAAGTTGGTGTTGCTCTTCGGGCGTTTTTAGGGAACTGAATCACAAAGAGCAGGTGCCCTTGGAAGCGTGTGGGTGAGAAGAGAATTTGACTTGGGTCTAATTGAGTATCTCTGGCCAGGGTGGTGTCAGTAATTATAATAGCATTTCCCATGGAGAAGAGATTCTTGTGTTGCATGCTTCTGCCAAGAAAAGGATAAAATGAGATCTTTCTGTGTCACTGAGGAGAATCCCCTTTTCATTCAACTGAATTATGCTGTCTCCAAGGTGCCAAATTAATCCAACTGTGATATCCCTTGTGTATTGTTTCAACACTAACAAGTATCTGTGTTTCTTCTTTCATGATCAACTGGTATAAACGAAAGCTAACTCACATGGTAGTATTCCACTGCTACTTACTGCCATGAAAACCTCTATGGGAATGATTCAGCCCACTGAAGAAGAGAGGTACAAATATACACCTCACTAAGCAAGCAATTGGGATAAAGTTTCACATATGAGTTGCTTCCTAAGAAGCCTCTGGAGGAGATCATTTAAGCATCTGACACGGTTCCCTGGAAGAGCAGCAAAGAGAGGCAGCTAAGATGATGTTTTGATGCTATGCCTGATCCTCTGCTGAAACTCCCCTGGCTTCTTCTGAGCTTCTTGAAAGGGAAGTAGCTGCCTGTATCATGCAGCAGTTTAGGCTTAGACCAAATGTCTACATGACATTTGCAGTGATCCCATCTATTTTGGAATGAGATGTGGATAGTAAGACAACATTTATGTCAAGGTTTATGACTGGTGTGATTTGACTTAGTTGAAGCTCCTTCTTTTGCCTGCTGTCATTGTAAAAACCTTATGAACTTTATATTATTGCATTATAGGTATTCACCCTAGGAAAGGCAGACAAGGTAGGAAGTCTCAGACACACATGAATTAGGATTAAATGGACCAAACTAATTCTCAATCAGAACTAGTCACCACAAAAATGAAGAAGATGGAAAGAGACAGAATCAAAATTAGCAAGATAACAGATTGCATTTCTGGTTAGGAAGAAGTCCTGCATTATGAAATGCTGGTGGATTTAATGCTCAATTGTACCCTTATTTGTCATGCACATTGTAAAGCATATTTGCAGTCATCACCTTCGAGTTCAATCAGGGCAGCGAGTGTTTGTTTTTCTTAGGGCACTTTGTTCTATAGTTTAGAACCTTGCAGAAATCTACCTGCAGCAACATATGATTCACATCATTTTTAGGTTGGGACTGCAATTGTTGCTGTTCTGTCCATGCTATGTTGTGTTTGTGGAAGGATCAGGGTTGGAGCTGTGAGAAGTTTTTCATGATCCCTAGATCCAGAAGTATATTTGCACCATTTTTATCCCTAGACAGTTATCTACTGCTTACAACTTTCTTTCCTGAGAAACGGTCAGACAAGACATAGTGGAAAGCAGGCTTACGTTTTGTATGCTGGTGTATGAGTAATTATACCAGACAGTAACCCTAGTTATGACCCAAAAACCCACTACACAACAAACCCAGCTCTTCGGGGGCTTTGAAAGACAGTTTTGGGAGTTTTAGGCAAAGATAATATTTTCTTTGAATAACTGTTCAAATTGAAAATGTTGACTCTACATAAATTGTTTTCAACATCTCGTTCAGTCTAGAGAGTTTCAATGGTACCTTGGAGTTTCTCACAGCATCGGTACTGGCAGATATAAGATGGTCTGCTTTAGTTGAAAGGAAACTTAGGGGAAGTTTCAGCTTCTGGGGAAGCTTTGCCATTAAATCCACGGCCAGCAAAACTAACAAATTATGGCTGTAAGAAAACTGTGTAACATGCTGCAAGTGGAAAGTTCTTTATACCACATAACTGGAAATACAGTGAATGTGAAACCCCATCACTTATGTGCATGTATCTTCCAACAGTTTCAGCAAAATCAGATTTCCAGGTCTTTGTCCTGACTGATAAGCAAGTGCATTTTAGAAAGATGTGCTCAACATCCTGATAAATAACAATTTCTCATTTTGCCTTTGGAAGCCATCATCAGAAGGCAAATACTTCTTCACCTCATAGTTCCTATCCTTCATCTGCCCATGTAGCCGTAACAGCACGCATGTAAAAATGGATCAAAATTTCTGCCTTGCAATTTAAATGTCAAGTCTTCAATCTTATTCCAGTACATTTAAACCCACTTTTGCATACAGTAGGGCTGACTTCTTACAAATCTAGTTTTCTTAAAAATGACTGAAGATGAATCTGCAGCCCTTTCCAATAGTCCCGTTTACCACTTGCATAGAAAAAACTTCATGTAGTGTGCTATGCTGGGAAATTGGTCACAGACAATCCCTTACTGCTATTTAAAAAAATATTTATATTGTCTTTCTGGAGCTGATCTGACTCTGCTTCACTAGAATTTAGCAAGGTCTTGTAGAAAGGCTACTGGGATTTAGCCTCTCTGAGGTATAACTAGATGTCTCTGCATGAGGAGATGATATTGCAAAGGTGTGTCCCTTTTGTATGTCTCTTTCAGTGCCCAAAAAAAGAAAGCATAGAAATATGTATGTGTATGTTTATATAGGTATACACATGTAATCCATTTTACAGCTATCTGGTTGTCTAGATTTGTCTCCTACCCTGTATAGTTTCCTCAGGCATATATTGAGGTAAGCTACTTGCAATCATGCTGAGGGATGGTTTAGGGGGCTCACAGAATCACAGAATAACCAGGTTGGAAGAGACCCACCAGATCATCGAGTCCAACCATTCCCACCAATCCCTAAACCATGCTCCTAAGCACCTCATCCACCCTCACCTTAAACACCTCCAGGGACGGTGACTCAACCACCTCCCTTGGCAGACCATTCCAATGCCTAACCACCCTCTCCGTGAAGAACTTTTTCCTAATCTCAAGCCTAAATCTCCCCTGGCGGAGCTTGAGGCCATTCCCTCTCGTCCTGTGCCCTGTCACTTGGGAGAAGAGGCCAGCACCCTCCTCTCCACAACCTCCCTTCAGGCAGTTGTAGAGAGTAATAAGATCTCCCCTCAGCCTCCTCTTCTCCAGGCTGAACACCCCCAGCTCTCTCAGCCGCTCCTCATAAGATTTGTTCTCCAGTCCCTTCACCAGCTTCGTTGCTCTTCTCTGGACTCGCTCCAGAGCCTCAACATCCTTCTTGTGGTGAGGGGCCCAGAACTGAACACAGGACTCGAGGTGCGGTCTCACCAGTGCCGAGTACAGAGGGAGAATAACCTCCCTGGACCTGCTGGCCACGCCGTTTCTGATACAAGCCAAGATGCCATTGGCCTTCTTGGCCACCTGGGCCACTGCTGGCTCATGTTCAGTCGCCTGTCAACCAACACCCCCAGGTCCTTCTCCTCCTGGCAGCTTTCCAGCCAGGCTTCTCCTAGTTTGTACCTCTGCTTAGGGCTGTTGAAGAAAGATCGGAACACATGACACCCTAGGCTGCCCTGATGAAGTTGCAGGCATAACCTGCTCCTTTATCTCTCCCTTTAGCACCAGATAGTGTTTAGGATCTCCCTTTCAAAGATTGAAGGCTTCCACTGAGTCATCTAAATTTCACATTTATAGCCTGGATGACTCACCCTCAGCGATTTTCTAATTTAAAAATTACAATTTAAACCAAAAAAATACCCTCTAACTACTGTACAATTTGTTTTCTTAGACTCATTCCATTTGAAAGAAAAGGCAAATACAATGACTTAAAAAAATAAGCCTACATAACTTGTTAACTTTGAAGAATTTCCTTCCAAAAAATAATAATAAATGTACATGTGTATATTGAAAGTTCTCTCTTGGCTATTTTTTTTAACATTAGAAAAACTTTCTTTTTATAGCTGTATAAAATGTTACAGCCAAAAGAATTCATGATTTTATTCCACTGTCCATAGAAAGTGGAAGGGAACTTGCCACTAACCTCTCTCTGCAGCAAAGAGGGTACAAATATAACCTGTTTTTTCCAGAGAAGGATAGCAGATATTTTTACCCTTTCTGCTCACGTCCTTAGGAGCAGTTTCTACAATCCATACTGATCAAGGACAGGAATATACTTTCCTTTCCACCTTGGCAGGGCTTTACTATGTCAAGGCTGGACTTGGAAACTGCTTTGAGATCTTTGCAGTGGAGGTTCTATAAAACTGTTGTGAAGATGCACCAGCTCTGCTGCAGCACGAGCCTCCCCTTTACTACAAAAGCCTCTAGAAGTCAAATTT
Source organism: Clamator glandarius (assembly GCA_033459285.1). Taxonomy (NCBI): domain Eukaryota; kingdom Metazoa; phylum Chordata; class Aves; order Cuculiformes; family Cuculidae; genus Clamator; species Clamator glandarius. Next base: position 232,067 of record JAUNZM010000089.1, on the reverse strand, counting down.
GTCTATTCCTACCTGCTTTATAATAAATGCTGACACTCTTTGAATAATTGATTTATATTAACATACAAAATCTTGAAGCACATCAGCTACTGAAGACATTTCTTTGCAGAAGACATATTGCATTTCCCTGGCCAGGACTACTGCTCCCTGCAAGGCAGAGCTGGAAGGCCTCCCCACGAGCTCCCAAAACAGAATTGAAGTCAGGAGTGCTCCCTTGCCATGAACTGAGCCTCAGAACGCAGTGACTGAATATTCATTTTGTCCATTGTTCAAAAAAATACTTGCTATTTAGAATACAAGAATAGCTCCATTCATAAGGTGTGATGAGAGACAAGTCTCTGTCACCAGTGCCATATCTATATTTCTTAATAAGGTGTGAACAAAGCACATATATTACCAGGTGTAAAAATAATGAAAAAAAAACAAAGATATCCAGAGAGAAATTACCTTTTTGCCACAAAGTGGTGTAGGTTGATTATAAGCATACACACTATTTCTCTTTGTTGTTCCCTTCATTGTGCAATCCTGGAGAATAAGGAAGCTGCGTACACCTGCTGCATGGCTGGAAGTTATTAGGGGTTTCAACATTCAGAACAGCAGGTACTTAGGGTAAAGCTTTCTCCTGATTTGCACTGAACTATTCATCACACATGTAGCTGTCATTAATCTTACATGCAGAGCCAGACTTCTCATATTTCAAAATCTTTGGAGAGGCAGCTTTTTAATCTATATTTGGTTCTTCTCTTTCTTCCCCTCTGAGATTGATTTCCCTTTGCATATAATGCTGTAGTAGTTTCAATTTAAACAGAACTCTGAAATAAAATAGTTGAATGCAAAACCTTAGCAGAGAGAAAGGAAACAATTATCTGGAGGTTCTTTTCTCTTCTTTTGGAGGTAAAAATATTCAATGACAGCACTGCTGACTGACAAAATTCACGTGTATTTTAGCTTCTGTTTAAGCAATGGATCATCTTAATCACAACAAGAGGGTATATACTTCTGGATGGTACCATGAATTCATTTAATATCAGTCATAATTCCCAAAGCAATTCATTTTATAATAATGCAGCACTGTGAAGTATCTAAATTATAGCAGCTAAAGCTAGTTAAACACAAGAGGCTGAGGTGGTCCAGCATCTCCTGGGTGCCAGTTCTAACCAACTTGTACCTCCTTTCTGCCAGACCAGCTCTGACAAAAGGCAGGTCTGCTGGAGATATTCCCCTGAGCCTGGACAGGAAAATGAAGGAAAAGGACAAGGCAAGGAAAATGTCAGGGAACACTGGAAAAAAGGCAGAATGATGTGAGGGCAAAAAATGGCAGGGGATAAGTTCTAAGATTATTCTTAAAAAAATATGAACTATGACATCTGCAAGTTATGAAGTACCTCTATGAAAAGTTTCTAGTGACTAAGAGCAAAATTTTAAGTGGCTTGCATATCTCTCTGGGCTCTTGAGGTAATAATATCACTGTTTGTTCCTTATATTGTAGGTCATTTATACAGCTCATATTCTAAACCATTCTCTCTGCTAATACTCAGAAAGGATGTTATTGCAATCCAAACTCCTTGCCATTTTCCAGAGCTGAATCTGGACATGTAACATTATAAATTCAGCAGTGTGTGTCACTATGGGAACAGTTTCTCATGCCAGACAGTGCTGAGAATGAGCTGGGAAGGGGCTATTTAGATACTTCTGTGCATGTGTGTGTGTGTCTGCCAGGCACACACATACATAAACATTCAAATGCAGATACGTAAATTCTACTGTTAAGTGTTTGCATTTCTTTACTTCACCATTTCTTCTTATTTTGCTTCATTTAGCTTAGATTATCTCTGTAAGTCTGGCAACTAGTCAATTACTAAATTCCTTTTCAAAGGAAGGAAAAAGGAAGATTTTGAAATTCATCAAACTAGCATAAATCACCATATCTTCCCCACCTGAGGATCTGACCCTCTAATGATAGTTTCTTTCTTCTCTATAAAGGTAATTATTCTATTAAAATTAATAGTAAAATGAATACTGCTGTGACTGAATTACATGGGATAAGCGTGAAATACTGTGATCTGTTCTGTTATGAATTAATAATTACAGTATGCCTAGTGAAATTTGCATACTTTCCTCTCCTTCCCTGGAATCCAACTTGGTTTAGTTGTTAAAGCTCTCTCCAGGGTTGCAGCTGGAGATTGCTGGTGGTTTACGCCGGTACAGCAAAGAGAAGGTGTTTGCAGAACATCGTACTCCTGAGTTTTAAGATAGCAGAAGAAATTAAAAGATAAGCATGGATTTGTTTGCTATATGAAATATCTGTGATCACCTGTCTAAATGTGATGGAGGGGGTTTCGTGTGTTTGTATAGATGAGGTGAGGGGGGAAAAAGAAGAGGAAAAAAAAAATATGTCTTGTTTCCACCTGCCATTTCTGCATGAAAAGTTTGGCTTTGTGATATGACTCCGAGTTCACACAGCCTGGAGCAGTGAAAGTAGTTGGTGTCTCAGAGGGATGGGGCTCAGAATAAAGGAGACTCGATACTCATGCAGGAGCTTATGAACCTTCAATGATTTCTGCTCTGGAAAGAGCTAGGTGCACCTACTTGCACATAGTTCATGGTAAGTTAAAAGTTAACCTTAAAGGGGCTAAATGATACTAGACAAAAGGCAAATTTCCTTACAGATAGTGAGAGAAATACCTTGAGCCAGCAACAGCAACTACTTAATATCCCGAAGATGGTGGGAAACCATAGGCTTTTTCTGTTCTTTATGGGTCTAAGGCAGGGGGGTGTCAAGTATCGGGTCCAAGCTGGTTTCTCAGGACAAGAGTGAGCCTGCCCAGTACTAGCAGGAAAGTTCTTCCCTCCAGCCTGTACAGCTGTACCACCCCAGAGCGCAGGCTTAGCTCAGAAAGGTGGGCTCTTCACCTCAGCACAAGCTGAATAGCCCCCAGCCTAACAGAAAGGGGTGTATGGGAGAAAAATGGAGCAGACAGCCCTACTCCCCTTTGACACCCTTGCAGGTGTCTTGCCAGAGCCATGTGCTCAACTTGGCTCAGAGGGAGAGGGAGGAAATCACTGCTGTCCATGCATCATTGGAAAGCCCTTTATGGCTGGGTTCCTGTGAAGTAATTGCTTTTGTTAATAGGATTTTATTGTCATTAGCCATATTATGATGGTCACTAGATGTTTTAGATAGCTTATGTTTGTTTAAATAATGATCTGCTGTAGTGATTAATGCAATGAAGAATGAAGAACTATGTTCTCTTTCATGAGAATGGAATGCAGCCACAATTGGTCTAAAAAAAAAAAGGTTGACATAATTAATATAATGTATTTTGTTTCTTTGGATAAACTTTGATCTTCATGCTCCCCAAGCTAATAGAAGGTCCTTCCTTTTTCTCCCTAAAATAGTGTGTGGTGCATAGCTTAACCAGCTCAACAGAAACATTTTTTCACCCCAAGAAAGCAACCTTAGACAACTTGTAAAAAGGTCATATAAACTTCAGATGCAAGCCATTATTTTTTATTCATGTGGTCTATCTGTGTTTTCTAGCACCCAAGCTGCCCTTCCTGCAAATTACATTCTTTTTGTGAATATAAACAGTTTATTAAAACTCCTGTATTAATTATTTAAATGAGCTTATAAATATTAGAGGAAGCCTATGCAAAAGGCACTCATAAAAAATTATCATATTCTACCTTCATTGAGAGTTAAATTACAAAACTCTGAAGACTCTATTTTGCAACAAAGACATTTCTGCTCCCTGTCATCACAATATCCAGGACAAGAGCATTATTCCTAGGTAACATGGGAAAGCAAAATTCATCATCTAATCTTTAAAGGGAAAGAAACAACATTTCAGTCTTAGTGTGGTTGTGCTAAATGCTGACATGCAATCAATGACTGTTTAATTACCCACGCTCAATGTCTTATGAGAGGTCAAGGTTTCCAGCCTTGACATGGATATCACAGGTGTGGAGAATGAATTAATGTGCAGAAGGGGGGGATATAGGTACTGAGGAGAAGCCTGGAGTAAGCGAAACAAGAAATCACTTGCACAGATCGTGTGATTGAGTGGGAAGTCAGATACTGTAAGTGGTAGTGGAAAGAATACCAAGCCTACAATTGTATGGCAGATAAACCTGAACTGTGCAAGATTTCTTATCTTAAAAGACAGGTAAATAATAAAATTCCAACCCGGTGGCAACAGGGTAACAAAAGCTTCTCTAGGTAAACTGGTGAAATTCTTCTCCAGATGGAAAGAAGCCTCATCTTCAGAGTTCTTAGTTTCGTAGTGTTGGTTGATAAGGCAAAGACTCAGTTTTCGGACATTCCAGACTTCTGAGTCCCAGTGTCTGTGCATGTGGTTATGTCTGGCTGCCAAGGAGAATACACATAGAAATGGCAGATGCCGATCAGGACAGAAATATTTCCGTAGAATTTGGGTAATGAATAATTAAACTGAACTGTCTTGTGTTCAAAAAGGCTCTAGTGGTGGACATATGGATTTCTTGAGAACTTGGTAACGTCTGTTTGTGGTCGTGCAGGATAGACCAGGAAATGTTCCTGCTGTAAAGCCTCAAACTGTGGACTCATGATGACGGATAACACTAGAGTACTTGTGAAGGCAGACTCATCTCTACGAGGAATGACAGTTCGGATCAGCTCCACATATCCAGCCGTTACAGTTTTCCCAATAGCTGTTTGCTTACATAATTCTTTTCTTTATCCATCTTCTCTTCCATTGGTGACCACTGCTAAAGCAGAAAATCAGAGATCTTAGTAGACCGAGGATGGCAACAATGCTCAGAATAGGGGATTCACTAACTGATTGTCTTTTCTATTTGTTATACTTTTAGCTTTGAGGTATTTTTGGAGTTGACTCTTTATAAAGAAAACACAGCTATTTCAACCTTGTGCTGTTTTAAAGTACTTTAAAAAGATAAACAAAGAGCATTCTAAAATTTAATCTGCAGCAACTTCCTGTCCAGTTTGCTAGTAACTATAGCAATTCTGTCTCTTTGTTTAGCTCCTCATCATTAGAGGGCTTCTGCTTGCAAATATTTTGCAACTGGCAGAGCTGAACATATACTGCAAAGCATTTTAAGTTAATTCATGCTCAGATTTGTATAAGAATTTGTGCTGGGAATGCTCAGGCTCCATTTACATTCATTTTGTATGAGCATTAATGAGATCAAGTAGAGCAAGGACAGACGCTTGTGAAAAATAAAATGTTAAACTCCTATTTGTAGTGAAGAGAATAGAGCTTACGGCTTCATAGCTAAGAATCATCTGACCAGAGTGTGCAAGAGATTCCCGGAATATTTGGAATCTAAGACTCTCAGCTCCTTCCATCTGTTTATTTTCTCAAGAGCACATCTTATGCGTTACAAACATAGAAAGAATGATCCTTGTATAAATTCAGGATTATTCACTCTAAGGACAACAGAGTAAGGTCATCATATAAATTATTGGTAGCAAATACTTACCTAGCAGTGGAATCCAGGGACTTTTCCAAGGTAAAAAAATATCAAATAAAAGGGGAAAAAGCACTGTAAATGGAAGTGAATGTTCATCTTTTAGAATAATAAAACTCAGAGCTGAATTGAACAGAGACAAAAATATATCAGTTGTGCCAATGCCAAGACACAGCCACGAGATTTCAAGTGGCTGTTAACAGACCTAGCTCAGTAAAATGTTTTGGAGTAAATAAGCATTATGAGCACTGAAGGAAAACATAATTTCAAAGAAAAACTTGTCAGCTAAGGTCAGTTTAATATTCACTCATGAATTTCACTGTTTTTAAGTCTTGCTGATAGGCTTTTATAATTGAGTTACTCCTCTTATTCCAGTAATTAAGCTATGATACAAGATACAAAGAATCGTGTGCACAATTCATCAATTTTTGTTCAGTCTTGCAGTTCTTGTTCTGATCGCTCTGGCATTGTTGCACTGAAGTATCTCCAGATCTATCATGTCAAGATTATGCATGATGTAATTTGTAATTGTAGCTAGGGATTTGTTTACAAAAAAACAAATGTTCCTTTAATCTTTAAAACAAAATTAGACTTGTCTTACATCACAGAACAGAGAGATTCAAATGAATACAACACTTTAATAAATCAGTAATTACCTTGTGGAGTGGCAGTTGGTTCATTTAACATAACCTTTGAAAACAGCTTCCTCCACACAGATTTTTAGACTGTGAGATAAATTTTGGTACTTGGACCATGGAGATTTAAGTGCTCTATAGGTGCATTATTTAAATCACAGCAATCCCCTCTTCATGGAAAAGAATTTACACCATATCATCTCTTCACAGCAGAGACAAGTGCAAGTTAACTAAACTACCTCCTAAAGAAATTTGCAAGCTCTGCTATTTGGTACCACTGCACATAAAGCGTCACACAATATGCAAGCTGATAGGAGCATTGTTAGGAGAATAAAACCTCCCTTAGTTTATCACTTCAAATTGAATCATCCCTATAATGAGAGTACTGAGCACCTGACCTATGAGTTGTTTGGTTAGTGGGGGTTTAAGTTTACCCACCAGCTGTAAACTAGTATGTCCTGAACATACTTCTGAGGTTAATAAGGTCTGAAAATACCTGTTGGGTACAGACAATAGCAAAATGCTGCTCCCATCCTTTCCCAGAGCACCCTGGGTCATCCATGGTTCCACTTAGCAGGGCTTTGATCCACATCACTTTACTCTGAAAATCAAACAGCCACTTGCCAACAGGCAGTTAATGAAGGCTGTGGTTCTGCTACTAGGCAGGACAAAGACAAGTGATGCTGAATGTTTTGGACATAAGGATGACTGCTCCAGCAGGTGCTTGCACTGGCTGAACTGAGGAGGACAAGAAGGTTCCTCCAGACTCGCATCCTGCCACAGTGACAATGGCAGCAACAGCTGCTCGCACCCCAGCCTCAGATTCATGTGGCAGGATCAGCCTGTCCAGAAGGATGATACCTCAAAGAAGAGGTCACCTGTAAAATTACAAAACTGGCTCACTGAAGTGATGGCTGAAATCCATATTCAATCCAATACCTGAATGCATTGCTGAATCTGCCACTACCACTCAAGCCAGCAAGAGGGACAGCAAGCAAGACCAGCGAGGATATTCAGATCGTTCCAAGGCAGTGGATTCTCACAATGAGCTCAAAATTATGGAATGTTTTGATTCAGGCATTTTCCAGCTCTGATTATTATCTTCTTCTTATCCTTTTTAAGGGAAAAATAGCACATGGCTTCATGTAATGCACACCTCTTAGCAGCCTCTTTTTTTCCAAAAATTCCTTGGTGTCCAGATTTTAACAGTCATATTACCCTTTCACTGCTCACACCAATCTCTGGTTGTTGTGCTGTCAGTTATTTTGCTACTTCTCCTGCCCTCACATGCAGCAGGTACATACCTGACAGCCCTCGCTATTACAGAGAGATACTTGGAAACCCAGTCATATATTTCTGCATTTTCTAAACTTAGAGATTCAGCCTTAGGCCTTTAAAGCAGAGAGAATGTAGTATCTTTCATGGAAAAAAAAAAAGAGTGACAATGTAATAGCTAGCATTTTAAAAAAATCCTCTGGAAAAATATATACAAAGCTTTAAAAAAAAAAAAAGGTGGGCTTTTATTGACAAATAACATAATCATATTATGTGTTATTAATGTCTACATATTCGATGGAAGATTTTTTTCATAATTATTTGTTTACAGGAATCTTCTCTTTGGACTAGGAACAAGAGACAAATACTACAGAACTTATACCCAAGCACCACACCAGATCTTAATTTCATAACTGATAACTATCCACTATATTATGCATGCTTTGTTATGCCTTACGAATGCATTACAGTTATATAATTTATTCATTTTCAGTGTTCTTTCACAGAGTCCTTTGCTGCTAAGCTATGCTTCTGGCACTTCATTCAGTCAAAATTTCATAATAGACTTTCATACTTCAGAGCCCATCTTGCAGCTTTTCCCTTTGTCTCACTAGACCCAGCCTCGTGCAGCACAGGGGATTCACATTTGAGCAAGCAACAGCTTCTACTGACACCAGATTTGGTCCAAAGCCTGCAAAAACTAAGGAGGATTTTTTTTTTCCTGTTTCTTCAGTAATTGTTGGATCAGACGCTAAACAGTGATCATTGGTTTCTAGTGCAAAACCAGACAATAATGATTCCTCTTGGGTGCTTACTTACACCATCACAAGGGACAAAGTCACAGCAATTATATCTTGGGTTCAGCAAAGTCATTTCCCAGCAATGTGTTTGTGTGAGCAAACATCTCCACAGCAGCATCAGGACCACAGCAGCTCACTAGACAGAGATACAGGTATAAAATTTAGGGTCCCTGCAGCCACTGGGGGAATAGCATTGGAGCACTACCTACAAACTTCTTTACCTCTGTGTACATGCCTTAACCTCATCTCTCAGCCTGGCTCTTCTGTTTTTGAATTTCAACTCATTTACTTGATTAATGAATTAGTATTAATAAAAAATTAACACTGCATGGAGATATTTTCCTTTTTTTGATGGCACACCAGTCCTCCACCTTGGTCTGAAATGTGTGTAAATATTTATAAGCAGCTCCCTATTGTCTTTCCAAAAGTGTATAATTATGCTGCAGTTCATTGGCATTTCATGAAATATATAACAACAAGACTAAGCTTTTGCTAGGCTGTCTACAAGCAGTTCAAAAAGGGTGTAAATAACACTGCTATGCTGCACAAGTATTTTATCAGCCTGCTCTCAGCTTTGCTTTGCAGTGACGGACCAATTTAGATCTAAAATTTAGTATTAAGTAGCAGCAATGGGTCTCCCTAACCTACCGAAATATCAATGTTCCCCATATACTTTGGGAGAAGGTCCCCAGACACCTGCATTCATTTCAGCTCCCCACATGTGAGCATTCCAAGTTTTCATTAGTCTCATTAGTGTCAGCAGGTAGTTCCCAAATGACCCATTGTCTTTGCAGTGAGTTTATGTCAAACACCAATAAACTTTCACACATAAATCTATAGATAATGGTGAGTGGTTCAACACTCGCCCTAGATGCGTGTTGCTGTGCATGAATTCAAGAATCTCCAAGAAAAAATATAAGGCTGTGTCCTAGTACTCTGGAAGGTCATAGAATACACTGTGCACTTTTGGGGAGACAAGATTATTATACATGGTTTACTTTATCATTTTCTGTCCTTGTGTCTGCCACAGATATCTGCAAAAACCTGTTTTGTTGAGGTTTGTTCTGCCTTTCATTGTAGAAATCAAGTTTCCAGATAGATAATGCAGGAAAGGTTCACTTATAATATCAACTCTTATCCATAACTGTCAGAGAAAAAATATTAAGCATTGGTCATGTCTGAGCTCGATGGAATGTAGAATAGTTAAAGTCAATGATATCTTTTGAATACTTTGAGCATGCGCATACTTTAACAAATGAGAACCATAGAGGGCTTAAGAGTCAGCAGCCAAGTACACTTCAACTGGCCTGGGACCTGCTGAGATCGTCTGGGAAGGAGAGACACAAAACATTGGCCTCCAAGCCTGACAGCTTCTGGTGGCTTCCTTTTTTATCACCTTAGAATCTGAGGCTTTGAAAGGATCTCACCTGTACACAATGGTGCTTAGATATCAGACACCTACTCAATGCCAGATAATTATGCAAATCCTACAGTTCCCCTTAAAATCTGGAGTTTTTCATGCATGTACCTAGCTAACTGAAGAGGCTTTTACTTCTGAACAACAGTACAGATTTTGGAAGTGTTCATAGGACTTGAGTACTGTCATTTTTAATGCACTCATGAATGTGAAGGTGGACATTTAGTCTCCTTGAAGGTGCCACCCATGAGAAATCATGGCTTGTCTTTAGTTATGGATGCCCCTCACCCATGCATCTAAGCAACACATTTTTTTTCCAGTGGTGTGAAGAGAGGGACATGGAAAAATGACAAAGCTGCAGTGTTTGACCCCTCCAGGCTCAACAGCATTGAGGGCTAGGAATTTTCTTGCAAGATCTAAGCTATTTTGTATGAAATCTGCTCTTTAGCAGACCATCTCTATTCAGCTGAAAAGCATCTGCCTCAAAACCTTCTGGCAGCACACACAATTCATATAATTTTGATGCTGCTATTTATTATTGTAGCACCTACAAAATGCAGTCTCAGTCCATGGTACAGTTCTTCTTGTTGTACAGATGCAGAAAAAAGATCAGTCACAAATTGCTGCAATACAATGTTGAAACTCAAGAAGTCACTAGAGACAGAGGAGAACACGGAAGGAAGCAGGGTAAAAATAACTCATCCTCTCAAGTAAAGAAAACTGCAAAAGGAAAATTGGTATAGTAAGAAAATAATTTACCTGTAGTAGCAGAGAAAGTCGGAAGCAGAGCTGTGATTTAACAAGTCTCGGGAGTTTCTGATTCTCAGGCCATTAGCCAACACTATCTCTATTAGTCATATTGTTATGAGGAAAGTATACAATGTGCTTATGTTGTTTTTTCCAATTTACCTACCAGTATGCCAACAGTTAGAAAATAGCAGTGGAAGTGGTTTTTCACTAGTGAGTCTTCTCATGCTGTTGAATTAGCACCCTTTTTGCTGGTTTATGCAGATCTTAAATAGAAAGCATTCATGGATTCTTTGCATCTAATCTGCCCTTTCATATTTTATGGGCATATCTTAATGCAGTCCACAGGGTTGTGCAGATACGTATTACACTTTTAAAAATATCCTACTCTGGTTGCTGACTGCACTGCAATGAAGAATCGAGTATTCTGGATGGAAAAAATTATAAAAACCTATAAAAACTACAATTCTTTCTAAAGTTTCTGCCAGTGAATTAGTAAAATGTTCAAGTCCTGGAAAATGTTGCAAAATCAGAAAGTTCTAAAGGAAATAAATTCAATTTGATGATCTTTTTTAATGTTTACTACAATTAAAAATTATTAAATTAGCTCTACAAGACTACATCTGAGGCAATTACAGAATCACAGAATCACAGAATAACCAGGTTGGAAGAGAACCACCTGATCATCGAGTCCAACCATTCCCACCAATCCCTAAACCATGCCCCTAAGTACCTCATCCACCCTCACCTTAAACCTCCAGGGACGGAGACTCAACCACCTCCCTGGGCAGACCGTTCCAATGCCTAACCACCCTCTCCGTGAAGAATTTTTTCCTAATCTCAAGCCTAAATCTCCCCTGGCGGAGCTTGAGGCCATTCCCTCTCGTCCTGTCCCCTGTCACTTGGGAGAAGAGGCCAGCACCCTCCTCTCCACAACCTCCCTTCAGGTAGTTGTAGAGAGCAATGAGGTCTCCCGTCAGCCTCCTCTTCTCCAGGCTGAACACCCCCAGCTCTCTCAGCCGCTCCTCATAAGGCCTGTTCTCCAGCCCCCTCACCAGCTTCGTTGCTCTTCTCTGGACTCGCTCCAGAGCCTCAACATCCTTCTTGTGGTGAGGGGCCCAGAACTGAACACAGGATTCGAGGTGCGGTCTCACCAGTGCCGAGTACAGAGGGAGAAGAACCTCCCTGGACCTGCTGATCACACCGTTTCTGATACAGGCCAAGATGCCATTGGCCTTCTTGGCCACCTAGGCCACTGCTGGCTCATATTCAGTCGGCTGTCAACCAGCACCCCCAGGTCCTTCTCCTCCTGGCAGCTTTCCAGCCAGGTTTCTCCTAGTCTGTACCTCTGCTTAGGGTTGTTGTGCCCCAAGTGCAGGACCCGGCATTTGGCCGTGTTAAACCTCATGCCGATGGTCTCAGCCCAGCAGTCCAGCAGTCCATATTAGGAGATATGAGAGATCACTTGCCAGACTGGTTGTACTGTTCTTATATAGAAAATTGGAGAAATGTCAGTTTTTCCCAGAGTTATGTGAGGGCTGTTGTCAAAGTCTGCAAGTATTACACTGTGTGAGCATTAAATTGGTGTTTCTAAAATTGATTAAGACTGAATTAAGAAGATAGTTTGATCAGCTCCCTGTAGGAAGCATCTTGTATTTATTCTAGACAGCATTTGTTTCAGATTTTTATTCTTTAACTTCTCAGTCTACCGTTTTACAACTCCCAGAGCAAATGATATCTCAGTCTGTTTACGAAATACATAACCCTTCAGACGACGTGTTCTTTCACTCTGATTTTCTCATCCTCCTGGAAAGTGTTTCCCCACCCCTGTAATTCAGCCCACACCATGTGACATCCCAATAAAGTAAGAGAAACTGTGTATCTTATTCAGTTCTCTGAGATTTTGCTTTGTAAGAAATAGGGGACCATGGGGTTGCAGATTCTCCTATTCCACTTCATGACGGTTTGTTTTTTTTTAAAAAGCAACATAACAACCTGGAAGATTTTACCTACCTCTGTGCTATTGCCGTTGCCAAAAGTCTCCATCAGTGCAAGAGTCCCTCATGGGGAGTTTGAACTTTCCTTTAATCTAGTCCATTTAGAAAATGACTCACAATGTATTGAATAAAGTAGATAAAATTGATATCTTTTCATTAAGCTGACAAAGTCTTTTTCACTGCTGGTGTCTGTGAAATGTGTTCTCTATTTAAATTTTATTTATATCAATCTTCTAGAGTGGAAACTAGATTAAAATTGAATGCTTTATACTTACAGTAAAAACTTTCCCATCCTGCAATGAGTGTCATACTGGTTTTGAAAAAGAACTCTGTTTCTTATTCCTTGGAGTATCATGATATCTATGATCAGGAGGAAGCACAGTCTACTATCACTATTCCTTTGTATTCCATTTCTATATCAACAAAATCTTTACACTTTATTACAGGCAAAAAGAAATAGCGGCTGTGGCTTTATAATGGCAGATGCAGAGGCAATCTTGGAACATTTTAATACATAACATGTTCCCTCTAAACTGCTGAAAAATGCATGATGATACTTCACTCTGTTTTCATATTTCAAGGTCTTCCATAAACATGAATTAAAGTTATATATTACTCTGTGAGTATTGTCATATTGTTACATTGTTAAATATAATGCCTTTATGCTTATTGTCATATGTGCTTTGTCACATTGTTAAAGCAGTTTCCTAAATATAAATGCAGAAAAGTTAAAGGAGAATTCTATTTGGGGGAAAAAAAAAAAAGTAAGTCTTGGCATTTTTTTATCCAATCTGGAGTACCAAATACAACACAACAAAGTGCCTGCGAGTTTCTGGGCTGTGTACACACATTTTCTCCCAGGCCACCCTCTGCCCATGTCCTGTTAATTACTTGTAACAGTGCAGTTAGTCACAGTTTTGAATGACTGAGTAGCTGCAATTTAATGCAAGAACCTGAAGACCAAGAAATGTGAAACTCAACAAGGTTGAGAATGTCAGCAAGTAAGGACGTTTTAATTAAACGTATTGTATATTTTTTTTCCAAATACTACTTTATTCAAGAGGAAGATGATGGAATGTTTAGTGTTTCCATGTTGATTTGATCTCAGTTTAGGTGTAGGTATTTGAAAGTGTTCAATGCATTTTTACTATCTTCCCATAATAGAATAATTTGTTACTGAAATTCAAGAGGAAAACATGCCCAGCCAGCTCTCTTCATGCATCAAAACTTTGTGCTCTAGATGATGCCCAAGAACAAATCAAAAAGCAGTCACAGTCACTACCCTTGTGCAGCCTGCAGAGATTCTTATGAACTTTGCAGGCTGAAGTCCACTGAATTCAGGCTAAGTTGGAAGTTCCCTACCTAAGGCTCTGGTCAGTATGTTTGGGAACACATTCATTTTAAAATGCAGTAGAATTGCGTAAAGGTTAGCAAACATAAGCTGCTCTCTTGCTCTTTCCCTATATTCAATCTGATCACCAGAGCTCTTCTCTACAGTTTATTTCTGTTTGGTACACATGATTAGCAAATGCCATTTCAACCAAATGCTTTTTTGCCTGTTAATCCATGCAGACTAAATACGTAAAAAGTTAAATATTTTGATCAAAAGAATGTCTATAGCTTTGCAAACAAAGATAAAAAGACCCAAACAGCGTGAATTGGACTAGAAAAAAATGTCAAGAATTTTCCCAGGAAAGTTGCTTTTCTCTCCAGCTCCATTAGTTATATGCTTAGAGTTTAACATTCTTATAAAAAAAGGCATTTTCTTGAAAAGAACTGGTAGGAGCAATCCCTTATTTGCTCTAGTAGGAGCTGGGGAACTAAAAAAAAAACAACCCCCAAACAAAATACAGAACAGGAGCAGTCAGGCCTCTTTTGCATCAAATCATTTTTCTTTCCCCATGGCTGAGGGTATCTGTCTCAGTCATATCAGCCTTGCATGAAAAACCTCCATGACTCATGTATTCCCCAGACAGTGAGAACAACACAACGAAAACCACTCCAAAACATTATAGGTGTCTAATTCAGCATGGTTTGAGCACTCACAGCCGGTGATGCCTGGTGACTAGTGGGATTCTGTAATTCTCATCCAGAATTAGCAGTTTGGGTCACCAAGAAACACAGGTTCCTCAGGATCAGTGAGATCTTGAATGCAAACTACCCTGAGGGAAAGCATCTTAGCTTGAACAATTCTCTCACACACTTGACTGCCTCAGCAGTCTAACCTAAATGCAGAGAAGCTGAATGTATTCCCTAGGGAACTTTTTCTCCTCCTCTCCCCATACAGGTGTACCTGATATCAAATGCTGCAAACTGTGATTCATTTTAAAGCTTTTTCCTGCCTCTTTGAACAGAGCTGGAGGTGTAAATCTTTGAAATCAAGTAGACCTCAAAGGATCATCAGTGCCCAAGAAGGACAACAGGTCCTAAAGATTAAAAGACTCTTAATAGAAGAGAAACCCTATAAAGAAAAGACCAAAAGAAAATAAATTTCATTAGGGTCTGGACACCCCTGGCACAGTGGGGTGCCAAGGATAGACCATAGGAAGCTTTGTAGTGCTTCAGACTTACAAAGGATTTTGACCATCTGTTAGAGAGAAATAGGAGCTTTTCATCCCCTAATGGCCTTAGTTTCCCTCTGTATAAAAGGAGCCTTGCCTCCAGCCCAGCTATACTGGGGAGAGAGAGGTGAGGGAACTCACTAACTGTACATTGAACACAGATTTATGTGTATGTATATACACACACAGACACACTAAAGCCTGCATACTATTAGATGCATCACCATTAAGGTTCGGCACTGACTGTGCATTTGATTTTTTTTCAAGGTAAATACCCAGATACTTGGACTCGATTTAACAGCATCAGTAAGTAGTTAGATCGTGTGAATTGCTATGAACAGCATTGCTTCTCCATGCTGCTTCTCAGTCTGTATTCATCTCGGATCTTGGCTTTATACTGTGAATTCCCTGGGCCAGGATGTTCAGTTTTGCTGGTTGTTTTATTTTTTACCTAGCATCAGAGGATCCTTCTCCATGATTTAATACTACAGCTACTAGTTAATAGTTATAATTGTTGCTTTTGATTCCATATCCCAGGATTTTCCTCACATGATCTGATGATATTCTATTCTGATGATTGCTGTGAAGGCCAGTGTTTAGCAGGCTATGGTTTTTCAGTTTGCCCACTGTAGAATCTATTATCAGAGTGCAGATTCAGCCCTTGTGTGCCTTTTCATGCATAGCAAAGAGAGATATTTCTTCTCTCCAGTGTTAGCAACATTAATGATACCCTTCTGAAAACGATGTGTGAATAGCATTATTAAACTACCTTGCAAGCACAGGTGTAAGAGTTTTTTTTGTGTATGTTGTACATGGGGAGAAATAATATATTACATGATAAAAATGAGATATAAGCTGTGAAAAGTAATAGGAAAGACAACACAGAAGCTACATGATCATTGAAGATCCCTTCCAACTGAACTATTTCTATTCTTTCTATGCTAAGCTTAGCTTACTAGCCCCAATTTACTCAGCTCTTCTTCCACACCAAAGGAGCTTTCAAATCCAAGATATTTCTCCCTGAGTTTCAGGTAAATTCAGCAGGTGAAAACCATATCCCCATTATTCAGCAAGTCTGCTAGTATAATCACATTCCAAGTGAAGTCCAGAGATACTGACTTGGACTCCTGAATTGCAGCAGTTTCTTATTAGAGTTACTTACCTGGTCCAGAAATATTGCTTCTCATCCTGGTTTGTTTTTCACTAAGATGAGCCATACTTGGATCCACTCTGGCATAGCCTACCAAATGTCTTGACCATATGCCACTCAGATCAACCGTGTGACTCAGCAAGGGGCAAACGCTGAATTGTCCAGCATATCTGAGGAGCAAAGATCTCACCTATCCACAGGATGTCTTAATTGCACTTTAAATGAAATAAAGGTGAAATTTAATGAAGGTACAGTTGACCTTCTTTACAGGATTTCCCATTCTATATTTATCATTTTTATTTCTCAGAGGTTACTACAAGCTTTACATACAAAAAAACCCAGCTTCCTTTCAGGGGCCCATGTCATATTGTCATGTTCATTTAATCAATCTAAATTATTTCTCTCCGTTACATTTTTACCGAAGTAATACTGTATTTGGCTAAGTTTGGGTATAAGCATGTGTATGTAAGTCTCCCATTAGTAAATATACATTAATAGTAATACACACCTACATGCCTGCATCCTTGTGTTTGCTATTTATTAGTCTGCAGCAAAAGAAGCTGGATCAGAAAGCCAGGGGAGCATTAAGGAGAGGGAATTATGTGAGGCTGCTAAACAAAGTGTCTGAGAGCTGATCCTGCTAGCAGTGGTTTATTTTTCATGGACCACAATGAAAAACAAAATGCTAAACAGGAGCAGTCCTATGAGAAACTAGTTTTGCTTTCATAACTAGGATCAAAATGGGAACCATTCTTAGTAAATTAAGATTGGAATAATAAAGTCAGCTGCTTAGGTGGGATAACAGCAGATCTGATAAGATAACACGATGAGTATAACTGTGTAGATAATGCTGATGATATATAACTTTGATGAAACAGTCATCTGGTGCCCACCTATCCTAACCTAAAACAAGAATGTGGTTCAAGTGTTATTGAAAGTGCCAGAGCCCCTCATCTGTACTTCGTTGAGTCTCTCTCTTCTACAACCTCCTCCTGCTCTGGGTGCCACACAGAGTCTTGTCTTGCATGATGAAATGTGATACACACTTTTTAGTCTAGGAGTATCTGTGGGTCTGGTGCATTTATTTTTCAGGGTGGTTTGGGCATATGTTAGAGATTACAGAAATATAAACTTGTAGCTTCATCTGCATATCTGTGAATTAAGGGAATGGACATTAGTAGCAGCTGCAGATACATCTTTGGTGGTTCCTTAGGACTGTGTGAACTTAAACTGATCCCAGCTAGGTAAAAAATAAATCAAATCTTTAATTATAAACTCTGAAATGTCCTTAAATCAATGCATGCATAGCATTTTCCAGAGGTGAATGGTGTAATACAAGGTAGTCCACTGCTTCCAAGGTATTTTATAGGCTTGAAGCAGCTGTGTGGGGAGACATGAAGGGTTAAGCATCTCTCTTGGAGTCAGTGTGTAAGAAGCTTTGACAGTTAGGTTTCAAGAGTGCAACCATGAAATTAATCCTTACAAGGGAAATCAAACCACAGAGGCAGCCATTCATGCACCAGCTAGTCACGGTTTGCAAGGTTAGCTAAAGTTTACAAAATCCCCAGACAAAAAATGTCATTAAGATACAGTTAAGGTTATAGACAGATACCAATTCCCAGGCAAGAAACTTCATTAAGGTACACTCAAGGTTGTAAACATACATGCCAATTAAATTCACAGAACAAGATCCAAACACTGTCATTATTTACAGTGCTAAATATTTGGAAATTAAGTGTTATTGTTAGAGATAATGTGGTTTCTATAAAATTTGTAATCATATTTCAACAATCTGAAATAACTTCTGCTGCCGTTCAGTATTATGTTACCTTCCATTTCCAGTTGTGGCGCTCCCTGTCACAGCAAACTGTGAAAGCTAAAAGTCTACATAGCTTCAAAAACTCTGCACGTATTTGAGGAAGAAAAAGCCAGCTATAGGTATTGAAAGCAAAGCAGACACAGTTTATTCTAGAGTACCTTGAGCCACAAGTCCTGAAGACCTGGAGAATATTCTGGGGAAAATCTCTTTCTACTTGCCTTATTCTTATACATTTGTAAAGAGCAGACTGACCCCTCACAGAGACAGTATGTTAGAGTGGATGATCCACTGGTCTGAAAGAGTATTGCTGCCTCCACAGCTTTGCCTGCAGTCACAGAGTAATAGTAGGCTAGTAGATGTGCAATCCTTGCAACTAGGTTTCCGTTGAAGAGTTTAGAAGGGATACTCTGCCCCTTAAATGCAGAGTTAGACCCTGGAGATATTATTTAATTAGATTTTTCATTATAACACAGTTATGAACATTATCTTTTCTCTTTTAGCTTCAATAGTGATTGGGAAATGGTGGTGTGAGATGGAGCCCTGCCTAGAAGGAGAGGAATGTAAGACATTGCCTGATAATTCTGGATGGATGTGTGCGACTGGCAATAAAATCAAGACCACCAGAGTAAGTCGTCTTTCTGTCTATACACAGGAGGTCTTAATAGGAAAGGGAATCACTAATAATTGCTCACACATCATTGTCTTTTCCATCACCATGTCTGCTGTAAAAGTCTGGAAGATCGCTGCATACCTCCTCAGCCACCCAACTATTCTGACCATAAATTAGTGAAAATTTGCACAGATTCAGGCTGGTCAGCTGAGTCTGGGCTTGATAAGCAGCAGCTGAATCACAAGATCACTTCCTTACTGACATTATCACCTCAGAAAAAAAGTTAGCATATGCCATTGGGTCCCTTTCTGGTGGATAAGAGAAAAACATTTGATGGAAGGGATCTTCTGGATCCATATCTATACCTTGATTGTTCCAGGCCATACCAGTCCTAATTGCTGTAAAGGTGCTTTGTAGCATGAAGCAGTGCTGAGGTCTGAAATCAGGTGTTAATTCATAGCAGATTAAGCCCCGTGCACCCATTAGTGACATACTCTTGAGATGCTGAAGATTCAGGTAACACAGGCCAAGAGGTGATACCAATTTTCTCCTTGCATTGCTAGGAGAATGCAGAGATACGGCTGCAGAGAGAGAGTGTGTGAATGAGTTGACTAAGCTCCTATTTTGCAATTATCTTTTGGGAAAAGAAAAGTTAATTTTAAAATATATTCTAGCTTTTCTATTGCATTGTGCAATTGTTTCACAACCGTTTCGTCAAAGCTGCCCCCTATTCCTGTCTTCAACAATTTTAATTAAGTCATTGTCATACTACAATTTAAGACTTTTAAAAAAAAATAGCATGATCATCAGGTCAAAGAAGTTGTTGGGTTTTTTTTAATAAATGAGTAAATTTTGTTTTCCAGTGAAGTGGAAAATAACTTTTGAGACTTGCTATACGAGAAAAAGCAAATTTCAAAATTTTTTTCCCTGTTTATTGACAAGTTCTAGATACTCATACCCAGATACTAATTCACACAAACGTGAAGCTGAGAGTCCTGATTTCCTGACTTCTTTCTTTCTACAGTCCTAAATCGAGTAATTTTTCATATCCTCTATGCCTCTGATTCAAAGAGGAGATCTTACCCCAACTGATTCCCTTGCCCTCTGAATTCTTTTCTTTCCTTCCATATGACTTACCCCAGGATGAATGCTTAGTTTCTCAGTTCTAGTTTCATGAACGGTGCTTTCTATCGTAGCTAATCTCACCACCACACTGAATAACTAAATTACTTATTAGCATAGGAGGTTTTCTTTGCAGAAGGAAGTAAGCAGCCTCTGAAAACAGGATGGCTATTGCCTTTTTGCCATCTCCTCCAGCAAAGTAGAAAGCATGGACAGCACTGTGGTTCCTTGGCACAATTTCTTCTTACAGTGTCACTGTTGCTGCAAACTGCTCTATGTTCACGACTAAAGCAGCATCGGAAGATTGTTCCCTGCTGTATGTGCCCTGCAGTATAATTAAAAAAATATACCAAACCTACTACACGTCCTTTCAGGGAGGCAACATTTTTCTCACTGAATTAGAGATTTTAAATGGAAGTAAGTTATATTAAAGAAGTAATAAGCAACATGAAAAGGAAGGTTTTGTTAAATTACAATAATTCAGTACTTCTGCAGTCATGTCTGCAAATTGTATCATTTAGGAATTGAATTTTTTTTCTGTGAAATTGTCCTGCTCTTAACTCCCCCAACCCTCATCACATAAACTTGTTTTAGGCGATAGCCTGCATCTAGAAGTGATTGTTAGAAATTTAGCAGCTTCATTAATATGCAGATGTGTGGTCCAATCTATTCAGTATTCATTATTGTATTTCATTTAAATTAAATACTTACACAGAGTGAGTGCACATAACTGAAAAAAATGTTTCTTCATTTACCCACAGGAGTTATTTTAATTAGCTTGTAAGGGGAGTACCTTATGGTGCTGCTTCCAGTAGAATTTTGCTTTGTTGCTTTAAAATATCATTACGGAATCTGATTGAAAAAGGCAACATGACATGATGTGCTTAGCAACTGCCTCTTGCATTTTTCTAAGCAAAACTTCTACTTCATAATCCCTGAAACTTTGCTGGAATCCATACTGCTGCATCAAGTCTAGCAACATAAATATAAAATAATATAATAGAAGCAATCAGATCCTGAAACAGGCATTTTTTTTCTTTTTTTTGTCATTTCAGATGGCATCAGAGAAAGAGATTACACTATAACCTGTACTGACCCCAGTCCATGGCTGCAAGACTGGGCCATGTGTGTCTAATTTATATAGTTAAGGAAGTTAAGAAAGCAGAAGAAACAAGACAAATCAGTCAACATCCTAGATATATCTGTGGTGATTAGAGCAAGTCACCATGGGCTGTGAACTGTTTTAATGAAGGCTTTTCCTTACACTAAAAACATTTACTATAGGCAGCTGATGTCCTGACAAGGAAAACATTAGCATCTACAACTTGCAGGATTAAAATATCTATGAATATATTCTTCACAGCCCACAGTAAAACACATATAAGCATGTGTGTGTGTGTGTGTGAATATGTGTATGTACACAACACATGTAATTTTTACAGTGTAGTATATTACTTCATGGTTGGTTCTCAGATGTCATTAATACTGATTAGTGTCAAAAAAAGGTGGAAAATAGATCCAGTGAAGGTTTTGCCTCCATTTCTTCCTTTTCATGCATTTATTCTTGTGTTTAGTCCTTTAGTATAGCTCACTAATTAAGTTGCTAAAGCCAAAGATATAAAGCTCACAACCTCTGTAAATTGATTTGTTTTCTGTTGATGGTCAGGTGACAAACAGTGGAAGAAATCATTTTGTAATTCAATTTTTGGACCTATTTCAACATTTTTTTTTTAATCCTAATTCAGTCCTCTTCTTTAAGAGCACAAATGTCAATGCTTTCTGGGAAAACTTGGTGCTCTTGGAGCTGTACTAGGATCTGGCTGGAGATCATATCACTACATTTCAGCAGAGCAACCAGCACCAGGGCAAAGACAAGAGCACAATCTCAGTCTGGATGCTGGGAGATGGTGCCTAGAAGGGCACAGAACCAGAGCTGTCAACGAACTTGAACACATGGCTCTTCATGCATCCCATGTTTTGTTGCTTCCCACCTCAGCAAGGGAGTCACTCACAAGCTCTTGATGTTGGGTTGGCATCTACACCCAACATTTTACGCACCTCTTTGCAGGGCCCCTGAGGAGCACAGTGCTCTCCCCAGGGCTTTCTGCCTGGACTCATGTGCACGCTGCACTGCAAAGTTCCCTTTTTATGTAATCCACACTAATAACACCTGGCATTCATATACTAGCCCTCTAAATACTGAAAAAAAAACTGTTTTTCCACTTATACTGTACAGGAGATGGAAATTAAAAGCGATGAACACTGAGGAGCTAGCAGAGCAGCTCAGCTAGGAGCATCTGCCCAGTTTCACAGCCTGAGCCCTCCATTACGTCCACCCAACCCTGAGTTTTCAAAATAACACACAGTTTACCATGGATTTTGCCATCAGAAAAATGCACCATTTTACGGTGTCCCAAGGGACCTGTGTGTCACATTTCCTAGCACCCACTGCTCGACTCATGCTGCAGCAAATAGCAACTGAGGTGTCTATAGCCCCTTGACACTGTGGTCCCTTGTCATTCCCTGTTCCTATACCAACCACACAAATCCTGAGGCTGTATAAAAACAAGAAAGAGATGTATTCATCCCCAAGAGAGTAAACCCAGCAAGGTCACTTGACAGTGGCAAACCAGGAGAGCAGAAAATAGGAAGTGGGGGAAGGGAGGAAGTGGTAAATGAATCTATTTGCTTTTTTAAGCTGTCCAACTAGGTTAATATGTCAGATGATTTCCAGATTAAGTTTTTCTTTAGAGCGGTAAAGAAATCCCTGTCTTTTTGTGATAATAGTCTCTGTAATTAAGAGGTCAGTTCAAAGACAGAGGGCATAAGATAGTAAATATCTCTTGCTATAAGACTTACTGCTGCATTTCATCATATCACCTAGTGCTTAGCTAATAATTTGTAGCCCTGATTTAATGCCTGAGCCTGCTTGTTTTCAAGTCAATTTAAATTTCATTGCTGACCTAGTTGTCTAGCAAAGGATTTGGACCCCTTGTGTTATTCTTGACTGTGCAGGAAAGAAACAAAAGCCTTTCCTCAAGAAAGCTAAATTTGCTTCTGGCCAGTGGTTCTTATTTCAGCATCCTAAAGAAACCTCGGGGCAGTGGTGTTTCCTCTTCAAGCCATTAGTGCACTCACTCAGCTCAGTTGTGGTGTTCGTCATGAGAAGCGGTGGTTTTACAGTCTGTTGCAGGCCTATTATCTCACCCAAGGTGAGCAGATGAGGTCAGTCAGACTGTCCAGCCTATTATACAGCTAATCACTCCTATCCTGCCCTTCTTTGCTAAAGTGGATTGGTGGGAGTCCAAATGAACCAGAAAGATGGATCCAGCTGCATGCCCTTCTCTAGCAGCAGCTACTAACATCACTTTAAGAAGGGGAGGGTGGAAGGCTGGGGTGAGCATGGTCCGAAACCCAAAGCTGTCCTAGTGTCTCCTGCACCACCAGCCTAGATCATTGATGAACATCCAAGATCTTCCAAGGCAAAAGTAGATTGTTCAGGGTCTGCCGCTTGCACATCCTGCTGCCCCAAGAGAAGAGAGACACACACACTCTCCCTCTCCCCCCCTACAAAAAAAAAAAATTGTGATTTAAACTCAGCTATAACATGAGCTGGGGAAAGTGCCATGAAGTCTGAGTCTTTCTTTCATCTCATAGCATATTTTATATAACTGACACTCACACTTTCTTACTGCAGATCCACCCGAGGACCTAACAGAGTGCCATCTGCATGGAGACAGTGAAAGCCCTGCTGATTTATGAGGACAAAGTATTGAAATTTAAAACCATCTCAGCATTTACAAGCCAAATGGATTTCTTATTTGCACTTTGACTGTTTACCAGATAACAAAAGTGGCTTTACTCTGTGAAAGAAGGTATTCAGTGGAAATAATGCCCCTGATTTTTGACAGCTGAAAATAGAAATGAAGAAAATTATTCCATTGGTAAATTTTCCAAGATTGTGAAGTAAAAACAACAGTATAAGTTTAGATCTACAATTTACTTTATACCAGTTAAAGTATATATATAGAAATATATATATATTAATATATGATATTTTGAAATAAAACCCTCACTCTTCAAGAAACTGAATAGTACCACACTTTGCTGCAGCTGCTGTAAATTTTTGTTTCTTTTTCATAATGGTCTGGAAGATCCCTACCTGTCTCAGAGGGCAATGTGGCAGTGAAGAGGCAAAGCAAACCTGCTGTGGTACAAGGACGCCTAAGAGCTACATGAATCCTACCGATGTGGCATCCAGAGCTTCCTGTTCCCTTCGGCAGAATTTCGAGGGCATTTGTTGTTCCACTTTGTGTTCTGGAGGCTTTTCCCCTTGTGCAATACTAGCATGCTGGCTTTGCTTCATTAACCATACTTGATTGATATATAACAACGATAATTCTATCCTCTTCCAAGAAAATATTTTTAGAGCTGTATTCCATGAAGAAGATATGGACAACTACTCAGTGACGTACAGTATGTATTAAAAGTTTATTTGGCAGAGTTTGGTTGACTGTGAGCTCCCTTCTTATTAAAGATGTACTGTACATACAATGTCTTCAGACTTTGTGTAGCTCAAGACAACAGTAAAAACTCCGTAACCAACTCCAAAGCTTTGCATTGTTGGCTCACCAGTTTTTTGAAACAACAACAAAGCTATTTCTTTCCAGGTCAACATGTGAGAGGGTTTTACATATGGTTTGGGGTTTTTGTGAGTCCATTTGCAATCGGCCAACAAGCATTTCAGCTTAAGCAAATGCCTCTGTGGACACCTCGAATGCTCAGACACACCCACACACAATGGACTGGCTGACTCTCCTCTTACCATGCAGCACATGTGGGAGAAAAATCTAAATTTAAATTTCCCTCATTTCAGGCCAGGCTAATTCTCACTGAGAGCATTTGCCACCAGCTAAAACATACACACACAGGCATTTCCACGGCACAGCAAATGTACAACAGTTTTTGGTAAGCAGACTGTGTCTAAGCCCTGATTTTGTTTCAGGAATAGTTTTGTTCGGTTTAATTTTAATCTGTTTCTTTCCAAGGTGGATTAGGCTGAGATGAGATGCTCTTCAACAAGGATGCATCTACAAAGACATTGATTTACTCACTGCAAGCAGTTTGAATTCCCGTTCTATCTAAGCTGTTGCTGTTCACCAGGCAGCCTGGCCCTTAAGCTGCTGAAGAAAGATCAAATCTGAGGGCTGAAATGTGCAAGCCTAGTTCAGGTTCCCAGGCACTTTTATGAGCAGTTCAGTTAATTTCAGGGGGTTTATTCGTGTGGAAAAGTATCTTGCTGTCACGCATAAGTCTGTGCAATCTACCCTTCAGTACACCTAATGCTACCAAATCAAAGAGGAATAGGGAATTGTAAAACTTGTTTTATCCAGTCCAGCTTCATTTCTTTAATATTTCCAATTTCTTTTCAGCCTGCTTACCTGTCTCTCACAGGACCCCTTTGGCCATGCTAATCACTTCTAATCCAATGTAGAGGAAGCGTTGCACTTCCCAACCTGGAGCTGGTCACAATTCTCCCACTAGTTTGCTTTCCCCTCCAGGGCAACCACTTCAGTTCCTGGTGCTTCAAGAGGCAGAAATTTGTCACTGTAATTACACTGAACATTAAAGCAACTACATGACGTGTCACGCCATGCTCCATGCAGACTTTCCATGCTGGGCCCTGCCTGATGCTCGCAGTGGAAATGGGTATGCTCTTTCTAAGTGATTCGATTATTCCCCCTTCAAAAAGATAATGAGAGTGAAAAGTGTCCAGAGAAGATCTTTGATCTCCTCCTGGGCACAGAAAGGGTAAATGAGAATGTGAGTCTCATTGCCAGTTGTCCTTGCACACAGAGACCAGATTCACTAGTGGCCTCATTACACAGACCATGTATTTTCTGGTCACACACATCTGCCTAAACCACAGAATATATCTGTACCCTAGTCAATATTTTATATATAGTCTGTAATGGCCATGTGGCCCTAGTCCCATTATCTCAGTTCAGAGAGGACCACTGCTTGCCCAGTTGCCCATGGGTTGGTATGGTCCCAAAATAAGACCAGGTGAGGGATTACCTGCCACAAGTAAGGAGAAATTCCTCCAAAATAAATCCATAGCATTTCTCAATTTTACTAGAACACACGTTAAAAACCCCTGGGCCCTCTAGTAAGCCCCTGGTGCACTGAGAGGTAGACCTTGCAACCAGGAGGTAAGTTGATTAAATCAAGCCTGGATATGGTATCATCCCTTCGCCAGTGGAAACTGAGGCACACAAAGCTGAATGGCCATTCAAAATCACATAGGAGGCTGAGCAGAAATTGAACTTGGCTTTCCTTATTCCCGGTCTACTGATACTCTGTGAGATGACCCACACACAGCAAACCAAGCTGTGGCCTCTTGTAGCCTTTGCCAAAGTCTGAGGTATTATCATTGAGAGATATTTACCCCATAGCAGTGTATCTGGCATAGCTCAGACTGTGTGCAGATAACAATGCTTATATCTGCGTCTATAAAATATGCCTGTTGAAACTGGGAAATATTAGACTTGCTAAAATATAAGAAGGAAATGTTGTCATTACCATAGCAAAGTTTCTTAGAGATGCTTAGGAATTTTTCTTTGCCAGTAGGCAGCCTCAAATATCACCACACCAAATTCAGTAAACATCTGCTTTTCTTTGAAGTTGCTGCAAAATCTGCTCATGAAGTGCGGCACTGAGAAATTGCTGTTTTAATTAAAATGTTTTAGAGGGGAATTAGGGCCTTTGCAAAAATAATGACTGATAAAATGTGAAGCCAAATTAAGAGCTGGATGAAGCTAACCTTCATTGTTTCAGTGAACCAATGTGAAAATAATGATAATAAAAAAAAATATCAACCAACCTGGAATCACACAATCATGTGGTTCAGTGATATGCACAGTACTTAGTGGGAAGATGTCGGAGCTGCTTTTTCAGCTTGACTAATGGAAGCCCTGGGCATTTCAGTGGTGGAGCAAATGCGTCCCGCATCCTCAGGAGAAAGTGAGAGTCTTTACATACTCTGCACAATGTTAAAGGGTATTTACATCAACAGAAAAGAAAGTTAAATTTCCCACTTTCTGGCAGAATTCTAGACAGTCGTGTCAGGGAAAAATGAAAGGTATTTGTAAATGCATTAAAGATAAACTTAGATTTATGTCAGTGTTTCTTCTTCAGATGTGTGAAACCAAGTTATGTAAATCTGAAATGTACAAGTTGGAAAAAATACTGAAAACAAAAAAGTAGCTACCATCTGCCTATTGAGTAAGAAAATCTAGATTATGTGCTTCTGTCCAAAAATCTCTGGTAATAAAGAGCTCAGTGTGGTATGATTTGCTATTGCTTCGGATACAGTACATGCTATATTTGAAGAAACACTACTCTTGGAGTAAGTCTCTCCTATAGCCAACAATTCTGAACAGCATGATGTGCACCCAAACTCAACCATGAAAAATTACTGATGGTGATACAGTTTCTGACGATTGATGCTCTTATCAGACCTATTGAACAACCTTTAACAGAGTTTGTAGGTACCTTTGGTAGTATATTTCTTGCATATTTTCCTATTATAAAATGATTAGTGATGTTCCTAACTCTCCTCGTTAGCCACTTTTCTGTTTCAATGTATGGTCAAAACATAATTACAGATCATAAAGAAGTGGCAGAGGAGGTAAACATACCTTGGCTTGGAAAGCACATCCATTTAGCCTGCAGGTAGCAGTCTTCGTTTCTTCTTCAGTGGCTGGATGTATATTGTGGCCTAAAACGCGCTTCTCCTTTATTAATACCTCAGTCACATTCCAGTAAGCAGAATTCAGAGCTTGCTTGACAAAGAAATGGGTCATGCTTCTTTGCTTGGTATTCTATTTTTTGTAGGAGAAAAATAGAAACGCATTCCACAAATAATCTTTCAGGTAGACAGAAGGAGATGTGTGTACAGGACAGTTGGTTTAAGGCTGTCAACACTTTTTCTAGTTCACCGGTTTGAATTCAGATCATAGGCCTGACACATATTTATGGTTTCTTCTCTGAAATGCTCACACAGTCAAAACACTTAACTTCACCAATATTTATACTTTACAAAACTATGCCACTCTGAGGAAAAGGAACTGAATCCTGTGGTTTGCCAGTAGGAAACTAAGACTCATAAGACTTGAGACCTGCCCGAGGTTATGCTAAAAAAACTGCAGCAGAGCCAGCAGTAAAACTGAGGACTCCTGGATTTTAGGAGTCATTGCAGATGGTTCACCTGCAGTTCACATTAGTGAAATTTCACTGACAGCCAACTCTGACCTTTAGGTCAGATCACAGGGAGCAGAATTTAGAATTTGGGTGCCTGCAGTCAAGTGTGGACAATTGTCTGTAAGAACCAACTGCTCAGAACTTGTTCACCTCCCTTCAGATGGGATTTTCAAACCACTGATGCATGGAAGACCACTGTTAGACCTACTCCAACAACTTCTGCTCCCACAGGGACACAGTCCTGCCCTAGCTTGATTTCATGGCTCCTGAGTAGAAGCCTCTTCAAGCCTTTCAGATCAGAGCAGAAATGGAAAAGGGTATAGAAAGCTGTGCTTAACCATGATGGGCTGAAAAAGAGATATAGCCAACAGCCCTTCTTTTAGAGATGCCCATCTAATAGAAGGATCTTCATGTAAAAGTTGACTTTCAGCAGAGAAGGCACACATTCCCTCACACTAGAAAGTGCCTGAACCAGCCAACAAGAAGCACAAGTAACTTGTTCTCAACTGAAACACATAAACACCACTGCCAAGTGAGAAGATACTAAACAGGCTAAATGAGTCATGGAATAAAATAAAATAAAAATATTGATCTGTGGACACATTTGATGGATTGCTGATAAAACCTTCCGCTGTTCGACAAGTACCTCTAATTCCTCAGAAGTCCTTAGAAATGTACAGAGGTCTTTCCCATATGAAAGGCCTGAGTATGACATCTTTTCATCCAACACTCATTGTTGTATTATTTTTGTTTTCCCACCATGCAGCAAAATGATTAAATTTGTATGACCAGAAGCAATATTTATGTTTGAGCATCAGGTTGCTTACCTGCTTCCCATTAGTTCTCATCTGCTTTCTTTGTCAGATGGCAGTCCTTGATTCGGTTAGAGATGGGGGTTAGAGGACCAGTTAGATTTGAAGCAAACTATCCATAACCTAACATATTGCTCAGGGGAATATGCAATTTCTTCCTCCCACCTGTCATTCTTCTTCATTAGCTATTTAATTTCATTTTCATTTCATTTTATCTCACCCCCTCTCTTTCAAACCACTTAATTATTTTCATCCATCTCTATTAGTATTTTATCACCACTACTGCCCCACAGTCGAAAAAAAAAAAAAGCAGCTGTACTCCCATGACCCAATTCAATTAGCTGTTCCTCCCCAAGAGCAGTGATTTAGGTGATCTTTCTTTTCCTTTTTCCTGTGTCCTTTGGCAGACAAGATCCCAACCTTGCTGCAGCTGCTGTGCCAGCAGCTCCCCATATTTACGCTGTCAACACCAGCAACCCTCAGCTCAGGGCCACAGGGTCCATCTTAGGTGTGCCCTAGTGTAAAAAAACAGATGCTACCAGAGCTTGATTTACAGAAGAGTTAATTGTCAGCTCCTCACCTTCGCTGAACCTGTCCTCTTTGTTGCTTCTCCTACAGTCTTGTACACCTTGAACGGAACTGAGAACTCAGCACACTGACTATTGCGGAATTGCCATCAGTTTATGCCTCTGCAAGAGGAAAATTTATCACTATTGATTTGACCAGACTTTTCTTGGACTTGAAATAGACCATAAAGAACAGGCCGAGTTAATTGCACAATATGGGATGCAGGCACAGGCATGACAGGCTTTTTCTGGGTTCTTTTTTTCCCGGTTCTCTTTCAGTTACATTTCCTTTCTGAAAGACTCTGCTTTCCAGAATTGTAGAGATCTTGTAATATGACACATAAAGCAGTCCAGAGTTTTTAAAAATCTGGACTCAAGTCCCTTAGGTCCTACTAGTATCTCACACACACGAGCGTAAAGCAGAGGAACAGCCAGGACAAATCACAGGCTGAAGATAAATGTCCTTACTCTGTTTCACTGATCTAAGTCTAGCTTGAATTTGAAAGAAGGGTACGCGTGATAATGACACTTACAACTTTGCAACACAATGCAACAGTCCAAGTAAAGCTTTCCTACTGAGGAAGGCATATAACCTTGTTATGTTTAACTGCTCTTTTAGCAGAGTTTAGTGGCTTTCTTTGGTTCAAAGCTGCTCAAGAGGAACAATCAGGCTATAATGCTTTTTCTTGAGCATCTTGGGTATTTTCTCCTTTTCTGTTTGGTCACTAAACTTTCAAAGACTTATAAAGCTAAGCAGCCACTGCTATTGCAACTAAGAATTATTGCATTCTGGATGTGTGCTTTCAAGAGGCAGCTTCAATGAATGCTTCACTCATTTGACTTCATTTTCTTCTGACCTTGACTTCTAAGAACTAATGTGCTCAAATCAGCACAAAGGGTGACTGGATGCTAAAAAAAGGTGGAAAATCACAGTATCCCTAATTGGTACACCTTTGCAGTGCTTTCTCCTGAGCTGGCAAAGGAGAAAGGGAAGACTTAGAAAGACAAGAGCACGAGTGTATTCTGGCACCCAAACCCCAAATATGTTACAAGCAGACAGTGGCCTTTCACACCTAGCTGTGCTGAGAGTGGCTATTATATGAAAATCATGTTCTCTGTTAGCTTTTCTCTCAGGATCTGATTTCTAAATATTATTATAGCCTATCTCCTTTTCAGCCTACCTCCACCCTTCCTTTGTCCTAGGCAGAGAAAATTATACTCTGCTTACACAAAAGCTTTTTCTTTTGCTTAACATACAAAACAAGACAGAAGATAAGAATCCCTTGGTCCTATTCAGCAAAAGCTAATCTCATCACTTGCTTTACTGTGGGATTATAAACAGTATTCTAACCTACTCCCATAACCGAAACGCCTTTTTTTATATCCCACCTTTTTCTTTTTCATGTCAGACAACTTTGATTTGTTTACAGCTCTAGCTTCTGTAACTTGTTTCTAACTCTCTGACTTGAGCAGAATTGAATGGAGATTTTAAAATGGTGTGCAAAGTCCTACCATTTTTTCCTATAGATGTTGTGTCCATATAATAAGCCACTTCCACCTCGCAGTACTGTTTCCAGCAGCATCTTGTCAACACCACCCTTCAACAACAGAAGCTGATGCAGCCAACTCTGTGATGATAGTCTAGGCAGTCATATAGGTTATAAATTAAAATACATTTTAGAGAGGTTTAATATTTAATGCTAGTTTTTATCCTTTAATCACTGACGTCAAGGGAGGGTACAGCAAAATTTCACCAGTGTCCATTAGGGTTAGGAGAAAGACAGGAACAAGGTCAAAAGAGGAAAGTTACCTACACATATAGATTTAACTAACTACTTCCTAGAAAGATTCACCAGACTGAAGTTACTAACTTCACCCCATCACACTGAATAGTAAAGTTCAACACCTGCTTTCTGCCAGAATATATTAGTTTCCTTCATAAGTGGATTTGATCCACAGTATTTGCTGTTTAATTAAGTTGCTTTGTCAACCCCATTACTGAGTTTAAAATGTCTTCTTTTTTCCCCAGTAATTATTTTTGTTGTGGCTTTTGAGACTGCTTGTTACACACAATCTATGAGACCTTGAAGTTAAAGACAGCCCTCAAAGGCTCTTGAATGTGCCACAGTGGCTTTTCTCAACAATAACATCTTGACAGAGCATCGAGCAGCAAACTATAAAAAGTACTTCTGAGGGAATCACAATACATCCATTTCTCCACTATGTAATAATGCTGTGAAGGAAAATAAAAATGACAGGATTTCTTACAGTCAGGGCTACTTAAGATCTGGGGGCAAAAGAAGGAAGAACAGCACAAAACTTTAAAAATGTTTTAGCGCATAGTTGTCATCGATTTCTATTTCATGTCCTTCTCTCTTAATAGACTCCTGACATCTACCTGGAGACTACAGTAACTGTACTTTGAAGCACCTCCTGTAGCTGTATCATTTCAAGCCTTGACACTTGCAAAAGAGCCCCAAAAGCCAAGCACACCCCGTTATGTGAGTGTAGACCTAGTCACTGTGTTGCTGTCTTCAGTTTCTCTTTCAACTGCTGCCCTTATGCTCCCAACAGAATTTGACCAGAGGAACTATGGGAAAGTTGTTCTCCACAAATTGCTGAGAGACATGAAAGTCATCTTATGCCTGAATAATTAAGGCACTCATCTCTACCAACAGCCTGTTTCTTTCTGTGCTGCTCATTAACCTGCAGCAGTCCTGTTTAAAATGATCTAATTAGTCCCTTGTAATCAAAGGCAGTGGTTTGGGTAGACGAATTGAAAAATGGAAGTTCACAACAGGTAAAGTTCTTGATCAGGATTATTACCATTTTTTCAAATCAAACCCAACGTTTGCATAATGAGGATTTCTGGGATGATACAGTCTATCACATAAGAAAGACAGTTGTTCATCACTAATTGAGTCCGTTCTTCTCGGAGGCTTTTTCACAGACACATAGAATCAGGTTTGCTGAGCACATACAAGCCTAGCATTAAGTTAAATGAAAACTGAAGAACTGACCTGAAAGCAAAGATTACCAACCTTAACTTTCAATTTATCGGAACCTTGCCATGATTTAAACACAGGCTGCTCTGCTGAAATACGGAGACTTTCCACCTGCAGCTCTCAATTTTTTCAGTGCCCTACAATGCACAGTCTGAACTGACAGCAAAACAGTAACCGTGCAAAATACCTTCACACCTCAGTGGTAACTTCCCTCACCAGTCAGCACTGAGATGCCCCTAAACACAGATGCCAATTGCACATAACCCAACATCCATCAGTGTGTATGATAATTAATATACATTTCTTCATTCAGTATAGAGGCAAAACAGACTATTAACAGGAGCAAACTGATACTAAAACCAGAGCCTGAACAGAAGAAGATACACATCTCATAGATGTGTATAAAAAGAGCATATGCAAAGGCTATGCTGATCATTTCCTTAGAATTTAGAGAAATGAGCAACTTCAGCTTCATGGTTGCTTGATCTCACTACAGTAAACAGCTCCATATTTTTCCTTTTCATGTTCTATCCTGAAGCAACAGAGCATTACATTAATTGACTTGTCTTATTAATTCAATAAGCTGCTTCGAAGATGAAATGCTTAGCTATGCTTGCCTGTTTTTGGCACTTTTTTGGTTGTTGGAAGAAAAGCTTTAAGGCTAGAATTGCTCTGATGTTTTCCACAGTTCACTGAATAATTTTATGCACTACTGAAGATTTGCCACGTTTGGAATTACTGCAAACTGCTACTTTTTCATCATATTATAATTTAATTCTCACTTTTAGTATGATAAGAAAACATTTAACAGTTTGCATATTAGAGAAGTGTATTTGTTCTGCCATATAGTTATTAAGAATTCATTATAGGTCACTCCTTTCTAGGATTTGTAATTTGGACTTAAGATGCATTTAGAAGATTAAAGATGACATAGAAACCACTCCATTCAAATGAATTATAAGCAAGAAAATTTATGGAGGAAATGTTGACCTTGCTGTAAATATATGGTTGTACTCGGCACTGGTGAGACCGCTCCTCGAATCCTGTGTTCATTTCTGGGCCCCTCACCACAAGAAGGATGTTGTGGCTCTGGAGCGAGTCCAGAGAAGAGCAACGAAGCTGGTGAAGGGGCTGGAGAACAGGCCTTATGAGGAACGGCTGAGAGAGCTGGGGGTGTTTAGCCTGGAGAAGAGGAGGCTGAGAGGAGACCTCATTGCTCTCTATAACTACCTGAAAGGAGGTTGTGGAGAGGAGGGTGCTGGGCTCTTCTCCCAAGTGACAGGGGACAGGACGAGAGGGAATGGCCACAAGCTCCACCAGGGGAGATTTAGGCTGG
Source organism: Clamator glandarius (assembly GCA_033459285.1). Lineage (NCBI taxonomy): Eukaryota > Metazoa > Chordata > Aves > Cuculiformes > Cuculidae > Clamator > Clamator glandarius. The sequence continues at coordinate 198,487 of JAUNZM010000089.1, read as the reverse complement.
ACATTAGGAAAAAAAAATTCACAGAAAGGGTCACTGGGCACTGGAACAGGCTGCCCAGGGAGGTGGTTGATTCACCCTCCCTGGAGGTGTTTAAGGCACACGTGGACGAGGTGCTGAGGGGCATGGTTTACTGTTTGATAGGAATGGTTGGACTCGATGATCCGGTGGGTCTCTTCCAACCTGGTTATTCTATGATTCTATGAATAAGATTGAGAATTTTTTTACTGTTTCAGGAAGTTATTTTAGGGGAGGGGAACATATATTAAATTTTAAGACCCTTGAATGCCAATAAAGTTACACACATTCCTTAAGAGGAAAATATTCATATAACTATGTGGATTGTTAATTTCAGCTTCTTTGGGAAACATGAACTCTGGGTTTGCCTTTCAGCTGGTGAGACAGCTGGTTTATTTTTTTTATTTGTCAATAAACTGAGAGGAAATAAAATTTCATTTTTTTCACTGAGCTTGTTCTATTTAAAGAAGACTGGACGGGGAATGTCAGTGCTCTTTCCTTTGAAAATTCTCCTTCCATCCATTGCCCAGCTCTAGGCTGTGCTCATATGGCCCATTTCGATGCAAGGCAGAACACAGTCGTGCCTGCTCAACACAGGGTACTCACCTTGGAGTGGCACAAGTGTCACTCAGCTTGTTAATGTCACCCTTCAGCAGCCGTTGGTGATGTCCCTTGGTTCTCCATGTCCCTTGGAGGCACCTGTCACAGTATGAGCTATTCCCCTAAAAGTAAAACTCCTTCTCCATGTTATTTCTTGGACTTGTAGTGGAAGCTTCCAGTGAAGCTTCTAAGGTGATGTGTTTGCAGGCTGACATGTTGCAAGGTGCTATGGGCACCTCCAGCCTCTCTGATAAGGAAAGCCCTCATCGGTGATTGCTTCCCAGCCTTTAGGTAGTACAACCCCCTAAATCCCTGCTCCACTGCACAGCACTCTCTAGAGCTCCTTACAGTGTTCCTGGAGATAGTGCCGCGTTTAGCTGCTTCAAGAGTGATAGCTGGGCTGGGCTGCTGGAGAGACAAACAGAGTGAAAAACACAACGCTGCAAAAAGAAGTCAGTCCCTGGAGAACCAGGCTACTTGTCCCTGCTCCTAGGGTGAGGAGTCTTCAAAAACTGTTCTTCACAGCCTCCCTCATCTGCAACGAGCAAAATTTTGCCCCTCAGCATTAAATCTGTCAGCTTTGTGCTCAGAGGTAAAGCTGGTGGTCGGGGCAGTGACTCCCACCAGCCCTAGTACGGGTTAGAGCAACAAGTGACAAAACTTCTCACCACAGAGCCTGTTACAACCACTGTTGCAGCAAAAGCACAAGGCTTTGAGTCAAAATAAAGTCTTTGCCTGCAGTGAGATTCTATTTTTAAATGAAAGTTATTGATCACATCGCTGGCCTTAAGAAAAGCAATCAAATCATAATTTATGCTCGGAGTGACCTGTAGGTGTTTGCAAAACAATTAATGCTCACTGTTATGGTTATGCAGCTGGATGCATGGCAATAGGTCTTTTTCTTTAAACATTTGACCCTTACAGCCACTGCCTCTAACTCTTCATTATGTGTCCCCATACTCTTTGCATTTCAAAATTATCATACTAAGCAAAGCTCAATGCACTGTTTAAATGAGTAAGGAACATCTGGTAAGCTGAGACTGCTGGGACTCCACAGAGAGATGAAGTTGTAGCACTTTCCTCTGTATATGGAAATTCACTGTAAATTAAATCTACAAATCGTCTGAAAAGGCACAGGTCAGAAAGGAGATAGAGAAACATTACCATTTGTGCCAAGGTCAAATTCCATGCAGCATAGCTTATGTACTTTCATGTATTCATACACAAAGCATTGTTGTGTCCATTCAATTTTTTTTTATTTTAATAGTTTTCTTAAGATGCTTACGACATAATATTAACGCCTTCACAAACCATGTGCCAAGTATACTATAAAAAAAAAACCTGACAAACCTTGTGAATATGAAAATATTTCTCCCCCAATTCCTTCTTTTTTCTTTCATTTGCTTTAAAGAAACTTAGAATAATACTAAAATCTCAACCCAGAACTGTTGGAGACTGAATCAGCTGCCTGCTGATCTACCTTAGTTAAAAAAAAAAAAAAAGGACAAGTTGTGCAGTAGGCCATCTGCCGTGAAACATAAATGTCTTGTAACAGCAATGAGCCAAGAGACATGAACCACTTAGCCTGAGGGAGAAGATGTTTCAGCAGGGTAAGCAGCAAGGGAAGCCTCAAAGAGACGGGTGACGCTCCCTTTCAGCTCCAGCTGCCACAGTGTTGAAGGCCGGCTCTCCACAGCCTGCTAAACTCCTGCACAGCCTGATAGCTCCTGCTGCGTCACCTCTTCACCTTTGCTTTCATGCAGAGAGATTGAACTCTTGGGAAGATAAGAGTCAGTTTTGTCACTGTTACTCTGTGGTCAGACATCCTCCATATCCCGCTGTGCCAGAGGACAACGTTACCATACCTGGAGGTTATCACCACCTCCCTGCCAAAGACAATCTGCCTCCCTGACATGCTGGTGTTCCTCTGGCACAATTTGTCTGACACAGATTAGTCCTCATATGTCAGTAGACCTGAGGTCAATGCAGCACGTGAGGAGAAGGCGCTACAAGCTGCTGGAACAATAACATTTTGCATACCAGAGCTGTATCTGGAAGGCTGCGATGCCATAGATGTGCCAATCACCATCAATATCCATCCTACTGCTAATAGTCCCATTGCACATGAGAACATGTGTTAGCGTAACACTCATACACTTTTAGCTTTTGGCAAAGGGGTAAAAGCCAATTGGAGAGTGCAGCTTACATCTCTGCAAGGTTTACCACCATTTTCTGCTGAATCAAAAAAAAAAGCCTTTATTCTGTTATACACCTGTACACCAGAAATTATTCTGGTACACCTTACAACCACAGCCCAAGAGTCAAATGGAATTAATACGAACCAGGAGGACATTCCAAACTATTTACCCTGGAACAGAGTTAATAACAAAAGACAAGCAGCTTTCAACACAAGGTAGGGTTATCTCAGGTCACAACAACTAAGTACTATCATTTTAAAACCTCAAAGGGAAAATTTAAGAAAGCATCTTCCAGAAAAATCCCTGCTCTTATTACCATTTCAAGAACAAGCAGCAGGAACACGACACCTTTTCCTTGTCGGTGTAATAATGGGACTAAGTATACAGGAAGGTTGAGTGCTAATTGTTTATTGGGTGATCAGTGATATTCCCAGGTGGATATAAAGGAAGAGGTTGAAAGGGTATAAACAATCCCTTGGATTTCTCATTTCAAGAAATGGTTTAAGCAGAAGCATGAGTAGCAGGAGTGGCAGGACTGAATCTGCAGATGGCTCCAGTGTCAGAGAGCATTTATCTGAAAGCCAATAAAAATGTGACAGTCTACTGTTTTCCCAGGCCATTTAATTTCACCTTGATGACTGCTTTGAGATGAGACAATAATCGATGGAGAAGAGCACACCTCCTTTTTAGCACGGCAGTGGGCACCTGGAGAGAAGCACTACTGCTATGGCATACACCCCCCTGCAGCTGCCTGCCTGCTGCTCCTGCTACTCCTCTTCTCCACCTGCCATGCAGTTTCCCCAGGTAGTAACACCCAGCAGTCCTGCTGCACCATCCGTCTGACTGGTCTAACCTCTTCTCCCTCACTTCACCTGTATCTGCGTGGGGCTCATTGATTGGGCTGATCCCTGTTGGGACCTGCTGGTGCCATCCATCTCCACAGCTCCTACATGTGCTAGAACATCACTGCCCACTGTGCAGAGAAATTGCCTTTTAAAATCAATCTCCTGCTCATTTACCAGGTGCCTCTAACTCTAATTTTGAACAACATGGAGTACAGCTCCGAACTGACTGCATCTCCCACTCGCACGGTTTGGTAACTCATGGCCATATTCCCTTCAGTCTTCTTCCTTCCATACCGAGCGCTTGCAGTCCCCACCCTCAATTTACTGCTGTGTCTGGTGATATATTGGTCATAAGTCATCACCTCAAATTACATCGGAGGATAATCCTCAGTTTTGTGCCTGCAGATTTCTTAGATCCTACCCCGTCTCAGGAGACCCCTATCTACCCCACATGAAGATCTGTGATACGGATCAACTATGATTCCATTGAGCAGGGCTCAATCCAGTTGAGGAGAAAAGGAAGCAAAGATGTCCCGTATCTGGACAAAACACATCTTCTGACTCAGGAAGGTCTGGCTCTCATTTTCTACCAGCTGAGGGCTACAAAGGGTGCTAGAGAATCACTCTGGCAGTTCCCTTATATGCGATTATCTCACATAGATGATATTAATCGATGCCCAAAGGCAAAGTGACTGGTATTAACCTAGCTGCCCTCTCAATGCCATGAAAAATAAGTCCATCCTTTGTATATTCCTAGGAGAAGGAAATAAAGCTAGAAACAATGTGCTTAAAAACCTGCATTTGTCAGACTGATCCTGTTTAATTAAACAGGAAATTGCAGGGCAACTAAATCAATCTTTACAAAGAAAAGCTGTTTGTTTACAGAAGAGAAACTTGCAGTGATTTATCTTAAAGAATGTAATTGCCTGGTGATTAATAATGACCAGAGATAGTCAGAGGGAGGAAATTATGAACAGGAGTGACTCCTCTTGGTGCATATTTGAAACACGGCAGAGCTATGTGTCCCTGCCGCAGTAAGTATTAAACCATCAAAAATCCCTGGTGTATATCAGGGCATTGCTGCTCTTCTTCTGGTTTATTCTTTTGATACAGAAGTTATCACATCTGAGGAATCCCAGATATGCTGGTAGATGTTTGGAAATTTGAGTCTATTAATACATTAGTTTTAGTCTTTCTCCTTGTGATAATGCAAATCAGGTTTTCACTTTCGTAGTTCTCATCTGAGCCAGCTGCTTTTTTAATATGGGCTTGTAAAATAAAAAGAGCTATTATCTGTCTGGGCTTGAGACTTACTTTGGTGAGTACTTGGTCTGCAGGCTACCTATGGTTGTCCATAGGCAACCCATAGGTGTTTATAGTCTAGCTGTAGCTGCCTGTGCTGTTGCAGTGAGTCAGGGGCTGGAACATGCAGGTAAGCGTATAGATCCATCTATGTATATGCCTGATGGTGCTGGATAGCCTTAAAAATAGATATATCTTCTTCATCATAAAGACACTATGAAGAAGCCAGAAACAGCTCCTGTTGCTCCTGAAAACAGAGAGGAATTAATATTTGAGGGACACTTGGCCTTCAGATAAATCTATCATCTTGCTTAAAAGGACAGTCTACACTTTTTATAACACAATCAGGGTCTTCTTGCAGCCATTCATCTCAGGATAATCTCAAAAATATAGATCAGTTGTGACAGGATAGACAAATGAGCATGTCAGGGTTATTTTTTCATTATATTTATTTACTTGTGTGCTAAAGTATTCCAGCTTGACAAAAGCAGTGTGAGTAGGCAGTAGGGTGAATTGATTCTCCAGAGAACAGATAGTTCATGGATAGTTACTAATAAAGGTGCTCTGTTATACCACTAATACAGTACAACTTTCCATTTTAGGTATCCTCATTATCTCACAAGGTCTCTTCATAAATTGACATTCAGTTCTGTCATTGTCTAGCAGATTTGCAGTTTCTAGGAATGACTGTTGGATGATATGACTGCTCCCATTAAAAAATAAAGGTTATTTTCAGATTCCAAAACCTAGACTTGAGGCCCTTCCCTCTCTGAGACAAGCGTAGACCATGTCAATGCACGCAAACGTTAGCTTGCGTGTTCCATCGGCACCACCATGTTTCAGAGGCTCCCAAGACTCATCAAATCTCAGGGGAGCACTGTTTTGGGGTGAGCTGCTGACCCTTACCTGCCCAGTCTGAGGAACAGGAGATGGACCTGCCCTGTGCTATAGCTCTGAGATGGTTACCTCTCCTCAAGGAAGCACGTGCGAGTTTTTCCCACCACAACACAGGATGCTGACTCCATCAGCTGAAGTGCCTTTACAGGAAGCCTTGAAATTTCCCTTTATAGTTTCAGGAAAAACATATATATTTCCCAGGAGTTGCACCTGGAAGCCCCTTCCTCCCTAGGGTGAAAAACCAGGCTCCACCAGCCTCTTCCCTTTTCCTGACCCCACTGGTTTTCTCTCTTAGCTTGCCAGCATCCCAGCAGGAGAGTTAGTAGCTGGTTTCCCATACCATTTTTTTGCAACCTGGCATGGAAAACAATGGGCTTTACAGCTCCTAAATGAGCACCATAATGGAGTGAAATAGCCTAAATACTTCTACAGTCCCATTCTTGGGGTTAAATCTTGGTTTTGAATCCTGTCCTGGCTACAGGACAGCTGTGACAGCGGCAGGAACCGAACCCGGATTAACTTCATCTCAGTGCAGGACCTCAACCGCTAAATACTGCTTTCCATTCTGAAGTGTGTCTGCTCATGGCTTTCCAAGAGATAAATTAGATTTTCCGTTCACTGCTGTTGACTGGAGGAGCTTAAAAATGTGCATTTCTCACACAGACAATAACAGATACCATGGCTGCAGAGTCCTAGTAGGACAGTAAGACATCTCCCCCCACCCTCCAAGATTGCATTTGACCATTTATCAAAGTAATACCCTTGAATTTAAATCAGAAACAGATGTTGCCAGGACTTTCAGCAGGAAAGGCAAAAGAAGGCACAGTTAGTAACAGCATCTTCTACACCCACATACAGAAATCTCAGTGCAGCCCAACACAGAAAAGCCATCCATGCTCTCCCTCTCTCCTCACCAAGCAGATTAAGAGATGGGAACAATTTCTATTCACTTGGAGCCGGTAGAGGTGAGGATAAGACAGTAACCTTCTAAAGAGCTGTAGAATTTTGACTGCTCGTGAGGAAATGCAGACAGAGGTCTAATAAACCAGTTAGAAAGATCTGATCAGTGAAACTCTATGGTTTAAGCAAATGAGGAATGTTTATCATTACTCCAAAGTGGCTTGCACTGAGATGAAAGTTGAAAGACTAGTAATGCCTCTGAAAGTGGAGTCTTAAACTTGGCCAGCATATAAGAGAACTAACATTATAAGCGTTTCACTATGTTGCTGTTGTAGCTGAAACAAAGCAACATACTACTCATTTTTTCACCTCAGTCATATTTCACCTGCACTTCCAGCAGGACAGTTCTGATCCCAAGAGTTAATACTCTTTGTCTACAAAAGTGCTTTGCTAGCATTTCAGTCCCTCACATTAAAGCACAGGTTATTCTCTTAGCTACATGTTTTTTTCCCCATTTCCTTTAATGATTCAAGGAAAATGTGTTCTCAGTCTCTTGCAGAAAAGAATCCATCTAGTTTTAACCCATAATCTTTTTGTGCTTTACTGACCTAAAAGGCTGCTGCCTATAAGGCAGACTTAGAGAATCCATCTCCATAATTTAAGGATGTTCATAAAACATTGCCCAAGAATGTCACCTCTCTTTTCCCATAGATCACTCACTGATTATTTATAGGCAGCATCTTAGCTACCTGTTTCAGGAGTGCTTTCATTACTATGCCTCTGTATGAAGTTATTCAGCTAGACTAATATCCACAGATTACTGTATAAATTCCCTATTAAATCCTAACCTTTAGTAATTACTCAATCCTAAATGCTCTCATTTCTTCCTCCGTAGGTTCCAAAACTATTGAGCACATGAGGATATAACAGCCACCCTCACTGATCCCCTGCCACCATTTAATTGAATTGAATAACACCATAAATAATCTGTAGGCTATCTCAGAGGCACCCCATACAATTTTCAGGGATGCTGCCTGGTGAGTGACCTATTTGCAGAGGTGCAGACAGGTTTCTCAGGATTTTCTTCAAGCTGATTATCTCCATGTTCCCTGATGGGTCTTACACACACAAAAAAATAAAAATATGCATTAAACTAATTTATTAAGAGCTACTCCCAAATCAGACTCCCAAGGTGGAGAAATACTGAGCAGATAAACCCAAACTTCTGGAATTGAGAGCTCCAGGACAGCAAAGTGTTTTAAGATGCAGATCTGAATTTTGCAGCTAAAGACCATCTCCCCAGGCAGTGAGTGGATTATGGAGATTGTGCAGGGAGCCAAATGCAGAACACACTCATTGCCAAGTACCTTCTGGCATGCGCAGACATAATCTCCCCAAAAAGATTTCCACCACAAAGAGATGCTTCACATATACAGCCTGAAACATGGTCGCTTATCTGGATTAAAACTTCCAAGGGCATTAAGGCTAATCTATTGGCAGCAGTGGGTCTACACGTAAGGTAGATGGAGTGCTTGTGCTGTATTGTAGCCCTACAACCACTCAGCAGAAAGCATTCAGAAAATTGCTCTTCTGTTTGCTTGCCCAGCTGCTGTGTGGATGCCTGCCACACTTGTTTGACAATAGATGAGATACTGGAGCAGTCCACTCATCCCAGCTGCATACCCACAAGTGCTATTTTATTAAGCAGGGCTCTGCAGAGTGGATCTACGCATGCATCTCCTTTTGTTATCAGCCTGAACAAACAAGCATCTTCTGCTGTCCCAGCAAGAGACGCAGCCCATGCTTCTGAAGAAACCTTTTCCTATCTGTTTGTTCCCTGAGAAGCACATTTTGCTCTCCGGTGAGTGGGCCAGTGAGAAGAGCCTGCAGGCACCAAGCAGGACCATGTGCTATTCAGGAGCAGAAGGCCGTGCACTTTGAAGCATGATAACCATTTCATCATCTGCCTGCCATACCCTTCACCTTCATTTTGCTCTCCAGCAGGTTCAGATAACTCAATACATTCTGAGCCCTCGTTTACTGAAATAAAACATATGCATTGTTTTCCTACACTGATTTCTGAAGGAATGTGCTCACTTGAAGGAGCCTAGTGTCTGCTGGGCTGCTGCGGCTGGTCTTTCTGTGCCAACACCTCCAATCAAACGATGCTCCTCAGCCTCTTGCAGCCAAAGACCCAACTCCTGGTCCCTCCCTCTGAATTTTTCAATAACTTTCATATTAGTAAAACTGAAAGGGATGGGGAAAACAGTGTTGAAGTTGTTTTCCTTATTAAACTGGCAAGTCTGTCACCCTTGTCATGCTGACAAGGCTCCTTGAAAGACTGGAGAGCTGACACAGGGTGGGTAAACAACTGCCATAATTGGGAAGCAGCAACTTTAAAGGACTCCAGTACCACCAAGAGTGCCAAACCTTTGCACTATCGCTCCTGTATTTTTGGCAGCAGGAGGCAAGCAAGGCAAGCTGCCTACTGCAAGAAATGCCCCTTCTCTCCCCATAGGCAACATCTCTGATGCATTCAGCACAGGATAAACGTGCCCCTCAGCTAGTTTACTCACCTGTAAACTTTATGAGTATTTGTGGCCAATGTCTGACTCTTAGGTGTTCAAAGATTTCAACAACTCTGTGCCACAGCTCAGAAATGGCACTAAATTGGAGTAGCAAGTAATGAAATAGTGGACAGGCAGGGTGAGCTCCCCAAGAGAAACTTGTCTGGGTAGATGTGTGAGCATCACAGGGCACCTCTGAAAGGGAAGACATGGAAGACAAGGAACAGGGCTAAGCATTTCCTACCTCAGATAGAGATTTCCTCCAGCACATTGCTTAAATTCTTTTTAACATTAAGAGCACAATTAGCATGCAAACACTTCCTATCTGCCTTTCAGTGTTGTCTCACAAACAGCAGAGAGGCTAGGGAGCAGGACCCCCAGACCATGGAGCACACTGTGAGCCAGAGCCAACAGGAGGCTGGGGGGGGGCAAAGCCTCTGTGAAAGAGCCATATGCCACATCTAGTAGCAGAAACTCTCCAAAGAACAATAAATGTTAGGAGAAACAGGCTAGTGAAGCTACATTAAAATCTCTGTGTGAGCACACTTAACAAGGACTAAAATTGGCCCAATAGCGTAAACATTTATGTGCATGTTCTTAGTTTATAAATAAACTTAACCTGGCCAGTGAAAGCTAAATAAAATGAAATTACATTTTCTTTGCCTCTGCTTGAGAGGATTCATGTAATTGCCAGCTATCTGTTAGCCTGCAATAACTCATCTGACTTCCAATGTGACCGAACTGAACCAAATTAAGACAGCCTATATCTTGAATGCATTCACACTGGGCATTAATTCAGTTTAATACATCTACTGAGACTTTACATCTTTGATAAGAGATGAGAAAAGCAAGTGAATGGTTACAGAGCAGGTGAGAATGCTTAGAGCTGTTTCTTATGGAGACTGTCCAGCACAACCACCATGCTTTGACTACTTACAAACTGGTATCATGGAATATCTCCCACTGCATTCTTCCAGCACATTCTACTTGCACAGCTCTTACCCATCCTCCACATCTATCACAGCACTCTGCAGCAGAAAGGGGTGCTGCTGGCCTTGCAGTAACTTATGTGGATCTCACTGCCCTAAAGTGCGGCTGAGGGTCTCAGTTCTCTCTTTTCTTTCTCTCTGGCCCCATGACTGCTTCTCTGAGTGCCACACATGTGCAAGCAGGGACTATGTGTGTGCTGCCAGAGGATCACAGAGGTGTTGAGGCACACTGTTTTTCCCAGACTCCCTGTTGTTCAGGGGGTGTGTGGTTTTGTGTAACCAGAATCTGTTGAAGCCTGATGTATTAATACATAATCCCTACACTGGGGAGCAGCTAGGTCTCCTTTCCTGCTGCTCATAGAGCACCTTTACATCTTCCCTTCTTCCCAAGGCAAGGTTGAGGATAAAAAGCCACATCTCAGGCAGGGGTCTGCTCTTTTGCCTGCTTAACATGCACAGCTCTCTGCACAGGAGGTCTCACAAGGGGTATGAGCCAAGCCTTATTCACATCCCAACCTTCAATTAAAGAAAGAGTGAGCAGGGAATCTTGGCGAGCACCAGCACCACACCAAAGCCCATAGCTGTCAGTGCAGCTGTCTGCAGCAGGCTCCCAGGAGCTAGCTACTAAGAAAACAAGGGCAAAGAAACCCAAAACAACACCCTGAGTCCAAATTTCTGATTAAATAACACTATAGTGCTTAATGTAAACTGTCGCATGCAAAGACACCTGGAAGGTGGGCAGTGCATCTGTGCTGGGAAGCCTCAGATGGAGTGTAGCTGCAAGCATTCTCTATTCTCAGCCAGGAGATAGGAAATGGAGCTCCGGTAGGAATGGCTATTTGGGGCCAGAGAAGGCAAACACAGAACAAATCAGAAGACAAACCCAGGAGCAACAATACCTAATGCTCATTCTTGACTGCAGCTAAGAGGCTGCTACTCATCCGTTTGACTGACTTTCTGCTAACTCCCCCCAGAAGTTTTACCCAGCCCATGGGAAGAGGCTGACCCTCTGTCCCCTGAGCATGACACACGTATGGGGAGCTAATTCTGGGGTCTGAACTATGTCCAACAGCAGATGCAGTCTGGCATTTTCCATCCTGAAGATTTGTTTTTTATAACTACCAAGCAAGTAGTGATTTAAGCTTGCTAGTTTAATCCAGCCTGCTCTATCTACTGCACTGTTCCAGTGTCAGGTACCTAGTTAACCTCAATACTGTAGCAGGGTTTACAACAGAACAAAACCTTCTTTCTAAAGTTTCAGGGACTCCTGGGTTGTAGCTGAGGCTCAGCATAGGACTGACCTGCATGAAAAGAGGAGAAGACATTTTAAAGTACAGATTCCACCTATTTGATTATCATCCACTGCAGTGCAAAGGAAAGTGAAAGGGCCAGGTGAAAGGGAGGGATGGGAAGTTGCCTGGTGTTCTGGGTACCTGGCTGGCTCTCCGTCTTTGGGGCAGGGAAATCCCACTGCTCCCTCTGTGCTCTGCATCACCAAATTCCCAACAGAAAATGGGGTCAACTGTGTCTGTCCCATAAAGGAGAATTTAAGCTAGGTTACCAATAAAAAAAGTCACCCTGTTAAAGAAAGTAAATGAGCACCCTCCACTGAGTGACGGATGCGCTGGGAAGTTACGCAGCCTAATGAAGAGTGCTATGAGCTCCTGGCACTATTACATTTGCTGTGACCTTAAAAAAGAATAGCTTCCATTTTCTCCAGAGTGGAGTGTTTTATGTTCTTGGATTTCTAATATTAAAGGGAGCACAAATTCCATCACTGATTAAAATCATAGAAGCTTTTGCTTCTACACCAAGGAAAGAGTGAGAATGGATTGCGTTACAGACATTTTGACAGAAAAAATATTTGCTTTCTCTGGGGGGAGATATAATGTGTCAGTCATCCACTCAAATAGCAGACAAGCTTGCTTCCACTCAAATGCAGTTTCAGCAAAGTCTAGCTTTATTCTTTTATAAATTTCACAGTGCATGAACCCGGGCTCTGCACAAACAACTTCAAGAAGCCCCTTTGCAGAGGCTCCTGCTGCAAATAGAATCGGCTGGGTAGGGGAGGGTGGGCAGAATTGCAATTAAAAACTGGGCCATAGTAGCAGAGGTGGCCCAGGAAGAGCACACGGATGATGAACAGTTCATGATCCATGCATGGGGCTGCTGTGTTGTGGCTGCAATGCCTGTTGAGCTGTGGACCAGCAAGGACTACAGAAGATGCCCTCAATGGGCTTTTCCACTCCACCTTAATACCATCTCCACACCGTCTGCAGGGAAGGAAGAGGATTGCTCAGAGCCTCCTGTATCGCCAGCCCTTCCAACATCCCTAGCCCAGTTCCCTGACAGATATCCCACATCCTAACTACCAAAACTACAAAACCTAACTGCTGGTTTGTGACTCAAAATACCAGAAAAACTGTCTGTGCAGCCTTGCCTATGTGAACATGGCTTACACTCACACCAGGTTACTTCGACCTCCCTGGTCTAAGAACATTTAGCAACAGGATTGCTGTGGAAATAAAACAGATTCAACAAAACCAGCTTCAGAGACAGCAGCAAATTTCAATTACATTTTCATTTCAGTAGAGAGGCTAATGGTGGGTATTGCAACATCTAGTGTCAGTATTTAACAATATGTGACTAATTATACCAGAAATGAAACAAAGTCAATACATTTCCGACTCCATTGGCTTCCACTTGGGGCTTTATTAAACAAAAAAATAAAAATAAAAATTAGCTCTGTCTCCTTGAGATTGAACTGGAAGATTTAAATGCACATTTTCAGACTTTATACTATTCTTTTATATTTAATCTTTCTTTTTCAAGAATAAGCCTTCGAGTGATCAGAATGTCCTACTCCTGAGATACTCGTTTATTTTAGTAGGTATATGGAAAGATATCAAGAAATAGAAAGGCAGGCTTTACCTGCTTTCTCCTAGAATGCAGGGGAAGAGAAATGCAATGTTTTAATTAAATGTATTTATAGAATAGAGTCTGGCAAAGCTTATTTCTCCTGTTGTTGACAACACAATGATATTTTTCCCTCTTTTGTTACATTATCAAGAAAATGAATAATTTCCCTTATCCATTGTTCTTAATAAAATGTTTGTGTTTTATCAATATGAGATGTCAGATTGAACCACATAGCTATTTACTTTGGAGTAATCATAATATTACCCACAGCTCTATTCAAAGCACCAAAGAAAATAATGGTGTTAACTATAATTAGATTATTTTCCAGAGAGTTCGAAGGACACATTGTAGAGTGGGTGTTTTCATAAGGAAGCAGAAAGAGTTACTTTGCTGAAACATTCAAACACCTCTGCACAAAATGGTTTTGGAGAATTAAGTCCCTTTATCTGGGCTTTAATTATTGCATTTTCCCCCTGGTACTGTATGGATTGTAATTATCACATTTTAACAACATAATAGATTACTGAGTAGACAAACGTAGTTTCAGACTATGGCATTTTCTTACCCCACTGCTACTCTAAACATCCTGGGTCCACAGCACATGTTATAGCTACTTTCGAGGACCACCATTACCTTCTGCATGGCCCAGCAGCACCACACACAGATTACCTTTAGAGAAAATTTTCCTCTCCACGCCATGCATGACATCCTTCCCAACACCATTCAGGGATCAGCTTTTCACTCCTGCCGTGAAAATGGATGGCACAACACTCTTGCTAAAACAGTTCTCTGCTAGTGCAAAGCTACAGGGCTAAAAACATTTAATCAAACAGTGCAATGCTTCATCTTCCTGACACAAAACAGGCAGGCCATCACAAGAAATCATATCACCAATGTTATCCATTATTTCTGAGCAAGAAGGTGATCGTGGCTTAAATTACTTTTACTCCAGAAAGCCTCTGTAATTGTTTGTTGTCTTTTTCGCACCTGAGGTTTGTGTCCAAATGGATGTTTCATGGACTCATCTGGCACCTGAAGCAGAGACTGAAGCCTCTATTGACCTGTTTGGTAGGAGTCAGTGCTGATCATCATTGTATCTGACAAGTTTTAAGAAATTCCAGATAAACAGAAGTTGATAAAGTACTTGCTGTAATACACCTGGCACTTTTGGATTTACAGGATTTATAGTGGCTCTTTTACCTACAGTTTCTTGGAAAATAAAAGAAACTTAGGAAATCTTGAAACACAAGTAACTTCAACAATTACTTAAAGGACACTACACAGCTCTGTGGCCATTTTACTGTGGAAGTGGTGGTGGTTTTTGTGAATGATATTGATTTCCAGTCAAGACCTTTCTGTTTCCAAGGATTCCTAAAGTATGCCAAGTGCTACCTAAGGGAAACCTTGTCACTAAGGTTCTGCACAGCTAGTCTGGAAAGCAAGAAATAAGCACTCATGTACTCTATCTCACATCTAGATGGTCATTGTAACTGAATCAAACTATTCTTCAGTAGTAGCCTGTGTCTCTAAATACATTTATATTCAGTTCTGCTGAGTTCACATGTGTTTTCACTCTCAACAAACACTGAAAGGATCTAGTTCACACCTTAAATGCTTGCAGGAAGGGGATGATAAGTGAGAAAACACTAGCTATTGACCCACATAGTCGTGCATCCAGCTGGGTGGCTACTGAGGATAACCACTGTCAAAACAAGGGAGAGGAAGTTTCAAATGCTTTGAGTCAGACAAGAAGATAAAACTACGTCTAAACCAGGAATTAATTTGAGAAATTCATCAACTTGTCATATACTCCTGGCCTTTAGCACAGGCAGGTGAGTGTAGTCTTGTAAGGTCTCTGGGGAAAAGGTCGCATCTGCCTATAGGTTGCTTTAATATCCCTACTAGGCTATTAAGTACTATGCCATCAACTACTAAAAGACCTCTCTTTTCAAAGAACTGAGGGAATTGATAACAACCCTGGTTAGTAACTGGCCTTTTGGAAAAGCCATTCAATGGTCTCTACCAGCTTATTTTCATTTATTTTCCTATAGATGACAGTTCTCAAAGTGAACCAGCACTGAGCAGAAGAGTGGCACTTCGTTGTATTATTATGGTTGATTTTATCCATATCCCTGTCTGTTCTTGGAGGTCTTCCATTCACAATGTACAAGGTCCAAATCAACTCGCCTCGCAAGACTTCTGTCCAAGTCTCTGTGGCTGAAGAAATGTGAACATATTCTCTCCAGAGAGAGCTGAGACTAGCAGGAATCAGAGCGATGCTACCATTGGCAGCCAGCTAGACTTGATGTATCAGCATTGGGACAGCTCCAACTAAACAGAGCTTAAGGCATGATAAAGTCAGTAGGAGGTTCTGATTGACCTCAGTGGGCTCTGGATCAAATTCCAGGAAGAATATGGTTGAATTAGACAGTTTTACCACAACGTGTTGTTTCTAGAAGACTCCTTTGCCCATCACAACAGTGTTGTTACTGAACAGCTTTTTAAGAGAGAACCTAGGCTCCTAGGTTGGATGGTTAGTGGGGGCAGTTTCTTGAGTAGCTGGCTGCTGAAGGCAAGTGCCAGACAAGTGCCAGTGCCAGTCTGGTTTAGTCCAATCTTCCTTTTGCTGTGATCTAGTCAACCCTGGGTGTCATTAACCACATTTTCTCACAGTTATTTCCTCCCTCTTAAACTCTGGGTGCAGTCTCAGAAGAGTGGAGAGCTGGAGGGTTTTTCTGAGCACTTCCTAGGCGAGTTGTCCCCTCTGCTCCTTCTGCCTTCCCTGTTAAAGCAGACTATGATGCTACTTTAGACACGCAAAAGGAACCTGCTGCCTAAATCTTGGGATAGCTACTTCTCTTTGGAAAAAGGCATAAATATAGTAAATACATACAGTTGAATCTGGACTCTCTTTTTCCAAACTTGTTATTAAACTGGGAAAAAATTGTTTTAGGGTCACCAGAAACTCTCACTTCTAGCACTATACAGAAAAAGAAATAAATACATGGTCCAAAGCCTGCCATTAAATGTTTCTCATGATTACTTGTTGTTAGAAGGGAGCTGCAGCTATGCTAATACAGTGCACTCACTACAAAAAAACCTGTAATTGGGACAAGGCAGCCGCAAAGCTTCCCACAGCTGGCAGGAATTGTGACTGTTCTCTCTGGTTTTAATCATGGCTTTTAAAGCGGATCAGTAACAGCAACAATTAGCCCTTTAGATTGGTCTCAGAAATTACCATTTTTAAAATATGGTGACTCTGCAGGCACAAACCCAAAAACTCTGAGCTCTGCATAAAATGAGCAGCCGTACACTCTGACTTGTTTGTCACCAGTTTGGTTCCTCCTTTGTTTCTGCTAAATTGTGATTCTGAAAAGCAGAGAGGAACTTGCACAGATACTCAAAAGAACATATCCTTAGTCACCTCCTTTTCCTCAAGAAACCTACCCTTCGAGACAGATTCTGCTCTGGAGGACTGTCTGGCAATCCAGATGTGTAAGGAGAAAAAGGAGGTGCAACCGTGGTTTTACGTAGACTAAAGCCCTATAAGATTGCTGGTTCTTAGTCCACTGAACGACTTTGAACCTTTTCTAGTAGGCAAGGATTGAAGCACAGCCATTTGGAATAGAGACATGAAAGAAAAAAGGGGAGAAAGAAACAGGAAGATTTTTGATCCAACAAAGATCCGAGAACATTTACATCTCTGGGGAGAATATAAAAAGCTGCAAAGGAATAAGTGCCTCGTTAGAGCAGATGATGTACCACAGGTTGATGTTGAGAGAGTCCTTCAGTGCATCTCCACAAACAGCAGCAAGGTCTCAGCCCAGCTGCCAAGGCTGGCAGAAGCTCACTTTGCTCATATCTGCCTCTGATAAGCCACTCGGAATATTTAACCCATGCAGCAAGGTTGCTCAGTGACCTTAACATCTTTTGTGAACTCTGTATCATCCACACAAGCCCTGGCATACAAAGTTGGGTATATCTATATAAAAAGTCTCTTCCTACGCTGTGTGGCATGATGTACTCTTCTAGGAGGGTCTGCCAGCACAGCAACACAAAGGAGCCTTTTCAAGTATAGATCTGGCCTTTGTGCCTCAGGGCTTAATTCTCTGATGCTAGGACTTCTTTGTACCACTCTGGCTTACAGAGTCTTTAAAGTACAAGCGTAAGTGCACTTCCATGTATCTACATGTCAGGTAGTAACAGGATGTTTCTTGCCTACCTCAAAGAGCGACAAAGTTATCAACCAACAGTTCCACCAGGCTTTGATTTCTCTGAAAAAAAAGCACTTTAACATTGACACTCATTGCTTAGTCTCATTGACATCTGCTGCAAATCCCACACATGAGCTTCACAGCACTGTGTCTCTGCCAGACTGTTGTGCCAGCTACTGTGCCAACTTCCCTAGCCCCAGAACCTATTTACCTGTCTCGGTGTTGCATATGCCCCAAGCAGAAGAGGGTTTAGAAACAGAACATAGCGATGGAGTCTCCCTAGGAGAGTTGAGTAGATCACAGCCTGCTGTATGATGTCCTATTTCTATGAAAATACCAGAAAGACAAGTTTTATACCAAGTTTTCAAACTGCAATTATAAAGTGGCCAAATAATAAAAATCCGTTTATATAAGAAATGCTGAAAGACATAGCTCCACATCTAGCTAATTTAACCAAAATTATTATGGCATTTCCTCACTTTATTTCAGTCACAAATTTGTTGGAAAATTTAGAAAGTCATCACTTTTTAACATCACAATTTGTCTTTCTCTAAATGTACTACAGACCTAGGAAGAAAAGAGTAGAAACCACAATTACAGGTGTCTTTCAAAAAAGCAAAGGAAAATCACCTTTATTGAGCAATCCTACATGATTAATAGTATGTGAAGCTTAGGCTGAGCCTTTCATCCCAATGGGCTCCATGTACATGTGGACACAAGGGTAAAGTACTCATTTTTTACTTCAAGCCTGGCATTCACTATGTACGTTCAATCAAATGGCATTGAAAGGTGGAAGTGCTGATTTTGTCCATGATGACTGATAATGGATTTACACCTCCCTGGGAAAGTGCAATAGGAATTGGCAGGAATATAAACCTTACATTTCCTTAGGTCATATTTTGCTTTTAAAATGGAATTTTTTGCTGCTGTAAATACAGTCACTGCCAGAGCCAGCATTAAGGCTTGCGTGTTCCGCATTTTACATTACTACACTTGCCTGTATCAAAATCTGCACGTAAGGGACACAGCGAGAGTCTGAACCAAATGCTTTTAATGTGGTTACTAGCTTAATGCTGGGCTTTCATTTATTTCTACCTTTTGAAGTTATTCATTGAGGCAATGTGCATTAACAGTAAACCAAAATGTCCCTTAGCCAATCGTGATGTGGCAAGGAGACATGCTATTGTAATAACTATGAATGATTCCTATTATAAATAGCCATGACTCCATATAGTAAAGCAAAGGATAATGTGTTTATTTCAAACGCCACAAAAGGCAACATTTCCATTCCATAACTCAGAGGAGCCAGGAAGCATATTCTTTTTTATATAGAGTAACTGACACAAGGATGGAGCACAAGCAAGTGACCTAGTACTCATGTTAGCCTTGCACAGCTGACCTACTTCTTCCACACTCACCATTTTCAAACATCACATTTGCAGCAGACATCCTCTCCACTGCTCAGTCTTTCACCCTGTGTCTTTCTCCTCATCCAGTGTTATGTCCTAGTAATGTAAGCACTAAGAATTAATGGAGGTGTTTTAATAGCAAATTCAGAAATTTGGCCTGTAACAAGAGCAGAGTCTTATTCAAAGCTGAATGATGCTGATGGATTTGTGGCAAATGTGCTTACACTGTATCAAGCGGTTGTTGTAACCTTGAATTTCTCATTTCATGACATTGAATAAAATGCAATTATATTAATTCAGAGTTTCTGTCTTTGGGAAAACAACGAGCATTTTCCCTCTTTCTTATCCCCAAATGGGATGGAAGACATATTGAAAAACTGATTTTTTTGAACAGGGCCTCTTTTCAGGAACAAAATACTGTAGATTGGAGCAACAACTAACCTCACTGCCTCTTGGGACTTGAAGTTTCATGTCTCCTGCAAAGCCCAGCATGCCTAGCCAGGTTGTATTTCTCTGTGTTGCACAGAGGATATATGGCTCTTACCACACACAGACTGCAGTGTTTTGTGCAAAATTATCTTGGGTTTGTTGGAGGTCTCTCTAACATCCACATCATATTTCCCCATGACTCACCTAGCAAGTTGTCCAGGCTTGAGGCTGATCTGCCACAAAATCAACTGTTTCACCTGGAGTTCTCCATCCCCCAAAGAAATCATCTAGGGCTGGATGCAAGTTTTCTTTTTCAAGAAATTGTTTTCTGGAAACCACAAGTACGTAAAGATGAAACACGCATCAAAACATTAAATGAGCAGTTTATACTAAACCATCAACTCTTTATCCTTCAAGAAAGTATAAATAGTTCTTTACACTCGGTGAACAATGCTAGTAAAAAAATATGTAACTTTGTGAATGGCTTTTAGATCAAAAGCACCTCATAAACATGTTTTCTTTATGATGATTCAGATTTTATACCAGCTGTTGTCTTAAATTCTCAAACTTATTTTCCCAAAATAAACTTCCATTTTTCCAGTAATAACTGATTAAAAATTAAACAACTTGTGAAAAATTAAAGAAAAAATGTCCTTTATAATGAAAATTTTAATTGATATCTACTTGAATATGTTATCAGATACTTTATTGAACTTCTATTTTTGCTAAGAATTTTTATTTAAAAATTTCAGGGTTTCATTAAAAGAAAGGTGACAGGTCTGAATGCCTCCAGGTGAAAACTATTTTGCTTAATGATTTGTGTGGCATTCAAGCCAACTTCATTGTCTGCCATTGTACCTAATAATGCTGTTTGACATAGACAGATACTCACACCAAAAGCACAAAAGCAACGTAGCATCTGATACCACTGTTCTTGCAGTCGCTACATTAGCAGGTAACACAACTGAATTTGCCTGTGTCTCAGGATGAAGCTCATGGATTTGCCTAAAGGGGCAATACAGATCATACAAACAGATCAACCAACCTGCCCATGAGTCTAATATTTTCAGGAAGCATTACTTTATAATACTCCGCAGAAAAATCTAGCTGATTTTTCCTAGCATGTATGTAGAAGCAGCTTTATTAATGGAGAGTATTTGGCTTGCTGATTGAACAAAAGGATACGTCTTAGAAATATAACTTGAAAAAAAAACAATTGTGTATTTCTGCCTCAGAAGCTCTAAAACTTCTCAACTGTGTCCTGCTAATTGCAAAAAACACGATGCATTCAAGTCATAAATCAGCATTTCTCGAGGCAGCTAAAATAGCCTTTAAAATTCATTGCAGTAAGACTGCTTTATTACAGTGCTGAAACCACAGTTTCTCAACAGCAGCTCCCTATTCAATGCAAATATCTCTGTCAAGATTTGATAAGACAAATAGGGAGGCTGGGGCAGAAAAAAGGGAAATGATGAAAGAAAACTTTGCAGCAAATTACTTACAAAATGTTTTTAAGCTATCTCGTTTCAAGGACCTTTCCACCCCTGCCACATCTTGCAGTAACTCTTCCAGGAGGGTTGGATTATGCTAACGAATGATGGTCTTGACTCCTTCCTTATTCAGGCAACCTCTCAATGGCAGCTTTCCCCATCAAGGGATGGCTAGAAACCTGTAGGATTTCACACACACTGCTTGAAACAGCAAGCAGGACCTGACCACTGAGCAATTTGCAGTTAATAGTTCTCTTTCCAGGGATCTATCTTCCTCTCCACTATGTTTCGCCTCATGCTTTCTGTCCCATCTCAGATTTATGTCCCTTTTTCTTTCCTATCTCAGTCAGCCTCTCCCTCCTGCATATCATCTTCCTGCAACTTCTACCCGACTGGGAGGAAAAACTGCTTATTCTATGGCTCTCAGTGATGCTTACACTGACACTCATGCTCCATCACTTGAAGAGCTTTTAAGGGTGATGATTTCCAGCCCTCCTGATATTGAGCA
Source organism: Clamator glandarius (assembly GCA_033459285.1). Taxonomy (NCBI): domain Eukaryota; kingdom Metazoa; phylum Chordata; class Aves; order Cuculiformes; family Cuculidae; genus Clamator; species Clamator glandarius. Next base: position 177,205 of record JAUNZM010000089.1, on the reverse strand, counting down.
AAAATTAGCATGTAAAAACCCCACAATCTCTGGGCTGTAGATCTCACCCCAGGCTAAACATGGCTCCAGCTGTGGCTGTTTTACATATAATCACAGCAGAAAACCAGCTTCTAACCAGTCTTATTTGTAGCGTTTTTTATCTCACTGTCCAGCTAAGTCAATCAATTGCTGCAAACTGTGTTGTGCTGCAGGGTAAAGAATAATAGAGACGTACTCAGCCAAACTGTACAAAAAATTCTTCCTACTGCTGTTGAAACAGCAGCCTGGCTGCTGCTTGCCAGGTAATGCCACCGGTCCTTGATAAGACTCTTAGAGTTCTTCCACTTTCACAGAAAAAAGTAAAAAGAGTCATCATTCACCTCAGGAAGTGTCCATGGAATAATTACTCCCTCCAAAACAATTATATCTGCAAAAAGCTCCTTCTCCTTAGAGGGAAAATCCTTGTGGAGACTGTTCCCAATTAAGGCTTGATATATGCCTCTATTTCTTCAGGAAAAAGGGTTGTTTTAGTTCCCATTGGAACCACTTGGAAGCTTTAATGGTCTTTGAACCAAGCCCAGTGACGATGCATCTTCATTAGTGATAGGAGTGCTCCCTTGTTTCAGGTTTTTCTGTGATTCGGAAGCTTATCCATCACACTGTGGCATGCAGGGGACAAGAAATTGGACATAAACTTGCACAAAGAATTGAGATTTCCTACTGACTCGGCCACTCCTCATGTCTGCTTCGGAGACCGCATACAGAGGATAGCATTTTCAATAACTTTTGCTCTAGTGATGCTATTGGTTCCAGCCCCTGCCTCCAACTTCAGCACAGCTAGAAAATGGGGTTAGGCAGATCAGCACTGGTACTGGACATCTTCCAGTGTCCCCAGCTGCCAACTTATATCCCCTGGACCATCAGTGAAGGAGCAGAACACATTCTCCCACTCTCCTCCTGCAGTGGTCCTTAATTCTCGGGGCTGGAAGCTGGCAAGGCAGGAGAAGGAAATTAATAATTATGCAACCAACTTTCTTGCCTCGTACTTCTGCAAAAGAGATCAGAGTGACTTCCATTTCAACTACCCCGCAGGAACTACATCTAAGGATCCTGTGAGGGGAAATTTTTTTAATGGGATTTTTTAAAATGGAATTATCATTTAATTTCTGTACCATATTAAGCAAACAAACTGCCAGATTGGAAGCCCAGGAACTCTCTGCAGGGACCCTCTTACCAAATGCCTGCAAGGAAGAAGAGAGAGTTCCTCTGACTCCCGTGAGCTCTTTAATCAACTCTTTCAGGCTTCCATCACCTAGCTTGTGTTTTCCTTTATATCGCATTACTTGTGTCAGCCAACTGGGTGCAGGTTGTAATACTAATTGCCACTCTTTCCTTCACACGGAGACATATTTCTCTCCTCCTCTCCTTCTTCTTACAGTTCTCGGTCTTTACTCTTACCCTATTTTGGGTATCATACAATCTTTTCTTTGTATTATACCACTACCATTCTGAAATTCAGTCTTCTGAATCAAATCCATGCTACAAAACCTTTACAACACGGTGCTTACCTGAAGCTCCCTCTAATTCTTCTGGTGTTGTGCTTTCCAAAGCTTTGTCTTCTTGCTATGGCTGTCTGTGCAGCATTTCAGGCTGTTCCCTCGTGGGATTTCTTTTATTAGCTGCTCCAGCAGGGTAAGGATTCTAAAATACCTGTGGTTCTTTATGGTATTCAGGTGCCCGTAGTATTTTGCAATGACAAGAGAAACAAAGACGGTTATCCTGCAGATGGGGACCCTGTAAAAGGTGTTCCTGCCAGACTGTAAATAATGAAAGCATCTAAATATTTCTTAACAATAACAAGCATTCTCTCACCAAATGCATTACTCAAAAAAACTACTGAATTTGGATCAAATAATAACACATGCTGTATGCAATGGCTCCCACTCATCTCAAGGTGTGTTAATTCTGATTCCTAATATTGGTAAAACTGAGATGAGGATGAGTGGCGACTACAGGCTCTACTGGCAGAGCTAACTCTTGACTACAGATAATTTTTAGACAAATTCAGACTCTACTACTTACCTACCAAAAGAAAGCCTGTGCCTTGTTGTAATAGAGGTATTAACTTCTTTGTATAAGTATGTAGCATTAAGTCCTCACTTTCCTCCAGTCTTAAAAACTGGTTTGATCTATGTTTCTATCCAATATTTTATAAAACTTACCTGGCAGAGGAGAAAATATGATCATCTAGGTGGCTTTCCCAGGGCAAGGCTAATCTCCTGCTCTCCAAGTGTCCTGGGTTTTATATTGATTTTTTTTTTTTTTAACCATTGGACTAGATGATCACTGTAGGTCTCTTCCAATTGAACCACTCCTACTCTAGTCTGGTCTAGTCTATGCTAATTGATAAGAAAATATGTCCATCTCAACACAAAACACTGCAACTGACCCTGAATATCCAACCCAGACACATCACACACCTTCAAGGACACTCTTATCTCAAGTTCCGCCCCTACTGATTTTATGCCTAGAAGCTTTGGACTTTGGGTCTGCAGCCTACTCTAAAATACATTTTGGAGGCAGAGGGGTAGTGGAACATTTACAATTTGAGATCCAGGTGAAACAAGCTGAAAAGCGTTCTGGCAAACATAATGCTGAGGCTGCTTGGATCACACTGTACAGAAGCATAAGAGGCTCAGGCTGAAGAGTGTTAGGGAGGGGGTTAGATCTGCCAGCCTACACCCCAGGGACAACCCAGTTTACTCACAAGTGCTCAGCAGTCTGAAGAGACGTTTCCAAAACCACCAAGATTCCCTTTGCTCAAAGGAAGCAATGCTGTGAGCCAGTAATTTGGTTTTCTATCTGCATTGCTTATCAAATTTCTGAACTCTGAGAGAAATATGAGAAACACATGTGAAAGTTCATCATGAATATACAATGAATTCTTTCCATTCAGGGCAGCTGAGCTGCTTATCAAATAAATGAATAAAACAAAGTATTTCTTTGTAATATGGAACTCAACATCTTTAATAAACATCAGCTTCATGTTCTCATGAGAATCCTATTATACAACTTCCCTCATTGATTCATGTATTAATATCATTTTGTATTAAGCTAGTACATAATTGATGATATGGAAGTGTTTTCAAACAACAGCTCCTTCACTGTATAATATAAGCCACTTATCATATTTCCAGCTCAAAATTCAGAAAGTTCATGGATGCATTATACACTGGAATGAACAAATTAACTATATAAAAGTACAGTATATCATTTGAAAATTGCATGCAAACCAAAGTAAATATACAGTGCTAAATGCTGACTTTGATATAGCTCAAGCTGAGAGGCATAAATCACCTAACGGAAAAAAAAAATTAAGAGCACATTAGAATGGAAATGTCTCCCGCAGAAAATGAGACCTGATGTAGGGATTGGTCGCAATGTATAGCCTACATGGCTAGGATTGGCACACAGGTTAGCCATTCAGGGACAATATTCTCCCCAGAAAAATGGTCCCATCTCACAGTACCACTCACTATAAGCAGAAGAAGCAGGTGAAATCCCTTAAGGGATTTACTTATCTTGTGTTTTAGGAGGTGGGTTGTTGTCTTTCATTTTGCCTGTAATTGCATAACAAGATTCAGCAGGACTTCAATATCTAATATGGTGAGATTACAAAAGGCTCAGGAGCTTGCTCTGTACTATAAAATCTATTGAAAACTAAGCTCAGAAAGACAGACAGGGAAACCTTCTACCTGCCAAACAGCATACCAGGGCAACAATGACGTAGAACATACTCTGCTGTCCTGTGAGACTGTGCTGACTTACAAGGCTTTCATCCTGTGGAGCTCATTTTACAGATCCTCTGGCAAAACCGTTAATATTGGAGAGCTCTTATGAATATGTTCACCAGGGGAAAAAAAATATGGTTTGCAGGAGGAACACGCATGCAGCTTCAGTCTTATGTAACTACAGTGAGGGTTCACTTCTGTGCTGCTGCTGTAGCACCTGCTATCTGCCCCAGCCTGGCAATGAGACCACGTGAGATGGTGCCACCCTTCATGGACTTGTGCCAGCATGGAATTAGCTCCAAGTTTTCAGAAGCTGTTCAATTGCCTGTTATCTGCACCACACTGTTACATGGCTAAATAACTCTAAGCTGTAATTCAACATGGGGAAAACACATGAGGAAAAACATTGTTTTAAAGATATCGACAAGCTGTGACCATTCCATTCAAGTTCCTGGTTTCTGCATCATCACACTTCAATGCTCCTTGACTGTCAAAGTATTGTACCAGTGTTATACCACAAAGTTACTATAATACTACAAAAGTACATTTTGCCTTCAAGCTTGGTTTTGGCCAGAATCAGACTTTGCTTCTGTTGCCCATTCTGATCCTCAAGGTTATATCAGTGTCCAACACCAACTGCTCCAGAGATGCTCCCTGTGAGACTCAGGGCCTTTCTTCTTTTCTGGGAAGGGCCTCATTGCTACTCTTCCAATTACTGTCATTGTTCAACTGCATCAGAAGCCGTTACACAATTCATCTTCTCTCTCCTTCCAATGCACCACCATACACTTTCCCACCCACTAATAATGTCCATCCTGTACTCAGAAAAATGATTATTAAATATTCATGTCTCGGGAACAGAGACTTCATCTACAGATCTGCCCACGTGTACCATCGAGTACAGTAATTCCACTCATCTCCTTTATTCTTTCTCCCTTGTACATTATAATTTAGAACAGACTCAGTATATGAGTTAATGTATCTTTTTTCATTACCTTCTCCAGCGCTTGAAAATTTATTATGTATTCCAGCTAGCTTGATGAGGCTAAGATGCATATTGGATGCTTCAGCTTCATAAGCTGCATTTCATTTCAAATAAGGCACAGTCATAAGGCACAAGTCTTAGATGTCTTGCACAGAGTGTAGCTGCCCCTGCTCAGGGACAAAAGCCACATTCACCTGAATAATACAAGCTAGGAGCCCAAATAGTGCCCTGTTTCCTGCTATTCATAAATGTTCCTACACCTTTATTCAATGAAATGCAAATACTGAAAATGCACCTATTGTCTCACAAAGATCTTTCAAAAAAGGAGAATAGCTAATGTTTCTGCTTGTCCTTTTTTGTGAGCAGATTACCAGCAGAAAACATTTTTTTTCCAAAAACATCCTCGCCTTTTGCTCAACAATCATTGCACCTGTGAATTTACCCGTGAATGCTTCAGACCCTATGTTTTAGCAGGAAGCAATACTAATATTTTACACATGTTGAACCATTAAAAATATGTCACTATTGTCTCTCCCAGCTCTTCCTCCTCCATCACAATACTGACTCATCACTTCTCTACCATCAGAAATGGTCCTAAAGCCTCCGGGTTACCTTCCATCTCTCTTGGGCAAGTGACAAGCCACACTACATGGCCTTGTAATCCCCTCCCCTCAAAATGACCTCCCATTTCCCAATGCCCTGGTTTCTCTGGGCAGTAGAAAAATCTTGCTCCAGGAGCAGATCACGTTCCCATTATTAATCCTGCATCACTATGCCTGAGACGTGCAGGCCAAGACAGAAATAAAAAGGCTGCAGCACAGGTAGACTAGGATGTCAATCAGAGCAGGGGTTTGATTTAATGGAGTACCTGGAGTAAAGCTACAGTCTCAAGCAGCCTTCCTAAGCTGTTGAGAGAGTGATTCTCTAAATACTCAAATCAGCTATAAAAATACAGTCACATTACTACCATGGATTTAAATGTCTTTGAAGTCAATAACAGGATTCTTACAGATTTTTCACAGGCTTCTTTGGTTCTTACATATGTACATGTATATATACACAGACAAAAATATATGTATAAATCTACCTAGGGGGTTAATCTTGTTTGATACTCCCTGAAGAACTTGGAGCTGAGACTCTAAGGAAAGCACAGTCTGGAAGCTCTCTGTCTGTAGGATTTTGTTACGGTGTCTTTTGAACAGAGTTTTTATTCCATTAACCACCATTTTTCTTCACTTCTTTTTGGCAAGGCGAGAGTTGTCTCTGTTCTGTAATGTAGACATGACCATCTCAGATCACGTTCCCAAGGAGGCCAATTTAAAGACTGACAAGAAAATCACCCATTCTATTTGGACAGAGAGAAAATGATATTTTTCCAGCTGGAAAGGGGAAAAAAAGGAAAAAGAAAAAATGAATCCTGCTGTGTCATCCTAATCAGGTTTGTTGGGCAAATAAAGGAAAGCTTGAGGTTTTGCCAACAAGAGGGTCATGACTACAGGACAACCTTACTGAGCTTTATTTTCTTGTGCCATTTCACCAGTTTTCCCGAAACTCTGGTTTTTACCCTTGAGGCAGAAGCACATGCTGACCAAGGTCATATGGATGCTTATAGTGACCTGCACAGTCCAGCATCCTCACCACTGGCGATGCTACTGAAGCTGGGCAGGGTCACCCATTTATTTTCTTTTCGTATTTATCTTTCTCCCTCTCCATCTCCTTTCTCACAGTCTTCTATTACCACAGCCACTTCCTCTTCCACACTGAATGATGTTCCTTCTCCTGCTTTTCCTCAGCTCCTGCTGCAAGAGGCTCTGTGCATACCTGGCATCACCCACAGCTTTGTACGTGTGGGTTCAGAGGTAACAACAGAACAGTCCTAACAGTCAAAACCAGCAACACACAAGATCAGATAGAAGACTGAAATACAGAGTTTTTCAATCCCTTTCAGCTGGACGAGTTGACAGAGGAGCTCCAAGAGGATAAAGAAAAACAAAGGGAGAGACAGGTTAAAAATAAATACAGGTACCTTTCAGAGGGCACAAATTATACCAAAAGCCTTTGACATTCAACTTAACCAATGGCTGAGAAAGTATTTCCCAATGAGAGAGCAACTTGGTCTCGTGGGAGGGGAAAGTGCATTGGTGAGGAAAAATCCCTATTTTTTTTTGATTCAAGAAAAAATGAATGTATTTTTATATATTTTTGTCTCATGTTTATTGGGACACGGGGGTAAAAAATAAAATAAGTTGTCCGTTTTGCAGTTGAAGGGCCATCACACACCTCAGTGGTCCTGTCCAGTACCTAGAAACAAGCCTTTTCATTTGAGTCCAGTGCAAGCTCAGCATATTGAATCCTGCTGCCAGTGATCAGAAACGGCTGAGCCTGCCCTCCAAAATCCCATGGAAAACCACAGCATCAGCATAGCCTTAGTCTGCCGTGACTGCAGGCTCTATATGAGCGTAGCCTGAGGATGACACAGGCCTTAACACCTAGAACTAGGTGGTGGTGCTATACAAACATAGAGAAAAGTTCATCTAAAACTTAGCTGAAACTCCAAATAATTTACAATCTTGCTCTATGTTTCTTTGTTTCAAAGCAGGAGGACAAGAAAGAATAGATACTGCAGATGTAGATGAAGAATGAAAGGCCAAGTGAGGTGCACTTAGTGGATGAGTAAAGCATGGATAAGGAGTAAGAAGCCTCAAGCTTCTTTAAATGTCTTTCTATTGCTAATTAAAACACCATGCAGAATTTCCCATGAGAGGAATGATGGAAATTGAGCCTTGTGGCGTGAGCCTGAGAGAGGGGTGGGAAGCAACCACTTTCCTCTGAGATGACATTCTCTCCCACACTTCTTTCCACCATCCTGTCTCACTCCAGTTTTGTGCACCCCCACACCATGTCTCTGTTTATTCTGGAGCCGTAAACCAACCAAGCAGAGCAGACAACTGCCCCCATATGTCTGGGCTTCACCAAGCAGGAATTTAAGCACGTGAAGGCAGTTAATTCCACATAAGACAGTCTGAGGACATATAGTGTGCACCTGATTTATTCTTCTGAGGACATACAGTGTGCACGTGATTTATTCTTCTCCATGATAAATTCACCTTGGACGTCCTGAGGCTCAGTTTGGGCTACAATTAAGTGCCTGCAGGACGCAGGGTAAATTGTCCCAGGGGTATATCATATGCCTGGCTTCTGCAGCTTGGCTTCTGCAGCTCAGTTCTGGAGCAGAGAGCATCTTTGCAGCCCTCTCCCTGTCCCCAAAACCCTGACCCAGTGCAGTGCCCCCCCCTTGCCACAGCTCCTCTCCCATCCTTCTCTCACAGCCCTCCTCGCTCCCGGGTTGCAATGCGAAAATCTCAGCCTCCACGCCTGCTGGAATTATCTTGTGTCATGTTCACAGAGATCAGACAGGATTTATTTCTAGATGAGACTCAGCTGATAATATAAAGCAAGTTATTAATCCACTCAGGCCAGCCATCTAACACCCAAAGCCTGTTACTCTTACTGGCTGGAAGGAGGTATTTGATTGAATTGAGAGGGATTTGTTTAGCTGTGTCTCCTTGTTTGAGTTAGAAGCTGCTTAAAATTTGTGGCTGGGGTTTGTGCCCCTGCATAAACCACCTGACTGTTGCCTCTTCATTACCAGCGACTGAACCTGTGAACTTGTGAACTGAGACTTTGCTGCAAAAATAGGAACAAAAGTCAAGATTCATGTTCTTTCTGCTATATTTTCCTTTAGTATCGGGATGCCAGGACTAGAAATAAGACCAGCTCTGATTATTCATGGCACTTTTTTGTCTTGAATATTCATTAAGTATCTCTTACTTTCAGGCTGCAAACTCAGTTGCTCTGCCTCTCCTCTGGTTATGGCTCACTGGCTCTCAGTCTTCCTTTCTCCCATCATAAGACTCAAACGGACGCCTCGGTACCTCTCTATTGCCTCATCTTTCAGCACATCCCCACCAGAGTCTTGTTCCCAGCCACGGCACACACCCCACACCCCCAACAGTCCCTGAGAGAAAGCCCCCTGCCCACAGCGGTGCACCCTGCCACGGGCCGTTCAAGATGCAGGGCAAACCCTTTCAGCTTTTACCACTATTTACCACTGTTCCCCATCATCAAAAAGCTGCACTTGGGGAAACTGAGAGTGCACAGGATGCTTTGAATATCAGGGAAATTTTGAGCGTTGTGTTTATATAGCTCCGCACTGGGAAACTCTGATTTCTCTATAGCAGTGGTTTAGAACTGTCAAAACTCTGTGTTTAGCTGCTATTTTAACTGGCAGGGACTGGATTTTCTCTCTTTTTCTGTCAGGTGGTTTGATGAGAGAACTGGTATCAAGAGGATCAGCCTGAGAGTGATGATAATGCTTTTAGCATCTGAGCCGAAGCCCACTGCCTTTGGTGAAAGCCTTTCCATTGACTTCAGTGGGTTGATCAGCCCTATGAATTGCCACAAGACAGGGCAAGCTTTGCTTTGAACACTTCTTCAGAGCTGGACACCAAAGTTTCCAAAGCCCACAGTGTGTTCTGGTCACAAAATTGTGTAAACAGGCAGAGGGGAAAGGGGGAAGAAAATAAGATTATTCTTTCACCCCCACTTTCACTTCTTTAAAGCCTTTTTTACTGTTTCTCCCATTATATATATTTTTTAAATATTCCCTAACACCTCCTAAAGGATCTAAAAAGGTGAAGGCTATCGACTTATTTTTACCAGACCCGAAAAGATCTCATACAAATAAACAAATAAAAATGAGAGCATTAAAAGTAAACGTAAAAAGTGATTAAATGTTGTGAGAGGTTGACAGAAAAGCATTAGTTTAACTCCTCTTTCTCATGGTTTGAGATCAGCTAAATGTAAGTAACGCAATTCTCCCCGTCTCTATTTATTGCATTATGCATAAACCCTGCTGTCTGGGGAGATGAGCAGACCTTGACATGCTGTGACAAGCTGCCAAAGTTTCTGCAGACAGGAGGTTCCTGAGCAGCCACAATAAATGAGGACAAGCCCACACGTGCTTCTAACGGAGCGAGCACGGAGCTGTGCAGAGCACCAGCAATCTGCCTCCCTTGTCACCCGTGCGAGTCGCTCCAGAAATAAGTGAACAAATGGCTTATGGAAATGCCTGGCAATGGGAGCAGCACTCAGCCTCCTGCAACGGAGACTCTCTCAAACAAACCTCTGCACCTCATAACAGTCATCGTTGCGGCTTTAAATCAGAAATTAAATGAGCAGTTGTAGGCCAGAACCTGTGACCATCCAAGGGTTTAAACTAACGTACTCATTAAGATGCTGTTTGACGCCATGTATTTGGGGGGGGGGGGGTGGGCAGGGAGACCACAGCCTCTCCTTTCCTTCTGAGGCTTTCTGCCTCGTTATGCACTAAAAGCTGGAAGTTAATTAGCTGTGCAAAATGGAACAGGGATGAGGGAAGGTGGGACAGAGCCAGGTGGCTCTCACGGGGGAACAACTCTTCATGGAAATGCTGGTATCCACTCACAGGCTCCAGAAAACCTTGTCCCTGAGAAAATACATGCCAGATGAAAAGCACACGACACGTGCTCAGCTCCTCTGCAGCAGCTTCCCCTCCACAGCCCCCGGTTAATTATAACTTTGAGGAACAGCAGCCTATAATCACACATATGGAAACTCATTCTCTTTAAATGAAACCTGGCTGACGGTTGCTTTTTAGTGGAACAATTTTCAAATAAACAAGCTCTGAAACTTAAAAGGAATCTTATACTCCATTAAATAATAGAGTTCCTTCACAGGAATTTCTCCTGGGAAGGGATGTCTTCTATTCAAGTGCCATGTTATGACAAGCATGACAGACTTGATAGGGATCTGTTCCAACTCATGACATTGCTTAAATTAGGTTAGATAGAATCTGTACAAGCTTTCTAAGGAAAGCTCTGCTGGGTGAAAGCACTATTATTTTTGTTAATGGCTGTGAATTATGATTTTCTTCTCCTAGGAGTCATAAACCATGCTGCTACACAGTAGTACATCATGTAATGTATGTAATACATGATTCCTTAGTAGGGGAGGAAACTATTACATTTGCATACATTAGAGCCAGAGTTGTAATCAGAATGTGTTTTCCCACATCCTTCATTGAATATTTATGGATTGCTTTCCCACTTCCCCTTCTGCTGCACATGTCTCCTGCTTGACCTGGTGTCTTGCTTTATCTTATTCAAGCTTTGGAAGAGCACATGTTTATGGCACGTTCCTGTTGCTTTGCAAACACCAAGTGACCAGCTTTCTTTCAGATTGCTTTCTAAGCCTCACACACTCTCACACGCACGTACAGCCACAGCCTCAGCCACGTGAAAAGACAGATGGAGGCAGAAAGCAACTTAACTCCATCGCTCTGGGCTCATGAGCACATCAGAACACTGAGACAGCAGCTGATGACATGAAGGACACTTGCAGGTAAACAAGGGGGTTTTAAGGTTGTAGCAACACCTGAGCAAGCTTGGCAAGCTACAACCAGTAAGTGACACTTTATACCTTGCAGGGCTGCCAGACCAGGGCTGTGAGAGATGACAAACCAATTCATCCTCCAATTTCAGTCCTCTCACAGCACAGAATCTGCACCACCATTATTAGCAAGGTAGAAAGGCACGGGACAACACTCTCAGTGCTGTGCCACTGTTCTCAGTGCCTTCCATATAATTGTTTCTGAGGTGTCACATCTTCATAAGTACTCCTGGGCTCCTAAGTCACTAAGGTTTTATTCAGAAACCCTACGCAACAGTTCACTAGGCACACCCACACTTGTGTTCTTCCACACATTTGATAATTCATATCTTGAATTTAATAAAAGCCATTCAAGTGCAAACCCAGATCACTAGGAGATGGACTTAAAGCATTTGTTCTGGGTTTACATAAACGTACTATTTCCTCATCAATAAAAAGCAAGCTTAGAGAAGACTGACACCCATTTGTAATTTGGTAAGAGGAGCTGAAGACTGTTTGAGAAAATCGGACAAAGAGAAGTAGCAAGTACACTGTTTTTGTTGCCACACATGAGCACAGAAACAAAGCAGCAAATCTGGAAGACTCTCAGAAGGATCAGAAGGCAATATACCATCAGGACAAATTAACATTTGGGACATCAGAAGAGGTACCTATTGAATGGTATAAAGAAATAAAAATATATAAAGTTCTCAGAAACATTATTGGCTCTCAAGTACACAAAACCACACTTGGCCCATTTTGCTAATAACAGTGCCTGCAACCTGTGTAAGAGCACATCTCCTGTGTCCGCTCCAGATAATGTTTTGTACAAAGCGTGGGGTTAGAGGCAATACAAGATGTCAGGTGAAACATATTCCACTGGTTTCCGAAGCCTCGTTGAAGCACTTGGGTACTGACAGAAGTGACAGATTATAGATATGCTCCCATGTACATTGATGCTGATCAAAATAGAATAGATGATGAGCATCATACTGGCAAAGGCTCAGCCAGGTTAAGAGGAGGTTTTGAATCCATGTGTCAAAGGCTTACAGTAATAACAGGCTGCACGTTCAGAACTGAGTTATTGTTGGTAAAGGGAGGTTAGAGAGAAACGAAGAGCATTTCTTACAGACTAAAACCAATTTAAGCTCAGGTTTCCACAGTGACACATTGTTATTTGTTAGCAGAGAGATCAATCTAAGCAAATTTCAACCTTGCAGGCAGCCTATGGGTAACACAGCACACAGGGATGGGCAGAGGCTCATGCTTGCGGACAGCAGGAGCTGGTATCGCTGCACGGCTGTAGACCACTGTCACCAAAAGGACATGTAAAGATGTCTCTTTTGCCATATAGAAATGTTCTCTGTCTCAGAGCAGATTTATTTCTGGGCTGCCAGGGAAGACCTGCCCTTGCTCTTTTTCGTTAGATTGGGGGGTTACAGTATGAGATTTCTGAGTTCATGCAGAGGAGGAGGAGATGGCATTACATGGTAGTCCTAGGGTTATAATGCATGACCAAAGATGTACTTTGAGCTAAAAGATGTTTAGGTACCTAAATTACAGAGAAGCATATGGGCCCAGATCCCTGAAGAAGAAAGTTTTTCCTGGCTAAGGTTTAGTGGAATTTCCAAGTTGTCTCAGTCAAGGGAAATGCAATGATGAGGCCACAGCATCTCTCTACTTTGGTGCTCTCTGCATCTTAAAGATGCAGAAATGCCTTTGCAGAGCTGGTCTTTGTGCTAAAGAGAAGCTATAAAAATAAAATGGGGAAATGTAAACAGGATGTTGCAATTTCTGAGCCATTGACACAGGCACAAAGCAAACAGTATCAGCTAGTTTTACTTTCTACATTTGAATTCATGACAAGTTCCTGTTAAGAAAAAATAAACTATGTAAGAAGCACCTTGAAATAACATGGGACACTAGCCACAATTATCTAATAATTAAATTATAGTAATTTGCCATCCTGGAATGGACAGATACCATCACTCTGCTCCCACATTCAGCCAGGAAACATCATTAATATAAAGCAAACAAGGAAGGAATGTACTTTAAACCACTATTCAAACTCACAGTCTCTAAAGGAGGAGTCATGGACCATGTACAGATATCTGTCCTGAATACCCACTCAGTTCAGGGCAGATACTGTTGCAGTGTGTAGGGAAGATTGCAATTGTATTGTATTACAATTTTTCAGTTGATAAACAACAGATTTCAGACTACAATGCTGTTAATCTAACATCTTCATGAAAACAACATTTATTTTCAAAGAGAACTGGATATTTATGGCTCTTAAGTGTTATTTGATCATTTTTGTGAAATTAAATTTAAGTTCATACTGCATGGTCCCCGAACTACTCTATAAAATTATACTTAAATCAAAAATTATATAAATCATAGACAAACTGATGCAATCCTTGCCCCTTAAAAGTATTATTTAACCATGATGTATGCAAATCAAATGCAAATTAAATGGTAGTGGGTGTGGTATATATGCAAATTTAAAACCCTACCCAGTCCTAATTTCCCCTTCATGAACTGCCTACAGCTATAACTCTCAGAATTTATGAGCTGCTCAGCTTCTAATACAATCATTGTCATCATGATGAGCAAAAAGAACAGAAAATGATACAAAGTCATTCTACTGACATCAGCCTCGTTCATCTTCAGTGGTTTGGCCGCTCATAGAAATGCTGCCTTGAAGATGGACAAGGAAGGGATAGCATGGGAAGCTGTGGGCACTTGTGGAAAAAACCTCTAAACAGAGGGTGCCCAAAGCTTTCCATGTTATCAGGCAGAGAGCTGAGACATTGAGGACTGGAGTTCATCTACTGTAGGCAGCAAAAACTCACAACCACCCCACTGCTCCTTCCAGCAGCTCATGGGAACAACTAATCAAGGAAAAAAACCTCCAGGTGCTCTATAGTTTGTACCCAATGCTCCAACGTACATCTCTCATTTCCATGAGATGTAGCCCATTTTTCTGCAGCAGAAATGGCTTTTGTCAGCATCTACTCATCATTTCAATGCAATGCGTCTCTTAGCTTTCTATCAATAATGTAAAAAGACAAATTCCATGAAGAAGTCTATCACACCTCTACCTAGAGGGGGTATTCTTATGTTGCTTAGGTCTCAATGCTTGGATTTAATATTTATGAAAGCAGAGCCAAGGATTTTGGATGGGAAGTTTCCCCTGTTTCTGACCAAATTAATATTTTGGAGAGTCTTCATATCTGAAGTGTGACCTGTCTGTAGAAATTATCTGCATTTGGGGCACAATTATTACTCAGAAGGCAGTACTTTTCTGCAAGAAACATGACAGTCATCCCCTGCCTGAACTGCCTGCCCTGACACAGGGCATCCAGCACTGAAAAAAAATGTGCTGAGCTTTGTAGATGGGTGTACTCCAAACCCAAGCTACTCCAACTCTGGTCCCAGAGGGAAATTTTCCATATGCTAGACTGACAAAACATTACAAGCATTTGTCTCCATCTTCTCCTGATACTTGAAGCCCCCCCGCCTTTGATTTCCCTTTGAAATTCCCTTTTGCATCATTCATTTGAACGTTTGAGCAAATGCTGTGGGGACTTCCACCTTGTGACAGCCTCATTGTGTTTTCCTTGAGATTTCACAAAGAGCCTTCCAGATGCTTTATTTCCTTCCAGAGCCCTCACCAGGGAGCCAAGACATCAGATTTAGTTGCACAGAGACTTGATAACAGAGGAGCTATCTCCCAGATCTAGCAGACTCAGACTAACAGAGAAATTGTTCCTCCATCCTGGCATGTAAAGGTGTTACCTTTACAGAAAAAAAATAGGATAAAGTATCCCTAAAGTTAGCCCTTCACTTTCTTCCTTTCTATCTCTCATAATGTAAAAGGAATTTGGCTATTTTTCACTCATGTATTGGATTCATTGCATTTGTCATCAGGATCTTTTCTGAGAACAGTTCCCCACCACCTCCCACAGCAAATCTGAAAAGCAAATGTTGGTATTTACTGATTAAGAGGAGGGGGAAGAATCCAGCCCCTCCGGGCACAAATGTAAAACTTACTTCAGCAATAACCTTTGGAGATCAGCCTACCCATGTTGAGTAGACACTACAACAAACAGGGCAGGAGGAGGGGAAAGGACAGAAATGGAGGTTTTGCTAATCCCACTGATTGAGAACTTAGAGGCAAGATAGACCAAAACACACGAGATTGATCAGTAAGTCTGTGTGTTTCAGAGTCCCACCGGGACTTCTGGCTGTGCCTCACTGTTTACAGCTGTGGGAACCAAATGTATTTGCTGTGACTACAGTTTTCATTTTTATTAGATATTCACAGCCTGTCATTGCCACATAGAAGGGACATTTAATACGTAGAACAGAGAGAAGCCTCAACAAACAGAGGACCAAATAATTAGTTTTGGTTCTAAGTAAGCAGCTCCCTGAGGAACAAAGGAGAGCCTGCTTTTATTTCAAACTCAATGAAGGCAAACTTTGTGCTTCTGGAGATTGAGAAAGCTATCTTTTCCTCTGGAAGTTCTTTTGGAGATAGCATGGTTTCTCTGAGCCTGGAGTAGCCTGGGAATCTCTACAGCAGACAAAAGTATTTGAAAAGAAAAACAAGGAAAAATGCAACTTTGCACACAATGTGTGTGAAGCCCCATTCACTGCAATTAGTACATCCCAATCTCTGACTGCAGACCTTGGAGTAACATAATCAAAGGCAGTGTCTGATATTGTAGTATTTGTGACTTGTTTCTGTCTGTTCTCTTCACAGCTAATTATCCTTTCCTTAAGCAAATGGAAAATAGTTTAAACTGTTCCTGCAAAGATCATTCCATCAAACTAGTCAGCACAATACACAGCACGTCCACTGCTGATGAAAGGTACACGTAGGAATGACTGAAGACAGAAGAGTCATCTCTCAGTGTAATATTTGCAGTTTAACAAACTCAACCGTTTCCTCCAAGGGGGAAGGATCAAAATGTGCAGAAAAAAACCCAGTGTGTACTGCATTCATCCAGTACACAAACAACACTTGGCTTCCTCCCATCTACTTTCAGGTGTAAAGGATGGTGGTGAACATCCAACACACCCACTCTTTCTTCCCCTACTGATAGTAAGAAACAAAGCAGAAATACGTCACACCTTCCACTCTCTCCACTCCACTTTCTGCCCACAAGAGTATGGGATTTCCTAGTGCTGAGAGTTACAGCTTGTCAAGACTGCTGTCATATGGGATGTTATCCTCAGCCTTTCCGAGAGTTCATAATGTATGCTCACTCATACCAGGAATTATGCAGCTCCAGTGGAATTCACACAGCTTCACAAGGATGGGGAGAGCACACAGATTTTGCATTAGCAGCGTTATCCACCATTTAGGAATGTCTTAGCCCATTCTTAGCCTTGGAAGGCAGCAAGAAGGAACTACCCAAGGAGTAGTGCCCTTGGAGTACTAGCAACTCTGCATTTTGGGGACCCTTGTTCGCAGTTAGCTTTCATTGTACTGGCTGCTGGTAGGCTCTACCTGTGCTTCGGCCTCACGAGTCTGTCTAAGTAATAATCCATCTCACATCTCCTCAGTCTCCTGTACATTTCATGGGTTCATAGCTTATTCCTCTATAACGTCACATATACACACACTTCATGGCGTCTGACCTTGAGAGGCATAAGCTACTGTTACATACCTACACCCATAAATCCAGCTCAGTCTTTGTGTCCCTTTGATGCTTCTCCATACCGAGACTAACCCAGGTCCTGCTGAAACTTGTGGGACATGGATATATTTGTCTTTATCCTGTCTTCATGTTTCTCTGACCAAGTAAGCTGTAGTGTTACTAAGCTTTTCTGATGAAAATAATCCTTCCTTATTTGGAAATAAATTTAAAACAGTGAATTACAGAAGACAGACCCGCAGGGGGACTGATAAAGGTTACCCAGCCTATCCTCTCAATCCCAACAGAGGACCAAAACTATTCATGAATAATCTTGTTTAAGCTATTCTGAGAATTTACAGGAGTGAATCCTGCTGCATTTGTATTTAGAAATGACTTTTTTTATTATTTGCATGGTTTGGTTCTTGCACGGGTTTCTTTATAAATTCTAGCTCTATGGAGTGAATCAAATTAAAGATCATTATTATTTAGGGGGTGCCAGGGGTGGCGTTTCCATTAAGTCAGTGTGTAATATACACAAGGCAATGTCAAAACACATTCAGAGTCCCTTTGTCTGCACTTTCTAGTTTGAAAAGATTCCAAACTATACAATACAATGCAATGCAAATTTAGAGAGTGTCCGATGGGGAGAAATAATGAATAAAACGATTTGATGCCTTTCCAGTCTGACAAAACAAAGAAACATTCTGAGCAGCAGTTCTCAGGGATAAAAATCACTCAGCCTTTCATTACATGGGTTAATTTATGCTTCACATAATTTAAAAAAACAGTAAATTGGTGACTTGAAAACCTGTTATTACATCTCACTATGAGTGTCACTCATGCAATACACAGAGAAGCACTGGTAGATCTGAGCACCAAGGATGGTCCATTTACAGTTACTACCAACACTTACTAGTTTCGTGTGGCAAGCGTTTTGCTGAACAATTTTTTGCCCAGCCGCAGATGGCCATCTCCTCCCCAAGCACAGCTCTGGCCTCAGGGATATCAGCAGGAAGAAGGTCTTAGGGCATTTGGCTCTATCACCTTACACCAACATCCAATCCTTTGAAGTATACTTTAGCTCATTAAACCATTTGCACCCAGCTAAGGAACAAATTTAAATCTCCTTATATGGACTGCAGTAGAGCAGAAATAATCCAGCCCCTCCTGGGTTTAGGAACTGGAAACCATCAGGATGAAGTTTCTGGAATATCATTGCCCTAAACCTTCTCAAGCCGCAGAAAATATTTCTTCCAACTGTGCCATATGTTGAAACAGTTCTGAAGCCAGTTGCTCATTCTGCAACACCATTAAACAAAAGAGAAAGGGAAGGAAAAAAAGCCGAATGCTCTAGCAGCTGACTGCAAGATCAGACGCCAATAAAACCAGTCAGACTAGACAGGATTTCAGTTGGGTTGTTGTATTTAGTTGTGAATGCACCATTGAGACATGATTCAATGGTCCTTTTGACTCATGAAATGACAGCTCTTTTGCCTTTGCTCCCTCTCATCAAGAAGTCTTAATTTACACTCCAGGATATATTTTAGTGTGTACTAGACAAATGGAGAGGAAATGTTATTTGGTTTTCAGTTTCAGATGCAGAAAGCATTCCTTTATTGCATAAGTAGAATGAAAAAGAAAAATAATTTTTAAAATAAAAAAGCAGAAAACAAGCTAATCAAGAACATATTCTCCTCCAAACAGAAATCCTTCTTGCTGTCTTAAAGAAATTACAGATGAATTGCCTCACACTATGTGAAACTTCATTTAGCCAAGGGAAAATGAATAAACTCATTCTTATTATAAAAACCATATTATTGTTTGGATTTTCTTATGAGGCAGACATCTTTTGCATCATATTTTCAACACAAAATCAGAAATCTTGTATTCTGGAAATGCTACCAACATAGAACACCATTGGCATAATTACCAACTAACTCAAACAGAGATCAGAGGTTAAACTATACACCAGCACGGCTGAAAACAACTGGAAGTGGTTTGCCTTGCAATGAACCCTCAGCTTGCCTTGGGCAAGCAAATCAGACAGAGAGAAATTCATTACGTATTATCTGCTACTGTTTAGCCAGCTTCACTTCATCTATTCCCTTTATACCTACCAAGAAGGTCACACTATGAATCTGTAAACCAGCAAAACAAATAGCTGTGGAGATATGTCAGCTTATTAATGATGTACATATGGCTCTTCCTGGAAAAGAAACTTTCACCTGCAAGCAAACTGATCTTTATGCTTCTCAACTCCAGCTAAGTTCAGCCCATCACACATGCCAGGTAATTACAAATTCTGAAAAAAAAAAAAAAAAAACAAATAAAAATTAGAGTCATTATATGTGAAAGAGATTGAGGACTTTCCTGCCTGATAAAAGTCACTGAAGAACAGAAACGTCTTATTACAAACAGAAGAAAACAATACCTTTTCTGAAAAAAAACCACCCAGAAATCAACATAAATACTCAAAAAAACAAGTCTTCAAAGTTCTTTTTTCAACAATAGTTTCTTTGAGCTTTTCAAAATCTGATTCTTGACCTTGATGATTCTTACATGTGTTCTTCTCTTACCACCTCCCTGCTACCTGCCAACGTTATCACATTGGCCAACACCCTGGGTGCTGCACAGAGGGATAAAGCCCATGAAACAACACAGAAAGCTGTGCTGACACCCAAAGATGTCCTCAGGGACACCACTATCCTCACTTTACTGAATCAACCTGTGGCCTTTAATACAAAGATTGAAGGAACTATTAATACCAATAAGAAGCAGAAGTAGACAGTTCACCCTCAACACTGTCACTGGTGTACAGCAAAACTAAGAGTGGAGATAAGCTCTGTTCTCCCTTTCTTGAACAGTCCACAGGCATCCACAAAATCCTTTCTTCCTTCCATTAATTATGCAAGATGACTGAGAGGGGTGGAGAGGTGCTGCAGGCTTGGTTACCAACAGTCTGCGGATGACAGTCAGCGTCCCCATTCTCCACGGATACAACCATTGACACTAACAGCATACTAGAACACCTCCAGGAAAATAGTTCGTGGAGAGGAGCAGATGGCTTGAACTGAAACCAAGCAAGCCTGAAATGAATGAATCCAAGCACAGGAAAAAAATGCAGGATGAGAAAGATTTCTTTAAACAGCTCATGGAAACATCATCTCCCCCTCTGCGGAAAAGCATGTTGCCCACATTTGTCAAAGCTGCACCTTGGGTCTGACACCTTGCAAAGTCTGGCTGCTTAGGTGGCATCACGTAATCCATGTATTTGTCACCTCTGGGCTGGATTACAGTAACTCAACGTGTTTTGAAGTTCAGTGTGGGAACCATACACCAGCTCCAGCTGGTTGGGAATGAGGAACAACTGCTTTTTCTATGGCTTATGTTGCCAATGGCATATCTGGTTTGTGCTCAAGTCTTTCCCATAGCTCCTGGTCAGCATCTGATGCCAGCTTAAGGCCTCAGTCCTGTTTTTCAAAGCAATTAGTGTCTCAAGAACCTACCACATCAAAGTCTGAATTTTCATCCATGAACACCCATGGCAACTGTGGTCTTCTGAGAGGTCTTAAAGCTCAGAACAAAGAATCTAGGAGAACTGTGAAGAAAACAGGCCCTTTTTATCAGTAGCTGTCGAATATTTTTCTAGCAGAGATCAGGCAAATCCAGATTCTAGTGCACTTCGGGCATAATTTCTTTAAGGTGGATTTAGTTCTCATCTTGAATGCACAAGTCAGTTAACTGTTTCATTCCAAAACTCTTCCAAACTTCCTCATTATATCAACTATCATGAGTTTCTGTTCCCTAGAAGATGCTCTACAAAGATCATTAGACACTTAATACTGCTACTAAACTTGCCCACAATGTATAGATGTTCCAGCAGTTTAATACCCTTAGAGCAAGTGCGGAAAATCAAGAGCAGGAAGGCTGTGCTGAATGCAATTTTGTTTGTGCTTCAATCCCTCCTTGATGACATAACATATCAGACAGGACACTAAAAATGGTTTTCATTTGGTGTACACCTACCTTCTCACATCTGAAAGTTTTGCAACTTCTTCACATGAATTCTTTCGCTCGTTCCTCTTATAAATAATAAGTGGATTTGAGAAACTTTTACTTACTCCTCTTCTAGCTCAACCATCTTTACAAGTGTCCAGGCTGATGTTACCCCACCTAGAATATCAGTATGCAGGAAGACTTATTTGTCTCCTGTAATGATTAGTGGAAGTATCTGGTTTATTTGCATTGAAAGAAGTTTGGTTTTCCAGCTCCCCTTATTTTTAAGAGTTACAAAGGGATAGTCTTTCTGAGATGGACATGATCTTATACACAGTATGCGTGTTAAGTCAACTCCAAAATGCAGTTTCATCACAAATTGCATTTTTTCACAAGACTGGCCTCAGTAGCCTCAACCATTGACCTCCTATTTTTCCCCTTTCCAGAACACTCCTCTCCTGCTGAACTTTCTCAGTATCAAGTCCTGCTAGCAGCAGATGCGACTATCTTGCTCTTCCCACCGACATCCATCTCATCCGCTGTTAAAAACACACTCAGTGTAGCACAGGCGACCCCTCGCATCCATCATATTCTGCCCTTATGCAGACAAGATTAAAGACCTTTCAGTAATTAAAGATGGAAGGATGTCATTGAGAGGTACAGGCTAGCTGGGGAAGGTGAGTTATCCAAGTGACATGTCTATGATTCTCTTGTCTTTTCTGACCCCTTGTTTTGAAGGCTACTGTTTATAAATCAAGATTAATGAGAAGAACACCATTTAAGTGCACCTGATCATAAATCTGGAAGAGTTAGTACACTCTCTGACAAGATTAATATATTTTATATCTGACGCTGTCTGTGTAATGCTCTGTATTCAATTTATTACCATCTCAGACCTTAAAGTAGAGCATGGATTTAGCTGCGGTGCAACTTGCACATGTTGCAGAGCGTTTCATTTATAATCTATATCCAATCTTAACCCTATTGAGGTTATTTTCATTGTGAAAAAAAACTTTTCTCTTTTAACATCATTCCAGTATGATTACACGTGAAACAAGATATTGGCAAAAAGCCACCAAAGAGAGCTTTCAGTTAGATCATGAGGACAACAGGCTGGGAATTTATTGAGGAAACATATTTGAAAATGCCAGTTTACCTACATCAAAACATATGGAAGATAAAGGATAGTTCAAAAATGTGTTACTTAGCAAAAAAAAAAAAATCTAATCTAAACTACTTTTTTAATATACTTTTTTACTTGAAAGAGCCTACATCTCATACAGAGCTGCTTGCTTCCTTTGTAATTTATAAAGATTAGCAAATATTTCTTTGAAGCTTAGAAAAATCTGAACTCAAACTGCAGTAATACAATTTACTGAAATGAATTTTTTCAACTGAACCCTCGCCTTCTGAATGAAATTTTTTGAGATTTTGGGTTTCTTCCTAAATTTCAGGTAAAAATATTTTTCAAATTCCAAATTTCTCATAAATTCAGAAAACAAACCTTATTGAGCTGTAACAGACACACAAACTTTACAGGAAAAAAAAACCCAAAACAAAACATAAAACACCTGGAATAATTCCTTTGGCAGATCTTCAGATATCCAGAAGTTGTTGTCCGCTGTCAGGGAACTTGCTAGGAAATGGTTTCTCAAGTTGTCTCCTTGGTGAGATAAACACCACTGGCATCAGTGTCAGATACTGCAGAGAAATTTCCTCTGTGCAACGGCTGCACCAGGGACAATGACAACATGGTGTATGTATGTAACAAAAGTAACGCAACCCAACGGATCCCATGTAGCTGAAGCAGCATGGAGCAAGGAGAAACGGGATTCAGTCCTGTTAAAGGAACTTGTCATCTCTTTCTTCTTTCTTGTTCACATATCCTGTGGCCTTTCCTATCTCATTCCTGAGGCCCCAGCAAGCCCCCCACCAGGCATGAGGGATGGTGACACAACTCCTCCTGTGGCCTGTCCCTCCCCCAGGACTGTATCATCACCACCATGTGTGCCAGGTAAATGGCTCCCGTCATCTCCTGAATCAAAATCAGAGCTAGGGAGTAACCAGCACAGCCCCCCAGTTTTACTCCTCTGGAGGGGATTATATAGGCAGAGACTGTCCATCTGTCAAAATCGTCCTCTAATCCATGTCATAACTCCAGTGGCCCCCAGGTTGACTTATGCCATAAGCAGTACGTGCACAATAGAAGCTAATTTCTCTCCCGAGGCTCACCCCTGTTCACATTTCCTCTCCTTGCATCCTTTAATCCTCACACAGCATTTGCACACACAGCCATGTTCTCACTAGTTCTTGCCCCCTGCCACAGCATTTCCTAAAGTCAGCACCCTACTAAAAGTTTACTTCTCGTATTTCCTGCCCTTCGGTACCACTGTCACCTCCTCCCACCACACCATATGTTCCTCCTTTCTTCCCCACTGAGCAGGCTCTGGTTTCTCAAGTCTGACAGCTGAAATGACCTCCCCTCTCTTCAGCCCCCAGTTCTGTGTCAGCACAAGTCAGTGACTGCAGTTGGTGTGTTCTGCTCTCCTCAGGAACCAGATTCGCACCTGCAAACCAGGGTAAAAGCATGGCCTTGTTCCCAGCCTCGATCTATCCCATCTCCTGATTCTGGGGACTTTGGGGGACAACAGAGGTCTCCTGTTATTTGGCTATGGAGCACTTAGGCAGTGCCTCCTATCTGATCTGATTGAGGTCTCTGGGTGCTTTCAGAACAGTGATGACTAAATCTGCTCCCTGTATCACTTGTGATTAGACATTTCTAAACCTTTTTTGTCACTAAAAACTTCTAACGTAGCAAGAACTCTCAAAGAGATTCTTAAGATGCAATTTTAAAATCTTACCAATAAACAAACCAGTTGTGCCGTGTTCCTGTTCCATCTCTGCAACCAGGACTAATACAAAGCAAAGTAAATTTTTTAATCTTCTGCAGTATAAAACACCCAGCGATCAGAGGCTTATTAGCAGATCATGATTTACTTTCTACCCACCAGCTATTTGCAAAGATCCTCCACACTCCCTGTCTGAAGTACCGTCAGGGTTTCTCTGTAAGTCTACTGCATTTATCATTAGGAGAATTTACACTGTAAACAGGACAGCTGCATTTCTAAGTCTAATTATACCCTGAGAAGACAAAGGACCATGTGCCCCCACATTCAATTGGAATTAGAAGTCCAGGTAGAACAGAAGAGAGGCTTTTAATTAAACAATGTCAGTTACCTTTCACAGAAAGACTACGATTTAATTTAAATGCATACGCAGGAAGAACAGTAGGTCAAGCACCTCCCCACCTTGTGACCTCCAGGCGTAGTGGCTGCCAAACATGACACAATCATTGCTGCCCACCTGCCTCACATCTCTGCTTAGAAGTACTTCAGCCTTTCGGGTTTTGGCATTCTTTCCTTTAATTAAGAGTAAGGAAAAGGTTGTAGCAGCTTCATAGCATGTCAGATTTAATCTGCGTAAGACCCCATCACATACTGGGGGTGGGGTGGCAGGAGTTTTTAATAAAGGATTACAGAATGCACCTGCTGTGGCTGAAATATTGCGAGCTTTTTCTAAGCTCTGGGAGGCCTGCATTAGGTCAGGTTTGAGTTGAACATTTATTACTTATCAACCTTTGGTGCTGGGATGGACTCTTAACCGCGGTGATGGTGCCAGCTGATTTAAATTGCCAAAAATGTGATCAGGTTGTTTGCACACAATCAGATAAGTGTTTGTCTTAATGGCTGTTTAAAAGATGAGCAGAATTCCTTTGTTCCAGATAACACGCTCCTTTTGTTCCCAGATGTCATTAGATAATGACTTTTATGCCAACGAGTTAATTGCAGAAACAAAGCAATTTAAAAATATACTGAACTATAGTCACATATTTTCTACAATTGCTACAAATTTAATATCATGAACAGGGTGTTCTGTGAAAGAAGATTGCTGATGCCATGGAAAATAAATGCTGTTTCTGAGTGTAACCATCACCCAGCCAAATAATCTGCAAATTCTCCCCTTTGCCTGCACCTCTCCTTCTGCTCATTCTTTCCTTCTTTCACGGAATGTGGGATACAGGGGCCAATCACTTTTTCTGTCTGCAGGCGTTCAACCCAAAGGTCCCCAGCACACTCCTTTGCCATTTAGTGTCAGTACGGGAAGGACACCTTCTGTCCAACCCGCTGAAGCATCTCCCCTCTGCACAGGCAGGTCCAGGATTACTGGGGAGGATGGAGATGAGACGCACCCGTACACTCTCCTAAGGTTTCGAGGAGGCTCCTGCTCACACTTCTGTTCCATTTTCTGGTTTTGAGATCATTTTAACTGAGAAAAGCTCACCATGGGCCATTATTGGCATGCGCAACTTATACAGCCTGGTTCAGCAGCTCTTACACCAAGCACCAGCCAGGGAAAGACCAGTTAAACAGATCACTTCACCTGAGCATCCTCAGCAGCAGGACTGCAAAGCTGGACCTTGCATCAGTCCAAGTATGTCTAGGAAACAACTGCCTTTGGAGTGTTAGATGCCTCCTTTTGAATAAATCACTTGTCAGTTCATTGCTCACAGCTGCCAGCATGTACCAGACTGTTTACTGCATCCAAGCCATTTCCATTCTAATGGCACACAATGGAAGAGAAAGACATACAGAAAACACACAGAGCAGTGACAAGTGTTAATGGGGCTGCTATCCTGCTTTAAAGCAATTCTATTAACACATTATACTGCAGCTGAGGGTAATTATTTCCAAGGGAAATGATTTTTGCGACCATGACCTGTGGTAGGCTCTCAGAATGGTGATTAAATTCACATGTGACTAATATACATAAGACATTAACTGAAGTTTGAGGATTTATTAAGATTTGCAGAGACATCTGCAGGGCTGCAGAAGACAGTCTCCTTGGGCTTCAGAAACAAAAACAAAGTAAGAAAATTTCATGTTGGCCTACAAAGCAAAAGAAATTAATTCCATATTTAAGTATTGTGTCTTAAAGTAACACCTCTGCAAATCTAACATTTTATCTAGTAAAGAAATTAAGAGGGTTGTTGCTGCTCATGATATGTAATAAAATGTGACGTTTTGCCTTCAGCCCGCACAACTTCAGTCTGACACTGAAGATGAAGCTAATTTAGGAACGTGAGGGAAGGGAATAAAAGAAATAAGGATCATTTAGATTCACGGCTTCTCATCTCATATTGTCTGTCATTTCCTTACTGCAACCTGATGGCAGCACAACATTGTACGTTCAGTACTTCCCTGCCATGCAAATAAGCAAAATACTGGTAAATATGGGATACTCCTTGTTCCTTTGCAGCATCCAACTGGCCAAGCTAGTGCTGGAGACTGATTAAAGCCAGCAGCTGATCATGCTGTCATTGGAAAATCTCCATTTCTGTCTCCCTCCTGACCCCGGGCTCACCAGTGGCCAGTCTGCCTGCTTTTGGCACACATTTACCACTGATCCAAATCAGGAGCTATGAACAGGGCAAACAGTGAAAGTGATTGTTCCATGCACACAGCATTAGAACATAAAAGCCTTTCCAGCTTGAAAAACCAAGCCTTTCATGGACTTCCACACTGAGCTGATGTGATATCCACAGTCACTAATAAATGATGAAGCGTCTCATCCACTCTCGGGATGGCTATGTTGCGTCAGTATGGCATCTGGTTGCAGCTGTGGAGCAGTTGGCAGACTTTGAGCCTGTCCTTTATTGGAAACCATGCAGCAGCACCTGCCTGTAAGAACCAAATGCTGTTATGAAGAGGTTCTCCAACTGCACAATACCATAAATAAAGAAAAAATATGCAGTTTTGAAAGGAAATCCAAAATGCTGACCATGCCACAGTAGTGCAGGAAGCTTTACCAAACACCTCTCAGTTGCCTTCTGAATGTGTATTTATACAAAGTTTGGATATAAGAAAGGAAAGGAAAGCAGAAGTGAGGAAAATTTGTATTTACATAGTGGGTGGAATGAGTATAGCTGCAGCTCTTGCCGCACAGCCAAGTTTTCCGCTGCATATCCTGTAATGCCTCATGATAGTTGAACACAGTCAATATTTGATAGACGAGTTGGCAAAGCTTCTCCCATCTTACATTACCTCCTTACTACACAGCAGACTGAGCATTGTAGGCAGGCAGGCTACAGGAATCCACACCAGGCAAACTAGACAATCTGGCTTCGCCCCTGGACCTGTGCCTCGGGGACAGAATGGGAACAGTCTAGGCTCCTTAGCCCTTGCTGTTATAAGCAATAAAGCAGAGAGGGATGCAATTGCTTTCAGACAGTGATTGAAAACCTTTGGGCTCTGTCATTCATACACAATTTCTATGATAAACATGCACACTAGGATATCCATTGCATTTAAAAGACTGTCTGCATTTATTCAACTGTCTTGTCATTCTTTGCATGTAACAGAGTCTGGATCTCAAATACAAACTCTATTGCAGGACTGATTAAAAGCAGAACCAAATCCAGCCTTTCTTTCAAGTGAGTGACCCTTTCTCCTAGTCTCCGGCTTGACCCCCCCCCGAAATCAACAGAGCGCTGATCCCTGTGATGCCGATCAAAACATTTGCAGACTTGACAAAGGCAAAAATATAAAGGATTGGCTTTGTTATTCATCAAATATTGATTTTTCCTAGATTTGAGGATGTAATGAACATATCCCAGAAAGTACTGTGCAGTGATAGAAAATGTTAAGAAAGAATTCAGTTTATAATTTCAGAGGCTACTTATTCATTTATATATCTATTCATCAAGCAGGGAGAATACTTTTGGTAGGCTCAATAAGGTTATTCTTTCATTAAAAAAAAAAAACTCTGGAACCTCCAAAGCAATCCTTGAATTAGGACTCTCCTAAGGTAAAATATATATATATATATATATTGTTGGAGAGTACAGAAAATGTTCCTGCCCATTTCAGAGTCTGCCTGACAGAATGTAATTCTACATATCTATGGATCACCAGATCAATGAGCTAGGAACATAACTCTGCTGAAATATTCTTGACATGGCAAACATTAATGCCTTGGAATAGGCCTACGGGGTCTAACCTGTCAATGCACCTACAGCAATTCAGCAGACTGTAGCACCTCTAAATTTGCCATCAGCCCATTAAACTATAGGTCTACATCTCACTGAAGGAGGAGCAAAGTCTGGAATGATTTCATAGACAGAAATAGTGTAATCAGAACTATCAATTAAAACATCTTCAGTGGTGTTTATGAGGGCTTTAGATTGTGTTGAAAATCCCACTCCCTTTATATGCCATAACTACAGAAACCCAGTGGGATGCTTGAATGAATAAAGCAAGATTTCATTAATGAAATCATGTCAGCATAGCACAGCACAATCTCCCCACAGAGCCCAGCAGCCTTCCCAACTTTTGACCATCAGGGCCCTTCCCCAAAGGGAGGATATTGAAAAGGGACTGAACTCATCACATCATTGCTCAATAGTCTTGCTTTGATGTGGCGGGCAGCTGGTTTTGATGTGGTCAAGCCTCTTCCCTGAGCCAAGAGGAAAGATGAGCAACCTACAGCTTTTCATTCACCCAGTTCAAGCTCATCATTTTCTGCAGCCTCTCCTGTTCTCCTGCTCTTCCAAACTTTAATCCTCTCCTCCCTCCTTGCCAGTGATCTTGATGGTAGAGCAGAGGGGAAAGCTTGGGAGGTGAAACCTTGGGAAAGGAGGAGTGATCGCACCTGTGAGCATGCAATGTGCTGAACTCACCTGGGTGTGCTGGAGGCCACAGCGGTTGCCCTGAAAACATTTCAGTCTCAGCAGGTGGTCCCTTGTTCCCTGCTAATTCATCTCCATGTCCCATCATTGCCTGCCAGGAAAGGAATGAGGGGGGGAAGAACTTTATGAAGGGCCTTTATGGAGGACTTTCTGACCTTCATAGAATACAACCTGTTGCAGTGAGGAAGATAACCAGGTGGGTGAGTAAATGAAAAAAGGGCAGAGGCACAAGGGAGCTGAGATACAACAACGACAACCAGAGCTATACCCACTCGATATTTTGAGGGTTTCTGTGCAGAAGTGTTTACAGATATTTGGATAAACTCTTTCTAAAATGAATGTTAAAATATTGATACACTCATCACAAATAAACATATTGTATCACAAATTCAGCTCTGTGAGCAGAGTCCTGAAATATACTATAAAAAGATCAAAAATTTTCCACTTGCATAAACTCCAGCACTCAAGATTTGCTTCGTTATTTTTCTAAAAGAATGTAAATAGCCATGCACTTCATGAAAGAAAGATCCTTTTTTTGACCCTATTACACCTATCTAATTAAAATCTGTGCTTGTCACATCTTGGAAAATTAACTGTTTTTACATAGGGCAAGCGCTATCATTTGGAGAGGTCATAAGAAATTACTTATAAACAAACAAAAAAATTAATTCCTCCTCTAAGTATCAAACTCTTTACAAACCTAATTAAAGAGCAAAAAATCAGCATCCTGAAGTGACTCTGAGATGCTTCCTATTTGCACAACAGAAGTCTATGTGTTTAAAGGAGCAACTCAACACATTTGGGAAAGAGATGGAAAGCACAAAATGAATAATATAAAAGATGAGAGAGAGGAGTTAATGCAAATGCATCACAAATATCAATACACCCCAACACTCAAACAGTGAGTGCAGCGTTATCATGGAAACTGGGGGATTGTCTTTGTTGTCATTCAATGCCAAAAATCAATCCTTAGTATCCTTTTCTTATAACAGTGTTAAAATTCATAAATTATTAACTGGAATCTTTTGTAAAAAGTTTCTTTATACAAGGTTACTCTGTAAGTTAAAATGTCTGTTTCCCCTCAGATCTCTACTGTAAAGCATCTGTGGGCAGATTTACATGATGAAGTTGATAGATTTGTATTTTGACAGTACATCTGTCATCTTCGCCTCACGTGTCAAGAGGTCAGGTTTGCACTTGGTGTTATCAGGTGGCTCATTAGTGTCCTGTGGGATACGCTACCTTGTCTGCTTTCCTTTAAGTGACAAAAAATGTTCCTTTTAGCCCTTGCTGCTCGAATTCACATCCCCTTCACAATTGTTTGTATTCTCCTACTGTCAGAAGATTGGGACGCATTCATAACACACATATAGAGGAAAAGCCTAGGGACACAGCACCATTGAAGAGAAAGCTCAGTTCCTTCACACACACCCTCAACCAATCTGGGCTGCTAAGGGTACGGAGTACCCCTGTGACCTCTTCTTTACAGGACCTGAAATACATATTTAGACACTCAGCACAGCCACATTACAACTTGCAACGTCTCTGTCAAATAAATGTGTGTTAAGCACTGCCAGCAAGCCATCAGCTCCCTGCTAACGCTGTCAAACACGTACATTCTCTATTTGAGTAGAGCCCAAGCCCTGGGCCATGAAAGCCATGGTCTAATGTAGAACGAAGTAGTTTTTCCCCTTAGTTTCCAAAGATACTGTAAAAGTTGTTGAAAGTAGCAGTACCATTTTTCAACTATTCCTGGGATATTCCTTGTGGATTTGCTAATACCTCCTGCTGTTTGCGGGCACATCTTCAAAAGACAGACTAGAGAACATCATTATGCATTCATCTGGACCCATGTGAACTCATCAGCTCCTGGAGTTTCATATGAGTCTAGGTGGCAGCAGAGTTTAGTCCTGCAGATACTAGTGCAAAGCCTCTATTTTATTTTGTTAGAACTTAGAGTAATGCATTTTACATTGATTTTACCACTGTAGCAGATTACTTTGTGGGCCACTTAATTTAAAGGGTAAGCAAACTGCTGACAGTTTTGCTTGCAAATCACTTACTTGTTCTAGTGAATTTCAAGCAATGTGTATATTTGTTGAAAAACATGGTAAAGAAAAAATTTACAATGTTTCTGTAAACTGGAAAATCATTCAATGCATGAGCTCAGGTGGATCTGCACACTACTATACAGCAGGGAAAGAGATTCTGCATGCAAGGTTTTTGTTATCTTCTAAGTTACTTTCCCACTTTTGAAATATTCCTCATCTCTTTCTTATGGTGGCTGAGGGATGGCCTTTTAGATGTTCCTTTAAGGTGTATGAAGATTATTTTCCATTTATTGTGGCTCTTTGAGGTCTGAGACACATGAAGGTTACAGGACAATTGTCTTTGAAAAACATATTAAATAACCTTGTATACAAATAATGTGGAGTATCTTGAGGCACATGTATCTTACCATTACCTCTTTACTCTTCTGGCTCCCTGTAGAGATCATTTGTGGGATTGGATGATCCTGTTCCTCTTAGCTTTCCTTTCATATCTGAACCAAACCTTCCTTCTACTCAGAAGACTCGGCAAGAAGATTCCTGACTGGAAGGCATTTCTGTGAAAAACCTCCCTGATGATTCAAATTTAAAAAGAAAAAAAAAATACATGGAGGATGTGCATCCACCCACAACCCTGAATTGCAAAGAACACAAATAAGGATTCCATAGCCAAGAGCCATGATTGGGATTACCAAACCTTCACACTGTGCATACGTTAAAGAGCAAAAGGCATACTGGACTCCTGCAATTTATACATTTTTGTGTAAATGCCTTTACCAACCTGTGCAACCTCACGTCAATACAGATTGTTGTGCAGTGAAGCGTAACTCTAGTGGGCGTACTGATGATCTGTATACCCATACCTCTCCTGAGAAGTCTTCGGTAAGTAAATACCAAGATCTAAATGGCAAGAGTGAGTGGTGAGCTATCCTATATCCCTAAATAACCAATGCTGGCAGGTACAATACAGGTTATGGCTGAGGCAGATAACAACACAAGAGACTTACTGCCTGCAGCTGCCTCGCTTTACTTCATATGTCCATAGACCACAAGTATGTACAGTACCTGCTTTTCAGCTAAAGATAAGTACCTCATTAAGATGCACTGTTTAATCACTTGCAATCTGACGTGCCCTTAGATAACTTCCAAAACAAAAAACTCACACTGGCTAGAAGATATTCATAAGTCTCTGAACTTCAGTCTCAAGACTGCATATGCAATCTTCTTTCTCCGTTGCACAGTATGAGCAAGAGTGAAGTCAGAGTTGACTTTCCACTCAGTCTCTCTCATACCCACACTTTTTACAAACCTTTCCTTCTCAAGCAACCAGAAAACCATATTCATTTCCAAGACTTATCCTGGGCTGGTAAAATGCAGACTAACATTCACAGGCATGAGCCTCCTCATTCAGTATGGCCTGTAGTGATTTTTCTGCCAAAATTTTATTGACCATCTTTTTGTATAAATGATCACAATAAGCAAACATTATCTATGCTACCAAAACTGTTCTTATGAGTACACATTATTTCTATTAGTGTTAATGAGAATGTCACACATACACGCACAGAGGAGGGTAGAATGGCCCCTGAAAGTGTTCCAACAGCAATATTAATTTCTCCTGGTGGGTGAGTTTGTCCTCATAACAATAATAAATCTACAGCACGTTATAAGATGTAAAAGGTCTCTTGAAGGTTGATACAGGCTGTTATTCTAACCAATTACCTTTATGAATTTTCAACCAACTGAGAAAAATCTGGTAACTGAGATATAGCCCTCCAAGGTTCTAGACTTTAAAGCACCAGCTGAAAATACTTCCTAGAAACCTTTCTTTTTTTAAAAAAAGGAACTTTTTAACAAACAAAAGACAAAAACAAGATGAGTGGAAGACATGCTGCTTATTCATCAAGGCAAAGTCATCATTTGGGAAAAAAAATCCACATTTTATCATTGCCTAAATAACCCTGCTTTTGCAAAGGGGATCTAGTATCTCAACTAAACACTAAGGTAACTGAAGTGGAAAATAGCGCACACTCCACGTTTTCAGGTGTGGGAGTGTCATTTCCACACAGTGAACAACCCTGTAGCCATAATCTTCAAAAAAGCATCCTAGTGAACTCAACATAACCAGCATAAGCCAAATTCCAATGTGAGCAGATCTATCCTGAGTCTGCCCAGAATTTTTACCACAATACAGTGCTCAGGGACATTGTACTCCGGAAAGCAGTCCTTTAAATGAGATTACTACAGTGTAGAGACATTTTTTTATCCTAAATAGTTAAAAATTTGTTATATTTCAGTAGCTACAGAAGCATCTATTGTCTTAACTGTCCTCTTACCTCAGGGTCTGTTCAGTCCACAAGCAAACTGTTGGTCTTGAAAGACAATTTCTTCTCTTCTCGGTTTGTTGAGAACTAACTCTTGAGAAAATTTACAGCAAATGTAAAAACTTTATTCACTCTCTTTAGGTACAAATTCTAACACAAATCCTTGAAGATAACAGACTTAGAGGTAAATGGGAATTGCAATAAAATCTATCACAGATTTAACAGAGTTGTAGGGAGAGAAACCTTGCAGGGATTTCTATTAAGATAATTTACTTTCTAGATAAAGAAAATTCCATTAATCTAGTTCAATGTATATATCAAAGCATTTATTTTGATACTGCAGATATTACGTTATCTAATTGGAGAAGATAAGGCAGAATAAGTAACTGACTAAAGAGTGAAAAATGGCACTTTCTGTCCAAAAGGAGATAGGATGGAGTTCCTCACCAGTTAGACTTAGTGGTGTTCAGCCATGGCCTGGAAGTAGGTGTATGGAAAACACTGGTACAAGCAACAGGCAGCACCTTGTGACTTCAGACTGGGAGAGTAACACTGAGTGACGTTCAGCAGCACAAGCTTCAAGGCTGCTTTCTGAGGTAGAATCAGTAAGAACATACATCAACAGCAAGGAGGCATGAGCTGAAAAAAGCAAGCCTAGAATATTAGTCAAACACTTGCTGACTGTAAATCACTACTGTGATGCAGCATTAGGTAAGGCAGAAGCAACAGAGACTGTAGAAAGAGAAGTATTCGCAGCAGAGCTGGGGAAGTGTTAATGACACTCTAGAAAAATGGCAATGGCAGATGTCAGATAAAGTACACAATTCTGGCAATCCTTGCTCAAAAAAAAAAAATAGATTCACCAATTGCAAGGGATGCAAAAAGGGCAGGGGAAAAAAGGAGATGAACAGGCCACGGTTATTTTACGCCTACTGCAAAGTCACCTGGGTGAAGGAAAACACATCAGGGTCATCCTAATGAGGGAAGAGAAGAGCACAGTTAAGAAGAAAGATAGAGGACATGAATCAGTGTGGTTTGGATACTGGAATAATATCTCATCAGAGATGTGTCTGCAACAATCTTTGTTAGCAATTGCATGGCAAAACATCACCACTCTCTGAACTAGACTGTAGGAGACACTGCCTGCCCAAACAAAAGCCTGGACAAAAGCCACAGGTTTTAGCCCCACAGGTTTTAGCCCCACAGAAGCTTAGGAATAGGATGCAAACTGAGGCTTCTAAGAGACTGCAAGTACACTGATGGTTTTGGCTGGAATATAATTAATTCTTTTCATAGTAGCTAGTATGAGGCTATGTTTTGGATTTGTGGTGCTTACAAAAACCTTTCTTCTAAAACAAATAGATAAACATAAACTAAGCCATTTACATAGAGAACACACTAAGTATCTGGGATGTTGATCTCTTCTACTAACAGAGCTGCCGCAGAGACTTCAATATTGCTGTCACTCAGTAGAAGGGGAATGTTGGTGTCAGATGCCAGACAAAAGCATTAGAAGAAGCAGCAGTCCTCCAAAAAGAGACAAGTGTATATTACAACATTTGTGCAATGAGTCAGGAAAAGCTGTAAATCAACCTAAGATCCTCTGGAATGAAATTTCTAAAGGAATACAAAATCTTTGTCATAGTCTAAGGATCTAGGAAGGCAAGTCATTCATTTGGCTGTATTTCACAATCTCACGCTATCAAACTTATGTTGTAGTCCCCCTTTTCCTCAGTGATTGCGAAAAGTACTTTCCAGGTGGCTGTTGCAAGGGACAGAACACAAGAATGGATAAGTATGTTACACGCCTTGAATGGCAAAGACTTAATTAGATGTGAGACGTTTTGGTTCTCTTCTCAATCTCACCACAAATCCAGTGTATGACTACTGCCAAGTAACTTATTTTTTTGTATTTATCTTCAAACAAACAGAAAAAAAAAAGAGAGAGAAAAATAATAACTTTTCTCTAAAACTCCCATTTGTCCACTTAGAGCACCTCAGCAATGGTTTTTACTCTGCCTTTATAGAGCACTGTCCTGGTTTCAGCTGGAATAGAGTTAATTTTCTTCCCAGTAGCTGCTGCTTTGGATTTAGTGTAAGAATAATGTTGATAACATATTGTTTCAGCTGTTGCCAGGTAATGTCTATGCTCAAATGGGATAAAATTAATTTTCTTCCCAGCAGCTGCTGGTTTTTAGGTTTATATCAGAAGAATGTGGAAAATACACCATTTGGGGTTTTTTTTGTTTTTTCTTAGCTGCTGCTAAGAAATCAAATATTTTTCAGTTTCCCATGTTGCCAGTGTACAGGTGCAGAGCCAGGACAGCTAACAGACTGACCAATAGAAAATGTTATTACACCACACTAAGGATAAAAATGGGTTTTGTCTGGGAGTGGCCAGTGATCTGGGCTCCACATATAGTGTTCTGCATTCCGCTACCACTGTGCTTGCTGAAATCACTACTCAGGACAGGCTAATCATCCAGTAGTGAATAATACGCCTTTATATAAATCACTATTATCTTTTTATTGTTCTATTAAAACTGTCTTTACTTCAACCACTGAGTTTTCCTTTCCAGTTCTCATCTCCATCCTATCAGGGGCATGTGTGTGAGAGAGTGGCTGTGTACAGTTTAGCTGTCAGCTGAGGGCTAAGCTACCACAAGTACTTACCAAAATAAATACATATATGTTAGTTATGGGTCAACATTATATGAATATTAATGAAAATGATCTTCACTGATGATATTTTGAATACACATATGCACAGAAACAGTAGAAATAAAGCTAATTTTAAAATTTAATCAGAAAAATCAAAACATTGGAAAAATATTAGGAATGTAGAGCTCATTAGAGCAAGCAGTCTACTAACTGTTCAGCTGTCCAAGCACAGAGCAGAAAAATCTTGTTTACTTATCACCAAGTACAATGACCACTATGATCCCAGGTGTAATCAAATACATAATTGAAAGTGAATTAAACCAGACACATCAAAACCAGAAAGCACAAGGCCAGTTTGTCCCACCACTGACTTCAAAAAGAATTACCTGGCTGAATATTCCCACTCTCTCCAGCAAACCAAAAGCTAATAACTGTTACTCTGAACAGCTTCACACTGCTGATGCTATCTTTCCCATAAACTAGAAAGCTTATGTGTAATGACCTAAATTAATAGAACACACTCAATTATTTTTTTTGGTTTTCAGTCAATATAAAAATTAGATATACATTGTTACCCTAATATTTATGTACAGCATAACAATGAATTCAGCAGCCGGGTCAGCAGCAATTCAACTGCATGATAGCCATCTGCGTCATTGCATTTTAGTCTGTTTCAATGCATCTTAAGTCACAAAATAATGTAATGGGGAACAGACTGAACACAGATTCACCTCTATTTATGGTTCTATCTATGAAGACTGACGACAAAGGACCGTAACAGGCAAATAAGAAAAACAGTATGAGATGCATTTACAATAATATGGAACAATTATGTGTCACAAAATGTAACCACTTGGAAATTCAGTCTGTCAAGAAACTGGACATTTAATTATTATAATCATTCCAAACAAGAGCTAATTGAAAGTGAAGACTCACTTTTAAATGGAATTTTGCTTATGAATTTTAAGTATGTTACCTATTAGGGTATAACCAGAGCTATGAAAATCCAAACAAATTACCCTCCTTCCAGCAAGCCTTTTTTATGCAATATAAGCATGCTTTCCTTTTTTTGAGGCATTTGAATGAATATTTCTAGCTAATGGCTAAATTCTTTTCCGTATCTAGATTCAAAGAGGCAAGGAATACATATACTTTGCTTCTCCCCTAGAGAGTGGGATTTATTTTAGGACAAGAAAAACTATGTCTACTTTCAAATTTTCTCTCTTCCTCATGCTTTCCTCCTGCCATTGCTGATGAATGTAAAAGTTAAACTACCTAGAACTAGCTAAGGAAATAAATTTAATTGTACAGATATAACCAAAGTATGTCCTACAACAATTGCTAGTGATTTCTAAGTTCCATCTTTTCACCTTCATACAACCTTGATAGTTACCAAATCACAGTTGAAAATACACTAAGACATAATTTACTAACACTATCCTCTCAACTCACTTAAAAATGCAAAGCTGATCCCAATGCTATGTTGTACTGTATGTGAGAAGTACCTCAGACCAACCCATAGAATCATAGAATCATTTAGGTTGAAAAAGCATTTTGTTTCTATGACCCCCTAGGTTACATTCATGATCTAAACTCATTTAAAGCAATTCCACATATCTTAGTGTCATTAAGAAAGTCTTATTCTTGATGAACTGCGGAAGTTCAGGTGTGTTCTTCCATGAATTTCTGCCAAGTGTCAGATCCTTGGGAATCCAAGGTGCATTATAGGTAGAACCGGACATCCTTGCTTTTTCTTGTGAAATTGAAATGTACCATTCTGTATAGCAAAATCCAGGTACAGGAACTGCAGCCACAGTTGAAATGGGAAGTATCGTCCTTTTTGCTGACTCATTTTGCAAGTTCAAAGAATTAAGTCAATAGCGTCATCACAAAACAGGGTCTCTGTGTAACAGCCAAGCACAGTTGCACATGCCGTTGTTCTGGTCGTGACCCACAGATTTATTCTTTGCTACCGTGTTACCTATAAAAGAAGAGGATAGCATTACCTACACAGAATTGATCAAACCAGGATGACTGCACAGATTTTCTTGTTGCAAAGGGACTGTACACATGAATACATCATGAATGAACTTACCCCAGACACACTTTAATATCTTGCACAGAATCAGAATCCATATGCAAATGTTCATTACACAGTTATTCAATAGTATAAGGGAGAAATGCAGATATAAAAATTGTGATTTCTATTAAATTAGCCACCAACAACTTATAGGAATCTCCTTCTTCAACACCAATGCCTACAGGACAAATGTATGGCTTACATCCCCAAAACCATTCATGCAAACTACATTCCATTCCCAGTGGTCCAACTTATGGGAAGAAATTGGAGAGCAGACTGAACATGGTCCACAGAGGGGTTGAAATTTCCCAGGATCAACTGGTGAGCATGCGCGCAAGAAGCTGAGGGGAAGTATAGCCAGGAGACCTGATCCAGACTGCCAGAGTCCCATGGCTCAGTGTGTTACCGGGGGGAGTTGGCTAAGGATAAGGTCATTGATTGGGAAGGGGCTGGGTGTTGCTTGTCAGAGTGTGGTGAGCAATTGCACTGTGCATCATTTGTTCTGTCATTATTATATTATTATTATTATCATTTCCTCTTCCTTCACTGTCCTATTAAACTGGTTTTTTCCTCTCAACCGATGAATTCTACTTTTATTCCCTTTGATTCTTTCCCCATCCCACCGTGGGGGAGAGAGTGCGCAAGTGGCTGTGTGGTATTGGGCTGCCTGTTGGGTTAAAACACAACAGTGCCCCTGTCAGCTACTAACTATTCATCTAAACGCTGCATAGCATCAGGAGTCTCCTGTGCTCCGTATACTTCAAGGTTCCTTAATATTTTCACAAAATTGAAAGACAGAAGACTTAAAATTGATTAAATGTCATTTCCTTTTTCTGTGTACAATCATTCTGTGGAAGTCATTGTCCCAGCCAGCGCTAATTCCAGGGTCTTAGAAAGCTTTAAAATTTATTAGAAATTTAAATAGTAGTGAGATCACCTTTGCTACCTAACACAGAAAAAATTAATATGCAACAGATCTCAACTCTTGTGTTTTAGACATAAGCCAACTATTAGATTGGAAGAATTTCATGTATGTGTACATTTTCTGTAATTGTCCACAAGGGTTTGGTTGTGTCTTTCTGATTTAAGTATCCAAGCACTGAGACCCACAAGCTGCTCTACAGTTTGGACAACTGGTCTAGAATTTCTTACAGCCCTCTCTGTAACATTTTAATAATGCACTTATTCTCCCTCTGTATTCGGCACTGGTGTTCAGTTCTGGGCCCTTCACCACAAGAAGGATGTTGAGGCTCTGGAGCGAGTCCAGAGAAGAGCAACAAAGCTGGTGAAGGGTCTGGGGAACACGCCTTATGAGGAACGTCTGAGAGAGCTGGGGTTGTTCAGCCTGGAGAAGAGGAGGCTGAGGGGAGACCTCATTGCTCTCTACAAATACTTGTGGAGAGGAGGGAGCTGGCCTCTTCTCCCAAGTGACAGAGGACAGGACAAGGGGGAATGGCCTCAAGCTCCACCAGAGGAGGTTCAGGCTCGACATAAGGAAAAAATTCTTCACTGAAAGGGTCATTAGGCAATGGAACGTCTACCCAGGGAGGTGGTTGACTCGCCTTCCCTGGAGGTGTTTAAGGGGCCTGTGGATGAGGTACTGAGTGGCATGGTTTAGTGACTGGTGGGAATGGTTGGACTCGATGATCCAGTGGGTCTCTTCTAAACTGGTGATTCTTTGATTCTAAGATTCTGCGATTAATATATTCTTTGCTGACTGAGTCTGGAAAAATCTTTGGTTCATTTTTTGAATAAAAACCCCAGTTATATAATACTTTCCTGTTCCCTATAACAAGGGCAGTTTTCATCCCATTCTAGTTTTCTTCCAGTTCAATATTGCCTGTGCCACAAGCTTTTATTGAGGATTTGGAGTTACTATTACTCATTATATTTGTGCGACAACTATGTCTTGGTAGACAAACACCCACAAAACAGGCAGAATACCTGCAGCAGAAATATGGATGCCAAGAGAGATTCTGTAGAACAGCTTTTGCTGTCTACCAAGCAGACATCTATACGTAAACTTGTCATCCAGGACTTCCTCAAGGTACAGCAGAGAGTAAGAAGTACTTTCGGAAACACCCTTGTGGACGGGCATAGTCATGCTGTGAGTTCATCCATTTCTCCCCACGTGACTTTGGAGGATCCGAAAGAACTTAG
This sequence comes from Clamator glandarius, assembly GCA_033459285.1. NCBI lineage: Eukaryota > Metazoa > Chordata > Aves > Cuculiformes > Cuculidae > Clamator > Clamator glandarius. The sequence goes on along the minus strand of JAUNZM010000089.1, from coordinate 137,324 downwards.
CTTGGATGGGAACATGCCTGCAGCTGGGGAAAATGAATTCTACCCACAGAACCTGAGACAAATCACGTCCTTTCTTACTTGGACCAACAAAGACAAATTTAATGATTTCAGACTGATTCTCTAATGGTACAAGAATAACAGCTAACTACAGAAATACAATGACTTTGTGATAGTATGGTAAGTCATCAGCTTTTAGACCTGTCTCTACTACTGAGAATATAGCTATGTAACATTTCAGCCTCCAGAAGGAACTCTTCAATGTTCACTTACTAACACCACATGTAATTGCATGGAAAAAGCTGCTAGGAGTTAAACCAAAGTATTTAAAAGCATGAAAGTAATTATTTCCCTGTAGTATCCATACAGAAAAGACCTACAGCAAACAATGGAAGAATTTCTAGCAAAGAATAATTGAAAAGGTAGGGACTGTCACATCTCTTTAAGGGATCTGCCCTTTAAGGAAGTCTGCCTGTTCCTTTCTCTAACATGGGCAATCACTAATTAAAGGTTAGGGTTCTCTAACTTCATTATTCATATCCATTCTCATATTGTTGCAGTACTCCAAAACGTCAGTCAGAATCAAGGTTTCCCTTATGCTGTTGCTAACTGCTTGCCCAGGAAGATACAGTCCTATCTTAACATGCTCAGATCTAAAAGAATACAGGGCTGCTAAAGAGAAACAAATCCATGCAAGGAAAACGAACAGTTCTCATGTCAGTAATACAGTAGAATGATCCACATCTAAGAAAAAGTGCTAGTTGTTTTCTTATCCTTTCAATTAAATGCCCCTCAAAGATATCTCCTACAGTGATAAGAATCAATGAAAAATGCATTACTCCACATCCCAGCAAAGCAGGGAGGAGTTCAATTAAATGTTTGCACTCATGCCCTCTGTTAGAGCCACACAAACTCACTGGAGCTGATGAATTTGCACAGGTCTAATTGCAGGCAGGATGATTTGTCCCAGTCTAGCTTTATAAAGACATCCCTAAACTCATCAGAACGCATAATCATATTCCATAGTTTGCTGGTTGCAATATTTGTCATGGATAATAAAATAAATGATCCGTGCCAAATTTGCCGTTCTATTCGTAAACTCCCACTGACTGAGGCTGCCTATTTTACACTGTTTAAGAATGAGTCATGAACACAGGCTATATGACTCCTGGCCAGCTGACCTCAGTGAACAGAAAGGGCAACTGTTCATAGGAAGGATGAGACAGCTACATGAAGCTTCAGGCCTTCAGTCATCAATGTCAACATAAAGTTTTTTATTCTACCCTTCATCCCTCTAGTTAATCTATTGGAGGCATCAGGTATATTTAACCCTGGCTTATCCTTTCCCAATATGGTCATTTTGGTATGAAGTGCTAGCTCTCTTCTGGTGTGTCCAGAGATGAAGTTGTCTTATTGAATGTCTAAAACTACTTCATCAGTATCACTCTTCAGTGTGATGCTAAATTACCCCTTGTCTATAAAGGAGTAGTTCAAAGTCAGTAACTGCGAAAAAAATTCAAAGGCTAAGGGTAATCTATACCTTTCAATAACTGACTGACAGGTACACTTACTGACTCTGGCGCATGCAGGTCAACGTTTAGTTGTAGTATCTGTCACAGGAAAACAGCTGGACTAAATCTTTGGCATTTGATAAATAACATCAATTTCCAACAATTCCTCTGATCTTAAGAACAGTAATATGGTTTTTCTGACTGTTTCGTTTGGTGAGATTTTTCCAGCAAGCCTGCCACTCTGCAATGTCTGTGTCTGGGCTTTAGACCACTAATATCACACCACAGCTGCCCAAACCATCTGATTTTCTCTCTTTCATCCAAAAATCAGTATGTTTTGCTCCTTAAAATAGACATTATTAAACAACATTTGGTGTTATTATTTGCTTATTAACTCAGACTGTAACCTAATTGGCAACATCCATTCCCAAATAGAAGAGGCTTGTAAAGGAAAATGCTAAGCACGTGTCTTTCCTTTCTGTTGCCTGCTAAAGTTATATTTAGATATGCAATTCACTATGACTTGTTGAACTTCAATGCACTGAACTCATTTTAGATCGCTAAGCACATAGAGAACATGATATTTTCTCTCTATTGGCCATTAATTAAGAAATAGAATGGCATAGCAAAGTCATTTTTTTTCTTTAAACAGGCAGTCTACTGGATGACCTGTAATTAGAAATTATCCGAAACAGCCTGATTTCCAGAGGTGCTCAGTGTTCCCACTGACATCAGGCAGATTCTCATCAACTCCTAAGACAGGTCACTTTTTTCAAAAGCTAAAAGGGCTTTCCAGTTGCACACAAATCTAACTTTAGGTGACAGCAGTAAAGACATAGATCCATGTACAGAGTCTGCAAATTGAAGAATTGATCCTGGAACACGATTATCCCTCAAACACTGGTAACAAGTGAGTAGTTTCTTTGCTACCTAAAGACTGAAGCAAGGCCTTCTTCAGTTTGATTCCAGCACCCAAGAACTTAACTAGGCTGGCAGTGAAGGGATAGTTCTGAACCAATATCTCCCTCTCAAAGAACAATTGTATTAATCATCATTTTGCAAAATATTGAAAAGTCCGATATTGATGCTCACACCCACAGATGCAATGCGATAAGCAAGTGCTATCAGCAGACTGCCACTTTTAAACACAGGTGATCTCTGTACTTGCCTTTGTGGTTTTGACTTTATTTCCACTGCTGCAAGACCAGCCTGAATAGTCTGGTAGTACTTTACAGTCCTCTCCATCCAAACAAGGGTTCATATGACACCACCACTTCTGTAGGACGATGGAAGCTAGAAAAAGAAATGGGAAAGAGAAACATTACAATTTTTTATTATTATTATTATTACTGTCGGGTTTAGCAGAGACGTTGCCTGTGTGATGATCAATTGTCTGATTACAAAGGGTTGAACCAAGTTACTGCTTTAACAATGTATCACACTGATTATGTTTGAGCCAAAAATGTGGCTAAAAACTTCACCAGCACACAGAAGAGTAAATATCATATGCAAATGGTGAAGACACACAAACACCACCAGAGATAGACTCTGACACTTGAATCGACCTCTGGAAGTGCCTTCTTTTTCCACTGACTGCAAATATGACTTGACTCCTTCATTTACATGCTTCAGCCAAGTACCTGCTATAAGGTGGAATGAAACTAAGGCAGCTTCTTTAACCCAGATATGCATATGTGAGACTGGATGAAAAACGCCAGTTTATCCCTTCACTGGGTGAGAAAATAGAATTGCACAGAAATGTAAGCATGTGAGGTCTGTCAGCAAATAGTGCAGATAAAGTGAAAACCACTGGAAAACTTTACATTATTAACTAAAAATCTACTTGCAGTTACACTACCCGTTTTGCAGTTTGATTTGGACGACTACAGTAGTACACCTTAACTGTGCAAATTTATTAATTTTCTACCCTTAAGCTGATTCCCATTAATAAGGCCATGCTTGTTGTTTTAATAAATGTAGTCATGACTTTGTAAGAGTACTGCTAACAACAGATACACTTGCCCACAAACAGCTGCAAGCATCTGCAACATTTCTAGATTTCACATTGTTCATGGGATTCATCAAATCCCAGAAAATTATAATGAAATATCAGTTCACAATCTCACATAATCTAAATTTGATTTAAAAATAAAATATGGTTTAAAATGTTGATTTAGTTAGTCTGTGTTATGCTACTATGTGCACAAAATGTTGAATTGCATGCTTTAAAAATACTACATCCAAAAGAAACAAACAAAAATAATTTAGTTTACTTCTTGTAAAGCACTTCTTTTCCTTTTAATTTCAAGGTAGATTCATATTTCTGCAGCCTTCAAATTAAGGTGACAAGCAGGCAACCTGACACCGGGATATTGCTGAAACGTTCATTCAATTATTTTTGTTGCACTTTCATGCTAAGCCTACGTGAAAAGCAATATGAAAAATATACTTCTGGAACACCACTTTGGCTTTTATAAACTATTTCTTCAGTCTCACAAAATTATAAAATAAATGCATGATTCTTTTCAAAAGTCATTCAGATTTTAGATCATTTGTATTGATGTTGATAGATGGTTGACAAAACAGATGAAAGTTCATCATGCTTCTAAGGTGCTGAGGGATCATTTTGACTCCAGACCTATGGACCACTAATCTATTTTGTCTCTCTCCTAAATTCTAAATTTGTTTAGACTTCTAGACCACGCTTAAAACATGAGCAAGTCTAGAAAGCCAGATTAAAGAAGACTGAGGGCATGTTCAGAAGTCTCTAAGCAAGCAGAAGATTCTGGTGGAAAGCCAGCTGTGTCTTCAGAGTTCTGCTTCAAAGCCAGCAAACCTTCTGGGAGGCCTGGCTACTGCATTACAAAGCTCTGCATGGTGCTGTTGTGCGTGTGCATGCAGTGACATGCTGTGACTTTGCCCGCACTCTGATGTGAAGATGCTTTCATGTGTTTAGTGCTCCCCTAAAAGCACAAGCTCAGCTTCAAGCCTTGAAAATCAGCTCTTACTCAGTGTCTCCTGCAGGTACCTAGAATCCCCTTGTGCCTCAGTTAGTCTGACAACTCCTTCGATCCAAACTTTTTCATATCGGTTTAGGTGCAACATGTTTTGAGGTAACAGAAAACACACCAAACATGGTAGATTTTATTTATCTTTACAACCTGCAGTAACCTGCTCCTAAGACCTGGTTTTGGGGCTATTTTTAAAGGGTGTTAGTTGACTGGCCAAAAGTGCAGCAGAGGAGCAGGTTCACACAGCATTCTTGACCAATTGTGCCCAAGCAAATCCCTGGTCCATGTTGACCAGGTGGAATTGAAGATAGTAAAACTGGCCCATCACCTCCAGCAGCACCATCTTCCATTGAAATCAACACAGATGTGAACTGGAAGCATTTCTGAGTCAATCTGTAAGTCAAACAAGATGCACAAGTTTTTCAATAGACTGTATGTTTCACCTTCTGTTTACCTCTTGTTTAGATGCTTTCATAGAAAGTGACTCCTACCCTCTGTTGACTGATTTCTATTCTGTGCGGATACCTCTCCTCAGAGTAAAGGCAACACTCTGAAATATTTAATACAGATCTCATTCCATTAGCTTCCAGCAAATCCCCAATTCTTTGCTGTAGCAATCCACTAATTCTCACATCCATTTTCTGCCTAAGTTCTTTACAGTTGTAATGTCCACTCTGTGGCTCTGTATGTCCTAACTGGCTGTAGCTGTTTGTGTCAAATACACCTCTGAGATTAGTCCATTAAAATTCTCCATCAGAGCTTTAGGCTCATCTTCATAATTGAAGTTCTTTAACTGTTGTTGATCCAGTAACTGTGCAGCTCACTGAAGGATATAAAGGCAGCTTCTTTTCAGATTGAGGCATTCTTGAAGAGGCTTCAACAGATGACTTTTCAAAGAAACAACAGCAGCTCTGTCACTTTCATACACAACCACCCTCCTGAAGGGAAAGGAGACCACTTTAGTTTGACATTAGCCAGCTGATTTGCAGGAAACTGGCCAGAAACTAGATATAAACTCTCCCAGAAATAAATCTTCTGCTGACATCGCTTCCTAGATGCTCCTTCATAGAGAGTAAAGCCAAAAGCTGTAAATACATCATCTCATCTTGCCTCACACAATTCACTGTGTCATGGCCCTAGCTGTGCTTGACTACACACAGTCTTCCAAGTCAAGCTGAAACAGGTAAAGAAAAAAAAAACTTCCCCCGTTGCCATTTTTTCCCAGCCGTTAAACAATCTCAGCATGAGACACACTGCCTTAGTTTTCTTCCCACCTCTTCCATTATGCTTTCTTCTCCTGATTTACAGCACCTGTTAGCAATCATCATTTTCTCCCTGTGAAGGTATTGAACGTGCTGCAATCCAGCAACTTTTCAATCTCCTGCCTGATAAGCTGAGCTGATTGAACTACTTCAGTTTCACACCACAATGCATTTGTCTTTATTAACGCAGTTATTTCAAACAGATTCAGCTTCCTGCAAGTAGGACTATGCCATGTGACTGCCTTGGACTCGTTATTAATTACTCCTTTGCCCCACCAGATTAAATCCATACATGTTTTTGTCAGGAGATTCTATATTTACTTTTGGGTTACTGCTGAAATTACTGCAGAGCATCAGGTGCAGAGCTAAGCTTCGCAAAATTCCAATAGGTACGTGCCATTTGACTAACACTTCCTACTGATGACTCCACAGAGAAATGTGGATTTGAGCTAGGTTAGGCAACTGACACTGAGCAGTGCTCACAATGGCATATGTTTCAAAATTAAATAGTTTGCAAAACAATTTAGACTTAAATCTGCAAATGTATCTAGTAACTAGATTTTTAGCTGAATAAATTATACATTATCTACCAATATATCTTGGAGAACGTAGGCTTAGATGCATTAAATTCAGAAACCATCTGTATTAGTTTTGAAAACTCCTCTGGAAATGGAATCACCAATGTCTAGGAAATCCCTTTTCAGAAAGTCACATAAAGCCTTGTGATATGTACTCTAGCAATTCCTTGCTACTTGGATATAAAATCAGCTTTCACTCAGGAGTGAAATCAGCCTGAATCATCCCTAAATCTCTAAATCAGGCTACCTGCCCTCTGAAAACTGGAATAATACTAGTGCTCTTCTACAATACTCCAAGTATTCTGAAATACACTCTCAATTACAGCAGCTGATCAGAGATATATCAGCTGGCTTTTTAGGACTCTAAACTACCCAGGGTCAGAATTAAAACCAAACCAAACCAAAACAAAACAAAAAGTTTATCCCAGTAGCTGTTGATTAGCACCTTCTGTAGTTAACAACAATTCAGAAAGTACCTCCTTATCCTGTTACTTACCAAAAGGAGAACTGTAATACTCACCCACCTCAATGTTAACAATGCAAATATTTCACACATTATGAGCCAATTTCTTTTAAGGATTTCAGTTGTTCTTTTTGAACAAGCAGATTCATATTGTCTTTAGGCTGCACAAATATGGATGTCTTTCCTAATCCACTGGATTAAGCTTTCTTCCATATAAATTTCCGGTACAATATTCACTGCATATTTCCTTTTTATCTTTGAATACTGACACAGCATTAGCATCCTTTTCAATCTCAAGTGTTCTGAAATCCATTCAAAAACAGTGGGAGGTAAATCTTTTCATCTATTTCTTCTTTTATCTATTTCTTATGTATTGATTTTCTGGTGTCTTGTTTCTGTCTGTTCTCTTCCCTTCAGTCTGGAACCCTGATGGGCTCTCAGCCAAATTTGTCCTTATTCTTCATTGCAGCTCTTTGGCTCTACAGAAAATTCTTAAACAATTCTTTAGTCATCCTTCACTTTTTTCCAATCCAAGTGTTTCCTCCTCATTAATTTAAGGACTAACAGAATTGCCTGGATAGAAGATGATTTGACTAGTGATGATTTACTTAGAGGCATTTAATACACTTACCTAAGATAGCTACTCTACGGACACAAGTTATTAATGTTTTATCTTCTTGGCAGTAGCTGTTAGAGAAGCTGGAGGTACTTATTCGAGGATATTTGTTTCCACAAAGAAAACAGGTATAAGCAAGATCTTATGACTACTTTAAATGTGGTTTAGTCATTAACAGGAGAACAGGTTGGCCTTTGCTAAGCAAAGTTTTCTATAGCTGCCATCAAGCAGTATAGCTACAACTCAGGGCAGGGTATACAGGTTATGTGGTATGTCTTTTCTGCATATTTAAATACTTTCTTTCATATGCTCTGCTTTTTTCTGAGTCTAGTGGCTCAATTTATCGACAACAACATTTCTCAAAGTGTCAGATGGGCTGGTGCTCAGAAACTCAAATAACACCCAAGAAAATCAGGTGTGCACCTGTACAGAAGAACTAGGCATGCTTTTTCTGTTTGCCAAGGCTTATTAATAGCTTTCACAAGAAGTTCAAATACACAAATGACAGAATTTCTCCTTGGATGGATCCCAAATGCAATCATCTAAGTAAGCGTGTTTTCATGGGCAAAGAATAAAAAATATCCTGACTAAGACAGTTCTTCCCCTGAGCTCTCACGTAGGTTATGACACATGATTTTACCGTACTCGTAAAAATTCTAGGACGATCTTAGTCTATAACAAACATTGATTTTCACCTTCATATCCTTCTGTTTAAATGAAGTACTTTGACTTTTCCTACTAGTAGTATTTAAATTTTCTGAGATGAAAGACACTCTATAAACATCAGTTAGGCCCCACAACACAGTATTACTGCACAATATGGAAAAGGACTGATTTGTAGCAATCAAGATACTTAAGACTTTCATATTGTTTTTCTGCAAGACTTGACTAGCTTTTACTTTTCATTCTTCACCACTTCAACACCATTTCCTTGGAATTTACCTGAATAATTATAATTTCTTCTGAAACATCTAAGTACTTACTTTCCTTCTTAGCAAAAATGTAGCTTCTATGTGTAGGTGTATGCCTGAATGTAACTATGCAAACATCCATTCAAACTTGGCTCAAATAAGGGGCCTTCTGGAAATTTTGGTATGAATACTGGTACATGTATTCACTATCGCTTTGAGCAGGGCTTAGCCTTAACATATAGTAGTGCTGCTTCAATAAAATGCCACTTAAATTTGACCTTCTGTAAAATTCTCTAGCATCTGTCAACCTACTGCAAAATGTAAATATCCAGCCAGCTTATGACTGCATCATAAAATATATGATGATGGCATTTATAAGCGTATTTCATGGCCTCTATATACATAAGGCACGATGCCTAATACTTATTAACAAGGAGTTCTACTTGATGAACTGAGTTGTACCTCCATTCTAATTAACAAACAAGCTGTCACTAAGACTCAGTGGGTTCTAGGGCAGGAAACCCACATGCTGCAAGACTAAGAAAACTAAGGAAAAATACCCAACTAAATTAAAAACCTACAAAATACTAAAACCAGATATATAAATTTCAAATGAGAGAGGCTTATTTTAATTTGTTTACAATTTACTGAGGTAAAAATTAAGCCAAAACAGGTTATAGCGGACAGCTGCTCAAACATCAGCTTTAAGTCCAGAACACAACAGTAAGTACTGTTTGTCTAGACTTTGCTAGAGTCCCAGACCTTTGCAGTCTTCCATATTTTGTGAGAATCTATTTCTTGCAGTAGTCTTAATTTCTCATGGACTATCTACAATCTACGACCAGTGATATACTTGCCTGGCCTAAAGGAAGGCTAGAATCACTTTATTGTTTCCTGGGTTGTTAATGATAAAAGAGATCTTCAATTAAAAATAGCAAGAAGCAGCTGACTTCTGTAAAAACATCACACAGATCTGTACAAAAATAATTTTAATTATTTAACCTTCTTTTTTTTTGGTCAAGAAAGGAAAACATTATTACATTCCAATAGTTTTATAAACGCTGCTACTCTGCATAGAACCTGAAATACTATCCCATTTACTCTGCTGCCATGATCTTTTTGGTGCTGCCTAAAAACAGCTGAAACACAGAAACCCTGAGCAGTTCATGGGCAATGTCAACAAATATAGATTGATTTCATTCTATTTACTATTGTTTCCCAGTATGACTTGCACAGTTATTTTCCTTTTGAGTGTGTGTAAATACAAATAGAACATAGTTAAACATATCTGCTATAAAATCTACTAAGCACTAAGCTACATTTACCAAGAATTCTAATAGCTAAGTCATCTCTCTGTATATGACTAAGAATTATGGAGTCTGACACCACAGGTGGGCCATACTTTCAGAACACATACTCAAATAATATGAACTACATTGTTTTCTTATCTTGTCCAAACACCATTTATCACATAAGTAATTTGAAGGTGGTCATGGTATCAAGCCTGTCAATTGACAGAGAATCTGAATGGGGCTCATAGTCAGATGATTTAGGTAGTCCTGTGGGGAGCAGGAAATAGGATTTGATGATCCTTATGGGTCCCTTTCAACCTGAGATATTCTATGATTTGAAGTAAGAACTACAAATACCAATGACCGTGTGCGTGTCATGAATGATCAACAGCAAAGAGAAAATTGCTGCTCCAATATAAATGATAATTACTACTGGATAAGGTCTGAAGATCAAAGAAAATACTCTGAAAGACTGCTATAAAGTAACTACTCTACAAAATCTTTCCTTCTGGTTAGAAAACTAACTGCTTTGGGCATTTCCCTCCCTTTAAGCTCAGGGCAAAATATACACAAATTAAGCAGCTCTGTATTCAGTAAAAAAGGTGCTGGTAAAGGAAAAGAAATGCCTGTATTGCACTGAAATATGTGAATTCAAGACATAAACTCTCACTGGCTTCCACAGTGTAGAAACCTACTGAAGGATATGTATAGAGTGGGAGAAAACATATCTAATCCCGAGGCTAAGGACAGATAGTTATAGTTTCCATGCTACAGCAACTGAACACTGACTGTAGTCTCAGATGCTTGCAAAAATGAGCAAAGCATGCTAAACCATTACCCTAAGGGGCAAGGGGGGATCAAAGCTTCTACTTTAGAAACTAAAAATCTTGCATTCATAATATTTTGTTGTATTTAATATCAACTATACTTGAAATAAAAAAACAGCTACTAAATTCTTTCAGCAACTATTTGCATCAACTGAATTAAGCTTCTATTGTATCGTGCACTTATATCTTTCTTTTATGGATGTCAGTGTCACCTTTACAATACTTAAGCAAGTTTTAAAACAATGCCTGACTTCTAGTGTCTGTTGTATGTAAAAGTATTTCTGCAGTTGGATGTGTCACCTAAACATATAGAACATATTTCTGATTTGGCAAAAAAACTACTTAACAAATTGCATAAAGTTTCTTTTGTTCCTGAAATGCAAGGCATGAAAGGACTAAGCATCAAAGAAACCAAACCTACTATTTTAAATAAAATGTTCTCAGAAGAGATAATGGGTTAAGAAGATCAAACATGTTGCATGTACTTAGTGTTTTATGTTTAAAACTAAATATCTCTGAATGGTAAACTCAAAATTGGATTTTGAAGGTTCTGTTTCATATTTAACTTGTAACCATTGCCATTTCGTGAGAAAGAATGCAAAAAGAAAACTCTTGCTAATGTATTAATTAAATGAGGGAACTTATAAAAAGACCTGAAAAATAAAAAAATAATCTATCTTGGAGTAACTGTTAACAACAAGAGCAGCAGCTTCTCTATGGAATAGACTGATGGTGGAGAAAAGCATGACCCACAGTTTCTGAACTGCTGGTAATTCAGAGAGGAAAATGGTGGGGCTGAGTTGCAGAGAGAATCTCAGAAAGGATTTTACATAACCTGAGAATGCCTGGTCAACATTACAATCACAGTAAGATTTTAGCTTTAGATTATATAATCAATTTAATGTCAAAATAATTATATTGCTAAAAGCATAAGGATAGCAATGTTGTGCTCTGTGAAGATTTCAACATCTACCAAGGGAAGTGATCAACTAAGGCAATCACGTCACATTTTTCCTTTATCAGCAGGTGACCTAGCTCAGACGTGGTGCCCTGTGCAGCATTAGACCTGTTCTGCTCTCCAAAATCATGTTTATTTGGGGTTGTAATGCATGAAACAGACATAAGGCATCATTACGGCACTGATCTTCAGCAGAAGTAACCAATAAGCATACAAAATGGTGAAACGTCCATCTAGAGAACAGCTCACAGAATCACAGAATAACCAGGTTGGAAGAGACCCACTGGATTGTCGAGTCCAACCATTCCCACCAATCCCTAAACCATGCCCCTAAGTACCTCATCCACCCTCACCTTAAACACCTCCAGGGACAGTGACTCAACCACCTCCCTGGGCAGACTGTTCCAATGCCTAACCACCCTCTCCGTGAAGAATTTTTTCCTAATCTCAAGCCTAAATCTCCCCTGGCGGAGCTTGAGGCCATTCCCTCTCGTCCTGTCCCCTGTCACTTGGGAGAAGAGGCCAGCTCCCTCCTCTCCACAACCTCCCTTCAGGCAGTTGTAGAGAGCAATGAGGTCTCCCCTCAGCCTCCTCTTCTCCAGGCTAAACACCCCCAGCTCTCTCAGCCGCTCCTCATAAGGCCTGTTCTCCAGCCCCTTCACCAGCTTCGTTGCTCTTCTCTGGACTCGCTCCAGAGCCTCAACATCCTTCTTGTGGTGAGGGGCCAACACCCCTTATACACAACATTATAACACAACATTATAAGTTATAACATTATAACACAACATTATAACACAACATTATAACACAACATTATAAGTTATAACATTATAACACAACATTATAACACAACATTATAAGTCCCGGCACTATCTGCATTAGCTCCATTTAGAGCTCCATTTCTTAACCAGCGGCATTTTAGCCAAGCTCTGACAATCCAAAGCATTAATATTGTAAGTTTGACTTCCTTGGCTTATGCTGTTTTCAGACTAGTTTTAAAGGAGAATCCTTGCTCGAAAAAAATGAAGAAGCTTTATTGGCATAGACATGAAATGGACGAGTACATATATTAAGAGGATTAATTACACACAGATTTATGCACAGGCTCATTATCATCAATGCACAGAGATGTTTCCAAAATTAACAAAAGAAAAGATTATGCATTTGAGGAAGTGGGAAGTCAAACAATCAAGGAGACTAAACTTCTCAAACAATCTTAATGAACCATGAGCGAGCAAGAGAAAGCTTACCTTCTACACACGAGGGCTGAGCCTTTGTCGTACCAGCCACCTGCCCTGGAAAGCAGGAGCACTTGACTGTTTGCGATCGTTCTTCAATCCGGTTCTTATTGCAGCAACGATGCACTGCCACAACTTCACATGTCCCTTGCTTGACTTGGTGCTGGCCTAATAATTGCAGAGATAAGTGATGGAGAACAAAACAAAACATCAGTGTGCAAAGAAAAAGACGGTTTGTACAATCCTACAAGATACTGAATCTCTCAAATGTCAGTTTAAATCCCAGGAAGACAAAGGACTAAAGCACCTTGTAGGATTTGGCTTATTCTCAGAGTTTATTCTGTTCTTAGTAATAAAGATTAGTTCATCATAACAAGTCAATTTTTCAGTCTATCTTCCCTGGCTGTTACAAAGCCATAGGGAGAAAAGGAGATTGGAGTACTCAATTAGATGGATTAGACAAGAAGAGACTGAGCACACTCTTCCATCCTTTGGCTTCTTATCTTGCATTAGATTTATATTTAATTCTTTCCCTAAATAAATGGACACAGTGGACAGGATAATATTTAATGCAAGGTAGACTTATCTTAAGTAGTCGAAAACTTTCAAACATAGTAATACATAAGCACTGCTTGCTATTCCTATAATTGCAGGTAGGCTAAGAACAAGGAAGGCTGAAAAGCTATCACAGAGAGTCAAGTTTTGTCAAAAAAAAATTTGAAACCACCAAACTATATGGATTTCTCGAGTTCCCTCCATGCACATTTTGAAGAAACCTGTAAATATTCCGTCCTATTGCTTTTCTCTCAAGTGCCTTTCCACACAATTCACTTTTCTCTATTTCTCTGAGCTTTTTGTCTTCCTATCTTTTCCTTGCTCCTGCCTTGACATCTTAGCTCCACTGCTCCTTGCACTGGACCATTTTCCTCCACTGCCAAGTTTACACTCTGCCTTGCCTAAAACCTTTTCTCAGAAACCCCACTCCACAAAAACCCTCTCCAGTTTGCCTAAGTTATTTCCATGTCCTCACCTCCCTGAACAGCCTTCAAGTGTTTCATCTTGCATTTGTCTTGTCTTATTTAGAGTAGAGCCATGGATGGCTGTTATCTATGTTTGTAAAGCACCTTGTAAATTAACAGCACTTACAGAACACGGTTGGTTTTTAATGCGAGTTAGACAGAGAAACAACGCTGAGAATAATAAAAATATTCACCATCAAAGCAGTACAGCTCCTTATATCAGAGGAAACTACAGTACAGATACTCGTGTAGGTGTAGGTAATTTCAAAGGTACAGCAGACTAAAGAAAGGAAGGTGAAGGGAAAGCTCTCTTCAGAAACAGATAATAAGTAAAGTGATAAGCCTGGAGGATTGTCTTGTTTCCTACTCCCTCCATTCTTGCCCTGTTTCATTTATTTGTTTTACAGCATCTGTTACTAATACCAGATGTAGGACTTGGAGAGAGAGAAACCCTTGGTCTGGTGTAATACATCCAGGCTGACATCCCTGCAGATAAAATCTTACTAAGTGATTAAGATCACTGTACTTTCAGAGCAGGAATTTTTATGAGTTGATTAAGTGGGAAATCCTAACTTTCAAAAGAGTTATCAAAGTATTTTAGGCTTCTACAAAGGGTTTCCAGAAAAAGCAGAGTATTCAAATATATATATATAAAACTTTTTAAAAGGCTTGTTCATCAATGTTCCTTTGCTGCATGTGTTTCAGTTTCACAAGTATTTCCAGCACAGCTAAGGGGCTGCCTGACTTTTGTTGCCAAATTTGTATTCACAACAGCCTCAATGGACAAGAAACCCTGTATGTGCAATCCTGGAAAGGAAATTTAATCTTCTATTTGTGTACTCAATATGTAAAAATAAATGACATCTACAGAGGTGGGTTTTGGGGTATTTTTCTGAGGAAAAAGCTAAACTGTACTTTTAAACAGAATATGTTACAGCAGAAAAATATGCAATGTATTTTACATAGAGTTGGAAAAATGTTGAAGATATCATAGAAGTATCGCACGCAGCTACTATAATAAGTTTATTGGCAGATTGTGAATTTTCATGCAAGTACCTAATACTCACATCATAATAAACATGAAAAAAATTTAAAGAGTTGCCAGCTTCTATGTCAGTAACTTCTCTGTAAGTCAATATGGAAAACAAATACACAATTAATAAAATTACATTGGCCATGCCACTTCAATCCAAAGTATTGTGCTACAAAACACCTTACATGAAAATATTTGGAGACAGGGTTTCTGACAGAAAAGATTATGCAAAATGAGGTTGCTAATTTAAGGGAGTATGTGTATATATATTTACTTATTTATTAGACTTACAGCCTGAGTCAAAACTCTTTGGAGTAAAAAGGGAAAATTTCCATTGGTTCCTGACAGCACTTGCAGCGGTGCAAGTTCTGCATTCACTGGAGTCAACATTTCTGTCGACTTTAGGAGAGCAAGGTCACAGTCTGGACTGTCTTATGAGAGGGAGAATTTATAAGGGAGGGAAGAAAAAGCAAAAATTTGGAACTGCTCAGGCCACATACTTGAGTTTGCTATGTATCTCATCTGAAAGACCAAGTGGCCAGGTCTTCTTTTTAATTAAAGCCATTATTCACCAGACATCAGATGCCAAGATAAGAGTAGAAGCCATTTTTTCAAAAGGTACATCATACGGATGGACTAGATCCAGCTCCAACAATCAATATGTAGCTGAAAGAATGTCTTTTTTCAAGCTCAAATCCTGCTTCCTTCAGGTGAACAGTTCTGTTAAGTCAATACCAAAATAAATCAAACAGGTTGGCCCTGAGCATACACCCCAAAAAGCCTGGGACTTGCTTTCAACTATTGTTTGTATTTTAAAGCAGCGACACTGCTCCCCTGAAGTGCCAGGAGCCAACAGGCACACTGATGTCTGCAGAAGGCAAAATGAAGTTACCTTATAAACCATGCTTTGGTTTAGTAGCTGGTTTACTGTACACTTATTGATGTAGGTAAGAGAAAGCATCCCCACTTCATCTACTGGCAGGGGTGGGATGTTAAGGTTTGAAAGTACTGCTGCCCGTGTAGAGGAAGACAGCGCTCTTTTCCCCTGTCCGCAGTGCACAGCTCTGATGGAGTATAATAGGGAAAGGTACTAAAAACCAAAGACATCTGCATGCATCATTTGCATTAATTGGATTGCTCTTGTAATCGTTTTCCCCCTCCTACATATTCACATCTATATTCCCTCCTGCTCATTCACACACATCTTAACATTTTTTATTCTTTTGAGCACCATACGTTTTTCTTCTTAATATTCAGAGACATCTGTGAACAGGTGCTGAAGAAATATAAAGCGTTAACATGTTAGCTTTCTATCCCACCTCTGTCAGTGTTCAACAGACTAGAAGACTAGCTTTCAGATTTAAGAAAATTCACAGAATATCTTAAAAAACTGATCATCAACTCAGTCTATTCTCAGTTTAGATCTACTGAAACCTGTTGCATCTACAGTCAGGTGCTCAAAGGTAGCAAAAAGAAAGAATATAAGAATACTCTCTTGCACATTTAATCTCCATCTGGCACTAGATAAACCTTCATCTCAGGTTAAAAGTGCATTTAAGGTACAGCTGAGAATATAATGACAGGAAAAACTCACTAACAGCTCTAAAATATTTTATAATCAATGGATTCTCAGGGAGTCATGGTATTAGAGGAGCAAGGACTGAAGAAATTTAAAGTATGAAGATCACAGTGAGTGAATTCTATGCCAGACACATCAGGAAAGCCATTTCAGGGAGAACTGCAATGAGAGATAGGGAGAAAAGCCAGGCTCTGGAGAGCAGAGCCCCTTTGGGCTCACTTATAAAAAGCCCATAAATTCATAGCTCTTCACCTGTAAGCCTATTCAGATCTGCATCCTAAGGGTTGTCAATATTTGCAGTTGAAATTCAGTTACATCTTCACATTTAAATAAGAAAGTTCTCCAATAAGAGTTACATTTTATCAGCAACAGTACCAGAGAAAGGTTCATGTCCTAGAACACCTTCTGCATATCGAAGAAGGGAAGTCTGCCAGTCAGGGGCTGTGGAGGACAGAGGATGAACGTGGAACACTGTGGGGCTCAGGTTACCTCTGATCAGGAGCTGGCATGAATGTTGCTCTCCATATCCCAGTTTTTAAGTTTAGCTTCCCTAGAATACTAGTGCTATTCAAGTTTACTAAGGATATTTTCCCTATCTCTCCATAAAGGGCACAGACATAACAAGATAGGGCTTGCTAATGGCAGAAACCTCCAGGACCCGCCCTACTATTAACTTTGCTGCCTTTCATAATGAGATACCTACACATAATCGCAGCTTTCAGGTGCCCAGATCCATCTAATGTCCTGATGGACTGGCTGCATGAAGGCTCTGTAACAATTTCTTTGTAACATATGGGCTTTCCAGCCCAGAAGATGGTAGACTGTGTAGAGCTGCTTGGCAGTCTTCACAGTTTTCAGAAGAGACAGTCATCATCCCTGAAGAACAAAAAAGTACAAACTAGGAAGTTATTAGGCTTGCACATTACAAGCCAGCACACATGTTGTGAGTAGAGCTGACTGAATAATCACCACTGAACCGTTTATTCTCACTTTAATACATTTTTTTTTCAACTAACATATTTGACAAGACCTTATTTTCACTTCCTTCATAGAAGTCAGGAGGCAGATACGCAATTAATGCTGCTAAAACTCTTTGAAATCCTCAAATGAAAAGAGAGGGAAATACAATTATTGTTAATAAAATATCAAACATCATAGTGATGTACTTCAAAACTACAAGGAAAATATCAAAGAAAGACGAAGGCTTTCAGAAGGTTGCTAGCCAATTCTGTCCACATCCATTTCATCTCTACTAATGCTAATCACTCCCAAGGAGTACTGCTTTTGCAACGCAATATACACGTAGGCAGCATGCCTTTATCAGAAATCCTGAATAACTTCCACTTTTTCTAATTTCTTAGTGAAGAAACATATGGAAAAGGCACATTTAAAGAGAGTTTTTATTCCTGATTCATAAGCTGCCCTCTTTGATGAAGAAAGCAACTAGTACTGTGAGGAACAGCACACCTAGACTGTATGATAATACAACCCTAACTCAGTATATTCTTCAGTAAGCCCCTAAACCAGCGAGCCTGGTATGCACAAAATCAACTGCAATACTTATTTAAAGGGTATGAGGATGTCTGTCAATAGGGAGATGAATGGCTATCAAACCTAGTACTGCAGACAGCAGTAAGAGAAACAAGTGAGTTTTTAGAGTGCTGACTTCTAAAGCTTGGTGTCAGTACAGAAGCACACACCAAGAGGCAAATATTCTCAGAAAAACATATATATTAAAGGAAATAACATTTGCTATTTTTCACACTTTTTTGCCAAACATATTTATGATAAACTTTCCAGCTCATGGGGTGGGTTTTTTTGGCAGAGATGAAGGCATATTTCTAAAGATGATATCTCAAGAGAAGAAGCTGAAGGTTACACACCATCTTCTAGGCTAAGAGTTTCAGCAGAGCTTTTCTCTACTACCACGCCATCAGCCACTGGATTTTTCTGTAATTATTTCATAATCATGCCACAATGTCCTGACTTAGATGTTCTCCTTCCTAAAGGTATAAAATATTTGTATATACAATATCTCAAATTTTCTCTGCATAAACAATTCAGTCCAGTTTCACTCAAAGTTCTACCTTTTCACTTGTGGGCTGTAATGGACTGGTCAGATAGTCCAGAACTACCACAAGAGGCCATTTCATCTGCTCTGCAGATAAATACACAACAATTACCTGACTATGATAACAGGCAAAGTAAGATGTAGCGCGCACACACAAAAAAATGGGAACGACAAATACAGTTTGCTATCCATTACTCTCACACTCCTTAAGTACATAGTGGTATTGTGATTACTAAAGCTAACGCCTGTGATAAAGCAAGTAAACAAAGACACAGAGATGCCAAAGATGAAGGAACTGAGGTTGATGCTCACATAATGTGCAGTTTTCCAACCAAATGGCTTCTCACAACCTATAAAGTTAGAGCCTTTATTCCAATCAAGACATTCATGCTTCATCTGCTGTGGAAGCTGGTAGAATGGCATGTGTAAAATCACAATCAGCATTTTAACTGGATTGCCAGGGAACTGACACTGAACCAGTTTTATTTGTTGTAAGCCAGAAGTGACACCTGAGGAAAACAACTCTCAAAATGAACAACCAATTTGGGAGGAACCATAGGGGGACAGGAGATGTAGATGTGTATTTGAAAAAATGGGTGAGTGACCTCAAAACCTGATAATGAGACACAAAATGTTAATGAAATCAAAAGCACAATCTTTCAGTGCAGGTGGAGGAACATGCTGACACAGCTGGAGAGGATCATGTAATACAGTGAATTCTTTGGTGAGTGTCAGAGGTCACATCCATATGGAGATTAAAGTCCCCTGGAATAAGTAGCATAGGTGACCTTAAATCAGACACCGGTACTGAGACTTTTCCAAGAACAAAGCATTAAGTTTGAATGGCCAATAAATCAAAACAGCTGAGACCAAAGTAGATGCTGTAAGTGGGGGAGGGAAGAGGGAAAAGTTGCTGCAAATGAAACGAAAGGTGAATGAAAAGTGACCTGGAAGCAAAACAAAATTAAAACATGAGCCTCTCTGCCTGCTGGGGTGCTGCACTGAAGTTAATCAATAAGGACTGCCTTTCAGCCAGGCAATAATATTCATCCTGGTTCAAGCACGAATATCACCTGTACAAATGAAATGTATAAGCATAAAACTTCATGAAGTACCTCAAAGAAAAGTGGTGCTAATCATTTCCTGCAGGAAACTTTCTACTGTGTGGCTATCTAATGTGAGGCAGAGAAGAAAGTACAAGGGCAAGATTTGGTTTTCCATCATATCTTGTAGCAAACGAGAAACATTATGGTCTGTAATACAGAAGTATTTCCCAAATGTCCCATTAACATTCACTTTCCCTGTTACACGCAGACCACTTTTTTTCTCTCATTTGTTCCTTCCTCCACAGATTTATCATGAGGGAAGGGGAAAAAGAATGAAAATAGTTCCCCGGAGAGATTTCTGCTTGCCTGAGGAAAGCAGGTACACGCAGATCCGTATAGGTGAGGCTTATGGTTATTCACCAGTTTATAAGCAAAAATTACATTTTCTGCCCCATTTGTGAGAGCTGATGGCCTCTTAAAACAGGGTCGCTTTTGTCATAGGAAAGCAAAAGTAGCATATCTGAGACTGAAAATTGGGACAGACTATACTATCCAAATCTAGCTCTTCACCGATGGCACGTGCCATCCTGACCAAGACATCACCAACACAGCCCTAGCAGGGGCAGGGGCTCAGACAAGCTCACTGTCCCCAGCAGCCTGCTGCCCTTTGCAGCTGCACCAGGCTTTAACTCAGCACTGCACTGGTACCGCTTACTACTTCACATCTATGGCCTGTCAGAAGTTTAATATCCTCATAAACTTTAAAAAATAAAATAAGAAAGGAAAACTCTTAAGTTTGTCTCATACATGCAACAAATTAAACTTTGAGGATTAGGCCTTGTGCCCTTTCATGCATTCCCGCATCACCTGAAATATCAAACTACCATTTGGGGCTCAGCTGTGCAAAACAAATGTTTGTAACCTACTAAATATCAGAGGTATCTTGTCAAATAAGAATGACATCATTTTCTTAAGGAATATAAAACAGAAATTGTCATCCACATCAATGGGCTCTGTAGATTATGTAAATGGCAGTTGCCAGAAAACAAAGTTTTTGTTTAGGAAAGAAGCATTTTCTTCATTTCAGATGAAAGCCGAATGTTTATTCTCATGTTCATATATAAAGGGTAAAACTGAGGAGGGCAACCAAAGAAACTTGTACTGTGTTTCGGTACTCAAAACAATTCAAATTTTCTAGGTATAAACAAGTTCTGCTTTTCTGATTTTTATTTTTTAAATGCAAAGGTGCATTTCTCTCCTTAAATGAAATTGCTTTCATGGGACTCTAAAGCAATAGGACTCTGCCTGAATTTGGCAGCTAGAGATAAGCAAATGAATAAATTATTCATTAATTAACCCTCAACTGAGAATCTGCTCAAGAAAGATCCAAATGTAATTGCTGTCATTAAATGGTATAGTTTACGAAAGTTTTTCTGTTTTTTCTGTCTTAATTCAAAAGAGTGACTTTGGCAGTAAATATCTCTTTCCATTAATTGCTCTGCATTTATTAAAATCATGCAGCAGTGTTTGTTGCTACTAGAAGAATTGTCTTTGGTGAAAAACAGGATGGGTGGATAATTTGTGAATTTGAATGATACATTTCATTGTTGAAATGAGATGAAATTTTCATGCGATAGGCAAATCAGGCAAATAGAATTTTGAAGAAACTTACAAGCAATCAGATTGGTTAATGCACTGGGCATGAGGCCAGCAGCTCCTCAGCTGGTCTTTAATCCCTAGGAAAGCCCCTACATCTTGATCACCACTGATTAATTATTTTCAGAGTTGGCCTCGTTTTATATCAGGTTTTATACACCTGTAATAATTATCTTGGGTTTATTCCAATGGAATGGACCAGAAAGGCATTGTAGAAGTCCACATACAAGATCCAGCTGCCAGTTAAGCAATAACAAGACATAAAACTAAATTGCAGAAATGCATTTTTAATTCTGAGCGGCACGAGTATTTTTAAATGGTTTCAGCATGTGTAGACTGTATCCAACCTGGCTGGACAGCTAATTGAACTTAAGTTGATTTAATGATTGTATCTGTAAATGCAAAGCATAAGTGAGGTTTCCAGAATGCCAACAGACTTATTTCAGTCAGCATTATTGAATAATGTGGGTTTTCTTAAATAGAAAAAATAACCCTGCAGAATGCCCATCATTTTATGCTATACTGTAACAGTGAAAGAGACAATAAAATATAGTCACAACCAAATAAAATGAGATAACCATTGCCCACAGGCCCACATTATAACTCACCACGCTAAGTTTTACAGCTAATGATAAAATAATTAAAAAGAAGGTCATAATTCATAAGTCGTGAGCATCTGTACATTTTCTATTTCAAACTGATGACTCCCTTTCAAAGCTACATGATTAATATTTTTTTTTCTTTTCAAGGTTCTACAGATCTCTTGAGCCTCTCGCTTTTTTTCATCTTCTTTACTGAAGAGAAAAGCTGCAAAACTACAATTTTGACCTGTCTGTTGCAGGCTGTAATCCAAGAAAATCCCAGGGAAGGGCAGTTTGGAAAGCCACAGCTGGAGATCTGTGCTCAATAGCTTGGTGCATGCACAAATGGGTGCTGCCACAACACACATCCCATGCTGATCTTCCACTTTATTTCCTCCATGTTATTTACACTACTGACCCTATAATCTCATGCAGCAAATGGTCTTTCCACAGTCAGCATACTACCGCTTGTTCTACCCAACTGTGGCTTTTTTCATTTGGAAACTAGCAACAACAAAGGCATTTAATTCAGGGTTAAAATGCTAGTTGCTATTAAAAAGAAATCTATGTGAAACAGTAAAAATAGACTGCTAACAGATCTTTCTCAGAAATGGAAGAACTAGAAGAACTAGAGGTAAAGAAATTCTTTTCCTGATCCACAGATCTCCTTCCCAAGCATCTAAGAACCCAACTTTTCTTCCATACTTATTAAAATGGGAAGTCCTTCACAACCATTAGGTAGGTTTTCCATTTTAATTAAGCCATTCAGCTTAAGGTGAAAAATAAAAATATAACTTAAAAAATGGCACAGAAGCCACTATATCCTGTAACTTGCACAACAGCAACAGACTAGGGAGTAATATTAGAAGTCTCCCTCCATATCATGTCTCAGCTTTGACAGAAAGAAACTACAACTCTAGGAGAAATTCCGACAATTTAATCCTTGAATCATATGTCATCACTCAAAGGACTAAGAAGGCTCTTGACTCTTGCAGATTTATTGTATTTGGAAGAGTTTTTTTCTACCATCAGATGGAAATTTGCTACCTGATAACTAAGCACATTTATTTTGTAATGTAGCAGCTGCAATAACAACACTTCTATTCATCTGTATGTAGTGAGACAGTCACTGGCTTAGTCTCAGGACACTTGCCAGAGCATATCTGGATTAGAGGCTCAAAGAAGGTAGAATTGAAGGGGAAGTCTTACAATTCCCAAGGGCTTTTAGATGTCCAGTTTTATGTTGAAAAGAAATTTATTTTAAGTTAAAACAAACGAGATGTTTAAATACCAGGAAGACACTTGGATATCTTTCTCCACCTGGGCCAAAAAAGACACCAGGTCAGTCAGAAAAGAAGGTACATTTCATTCACTACAGAAGAGAGAGATTACCCTTTTTAGCAGGAACACTTGTCACAACCAGGCAAGTTGCAGCAAAAGTGTAGTTATATTGTCTTCCTAAAGTATCCCAGCTAGCTTGTCAGATTTGACAAACTTTTATTCTTAACAGAAAACAACAGGCTTCCTCACCTGGTGAATTTTCCCTTGGCCCTAATGAGACTATCAGCAAATAAAGAGATGAATTAGAACAGTCATTAAGGAGGCAGAGCATAAAAAATGAGCCACAGGAAAGGTCAAAGAAACAAGGGTGAATGAAGAAGAGCACGTGCCCTGCCACAACCACTGCAGATGTGAAGGAAATAACCAGGGGAGAGAAGCAGATGTTCCTGTTAAATCTGTGCAAATTTGACGGCTGCTTTCAAGGATAATGGAGCAGCCACAGGGGGCAGGAGAGGGCACACCATTATCTTACACAATGCTGGGTAGACTCCCCCAAGAGCCATTGACTTTAACGGCAATGCTCCACCATCTCCCCTCTCTGAATAAGATTAAAGGTGACCTGGTATAGTTGTCATTAGTTCCACTAAGTGGTACCCTAATTAAAATGGTTGGGCTTTTTTCCTCTTGCAATGTGCATTTTGCAAAGGAGAAACTTTAAAAATGTTTCTTCTGATCATATTCAAAAAATGTCAAATCAACAGTTACACTGCTTATTTTTCTTACCTTCAAAAAACTGCAATGACTTTGTCTCATTAGAAAACAGTTTCTGCTCTTGTGGTTGGCTTTTCTTGATCTTAAAATATGCACTGCCTCTCTGGTAAGAAACATTTTCAGAATATTAACTAACTTTGAAAATCTGTGGACATTATCAGATTATATAAGGTGTCCTTCTGGTACTTCCTTTATCTCAGGTGTCGCACCAAGAACAGGGTTAGAAGAACCAATAGGCATTGCTCATGATAGCTGCTCTACAGAGTAGTAGCAGCTCTATAAAGGCAGATTCCTCCACAAGACCTCTTGCTTGAAAGTCCTAGGAACCCAAGCAATGGAGAGTTTAACCTGTGGTAAATCATAGCAGCAAGAGTCAACAACAACCGTGTTAGTGCCATTGTCATCAATGAGCTGTGAAGTCCTTCATTGTCTATACAACCCACTTGCACACTGGCTGGATAGGCCATGGAAAAAGACTTGTGCTCATGTCAGTTCAATTGCTATTGCTTTCAGAGCTTTCTATAACACCGTATGTGGCTGGAGTGCCGCCTTCACTCCGTTCTTTGTTTAGCCTCCCCTTTAAACAGTAACTATCGTAGAGCTTCCCTCTGCTGACATCCCTCCAGGACTCAGGTCTGACAGCATCACTGCTACTCAGCAGATAGTTCTCAGCAGCAAACCTGGCCAGAATCACATTAAACTCATCCAGACAACTCAATACAAGAAAAGAGCAGAAATTCCTTTACCCATCTAGGAGGAAGGAAGGAGATAGCCAGAAAGAAAACCACAACCACAGCAATTTTCATTATTCAGCATAAAAATGCTGATGAAGAAATGACTTTTCAAAAGTCTTTTTGTCATTTATATATATGCCCTATTGCCTACAAGCTTCATGTTTAAATACTTCTAACCAAGTCATTTACTTTTTACTCATGTATTTCATATTAAATAAGAGGAAATTTTAATTGAGGTCTCCAAGACATTGCTTCTGAGACTATAAAAATGGCACTAGAGAAGATAAGGCAAGATTACCTCTTGTTCTTGGGCAAAAGGTAAGGGAGAGGCAAGAGAGGAGGAAGATTTAAAAGATCCTAGAACAGAAATACATCAAATAGTTACTGGGTTTAAAACAATAAAATACAGTGAAAGAAACATTCTGTTGTAAATCACTGGCTGTGATAAGAAATGATGCACCTAGGATGAGTATTTTTATTCATTCTGAAATTGGTGGCATATGGCCTGAGGTTATCATAAATATGTACACTTTGGAAGTGCCCTTAGCTGAGAAGCTATCTGTTTTCAACAACATAACCCCAGAAGAGTTCACTTATAAACAGGAAATCATGTTTTCCACTCTCAGCTTCCAAGCATCCTGTGCTCCAAGAAGCTGAAAAATAATGATCTATCACAGCAACTACAAACTGCATAGCAAGCTTGACCAATGAGCTGACAGTCAACACATCAGAATTTAACCTGGTGATGTAATGAGTACCCCTAACTCCAGGTTACATAGAGCATTGGTTTACAAGGCTTAGACCTTCACATATGACCTTGAAAAACATCTAACATCTCACTTAAAATATCCTACTTTTACTGAAGGAAATTTGCCACGTAAGTTCACTAGAAAAGCAGGGAAGCATCAGAACATACATTCATTCCTAGCACTTACATATTGTAGGTATGGGATGGCCAAATGACACATTTCAGCATCTCCTTTTTCTGTAACACATCCCAGGGATAAGACATGACCAGCCAAATCATCACAATGATGTAGGCAAATGTCATAGCCCAAGTACGAGGGCAACTCTAAGAGAGATCCATCCACAAGAGAGTCTCTGAGCCACACATTCTGCATTGGTCGGGGTGAAACAAACAGAAGTGTGATAGTTCTCAAGGACGTCCCTGCCACCTCTCCACAGAGCCCACTTAGGCCATAGCACACTGTGTTTTGATGATTCCTGCTGGCAGAATTGGAATTTCCCAGCAGAAAAGTTCAGAGAATTTTTTGAGTATGGCTTCCAAACTGACTGCAAAGGTGTTAGGCACCTGAAGGACTCAATCACTGTATTTTGTATTAATTTCACTCCCTCCCTGAGTTTTACATACCTTAAATATCAAGTACCTTAAATACCAGTAGTAAAAATCTCAGACCACCAACGCTCTCTCGTTAACTACAAAGACTGCCCTTTTTCTCTCCTCTTGAAATCTGTTCAGACTGTGAGCTGGGGTGGGTTCATTTCCAAGGTGCCCTGGCTTCACATTCATTTTTTAACACAGGTGAGGCCCTGAGAGCTCTGAATGGCCACCTATAGTTATCTTTTACAATAAAATGAACGACGGCGTGTGTCAAAAGAAGAACTCAGCTACCCTCCTACTGAGAACATGCCCTATTCCATTTTTCAGTTTGTACTCATTAAATTTTGCTAACTATTAGACATGAAATCAGACATGTTATTTGGCAACAAACTTGACAGTTACTTTCAATGGACTAGAAAAAAACAGCATCATTTATTTCCTGCAGGAAAGCATTTTGCTCTCTGAAATTAAAAGGTGCAGCCTCTCTAAAATCATAAGATAAATGAAAAGAAAAAGTGAGTTAAATCATTGACATTTTATCAGGAACTTTGGTAACGTATAGCTATTTTTTTAAAAAAAAAAAAGACAACACTGACATTTGGTAAAGAGAGAGTAGATTTCTATTTCTTTTAATGTTCCTGTCAGTTTAAACCAGAGGGATTTTTTTAAAAAATAAACTTATTACATGTTTATCAAATTTCAGTAAAAATACCAGCAGAGAAGAGGAAATGTCAGTTAATTTATATCTCATAAAGCATGAAAATACTACAGTGAAAAAAAACGGATATACATGGGCATGAAGTATCTTGTGAAGTTTAGGACTATCCTCCTAATGTCTCACATTTCCTTCCTAATGCTAGTGAGAACAGTATTATGACTGATAACAAGTCACCGATTGAGGACGAGTTAAGTTTCAGATGAGAGATGGATGGCAATTATTGGGATGATATATTAGAGATTCAACATGCTGCCAGTCCAACACATTACCCTTTGTCAGCTTTTTGATAATTTTAAGCATTTGGATAGAGGCAGACTATTAGATAGTTTATGTTTCAAGGCACGCAGACAATATATGGAGGCTTAGAAGCAGAGAACATCTTTGTTTGCAGGATCCTGTAAATGGCTTGCCCAGGTATCTTCACACTACTAAGCTGTTGCTTTTACTGACAGTGAACAGGGACTCTCTCTCAGATGCCACCTCAGACCCTGGAACAACACAGTAAGTCCTGAATTAAAATCTTTAAAGAAAAGCCTGTGGCAAGGAGTGACCATTTTCCAGGTACAGAGAGAAACAACAGAGAGAAAACACAGTCTAGCTTCTTTTAGTAAGCAATCAGTCCTTGCATGTAAAAGTAAATGCAACATGCCTTATGTCTTATCTTCACCAGTACTGAATCAAGGCAGGCAATTAGGCAAAATTAGGATGGACTCAGTGAAACGATTTGTTATTTGTTTACTATACAGTATCATCTAATAGAAATTCCAGAGAAACAAAATCCCTTCCTGGAGGTCTTTGCTGTGCTCGTAACTCATTACCCTAGAGACAAGAGATATCACTGATGCTATTTTAATCCACTAAGCTGCCTCTGCTCAGCTATATGGCAAGTCTTATAAAACTCTGCTGTGTACAAAGCAAAATATTCTCTCTCCTGGCAAGACAACCTTGAACTTGAAGGTCTGAATCTATAGCAAGTCAGACTATGGTAAAATTACTAGTCGTAATAGGAGTGCAGTATGCCTTATATTTTCAGATTTTAGGTTTTGTTGTACTGTATTAATGCACAACCAGCAGCCCTTGTCACCAATAATTACTATCCCACAGCAACTACACAAAAATAGTCGCCAATTAGCTAATTTCATTTTGACAGTTTTGGAAACAGAAGAGGAGAAAAATTGACGTCTCCAAACCATAGTCAGCAGCTGACACGCATCATCTTTCTATGTGAAGGAACTGCTGTCAAATGAATTGCTTAAAAAGGTATTTGAGGTAGTTCTATGGAATACAGCAAGGATGCCTTCTACAAGTATTAATTCCCAGGGTACTATTAAATCAGTACTAAGGTAAAATGCTCCTTGGTGGCAAGATATGACAACTTGAGGAATGTACTATTTATGGATGGCCAGTATTTTAAGGGCTGGAAGAATTTTGATAATAGGAATTGCCTCTAAAAAACAAAGAAAATCTTGACTTTTTCAGCAATATGCACTAAATATTTAATAAGGGATCCTTGAGCTCAGAAAGGTTTAAGACACTGTTAGGGTATTGAACTAATAAGCTTCTCCAGTAAGCTTCTAAATACGTATAGTTAAACACTACCAAGTTTATTTTAATTATTTAACACAGAGACTGAAGGAGGTTAATGTGACCCAGCGGACTTGTTTATGTTGAAAACTATTGCCTCTCCTTACTCAAAAATCTGCATGCTGAGCTGCATCACAGCACACAGTTACAAGGGAGCAATAAGGAACACAGGTTTACAGCTGCTTGCTGATGTCCAAATAATAGCATTTATACCAGGGCAGTGACTGTGTGATGGCACAGGTAATAAAAAAGTCAAGCCCATTGACTTCATTGACATCACTGGAAGAACTGATACATGTAAGTTAGGTGCACAGTTGAGAATACCCTTGATGATGGCTGATTTTGGTAGTTTACAAAATTTAGTTTTAAAAAGACAAGAATCCCTATCATTCACAATTCAGCTCACAAATCATAACTGTATTTGTCCTCTCTTCAGACCATGGATAGCATGTGACTTTGATCTTCAGCTTTTTCCTCCAGCTAAGACAGTAGAGAAAGCAGCCTTCACTAAATTACAGAAGACAAGGAAAAAACTCAAACCACTTAAATACCCCAAAGGATAGTTACTCAACAACAGGGGGTGAAAACCACTTCTGCTATGTTCCACATCCAAACAGAAAGAGAAAAATGAGGGGAAGGTAACCATTCATAGCCCCACCAGGGGACAGGGAATAATCCAGTTTCAAGCAATACCAGCTAAGGCCCAGGGTATTCACCTGGATAACTCTCCCTTAAAAGACTAAATTTTAGTCTGGCATAAGTGAAAAAGAGCTTGAGTTTCATTTTTAACTGGTACCTGGTTTATCAAAAGAGATCTTGTTCAAAAACGTCTGTTTCCATTCGTCCTCAGGAATGCAAGCACAGGATGAGTCTTATGTTCCATGAAACACAAAACCAGAAGTCTCACATGCAGCATGATGTGCAAACAGAAAATCCAGCTTTGTTCAGCAATGTCTGACTATGAGAGCAATGTTCAGAGTCATTATTTTGAATCTACAAAATAGTATTTATACAACAAATGTTGCTGAAGAGTAAGGAAAAAGGCACTAAGAGCAGATATCATAGGGCTGTTAGAGGATCAGCTAGCAAAGGGAAAGCTTGAGAGTTCACTTTGCTGGCAATGTTAGATGAATTCAGAAAGAAACAAATAATGGAAATTTTATATATGCATTTCCTAGAAAGAAAGAATCTGCTGTGCTAGAGCAATCCTATCAGCAGATCCATGCACAAATGCAGCTTTGCATTGTTCTACTGTTGGAAATCTAGTGACCTAAAACTGCAGAATCCTGCCCAAAGGCATGATAAACATTGTTATTTCAACTTCTCCAGAGACCAGCACTGGGGCCTCAACCCTTTGCCATTCTCTCTCACCACCACACAATCACCTTCTTTTTAGGTATAAACAAGGATGACTGTGACTGTGCTTTTTTTTCTAATTCAGTGCTCTGCCTGAATGAAAGATGCAGCCTTTTTAAACATTTCCTGACTCAAGTGCCTAAAGTCAAGTTATCAGATTTCTAACATTTAAATATTTGGAGGTTGTGTTCTGGTGCTTTGCCTTCTAGAAAAATGAAACTTCATGAAAAATACTAATCTCTCAGTAGAAAACAATCCAATTTTCAAACAAAGTTCAGAGTTGAAATAAAACTATTCCAAACCCCCAAACAAAGTCAACCTTCAGTCAAGGTGACCTTCAGTCACCTAAAATCTCAGTACTGGGGAAATCAGTGGGGCAGAAACAAAGAAGAAAGCTCATCTGTACTAAAAGAATGTTTCAAAATAATTAGTGATTCAAACATTTTATCTGAGAATCAATCCAGGAGGCATAAAAGTCTTTTTTTACCCCCAGTCCTGAATAAAACTAGCACACTTAAGTCTTCATTTTGTTGGCTTATTTTTCCTTTTCTGCAGGATTTTCATTACTGCTTTCCTTTAAAGCTCTCCCAAGACTCACTTATGTGCCCGGAGAGCTTTTAAAGGAAGAGAGCTTACTTGCCTGGCATCTCTTTCCAGCCTCTCTTAGTTCTAATTACAAAGTAATGATTAAAGAGACAAACGAGTTTTATCATTGCATCTTTGGCCTTTTGAAAAGAAAAAAAAAAAAAACCAAAAATTGGTGGAGCTTCCAAACTCAGGTAAAATGTTAAAGTCAGCAGCTTGCAGTGGTTGCAGGGGCGGGGAGGAGGAATGAGGAAAAAAAGATTAAATCCAATTTACAAAAAAAAAATTCACTACAAAGCTCACATACCTTGTGGCAGTCTTGCTTCGGTACAAAGTTGTGCAGCATGCAGGTGACATAATTAGGTCACTGGGGGCAAGGATTCTTAGAACTATTACATAAAGAAATCCATAAAATTTCTCAAATTAGACTTCCTCTAGGTTTCAAGGAAGTTCAAAATGGCAACTCTGCAAGCAACCTGGCATAAGTCCTTCTCGGTAACACCTAGTATTGCTGTTATATGATCTGGTTACTCATAGTTACTTTCCATCATTATTCACTTCTCAGCTTGCAATTATTTATGGAATACTGCTAAATGCATTTTATAACTTCAGCACTGAACATGAAACAAGATTAAGGAGATGCACTAGGCAAGCTGTCACCAGTGATTCCCCGTCATTTCAGAATGGCAATGGCTGCACTGGGAGGGATGGACACGAGTATTGGGATCACAGTCCACACTGACACATAAGCTACAGCTTGCAGTCAAAAACAGCTGCCCATATATGTCTTCACTGGATTTTTAAAGCTAATGGAATACTTGCTCCTGTTCCTCAGTCATTGCAGGCCACATGGAATTGTCCCACAATGTGGCCTGTTTCACAGTGGCAACGCCATGAAAACCAACATTCTGTCAGTGACAGTTAGAGGGACTGCGAAATTACTTATGTCTTGCTCCTTCGGGAGCTTTAAGTCCTTCAGGGTTGAGAGGTGTTTGAAATGCATGATGTCCACATGGTTTCCATTTGGGGGAGCATTGTGAAATAAACAGTCTCACTGAACGCAGGAGAGTCAGCCATCTCTTCTTCTCTTCAACAGTCCCAGTTCCACTTAGTCTGAAGCATTTCCTAATAATTTAGAACATGTTGGACTATTGGATTGACAAGCATCACAATACACAAGAGCAATCTGAAATGGAACTACCCAACTAAAGGGAAGGAAGAAACAACTTGCTCAGAACAAAACCAACAGCACTGTTATTGCCACCTGTAGCTAACCCCAATACTATGAATAAGACATCAACATAAGTATCTACTTAACAGCAGCCTTTTTACACAACTATTATAGCTACATAAACTATCTCTTGATTATACTCTATAATTTCCTAATGAATGTACAGGAGATAATCCTAGTACACATCTATGCTGTGTTGCCCTTAAAATTCCCAAGCTAATTAAACACCCAATTTTATATGGATTATTTCATGTGTCTGCCAGCTAGAGGTGTTCTGTCCTCTCCTTGGATACACAACACCCATCCCAAAGGGTCAGTCAAGGAGCCAGATTAATAATGTTAACCAGTTACCTTCTTTGAGTGATACAATTAACCCTAATTAAGAGATTTCTTTATTTCTAACAAATCCGTCTTCAAAGTAATTTTTCCTTAGTGTTTTTAAGCCAACCAGATAAACTTCAGATGGAATAGTCCCATAAGTCAAGAAGCCCCAGTTTCCATAGCACAGCACCAGATAATACACTCAGCCAGTGCACATGACCTGTGTTGATAAGTTTCCAATAGGTTTGTGTCACTGTATCTGACAGCAAGTTCAGGAAGAGGTGAAATAGCCAAAATTTTGTTTCCAAGACTGAGGGTCATAACAGAAGCTGTACCAGCTCCAAGCTTGTGTTTTCCCCCACATAATAACTTTCCTTATTTTATTATTTCCACATTCTAGTCTAGCATCATCACCAGAACCTGTGGCTAGGATTAAGCATCTTCTACATAACCAAAAGGAGCTACGGAGGAACTACTGTTAACATCACAGTCACTGGGTGTCACTGCTACAGCACTTAGGGGCTCTTTTGCTCTGAGGAAATTGTGTTTCAATGTTTCCTGCTCTCACAAAATAGCACTATCTTTATTCTGCCCACTTAATACCATAACCAGTCCCTAATAAATACAAATATTTCCTCTTAAAATTAGCACCACCTCCTAAGAAAGCAGGTGTGATATTTACTGTCATTTCAGCTGGAGTCTTTACTAAATAGCCAGGAACAAATTAAAAAATATGTAACGACTCTCAGCATTTAGTTGCAAGAGACCAGATGTCAAAAACATAGAAGAGCTTTAGTTCTATGAGTCCAGTCTCTATCTAGATACTGAAAAATGTCACCATCAATGGAATTTTAATTTTTATGGGACTTTCTCATACTGCAGAGAGAAACTTAACTGTACCAATCTCTTTTACTGTACAGACTCAGCACACAAATAGCTGAAACATACAGCACTGACACTGAGGTAAACTGCCCACACTTTCATCTTAATGCCTCAGAGGTGAGTCGGATCCCATTTAAATGCTGGCACGCATATAAAGTATTGTGGGTCCAGGCACTCAGCATAAAATAATGACAGTTAGTTAAGAAATATGTTATGTTCTAAAGGCAAAATGCTATGCAAGATGATGTGACAAATTTTAAGTAATATAATTTA
Source organism: Clamator glandarius (assembly GCA_033459285.1). NCBI lineage: Eukaryota > Metazoa > Chordata > Aves > Cuculiformes > Cuculidae > Clamator > Clamator glandarius. Next base: position 104,597 of record JAUNZM010000089.1, on the reverse strand, counting down.
CATATTAAATAAACAGATTCAAATATTCAGGTGCTACTTCAAGTAGCATGAGGAATACGGGATTGCTCAAGGTCAAATCTAATTACAAAGCCTGCTAAGATGCAGATCATTTTTTAAGCAGTGGGAAATTAAATTATTTGTCCGCACTATCTGGCAGTAAATACCTGCCTGTTTTAATTGCTCTTGATAGAGCCTAATAAAAATGGGAAGGGAAAAGCTCACACTCAGTTTCAGGTCCCTTTCCAACTAAAGTTCTGCCTGGTGTTCAGTGAGCTGAGCTGGTCGGTTTTGCAGTCTGACCCACACCAAGTTCATGGGCACATCACCTAGTCCTTGGCTGTTTGAAGAGCTACTACAGCAAAGCGCATCCTCGGACACCGTAAGAGGATGGAACCGAAGACCAAGCTGTACCTCTCCTGGATACAAAGGGGTAAATAACAGAAGATTAAGTAGGGAGAAAGTCTTATGAAAGCTGGGAGAATACGTTCTAACATGAAAAGTCTCACTACTTATTCAGAAAAAAAAGACTACGAGGATGTGTTCTGCTGCTGCCATCCAGTGGGGAGACTGAGTAGGGAGCACGAGTAAAGGTCCACGGTTAATAAGGGCTGAGCCTGAGTCACCCTCAGATTGGTGCTTATTTCGCACTTTGTTGTCAATGGCTACCAAGGGAAAAGTTTTCAGAGAAAGTAAAATAAAACAGGTGCTGAATAATAAACTATTCTAATAGTCTGCACCGTCCTGTGCAAGAACAAAAGAACTCTGGCTGCTCCGGCTCATTCCTAGTGCTGCCCGTGATATCATTCTATGGACTTGATATGCTTTGATCCTGCAGCTGTTTAGCTGTTTTAAGATGCTTGAGGTGACAAAGGGTTGGTTACACAGAGCTTTTTAACATGCAGGATCTCAGCTTATACCATCAAAAATCTACATACTTCTTTGAAGTTAAAACAGAAGTTCAGCAACCACCTTATATTCACACATTTGAAAAATCCTATTGGTTGATAATCTGCAGTGATTGGTATCGAAATATCTTGTTAAATCTGCCTTTAAAAGCCTGTATCTGCCTTGTTTCTGTACTTGGGAGCTCAGAATATAGATGTGTAGAGGAAAAAACCCTGCTATCAACCTAACATTCCCTCATAGATAACAGAAGGCCTCAGACCTGGTAAATGATAGCATAACATTTTCATTATCAACAACATTACTTGTGGATGATGAAGCAGAGGCAGTGACAACAATTTAAAGCCAACTCAAGTTGTCAGAGTACAGTCTCCAGAGCAATGCATGAAGAAGATAAATGTCTGACGCTAATAGGACTCTACAGCAAGACATCAAGAGGCAAGAGCTCCTCTAGCAAATGAAGGAGAACAGGAGAGAAGCAGAGAGAAGTGGGCTGAACTGGGACTAAACAAACCTTTCCTCAGCAGTCCAGCTGCACAATCAGCACTCGGCTTTGTCAGATGCTGCCAAGACTGACACTTGATCCTCTATGACCATATTTTACATATCTTCATACTATTTCTAGCAAAATTACTACAGGCAACCTTAATTAAAAATTATCATTTAATCCCCAGCATCAAATGCCATTGTTCAGAGCTCTCCCAAAGCAGTAGTGGTAGCAGTAGTGGAATGAAGCTTTCCATTTGGTGTATGGGAGGAAACAGGTAACCCGTGGCCCAATAAACACTCTTTACCAGTACTGACATTCAACTGCACCGTCAGCAGAATGGAAGAATCACAATTCACTTTTAATCTGTTTTGACTGCTAAGAATTTATCAACATCAGCCTAAGTCTTTGACTATCTTGGGATTTGTATAGCAGTTGGAAAAACTGAGACACATTGTCTTTCTTGTACATTTAACCATCCTGAAAAGCAGGGATACAAACAGAACCCCTCTACTCTCTAGCAAGTCCTGGGTGCTATAAATAACATTCTTCTGGGGTCACAGACAAAACTTAGAGCTGCCCTGTGATTACTTACTACATGTTGCACCTGGCACCAAGTCAGCTTTTTAGAGAGAATATGCAAATATATCTACTTTTATTTTGTGCCATATGTTCAGTTCTGCTCTGCCTGAGAAGACACCAAGCCCAGGACCCTCTCACTGCTTAATTTCAGGAGGATTAATTTAAAGTAGTTATGTCTTGTCAGTAAACAGATGTCCTTGATTTGCCTCTATACCAAAACATGAAAACCTTTAAGAACAATTACCTGAGCATTAAAGCCTTTGTAATTCACACAGCCATACAAATATAGCACAGGCAAGACTTGCATAGCACACAATATGAATGATCTCAGCCTTTGCATGTTTCTACCAAGTTATTACTTAACCACATTTTAAACTTTAACACTTGTTTGGATACAGGACAGAAGAATTAACTGAAAACACACATTATTTAATATCTGATTCTAGTCAAGAGGGTATGCAACCATTAGCACAAACATATTTATCTCCTTCTCATTTCATCATCCTCTAATTTAAATGTTCTATTTTAATTTCAATTGCTCAATGACATCATGAGATCCCATCTCTAATGAAAGTGATTTCTGCCTTTCTTCTTCCTTCAAGACTGTCATGTCCTGTTCAGTCTGTCAATCAGCCTGACTTTATCTTTCTCTCACAGAGCAGATAGCTTCAGTCATCAGATTTTTGCAAAAAATGACAAGTAGCTCTCATTGCCCCAGAGAGCACTTAACTATTGGATATTGTTCTTTATTTACACTCTTACTGAAGCACAGTGTTTATCTGTGCATATTTCATACTGTCTTGATTTTATATTCAATTCTTTACTTGATGTTATATTTACATATGTATGTCATTACATCAATGACTTTTTTTAAAAAAATACGACTTATTGATTTTCAAACAGCTACAGAAAAGAAGGTAAAGAGGAAAGATATGGATATTTAAGAAATCCATTAACACGAAATGGAATTAAGATCTGAGATATATACTAATATGCTAGTCTAATTCACTTGTTAAAATACAGGCTTCTAAACACACTACAACACCCAGATAACTCCACTGATGAGCAACTTTCTTTCATGTTCCTCACCTGGTGTGGTATCTCCAGAACAGATCAAAAGTATCTTTGCTTTCATTTAAGACTATAATGTCGTTCTACAACTAAGCAGTCATGCCATCTTTACAGGGAATGTCTCACCAAAAAAGCCTTATTGTTTTGCAGGAACCAGAATGGTTCATATTGGTTCTGTCTTAGGACTTGATTGTATTAAGGTTTCTATCATCCTATTGGTATGAAATGACTGTATTATCACCTCATCTGAGACAGAAGGACATCACTACTTCTCTCCCCCATCTCTACAGGCAAATTGCAAACCAGTTCTTAGTGAATCTGCTAATATAAGAGCAGTGGCAATTAACAACACTCAATGATCTCACTACAACCATCTGCTGAGGCTGCCACAAAACCAAACATCTTTCCATTGTTAGTACTTTGAATGAATTTATCATTTCATTGTATGTAGTTTTTCCTTCACCAAGGAATGACCTTGCTAATACTGTTTATTATCTAAACATATCTCAGAATGAAAGACCATGTCATGCTCCATAAAAAAAAGTAAGCAAACTTAATAACTCTAAGGATAAAGATTTAGCATTCAATGCAAAACGTTAATAATAATTTTTAAATGCCCTGTCTTTCCATGGCCTTTTGACCAACTCTGCTAACAGTCTCTGAACTAGGAAATACTGGAAATAAGTTTGAGAAGAAGGTTACGTATCACTTGTCAGTTTTGAAAGGTGTCTACGTTTGCTGTAGCTGGCCAGCACAGTGCAACGATGGTATTTAAGTACCGCTCTGTGTTGTTAGCATAAATAGTAGCCCAGCTGCCAAGTCCCAGGCAAGGCAATCTAAATATAACCTCTAGCACTGTTCTGCAACCGAGTCCAATTTGTTCCCAAGACCTGGAAGCACTCACCATGCACACATGTGTGTTTCAGCCCCCCATCTGTTAAATGAGAATAATCACACTTCATTTGTAAAGCACGTCGTGTTCCACTGACAAACACCTTGTATTGCTTTGATTTCAGCAAGTCTGGCTGCCACAGCAGAACTACTCCAGCCTATCGCTGTTTAATTTGATAGAAGCACTTGGGGCAAAGACCATTCTCTTTTGTTGAGAGGCAATACAGAGAGAATGCTGGATCACCTTTATCCCTCTGGTAAACTGGTCATGCTGCAGCCGTAGTTCTTTTTATGTTGTTTTGACACAGTTCTTGCTACAGCTGAAAGAAAAATGGAAATGATTTTGCAAAAACCCTACTCAGGTCTTGGTTCTGATCCAGTATTCAGCTAATCCAACTCCCTTGATACTGGGGAAGGGTCAGGAAATGCTTTCCATAGTCACTGTTGGATTAGATTTGTTCCCCTGGAAGACAACACTTTTTCAGAGTGAACTCTCTTTTCACTCTAGCTTGGCACAAACTACCATGTGATACAGTCTGATAAAAGGATGTTTCTTTACATTTGCACAGCAGACTTATTTATCAGTTGCAGACTAATTACCTTGGCTTCTTGTTTGGGGACTGTGGCATCCCTTGCAGAAAATTGCATTTTGCTGAGGGCGGCAGTTTCACTCCCATTTCTAAAGAATGTCTACACAAAGTTGTGGAGTTTTTGTATTTCCAGTAAAAATAGTGTGGTGGGAGGAGAAAATCAGTACACTTACAACAGTATGTCCAAACAAAATGTCAAACTAGTGGGTTTTCCTATGTACTTCCAACAACAACAAAAAAATAAGTACAGATCTGATAGTTAAATTCTGTGTTGTTTCCCTCCCCATTTCTGAAGTCTTGGTAGTAGAGCAAAATCTAAAATATTATGTCAATGCAAGTAAATTATTAAACTCTATTACAAGTGGGCACTCCCAAAAATCAGACAGCTCATTTGGACACACATTCAAGAAAGCATCAGTCCTAAAAGGCAACTTCCAGTGCAATCTGACTTCTGTTTTCTTTTGAATCAAGATGTATTTAGAAACACTGGAAATAAAAATACCAGTTACCTTTTAATTCCTCAGTGGCCCAACAGTGTGAACTCCAACAGAATTGGATATATATAACAGAGAGATATATTTTAATTTTTGCTTTACGATTACTTACAGTTCCATTTTTGTTATCAGGCATTAACAGCCAACATGAAACTAAAATCAGCTCCATGCAACACTTGACGTACACCTGTTAACACAACCATGATCTGTTATACACAGATCCTGCCATTCCACCCTAGAAGTATAACACACCAAGCTAATTTGCAACAATTTGTCTCTGTGCAAAAAGACAGTAACAGAGATCTGTTTATTCCAAAGTATCATCAGGGATGCTATTTAAAAGAAACACAGGTGTAAAACTAATGGAAGAATTGATATCAGAAAGACAAAGTCTAAATAACGCTGAGATAAATCATGTCTCACACTTATCTGGTAATTATTTGTTAAAACAACAAGATAAATCAAAAGAATAGTGACCATAACTGCATTGAAGGCATAAGGATGCTGTCCATTGGGGGGGAAAAAGTAGAAGTAAATAAAGAAAAATAAATAAAGAAAGGCAGGCCAAACACTAAGCAATAGAAATGTTGATCCTAGAATTTTCCACTCATAACTTCTGTCATTTGTGAGGTATCGTTAGCAGATTGCCACCCTTGAAGATAATAAATGTCAGGTGTAGCCTCCACTACTGTGCTGATGGATAGCATCTCCAGTCTGATGAGGAGAGATTACCCTGCTGAACCCTACAAGACATCTGTAATCTCCTGATTTAGAATCCATTGTCCTCTACCAGTTGTCACTTTCCTGAAGGAATGCAAGAGTGCTGCCAAACACTGAAAAACAGACAACTGCAGCAGCAATCTGGAGGTGCTCCCCCAGCAAAACACTTCAGTATTACTTAAAAATCCATTCTTCCATTATTAATTAAACCTTTTCTGGTTTCTGTCAGTTAAAGCTTGCTCAAACATGTCTTTGACACCAGGCACATCAACACTGTAAACTTTCAAACTGACACCAAGGGGCAGCTCTCTGGCAGGGGAAAACACTACACTTGCATGAGAGCCAAGCTGAGCCTTTTCTCATGAAGTCTGGGTGAAGTAGGCACAGGTAGAGTATGTTTGATGGTACAACCAAGTATAACAACTAATTTCCTTCTCTTAAATACAGGGTACACATTTTATCACCATCCACAGGCAAAATGAAAGGCAAATGGAAGCAAGCACAGAGGTTTAGCACAACCCAGCCTGCTTCTGAATCACCCCATACCAAAGAAAAAAATACGCATTAAGTCTAAATCACCAAATCAACAGAAAGTGCTATCCAATTCCATGGACTTTTATTCAAGCCTGTGCAGTCATTCATTTGGGACAAAACTTTTCAGCAGCACAAGGCCTTACAATTACATTAAAATCAGACTTTAAGTTTGGGATAGGCTCTGTGCTGCTATTACAATTAATGTAATTGTGAGGCTGTGGCAATGCCGCCAATGCAGTAAGCACAGACATGTTGATCAATAGCAGAACAGGCCCTAAAGCAATTTCCATCCCTCAAAATGGCAGTGATTTGCAAAACACTGAATGATGAATTCTGTAAGAATGACTGGCTTAAGCGTTAATAAAATCATAACTATGAAGTTAACTTTTCTGCTGGGACCAAAAGCCATATGACATATCCAGAGCAGGCTGGAAACTAAATCACAGAAGAATCACAAACTCCGACTTCAGCAGGGTCAGGACTTCATCTTAGTCAGGTCTTTTAATCATTTCAAAGCAAGGAATTCAATGCAAGCCCTTTACATTTCAATCTATTGCCTCCATCGCTCAAGCATCCATCCTCCCAAGGACTCAGCATGTTGACCTCCACGTGAACGCAGAGTAGAACTCCTGAGCAGAACATGTTCCACCTTTCTGTTGCATCACTTCACCCAGATTAAAACTGAGGACAAGATGCTTTCCATCCTATTCATGGATTTTAACTTATCTAGCCATTTCTTTTTCACCACATTAGCACATCCCATCCATTCGAACTATAGTAATTTTTTACATTGTAAGTTCTAAATTTTGGTGGAGCAGATTAAAAAAACAGAAAGAGCAAGAAGACTTTCTTGTTAAGAATTTTGGTCAATGCAATGTAAAGATTATCATTTATTGCAAATAGCAGCTGTATAAAAACCGTTATCAATGTAAAAAGAGTAAGATAAAGACAGCATTTTTGCAAGCTTTCCCCAAAGGCTTTAAAATAAGGTCACTTAGATATTATGGGAAGGAGATTGGTTTCAGTCTCCTGCTACACAGATTGATTCACTAGACTTGGCTGTTTGTGTGTTAAATGTGTGTTAAATCTTCTTTTCCTAACAGAACTCCCTCACCAACAGCTTTTTGAGACACAACAAAAATATGATACACAAAACCTACATATTCAAGAGTGCATCTGTACTATTTGCTCTGACTCTGTGGAATAAACAAATCTATTCACATTCAATCACATTCTTCAGGGTTAAAGTGCACATTCATGGGAGACTATACCAGATATCAGAAGCTGGTTTACCACAGAAAAGACTAAATTAACACTGAACAACTGCTCCTTACTGGTAACATAGCTATGGATCCAAACTGAGTTTGTCGAAAATCTGTCTTATGTATCAAAAGTTCCCATTGTTATTTAAGGGGGGGAAAAAAGAAAGTATTTCTTCTTCTATTTTCTTCTCAAAATCAAATATACCAGCAAACTTCACACAGTGAACTCTGCTCATTTTTGTCTTAAAAGGAACCTATTGCTCAACTGAATTGCTTTCCCTACCTTATTACTTGAGGAGATTACGGCCAGGGCTGTATATTGCAGCTACCCTATATTTAGAAGCTGGATAATAAAACACATAAATAACACACTGAATAAAACATTAAGACATAAAAGGGTTTAAATAGTACAAAGGTCTAAAGCTTATTGTGCACTAACCATGCCTGACCCGTTTAAATACAAAGGACTCATAATTCTCATTAGTAAAATGCACAGTTATGATTTAAACCACGAAAAAGGCAGCACGGTGCCTGTCTGCTGGAGCTTCTTTGGCAGACTTGCAGGGCCCTCTGGTGGAACTGGGAACCCTGCTCATGGCAGCCCGACAGCATCGCTAGGAAGAATGATGCTCCAACCCAAAAATACGAGGAGAACAGAAGCCTGCTGCTTCCCCTTTTTCCTTAAAAGCAGCAATATTTCTAAAACACGGCTGCATTTTTTCAGACACAAAGCCCCTGCTCAAGCAGATGAAGTCCAGGAGCCTGAGTGAGAAAGGAATTTTTCCTCTGACTCCAAGGAGGACAGGATTCTGTCCACAAAGTCCTTAAAGCTGTGAAAACCTGCAATTGATGTGGAACAATCTAGTCTGCTACCAGACAACCTGAAACTAAAAGCATGGTTAAGAGGTAATATCTAGTCTGAATTCCAGCTGGCAGTGACATTTCACAATCAGAGTTAAAAGAAAAAAGCAGACTCCGAGGGTCCTGCAGACCAAAACAATGTCTGATGGATACCTCAGCACATGAACTGATATTTTGTGTGTAAGCGAGCAACCTTCTGCTGGGGTGCTCCCAGTGTCATTTATGCCCACCTGCCACTCAGCCCCTGAGTCCAGTGCAACAGCTTCACTGAATCCCTTTTTTATCCTTAGATGAATTGCACCATTCATTTCCCCTCCACCCAGTGCCTGCTTTTCTGATAACACACCCCATGCTGACCACTCCACATGGTTTTTCCTATCAAAGGCTTCTATTCCTCTCTCGCTACCTAACAGAGGGCAGTGAAGCATCTACTTTGCCAGTGATCACTATGTTGGGGGGCTGCAATTCTTCCACTCCACCAGGGTACTGACTTGTCTTTGCTGTCTGGGAGATGGAAAAGAATTATTAAACTTCTAGTTCAACACATATTGTCTGTACTGCCTTCAGCAGGTCAGGATTGCTGTTCATCAAGGGTAGATCTTTGCCTCAGACCCCATACATACTTGCCACTACCAAATGACTGGCCTGTTTCTGTGCCCAGCAAGTGACTGACTATCCTGCTGATAGGTTAGACCAGCATTTCTTCAAAGAGCAACCAGAGAAGGATAAAAAACAGAAGAGAGATGTGTCCTGAAGGCTGCTTTACTTAAGCCACAATAAAGGTAGAACAGGACCCACAGAAAGGAGAGCCTTTGTCTTCTGCTGCATTGCTCACTCAGATTGCTCCTACACAAGCTGAACCTTCCCATACACCTGTCTCCCTCTGTTCAAGCATCAATCAGAATAAAACTCATAAAATCCCAGCAAATTATCTCAGGTCCCAGTTCAAGCCCTGCTCAGCAGAGCCTATAAAAGAAGCTCATCTTTCACACATGATGGAAATCATTGGTCCTCTAAAAACCAGTTAGGACACCGTTCTCATTGCTGGAGATCACATCTAAGATGCCAGGCAGCAAATTGCAAATTTGGACATGGATTTTACTGAGCAAAAATGTAGAGTTCACAGCAGCATAGGCTGGTGATAATTCCCTTATGAGCCCACTTCCCAGTCTCTGTGGTCATGCATATTTGCTTGCCACTGCCATTTGTAACAAGACTTTACCCATTTAACCTTTGATAACCCAGAAAATTAAACTGTCTGAAATGCAACAAGGAAAAAACTTCATTAAAAGAAGTTGCTACTTTTTGTTCCAGTTAGCTAAAAGACCAAACTGTCCCAGCCCACTCAGAGATTTATCTCTATGATCTGCACGATCCTGCAGGTGCAGTAAGCAAGCAAATCAATGAAGTCTTCACTTGAAATCACAAGGAAAAAAGAAAATGTAACCTGTGTAAGACAATTCAGATACCAATTTGGCCCTGCTTTAAGCTACAGATGTTTATTAAATATACAGATCCTGTGCATGTTAATAATAATGGACTTCCCAAAAATCTACACCCTTCAGCAAGCAGAAGGAGGCTGAAAGCATTTCAGGTGATCATCAACACGTAAAAATAAAACACTACAGCCTCAAAAAAAGCCAAGCTGCACTGGTAATTCATGACCAAAACTACTCAGCTGGCTATATCAATTAACGGTCTACAAATTCAGCCCTCACATGAGGTGACCCAAGGGAGTATCTTTCTAGTCCTTCATCATTTGTGGATCTTGACTTATAGCAGTGAGGTGGAAACATGCCTTTTCTGGTACTGCATATATGTTGCTTCACTCAGCGCAGCGTGGAATTGATAGTTATATTGGTATCAGTTAGGTACTCTGGGAGCCTGAAATACTGCCCCATTTTAAATAGCTATAGTAAGGCTGGTGCTTATGCTACCCTCAGCTATTTCAGTGCAAGAGACAACCTCTTCAGAACGGTAATTCAGGGTAACAAAGTCTGATGAATATTCTCAAGTGCCTTCTCTACAAAAGATGTACAGGGGCCCTGCTGAAATAATCTGCACAAGCAGCAGCATCAGTGATCTAATGGTAATGAAAACAAACATTTCTTCTCTACCTTTTGCCTAGTTAACTGCCAGCCAAAGCACTTGTGGCATTTGAATGAAAAATAGCCTATGGTCTCCAAGCTGGGCTCAAGATCCACACTGCTTCAAAACAATGGCAGGACTGGCTTGCTAGATTGCACACTCTTTCTCCACTAACAGTTATTTGTAGGTGGTGAATATTTTGCAGAACAAAAGAACCAGAACTGTAACTCTATTGCAGTGAAGAGATCCTTTTTGTCAAAGAGATTGCTCAATGGTACTCTTACTTTTCAGAAACAGAATGGTTATTGGGCCCTTAAAGATCCAGTTTGTTCCTGCCTGAATATTTCAGAGACAGCTGTCAAGTGTCATTCTTTCAGGCATCATCTAACATGACCAAAGTCAATAATTGTCTTTTCCTGGATTAGGTTCCTTAAAAATGGCAGTATCTTGAAAAGAAAAAAACGTCAATCCTCACTTTTGATCTTAAATTCTATTGTCTACTCTTAGATAATAAAATTTCTTAACTTTAATGAGTAAGCATTTTTTCCAAAGTGATTAGTGATGTCAAGTACATAGCTTGAAACTTGTTTTCAGTAGTGGACATAGCATGTTCTTAAAACCAATTCCTCCTAAAATATCCCAGTCTACGCATCTCATGCTTCATAAACAGCACGTATTTCCTACCTCAGTTTATACCTGTCAGGATGCAGCTGCTTGAACTAAGGGACACAGGACAGAGCCTTTGCCAAACCCAAAGCTTGAATTCATCTCTCTAATGTGCTTCACAATATTTTACTTTGAAAATATTAAAGTTGTCTGTTGACTGCAAAAATTTTCTCTCAATTGCCATCCAAGAACATGCTAATTTGTATTAAACAAAAGAGGTTAATTAATTGCTTTCCACAAAACAGGCTACAGTAAAAGATCTAAATTATTTGCTTTCCTGATGAACAAGACTTTGTCTTGCTCAGATATCAGAATCTATCACAGATCTTATCACACATTAGAAAGTCAATCTAGGTGTTCTATGAAACGGCAAAGATAAGATGAAGCTGGGAAATACAGGCCCCTCGAGGAGAGGTCCCCAAGACCTCCAAATGCTCTATGGTGCCATATGTCAGACACAGGGAGCCAGAGAATAAAAATAGGGTGTCTATTTCATGTGCTACACAGAATCATAAAGTGAGATGGGGGTCATTTCAGTGTACACATAAGAGAAACTCACGTCCAGGGAAGAACATGACACCATTGTCTAAAAACATGAAGGAAGGCTCCAGCTCCAGAAATGTATACTTGAAAAATAGCTCCATAATCTCACCAAAGTATTCACCAAGAGTAGGACCTTTCTTTCACCTACCAGAGAAAGTACAGTGCACAAATCTGTTTAACAGCCAAGCAGCCTGATTGTTTTATCTTTAATCCAGGGGAAAGAATTCTTGGTGTCAATTAAAAGTGTGTAGTCAATCATTCTGAAATGTTACGTTAGAGAGATTGTCATAAATTACATAACACATAATGAGTGTTCATCACACGAGCCCATAACACAGGATTGCCCCTGCCTTATTACAGGTATTTCCCTTAAGTACATATGCAAAGCATGGATTTAAAAGGCAAAACTACATTTCTTTTTACAAGACTCTTCCCTCAATGCCAAAAGCTGCAGAAGGCTGTTCTCCAGGTTTTGGTGTGCAGTCAGCTCTGAAATGCTCCACTAAGCCAGAATTGTTTACAGGAAAGGTCAATAGGGCCTAATTAACTTGTCATTGTGCATGGACCTTCTTCCTTGTGAAGTGAGTTTCCATAAAAGCTACCTGCAAAGTGGTAACATGGATCATTCTCTAACACTGTGTTCGTTGGAATCACTTCAGTGGCTTTTACCGCAACACGTCAGTTACCCTCTATAACCAGTGACTGCATTTTAAGGCAAACACAAGTGCTGTCCAGCACCAAGAAATGCAGAGCTGGTGGTAAGGCAAGGAGGTGCTTTGCGTAGCTCCTAGATACACACACTGCTGATGTGCTATGAACACACCATAATAATAGATAGACATGGCAGCTATACGCAGGTCACAGTCAGTTCTCCTTGCCAGGCCTGAAGAGATATTGGTGAGCACACAAGGAGCCACCAGGTATAACCTAGACAAACACTAGAAGCAGCCAGGAAAGAGATCAATAGGTTGTCTCATCTGGAGGATGGAGCCTCTAACAAATGCATCCTAGCGCTGAGCTGAAGTGGATGCTAACATTAGATTTGGACCCACAAAAGCCTGGCTCAGAGCTAAGAACATTACAAATGGATTTAAGGCATTACACCTAATTTAAGACTGAGACAGCATCACAAATAGCAATACTTGCAGAAATCCCCAAGCCAGCACAAAGTTATACTGAAAATGCCACCATCTCATCACAGTGTTGCACCCAGGCTTTTGAGCTCTCCTAAAACATAGAGCTCGCAGGTGCTATCTTGTTAACTTACCTCTTTCTCTCCCAGGTTTGAAGGTGACAGAGGGCTAACTCAGCTATCCCCTTCTAGGACTTGCACTGATACCTTTGCATAAGCAGTAGTACTTCTGTATTTATTTCTGCATTCAAGCTGATACGTCTGCACGATCCTAGCACAGAGTTGCAGTCCGGTATCTCTTCATGAAGCCAGCTCAGCTTGTTCTGAGCTATTTCTGTCATTTATAATAAGATATTACATTGTGTCTGGCAGATAGACTCCATTGCAATAGTGCATCCTCTTAAACACATCTCTCTGTTTGCCTTATTATGCACTTTAAGAACAGAAGGGAGCATATAACAAGCTGAACTAAACTACAGTATTTGTGTTACTTGGTGAAAGAACTGGCTAACATAAATCTGAGGGCTTTGATCTATTGTCCGCCAAAGCCAATGATGCCATTGTAAAGTCTTTTGATAACAACTGGATTAAAAGAGAGAAGATAAAGATACATTTCAGAGTATCTTTGGATAAGGATAAAGCAAAAGGACATAAACAAATCCCAAAGTCCTAGCAGTCGTGAAGTCACACCACAAACTGTCTGGTAAGCTTCAGTATATAAAATTAATAGAGAAAAAAACATGAAAAATTACAATAACTCATTTTTTTTGTTGTTGTTATATTTTTAACCCATTGCACTGATTATAACATGCTGTCAAAAACCTCATCAATTATCCATTGCTAAAAAGTGGGCTCTAACATTCTGCAAGCGGTATTAATTGGTCTCAGTAGCATATAATGAGTTTAAAAGCTCCTACCTGTGTGCCCCCGGGGATGGTGGCTAGAAGCGGACAACAATTTACAGCAGACCATTAACACATAGACCAGAAAGAGCCAGTCAGATAGAAGCATTGATTTGGCACAGAATCTCATCCTGGAGGCAGAAAAGGAAGCAGTTGAGTGAAAGAACAATGCAAGCAGGGAATAACATAAAAATGACATGGGGAAGAAAAAGCTGAAAAGATGCTGAAGAATAAATAATACGGCGTATTACAAGGCAACACCACAAAACTATATTCATGGTTTGGATGGGATCAATTCGTTATTAAGCGTGTTGTATAATTAGAAGAAATGTAATGGCTATCACACTTCTCATGAACATACACTCATAAACAAGTGTATAGTAACACACTGAGTGCAATACATTTCTGTGAATCTGAGATAAGGGGTTGGGATTTTCTTTTACGATACATCCACAAGAATTAAAATACATATATTTCTAGCTTGTGCTATTGCTTTTAAACTGCACCTGCCTCAAAATCACAGAAACATCACAGAAAAGATGTCCTTTTTACTGAATACATCTCAGGACATGTTTGCTAACACTACCAACTCCCATGTAGCCATGCACGCGCATCGCCCGGATCTCCCAACCACATGTCTGCTAGCTTTCCTGGAAATAGATAAGTTGGCTGAGGGTTAAACACTCATGAAACCAGCACCCCAGTCAAATACACAAAGGACTCACTGCTCTTCCAGAGAGTTAGAAACTGCATTTCAGAAAACAGTTGTTCTAAAGAAGGCGGATGTTGTTAGTGGTATTCATGTTAGTGTTGGATCCAAGGCCACAAATCTTGAGTAATTTTGCTGTGAATATCTAGAATTAAATCCCTCAATTGCTTATGTTATGCCATTCATCATACAGAAAGGTAATCTAATCATTTTCTTAAACTCAGTTACCATGATATATTACTCACGTGATACGTAAATGGGCATTATGCAGTTGAACCCTTAGATACAATGTTCCACACTTTCAGCAAATGTTTCAAGCAGGAATACATCAAATTAATTAAAGGCAATTTATAGATTTGCATAAATTGAACTAAAAGCTGCTTGCATAGCAGTGACGCTAGTCTGCAGTTAATCAACGTGCTGGGATTTGAGCAACTTCATCATAAGCATGTTTATTTGCACCAAAAAGTCCTTTGGGAACTTCTTTCCCCTACAGGTTCCAGTTCTGATTCTTCCAAGTATTTTCTAAATAATTTGTTTATCTGTGTATCTTTAAAATACCTGAGACTATTTAGCTAATCCAATGTTCAACTGACTGACAGATTTTACAAAAAAACAAACACCACTCATGCCTTAGACAACTTTACTGTCAAAGCCATGTGAAGCACCTCAATCCCATTTTAAACTTGATAGCCATCTACAAATGACACCAAAACAGATCCCATGTTTTCTCATTTAAAAATGCTTGCATTCATTTCCCCTTTGTGTATCATAAAACAAATTTGATCTCTGATTGTGTATGAATGGGAATGTTGATAAAGCCCAAACAAATCACAAATGCATCATTAATATCAAAAGTTAAGAGCCCAAAAGCCTGTTGTACACAAATACATTTTAGCAAAAAAAAATACATTTTACACACAAGAAAAAAATACATTGGTGAAAAACCCAGAACCTCAGCAGTCCTTGTAGACTTTCCTCCAGCCTACAAACTTCTTTAAAAATCTACACAAATATTACTAAAAAAACCCTCACTATATCTACAGATTTAAGAAAGGAGAAAAAATTAAATGTAAAGAAGGCACATTTTAAGGACTGATCTGGCAAAAAATGTACCTTTCCTTGTGTGAAGAAGGTGCTCTGTTTTGAGCCCAATACGTGTCCACCCTGGATGCAAATGAACCAGTACAGGAAGAAACAAACTGAGGTTCTTTTGCAGCTGTTTATAGGAGTCTTTTGCAAGTACGAATCAAGCCCCAAAGATAAAGACATCACTGGTCCTCGCCTACCCTACAAGTATCCTCTTACGGAGCACTCCAAGGCTAATTCAGAGCAGCTACACTTCAGCTAATAAGCATGGACTTAATTCACCTCTCGTACCCAGCTGAACCACATAATGCTACTGCAGCTAATGGGATTGAGCCACGGTGAAACCAGCATAAATGTTATTATTGCTGTTGATCCAATATTAGTCTAAGGAAACTGCCCAGTAAGCTCTAAAATCAACCTACAATTTCAGATTTTAGTCACCCAAATCTTTCCCAGGAAACTAAACTTCATTTTCGTGACGAGAGCGCTGAATTTAACCTTCGTTTTCTCGCTCTGTCCATGAGAAGCACGTGGCTCACATGTCACACACCAGTTATTGCTAAATAGGAAGTTATGATCAAGTCATCCTGCAATACAATCATTCTGTTGCTCTAAAATGAAGACAGGGACCTTCTTTCAGGTTTCCTGAGGTGTGAGTGAAAGCAAGGTTTAAACCTTGGAATTAAATACCACAGATCAGATATTTTGAGCATGCCCTTTCTGGTGTGAGTTGAGGAATGGGACAGATATTTCATCCCAAATCATGCATCACATGCTCAACAGCTGCTATTTCAGCATGTAAGTGAACACAAGTGTTCCTACCAGTGCAGGAACAAAGCTGAAGTTGGTGCAAATGTTTGTGTGCTGACTCTATCTCAAAACCTTTCCCAGATTATGAGTTTGCCTCTTTTGAAGTCATGGCCCTGATGTTGGACAAGGAATGCAAAACCAGGCCTCATCAGGTTAATAGGGTAACCTTACCCCTTTGTCAGTAGATTCATGCCCAGGAATAAGTGCATCACAACAACACATCAAATTAGTTACAGCCCCACTGAAAGGCTGCTGAAAGCATACAACAGACTTCAGCCTGCTTTACAGGTAGACAGGACGCAAGTCTTCAGCCCACTCATATAAAGAAATTACAAGAGGATCTTTAAAAGGCAGTAAAATATTAAGTTGGGCAGACAGATGCAGCAAAGGGTGCTGAGCCCTCCAGCATCAGTGGGCTGCTGCTTTCAGAAAAGTCAAGCCTTCATTCTCTGTTGGATTCAAGTGGATATTGTTGCTAACCAGAACAGCAAATCTTCAGTGTCATTTAAAAGATAAAAAGTGGTCTTACCTTGGGGACTTTGCAAGAATTTTGTTCCAGTCAAACACAATTATTTCAGTGTGTTTTTCATAGTTATTCCAGATTCCCATTTGCAGCAGCAAATAAGCCTTTCTGCATTTCAGAATTTTTCCTTCACTTTGGGGACCTAGAAAGAAAGCCATATTACACTGCAATTAGTGTCTGGAATGGTGCTGTGGAATAGATCTTCGATACAAAAATCATTGTTTCACAGTGCCATCTACAGTGCAGTCCAAGGCAAAAGGC
This sequence comes from Clamator glandarius, assembly GCA_033459285.1. NCBI lineage: Eukaryota > Metazoa > Chordata > Aves > Cuculiformes > Cuculidae > Clamator > Clamator glandarius. The sequence goes on along the minus strand of JAUNZM010000089.1, from coordinate 87,479 downwards.
AGCAGTCATATTGTTCTTTTCACTTGCTTCCAAGAACACAGAGAAACTGTGATAAGGCAGCTCTGACATATCACTGCATTAACTAAAGGCAGATTTCACTATACTAGAAAATACAAGCATAATGTGCAGAGCTAACTGCGGCCTTATAACCATGTGCCCGCTCACCACCTAACTGCTGTGAAAGCTGTAAGGACCCCCGTAGTGCACACAGATTTCCATGTGATTACTTCTAACCTCCAAGAGTTTGAATTAGAGATTATTAAAGATGGGGGAAAACTTTCATTGTCTTCAAAAAGATTTGGCTAAAGCCCTTGGAGTCTGGCTGCCCAAGGAGCAGAGTCACACGCGCAGGATTGGGTCTGTGTGATCAATGTGTTTATAGCACCCTCTGACACTTCCGTCTCTACTTGCTTTCAGCATCACATCTCATACCCAGTCCACCTATACCCAGAAGCAACACTGTGAAATGACTACATGGAGACACTTTTGCAGCCGTACCGACACACGTTCCACAGAATAATGAGCTCAAAGACTCCATTTCACAGACATTCAAGTCTCTTTGCTTTTATTGTTTATATTTGTTCTCTCACTTCTGTCCCTGAGCTCAGCTTGACCTTCTGCTGTTGAAAACACGACACAGTGCAATTTGTGAGTGTAATAATAATGTGGTCTTTAGGTACGGAGTGAGCACAATAACCTTTTCTCATCTTCTCCCACCACTCTTTTCATTTCACTCTTCCTTTGATCAATTAGAGATTTGCTTTTAAGAAACACAAAATTACACTATAGCGCTGGGGGGCAAAGCATCTCTGGGGTCATAAAAGCATGAAGACAGACACCTTTCAGAAGCTTAGGACAGGAAAACCCCCAGCTCAATATACTCAGCTCCTTTCTATTCAGAATGCCATGAGAAAATAAAGTAAATGCTGGAATTAAAGAGGTATCAGGCCAGCAATCTATAATTAATCACATTTTACTCTGTCGTCCCTTTCCAATGTGGACAATTTCAAAGCAAACCAAAATTGCAACGCAGCAGTTCTAATACAAACAAACATGGGCAAAGAGATGTCTTAAGACAAAGCACCATTATCCTGTATTAATCTTTTCTTTCACAAATACATATCAAATAAAAAAACTCTACCTCAAAATGCTTATTGAGAAAAACAAACAAGCAAGTTTTTCAATATAGTATTGAATGACTGAAATGGTTATGTGGTACCTTTTTACTCATTTCATAATAGGACAGATAGATAAATATATTCTTACAGTGCTCTTGTAGAAATCAATATTGCAATATACTAACTTGGGTTTTAGTGCTTACTTGTTCCATAATTTTTATTAGAAAGGGGGGGAAAAAAAACTGTGTAGTCCATCTAGAGGTAAATACAAATTTCAGTGTAACCTGTTCTGTAAACACACATTAAACACACATTAAACACTGGTAAAAGACAAGGAAGTATTGATTATTCTAACTCATCCCAATTAAATGGATACAGCAAAAGCAGCAGATGATACAGCAACCAGCATATCTTAGGGTTTTCTGATGCCTTCCAGGCAGTAATATTCTTAAGAAAATAGCATTGTTTGGGGAGTGTAAGGCAAACTCCTACAGTGTATTCTTAAGTCTGACATTCAGCTGGTTTATGTTGATAAGGGAGGCAGATCAGAACAGAAGCAAGAGGCTCACCTGGTTAATAATGGTAAAAGGTATCCAGGCTTCTCATGGCAAAACCATATGTTGTGTGTATTTTGTGATCAGTGGTTTTAATGCAGGTCCTTGACTCGTTTCAGGGCACAGCATTACTTTGGAAAGCAGAGCTGTTTACTTACAGGCTGCACGAAGAAGAAAATCACTCCTGACCTTCTTTGCCAACAGCTCTGCCGGGGCTGCGTGGCCTGCAAGGGCAGCTGCTCCCAGGAGCCGGCACCAGCCCTCCTGGCCACCTGCGAGCAAACCGAGCACCGCTTTAAACAAAATAAAAATCTGCATTGCCTCCCCGAAGGCACTGAGACATCTGACAACAACCAGAATTTTGTGGATGAAGCCCTCAACTTCAGCACAGCAGGTTTAATTTACACAAGAGGGGTTCGAAGAAAGGTTACTCATGAAAAGGAACGTTAGGAAAAAAGGGGTCGCTTTTATACAATGAGCTCTAGTCAGGGGGGAACTGAACCACTACATCCATCTCTAGCAAAGCTATAAAAAGAATCATTAGAATCACCAGGTTGGAAGAGACCCACCGGATCATTGAGTCCAACCATTCCTATCAAACACTAAACCATGTACCTCAGCACCTCGTCCACCTGTGCCTTAAACACCTCCAAGGAAGGTGACTCAACCACCTCCCTGGGCAGCCTGTTCCAGCGCCTAATGACCATTTCTCTGAAAAATTTTTTCCTAATGTCCAGCCTAAATCTCCCCTGGCGGAGCTTGAGGCCATTTCCTCTCATCCTGTCCCCTGTCACTTGGGAGAAGAGGCCAGCACCCTCCTCTCCACAATCTTCTTTCAGGCAGTTGTAGAGAGCAATGAGGTCTCCCCTCAGCCTCCTCTTCTCCAGGCTAAACACCCCCAGCTCTCTCAGCCGCTCCTCATAAGGCCTGTTCTCCAGCCCCCTCACCAGCTTTGTTGCTCAAGAAAAGCAGGAAGAAGGAATTAGAGGGAAGGGGCTCCATTCTCAGCTTTTACACTGGACTGGCCGTAAACAACCCCTGCTTTACATGCTAGTCCTGCGAGTCCAGAGAAGAGCGACAAAGCTGGTGAAGGGGCTGGAGAACAGGCCTGATGAGGAGCGGCTGAGAGAGCTGGGGGTGTTCAGCCTGGAGAAGAGGAGGCTGAGGGGAGACCTCACTGCTCTCTACAACCACCTGAAAGGAGCTTATGGAGAGGAGGGTGCTGGCCTCTTCTCCCAAGTGACAGGGGACAGAACGAGAGGGAATGGCCTCAGGCTCTGCCAGGGGCAGTTTAGGCTGGACATTAGGAAAAAATTTTTCACAGGGAGGATCATTGGGCGCTGGAACAGGCTGCCCAGGGAGGTGGTTGATTCACCTTCCCTGGAGGGGTTTAAGGGACGGGTGGACGAGGTGCTGAGGGACATGGGTTAGTGTTTGATAGGAATGGTTGGACTCGGTGATCCGGTGGGTCTCTTCCAACCTGCTGATTCTATGATTCTATGAATTACAGTGGTCGGATCTGCTGCACCTCAGTTCCAGCACAGCCTGTCTCTGTGCCTCTGTACACTGGTAAAATGAGTATAAATAGCTTTTCTCTGCACCAGAGAAGTGTTTCAAGAACAGAAACAATAAAGGTCTAAAGTTATTTAGAAATTGTGTGAGCAGTGTGTAATTCCTTTGACAGATGGAATAAGACAGCATTTTAAATTAGGTACTTTTCCTACCAATATTTACATGTTGTAAAATAATTCTTACGGCTACTTTCTGTGAAGAATAAATTACTAAACCATTTTATGCCATCTTGTATAATAAGCTATTAAATAATTTAGCAAACCTCTATCCATTAAATATTTAAAGAGCCTTAATTTCTCCACTCTCAATAATTCCTCGGTTAAAATAAATATGTAACATCCCTAAGAAGACTCGTCTTTTGTAAAGCAACTTGTACGAGAGAAGCAAGTACGTACACCAAGGACTTTGTGGGGCAATCCGACAGCCTGAAATTTTAATCCCACCATCAGCCCTATTAAAGCCCCATATCCCAATGAATGAAGAAATAAGGGAAAACAGAGCAATAGCTGTAAATTCTTAGGAATATAAGTAAATAAATAAATAAATAAATAAATAAATAAATAAATAATTTTTTTTTTTACAAAAATAACTATCCAGTCTGGTCTTTACATGTTTTTAAAAATCGATGCTATTTGAGGAGAAATAAAAGAGAAAAAATCAAGATAAGAGCTGTTTGAGGAGAAATAAAGAGATAAAAATCAAGATAAAAGCTATTTGAGGGGAAATAAAGAGACAAAAATCAAGATAAAAGCTATTTGAGGGGAAATAAAGAGACAAAAATCAAGATAAAAGCTATTTGAGGGGAAATAAAGGGACAAAATCCAGATAAAAGCAAGAGCGGAACCTGCTTGGCCAGTTGTACCTGTTAAAAGCACCTAAGAAACGCCTTTCAGGGCTCCAGGGCTACGAAGACACCGAGGAAGAGCCCCCCCAGGGCCCGTTCGCCCCGCCAGCTGCGGAGCTGGTGCCCCCTGGCGGCCGCGCGGCGCCGCTGCAGCTCCGCGGCGGTTCTAAACCCCTCCAGCTCTCGTCATTGTCCGGAAAGAAACCTCCTTAAATCCCATCCCCGCGCCTTGTGCCCCGCCAGAGCCGTCCCAGCCCTTAGAGAGCTCCCCTCCAGTTTGCGAGAATGAACTGTCCACTGTGATTTTTTTTTTTCCTAATGCCCAGCCTGGCGGAGCTTGAGGCCATTCCCTCTCGTCCTGTCCCCTGTCACTTGGGAGAAGAGGCCAACACCCTCCTCTCCACAATCTTCTTTCAGGCAGTTGTAGAGAGCAATGAGGTCTCCCCTCAGCCTCCTCTTCTCCAGGCTAAACACCCCCAGCTCTCCCAGCCGCTCCTCATAAGGCCTGTTCTCCAGCCCCTTCATTAGCTTCATCGCTCGAAGCTTGATCTGAAGACTCCAAGTGGCAGTAAATTAGAGACATAGAACGGTTTGGGTTGGAAGGAACCTTAAAGCCCATCCAGTTCCAGCCCCCCTGCCCTGGGCAGGGACACCTCTCTGGATCAGGCTGCCCAAAGCCCATCCAACCTGGCCTTGAGCACCTCCAGGGATGGGGCACCCAGAGCTTCCCTGGGCAACTTAGGCCAGTGTCTCACCACTCTCACAGTTAAGAAATTATTCCTTATGTCTAGTCTAAATCTGTGAGTGGGACAGATGCTCTATTGAAAGGCCCTTTTCAGTTGGACTCACTTTGTGTGTGAGTTTGTGGCCTCCAAGCTTCATCCAGTGGAGCTCAGGTCATGCAGAAGCAGTAACAGCAGCGCACAGAAACCAAAAACTTCTTCAAGCAAGGTACTGAAGGAGAGAACTAAAGGACTGCCAGAAGTTCACACAGTGTAAGGAGGAGTTTGAAATCAAAGCTATTGCCTCCTCTCCTGAGGCAGAAGCAGTTAGATGTCTGCTCAGATTCTGATGCAGTGCTGACTGTAAGGACGAGGTCCAGAGGCAAAGGCTCCTCCAGGAAAGGGAACGGTAGCTTCTTCATACACCAGTGTTTATTCTGGGCACCTGTGGTCACCTGAACTCACAACTTTTAAGTATATCTATGTGGCAAGAAGAAATAACCTTCCAAATGAAGCATACATGTTATCTTGGCACAAATAACTGATTGGTTGTAGTCCACAAGTATAATTTCTGTATATAAGAAAACCATCTAAATGGAATCACATGTAGAAACTGAACTTTTAGGACAACTTCTTAGAACCTGCTCTCTCAACTCAAAGTGAATCCTCCTCTTTCCTCCAGGAAAAAGCCCATCAAGACAAACAGGACTGCTCAGAGAGCAAAGTACACATGGTCCAGCAATAAAGTAGAGGCAGCATAGACTCTTCTCTCCAAACAGCATTCTTTATTATAATCACCATCCCACAAAGAACCTTTCTGCCAAAGTAAAATCCTGAAGAGGTAAGTATTGACATCAAGGTTTCATTTTTAAGTTTGCACAGATTTCCCAACTTGGACAGCAAACACAGGATACCTCTTCATTACAGCTCAGCATTTCAACCCCTTTGAGTACATTTCTCAGTGAGAATTTTTCATTGTGATTTTCTAGGTTTTTTTCAGTCTCTCACTACAGCTCAAAGACTTCCCCACCCCCGATGCACAGCCTACTTAAGAGATAGGTGGACTTGTAGGCACTTTGTTCAAGGAAGCACAGGAATTGCTTCAGCCCTGGTTCAAAGAGGAGGCAAGGCAGAGGCAGTGCGGCCCTCCATTCCCAAATGACCTTCCAGAAGCAGAGTAGTACTCACATAAATGAGGCAAAACTGCAAAAAATGTGGAAAGAAGTGTATTTGAAGGAAATCTCTTCAGCAGGATGTTTCGGAGAAGGCAAATATGCATTTTCCCTTACTGCAAAATCTGCCTGCCAGGTAGCAAAGCAGTAAGGTTGTTGCACAGATTATCTTGAGCAGTGAGATGTTGTTTTCTATACCCTGAATTGATGGAGGAATTTCATTTTTCCCCTGGAGGGAAAAGATAATTAACCCAGTAGCTACAGAGCAGATCATACACCTTTCTTCCCACTCCAGGTGAGCTGGCAGGTTATTTTGCGGGGATCACTTGGGGAAGGGAAGCAGTGAAGGAGGGAGGGGATGTCAGTTTGTGCCTCTGGATAATGCACTGGGAGGTTACAGATATATTCAGGGTGCCTGGTGGTCAGCGCAGGGCTCACATGCAAGAAATTGATGATCACTGACTATGGGTGACCATTTAAATTAAAAACAATCCTGGGGAAATAACATTAAAATTAAAAGTTTCAGAAAGTGTAAGCAGTAAAGAAAGGTTGAAGTAGCTGTGTTAGTTTAATTGAGAAAAGAGTTTATTGGAGAGATGGTAACTGTCTTCTTGGAGAAGTTTGCTTTAAAGAAGGATGTGATTTAAAGAAGTGGTTCTCTGTAGCTCCTGCAAATGGCATAAAAATAAATTAAGTGTCCTGTAAAGATAATTTGGTGGATGCATGAGGAGAAGCTTTGTCTAAGTGTTCAAAACTAGTGGTACAAGCTGCTTTAAAAACTCATGGAGCCTGCTTTGATGGATTTTTCTTAAATTGGCTGAATACCTATGGGATGGTCAAGGTTCCCTTTTCCATCTGTAGGGTTGGATCACATGTAGTCCTGTTACAGAGCCTGAGCAGACATCTCCCTTATGCCTCGGAGCACAAAAAGCACTGGAATATAACTGCAAGGTAAATAGTCACTGTTCACAGTGTCACCCTCAGTAGCCCAGCCACAGATGGTCATCAAATCAGAGGATAGTGGAGGAAAATTGTGGCAGAAAGAAACAAAAAATACCTCCTATGCATATTGATTTTTTTCATGCAGACAGGGTCAGCTTGTGTTAAATTTAGATATCTTTCTGGTGGTCCTGAAGGTCCTTGTGCAACCAAATTTGGTTCTTTCTGATTCTACTGCATTAGAATACTATATTGTAGTCTTATTTCCTGAAGCATCTCATTCAGAGTAAATAGCTACAGCATGTCCACTCATGCTTCCTTGATGCTACCTGCAACTGGATCCGTCCATTTCTGTGCCACCTATGTAATCTGGTCTCTGCTTTTGTTTCAGTTCATAAAAACACTCCAAGAGGAAAGGACAGAATAGCTAGTTCTGATTTTGGAACGCAAACATGCTTTATGAGCAGTGGATGCACACTGATAAAGAATCCCGACTGTTTGGGTATATGGGAAAATTGTTCCACTTGGGACTCATTAGCTAATTATTAAAAGATTCTAAGGAAAAGCATTTCATATATACGGACTAAGTTTCCAGAAGTGTAATTATGGGCTGAATGCACATTTTTGACACCTGTGTTATCAACTACGTAAGCCCATAGCAAAATGTCTTGTGGTGTGCTCTCTCTGTTCTCTCTGTCAGTCTTGGGATAGTATGTAGGATAACTAGTAGCAAATTGAAAGGTAGCATTTTTGATATTCCCATTTTTGTACAAAGATAACACAGCTAGTTTGAGATTGGTTGAAAATTCTCCCCAGCACAAAATCTCTTGTGACAATAGTGAGAAGCAAAACTCGCACAGGAAGGGAGACATACAAACCAAAGAGCTATAACCCAGCTTCTTGATCTTTTTTTATCACTTGACTTCCATGCTACGGGACAAGCTTTTTAGTCAGTGTTAGAAAACACTGTTTGCTTATTGGAACCTGCTCCTCAAATTATTTTTGAAAATAAATCATTGCTCCACTGAATAGGAAAATTCCAGAACTGGGTTCCTGAACCATCAGTTCAGGAACTGTTACATCACTTTCTGTAATTGAGTGACAGAGACTAAATATTGCTAATAAGCTGATAAGGCATTTGTACAGCATGAAGACTTGCAGTTCGGTCAATAAAAAATTATACTTTAAAGAAGAAACCAATCTGGTTCAATCTTAATTCTAGTTAAATGAACAAAAGCATCTTCACAACCAAGCTCAAAGCTGTATTTATTTTCCTATGGTGTGGGAACATCACGCTGGATGGAAATACTGACCACACACTAACACTGTACACAGCACTATCCAAACCAGGGATAACTAATAGCTTTGGTCTTGATACTCGAACTCTAATCTCTGCTCAGATTGTACCACAGAGAAGTACCTGCTTCTTTGGAGCTAAGCGGAGCACCACATTCCCAGTGTGGGTATGGCTCAATTAGGTTTAGCTCTCATCAAGTTTGAGAGACTTGGGTGAGGCTGTAGCTGTACACTGTTCATATTGCACTTTTCAGGTACCTAGTGTCAGATAAGGTTTTCTAATTCCTGACAGCAGCCTACTAATGAGTCAGGAAGAAAAATGAGCAAATAGATGTATCTGTTAATTATCTCCTGAGCCATTGGTCCTGTGGCCCTGGAATCAATATTCCACTGCCAGAAGAAAAAGCAAATTTAAGAAGTGGACAGATCTCAAAAAGATGCATCATTTGTGATGCATAAGCAGCATGCCCTAGCTCGTTCAGTTGCCCTGGCAGATCACTGACATGTACATGGAGTGACTCTACCTCTCTCCTGCAGGCCCTTGTCTTTCTCCTCGTAACCAGAAAAAAGCCGGATTCCAATGTGAATACATAAGGTAACACGATCTCTCTGTTTGTTGTTGTTGTTTCTAGCAGTATGAGTTTCTGCATGCCCCAATGCAAGAGAATTTCAGAAGTCTCATAATTTACTTTTTGCCTCTTCACCTCCAGAAGGGAATACCATCATGTTTTCCTCTAACAGCCCAATCCTTCAGGCCTCTGTCCTTATCTCTTCTCAGGCTCTCTGTTTGTTCTTTGCATAGCATCTCTCCTTGCCTCCTCTGGGAAGTTCACTTGCTTGGCAGCAGCATGTGTGTGAGCACCAAGAGAATGGTTGGCAGGCAGAGAGACCCCACCTTGGTTACGTAGTGATCAATGGCAGAAAAAGGTCTCCCTGTTCAGAGCAGGTTAATCATCTGCTGGCTGCAATTTTCATCCCTTCCCAGGCATGAGGAAGCCAGATAGAGCTCTGGCTCCTGTTGCAGTGAAGAAGGAGCAAAACTCAAAAGGTGCTGAGGGACAGTCTAGGAGACTACTTCTAGACTCTTTCCCATTGCTGCACAGCCAAGACAAGACAGCAGCAGCCACAGCAAACTGATAACAGAAACAGTTCAGAAAGAGTAAGAGAAGGTTTTAGCACAGTGGTTCCCCTTCAAGCACCTGAACTGGCAGAGGATCCTCCTTCCAGCATCTGTCACAGCTGATGTGATACGTATTTCCATACAGAAGGCTCAGTCAGTTACTCTGACTGAAATAAGACCACAGCTAGACTTGGACTGAGCAACAGCATGTACTCTTTGTGGCTAAAGCTACAAACTCTTTTATTTGTGTTTGTTTGTTTGTGTTTAATGAATTTTCTTTTAGAACAAAGCTCAGAGAAGGCTGAACTTTACACTTTCAGTTCTCACACTGCCAAGGATGGGTTTTTACTTTTCTATTGCCCCTTCAGTCATGCATGAGCCATTTAATGATCATGTAATCATGTGCGTGATTGATGGGCGGTGCTGGAGAGAGGTTAAGTGGCGTAATCTTGATTATGGCTTGAAATGTTTAGGGTTGGAAATGAAGAATGAGATCCCCCCACTTTCCCTGCATCACTTGAAAGCAATTATTGTTGCCTCAAAGATGTGAGATCTGTTGAAAGTAATAAATTGTCGATTGCTTATTTTCAGGGTAGACAACAGTCAGCTTTTAATCAGCTTTTCATCACTGCTAGAGTACTATTAATTCTCTTAAAAATAATTAGAAAACAGAAAAGAAAATTTATTTTTATCCAGGTAACTGGGACTTTAAGAAAAAAAAACATCTACAGATTTGCAGAAAGAAAGTTAGCTTGGTTGTACATTTAATTATGCTTCCTGGTGTTACAGGTATTAGCATCAGAATAGGAATCAGTATTTTGAGCCACCTTGGGTGGACGTTAATTTCTGCTGAACTTTTATTTTCAAGGAAACAGATTTCAGGAGTCTTTCATTTCTCTGATCTCTGGCTGTTCATAGGATCTTGTCTTTCAGATCCCCACAATATACATTTTTTCTATTGCTGAGCAGGTGAATCGTGAATATTGTCCTAAAAGAAACAGTACCCAAACTTAGCTATAACAAAGAGGGCAACTTCTGATTTTCAGTCATATTAGAATTAGGAACAGGTATGGAATGTCTCAGCAGATAAAGCTTTTCTGTGTTTTCAGACAGGCAACGGAACTAGACAGAGTCCCTCCATCTCACATAACTTTCCAGTAACTTTCCCTGCCAATAATCCCACTAAAACACACGCTCAGCATGCCTCATTAATATTTTCACCGTATTGCCACATACACCTTTATCGGTACGCTGGTTGTAACTCAAATGCATGAATGCTTTGCTAGATCCCGAGACAACTGCTGTTGCTCTGTTGTTGAATCACTGATCAGCAGCTATTTGCCCTTCAGGGTGGTGATGAGAGAAGGTCCTATGTGTTGCTAAGGTGCACTTTAGTGGCAACAAGCCTTCAGTAAGAAGGCTGGAGGACAGACGTGCTTTGTTGTTCTCCTGTTGCAGGGCACCTCTCCTCTGAGCCAAAGAGAGATGCCCTTCTTGACTGCAGGTGCTAGTAAAATGCAAGTGCTGATATCCAGCATGAGTTACATGAACCAAAATGTAATGGACTGTAAAAAAAACAGATCAGACTGGATTTTGTTTTCCAAGGGGTGAGTAACTAAAGGGGGTGTGAGAGGCTGAGCTAATTAAGTACTACCCCATCAGGACTCCAGTGGCTGTATTTTTTTATTTGGTGGGGTTTTTTCAGTTGCCTTTTGGAGATGAATTGTGATTCACTGTAAAAAAGGATTCTTCTTGTGAATCGATCAGTGTTAGACCTGTCTGACCTACTAGTGTCTCTTTAAAGATTGATGAACTGGAACACAAAAGTGAAACTCTCGCACTTTAACTGTTCCCATCTGAGTTTCCTGCACTGTGAGATACATTTTTAAAGAGGCCTATGGAGTGATTGCATCATTGATTCAAACTCTAAGGTTATTGCACAAAACATTTCCACAGCCTGGCACTAGGCAAGACAGCCACACAAAATGAAAGAAGGCTGTTAGCAATGACAGTCATGGGACTGGTTTAGATTAAAAATGCACTACATTTCAGGGACCATAGCTGGAATTTGTTAGGCCTTTTACTTGAATACTGGTCACTAATTAAATACAAAACAGCAACGGTAATTAAAAAAAAAAAAAAAAAAAAAAGAAAGAAAGAAAAGAAAAGAAAAAGATGGAAAAATCACTTACTGTGTTTATATGTTTATATTATCCTCACTCCAAGGGAAACCCCTTCCTCGAAGCAGACAACCATTTTGGCCAAGATTAACAAGAGTGGCTGCACGTAACCGAATCTTCACTCACCAGAGGGTACCGCTGTATCCAAAGAGAAATATACAGAGTTTTTATTTAGAGTTGTGCCTAGTGCTGTTTCAGGCAAATCCCACCTGTTTTTTCATAGGTATCTACTGCCAATTTAGTCTAATATTTTAATTTTCAGCCAGGGATGAAATCCTGCCCACCTCTACCCTCCCTTAAAATTCACAGACAATTGTCAAAACTCCTTCTGTGCTCACAGATAATGTTTGGTGAGCATCCAAAGGACATTTTTGAGAGAGTGAAACCACCCTTATTTCACCATCCTAGTCATTTTTGGTTTTCTAAGCTTATGGCTTTGAGTAAATAGAATAAATACTTGGGTATTTAGCTGTTCAGCTTCATTCAGACTCTGCAATTTTAGAAGGTATTTGTGAGTATGAATTGGTTTATAGGACCTGTATGTCAGGAATACAGCATAACCCGCTTGGTATACTGACACTACTGCACAAAACAGACTAAATATCCATTGGAGGTTATGGTTTACCGCATTTTTAATTATTTTTGCATGCCAGTCAAAGATAGTTGGCCTCTTAAACTATGGTTTTCTCCTTTTTAATTTAACTGTTCAATCGTAGAGGAATTCCTAATTATTTCTCTGCTTGCAACAGGACCATCCAACTTATTACCTGAGAATAGCAATAGTGCATAAATAATCTATTGCCTTTTTAACATGAAGATTTCAGCATCTGGTCTTCAAGAATATGAAAAATTTCTTATTTAATAATGAATATTCCTGTCATAGTCACCCTACCTGGAAAGTATTAAATACCTTCTGAAGCTTCCTGTTCTCCATTCAGGAGCATTTAAGGTTAAATAGATGATTCAACAGCAGTGTCCTCTCTTACAGAAGAAACACAGAAGTGCAGGCAGATATCATGAGCAGACTGGCTGTTGCATAAAGAGCCAAGACCTGCAAGCTACTTGCTAGTATTCAGGCTAGAAATGCGAGTGTTGCACCGAGGAGATAGTAGGATGGGATTTAGAATCATATAATGGTTTGAGTTGGAAGAGACCTTAAAGATCATCCAGTTCCAACCCCCCTGCCATGGGCAGGAACCACCTCCCACCAGACCAGGCTGCCCAAGGCCCCATCCAACCTGGCCTTGAAGACTTCCAGGGGTGGGGCAGCCACCACTTCCCTGGGCAACCTGGGCCAGGGCCTCACCACCCTCCTTGTGAAGAATTTCCCCCTTATGTCTGGTCTAAATCTTCCCCTCTCCAATTTATAGCCATTCCCTCTAGTCCTATCAATAGATGGCTTTCTAAAACATCCTTCCCCAGCTTTCTTGTACACCTCCTCCAGGTACTGAAGCATTGTCATTGTTGTTCTGTGCTAGGATCTATACTAAGTTAGCGGAGTTCTCTGAATATGGTTCTCAAGCCTGGCTTAAGCTCCGTTGCAACAGGCTAGACACAGCTGTAGAGCTGTAGAGCTGCGTCTGGGAGCCCTTGGAGCTTTCATCCACCAGAGACCTCTGGCCCACCTCTCTCCTGAGACTTATGTCTTAAAGCAGACAACTACAACCATATGCTGCGTATGTCTTACACAGTGTTGAGCAAAAGCCAAAGTGTTGGTGAAAACCAAAATCCAGAGGCTGCTCCCCTGGCATGGAATGCCAGTAACAGCAGCTCCGCTGTGACTGGGTAGGTTTCAACTGAATTCGCACAAAGAGCGGGATTTTTTTAAAACACCTCTAAGAAAGATCTGCTGAGCACCATGTAATAAAAAGAAAGACAGAACAGACTTGACAGGTTTGCAGTTAATTTTCCTTTGCTCTTATTTATATCTTTGATCCTGGCAGTCTTCCTCTTCTGAATGAGAAACACTGGCTCCCATTTGTTACTCCTAACACAGCAAAACCTATAACGTGGAAGGTGTTTGCTACTCATTTCATTGACACAAGTATTACGTTTAATCAAAAGCTGAAGCAAGACAAAATTAATAAAACAAAGTAGAGCATGAGGCACTCGTCTAGCCTCGTCGCTTCGCAGTTTGGCAGGGTCTTGCTGGGTAGAAACTTAAAGAGTAAATTTTGTCTGCCTATATCACACGCTATATCGTCAAACTGATTCATGAAAGCTCTACAGAGATATCCTAACAGACTTCTCCACTCACATCCTATCTACTGAAGATTCTTATGCAGACTTTTTATAAAGTCTCTCTCCTGACCTTTCCCATTATAAGTGCAGCCTACTTAAAACATACCCCTCTTTCCAACCACCCAGCTGAACTACTTCAAACAGGACAGCCATAAATCTAGCATTAGGAGAAGGCAGAGTCTGAAAATCTATGTGGACCAGCTGTTGTCTTACCCCAGAAAGCTAAAGGAAATGCCCAGAAAAGATAGAAATAACTAACTTTCAAAACAACTGTTAGACAATGCAATTGCAACAGAAGAGCAGTGACCCAAAGACCTGAAGCAGAAGCTCAGCCATGCTTGTCAAATGATGTATTTGTAGCTACACTGAGATTTGAAAATATATTCTGAAAAAGCTTGAAAACCAGCATGACTTGGGAGTCATTTAGAGTTTGAGCATAAGAAGTGTGAAAGGTTTATTCAAGGCACAGTACTACACACAACTGTTCCCACTGGGCAATCCACCAGTGGAATTTGTGTGGTTGCTTGCTCTATTGCATGAGACAAAAAAAAAAGAACAAGAGAGTTTCTGACACAGAGCAGCCCTTCCTGCAGAACACCGTTTATGTTCTCCTTTAATATGATCAACAGGTATGTCTTAATAGAGCAGCTCCTCCTAACAGCTCCTCCTCTGTATTCTGTACTCTGACAAGAGCTACGCGACATCAAAAGCAACACCGGATGAAAGACAGCAGCTCCAAGATTCCCATTTCATCATGCATAATTTGTAAAGCTAGTCAAAAAATAGCAAGCAATTTAGTCTGGAGTTTTGCCAGCTCTGATACTCATAGTACATGTGGTCAGAGAGTAGAATTTGCCATTCACTGGAAAAACAATCAGCTCGTAACCTGACTTCCACCACAGCAGACAAAGCCAGTAAACATTTCTATTGATCGGAGAAGAACTATTTTCATCAGGCTACACTGGACATGAAACATCTGCAGAGTCAAGGCCTACCTAAGCTGAAGCTGGGGCATGCAGTTCCAAGAATTTATCATTCCCAATACATAAGCAATTTTCAGAAGAATAAGCAATTGAAGAAACTATGAAATCACACTGAAAATTAAAGAAAAGGGTATTATAAATGGTGTTTATGCAATACTCCAGGTTATGTTACAGCATATCGACATATACAACAAATTAAAACAGCTAATTCATCTTACTACCTTCCACTGATATTTTTTTAATTAAGTCACTTATCTTTACCTACATATTTAAGAATGTATATCTTTCATCATTCATCTCTTAAAGAAAATCAATGTGGTCCTGATTTGCTACAGCTCCAACAAGCAAGCAGTATTAGCTAAGATAAGACAGGCTACTAGAAAAATAATTCATTAACTTTATTAACAAGCCCTGAGAAAATGTTATTGAGCAATTTCATGCATCTTGAAGTCTGAATTATGAACCAGAGGCATAATGGTGTTCCATATGACTAAAATACATGTAATAGATATTAAATAGAGAAGGAAAAGGCAGAAAACTATTAAAAACTATTAGAAAAGTTCAATGAAACGTTGTAGCATTCATCTCTAACACTGAAATGTACTATAAAAACCACTGTCAGAAAACTTCACAGTTCATACGAACAAAGAGAGCTAATCGGTAGCACTGGTTTAGATGCGAGTGTCTAAATGCCCGTCCACTGTACAGTTTTGAAATATTTGCACATCAAAACAGACTCCAACTTTACACTTGGGATTCTAAAGCTTTATAAAAGACACCATATAAAGAGTAAACTTTGAATCTCAGTTTCTTGAGGAAGCAGACTTTTTCTAGTCATCTTAAGTGTCCTTTTCTTCTCAGGGTGACCTTAACTTTCAGGTTTGTAAAATGGTTTCCTCTTGTGTTCAATCCTACTGTGTAATAAATTTTAAAAATGACTATTTATCTTCTTTAATATATTAGTCATATGGAGCAGGAGAAGCCTCTGTGGGAATTTTTGCTATCGAGTTTGCTCAAGCTTAAGTCAATGCTGATTTAGAAAATATAACTTACATTTTAGTAACAAACAGTCATGAATATTTTTATTGGAATAACATCTTTCCATTCTCCTCCAGCAGCACGTTTAGTTTATCGGTTGCAAGACTATATATCGGTGTATATTTACAGTGACCGAGCCAATTTGAAAGTAGTGCTTTTATGTTGCCCATCTTATTACATGTTTACAAGCCTGAATCACTAGCATTTGGAAAACAAATAGATCTGATGGCTCTGAAAAACATAAACGAAATGCAAATTAAACAGGCAGGTATCAGTTATACTTATTTCTGAAATGTGAGAATCAGTGCATTGTTCAAAAACTGCCTTTTGCACAAGTTATATTTAAGCAAGCCTAAATATTTTTAGATTTTGCCTTGCTAATCATGACCTCAGCTGCTTGCACCATGTAATGACAATAATGAATAAACATGCTGTGCTTATGAAGAACTAGAGCCTAACAAGCTGATCAATTGTTAATTCTATAAAGTGACTAAAACGTGTCTCTACTATCAATAAGTAAATCAGCTTCTATTTGTGAGACTAATGCACCTTGTACATATCCTCCAGCTATCCTGCCCTTCTCTATAATAATGTAATTATCAGTTTGGTCATATTTAAGTACAACCTGGATAGGATTTGATATTATTTTTGTCTTCAGGGTGGAAAAATGGAAGGAAAAATTGCTTGGATAGTTAAAGAAACATACTACATTTCAAAGGAGGATGTAGATTTTCCATTTGCCCTCCAATTTGTTATATATAATTATTCATTTTAAAACTGATTATTTTACAGTATTAGTATTATTCTTATATCTTACAGACTGTTATCAGACAGGCATTTCAGAGAAGGTGGCTTTTTATTAGTAAAATCCTCTTGCTCTAAGCCTCTGTAACAAAGAATTTAAACAAAAGACAACAATGCTCATTAAGTGTAACAGAAGATGTTACTACTGTAGGAAAAGGCATTTAAAACAAGATCAGTTTAACCTTATTCAGTTTTTATTTTTCCTCTTAAAGGAGGAAAACACCAAAGGCGTATAAAGTTTTCAGCCATAATACAATTGTGTATATTCCAAATACGTGAATTACAAATAACTGCCAGTCTCTACTACATTTCCAAACAAGATCTAATAGTAATAGGTTACTCATTGCTGCTCAAGAAGAAGAATGTGTAACATATGCAAAAAACAAGAGTTTTGCTGAAAATACCTGATTTCCTTCTCATTCCTACAGCCATCTGCAGAGATGCTAGGTGAATGCAGCAACCTGTTCACCTGCTCGACACAGCTCATCTCAGCCTGGGGTGCAACCAGAGAGCAAGCATAACCTAAAGGCTCTTGTAGGTGAATGATGCACACTGGCAGAGCAAGGAACTGTATTTAAAGTTGCTGCACCCTTTTCAGAGTTATAAACCCTCCTTATTCCTAAAGGTTTAAGGTTTCTGTGTCTATTCTATTGTTAAGCCTAAATATATATCACAAAAATACATTAGAAACATCTACGGAAAGGAAATGTTCTGGAGGGAAATGCTATCAGTTGTGTGAATAAGCTCTATACCAATTAATTTCCAACACTTAACAAACCAAATGAACCTATTCATTTCTCAGGTGGAAGGTTACACTAATTCTATCAGAAACTGCCCTGCTTCACCTCAGATCCATCCCTCGATGTCAATTTGCTGTCGTAAAGAAAAAAGAATCCTTTTTACCCAATATTCTTGTAGATCAAGAGAATCAGTGAAGGTTTTTAAAAGCAACTTCTTCTAACAAAATGTTGTTCTTTTAATGGTCACTGAACAGAAACAGATGTGTAAATAACAAAAGCAGAATGAATCATTGTAGCAGCACAACAAAAATATGGGGATAATTTAGTAGTACAATAGTTAGTTTGCTTCTTCCCCCTGCAGCCCCAGTTAAGCCTACATACCCTGTAACTGATAGATATTTCCACAGTTTAACTGTTACCCCAGTCGTGCCTTTCGGCTAAATAAGGCAGTGTCAACTACTCTCTTATATTCTTCCAAATAATGGATATTAACTCAAAGGTTCAGAGACACTGTTTAACTTAGAAACATTACAGGAATACATGCATATGACAATCTTTGTATATTTCACAGAATTACTAGACCTTTTTTTTCAGATTCAATGGCCTATTTTATGTGCAAGACCACTCACTGCTGTTAACGTGTTTGGGGAAAATTTTATAGCACTTGACTTCTAACCGTGGTGCTTCACAGTCATTAAACTGACAGCGCTCAGTGCTAATAGTAATGCAGTAAACACAAGCCCTTCAGAGAGTCAGGATCAGTCTTTTACAGCTACCTGTGTTCATGCTGGGCCAATTCCAGTGGAAGCAGTAAAACAGTCATGGAGTGAGGTACAGCTGCATACAAAGAGGAAAAGATTTAGCCTCTAATAACAATGCCAGCTGATCGATGTTAACTTCATTGGCTCACTGCATCCCATTTCCCCTGGGGAGGAAGAAGTGCTGTGGCCCCCACGCTGGGTTTCGGGGCAGATCAGCCACAACAGCCTTCTCTCTGCTCAGCTGTAAAACTGTGCCCAACGAGATTCCCCTTAACCCAAGGAGCGTTTCAGAGCAGTGTGGGGAGGCTCAGCCAGTCCCTCTCAGGAGCTGACGCACGTAGTGCACACAGGTGGCACTGGAAGAGTTGTGGGGCATCACAAAATTTTCCTTCACACTCTTACTGCTTTTTCTAGGAATAGAGGAACCAGATAACCTTAATATAGACCTAGCATTGGCACAGTCCCTGGCAATGGCCAGAAGAGGAGATAACAGCAAAGAGGAAGAGAGGTGAGCCCTCCTCCCTTGCTGGTAACCCTCTCCACTGAGCATTTGCCAGGAAAAAGGAAGGAAACCAACAAGGAGTGTGGGCTGCCTGAATGCCCAGCAGAAGGACCATCACCAGCAACTACAGATTCTCTATTTCCTTTTCAGAGTTACAGGGAACAAAGCATCTCAAAGACTTAATTTAAGAAGGGCATATTTACCCCACGGCTTGTGTCCAAAAGCGTACTTCTGTTATAGATCTCAACCATATCTGTCTTCTAGATTAAATAAAACAAGAAGTTTCATTTAGGAGTCAAAGTTAAATGAATCTTGCTAGGAAATTATAATATGGTTACATTATATTCATTTCTGAAATAAAGCATTTCTCTTCTTCTCTCCAACATTACTAGCATGTCACAGCAGCTTAAATTAAAAAAGAAACATTTATTTTATCACCCTGATATCAGCTCACTGCAATATAACATTTTTGTAACAGGAAAATATCACCGCTTAGCATCATAAATTCAGTAGTGCAACAAGATAAATTTTTCCTATTAATGTAAACCGCTGTACCTCACAATATATCTACATCTGCAATGCACTAGTATTTGCTGATCAGACTATCATAAACACATAATTCTCATTGAAGAATGGTAACTATGTTCTCTAGACTAAAACAGCCACAGCCTGGTCCTTCAGACAGATTCATTCATGCAGGGATGTTCCGGCTTGAAGGTGACAACATGAAATAGCATTGTCCCCATAACTAGAGTCTAGATAATACAGCAAATGGCACCAAAGTACAGTTACTCCTTAATTATACACGCACAGGAAGTATGCTGGAATCTTTATTAACTTGTATATATATAAATCCCAGGGATGCACATATGAAAGGCTGGGTAACCTATCAAGTAAGAATTTCCAAATTTCTCACAGAATAACTGAGGTGATGCTGAAATCACTCAAAAAACAGTTGCTCTTTTAATTTAGTTGAAAAGAAAAGTCACTAACCATTCAATGCTGCTTATAACAACTAACGTTGCTCCTTTCCCCTGTTACACTGAGATTAACGCTCTGCAACATGCACTAAATGGGAAATTGGCACACAGTTTAAGAAATACAAACATGTTAATTAATAACCTAAATTACACAAATACAAGCCTAAGAGTAGCCATTTGTTTTAAAAAGCTAAAAGAATTCATATTAACTGGTCTATCCATGTCTAGACACGACTCAAATTTTTCTGATTTAGTTAGCAGTTTCTTGCATGCTAGAAAAAAAAGCTTATATATTCTAAAGCATCAGAGTCCTGCTCTGTTTTAAGGGGTTAGCTGCTTCCAGAACCAGCAAGGCTAGGCTGATTCCAGTTATGGTGCATCCCTTGGTTCAGAAGGATGGAACGCACGACTAAGTCATGATTTCAAGTGAATAACTGGAGAACAGAAAGGGGCAAGAGCTCCCCTTCAAGGGCTGGGATCTAAGTCCTTTAACCAGACTGGTAACACACCTGTTATTTTAAAGGAGGGAGGAAAGAACTTGTTACTGATGCTGTGCAGAGGGGAACATCTTTTGAGGAGAAAGTCCTGACCACACCAGAGTTTCTATTGCACAGATGTTCCCCGTAAAGTGTAACTGAAATTGAAACACAACAGAAGAGGCAATAAAAACAACAGGTCACCTTCTGAGTCACTGAGATACCTGCTACTACTTTCCTTCATTTGAGCTTTACTCTAGCACAGTTGTACCAAGTTTGAGAAAATTGGTCTTTCAGCTCACAGCCTTTCAAAAATAATAGCTGGGAAATACAAAATAAAGCAAAATTGGCTAAACTCATGGTCCTTTGTTCCTCCTTATAAGCCTCTTCAGCATAGTAAAGAGGCTTCAGTGACACTGACCAAGAGAAATCCCCATAGCTTGCAAGTATTCAGGATGCTTTGTCACTGCAAAGCAGCTCAGATTGCTCTGCCTCACCTCAGGTGAAAATGTTCTGTGATCTTCTGATCTGCAGGGTTGGCACTGACCTCAAAACAACCGCTTGCATGATGGTTATCAAATTTTTCAAAGAGAAAAAGAGGTGCTGAGGAAGTTCTCCTGCTAGACCTTGAGAGGGGGCAAGGAGTCCCAGGGCCATAAACTGTGAGAGTGAGACAAGGAAAATCCAATATCTTGGATGAAAAGTACATATATAGGAGAGCTCTTTATTCTGAATGTGCTTCCAAAATCCAAAAAAAACCAGTTTTGTCCGACTTTCCTCAGGAGACTGGAACAAGGTTTAGCACTCCAAGGCACCTTGCCTCTCCATATTCATATTGATAGTGAGTTAAAAGAATAAAAGATTTGTCTTAGAGTGTTATTAAAGTTTGATATACCAAATAAAACAATTTCTAGTATCTACGTATTCAGGACTGAGTGTAGTTTAAGAGCTCAGATTTTCACTGGCTAATGCAGCTTGGTGTCTGTGCATGAAGGCAGTGATTTCAAGATTGCACAAGAAAATTATTGGTTTTTTACATGAACCTGAGATTTAGTTGTTTTCCATCAAATATTTTACTGTTTACCTATTAAATGTACATTTTTTTTCTAACACATGATGAATACTGGCCAAATCCTGCCCTTTTCATTCAAAGCCCAGTCCTTAACTGGGCAGGTTGCCTGGGAGAGGACAGCAGGTGCTGGCCTTAGATTAATAAAAGGTTGGCATGGGGAGAGCAGGAGCTGCTCCGCACGAGTACGACCAACTGGTTGCCAATTCGGATCTAATCCAGAGCGATCACATCTGGAAGGCAATACCAGGTAACATCTGCACAGTGAGATATGTGATCAGAACCGGTGGATTTAATCTGTCTCTTAGAAATTTATGTAAATCTATACAAAAAATGAACTCAATGGGAATCTTTTTGTGCAATTTAGATCATATCTCAGAACTACCAGAGCTGGAGCAGCCTTCTAGGCATCTGAGGAAAGGGGCCATGGAATAAGTGGCATGGACCCAGACTACTTCTGCACCAGGGAGAAAGCTCTTCAGTATTGGACCGAAATCTATCACCAAGCCTCTTGTATCATTTTGCCTGTGTTTTCTTCAATAATTAGGAGCTTTTAGCTGTGAGAGTACATCAAGCCTGTAACTTCCACAAGCACTGAGGATGCTCAGAAAAAAAGATAGCAAAGATCAGTATGAAACTAGAAGGTAAAAAAAAAAAAAAAGACATCTGGTACAGCATCATCTAAATATAAGATAGTAAGTAATAGCATTAAAAAAAATCTATTCCACACAGATGAAAATCATTACAGTTCTCTTGAGACCCTCTCTCTCTGCAGTAACCCATGTCATTTTCTAGCTAGTAAAAATATGCCCCAGGATTTCAAAAGACGGTAACATTCTTCTAATTTTAATATCCCCCTAATCCAATAATGGCTTGTTTACTGCTTTCTAATTTAAAGGTAATTCATTAGACATATCCTGTCACATCTTCTGGGCAATGAAGGCACAATAATCACACACACCTCTGAGGCATGTTGGTTGTACCGCGAATATTCTATGTGGCTCCCTCAATATAAATGGGTATTGATGCCATGGCACTGATAAGGGAGTGCATGTGTGTGCGTACATATAAATTACAAATAAAAATATTAAAAGACTTCAAGGATGAACTCTGGACCCAAAAAATTTCCATTTAAAACTAAGAATTCTAGCAAACAGAAAATGTTTAAGCGATCATAACTGATTTGTGTGCTAATGTTTGTGATAGTGACACAAAGGGTCTCACACAGCCAGCAACGAAGCCCGCAACTGACCTGTGGGGAGTGAATGACTCTTCTGCAAAATTATGAAGATTAAGAAAACATCAGACAAAGACTCAGCCTGAACTCAGAAATGCACACTTCTGGAGCCAGACCATGCTCAGCAACATCTGTTGTGATTCTGAAAAAGCTACCCAAGACAGCTGAGTTTTTGAGCAACCCTACAGCAATGTAACAGGAACTGCGGCCAAGGGCTTCAAACCTGCTAGACTTTGGCAGCATGGAGGCACCAAGGTCCTGGGGTGAAGGCAAGAGCGCAACAGGAGCGATAAGCACAGCATGGGGAAAGGTGCTTTCCTGCCTCGCCAGATACTGCAGCATCCATCTGGTCACACAATTTCCCTCCTCACTCCCCTGACACAGAGTCAGTGCCTACCTCCACGTGAGCTCTACTCCAAGCAATAAGGAAGCAATTTGCCACAGGTAAATCCACGGCGTGCTCAAACATGTTGTTCAGGTGGCTTTCCTGCCACAAAGGCTGAGAAATCTTTAGCTATTTATATCTTGACAGCAATCAGCTCATTCACATCATCTCTCTCTGTACCAGGGAACCAACACGTCCCTTTTCAACAATCTCTTCCAAGAGGCAAAACCCTTGATCAACCAGCCTAACCACACACACTTGGCTATGCAATAAAGGATGCCTGTGCCAGAGGAGGGCACAAGACTGAGAAACACAATGAAACTGGGCTAAGAAACTATGTTTGTCCAAACTTGCCAAATTCCTTCACAGCAGGATCACCACAACAGTTTGGAAGACAGTTTGGGTCAGTACATGTCCAAAACCATCACCTCATTGGCTGTTGGTGATGCAATGCCCAGGCATTAACCCCCAGTGACTGCAGGTTTAACACCACGCATATCACAGCATCTACATAACAACAATGAACAAGAGTCTTAGAGGGTATTGCTGGATTAGGAAATAAAGCAACTTGTTGAAACAGAAGTTGCATCTCTATTTCCAGCATTTTTTTTTTCTTTTTAGTGAAGTTGGTGGGGTGAGGAAATAACACTTGGTCGCTGCGAGGAGTGGGCATTGTAATAGCTCTGTTTGAAAGAAAGTAAACCTTCAAGATCTCCCACTCAAAAAGGTAAAAGCGCCAGTGGTGAGAAACTAACTGATCTGGAAAATAAAAGTATTTCAGGAGCTATAAAATCAGTAGCCAAAGTTGAAAACATTTCTAAAAAGGGGGAAAAAAATTTTAAAAGTAAGGGTGGTCTCTGCAAAGCAAGCTTGTCGCTTTGCTGGTGACATCTTCCTCGCTAAAACGACTGTGGCAGCAAGTGAAACACACACAGAGATGTACATAGATGTATTTACCCGTAACACAAACCCTAGAGGTGTTAGGGACCGGCGCTCCCCCGGCCCCACTCCCGGGCTCGCCCAGCCCGCAGGGTTCGCTCGAAAACGCGAATAACCTAAGGAGGCTGGGCGACCCTCCCCTTGGGGAGCGGAGAAGTCGCGGTTCCCGGCCGCCCTCCCGATAAGCGGAGTTTCCCCCGCGATGCTGCCCCCCGCATCCCAGCCCCGCTCCCCGGGTACCGCTTACCTGGCCGCCGGCTCGCCCGGGGAGAGCCTGAGCCCAAGCGCCGCGGAGGCAGGAGCGAGGGTGCCGGGAAGGGGGGAGGAATCGTCCGCGGGAGAGCGGGGAGCGCACCTGGATCGGGAGCTGCGAGGAGGATGCTCCGCACGCGGCGCCCGAAGCGGCTCCGCAGCTCCCCCCGCGCTCCTCCTCTTCAGAGACGGGGGAAGGGAGCAGAACGCTACGGCTTTGCTTGCTCTTCCACCTCCGCGGGGCTCCCTCCTCCCTCCCTTCGCCTCTCCCCTGGCTCCACGCGAAGCGCGGAGCTAAAACCGTCAGCGCAAAGTGCCCTCTCCTGCTGCTCTCGCTCCGGGGGAAGGTCGCGCTGCCCCCCGGAGGCAGAGCCGCACCCCCTCCTGCTGCCGGGGCTTTTAACTGCCTAGCCGAGCCCGGACCTTATTTCAGCGTCCGAGCGGCGGCTGCTCAGCCGAGGGAAGAGAAAAAGAGACGTTTCTTCAGCTCGCAGCCCAGCCGGAGTTCACAGCATCTTTTGGAGGCAGCAGCAACTTGAGAAGAGCGCAAAGGGTCAGGGCCACACGTTCCCCCCACCCCTTACCCTCTATAGGATCCCTGCTGCCCCATACTCTGCAGCTCTACAGGTTATCAATGAGTTATCACCTTCAGAAATGTAGTTTAAGTGAAAAAGCCAAAGAGGGTGTTTCAGGTCTGCAAAGCCAGGGTCTCATCGACAGGCTTTCCGCCAGCCAATGGGGAACAGATCCTGCTCTTGCTCTGCCATTGGCTTTCTATACAACCTTTATCACCCCACATTACACCCTCAACGTTTCCTGTAACTCTGGCACTTACTTAAACAGTGATGTCTAAATCTGTGCTCCAGCGGGAGCCAGAATCATTGACGCATCTATAGGTATTGGTCTCATTTGTGTGAGACGGGGCAGAAGTGACGGTCGAGCTCAGCGCGATGCTGGGCTGACCTTGGCTATGTCCCTAAATGCTGTTGTGACACAAGTCATCGGCGTCCTGGGCAAACATTCCTTCAGTGGGAAGAACCACAGAAAACATGCCCTGGGGAACAGGGCAGGCTACTTTTATCACAGTTACCGATGTGGAATTGCATATTGCCTTTCAAGTTGTCCATGTGTAACTTTTCTAGTGCACGTGTGAAAACCAGGAAAAATCTCAGTAGCTTTCACACCACAGTTCATTGTAAATTAATAATACAGCAGCAGACTCTCACACCTTGGATAAATTCATTTAGCCTGAAAGAAAGGCTCCAAATCCCTGCCTTTGCTCTCCCTCATCCCATGTTAGCATAACTCAGCTACGCTCTTTTAATCAACAGGAGCTACGATACAGTTAAAATAGGAGGGAACAAGCCCCACAGCATCAGATCACATCTCTCCACCTCATTCCTTGTGTGGAGCTACCAACTTCTTGCCTACTGTCCCTGACACAACACCCCTCCAAACCTTCACAAAGACTAGAAAAGGGGACAGAGAAAAGGCAGAGAGGGAAAGGAGCTTCAAGCTTGCACAATTGTCACAGGTAGATCTGAGGAAAAGGGAAAGAACTGGGTGTTCCAGGGGGAAAGGGAAAGATTTAAAGGACAAGAGGCAAATCAGCAGGGAAAAGAGGAACTGCCTGGGGAACAACTAGTTGAAAGCAGGCTGGTCAGGACATCAAACATGCGTTACGTAGGATCAATACCCACCCCAGTATGTGGGAACAGAGCAGTTCACTTGCCATGGGTGCTCTTACAGCTGCTGAGCTGCAGGAGACAAGAGTTCACCGCTCTCCCCAACCTGGTGTTATCCTGTGCTCACGTTTCCCTTCCAAACCACCTCTGTCTCAGGTCCATCTCTTAGACTCGGTTTTCCCACCCAGAGAATGGAGACAGCCACATTTCGTGAGCAGGGCTGCTGTCAAAATGAATTAAGTGATGTCCAAAGAGTACTTTGAAATGCAGATGTTATGCTCACTAGTTTTAATGCCTCCAAAGCGGTCTCCAGATATCTCTAAATCCTCAAGATATCCCTGATCAATTCCTGTTTTACAGATGAGGAAGCTGAGCAGAGGGAGGGATGCTTGAGTTCATCTCCTTTAAGTCAGGTTCTGTGGGTCCCCCTGACCTTGCCGTGGCTCAGGCTCCCAGTGGCCAACTCACAGTGACCGAGTCTCATCCAAAGACATATTTTGTTGGTGACAGACCAAGCATCGTACACCCGATTACTAACCCCCTATAAAGCTATTTCCTCTGACAAGTTAATGCTCAGATTTCAGCTCCCCTCCCCGAGCTGGGCATTACACATATTTCTGCACCCACTGTGCCTTGCAGGACTCCCCACCAGAAAATGTGGGAATTGTGGGGCTGAATTAGATCTCTCCCTGTCTTTTCCTTGTCTTTGTAAGTGTACTGGGAAGGAGCAGGACACCGGAGCTTCTAGTCCCCAGGCCTGTGATCAAATTATCTCTCTCTCTGTCACACATCCTAATCATCACAGCTGGCAGTCATGCCAACAATATTAACGCTGCTGAGTAGCTTTCAGTTTTGCAATTAGCAAGGTTTTCTGCTTCCCTCAAATAAAAAATAGGCTTGCACTACTTAACGCTGCATAAATGTTACAGATACATCCAAGGCCCATGGTACTGTTGTGTTGAGATGAACCGACAGTAAGTGTTGTACATATTTTAAATCTTCTGAAAATTACAACAGTTACAAAGCTCATTATTTCTAAATGTGTTTGTCCTTCCCCTCTTTTTTATTTGCAAAATTAGGCAATGCACAGTTTAAATAAACAACTATTGTACTATTAAACATTGATTAAAGAAAAAGGTTCCATTTAAATTATTAAGTGGTAAGATAAAAAGCATCCCTTCCCTTTTGTATGCTACTTTATTCAGAAGTCAAACTTCTGTAGTCTCACTGAATGCTAATGAGCAGCATAATAATGCACAAGGGCAAGAGGGGGCTGAGTAATTAAAAACAGAGGGCAGAAATCAAAGGGCTTGAAATATACTTACCAAAATAATTCAATTATACATTAGAAACCTGGGATAATCAAGACACATCCCACAGTTCCATTCATCATTATGCCCCAATTTAATATCTAGACTGGTCTGCTGTACGCAGGAAGCAACAACTGGGACTTCCACGTGCGATACTTCAGCTGAAGAGACAAAGGCAATGTGCACTCAGGTCCCGTTCTCATCATGCTGCTCCTTGAAAATGGCTTCACTTGACTGAGTATATTCTCAGTTAAACTGATTCAAGGAATCATATTTAGCCACAAGCTACGTCTGTATTGGTTATATATTCCTTTTCTCTTCAGCCTCACAATTAACACAAACCAGCACACCCACCATTTAAAGTTCCCCATAAATCCATCTCCCACCTCTCTCCTTGGCTTCACCTCTTCGTGTGGTTTCAGGCTTTCCTGGTTATCCACAAAAACCTCTGCCAAGCGAAGCAGCAGGTAGGTCCATTCAGCAAAATGTGCGTTTAGCTGGGACATGGCATCACGAGCCTCTGAGGTTTTCACGCAACACAAGCTGGGTTGAAAAGTCCTGATGTAGCTTTGCAATGTCACCACTCCTACGGGCCAAGGAGTCCCAGCGTAGCTTCTAGTCTTCAGGATGGCAAAAAGATGAGAGGGGAATGTGCACTTCAAACAAATTCAAGCACCACGTGATAAAACAAGGGGGAAACAAGAGCCAGTCTGACCTTGTTTAGTGACTTTGGAGATCAGCAGAGCTTTTATGTGATTTTGCTTTGTGCAGTTTTGACACAACAAGCAATGATCAAACCTAGTTCTACTGATACTGGTAACAGCTCCAGGGAGGAAACTACAAGTGACACAAGGTCAGGAACCGTGGAAAAAGTGAACAGAAGTCTCCAAGCGACAAAGGACAGCATTGCTATTCAAAAAGTTTGCAGCTGCACAAGTTGCTCCCTCCCTTCTGGCACATAATTAAGGCAACGACAGGTGAAAACCAGTGGAAACAACCAATTTCAGAAAAAAAATCAGGAGTTTTAGCAAAACCAACACTCAAGTGCACATCAGCTTCCTGAGGAATCTAAGTCTGATTGTCTTATTAGAATTTTTAAATGTTTAAGCATGGAGACTACTAGTTGTCTCTAATGAGCACAGAAGTCAAGCAGATTATTGCTGCACTTCACAAGGAGAGGGAAACCTGGAGGCTAACATAGGTTGCAACATTAAATGGTAAAAAAGAAGCTCAGGTCGAGTTTTCCAAATCTAGGGGTCTTAATTAAAATGAAGGTTATGGCTTCAGCAGATGGGTGCCATTTAGCGTAGTCTCAGCTATTATCGAAATTTGCTGCATCTTCAATTTGTAACAAAACAAAATGCAGCATGAGAAAGAGCGAGTGTGTTTCAGCCAGTGTACAACAGCAAATGTGGATGTCTCAAATTTTCCATAGCACTATCTGCTACATCTTCCTTGATCAAAAATAAAGCTCTTTTTGAGGTGATGCATCTTCCGTAAAAGAAGACGTACATTTACTTGTTAAAAAGGAGATTATGAAGACAAACAAACCAGCCTGGGGTGTGAGCCACAACAGGGTTTGCCAAAGGGGGAGAGGGAAACTTGCAAGTTAAGATAGGTATAATTTTGATAGACAGTGAAGCAGAGAGCAAAATAATTTTTCCCCCCTCCCTTTTTCCAACGAGGAATTCATTTTTAGAAGAGACAACACCAAGGTACACATTGTTTGGTTTTGCAGAGGGATTCACTGAACGGGGGGAGCCACATCCAGAGGCAGAGCTGGAGCTACATGGGAGCCCCACTCTTCAGTATTTGTTTCCCAAGTTTGGTGATGAAATAATGTAGCAGAAATCTTAGTGACATCCTTTTTTGAGAAGCAGTCTGGGGCAGTAATTCTAACAGGACAAGTCAGCTGTAATGAATCTCTTTCCTCGGCGCAGATGGGGCCCCACTTTACTCACATGAATAGCTTCTTCCACTTCTGAAGACTACAAGGAGACAAGAGCAAGTAGCTCTAGCCTCTTATGCTTACCTGCCTTAAACAATATAGTGGCAATCAATAAATGAACTTCATTTTTTTTAAATATGCAATTACATGAAATAGATTATAGAAGTGACAAAACCCAGACCAACTCCACAAACAGAGAGATGGGCTCTGATTTCTATCAGTATGAGATCAAAGTAGTGCAGTTGCTCATTTACAGCTCAAAGCTGCATTATTTTCCCTAACTCGGGATGTATTGCTAGTCAACTGAACACTATAAAGCAGAAATATCAAGCCATCTTGATATTCCTTCCACAGTAAATAATGATTTGCAAAGAAGCAGGAGGAGAAATGTCCCTTCCCCTCCCTATTGCAATTCATTAAGTTCAACTGTGATAACCAGCGAGGCATACAGGAAAGGGTTAGGTATCTCTGCCTCTGAATATTTAATTCACGACTCAATGTAATGCACAGCATCCTTATACCCTTGGGAGTTCAGCAGCCAATATGCCAATGAATATATCCTGACAATAGT
The DNA here is from genome assembly GCA_033459285.1 of Clamator glandarius. Lineage (NCBI taxonomy): Eukaryota > Metazoa > Chordata > Aves > Cuculiformes > Cuculidae > Clamator > Clamator glandarius. Next base: position 58,041 of record JAUNZM010000089.1, on the reverse strand, counting down.
GATATTTTCTGCACTTTGGAGGCATGAGTGACATTTGCTCACCACATATGTTACATCGGATGCTGAGGTCTACACTTGTGAGAAATTAATCAGAATCCATCTGTTTCCTTCTCATCCTGGACAATTTCATTACAACTTAAGCAAAGATTATAGGATTCCCATGTCTGTGTCCCCAGCCCCCAGCCCAGTCTTGGTGTTTCCATACTGAATGATTAAAGCTGCTTAGTTTAAGTAAGGTCAGAAACAATCTTCCTTCCTGTAGAGAAAGGCATAATGTTCATGAGCAGGGTGCAAAATCTGCTCTAAATTACATGTAGGTAAATCCAGAATATCCCTATTGATCCAAAGTGAGGGGGTAGGTTTATTGTGGTGCAGGATCTGGACCTCGATCATTCAACGAGTGTTTCTGGTGGCTGGTTTTGATTGGCATCAAGCTAGAGATTCCACAAAGTCTGTCATTCTCCAGGTCCTCCATCACACTTTCATTTATCTGTCCAGGGGGTGAGCAAAGGGATGGCTCAGCTTTCCTGTGGGACCAGGGGATATTGTGCTACTGTTGGGAAAAGAAAGAGCTCTGTCTTAAAATACTCCCTGTACTGGCACATGCAGCCTGGCAAGTCCTCTGCTTATTTCTTATTTACTAGTGCTTTGTTAGATCAATGTAATAGCAAGGGAGAACCAGACATAAAGATTGCTTGGACTCAGCTGATTTATAACACTAAATACTGCACAATGTTGGATGTACTTGCCTAAAAGTGGGTTTTCCTAAGAGTCCTTTGGAGGAGGCACAAATGGCACAACATAAAAACAGAAAGCATAAATATCACTGAGAATCTGATACTCAATTGCTACATAACAGCTTCAGCCAAGCCTGCTAAGGTGAGGTTTCCTGAATGACCGACAAGCCAAAGTTCAGAACCAAAAAGTGATGTTTCCATTGCAGAAGCTGCCAAGAAAGACGCACTGAGCAGGAGGCCTGGGAAAGGCCAGTAACGAGGGAAATAAGCTCCTGCAACGTGGAGGGGCCCAGGCAGCTGCAGCATCTGGTGTTCAAATGTCAGAAAGGCAAAACCTGAGATACAAAGGGACTAGACTACAGGCTGGCTGCTGCTGCATGGGCAGAAGCAGGGGCTGCGCTGCTAACCCGGTGCAGAAGATAGCAGGTGCCTTTCTAGATGAACAGGTTCTCCTGGACCTGGAACCTAAACCCTTGCAGTCACTTACCCATGAGTGCTTTTGCTGCTCAGCCTTAGCAAAGCATACTCAGAGATGTTTTTTTCACCAGCATCACCAGGACCACTCATCTCTTCCTTTTGTGGCTAGAAATTAAGCACAGTGAGACATGAGGTCCAGACTTAGGCCCATGAGACAGCAGAAAGCAGGACCCCAACAGCGTTAGGTTAACGTGGGTGCCTTAAACTAGGGAAACATCTCCCAGCACTGCAACTTCTCAAGGGCAGCCACCAAATCTGACTGTGCTAGCAGTGGAAGAGGAAGGTTGTAACGAGCAGAACTGTGCAGGACCAGCTAGAAAGAGCAGTGATTAGCAATAGGTTGTATCAATAAGATTTGTCTGCAAGCAAAGGAATTCACCCAACAACAGGGAGGTGAAAGCTGAAGGCAGAGGAGATCTGCAAAAGAAACTCCAGCTGGCCAGCCTAAGATGGGAAACGGCACGAAGCTCCCTGACCCCGCTCGGAGCTGTGCTGCCTTCCTTGCTTCTCACAGCTATTATTCCAGCTGACTTGCAGATACTCAACAGTTATTTTTGAAATGAAGGTGCATTGAGATCAGGCTGTCACAGCTTGTCTTTTCAATCATGAGTTACTTGATCAGATGCTTTTTTGCTATCACGTGATACTGGGGCTTTAAAGAGGACCTACATTCCAGCTCTGTTGCTGAATACTACCTTACCAGAAAGATATTGACATGTTGGAAGATAGCTGTAAAAGAAAAAGATCTTGCATAAATTAACTTATGCTATTTATAGAACTGGAGAGCAGTCTATCCATGGGACCATCTGCTTATCTGTGTCCCATGGCAATTAAAGTCACCGTTTCACCATATCTTCTCCGTCAAGGGCTGGGATTGTGCACAGCACTCTTTTTTTTCATATAGCCCTGACCTTACATCTGTGCTGTTTAGTGTCTCTTCCCAGTTTTCCATAACACTTCCCATAGGCAGTCTCTGAGACCCTGCTACAAGAAAGCAAACACCTCAACTGTTTATTTTTATTATTATGAGGTCAAGGGGCCAGTAGGTGACAAAGGCTCCATTTATTTCATTGATTCTCAAAGATACTTCTGTTTTAACAAAAAAGAAAACAGGCATTATGCACTAGATTAATGAATTCATAGATTAGATACAGAGTGGGCCTCATACAGTTTAATCTTTTCAGTGCTCCTTGTTATAAACATCTCACCTACATTTTCAGAAGCAAGCTGTGATTTTGGACACAATGTTTTTTAAGCATCCGACCCAAGATGCTTTCTAAAATTAGCAAAAACCCATGAGAAAACCTCTAACCATCTTATTTTTTCAAGGAAAGCCAGAAGCCCAAAGAGTATGACATCCAAATATTTTACTTTAGAAAACATGCAAAGGTAAAAATCAACAGTGTTTGATGTACAGCTTGCTCATATTACAGATACTAGAAAAATTTCTGAAGCAATTTAAAAGCTCGAGTCCTACTGCTTTGGTCTGTATCTTTTTATACACAATGCATTTTTATTACTCTGTGATTTTAATAATTTACTCTGGCACCATCCTTTTAGTAACTGCACTCACTACATTTAGCAATAGGAATTACAACAAAAGTAAGGAAGAAAATATAGAAGATTCGATTAGTAGGAAGATTTGCCAGAAAGGCAGCCTTACAGCAGACTGATGGACTCTTGCTCAGGTGAAAAGTACTATTTTACAGAAATGGAATTCAGGGATACACATTTCATGGCCACTAATACGTTTGGTTAATTAGAAAAATAAACAAAGGCTTTCTTACATTGATCACACAACTAATATCTCAAGCAGAGCCCCCCCATCATAACTGATATTACAAAAAGCTTCTTTTTTCCAGATAAAAAGGGTTGTGTGTGTGAGAGAGAGTTAAGCTCTGTTAAGCACTGACGCAACCAAACATTATCCATTTTGGTCTGAAATTCAGTATAGCCACAAGACCATTAGAAGTTATGTGAGCACAGACAGACCGAAAATATTTGCTGCCTGAGCCACTCGGTACAGGAATGGTCCCCTCGCAGACACCTCTTCCCCTTCCAATCTCCCCAAAACTTTTCCTCTCTCATATTTCCACTTTCCAACACAGGATACAAAACCTCTGAGACTGAAGGCGCTGAGGATGAGCTTCACAACCGTGACTGTCTTACCAGAGATCTAAACTCTCTGCTGAAAACCTAAATGTCATTATGCATAGTCCCAGAGGAGGAAAACTGGTGTAATACCTTCCCTCAGCATCTAAAAAAACATAACAGAGCATTACTGACTACGGATATAACATATACAAAGTATTCCAGTGCATAGATGTAAGTATTTGTGGAGAGGCTTTAAGGCCATTGTTGTCCATTTTTGCACATTAAAACCCACAAAGGGATTTATTTCAAGCACTAAATCATTTCGTTTCTCTCTGGCTAGATTTTTAACTGTTAAAATATTTATCGTGCACTCCAAGAATTTCTATGCCAAGTATTTATTTTATTTTTTATTACCTTTTAAATAGCTCCTTTAGAATACCTTCAGGTGCACATATTGCTCTTAAAAAAATATAGAAAATAAGAGCTTATTGTAAAACACTCAAGAGAAACTAGACATCAGGCACTGCTGAGATCAGAGATCTCCTACCAGCAGTGGCCTCTGACCACAACACAACAAAGGGGTGGATTCCACAAAATTCAGGGTAAACAGAAATTGCATTTTTTCAAAGCTGAAAGTCTTCAGAATGAAGGTTCTTGGAGCTTCACGTAAGTAGCTGCAAATTTCTACTGCTGAAAAGGCTGGGGGAGGGAAAAAAAGCTTCTGTAAAGGGAATACGTGTGCCAAAACCTCCCTTTTAGATTTCCCTTCAGATAAACAATATTTTTTTGGATGGCTGGCAGTGAGAAAAAAACACTTCTCCATGTGAAAACCCCTGTCTCATCTTGTTACCTGTTGCAGGGTGACAGATACCCTTGGCCCTGAAACGCTGCTCAGTAACACTCACGTAACACGTGGGGAGGGTGCTGGACACAGTACTGGTGCTGTGCTCCTCTCTTTGCACCACTTCCCCCAACACAAACGTGTGCCTCCCACTCTCTCGACCACGAGCAAGTGGAAAGCTGCATGGAACTCTTGCTCTAAGCAGCCTGATGTAGTCAGTAGTGAGACAATTGCAGAGCGGCTGCATCCTAGGTGAGTATCATATGGCGATGCAGAAGGTGCCATCCCTGCAGCCGGCTGGACTCGTGCACTTGTCACAGTGGGCAGGAGGGACCACGTGCCAGCAAAGGAGATCTCCTACCCACAGTGCGATGGGATGAAACACACAGACACTACAGCCGACGGCAGGTCTGGAGCTCACAAACTCATCCCAGCACCACTTTCCTGACCAGAAGATCGGCAGCACCGTGAAGGCTCAGCCCACCTCACCCTGTAGCTTTCAGTAGAGTGGCAGGTGAAGCGTCTTCTGCCTGGACAGCCACGTTGGAAGGAACCTCCCACAGACTGCGGCCAGGGCTGGCTTGGATGCCTTCACACCCCAGTGGCATGGTTGCTTCTCGCCCTGCAGCCTCCTCAGCTGGAGATGGTCAATGTGATCAAATACAATTTGGCAGCTGTAAAGCTCAATTACAAACTGCCTGGGAAGAGATTACCTCAAGAACATTTCTTTTAAACTGAAGAGAAGCAGAGAACTCCCCTCTCTGAGAGAGCTGGGGGTGTTTAGCCTGGAGAAGAGGAGGCTGAGAGGAGCCCTCATTGCTCTCTACAACTACCTGAAAGGAGGTTGTGGAGAGGAGGGAGCTGGGCTCTTCTCCCAAGTGACAGGGCACAGGACGAGAGGGAATGGCCTCCTCTTCTCCAGGCTAAACACCCCCAGCTCTCTCAGCCGCTCCTCATCAGGCCTGTTCTCCAGCCCCTTCACCAGCTTTGTCGCTCTTCTCTGGACTCGCAGGACTAGCATGTAAAGCAGGAGTTGTTTACGGCCAGTCCAGTGTAAAAGCTGAGAATGGAGCCCCTTCCCTCTAATTCCTTCTTCCTACTTTTCTTGAGCAAGGAAGATGAGAGGGAATGGCCTCAAGCTCTGCCAGGGGAGATTTAGGCTGGACATTAGGAAAAAATTTTTCACAGAAAGGGTCATTGGTCCCTGGCAGAGGCTGCCCAGGGAGGTGGTTGAGTCACCTTCCCTGGAGGGGTTTAAGGCACAGGTAGACAAGTTGCCAAGGGACATGGTTTAGTGTTTGATAGGAATGGTTGGACTCAATGATCCAGTGGGTCTCTTCCAACCTGGTTATTCTATGATTCTATGATTCTCTCCTCCTCGTGAAATCTCTGCTTTATGCACACAGCCACCATCATTCTCCAATATCAGAATTTGAACCATTATGTTCCTCCTTATATTCCTTTATGTGATTTAACTCCTTGCACATGGAAAAAAATATTTTAACTATCCTTCCTTCTGTTTCTTCTCAAAGAAGGAGTCAGAGCAAGGCACTAACCTGAAAAATTATATCAAGGGTGTGCTGACTTCCTTGGCATCTCCTCCAGAAGCTCTCCAGCCACCATGACTCCTTGGAGGACAATGGGAGGCAGCACCTTCAGGCAATTTTGTATAGAACTTGTACCCTTGCTTGTCTGTCCAACGGGGTTTCATTCTGCATTTATAAAAATGTAGAAAGCAGAAGAAGCTGTTTGCCATTTATAATCTCCAAGGAGTAAGGGATGTGCTCATACATAGTTATTCCACCTGTTTTGTTCTCTCTCTCAGACACCAAGATTAATGGAGGAAAAAAAAAATAAAGGCAAGTAAGACTGCATTTGTAGACACTGACTGCATTATTACTAAACACAGAACTTAACAGTGAACGTCTAGGTCACTTAAAAGGTGCTGTGCATTTGGGAGAAAATGCATTTAGTTTATTTATGGGCATGGACACTCTGGATTCACTATATCATAGACTTTCCTTAACAAAATACTCCATTCAAGGTAGAGTAAGTGAAGACATGGTGCAACTTGGGAGGAAGCTCGTTCTTCAACAAATTGCTGGTTATATGGCATATTAGATACCATTAGTGGACTAAATAACTTTACTGAAACTTGACCTGCTACTTCCACAAACAAGACTTTTACCTCTACCACATTTACTTCCTACAAACTTTGATTTTCATTTAATGTCTATCTAAAAGGCTAAACACTCAGGCACTCCACTCAGTTGCAGTGACATTATCTTTTAATTAGCAGAGGTCACTTAATGCTTTTAGAAAAAATACCAGTTGATTTCTTTCCATGATCAGCTGCAAGAGCATCACAGTTAATGCAGACTGATTAAAACTTAAAAATTATTTAGCATAAAAGTATCTCAGGACAAATATAACCAAGCCACTGGATGTAGATCATTTTCCTTGACAGGTTTGATTGCCATTCCATTAACATGTGACTGATTATCATTGCGTAGTATCATTTTATAGATAACACCCTAATTCATGCAGCACAGACAGGTCACAGGGAAGATGGTTTAGGATCTGTGGGTAAAAGGCCTCTTCTCATATCGTGGGTCTCACGATAGGACAGAAAAAGCTGTGGGTGGAATTAATCCCAGAGCTGTGCTGAGCTGCATAAGCTTGACAGCCTTTAAGTGCTTCCAATACCTTGTCTCAGAAGAAGGAGGGGGAAAAGTTAGGGTTCATACATGACTAGTAAGCAGTAAATAAAGCTCACACTGGAGAGAGATACACAACCCACTGCTCAGCTTTGCAGCTGAACACCCATATTAAAAATGTGACCAACTTCATAGTGTCTTGCAAATGTAAAATAATTTCTTCATACATAGGTGAAGAAAGGATCCTTGTTTATCCAATGGGAAAAAAAAAAAACCCAAACCTATCAGGTGTTCTGGTTGCGGGATATTTTGCCAAGATGAATGATTTTTTTGGGAATGAGGACTATGTTCAATTAAAGAGAATGGCAAGACTTTTTACTCCGGAGTCACCTGCCCTTTTAAGAGACAGATTTTAAATGCTGAAGGCAAACAGACAGGGCTGCTGTCGCCAATTCCTAATAGTTTTGTTAATCCTTGTCCTTTTGACCTATGCACAAATAAAATTATTGCATGAAACCAATAGTAAGAACTCATTTTTAATCCCTGTATTATATTCTATCTCCTACTGAGTTTGCAAAGTCAGTGAAATGAGAAGAGCTCTTACTATGCCTGTTACAAATTAAGAAAGGCTTCTTAGCATTGGGAGCTTTTTATTGCTGGACAAGGAGCATATGTCAGAAAACATATGGCAAACAACAAAACCAGGATGAACCAGACCAAAGGAAAAATAGAGCAAGCATTTCTATTTAAAAAACAATTACATAAAGCTCCCTTGGAATGGCCATATCCATCCACGAACCAGCAGTTTTCATCTCCTGTGCCACATCTAGGTTATGAAAGGATTTAGTTTCCCAAGAAAAGAATTTGAGACATAAGGAATGCAGGACAATTTTAAATTAAACAGCAAACAGCATGACTATGGTAACATCTGCAATAGATTGGGTGCCCTAAACCCACTACAGGAGATAACAGTCGTCTTATCTACGGTTTGGTAAATAATTCCTCCTACCTCAAGGGTCATTACATCTTCAGCTCTTTCTGTCATTTGTGATTCTACTGAGGGGCTGAAGAATAAAGTCTGTACAGGTGCTTATGGTGCAAGTGAGTAGCTATAAATAACATCTTTGTGTTCAGTTGCGCAGGACAAGAAACCTCATTTGCATCCTGACGTTCCTTCATTAGACACCAACCTTCAGCCCTATAGATCTCAGTATCCTCCAACATCACATTTGGCAGGCGGTCACTAGGCAGCAAAATGAACCTTTTCTGCTTTTCTCCATTCCAAAAGCTCCATAAGCCCCTCCTGAGAGAAACGGGGAGTTGGGATTGGGGGGAAATCTTACAAAGGGGCATTCCCAAACCCGTGAATCAGTAGAAGAGTCGTCCTCTCCAATCTCAAAGTTTGAATTCAGCAGGTGGGAGATAACACCAGCCAAGAGCAGATCCCTACTGCGGGGTGATGTTCACACATCTTGCCCCATGCTGCCACGGGGTGTTTGCTCCCTCTGAATTGCCCAGCCACGAGCTGTTGGCAGCAGCAGCCTGGGGCAGACTGGTGTGTGTTAAAATAAACCACAGGTCTGCGGCTAGAGACTGCGTTTCTATTACAGGAGAAGAGATCTAAGACTAGGGCCAGTGCAGTAGCGTTTGGTGCCGAAAAAAGAGATCAAGCACGAGGCTATGAGTCATTGGTTGGACTCAGTGATCCAGTGGGTCCTTTTGAACCCAGTGATTCTATGATTCTATGACAGAATTGTATTGTATGGGTGCTGGGTTTTGGAGACTGCCAAAGAGAAGGTCACCTTAACTGAAAGGAAGGTGGGTAAAAACCAAGGAGATTCAGAGCATAAAGGTATAAATCTAAAAAAGCCAAGAAGGCAAGGGGGCACTTAGATCAGGCAGGCAGAACTAGACACATAAGCAATTCACAGAGCTCTTACAGGACAAGGTTAGGACAGAAGTGACAGCTGGTCTGAAGAAATAACATTTTAAGATCCAAAACTCTGTCAGGAAAACCCAACTGTGTGGCTGGTAGAGAAGTTCAATAAAAATGGGCAGGCAGAAAAGGGATACAAGGTACATAAATACATGCTTATTCAATAAAGCAAGAAATAGAACAGCAAAATTGAGCAAACAAGGCTGCCTGGTGATGGGAGACAGCCTGATTTATTTGCCTTGCTGAAACAGTAGCATTGAAAACACAGCGGGGAAACTGTGTTGTCTCGGTAAGAATTATTCAGTAAAGGAGGGTTAGGTCATCGCTAGAGCACCAGAAAGAGCCTCTGGAAGCCAAGTTTCCAAAGGACAAAAAATCACACAGATGATGCATAATTGATGCAGGAGTACCAGGAGTGTTGTATGCTCAGGGGACAGAGAGGAAGATCATTTTTGAAAAAAAAAAAAAAAAAAAAAATCAACAAACAGTAATAAAGCAGTAGTGACTTCTAATTACCTGTATACAACCAATTACAGTCCATGCCACAGCAACAAGCTGTTCCTTAGCAACTCAGAGTCAGCTTTTGGAAGGGCTTGTTCCAGGGAGAGAGGCTCCCATCTCCAGAGGGCCAAAGTTTAGCAATAAAGTCTGCCTGGACCATTAGGTTTTCAGGGCTGTGGTACATTGTAGCGATGTAATTTACCTTCCATAGGAAGAGATCACACTGAAAAAAAAAAAATATATATATATATATTTGGGAAGATGGAGAGGAATCCAGCAATCCTGTAAATGAGGATATTCAGATTGTGGGTTTGGCATTGGGGGTGCCCAGGAGTTTCTGGCAGAAGAGGGGCGCAGCATCACCCAAGCCCAAAGGAAAGTGCAGATTACCAGGGCATGATATCTTCATCCAAAAACTCTGCCAAGAGACCAACCGAGCCACTAATGTGGAGATCCCTTTCCACTAAAACCAGGTGTCCCTCTTTTTCAAGAACTGCTCAAGACAAATCCTTCTCCCAGCCATGATTTTTTTTTTTCCTTGCACAAAGTAGTTGATCATTTCGAGAGGTCATTAAAAGTTACACACATCTAGCTGAGCAATGTATTTCTGTAGAGGAAAACTGCACCTTTCTGCAAGCTAATCTGCTAATTATTAAGGGAAACTCACATATAAATCATAGGAACTTTGAAAACATCAGAGCAAAGATACTGGCAAGAGTCTGTTGATGAGCTGAAGTATCCAGGAGAGAGTGAGTATTGCCTTGGCTCAAGAACTGGTTAAGAGACAGGCATAGCTGCTTAATTTTTAAGAGAATCGAAGAGCCACATCATCATTCAGGTTTAATGAATCAATGAGCTAGAAAAGCACACGCAGGATAAATGTCAAATACTACAGAGAAGCTGGAAAAACTCCAAGGGTTCAGGAAATTTGCATGAACAGACATACAGAAGCACACCCAGAACAGGCTGCAGCCCTACTCCTCAGTAGACATGAGTCTTTCATTTTATTAGAAACCGCTTCCAATAATAATTAATAGTGAAAAAGAAGAAAATTAAATGGAGCTCCCTACAATAGCCCTGCCAGAACTTTTCTCAGTGAAGCCCTGGCTGGGAGAGTATGTGCCAGGAGAAGGGTCACCATATAAAAGGACATCAGTTCCCACCTCAGATGCAATCTTAGTGCCACCAAAATCCCAGGAGGGGCGAGTTGTGGAGTTTGGTTCAGGCAGTAAGGCACCTCCACCCTTCATTGTGGACCAATGGCAAAAATCCAAAGTTTAACCAAAAAAAATCCCACCAAAAAGCAAAAGTCGCAATCTGTTTAAGTCCAAGAAGAGTAACAGAATATATGGGACATAAACTGACACCCATCCTCAGGCAGAGAAACTTGAGCACCTCTTCATAGTAAAGAGAAATAAAAAAAAAGAAGAGCTGAAAAAAGAACTTTGATAACAGGAGTTTAAAAACCCATGGAAAAAGGGGACAAAGCTGCAAGGTATGTGCTGTACTTGCACCACCAGACATCAAAGTGCAGCAGGATTTCGCCCACAGTGGGATTTGCACAAGGATCTACACAGGATCTGCAATTACATCCTTTTTATCTTCCTTCATTTAAATGTCTCAAGCACAACATTCGATAAGCAAGCAACTGTACTGCTGCCTTCAGGAGAAGCCTCTCTCACACAGCAGTGCTCTGATGCAGCATGACAATGCGTATATTCTCATGAAAGACACTTCAATAAACTGTTCTATTAAAATAATCTGCTAACAGAAGAGTATCAGCTGTGTAAATACAATATTGGAGAGTTGTTAGAACGTAAATGTGACAATAAGTAGACATTTTATTAGGAGGGGACAAAACCCAGAAAGTCTTAGAACTAAGGAAAATTGTTTAGTATTTGCAAATGAGGCAAAAATTTTTAGCTGAATACTGAGTTAGTGGAATCTGGGAAGTCCTCAGCCAAATCTCTTCCACTGACAACAAGCTTCTGCCGTGCAGACATGGTTTGTACTTTCCCCCCATTGTCCAAGTCACAAGGGCATCCTCAATTGAAGCTGTTGCATAAAGCTAATATTAAATGCTTTCAAATTGGATCAATAAAAAAGAGTTTATGGTAAATGACCAGGAAGCTGTCCATTTTGATTTTTAATCCCAGTCTTTATCAGTTCCTGACTTGAAAGGAAAACATTATGATTATTAAGTAAGGATTGAATTATTACATACTATTCAGAAATGTTTTCTTTGAAGCATGCCTTTAAAGGTCAAATATTCCCAGCTTATTTGGGTGGAATGTTAAGAACACTGAATATCCAGGGTAATTTTGCATCCAAGGGCATTAGAAGGAGGTTTGGAGTATCTGTGTTCCTCTCAATTAAATTAACATTTTTCAAAAAAATGAAGTGTTCTAGTATTCTGCATTGAACCACCTACCTAGGTCTGTTTTGTTAGGGAACAGACATGCCTCAAACAACATGATGCCTTCCAGACTCACCATCCCTGGATGCAAACCCTCCTTGCAGACGTTACACACAAACTGAGGGGGAATGGCACATTTGGCAGTGACTCAAACGCCATACTCGGGGAGCAAATTGATTGCTTTCAAGAACTCAAATCAAAGCATCTCTCAGACATCAAAACACGCAGATATATTTTTCAGCTGCAATTGTTCCTTTTGACATTTACTCACCTTTGTAATCAGTACCAAGACATGGAATACTTTGCACTCCAAGTGAGCTTCTATCAAAGAAACCCCCTGCTTCTCACCCGGGGCACCTTTGCCACTGCTACAGGACAGGATGCACCAGGACTCTAGGTGGCCAGAACAGGGTTTTCACCCCGCTGTCTGAGTACCAAGGCTCACAGTGCCCCATTCCCCCCACCCTAAAGTGCCACAGAACCACTCTCTCACCCAGAAAAGCTCCTAAGCTTCAAAGCAACACTCATCCAAGCATCACTTCATCATATACTCAACTGCTTTGCTGGAGCTGTAGCACTAGAGCTCTGGCTGCCCAACATCTTTTGCTGTTAAGTCCTCTGTTCCCTACACAGCAGGCAAGTCTGTGAGGGTGGAGGAGGTGAGGGCAGAGGATCCAGAGCATCCCACCTTGCCCCTCGCCTGCTGGAAAGCTGCTGACACAGATACACAAATAAGCAATAACATTAAGCTAACAGAGAGGAGAGAGTTTTGTAAAGCAGAATGCCGGCTGCTTAAATAATTAATTAAGAGGCATCAAAGAATGTGTATGTAAGAAGGCCAGAGAAGGAAAGTCTGATATTTTAGACTATGCTAGACCACAATGAATAAATTATAAGAAAGGCTGAAAACTAAGTACAAGGATGTCTAGCAAAAGAAAAGTTCCTACACTCTGGATCCCAAACAAAGATAGAGCTGAAGACTCAGTCAGCCTGTGAGGTTTTTTTCCACATACATGGTCACCTGGACCAAGGCATCTTTATTTAACAGCATCTATTCTGCCTTCAAGCTTTTTACACCAGAGATAAGCCCGCTTATTTTTCTGATGCTGCTGAAGTTCTCTCAGTCATAACAAACTAAGAACACCCCGACAGTTTGACAAAGATGAAGTGATAGGTAGGAGGCATATTTCATTACGCTATCAAGGCTTTGGCGTGGTAATTGGTGAAGAAACAATTCAGAGCTGTCAGCTCAATACACACACGTTTTCACTGATGGATGTGCCGAGTCCTTGATGGGGTAATGAATGATGTCCGACAGCAGTCACTGCCGTGCTCGCACCCTCTTACCCAGCATCATCACAAAGCCCTAGCCAGCACAACCATCCCTCCCCACCCTCTTACCCAGCATCATCACAAAGCCCTAGCCAGCACAACCATCCCTCCCCACCCTCTTTCCCAGCATCATCACAAAGCCCTAGCCAGCACAACCATCCCTCCCCACCCTCTTTCCCAGCATCATCACAAAGCCCTAGCCAGCACAACCATCCCTCCCCACCCTCTTTCCCAGCATCATCACAAAGCCCTAGCCAGCACAACCATCCCTCCCCATCACAGACAACCTCTCTGCTGCCTCCTGCACATCCAAGTGGCCAGGGTAGGTTCCTGCTCCTCACAACTCACCACAATGAGGATTTTAAATATCTGGAAGATGCTAAAAGTCAAACGTCATACAGGGATAACCCCTGCTGCAGTTTCTACTAGAGCTCCACACAAACTACCTTGCATACTCAGATTTGCCTGTGCTCTTCACCTGAGACAGACCCATGGATAGCAGTGGAAAGACACCAACATATACCAGTCAGTTATTGACTTTCACTGTCTAAGGTAGTGTCTCTCCTTTCACAGGGTCTGCTCCATCCTTGCAATACTGAAAGGAAAATGATAGTTTCTAGTTTACATCACAAAACGCTCATCCACGGACTCCAAAAGAGCTCCAGTTCAAACACTGAATTTAATGATGGATGTATTGCTCTTGCATTACAGAAAGGGAGATTGTCTGCCTTCTTTCAATACTTCCATCATATTACAAAACGCACTTGCTCTCCATCCCTCTGGTACAGTAATTCAAACAATTACTGCCCTGTATAAACATTTAACACTTATTTTTATCTTGCTCAGCTGTTGAAAGCTGTGGGTCAGACAGCAGGCAGAGAAACCAGCTCCACCAGCTTTAACCAACGAGCAGGGGCAGCGCAAGACACTGCAGCCTGTGGCCCAAGTCAAGTTTTCAAAGCTGCAAAGAAAAGTCAATCAAGACAATTGGTCTTTCACCAACCATGGGAGAAGTGGAAAAAAGGGTAAACTACAAAGCACAATAATTTTTCTTCACAAACAAAAGTCCTCGTGGTAATCAGTTTTGAAACAGAAGAACAACTCCACCATTTTCCAGATTTTTCATACTAATTTGAGTGTCTGTGGTCCACATTTTCAATATGTGCATACACGCTCCCTCCAGTGAGCTAAATGGGAGAAGGAATTAGGCAGTGGGAGGTGTACAATACATTGCAGAACTGGGTTCTGTGTCGCCTAAGTGAAAATCAAGACCTTGCAGCTGAACTGGAATTGCATTAACTGCTAAAAAGTGACAGTTTGATACAAAACATTTTTAGAAAAAAAACGAGAAACAGCATTTAGCTACAAAAGTTTAACTGAAATTATTTTTCAACGCTTAAATTGCTTAAAGAAAAAACTGAAGTATTCTGTACAGCATCTCAATAATCCTATGCTAAAATCTAAAATCTTCCCTGGATTAATTTTTTTCAGGTATCTCCTTGTGCAAACAGGAAAGGGGGAAAGCAAATCATCATCTGCAGGAGCAGTGGCTTTATTGCACTCCTCTGTGAACTGACTCTCTGCACTTGAAACGCGATGTCCTTTATTGAAACAGCCAAGAAGCATTGGAAAGGGCTCTAGTGCCACCTCGTGCACTCTGCTAAAACAGGCAGCAAGGGTGCTCAGCCTTGCCAGGGCATTGTGTCCATTCCAAGAGGTTTTCCCAGCAGCAGAGTGCATGGAGATGGCCACAGCTACCTTGGTTGGTGCTGCAATCCAACCGAATTGCCCAGTGCCTGCAGGTTACTCCGAGAAGCTGGGCAACCCAACGTAACTCATGGAGATGTAATGCACAACTCTGTTACTGGCCACCAGCACCCGACCAGACACCACAGACTGCAAGTTCTGTGCTGATAACACTCAGTAACCAATAAAATAAACAAATTCTCACTGATGGGATAGCTGATCACTAGACAACTGATTTCTCACCCTGTACTCAAAGGATTCATACATCTTGCGTACCACATTGATTTTTTTTTTGTTTGTTTTAAAATCATATCTGATTTTGGCCCTTGGAATATTTGAGACAATGTTAGAGGTTATGCATATTCAAACAAATTCAAGTATTTTTTGCTACCTGTCCTTCTTTTGGTTTGCCATGGAAAGACAGGAAGGGGAAGGAAAACCAAGAAAACAAAGAGATACAGTCTGCTCTTTATTCTGGAGTGTATTCCCTTACCCAAAAGACAATGGTAATAATAGAACTTATAGTATATTACATATATAAACATATTTACATCCGTTTATTATATTTAATTTATATAAAAATACGCTTTATACATATATTTTATTACAAAAATATTTCACTTTTCTAAGAGAGGACAGCAGCCTTTAACTAACTGCATTGGACTATGTGCTATTAGCTGTCAGTGTGGCAAAACACCCTGCAGCCACCCACCCACCGCTCTCTCCAGCTCCTGTCCCTAGCACAGCCTGGCAGCCACCATCCACAGTTTTTCAGCCCTGGCCCTTCTATCCCAAGCCCCACACAGCCAGAGCTGCTGCTCCTCTCCTTGCCTGGCTCACACTCAGAGGACTTCAGATCCTTTTGTTTCTCAGTCCCGCACCTCCTTGTAGTTTATGATAATGTTTTCACGACCCTCATTATTTGTCCCAGTGGGGTTTCCACACACGCTTCTTGATTTCCAGTTGCCTTCATAAAGGTCTTTTGAGCCTCAGGCTTGGGAATGACTTTACTCCCCTACAACTTTTACACTTATTCCTCCCCCCTCACCCCTTCCATTCCCTCTGTGCATCTCCCTCCCCAGTTCCACAGAACACCTTCATCAGCTGCACTAGTTTACACACCCCTACCATACATTGCTCAATGCCACCAACAGAGGAGTTACTAAAACTTAGGACTGGGCTCACTAAGACTGGCTCAGTCCTCTTCTTCCAGCTCTAGTTTTTTCTAGACAGGTTCCTCTGACCATAACCAAGACCTGCTTACCTGCTTTGATGTACCTGCCACACCAACTGAGCAGCTCACACAACCACCCCCTGCAGCAAGCAGTTACCTGCAGGAGAAACAAAGCTCCAGCAAAGAGTTGCAACTACAGGCTTTTTCTAAGCTGGCTGACTTGGGCTGAAACACATCCTCACACAGGCTGAGCGGCGCCGTCCGCAGCCAGAAGGAGCAGCTCCCACTCAGAGCAGGTCAGAGGCTTCAGCAGGTGCAGGCTCAGCAGCCTCACGCCCGTGCTGCGCGGTGAGAACTGAAATGCAAGAAGGACGAGAATTCATGAAGGAATAATGAAGAGCCACCCTACTTTGGCTGCTTCAAGGCCAAAGTCAGACAAGCACTTGGTAGCAGTTCTTTTATTTCAGACAAAAAGTCCGATCCATGCAAAACGTGTGTTCAGCAGAGCAGAAGTGAGAGCTCAACTTCAAGGCAAATACTGCAAATCGAAACAATTACTCAATGTTGAAATCAAAGAAAATTATCCCCTCGCATTTTACCCGAGTGGAGAAAAAGCTCTCAAGGAGAACGTTTCCTTCAGCTTCTCTCCTGCTTTAAAAAAAAAAAAAAAAGTAAAAGCTTAACATACATACTAAACCCTCTCATTACTGGTACAACTGGAAAGATTAACAGCAAAAACTAAACAATTTCATTATTATTTAATTGCTTTCAAAAACGTATTGCCTTAATATTTATAATCGCACTTTTATGACTAATAATCCTGATTGGGTATCTCCCCATCACAAACCGTTTCTCACACTTACCCATCCTCCACAGAACTTCACAAAGAAAAAACTGAAAACACATCTTGAAGACTTCTAATGTAAAAAGGAAAGACACTGCGTGCAACCATAAATTATTCTTTATTTCAAATCCAGCTCTCTGTTTACATTGTACATAAAACACAGGCACTCCTATAAGCATTCCGGACTGACAATGTTCATTAAGTCCAAAAACTAAATTCACCAAGCTGATGCCAATACGCCAGTTAACACTGACTTTAAGCAACAACAAAACCAAAAAAATCAGAAGTGGCAAGGAACAAGATTTCTATAGTCTGGTAGGAAAATATAATCCAGAGCTATGTCATGACTAAAGAACAAGTGGCCCAAAAGTCTTATGGATTCCCTTAAATTCCAATTTCAAGGCAGATTCAGATCACCCAGACTTACTTTCTCTTCTCTTTCTGCTGCCAAGATATTATAATTTTGCAACTTTTTGTAAAGCAAATCAACCAAAATAGTATTTTCATCCCAGTACTATGAAGCCGTAAAGGCTGAAGAATATGTTGGCTATCAGCTGCAAATGCCGTACTCAAATTTGCTGAAACTGGTGAATGTTGGCAGGATATTTTGCCCTTGGATTAGGTCCTCCACACATTCAGGCATATGTTCAACCATTTGTTTTACTGAGTCCTAAGAGAGCTTGAAAGAGGAGCTCTTCATTAGCTGCTTCAAGCAGATTCAAGTACATACCTGCACTCACACGTGGGCTTCAACAGAATCATCTGCACTGCAGAAAATTGAACATACACAACTATTTTCCACAAATCAATTGTAAAATACCAGGCAACAAAGTCATCAGTGTGAGGCGATAGCATTATCTAGGCATGATCCCACATAAATAAACCTGAACACCAGTTTGGACATCAGAATAGCAGGTTGTCATGGAAAGAGAAAGCAAAGATATGTGACTTTACGCAATTAATAGTATTTAAAACATTTGCCTTTAAAAACTTGACAAACCATGACCAAAATTTTCACACTAGGGTTTATGAATTAAAACGTTTTTTATTAAAGAAAAAAACCCAAGCATCTGCATAGTACATAGTTGAATGTTGTCTTTATTTCAAGTTGGTTTCATTTGAATTCAGACATTTTACTGACTTAAGTTCATACTTTTTTTTCCTTTAAATATCCCACAAGGTAAAACACACACACAAATATACAGGAAATGGTATTTCTCAAGGGATATATTTTTTCCCCTTACGTCAAGAAGTGCAATTTTGCTTCAATGGTTCTTTAAAGTAAAACCGTTTTATCCATCAGTAAAACAATACACACTGCTAAGAATTGCACCAGATACCTTAATATATCTTGTGTTACCAGCTATATCTATCTTTTCCTATGCACTGCTTGAGGCCACCAGAGATCTATACGAAAATGATGCTTACAGTAACTCATCTTTACCAGTATAGGCAGGGCAGTAAATGTACCTACACTCTGTGAAATTGCCTATGACTGTTGGAGAGTGAAAGTCAATAATAGTTACAATTATACCAGTGAAATGTTTACTTTTACTGTAACTGTCTTGGTTTTGCATACAAATGTATGCTCTGCTCCAAGCCACCGAGACTGTGTGATTACACTGCAAGTCTACATTCCCAAAGAAATCCATAATTTAACACAGAACTCTGGTTTTTGTCTCACTGAACTCAATTCTTCCATACATCCTTCTGCACCACTTAAGACAAAAGAACCAGTCCTTTTTTTTCTCCCCACTAGCACCAACAAGCCAGCTCTGCAGGAAATCTCCTAAAGACCTTTGCTTTGCTTTATACTTCCTTCCCTGTAAATAGTGAAGTAAGCTACTAGCTTTGGAAGGATTTTCAGGTTTTCTACATTGAGTCTTCAATATTTTGAGAAAGTAAGAATATGAATAAATTACGTGTTGAATGACTCCAAGAACAATGTTCCCCATGACCTGATTTCCTTTCAGCTTCAGCTGAAAGACACCCCATACATCTTATTAGTTCTCTTAAGAGAGAGGGGAAAAAAAGCAAAGTCCATTCTCCCATTCCCTTTAGCATCCAGAAAAGGACTTAAGTTTTATTCCAATCTCCTCAGGCTTCCCATTGCAGAGCGTCACTTTATGTGGAAAAGTTGGAAATCTCCATTACCTTAAGTTTTGTAGAAGATTTACAGGCTTGGAGACAGAAGATTGACTAAACCTACTGAGCAGGCCTGTTATATTTTAGCATTTAAAACTACAGGGAGAAGACTCACATTTTACATTCAAATGCAAAAACATAAGATGCTGCTCTCTAACTTGAAAATTTGAAATAAAAAAAAAAACAAAAACTGCAGCGTCTGTTGAATCAAACAATAGAAATTAAAGCTTGCATAACCACTTCATTCATACAACCACTATTTCACAAAGAAAGATCTTCAGACCTAGAAACAACACAGGGACAAGCATAGCAATGACATGGATGGTCACAGAAAGGAACTGACAAGTCACCCTGGCACCACCATATTGTGTAAATCAACTGCAAATGACACACTGAGCAGTGTCTTACTATGGAGAGCAGATTTTTTACTTACAGGAACAGGAATAAAAGTATAAAAGCATTCAGTATAAAAGCATCCAGCTTCTTAAAAAGAGGAACCAAGGAACACTGACACTCCCCACCTTCTAGGACGTCCTCACAACAATAGTAGGCATAAATTATCACAAAATTTCTATCTACCACAGAAAATCTTACATGAAATGGATGGACATATCTTCGTATAAAGACAAGTATTTCAGAACTTGGAATGCAAAAACACAGTGCAAAAACCAAAACGAGTTCTGAAAAAATTGGTTTTATGTATCAAAAACTCCCAGAATTGAAGAGCAGTATTATAAAGATAAGGTATGGTGCTAAGAAATGGCTTGACAAGTTAATAATGGGTTCTTTCCCTCGTAGAGGTTTACATATTTCACACCAGCACTTTGCTTTATGTTGTTACAGTATTTTTACTGAGCATTATTTAAAAATAATATTTCAGTCAGAAGTCTAATTTAGAATTCATCATGTTTTACCCTAAATGGCCACTTGGAATGCTGTGAAACATGATTTGCAGCCAGAAGCACCAAGTACATAAATTCTTCCACATCAAAGGAGTAGTTCGTAAATTTTGGATGTTCTCCCAGTGTTGGGTGGTGTCCCTAGAAGAATGAAATAAGGCCTTTTAGAAATGAAAAAAAACCATATATATCTCCATTCCAAAAGCAAGGAAAGAAAAATAAGAATGTGCAATTTAATTTATAATTTCTAATCCACCGATCTGCTCTGAGGCAAAAGAGTCAAACTAACTACAGAACAGCAACGCTATGGATGGCTTGGATAAATAGCCAATTCATTTCATTTCTCTTCCTCCCTCAGTTACTAATATCAAACAATTTCTAAATCACAACAGGGAATTTAATTTGGTCTAAGGAATTAAAATGATATTTCGAATATCTGAACACAGATCAGTAAAGGAAGCCAACCTTTAAATGCTTCAAGTTACAGCACCCCACCTCTCCAGCAGTGGCCATCATTACCTGATCTTGAGGGAATACTTTACTCCTTTTCCGCCACGTGATGTAGTGGATGCCCCTCAGCCTTGCCAAATCCAGGTAACATCGTTCATCTTCACAATTGTATCTAGGGACAAGCAGGAAAATCATGTTTACCTACAGAGACCGTGTTCATGTTTACTGGTGCGAAAAAGGAAAACAAAAACTCCAGTCCAAGATGTTTGTTGTCCATGGACAAACTCTACTCCACTGTAAACAACAGGGCTACCAGCTGTTCTTAAGATGTGGCCTAGGAGACAGCTTGAGGCATATCTGCATGCCAGACATGTTCCTGCCCCGCTGCAGTAGCTCTTGGACATGTAAAAAGCCCTGGAATTCTGAACTCATCTGGAGACAAGACTTGTTTGAACAAAACGGTCTCGAGCCAATATATGCAGCAAAGCATCAGCTCTACAGCCTTCCCACAGCAGGAGCTTTAAGCAGGTTTCCCAGGATGGAGAATTCAATGCTCTCCTCAGGAGCACGCTGCATTTTTGTTGAGTTCTATAAAACTGGAGTACCTATTTACAACCCTGCTTGTGACAAAGTACATACAGAAGGAAGTTTCTAGAGAAGTTTCAGTGAAACAAAGACACACAGCTGAGCTCAGTCAGCAAACTGGTGCTTGTGTCCTAAGCAGAGAAAGGAATATATAAATAACCTTCTGGGGAAAATTTAACACCCTGGACATGCATCTGCAACCAACTGCCTGGATCACCAAAACACCATTAGATCTCAAACGCACCAGGCAGAATCTGACCAGTGACATTTTCTCTTCTTATGCGATTTTCCCCAAGAGATTGTTGACCAGGCTGTGTTTTATTTATACCACAGAATCTTAAGAAATCACAGGCTAAACTAGTACGATACAGTTGCACTCTGTTTTATAATGAAAGCTTCCTCACTTTCAATTCCCAGAAGAAGAGACTGCCAGAAACAAAGTCTAGATGAGGATGCAAGACAAACACTCATAGTCAAATGCTAGCAAGGGAGAGTGTCTCATTAACACTCAAGACCAGACATTAGTAGTTGTGCGTGTAAGAGAGAGGAAAGAATGAAATACAGACTTACAGTTCAAAAACAACAGCCCAGTCCGGTAGGAAGAGTAAATGGGTAAGTCCAGCTCCATGCATCCCAATGAATATATCAGAGTTGTGTGTAATTCTCAGTTGCTCTGAAAATTCAAGTTCCCTGCAGACAACACAACAAAACCAGTGATCTGGCACGCCTATCCATCTCAGCGAGAATTAGTTACATGTAGAAACCGCAAAATTAACTTAAGGGAATACTGAAAGAGAGAATTGATTTTTCAAGGAACAATACTATGAATCACAAATGCTGCAGCCAGCAATAACTCAGCATGGAATTAAAAGAAATGGAGATAGATTTCAAAACTCCACAAGAGTCTGTTCAAAATAAATCTGATTTTTTTTTTGAACAAGTTTAACTTTCCGCAAGTTTGGGGTTTTTTCACTTGCATTTCACAAAAAATTTTCATCACTTCCTTTTTTTAAAAAAGAAAAAAAAGAAAAAAAAAAAGAACAAAAACCCACACCATATAAGACCTAAAATGTATTTAAGGTAATGCAGAACTATATCATTCCTACCTAGAGATGTGGATTTCCAACCGAAACATATGGATAAGGAATTAGGTAGAAAAAAAGGAGACCAGGCTTTCTTCAGCTCCTGGAACTGTCACTCTCTCCTGTTATTTGGAACTTACAGTCAAAGCAAGTATTTTTTTTAAATAACCAGGTGTTCCCTGAGCACACAAGGCAAGAGCGGACTAGAGCTACTTAATTGATTAGAAGACAGACAACTGGAAAGGGAAAACTACAACAGGCATCATTTGTGTACAAACAGTTCACTCATGAAAAAGAAGAGAATGCCCTCTCTGATCACTTGGAAGAGAACAGTAAGAAAATTACTTACGCCACAACAAAAAAGCTTAAACTGCTTAAACTGCTGTGAGGGCAGACACCAGGGAAACCCTTCTAACTGATGGCAGGGATGCTGCAGGATAGCTGTGGAAACTTGTAATGCTGAATGGTACTGCACACAGTTTGGCCATGCTTTCAGTGGGATGGTCTGTAAAGCCTCTGAAGGGCATCTACCCTCTTTTCTGTCACTGGACTGCTCAAGTGCTTTCATTGACAGGGAAACTGGAAGCAACTCTTGACTTCCTCACACTGTCTCCACTTTGGCTAAAACACTGATCTCAGTGCTGCTTCAGTTTCTCACTCTTCCTGCACGGTCCTTGACAGCACTGCAGCAGGTGGGAACTGCTGCCATTTGGCCCAGGCATATACCACTTGGGGACTTGTTCTTTAAGCCACTTCTTACTGCAACACTACCTTACCACATCTGGGCACCACAGGCTGATGCCAAGCAGCGTCTTCAGGGACCACCAGAGCAGCAAATAAGCTGAGCTATTATTCATTATTAAATGAAGGGTCAAGTAAAATAAGACACTAGCATCATACAAGAGAAATCCCTCTTGACCCGCAGTTACTGCAGAGCATCAACAAATCCTAAAGGGTGATAGGAACACAGCTGTCTTGTGAAGAGAGGAGGAAACAAAGAAAAGCAATTTCAAAGCTTGCTCATCATACAGTAGCTTTAACCTGAGCCTGCTAACTCAAACACATCATAGGATAGGAGTGCTCACCCACCACTCCCTCTTCCTTCCTTAGCAGTTCTTGAATTTTGCAAGGGCTAGACATTGGGGCACTCATAGCTCTGCCTGTACACAGCTTTCACCAACGACAGGCAGCATAAGATCACACTAGTTTCTTCTTTTAACTTACGTACTTGTATTTGTAGTCTACCACTTTGACCTCCAACGCCGATACTGTTTTCAAAGCATTCACAAGCTAAGGAGGAGAACAAAAAGACAATGATACAGTATTCTCCTTCAGTTAAATCATCTCCTGTGCTCCAGACCATTTTACACACTCCTCCTCCCCACCAGGAAATTACGATGAGACAAAACTTACTGCCACTGCCATATAAAGGAGCAGTTCCCCTCCTTTTGTGCCTTCCACCTAAGATACACATGTTGTTTCTGGACAGAGCAACCCTTGGAGGAGACTCAGCTCTTCTGCACTCTCACAGAGGCTACTGTTGACTTTTGCATGCTTCAGGATCCAATCCTAAACTACTCAAACGTTTTGCCAGGAAGAGGGGGAGAATGTGGTTTGATTTCCAAAAGATATACCAACACCTAAAGAAGGAAATCAGTTGCTAGAAGGATTTTCAAGAACACCTTTCTAGATCAAACTCTTACTGACATAATTGAAATCCAGTTAGAGTCTGGGCTTCTAACTTAAAAGGGCTTTTTCTAGGGCCCCAATCCACAGTCAGCAGCACGCAGAGAAAGAGTCAAGTATTTTCTTTTACAGAAGTATAGTAAAATAAGATTAACATTTCCCTTTCTGTCATGCATTCATTACCAGAAAACACAATACATGTGGCAGGGTAGGTGCACAGCCTAGCAGATAAGGTACAAATCTAGCCATCTGCGCTCTGTCAATTCTGTTATTGAGCTACTGCATCAGAAAAAACTCAGTTTTCCCCGCACACAAAGTGGGAATGATAATGCCAACTCGTTTCTGTTAAGCACTAACGGCTAAGAATGAAGTCAGGTATGAAAACATTAGATATTATCATTTTACCCCAAGAGAAGCTACACTGTAAGTCTACTAAGTTGCACGATTTGAAAACGTGAATAAGAAAATTCATTAAGTTTTGAATGCACACACTAAGACACAATTCCTCATGCATTTTAATCTGCAAGCATAACAAAGGTTTTTGTTAGTGTCTTCAACACTGGGGATACTAAAATAAAAGAGATAAAATTAAATCATTTTGCTTTCAGTGGATCAGAAGCTCTGTGTCTGTTAAGAGGAAATACTTTTAGTATTACATCTGCAGCATTCCATTGGATATTTAAAAAGGGCAGCAAGGCTCAGTGTCTGGTGTACAGAAATAGAGACTGGCTACAAGACATATTAGAAGAAATTAATATTAGCACCGAGTGTATTTGTCCAAGATTTGCTGGCAGATAGATGCTTTGGCTGTACTACAAAAAATAAAAATTAATTCAGTGAGAAAAACTGAACTTCTGATAAATTTGTTTTAGAAGTAAAAAAGGACCACACCTCATTCTGGTTTAATATTTTCCGGTAATCTGTACTGCGTGCAAGTATCGTGACTCGAATTTTCCCGTCCTAAAAAGAAAGAAGCAGCAGTGCATTAGTTATGAGGCAGACCTTACAAAAATATACCAAATACTTCCATGTTTACTTTTGGCAATTTGAGCAACTAACATGTTCCCTCCCCATGTAACAGATGATGTAACCACCTAAAAATTCACATCATATTTTCCAACAGATTAAAAGTGTCAAATACTTGGTGGAAGTCTGACTATTAACAAAAGATAAAACATTTTCTGAAATATTTATTTTATTCAGTACAAAAGAGCCTTTGTATTATGCAGTTTTTGAAAGCAGCTTTCAGGATGGCTAGTGCACAAGATCCTTGGAAAAAAATATTTTACTTCTATAACAGCTCCTCCTTTTACATCTTTAAATTAATTCGACTCACAAGGGTAAGTGTTCCAAGTGAAATAAAGAGATTTAACTGCATGACTCCGGTTAGTGTCAGCAGGAGGACCGTAACTAAATGCTTGCGCAGTGCTATGACTGCGTGCCCCTCAGCAACAATACGTAGGCTACTCTAGCAAGTATTTCAGAGCCCAGAACTGCTGTATCTGTCCATGCAGCTATTGCAACCACCTGCAAAAACTACCAGTGTGTACAACAGAGAAGCCCAAGGCCAGACAGATGGTACCAGGCCATGACTGGAAGGACCAGACTAAATCGTTTCCTCCTCCAATCTGAGCTCAACAGAACAGATGAGGATCGATAAAACCAAGCTCACTGCATCACACTGTGGGATCCCCTCTGCAGGACTCAGGGGCAGCACCTGGTCAGCATCCTCCAAGAGAGACCATACGCCACGTTTCTTGCTTAACTGAGGAAGGACACAAAGGCCTTAAGCACAGAGAATGGAGACGGGGGCAAGATCTTAGGGCTGGAAGGAGGATGTTTCTAAAGTCTCTCCTATGGAAATAAGACACGAGGGCAACTTTCATAATCATACACAAAGTTTGCTAAAGGCCTTTATAAAACAGACTGACTTACTGGAATAAAATCCCGAGCATCACAGAAAAGGACAATATGCCCTTATTCCCCATTGGGTTCAGCTTGCTAATAATGTTTCTCCATATTACAACTTTATTATTCAATTATCATACCTTGGGTCCTTCTTGTGTGATATTCAGCCTGTGCAATACATGCTGAGAAAATGCTCTAAACAGCCCTGTACCGTGACAGCCAGAGATCTGAAATTAAGAAAGCAGTTGTTAATACAAAAAGTTATTTTGCTCAGAAAACCTCTCTTTGTGACCAGCTTGCTGTTCTTGTGGAACAAAAGCCCAGTATCATGCACTACGCTAAACATGTCACTATTCATTGCAACACAAGTGGTACTTTCATTTAGAAAGAAATACAACTCTCTCTACAGTGTTACATCCTCCATGCATAAGCTAAAGCCTCCGGGAAGTCTGCCAGTGTACAGGCTCTTGTGCTCTGCAAAAATACCAGCAAGTCCACAGTGCCCTCCTACTAAGGAGGGATAACAGGCATCTCTTGGGCTGTGACAATGAAGACTGCACACAACCAGTTACTATAAACCAGATAAAGCAACTTCAAAATTCTAATCTTTAGGG
This sequence comes from Clamator glandarius, assembly GCA_033459285.1. Classification (NCBI taxonomy): domain Eukaryota; kingdom Metazoa; phylum Chordata; class Aves; order Cuculiformes; family Cuculidae; genus Clamator; species Clamator glandarius. The sequence continues at coordinate 31,917 of JAUNZM010000089.1, read as the reverse complement.
AAGACTATTTCATTTGGAGTTGCATAGACCTTCAATTAAATACATTTCATGATAACTCAGCTAGATAGTTAAGAAATTCATTAGCTCAGATTTTATACTGTCACACATGCATCTAGTTCACGCAGTGGATGGATAAAAAGAACTCACCAATGGAGTGTTATAAAACAAGCCATATCGCATTCGAGGCAGTAATGAGAAGACTGCTTCTTTAAAGCATACCTGCAAAGGAAGATCACAAGAAGTTACACTGCACTGCTACCTTCCACTGGCACATCTTGAGCTCATTCAGTAGGATCATTGCTTATAATGAGCTAGCAATTACATGCTCCTGTCAAGAACATCCTCACTTCCTTGACTGTGCAAATGAATAGAACAAAGACAATCCTGATCCCAAAAGAGTCTCTCACTCAGGACATGCAGATGCAAGTGTAGGATGAGGTTTAAAAAAAAAAAAATCCAGCCCAAACCAGAACAAACATGAACTAAATAGAAGAAAACCTGTTAAAGAATAGAGAGTCTAAAACAGCCTTTAAAGAATCAAAGAGACTAAAATGAGCTCTGAATGAATGGGCACATTTTTGGTCAGAGGAAAACTCTTTCAAATGATAAGTAGCAGGTATATTAATAGTTGCAAGGGAAAACAAACACCTCAGGAGCAAACAGGATACTTAGAAAGACAGTATCATTTGAAAACCATTTAATTCAATAGTAGGTCCTGCAGAAGTGAAAGCAATACATGCATATCGCCTCTCATATTACACAGAAGTTAGGTCCACCTATATAAAGCATAGACATGCCACAGAATTAGGTTACAGCTCTGTCTCTTTCTGCAAGGTAGAAATACTCATATTACACAAATTAAACACAACCACAAAGTATTAATGTATTCCTCTGAAGCACCTATATGCACAAGCAGTTTGAGAAGACATCGTATTTCCTACTTAGTGACTACAAATTAAAATGAAATATAAAGTCCCATACCCTTTTAGAGTCAAAAGTTTTCAAGTGTATGATTTCATAGTCAGTAAATGCCTTCCATGTCTCACTGAACAGGTCACCATAGCCATATGAGCTCTAGGAGTAAAGGACAAAAACACAAGGGCATAAAGCTTACATAAATACACGTAAAAACTCTCGTCATGATTTAAACTTCTATATACGAGTTTTAACATGCAGTTAATATGTGCATGACCATCGTGGAACCTAAGAGAGGCCAGCACAGAACGCAGATGTTACAGAACACAGAATCCTCTGTTTATAATGGCACTTAAGTTATCTGTCAGATTGCTAATTTATAGAACTGTTCTATTAAAAATTAACTATCTAGACAAGTTCTTCAGTAACAGATCATAATTTCTGAGTTAGGAGGAAACCTAACCTTCCTCAGAGACAACAGAAAGCAGGTTAAATTTCAAGTACCAGAAACATAGGGATGGTAAAAGGCATAAACCATGACTCCTGAGACTAAAAAACCACCTGGGAATTCAAGCACACCAGTAGTGTTTGAAGTAAAAAGTCACACCAGGCCTGCTTCACGTTTGCCTCTGTTTTGCGATGGTCCCTTGTATCACAAATTGGAGGCAATGATCTAGTTTGATGGAAAAAAACAACCAGGAAACTGGTTTGCATAAATCTGGCAAGCTACTACAAAGTTTTTCCACAGGGCAGTATAAAACTTCCCTCTTGGCAGCAACGCTGTCAAACCTTTTAAGAACCATCTACCTGCTACAACACCGGCCTAGCAGCAGGGGCTCTCACCCATAAATTTATAACATTTCCTACACATCTCATGGCTAAAAGTCACAACCTCTTGCTCTCTGAATGCAATTAAATGTGACCTCAGTAGCCCTCATACAGATTCTCGCTTAAAGCTTCCTTTCAACCCTGAAGCTTGTTCAGGCTGCTTGGAAAGTTATGTGGAAACAAGAAATTTGAGAATAAGACTACAAATGACTGCAGAAGAGAACACAAATCTAGTGAAATGTAGAAGAACCTAAAGTGCACCAGATATCCTTCAGCTAAAGAGATGCTTCCTCCCCCTTCTTCTGCCATTAAGCTTTAATGAATTTTACAATTCATATTACTTTCCGACCATCCGTATTACAAAAACAGCTCTTCCAAATTAGAAGTAGAGAACCAATCTTCAAAGCTGTAAGTGCCACTTTCCAACCCTATCTCTCTCTTTAAAAGTGCCTTACAAACATTGCTTTTCTACATTTGCAGACACAGCCTGCAAATCAACACCCAGTGGATTTCCTACTCATTTTCTGCTTTGTTTAACCTACATCTAAGGTCATTACTGTTAAATAAGAACAGTGCACTGATTCTACAGCAACTAGAAAGTATGGCCAAATCTAATTACATCAAGGAAAAAAAAGAGAATGGATAATAAACTCAAGTTCATCTTTTGATCAGCATAGTCAGCTCATCAGAAGCTAGTTGGTGCCATCGTCTGGCTGTACGACGGCACTGAACTCAAGCAGCCTGAGTAGTTGACTTATTTAAAATGACAGCACTTACTTTGAATGGTACATTCAAATGATTTATTTGATTCAGTGACGTGATGTAAGAAAAAGAGCAGCTTTTCAAAGTAATTTACAGTGCTATGTGATACACCTGATCCTTCCAGAAAGCTATCAGAGCTGGGTTAACAAATCCCTGTATAACATGAGAAGAACTTGCTACTGGCAGGCACGCTTATTTCAGCTTTCGTGATGTAAGGTAACTAGAAAAAAGGGTCTCCTTTTTTCCAAATCTGATCAGTTCTACATAGCTAGGTCCACAAGAAAGCAAGGAATTGGCTACTGAAAGTGTCAGAGTCTCTATAAAGCAGAAATACAACCCATTACAAATAAGGTGAAAGCACAGCAGACTTACAGTGTCCCACATGACTATGTTGACATCAGTACTGAAGGAATTATTAATATGCTGGGTAATATAAAGATTGACAAAATCACAGAAGTGATGATACATATTGACACCTGAGAAAGAAAGAATTGTTAGTAAATACTACATTACTCACTCCGCTTTATTGATTTATACTTTTTTTTTCCTTATGCACCCTTAAAAAGCAAACATTTAAAAGGGAAGTAATCAAAGTACAAAATCTTTAGTAAAACATGTTTTGTAAAGTTCAGAGAAATTAGAAGAGCAGCTAAAAGTCAGCATAAGAAAGAGATAAGTTTCACAAGCTATCTCTCATTACAATCCATAGCAGCTTTCTGAAGTACATGAAAGCAATCACTGCTTCAACAATAGCTACTTAGACATAAAGGCAACATTAAAAACAGCCCTTTGGCACTGATCTCAATTCTACTTTATTAAGGTTAAAGGAAGCTCCGTCTGCAGGACTACAAGACAGAACTTGTATTTGCACATGAGCCAAAGCCCAAGTAATTCCTCAGGGTTTTTTTCCTCAGAGAATTCTTGTTCATTCTTGGTTTCTCAAGTTAATACCTTAGGACATGGAGCATAAAAAACTATCATGAAACAATGGAGGCAACACAGAACTATTTTCTTGCTAGTGAAGGCCAGCCCCCAGTTTTGGGACCAAGTGCACTCAGCCCCTGCTTCCAAGCTCCTGAACAGAGTTGCCATGATAACAAAGAGCTGCTGGGCTCCCCGTGCTGCTCAAGTAGCAACGTTCACCTGCCTCCCCTAAAACAAAGGGGCTGAATAACATCATCTCCCACAGCCAGGCTACCCTGCTCACAGATACAAACTGATAGCACAGCAATTCTTCCACAGCACCTGTTCAGGGGCTTGCCACAACCCAGCTTAAAATATAAGACGCTGGCCTGCAGGGGAAGAGGGGCGAGCCAGTTTACAGCAGCAGTACCTCACAGCCTCAGAACACAGCAGGTAACTATCCAGTTTAAACCACTGCTTACCCCACAGCAGCTTGTTTTGAGTCTACAACCTGAACTGCCATTCACATTCCTCTGCAATATGCCACATGATCAAAAGGGTTGGTGAACTTCAAAAAGTGTTAGACACCACTGGCTTGATTCCTAAGGATGCCTGGGTGCTGCTTCTCTCAGATTTTGGTATAGCGTTGCACAGCATCCACCACAGCCCTCTGTAAAGAGATAGCTAATTTCTTCCTGTAGAGGCTTGTCACCTAATTTGGAAACTTTAGCTTTCCTGGGGGGAAGGGAAGCATTTTAATCAACTAACAAAACTTATTCCCTTGACCTTTGTCTTTGAATACCACTTCCTCTACTTCCCCTTCCGTATCATTCAACACGCAGAGAACTCTCAGTTACTGAACACATACTGCAAGACACGTATACCCGTATCTTGTGTTCCATGGTATGAAAACCATCATTCAGAAACACAGCCAAAATCAAAGACACTGTACAGAACAGTCTTTGGCATGAAGTCAGACTCTGTCAAAACACAGTCAAGAGTCAATGACTGCGCAAAACAAGTGGCAGGAATGGTTTTCCGATTTATTTACTATTAGTGGCAAAACACGAGGATTTAAATCTAAGTTTCCAAGTTCATCAATTGAACTACAGGAAAAAGGAATTTAGAAATCATTTGATTTTTCAAAAATAAAAATGTGTTACAAGTAAACTGGACAGTCAAAGTCACAACGTGATGGGCAAATTGAACATGAGGTCTTTTTACTGCTGCAAAATAAAAGAAATTGAAGATACCAATTACCTGCATCTAATTTCATGAAGTATGTTGGCTTTTCAATAACAATGTCACACTTCTTATCTTCTAGGGGCCTGAAGTCTAATGCAGTAAATGTCTGGAGTTCTGCAAACCTACAAAGGTTCAATCACACAGAACATGCTTCGTCATTAACATACTTAAACAAATGTATTTCTTACATCTAAAATTTAATAATTCTTCATCCAATCCATTTGATTTAACAAGACTGCTGAAAACTGATAGAATCTGACAATTAAAATTATTTGAAATCATAATGGAAGGTTCCTCAGGTTATGAGCTTCAGGAGGTTAAACACTGCCTTTGATCTCGGGAGTGAGCAGCACCTTTGATCTACAAATCAAGGCAGCAGAGAAGTAACAAAGAGCCCTAGAGACCAGATCTCTGGGTCTATCCAACTTGATCTGCATTGCCCAAGACACTTCAGCAAAATCTTCGTGCTTTGGTCAGAATAATGCAATATTTATTATTCCTGGATCTAAACAAGGATGAGCAGTTGAAATGACAACAGCAGGCAGGCAAGAAAAAGCCTTCTCCTCCTCTGCAGCCATTCTTAACTGAAACTGACCATCAATGCAAAATGAGAAAAAAGGGAAAATGCGAGAGAAGCATAAAAATTAATCCTTATATGGACCATAATCACTGAACCACTAGGTTGGAAAAGAGCCACAGGATCATCAAGTCCAACCATTCTTACCAACCACTAAACCATGTCCCTTAGCACCTCATCTACCCGTCCCCTTAAACACCTCCAAGGAAGGTGACTCAACTCCCTCCCTGGGCAGCCTGTTCCAGTGCCCAATCACCCTTTCTGTGAAAAATTGTTTTCTGATGTCCAGCCTGAAATCTCCCCTGGCAGAGCTCAAATTCCTTCAAGTTTCATCAATTAAGTGACAACGCAGCTTTAAAGTGGTAACACGCAACCTGTGATGCTCAACCAACTACCACAAAGCACCCTCTGCAGTTCCTACTCAGCCTGCAGACTGTTTTTCATTTCACAATCCGAAGAGGTTCCCTGGGAACACCATAACATTACTATATATCCAGATCAGGTATTGCATTGGTCCCAACATCACCAGGGACTACATTAACTAACGCACAAATGCAAATTTCAAGGCATTTCACAACAAAACAATTGTCTCCTTCAACACACAGATCACGCACAGAACCAGCACCTTGTACAGAAAACACCTAACATTAGAATTTCATATTACAAGATGTTTTCAGATCTTTTGCTGCTGTAAACCGGGGAGGACACAATTACACATAGCATGGTTCAGAATATTCTGCATAGATGTAATTACCAAAGGTATCTAATATGAACTCTCAAAGAAAGGAAGAACTATTTCCTCAGTATAAAATCATCTATAAACAGTTGCTAGTGCCAACAAAAAAGCAAAAAAGAACTAGTAATAGAACTTGGAAGCAGCCTGGACAAGTGATTCTTACCAAGACTGCAGAGGGCTCTTGCGCTGACCTTCAGCCAAAAATGCTTTAACGTCAAGGGTGCAATGACCTCCAATTTCTCCCTTCTGGAAAAAGTCTTCTTTGAATCTAATGCAAATTAGTAAAAGTCTGTCAGCTTTTGTGTAACAGTGCTACAAGTGCTCTGCAATCGCGATTGCATATTCAAGCCAGTGCTAGTTAGTCCCAGTGCAGCAAGTTACCTCTTATGTACAGAAAAGGAGAGTATTTTCTTCAGCACAAATCGCTTTTCCTACAATTCCCAAATAAAGATAAGGTATCCTTGAAGTTATACACATCAATTTAGAATACAGCAATAATCCACCCAGAAATGTTATTAGGAATATTTTTTATATAGTCAAATGAGTAATTTAATTAGATTTTGCTTCATGATTACTTACAGTAGCAGCATTAGTTGGCTGGTTTTCTTTTTGTTTTTTAATAACAAGTTCTCACTGAAATTCATCTCAGATTTCACAACCAAGTTAGTTATCCCAGAATTTTACACAACATATGAAGAGTGAGGTGCAAGAACGGGCTTAATTAAAAACTGTCAACTAAAAAAGCAGCCTAAATTAGCCTTTAGGATAGGCTGAGATGACGATAAAATTCATTCTGAAAGGTACCAGCACCACAGTCACGAACCAGTTCTTTTCAAGTCACATTTTAATTTGGGATGTGGGAGGTCCCTCAGTCTTATTGTATCTAAAAATGTGATTCCTGGTTCTGACAAAGTCAGAAAAACTATCATAGGAAAGATCTTCTTGGTGCCTCATACAAGAACAATTCTCCTTTGCACATGACCTGACCAAGAAAGACTGAAAACGCAGAAAAGTCTTCCTTGAGAGATAGGATTTCAATCACCCATTATCATTGCACAGAACTAAGAGGTTAGGCTTTTAAATAACCTGTACAGCTGACAGCAACAGACAGTAATCAAGGGGTGTAGACCACAGCGAGACTTCAGCAATAAAAACAGCCCATGGTGACAAGCCCTCCAGCTTTCTCAGACAAATTCTGAAGTCCTTTTCCCTGCCATCCCTTCGCTTTACCATAATATAAGCAAATCAGAGACCTGTCATGGTTTCTCTTTACAGTTCGTAAATCGATGTACAAGTTTGTTGCTCTGCAATGCTGAAGGTACCGAGAACAGGTCAGAGAGGAATCCCCCTGTTGGGAAAAGAACAAGTAGCATTTTGTCAATAACAAAAACTACGCTTAAAAACAAGTGGAAAGTATCCGATCTATACGAAATACCTACCGCTGCTGCAGGCTTACAATGGGTTTTCATTTCATTGAGCCTCTCTTGAACGTAACCAAAGTCAGCTTGTTTCCAGAATATCTGTTGGGCTGTCTCAATGTTATTTGCCCTGATGCAGGAAGGAGAAAGAACAAACAAACAAACAAAAAAAAAAAAAAAAAGAAAAAAAAAATCAAGGTCCATTGCTTACTTCTAGTAATAACATCAACAGATAACATCTTTTCCTCTGAAAGCGGAACAGAAGGACTAACCAGTTACTTCATTGACATTTAAGATGCAAAACAGGAAGCAACTTATCAGCCGCACATAAAGGAAAACATCAATGACAACTTAAACCTATTCTCCCGTAAAAGGGTACACATTTTTTAAACATTTTTTCCTCTGTTTTTAAAGCTAAGAAAGGAAATCCAGAGTTATTTTAGGAATCTGAATTCAAGGCTAAATCAGAATAATGAAAACATTGTGGCAGGAAGCATTTCAAGTAGTATTTTCCTCTTCAAAAAGTTGGGGTTTTTTAAATCATGTTGAAAGCTATATGTCATCTATCAATACACGCATTTATATATGCATCTTCATAAAAAATCAATATTATTATATATTTAGAGTTTGAAGGATAATTTTACAGCTACATGAAAGTGAACATTATGCTCTTTTTCTAATATACTGTACTTTATACATTGAAAATGAAACTTACCATCCAGTTTCAACATAATCACAGACAGGGTAACTGAATCTGTAATCTGATTTGCAAGTTTTCTCATAACCCCAGCAGGATTTTAGTTTCTTCAAGTATTTCTGTAACACAGAATAACTGAATCAGATTATGCAACAGCAAATTGGGAAATAACTTAAGTTAGTTGTCAGCTTATAAACTATCTCTGCTAATAAGTCTTGTATTAAAGGCTTTCAGTTTGATCTATTTTCAAATGAAGTTTCAGAAAGAATGCTCAGATTCTTTATGCATAACAGAGGCTCCACAGAGGAGACACATGCACAGCAACATTATCCTTGTCTTTAAGGTGTCTGTTCTGGGACAATCACTTTTCCTGACCACGTGAGAATTTTCACCTCACTGACAGATACAGCCGACAAAGCTAAAGCACAGTGATCGGAGATCCAGACCAAGTATATCACTGCTCCCCAGGCAAATCTAGAAATACCGGTTGTGCTGCAGAAAGGCAGAAGAGGGGCAGCACAGCTCCCACCTTCCACCTGAGACACTAGAATTGCTCCAGAGCCACAGGGAGCCCAGATCCTCAGATTCACTGTCCATGTTTCAGGTGAATTAATGACATGCAACCACAGGGTAAGATCAAATCAGGACTTCTCTGATCTGCCTATACTCTTGGCACTTCCACAAAAGTCCTACAGCAGACTAAAAATCCCAGGCCTGGAAAATACAAGCTGTACTTAGTTCTATCAGCTTTCACACAGGTGAAAGTTATTCCAAATAAGATCATGATTTCCTTTCTGTAACAATTAAAAGGGGGAGGGAATGTAAAAATCTTGCAAACCAATGTATTAAAAATCCACTCTTGCGACACCATCAGATTCAGGAAGAGTCCTGTACAACTACTTCAAAAGCAACAATTCCAATTCCCAGTGAAACTCACCCACTGGCAGGGAGACCAACGCACCATCTCCTTTAACTGCTATGACTCCAAGGATAAACCACCCCAACGTTACACTTGAACAAATAAACAAACAAAAGCAAACCTACTTTATACGGGCAACGCGAGTCCTGCTTACAGATGCCAGCAATATGTTCATTGTTGTGCAGAAAGTAGGGAATATGCTCATCTGGCAAGTTGATAGCTTTGTAGCTATATAATGGCTCTTCTGGAACGTTTTTTAATTCAAAAAGATTTTCAGCTTGGGAATTAGCCAGAATTTCTTGCAGTAACAATCCAAATGCAACCAACATGAACATGGCAACCTGCAAGTTCTGTACTTATGGAACAAAAAAAAAAACAAAAAAAAAAAAAAAAGAAAAAAGGTACTCAACATTTCGGCAGCACAGCACAATTCAAGCACTCTAGAAAACACTCAGCCAAAGTCAGTCATACACTCAAAGAATTTCTACTTCTGTTCCTGGATCAGGTTCATCTTCCTATAAAAAGTAAACTTTTACTAAGAGACTAGACTGTACAACATCAGGATTATTAGTGAATCATTAGTCACTGAGGGTTATTACACGCTTCCAACTCACAGTCAAACTGAAATGGGTGTGTTTACTTGAGAAAAATCCCAAGAGGTCCCAAGAGTTCAAATGTGGAAACTAAGTATAGAACACGTAACATCCAGAGAGTGGGAAAAAAATGTCGAAGTACTGGGGAGAAGGGGCAGGATGAACGTTCATTTAAAAGTAAGTATAAAAATAACACCTTCTCCACCTCAAAAGAAACTAATTATTAGCTGAAGGAAAACTATGCAGTCATAAATAGTCGAGTCTGTTTCAAGATGCTCGTTTTCAGCAGTTAATAACGTGTTAAAGAAACTTTGAACACCGAGTTAGAGGCTCTCCAGGCACACGCATCCTACGCTCTCTACAGCTGGACAGATTCCCCTCTGGCAACACAACCTCGCCAACCACCCCTGCTCTGAGACATTAAACTGCTGAACGGGCAGAGGGGGGGAAACAGTCTCCATCTAAAACACCTTTTTTTCCGGCTTTACCATTTGGATGGGGCTCTGAGCAGCCTTCTCCGGCGGGAGGTGTCCCTGCTCATGGCTGTGGGGTTGGAACTGGATGGGCTTTATGGTTTCTTCCAGCCCAAACGATTCTATAATTTTAGGATCTTTAGGGTCCCTTCCAACGCAAACCATTCTACGATTCTATGATCTTTTAGGTCCCTTCCAATCCAAACCATTCTATCATTTTAGGATCTTTAGGGTCCCTTCCAACCTAAACCATTCTACGATTCTACAACCTTTTAGGTCCCTTCCAACTCAAACCATTCTATGATTCTATGATCTTTTAGGTCCCTTCCAACCCAAACCATTCTACGATTCTATGATCTTTAAGGTCCCTTCCAACCCAAACCATTCTATCATTTTAGGCTCTTTAAGATCCCTTCCAACCCAAAGCATTCTACGATTCTACAACCTTTTAGGTCCCTTCCAACCCAAACCATTCTATGATTCTATGATCTTTAAGGTCCCTTCCAGACCAAATCATTCTACGATTCTATGAAAACCCGCACAGCTGCTCGCAAGCGAAGCCCTCAGTAGGATTCCTACCACCCAAGCAGTTTTACCTGTTCAGCTTGAGCAGAACCGCTTCGGATTTGCCGAGCGAGCAGACCTGGTGAGAAGGGAGCGGCGTGAAACCCCTCCCGCACCGGGAGGCTCGCTCAGAACCCAGCCCCGCTTGGCAGAAACCTCCCAGCGCGACGAGCCCAGCCTCGCAGCATCCCCGGGGCGGCGCCGACCCCTCCGGGCACGGGCTCCGCGGCGCCGTCCCGGCCGCCGGCAGCGCCTCAGCCCATGGCCCCGGCGGAGCCGGCCCCGCCCCGCGGGAGGAGCCGCCGCACCGGCCCGGGGCGCCGCTTCCTGCGGGCGCCGGAAGCGCCGGGAGCCGCGGGGAAGGGCGGGGGGGAGGCGGGAGGCGCCTCCTCCTGCTCTGCCTCATGGCTGCGGGGAGCCTGCCCCGAGTTAAAGGCGATCCCCGCGGCCTGGCGCGGCGAGAGAGGCTGAGGCTGATCAGCCTGGAGAAGAGGAGGCTCCGAGGAGACCTTAGAGCGACCTTCCAGTACCTGAAGGGGCTACAAGAAAGCTGGGGAGGGACTGTTGACAAAGGGTTGTGGTGACAGGATCGGGGCAATGGGTATAAACTGGAGAGGGGCAGATTTAGACTAGACGTAAGGAGGAATTTCTTAACGATGAGAGTGGCGAGACGCTGGCCCAGGTTGCCCAGGGAAGCTGTGGGTGCCCCATCCCTGGAGGTGCTCAAGGCCGGGCTGGATGGGGCCTTGGGCTGCCTGGCCCAGTGCGATGTCCCTGTCCATGGCAGGGGGGTTGGAACTGGATGATCTTTAAGGTCCCACTACTCTGTGATTCTGTGCCCTTGTCAAAAGCCGCTCCGCAGCGTTCCCGTGGCCCTCTCAGTACTGGAAGCTGCTCTAAAGTCCCTTTGGAGCCTCCAGGTGGGGTCTCGAGAGCAGAGGGGGAGCATCCCCATCCTCGCCCTGCTGTTCGCTTGTGCTCCAGACAGGACTTGTGCACCCAGACGGTGAAGCAGCCTGAGGAAGCATTAAGCATCACAGAATGATAAAATGCTTTGAGTTGGAAGGGACCTTAAAGCCGATACAGTTCTAGCTCCCTACCTGTCGGCAGGGACACCTCCCACTGGAGGTCTGGTTGCTCCAGTCCCCATCCAGCCTGGCCCTGATCGCCCCCAGGGATGGAGCAGCCACCGCTAGGCCACCCATACCAGCACCTTCCACCCTCATCGTGAAGAATTTCTTCCTAATGTCTAGTCTAATTCCTACCCGGCTTCCACTGTGAAGCCATTATTAACCCTCGCTTTGCTGGAGTTGCCAGGCAGGCAGGTGCTCCTCTCCTGCCCTGTTGGCATTATCAGATTCCTGCTAGGACTGGTACCAAAAATGCCACCAAATAAAACCCTCTTAATACTAAGTTTGGAGTTTTAGAAAGTGAGCATCCTTTATCAGGCCTTGGGCAACTTGAGGGTGTGATCTCCATCAATGATGTGCAACGAGGCAAAAGCTGGGGACAGATACATTTCCCACTTACAGTCATATGTATAAATTGTCCCAGAAATCTTACTGCTTTACAGGGTCTAATTTTAATGTTATTATGAAACTTCACAACAGTCAAAACTCCTCCAAATTTGGAGCTGGCTCCAGCTCTTTGCTTGACCTTGCCTTTGAGATAGGCAGAAAACTCCAAACTGGTGATTACAAGAGGCATCTGTTCAGCACAGATCATACTTCACAGATGATGTTACCATCTTCAACGAATGAACAGTATCTGGAAAAACACTGCTTGAGTGAACAGATGCTATCAGAGGGACATTCTGCCTAAATTTCAAAAAACACAGTTGCTTAGATGACTCTACTTTTGTTATAAGAACTACTTCTTGTATCAGGACAAGTACTGCAGGCACCCTCACTGGAGAACAGTGAAGCCAACTTCTCCCCTTTGCTGCGGGTGCTGTAGTGGGAAGCATCCGAGGACCCTGCAGGATAGCAGCAGCTCTCCTGGAGGCGGGGAACCAGGCTGAGCTGTGCCTTTTCTCCCTTTCCATCACTGCAGGCAGCTTCCAAATATAGCCCTTGCACCGAAATACCCCTGACACCACATCTTAACCGGCATCTGCAGCTCTGAATTTGGACTGTACCTCTATTTCCCTTTCAGAGCATGAGCTGCACAACCACTCACCACAAAACTTGAAGTCTTTTCCCAGAGAACCACAGCACACTCTCAGCACAAAATTTTATTCCACCCTGACCCCTTGCTTTTTACAGTTTATACACATTTTACACCAAGGGCTTCCATTTCACCAATAACTCACTTTGTTCCCCATTCAGGATCATTATATAGCCCTTAGTAAAACATATGCACATGAATTGCAACAAACTGTAGCAGGACTAAAAATACAAAGTCAATGGAACTAATCCTCACTGTTGTGTATGGATACTGAGCTCTGTATCAAAGATGATCAAACCAGAATACTTTAACATGTTACCTCCCAACTGCCACATTGTGTTCTAAGGCTTTGATGATTAAGACAGAGCAGGTCATGTAATTCCCATGTAATAGTAAAGGTTGTGCTACATGGGAACACAGAATCCAAAAACAGTTGATACAAGTATTCACATCTACTTCTGTGAAATCAAAAAAAAACTAATACTCCAGCAAACGCTTTCCTATCTAAAACAGTTAATGCTGACTGCATGTTAAAACTTCCTGCTTACCAAAGTACCTCCTGAAAACCCAGCACAGTCCAAGACATGCTCAGAACAGGACCTGTGCCAGCCCCTAAGGAGGATCTGCTCAAACATCACACAGGAAATGTCACCTTCAAACACACCCCCAGCAACAGGTCCCCATAAAAGTTCAAAGGACTTTTTTTTTAATGCCATATTTGTCTACAAAGATTGTGAAAAAAACAGTGAGAATCAGCAATTTATTGATTCGCTGCAACAGAAAAAAAGCTGAACATTATTTCTTTTGACCATCATGAAAAGCTGTTTCCTTTTTTAAGAAAAGGCTGACGTTGTAATACTTGCACATTATAATTCTAACACACAGAACAAGTGCTTTTATGTAGAGTATGGTTTGTTTGGGTGTGGGGCTATTGTATTTTTGTTTTTCAGAAGTTAAGAGCAACAAACTATGCTTCAATATGAAGGCAAAATGCTAAATTCCCTTGGTTTCCAAAACTGAAACCAAGAGCGTATTTCCTTCCCACCTCCACATGAAAACGAAAAGGGAAAAAAAAAAAGACTAAAAATCTTTCATTTTATTAAAGCAGTTAAGGTTTTTATGACAAATTAGGATTTAAGACAGATTTTAGTGTTCTTGCTCTTTGGCAGTCCTCAAAATAACTGTCTGCATTTTAACCTAAACTAGGCTTTTCCAGAATGGGCCCTTGCCTGTGTAACTGCAGGGGCTAACTGTTCTGTAGATTAGGAATAAATCCCTAACATGCGCAGAAAAGTCATATTACAGAGAGGCTTTTCTCCAGAAGGAATTTCTCATCATTCACATCCTTTGTTTCTTTTGTTCCAGCGAATGCACAAGCAGTAACACAGTTCTCTAACACAAATGACAATGTGCACTGATGTGAAAAAAAAAAAAACTACTTCTCCTAACAGAGGCAATGGTACAATAAAGCAAAGAATTTAAATTGCCAACTATTTCACAGAGTGCCTCTCAAAGCTACAGCTCTGAGATATAGCAAAATATTTGCTCTCTGGAATGCAGAGAGGAAGACACAAGCTGCTCTCCCAATTCTCAGCATTCCCAAGGGTCCATGTAAAATATATCCTCTGACGTTAGCAAAAATGCAGCAAAATGTCAAGCCACACAGATGCTATTTGACCAATACCTTTCTTAAGGAATGCCATGAGAAATACTTTGCAGCCCCTGGAGACTTGGTTGAAAAGTATCTTAAGTCACAGTACAACTTTGCTACTTGTATACAAGGAACCACAGAGGCAGCAGCAATTAATCTAAAATAAAAATTCTTTTTCTTCATTCTTCTGAACCATTTTAGGTACTGCTACAAGTCAGCACCCAACCCTCAAAAAGATATTGAATAGTTCAGTGTTATGGTGTTTAACCTTTAACACTCAGAATTACAAGCAGAGCTGCTATCTCTGCTCATGAGTTGACACAGGCAATGTAAAAGATGAATCTGTGTCTCATCCCAGAGTTGTTTAGCCTAGAGGAGGCTGAGGGGAAACCTGATCACTGTCTACAGCTCCTTGAAAGGAGGTTGTAGTGAGGTGGGTGTTGGTCTCTTCACCCAAGTGACAGGCAATAGGATGAGAGGGAACAGCCTCAAGCTGCACCAGGGGAGGTTCAGGCTGGTCATTAGGAAAAACTTTTTCACTGAAAGGGTTATCAAGCACTGGAACAGCTGCCCAGGGAGGCAATTGAGCCATGGTCCCTGGAGGGATTTAAAAGATGGGTAGATGAATTGCTTAGGGATATGATTTAGTAGCAGACAGGTAGGGTTGCACTTGATCTCAAAGGTCTTTTCCAACCAAGTGATTCTATGATCTGAGTCTCACTCTCTGCTCAAGAGGACACAGTGTAAAGCAGACTAATCTGATTTACCTAGGAACAGAGAGTTATTAATGTAGTGTATTCAGATGTTATGAGTACAAATATGAAATTTTCCTGTCATAAAAATCTCCACCAGTTCTGCAGGCCACTGCTATTTTGTTATTAAAAATGAACTGATGAGATTTTAGAAAAACTCATATTAAGAACACTTTAAAAAGACTTTCGGGTCAGTTCCATGGGTATACAGACTTTATGAATCAAGGGCTACTTTAGAAAAACTCATGCCTTCCAGTGCTGTCTCATTAGGTAACCAGCATCACTTTTGCTACTGTTTACAGGCAAAATGGTCCACTGTTTAGCAAAAACTTAAATAAAGGGATGACCAAAAAAATTAAATATTGCACAAATAATTTAACTGCAGACAGTACAAGACATTTAAAGCACTGATTTTTGTCAACATAGGAACTCTATTATAGTCACATCTTCTATAATACAGTTATTCTTTTTTACAAGACATTTAAATTCAGCATTTACATAAACAATTATCTTTACAATCTGTTATCATATAATGTTAAGAGTTCTCAGCATGAATTAATTTTGTCTTTGTTTTAAAAGTTCATCTATCTGAGTCTTGTACATGTTTTTCACATCTTCAAGATCCAGCCGGAGTTCTTCAGCTTCCTCTGCTTTCTCTCCATACATCTGAAGAATTGTATTGTATCTTTGATCCAAATCCTGCAAGAACATGTGTATTGTTATTTAACTGTGTTTCAGCTTAAAACTGTTGATGATAGGATTGTGTTTTACACTACTAGGAGGAAAATAGCATGGTTTTATCCAAATATAACTGCTTTACAATAAAGCACATAGTAAACTCTTAAAAAATACTTAATGCTTTGACTCTCTGCATATGGCCAGGTTTATGCATTGGATATAAAATGAAGGAAAGCATTTTCTGATTCTCCTACATAAGAAACCAGACTCTTCAGTCTTGATTAGGAACAGATTTGAATGTAGTTTAAACTGACAGTGGTATTCCTAAAAACCCCAAATATGTAAATTTTACATCAGATTTATAACACAAATACACTTACCTTTAACTGTGCACGTAATTTTGGTATTTCCTTCACTTTTTCTTCAAGTTCATCATTTTGATTTGTTAGTTTAACCAGTTCTTCTGCCATTATTGATCGGGTTTTCTCAAGGTTTCCAATTTCCAGCTAAGATAAACACTTTTAACAATTAGGAGGAGGAAAGAATTTACCATATTTATAAAACACCGTAAAAATATTTTGGTACAGTATTTAAGGGTTTTTTTAAGCCAGACTATGGAACAGCATACCTTGGAAACACTCTCCTCTCAAATCTGATTTGGTTTGTTTTTTTCTTTTTTAAATAGACATGTTTTCTGAATAGTCCTTGTCAAAACAAAACAAAAAAAAGGGAACAAATCCTCTCACTTGTCCCTACACATGCCTTCAGTGGCTATTCTGGTTAACAGAATCATTGAGAAAGGGGAAGCGTGAATGTACTCTGCTATGAGGAGAGGGACCAAACTTTTTTAATCAAAACCCTTCAAAATAATATTGATTGCACTAGTATTTACACTTACAAATGCTGTGTATGGTAAAAGTAACTACAGTACCTGTAGATGTGAAATCTCTCCTTCTCTTAGTTTGAGCTGTGATTGAAGGTTTTCAATTATACTTGAACCTGCTCCCATCCTTATAGCATCATAGAGAGTGCTCCCACCAGTAGCTATTGGCCCGAATGAGTGATCATGAGTATCATCCTACAAAACATCAGGGTAGAGAAGCTTAAAATTAAGACAAAAATGTGCATACTTTGGAATATTCCCTCTCCTAAGTATTATGTCATTTAAGATTTAAAATTATACTGTTATTATGCAAATATTTCAATGCTAATGGTGGCTTCTAAAATAAAAGCTTGAGGTAAATAGCTACAATCTGAGATAGCTCCCTACTGGCAAGTTCTCATGTCACCTATATACAACTGCAATTGAAATTGGACATCGACAACTGTCCATAGGAAAGCAGCAGAAGCAGGAGACTTCACACAGACCACAACAGTCAACAATAATCCTGAGAGAGCCAGGCTGTGCCCTAAGGTGGATTGTTAGTAAAAATAAACCAATGGATTTGACTTCTACTAGAGTTATTCAGTTCTTCTAGATGAAATTAGACATGTAAACTCTGTGCCAATGTACACATTTATCACTCTGCAAGAAAAACTGTAGTTTCATGCTGTCTTTCACAGATACTTCACTGTAACAGGCATCTTGTAAGCAGGTTTTAGAAGTTTCTGCATAGGAATTACCCTGTCTAAGCCCAATATACTCTTGGAAGAGTATTTTTCTACATTAATAAAACTTCCTGAAGAGGAAAAAAAGCAGTTTGCATAAAAAGCCTATAACTGATATATGATACCTGTGAGAGGAAAGAGGTCTGAAGGCCCGCCATATCAACTCCACTTATGGAACTAGAGCGTGACATAGTTGGAGTACTTGAAACAGTTTCAACTGTAAATAACTTCCGATCCTTAAAAACAAACAAACGAAAAATTAGCACAATCACCAGCAAACAGAAAAACATTTACAAGACGGTGAAAGACAGATTCTGCAATATCCTCTTCCACCAACAACTACAGAACATAACGTGACAGATAACCTTTCCCCTTCCACTATCCCTGAAACATATGAAAGAAA
This sequence comes from Clamator glandarius, assembly GCA_033459285.1. NCBI lineage: Eukaryota > Metazoa > Chordata > Aves > Cuculiformes > Cuculidae > Clamator > Clamator glandarius. The sequence goes on along the minus strand of JAUNZM010000089.1, from coordinate 14,029 downwards.
CAATGAAGAATTACTGTGCCACTAACACTTCTAGCCTATGTTCAAGTCCTCAAGACTTTTCAGGCAATGAAGACAGAAACCACAATTTACACTTAAAGAATTTCTCTTTCAAGTAGCCAAAGGAGATTCAGAGACACTTTCGTATGCACAAATGCATCACAGGATGGATCTAAACCCTGAAATATGTCTCTTCTTACAATGCACATTAATACTTTTTTAATAAAAGCATCTGAATTCAAAGATTTCTCACATGCTAACACCTTATTGGTGTACCTTCCAAACAGACTAAACTCTTCTTACAGGCAGCATCTGAAAGTATGCCAGTCTCTGAATGATAGAGTACTTAGATTTTAGAAGTGGATATGGTAGAAAAACAGTAACAGGAAGTTTTACTTGAACATCAACTCCTAATTAGCAGTAACAAAATTACTGGCTATTAAGGACTACTCTGTGGCTTAAGCCGGACAGCATGTGGTACATTACACACAGTCACATGAAACACAAAACAGGAATTCAGCAGGAGCAATGCTAGTACTCTGAGCAGAGAAAACACATAGGAGAAAAGAATCCAAGAGCATTCAGAAGATCAAAACAATCAGTATCCATAGTTTCTCTCTTCTCATATTAAACAGACTATTACTCCAGACTCATTTAAGTGAGTATGTTGCAAGCACTTGTTTCACTGGAAATAAAACACAGTTACAAAACAGAATAAGCCAAGTCCACAATGCCTAGGCTGATGGTACGTACTGTATTGCTCTAATTGCTTGCAATAGTTTCTGGTTCTAGATATCTACTAAAATAATAACAGGATCAATGGACTGAACAGAACTGTTAGGTTTCAGTACCTTCTCCTTTGATGCTTCTTGCATGAAAATTGCCTTCTTCCTTTCCTGCTCAACTTTCATCTTCTCCATTTCTAACTGAGTAGCCAGCAGTGCCTACATACATAAATATAGGTTGTTAAAAACCCCTGCCAACTCAGACTTCAATGATGACAACTTAAAGCTGCAGTTGGCAATACCTTTTCTTTCTTTGTGTCTTCCAAGGTTTTTGCATACTCATCCTTGAGCTCTTCTAGTTCAACCTCATACCTACATTGAGGAAAGAGGCAGGGAAAGCAAGTGTTCCATATTTACTTTACACTCATGCACTTTAAAACAAACATACCTCCAAGGCTTTACAAAATTATGAAAGTAGCACACTTCAATTGTTAGAATTAAACAAAATATCCTTAACAAACCAGGCAACTTTATCAATAGCCGTCATCACCTTGCACAGTCCTATCTACACTTAAAACCATCTACCAACTTGCAGAGATCTGCTGTAAATGGTTATATGAGAGAGCACTCACTCCATTTCACTACAATTTTTTTAAAGAGCGACTGTTGACCAAAACTACAACTCACCTACTGTTTTCATTTTCCACTTTCTTCAATCTGTTCTTTTCTACTTCAAGCTGAGCCTGAAGGCGTGTATTTTCTTGCCTTAAAAGACTATTCTGAGATTCAGTAGAAGACATCTGAACTTTATGAGAAAGAAGTTCTTCTGTGGCAGCCCGTTCTCTCTCAGCAGCTGCGGCTAGAAGAGTTTGTGACTCACCTAATATTACATAAAAAAAAGCACGGAATTCAACTTTTTTGATCAAACATCTATAATATTGGCCATTTATTTATGCAACAAAATGCAACTTAAGGTTGTTTTTTTTTTAAATACACAACTGATTTTTTTAAAAAACTCCCTGTTTTCTATTGTAAAGGAAATGAACTATTTTTCACCATATAGTCAGAGGAACAAATCAATGCAGAACAAGGAGACTTCGTACTCTTTCAGAATGCAATATGCAACTATAGACTGTCTCCAGAAAGGAAGCAATTCCTCTGGGTCCACCTCTGGGTGTTTTTTCATTTAAAATAACAAATTACTACCATATCAACAAATTCACGTCTCACTACCTACACAGTTCCCCAAGTAAAATATTCCAACTTTTACAATTTGGAATCTAAGCACAAGGCCTGACAATTGAAAACGCTGGTGTACTTTCAGTGTCTCCATGTCCATAATACCTTTAGATGATGTAAGAATGCATATGCCTTAACAGCACTATCTTCTAATTTCACATTACAATGTGTTTTAAAAAGAATCAGTGAATTACTTGTCCAAGAAGCTTGGCAGAATATCCCACACAGCATTTCCTCACAGAAAGCATTTTTTGATCCTCCCTCCTGACCCACAATCTATGCTTCGGGTAAGTATCAAGCCCTTCTTATTTACCTTCGGCTATCTCGCATCTTCGCCAAGAGCCTCACAGCTCAGCAGAACAAAAAGACATCTTACCAAGTCTGTCAGAAAGGTTCTTTTCCAATTTTTCCCAAGCAGAAGTCTGTGCTCCCAGTGTGGCTTGCAGATTTTCTATCTGCCGGAGAAGTGGCCGTGTAGCAGACGTAACACTTTGACTTAGTTCTTGGTTCCGGCTCTCAGCTTCCTGTAGTCTCTGAAACCACAAAAGTAATGTAATAAAGCTTTAAAAAAATCACATGATGGACTAAAAGATTAATACATAATTCAACTAAACACATAAAAGTTGCTTTACATGCTAAAGTCACTGTGAGTCTGAACTTAGGACAGTGTGAAATTTCAAGATAGAAGCCTAATGTTTTTAGATACATGACAGAGCAACAGCCCAGGAATTTATACTTCAAGAGCCCTCCAGACATCACCTGAAACATTCTGGCAACAGCTGGTCTATCTTCTGCACCTTAAGAACACGAAAAATATTCCTGAGAAGCAGACAGAGTAGTTTAAAATGCACTTCCTAACAATTTTAGAGGTCTATCACAAACTTGATGACTGTACGTTGTCTTATGCGAAAATGATAGCATTCAATTTAAGAGGCATCATAAAAAGTATGACTTTTTTAAATCACTTATTGAAAACAAAACATTTCCTTTAATATTTCATTATTGTTCTACACAGAACAAATATCACAGGTAACCAGGAAAATAAAGCCTCTTTTTCAGGCTACTAACACCATTCTAACACTTAATTTTCAGCTTTTAGGAGCCCTCCTTGCAGATGCAAATTGGCATCATCTATTTGCTGTAGTACCTGTTGTAGTTCACCTATTTCTTGGCGTAAATAGTCTTCTTTTCTTGCTGCCTGCTGTTCTGCACGTTGCAGTGCTAGCCTCAGGTCAGCCACCTAAATAAATTAAACATTGTCACTAGTATCTTGTCAAAAGTTAGAGTTTCACCTATTCATTGATACAGAATTATGCCATTTTTAACCTCTGCTGGACAGGATACATCAGCTTACAAGTTAAAGGTTTGAGATCTGCATGCACACAAATATTTACAGTCATTTACCTATCACTAAAATTTTGTCCAGCTATATTTCTTGAACTTTGCATTATGGTAAGAGCACTACAATACAGAGCCTTTCAAAATCACTTCGTTTAGACAGGCAAAAAAAAAGAAGTATTTTTTAATAAAATTACATTCTTAAAGTTTAGCACAAATACCATTAAAGCACAAGTTCACTGGGAAGAAAACCATTCAGTATTTGCTAAATACACAAAAATGAGTTCTATCTCACACCATTGTGGTACATTCAATTTTTCAATGCAAAAGTTTCATTCAAAGCATTTAAGAACCACCTGAATTGCCAAGGCTTCTTGTTGCTGCCGTGCCTCATCCTGGGCCTTCTCCAGAGCTAATCCAAGCTCTTCCTTTGCCTTCATTTCCCGACTTAGGGCTGCTTCTTGTGCCTCACTGTCCTTTGTAGCATTAGCTTTATGAAGATCTGCAAGTTCCCTGGGGAGGGAAAAAAGCAAGGCATTTTATACAATTTCAACAGTGACTTCACAAATAACTTGGTTATATATTAACATTTCACAAGCACTGCAGAAGAAACAGACACAGAAGCTGAATGAACAGTTGAAGACACACACACAAATATCTGCTTACTTATATGCACTGTCAAGTGCTGCCTGGACACTTCTATTTTGTTCTTCAAGGTCTTCCACTTCCACCTGAAGTTTAGCAAGATCCTTTTCTTGTCGCTCTACAACGCTGTTCAGTTGTTTAATGCTGTCTCGATGCTGCTTCTCAAGGTCCTCCTTGCCATCAAGAACCTATTGAAGTGCAAAAACAAGCACCAAACTAATCCCAGCACATGGGGTAGAGAAGCCATCTGAGAACAATGACAACTATGGCAACCAATTCAGAATGAAGTTACACAAACCAATTGAACCAATCAAACACTCGGCAAAAAGAAGGTTTTTGGTCTCCCAGACCCCCAGAGGAGGAGGCTCTGCACCACAGTTTTGAATACTTCCTTGCACTGGGTCTGCCACCTCTATGGTCTTGATTCAACCACTAACTGAAAATTTACAAAAGCCCAGATTTTGCTGGTACAAGCCTCCTTTCTGAAATTCAGTGAAGTGAATTTGCTCAGCCACCTGATAACCAGCACTCCAAACAAGCAGCTAGAGACACACTTGACTGCAGTTTTAAACTGTGATGAGAACACGGCAAGAATTCACATCTCAGTGTTCCAATAATACAAAACACAGAAGTCTCCTAGAAAAGAAGTATCAATCAATCTAGAGCCACCCCAAAAATCTACTCTGTGGCTAATACAAAAAGCTTAGCCTCCCTCTCCTCACCTGTTTTAAATGCTGCAACTCCTCTTCCAATTCCTTAATCTTTTTGTTCTGTTTTGTGTTAATATTTTCTCTCTCTTTCTCCTTGGCTCTTAATTTCTTAATTATGTTGGAATTATGCAGCTGTTGTTTGGAAAGCTTTTCTCCTGTGAAGAAAATGAACATAAAGCTAGTGCAACACTGTTGTCATTATGAACTGTTTCTATTCACACACACCCCTGCTCTCCAGTCCTGTGAAAATAATAATCAAATATATATTGAAATACTTAACTTCTTTTCTTTTCATGCAGGTTCTTAAGTTTTAAGTCTACCTTATCCTGAGATGACCTTGCTACACCAAGCTACAGTGAGATATGACAGGCAGTGAAAGACTTTATAAGTAAAGCAAATGAACCATTGCTCGTTGCTATTAACTAAACGGTGTATATGTTCAGGAACACCTAACACAGAATCATAGTATAACCAGGTTGGAAGAGACCCACTGGATCATCGAGTCCAACCATTCCTATCAAACACTAAACCATATTAAACAGCCAAGAACCAACCTGCACCCTCATCCCTACAAATCCAGATCCAAGCAGAAAGGTGGGTCCAATTCTTGGATACAGGATCACAAAAAGAAACTCAGCTGCTGCAAGTTTTGTTGGGAAAATGATAAAAGTTCTTTGATACAGACTGAACATGCTTCAAATGATGTATTCTTCCCCAAATAGAGAAGGGCCACATGGGAAAGGAGTACCTTCCAAACTGTTCTACGAATTTTTACTATTAAAAAAGCATTTAAATTCTCACCTTCCTCCATTAATCCTTTGATTTGCTCTTCCTTTTCTTTCAGTAATTCAGCAGTTTCATTAGTATTAAGTCGAGTAGCCAATTCTTCTTTAACAGTCTTTACTTCCTAAATAATAGCAAAAAAACACTTAGGACCATTTTTTAAAATATATTTAGGGAAAAACACACAGTAAGTTGCACTGGTCACCTTTTTCTTCTCCCCTACCTCTCAAAAACCTTTTCTTTGAAAACAAATCAGGTTGGAAGGGAACTCTGGAGACTTCTGAGCAAATCAGACGCCTTATTCCATCAACTTTTAAAAACCTCCAAGGATTCTGACTCCTTAAATTCTCTGTACAATTTGTTGCAACTCCTTACTCCATCTCCAGATATCAGACAATTCCCATTTTTCACTACTCCCCTGCAACCCCAGGCCACTCTTCTCTCTCACACCAATGCAAATGCACATATGGGTACAAATGACAGCAGACATTAAACCTTTTTACCCCAAACCAGAATAACTTAGTTAAATGAGTTCCCCAACTTTGTTCACAACACAGCTATAAGAACACATGTCAACACAAGGAGACAGCAAGCACTGTGAGAGGCTAGAATCAGCTTATGCTTGTTACTAACTCCACCACAGCACCTGTCAGTCTCATGCTTTTCCCTAGCTTCATTTTTATCAATCTACCCCAAGAATTTTTTTTTTTTCAAAATTTTAAACATTAATTTCACTGGAATTACCTTTTTAGCTGCATCTCTTTCTTTGCAGGCTAGCTGAAGCTTCTTTTCAGCATCCGCAATTCGCTGAGCAAACTCTTCTTTAAGAGATGAAAGGCTACTACTCTCTTCTTTCATTCTAAACATCTCACTACATTTAAAATTAACATTTCAGAACAGTTACATGGTTATGTGACATTCCAAGCAGTTTGCAACAGGTTGTCTTAAATGCTTTTAAAACATGTTTGTTTGGTTTATTTTATGCTCGTTAATCCGAAGCCAAAAAAACACATCCACATTAGAACCACTAATCAAAGACCTTTCTTAATGCAGTAGTTTACCCATTAAAACAATGAAATGCTTGATTTACCTTTCATGTGTTGCCCCTTAATCAAGTTTTTTCTAATTAACCACAGTCTGTATAATACACAGGACCAATTAGTAAATGTATTTTCGAGTTACTATCAATTTAGTCACTAAGTAATACCCTAACATATCATGTATAAATTTTCAAACTTGGTATTTGGTCAGTAAACTGGTAAACCCATGTTTTCTTTTTTCTCCTTTTAATTTTAACTGAATTAAACAATGAATTCAGGTTTTTCCCTAAAATCAACCCTTCTACCACAGTCGCTGCCTACATTTTAGTCAGCAAATTACTTAGTAAATCAGATTCATCCATCTGCATCAGAAAATTCCCTTAACAGTTGAATCCAGTCTTCTAACAAAGACCTTTATTAATAACCAAGTTTGACTCTACAGATCTGCATGCATTCCTACTGCTTGCTTACTTCACTAGCCTCTTCTCAAAAAAGATTTTGGCCCCAAAAAATAATATGTCTTTAAAAAAATACCATCAGAGCACATGCAATCATTATTTCCACCTTTCCCAAACAGTGCACATTCCCCGCAATCTTTGTTCTAGCTATAAAGCAACTTGTTTTATGATACTGTCTACTGATTGTGTTACAGTAAAGTTATAGTTACACCCACTACTGTGTATATTTTCATACTTACTCTTTTAGGTTATCACAAGCTTCTTCCAGGCGCGCCTTTTCTTTACTAGTACTTAATAACTGTATTTCCCTCTTCTCCAGTTTCTCAGTTAATGAATCAATCATCTGGACAATGTTTTTACAGATAAAGATCAGATGAATGGGACAGTTAAAAAACACGAGGGGCAGGCTTCCCCTTTCCCCCACCATTACCTCCCAACACTACTTAAAGCTGAACTTGTCAACATTTTTAAGAATTTGAAGTAGAAGTAAGTGAAGATTACCACGTTTCTGCCACTTTAATTTATAACTAAGCAATATCTGAACGCAAGACACCTGCTTTCTACAGGCAAGCACACGTGGCTCAGGTAAGTTCCTCAACAAAATCATCAACAGCTACATTTAATTATATATAAAGTTTTTAAACAGAGCCAACAGCCTATAAAAACATAGCTCATATTAAGCTTTAGGACTCCTGGTGCTCCTTATACCACTCTACAGCATCACGGGACATTTTACATTTAAACGTCTCTTCTGTGAAACATTATCAAAAAGCAGCAAAACAGCACCAGGTGAGGGAAGCAAACTTCCAAGCAGGATAAAGAGCTCTTAGCTCACATCATCAAAATAGTTTCTTAATACCAGATTTTTGGAAAGCTAACTACAGAGAAATCACAGAAACATACAGGCAAATATACAAATATAAACAAATTAAATGGATTCCATAAACATAGCTCAATATGGCAAAAATTTGCTGCAGTCCATTATTTTCCACAATGTATAACCATCTAAGTTAGGCAAAATTATGGATAACAGTACGTGGGTATGAAGTTCCCCAAGGAACTTCTGCTGGCATTCTGCATAATTTAAACAAATGCTTTCCTTAAAACACATTGTTTGGGTTTTATGAACTTCCATAAGCAACTACTTTTCAATTATTACTATCAGCTACAGCATCAGTATTGTAAGCACACCTACAGGGCAAGGCCAAGAGCAGAGCCCATCTACATCACATATTAGACTATGAGCAAAGCAAAATGCAAAGAAATGGAGAAAAACACACGTTAAAGAAGCACAGAAATCAAAAACAAGAATAGAGGGACAGAAAGTGACAAAGGAAATGGAAAAAAGAGACACAATACAGTGGCAGAACTGGACAGAACACACCGCTGCAAATCAAACACTTGAACATTCTTGGGTATCCTACTTCCCCACACTTCTAGTCATTTCATCTATTTAAACTAGCCATCCAAATCTCTTTTCTAGGCTTATCTTCTTCATTAAAACCCCTTCTTTTTAAAAGTAAGGATTATTTCTGCTAGAAATAGACACTAATTATCTAGGAAAAAAGTACTTATTTACACTAACTACTACTATCCTCAAAGAACATGAATAACACTCCTGGAATGTAAACAAGTTCTGACAGTTTGTAATTCTGCGGGAAAAAAAGCTTGCAAAATATTATCTTAATTATTGCTGAAATACTAGTGGCTTGTGGTTCCATAATTCAAACCAAAATTCTTCAAGTAATCTCTTCCACCATTCACCGGAAATAAAAGCACGCTAAAGAATTAAAATAAAACCTCTGATCTATCGAGGCTGTTTGCTAGCACTACTCACAATTCGTAATTACAATAACTAGATGAATTAGGTGAGGTCCAAAACTATTTGACCAGAAATTTCACCAGTACTTCTTCCACTGCAAAATACCAAGGACAGTTTTCTACAAGGCAAGGTATTTCAGCACCAATTAATTCACGCAAATAAGGTGAAGCTAATACCTGTATAAGGAGATGATAGGAGTTTCAGTTGTAATTAAAGGGTGTGTTAGCAGAAAATGTTTTACAGTTACCTTTTTAAGCTCCTGCTTTTCAGTGTCCTCTTCTAACAACTTTTCAACAGCATCCTGCTGCTGCTCAGCCTCTTCTTTCAGAGCCTGTTCTTTAACAGTTTGCACAGTAGCAACCAAAATGTCTGGCTGTTCAGAATTAACAGGGGTCGCGCTTCTCCCACTCTCTTCCATCTCAGCTTCCTGAGCATGTAAGACAGGAGTGCTGTTCAAGTTTTCGGATTCATTTTTTAGGGCATCAGCTGTTACTGGTTTTGGTGCGGACGGACTGACAGCAACAGATGCTGAAGCAGAAGCCCTGCCCGATAACTCATCATCTGAATTTATTTCGCTTACACTTCTACTATCTAAAGACTGTACACTGAATGAATCGATTCTTTCAAAAGCATCAGAGGAGCAGCAGCTCTCAGTCATTTTCTGGAAGTCATCCAAACGATTATAATCTGCACAGGCAGATGTAGATAAAAGCTGAAATGATGTTTGCATTAGATGAAGACTGGATTTTGAATCTGCGGTTTCTTGTCTTGAACTTACTGAGCTCTCACTTATTACGCTTTCATGGTCCAGAACTTCAATGTCACTAGTTGTGGATGTCCCTGAGGAGAAAGTGCTAACTGGAGGTGATGGTGTATTGCTTTGCCTGTCCTCAGTCTTCCGCTCCTTCGTTTCCAAACCCGTATCTTTTGTACCTGCATTATGAGTCTGAGAAGTGCTATCTGGTGCACCTTCTGTTCCATCCTCTCCTACGGTGGATTTTTCATTAAGAGCATCTTCAGTTACTTCCAAATTTAGAGCAGACACCTTTTTGTCAGTAACTTCATTTGTGATTTCTTCATGCTTGGCACTAGATTTAAGCACAGAATCCTCTTCTACTTTCTCCTTGGGAATATCAACGTTTTTCAGGTCAACTACACTAGACACAGAGGAATCCTTCACTTCTGCCTCTATTGTTACTGGTACCTCCAGCTGACTGGAGTGCTGAGACTCCTTTAAAGTGCTTTTCACCTCCTCTTTGGGTCGCTGCGATTTGGCTGGAGGTTTAGATACCACTGGATTTTTCTGTATGCTCTGAACATCTGTTGGAGAGAGAAAGGCACTGAAGAAGTTTTCAGATTCATCTACTACCGTCCTCCTTACTGGCTTAGTGATTGCTGTTGGCGATATTGGCTGATTCTGTGGTTCTGTATTTGAAGTTATTCCCCAGGAAGATGTATCCCATCCACCACTTATGAGAGAATCTGATCCTAGAACAATAAAAAAGGAGATAGGCCAAGAACATTTAAAACATTATTTTTCAGTATTTGTTTTATTAGTTCATAAAACTTAAAGTGAGTATTATGCATGGTCACAAACAGCATCATTTTCATTACTATTTTCTTACAAAGCTTGAAACCAATTTTTAGACAAAACAAAATAAGCCTAAGGGAAACACAAAGTAATTCTAAGTGTTAAGGGGACACAAGACACCTCTGGAAAATGGGCGTACCTGAACAGATCCAACTTACGCCCTCCCTGTTAAACAGTAACTTAAGCAAAGGCAGAAAGAAACCACATATGAAGTACACCAGTAAATCTAAGAGTGAGTGTTTCAGAAACAAGATGGAGAGAAGTGGCTGGGAAGGGGAAACAAGCCTACACAGCATTCTGGAAGTTATAAGGGTAAGTCTGAAGCCTACCTGGACACAAAAAAATGAAACATTTCCTTTGGGATGGGAATAAGGCAAAGCAAACATGGTCTCCTGCTTCCTATAGTGAGTGTGTTGTTCCAAATCTTTGGGACAAGAGGAGGCTAAGCAAAACGATCTGAAATACTGTAGTTCAAAAGTAGAGAATTATGAAGATTACAAAAGGAGGGAACAATTACAAAGTCTTTAAAAAGTTACCTGCCAGCAGCACACAGACAAACACTTAATCATTTCAGAAAACAGTGGAAAAAGAACTTTAAATATTTGTAGAGTTTACCCTGTAAGAAGTAAACTTCACTCATGAAGCTGACAACACACACTGTCAGCAGCTCAGCTAAGACATTGCTTCTCTCCTCCTTTGGAGAAATACTGAATTAATTATTTCTGAAGATGCCCTAAAACAAAATCAACAGTTCCTATTATTGTGGCTTTTGCAGGTTTTTCCTTGTCAACAGCAAGGACAGTAAGAATTTCAGTATCAAATTTCAGTAGCATCCCAAGTAAGAAAGATAATCCAAGAATAATATTTGATTTTAGTTGTACCTACAAACATAATCTGGATACTGCAACTATTTCAGGCTACTTAAAAACAAGTTCACTTTATATAGCATCTATTAAAAAATGCCAAGTTCTAATATTTAAAGCAGGCTACTGCTTTCAGAAACTGTTGACAGCTATTGGCCTCAGATCTCAAACTCGGACAATTACTGCTCTCACTGCCAAAATACTGGAAATGTCTGATTTATTACTACCTTGACCATGATTCTATATCTTCAGGAAAAGCTCAGTGAGTGAATTGTTAATATTTTGACATCTTTTAAAAACAAATAGGTTTTCCCTAAAAAACAGGTACAGGCTGATCTTTGTTGCTTTCCTTTTAAATTACGTAAGTATTTTAAGTACCAAGATATAAATTAAAAACAGTCTGGAAACAGCTGAAGTTTTAACAAAGTAAGCACCACACACTCTTCTATAAACAACTCCTGTAATTTAAGATGACACTGGACTACATACACACAGAATCACACACACAGAATGACCAGGTTGGAAGAGACCCACTGGATCGTCGAGTCCAACCATTCCCACCATTCCACATAAGCAACTGCTAAGACCTTGCTCCCACAAAGGGAGGAATTCATCCAGAACTGACCTTAAGCTTTGCTGAATGACCCACCTAGAAAACCCTGCCAATGCTTACAGCTTCCAGTTTTCAGAAACTTAAGTCTGCTAGAGCCACACCTGGAAATAACCTCGTCCTACAAACACAAACATTTCTTCTAGATTTAGTTGCAATAATGACTCTTCCCATCCTTCTCGTAATTAATTCTTATCTTTTAGGTATTGTTTATGGGAATTTCTAGCAAGAGGGCTCCTTTTTAGTCTTGCACTTCCAGACAGTGGCATAGGGCTGATCATTCTTTCAGGTTCTACATTAGCACACTGACCAGGGAGACGCTTCCTCATAACCAAGCCATGACAGTTTTTCCAACAACACATTCCTTTCAGCACCACAAAGAACCATAGAATGGTTTGACTTGGAAGGGACCTACCCTAAAGATCATCCAGTTCCAACATCCCTGCCGGGAGCAGGGGCACCTCCCACCAGACCAGGCTGCTCAAGGTCCCATCCAACCTGCTCTTGATCCCCTCCAGGGATGAGGCAGCCACAACTGGGCAACCTGTGCCAGTGCCTCATCATCCTCATCGTGAAAGTGTCTTCCTAATGTCTAATCTATGCTCCCCCTCCAGTTTAAAGCCATTCCCCCTCGTCCTATGACTCCAGGTCGTTGTAAAAAGAAGGGGAGGAAGGATGAGGGGAGAAGGGGAGGAAGGATGAGGGGAGAAGGGGAGGAAGGATGAGGGGAGAAGGGGAGGAAGGATGAGGGGAGAAGGGGAGGAAGGATGAGGGGAGAAGGGGAGGAAGGATGAGGGGAGAAGGGGAGGAAGGATGAGGGGAGAAGGGGAGGAAGGATGAGGGGAGAAGGGGAGGAAGGATGAGGGGAGAAGGGGAGGAAGGATGAGGGGAGAAGGGGAGGAAGGATGAGGGGAGAAGGGGAGGAAGGATGAGGGGAGAAGGGGAGGAAGGATGAGGGGAGAAGGGGAGGAAGGATGAGGGGAGAAGGGGGGAAGGATGAGGGGAGAAGGGGGGAAGGATGAGGGGAGAAGGGGGGAAGGATGAGGGGAGAAGGGGGGAAGGATGAGGGGAGAAGGGGGGAAGGATGAGGGGAGAAGGGGGGAAGGATGAGGGGAGAAGGGGGGAAGGATGAGGGGAGAAGGGGGGAAGGATGAGGGGAGAAGGGGGGAAGGATGAGGGGAGAAGGGGGGAAGGATGAGGGGAGAAGGGGGGAAGGATGAGGGGAGAAGGGGGAAGGATGAGGGGAGAAGGGGGGAAGGATGAGGGGAGAAGGGGGGAAGGATGAGGGGAGAAGGGGGGAAGGATGAGGGGAGAAGGGGGGAAGGATGAGGGGAGAAGGGGGGAAGGATGAGGGGAGAAGGGGGAAGGGGAAGATGAGGGGAGAAGGGGGAAGGATGAGGGGAGAAGGGGGGAAGGATGAGGGGAGAAGGGGGGAAGGATGAGGGGAGAAGGGGGGAAGGATGAGGGGAGAAGGGGGGAAGGATGAGGGGAGAAGGGGGGAAGGATGAGGGGAGAAGGGGGGAAGGATGAGGGGGAAGGGGGAAGGATGAGGGGGAAGGGGGAAGGATGAGGGGAGTAGGGGGGAAGGATGAGGGGAGAAGGGGGAAGGTGAGGGGAGAAGGGGGGATGGATGTGGGAGATGGGGGGATGGATGTGGGGAGAGGGGGGTAGGTTGTGGGGAGAGGGGGAGGTTGAGGGGTGTAGGGGGGTTGGTGTGGGGTGTTGGGGGGAGGTTGTGGGGTGAAGGGGGGAAGGTTGTGGGGTGATGGGGGGAGGTTGTGGGGTGTTGGGGGGTTGGTGGTGGGGTGTTGGGGGGTTGGTGGGTGTTGGGGGGTTGGTTGTGGGGTGTTGGGGGGTTGGTTGTGGGGTGTTGGGGGTTGGTGGTGGGGTGTTGGGGGTGGGTTGTGGGGTGTTGGGGGGGTTGGTTGTGGGGTTGGGGGTTGGTGGTGGGGTGTTGGGGGGTTGGTGGTGGGGTGTTGGGGGTTGGGTGGTGGGGGTGTTGGGGTTGGGGTTGGGTGGGGGGTGTTGGGGGTTGGTTGTGGGGTGTTGGGGGTTGGGTGGTGGGGTGTTGGGGGGTTGGGGTTGTGGGGTGTTGGGGGGTTGGTGGTGGGGTGTTGGGGGTTGGTGTGGGGTGTTGGGGGTTGGTTGGTGGGGTTGGTGGTTGAGAGAGATTATTATTATTAGGTGGTGGTGGTTTTGTGTGTGTAG